>OX235272.1:121129736-122556379 GCA_944472155.2 Trichobilharzia szidati | reverse complement strand
GTTATATCAACTTGCTAATTTAAAAAGCAAAGAGAGAAAGGGTAGAATGATACTTATTATAGGTACGATTTATAGATAGCACAAATTGCTACACTCCCATGATATCATAAATTAAAATTGGTACGAAGACGAAAGGAGTAATATTAGCTATAGAGGAAAGCAACAATACGTCAAAAGAAGGATGTTGGACAGTAAAAGATTTGAAGATTTGGATGCAGTTAACATGTGAGCATATTTTGCTTGATGCAATATTGTTGCTTAAACAGGCTTTTTATATTCATGGCAATCAACTGCATTTTTGTTGTGTAAGGGTTAAAGTAGATGATCAGGGTTCGAACCCGGAAACCAACGACCAATAGCCGAGCGCTTAAGCTAGTGAGCCAAGTTGCCACTCAATGCTCAATGGTATCACCTCAAATATTGAACTAACAATATCAGCTGTTCCTAAGGGTCTTAAACTTATACAAACAGAGCCTTCATGGACTGTCAGTATGTCTGAGCAATTAGAGGTTTTTCAATGCTTCAATGTATATCTCTATAAACGACTGAACTTCGTTTTACTCAAAGAGAAACTCTACTACTAAGGCAACGGCGATCAGACAGCTCAAGATTCTGAGTTGTACTGTTGTACAATACAGTTGGTGACACTGAAGAAGTTACAGGAAGAGTTATTTACGGGCACGTCTTATACCACAACACAGATGAGGTGTCATGGGTAAACAACCAGAGGGACGTTTTCAATATTATTTGCTTGAAAACAGACAAAAGACGTTAGAACAAATGTGACAGCTGACAGAACAGTCAAAAATGTCTGGGTTTTATGTGAAGATATTTGTAACATTCCACTAAACCATGGTGAGTGTGGTTGTAAGCTAAAGGGAACGCTAAACTTCCTGAGACATATATTGAGGTGTTAGCCACAGATTTTCAAGGCATGTTTGTCAAACGGTAGAAAATAAAAATATCCTTTGCTTAGTAAATCTCAAGGAATCATACTGACATGATTACTTCAAAGAGATAACTGTCTGTCTGTCTCTCTATCTGGATTCAACATAGAACTTGGGACTGAAGTGCAGCAGTTCGAGTTGCCACGTTCCAAATACCACACAAAGGTAGACAAGAAAATGAGTGAAGAGAATCAATAGAGTTTTGACAAGTATAAGAGTGAAACAGAATGAGTAATGGTAGAAAGGAATATGAAAGATTCCAGAGACTGAATACATCTGCGCTAGCCATTGACAAGGATTTTGAGCCATGTCACCTAGTGTCTCCAACCATTGATTCTTAGAGTCCCGAGGGCCCCAACCCGGAAGTCTGCATCTCACTACCTGACCCAGTTTAACTGTCAAGGATTTCATGGATTGATTGAGGCCATGTTTTTGTTTGGCTACCACTTACTCTTGTCCAACCTGCACCTATATCAGCTAGTAATGCCCGTCCGTCGGAGGAGGCGACGGTTAGGCATGCACAGCACGTGATCTAGCCATCTCAATCTATTTTTTTGATTTTCCCTCTTTGCCCAACACTCTACGCCTAACGTCAACATTACTCACCTTATTACGCCACCTAACGTGAGAAAGAGATCGTAGACATCTATGATCAAAAACAGTCAACCTTTTCATGTCTTCAACTCGTATTGGCGATGTTTCAGAGCCATAGAGAAGGACGGAGCGAACTGCTGAGCAGTACACATGTCCCTTGGTTAATAGCCGGACGCCACGCCTACGCCAGAGATGGCGTAAGTTAGCGAAAGCAGTTCGAGCTTTTTTGATCCATGCTGAGATTTCGTCACCAATCAGTCCGTTGGTGCTGATACAACTTCCTAAATAGGTGAAGTGGTCAACATGTTCGATCACTTCACTCCCTAGTAGTTGACGTAGATAACTAAGTAATTAAACTGTAACCGACATGCACATTCTTGAATAGTTAAGGGATTTGTAATTTTTTGATGATAAAACACCCAATAGAGTTTGTTAAAAACATCAAAGCTCCGAAGCAAAGAAACATGTGGGACTCGATTGATTGATTGATCAACTGAGTTGGTGACAATTTTTGAAGAAATAAGGAACAAATGAACGGTAAAATGACAACAGTGAAAGCATACAGAATGATCAACGTGAATAGTGTAAGCATACACAGGATTTCATAAATTTCACATACGTTATTTAAGGTCTCTAGCGAGTTATTTCCAACATCTCAGAAACAACAATAACAACAACAACCACAGGTAGTTGTAGTTCTGTGACACCTCGGTGCCCTAACTTTGTGATAACTTACCCGAACGACTAGTATGAAAAAAGGTTGTGGAACTTCGGGACTTTGGGGAGTACCCAGCAAAAAATAGTCTACTACTTGATACATGATACAAGTTAGTGTGACGAAATAAGTGGCGTCAGCTTTAAGTCTTGGTCACTAAGACTCGCTTTAATCACACAGGAAACAGCTATAAAACAATACAATCATCCTTAGAAAGGTAACCAAATGTAAATAGGGTAATAATAAATGGCATATTCACAAGCATCAAATAAGCTGCGTATTTTGATGTTAAAATTTTAACAGCGAATTAACTTAAACTAAACTTCGGCAACAAATAAACTTTTCAAAGCCTAATTTAAAATCTCATATCAACGAAGATTGGTTTTAGTGCTTTATTTTACACCCAATAAGTTGAGAAGTGCATATCATGCATCACGAAAATTTCCCCTAAAGTATACAAATGAAGCTAAACATTTTCAAAGACTTTTTGGAATGAACCACTCGTCTATTTCTATAAAGCAATCCAATGCTAGGTTGAATTGCCAAACACATAGTTGAAAAATAAAGTAACTAAGCATCCTTAACGCTGTTGTCTACAGAAAAATGATGACTTATGATCATGAAAACCTGACATTTCAAAGTATCTGGTGACAGGAAGACTGAAATACCTTGACAAAAATTTTTTTAAATAGTGATACAGGCCACAATAACAGTGGAGCTATTTATCATCATAATTTAAGAACGTCTTTTGAAACAAGAAAAAGTAGGAACTTACTCGTAATATAATTGAGATAGGCACTAGAAATTGTTCACGTTCGACGATGAATGCTAAGGCTGGTTCACCATTCATAAGCCAGTGAAGCATCAAAATCTAAAATGCATTGGGTTGTATAGAAACGGGGAAACGGTGACTTAAGGAAAGAATTTCAAGGAGAGAGTAAACTTTTTCATCAACCAATTAAGCGTAAATTTAGATACTATGCACGGCTAATACTGTTACTGTCAGATTTGATCGCTGAATAACAGCTTTAGAAATCGATCTCAATGCCAGTGAGAACAAAAGTTATCGTAGTCAACCAGCGTATGGGGAATGATAGGGGCAATCTTCTTCATTAGTGCTTAACTTAGTCTTTTAGCGTTACCTGAAGGTGTAATCGATATTTCTTGAAATGTTTCAGTGGAGTACTTTTAAGACACTGCTGTGAATTACTACCACAAGGAACTCATAGCCAAGGGCCATATAACCAGCACAATTGGTAGGTCATTATTAGAAAGAGAAAAGTGGTTTGAGATCTACTTCAGTGCAATAAAAAAGATAATTTACTGTGCACTTAATAGATATCAATGACGAGTGCAACCCAGAAGAAATAAACATCAGAATGATGTGATTTTAATTAGTACACACAATTCAAAGAATATAACGGTAATGCAACATATGACTAACATAAACGGCGTGCAAACACTTGACTAGTTTATAACTGGAAAGTTTACAAATATTCCACCTTAACATTTTAGCAATGGTAGAGAGTTTTTTCACTTTGACTCGATGTTTACCATCAAATTAATTTAGATTGCGTACTATTTGCAAGGATTATTGTAAGAATATTCATCACATGCAGTCTTGCATCGTGGTTCCTTTCACAATGCATTTCGCAGAGAGATACAGTTTTATTAAGTTGAATAAAGTAATATCATGTTTACAAAAGGAAGTGACGGACTGTTTAGATTTGAAGTACGTTAAAAATCCATTGTAAATGAACTCGGAAAAGGATTAGCTTAAGCACACTTTAACTCACCGAAACAGATTCATCTTCTCGTACGCATCTCATTACAATGGCACGCTCAGTGTACCCATGTCCACGCTTCTTAAAAGATGGTCTGCAAATGGCAAGAGGCTATTAACCACATTAGCAGAAAATGAAGGCTTACAAAATTTCTTCTCGCCATAATTAGAAGTCTTATAACACGCTCCTTTCCGTTAACTATGAAATATCCTCCAATCTCTTTGTACTCTTCCCTGTGCAAATAAAACTGAGACCGCGGTAGGGAGAATAAATTGCATGACCGAGACATAACCATGACGGGCAAGACTCCACATGGAACATCCACAACACCCAAAGCTGTGCCGTTCAAAGATACACGGACGCTCAACTTTAATTCACCACCATAGGTCAGTCCAGCTCTCCGACACTAAACAAATTGACATGGAAACCAGTACTAACTCACCTCACTAGGGTATAGAAGAGAGGCCTTATTGTCTGAATTGACAGGAGTGGATACTTCTATAAACTTCGCTAATCAAACCTAACGAAAGAAGTAAATATACCTGTACTTTGAGTTCAATAACATTATCACCAGCGCGAAATTCCAGTGGCTGCAAATGCTTCAGGTATAAGGTGAGAATTTTTAAATTTAGAGTACCTTGACTAGTCTAGTTAAACCTTCTTTCACTAAAAAGTCAAAGGAGCCGGTATGTACACGAGAAAGTTTCTCCATTTCGCAATCACATGCGCAGTCAAAAAGCCGTCAAGGTTGCACAAGCATTCAAACATTCAATATTACTCAGAAGTGGTTATAGAGGATGTCAATCAACTTGTCGACAGGCAAAGAAAATGCAATAGGAAGGCGATATTGCCCCTTTTTGCAGTTGTTTTCTGGGTTTAGATAGGAAGAAAAGGTTAAAGAATGTGACTTTGCATCAAATTTAGTGAATTCATATATACTTCGGTTTATGTTTTTGGTTGAGTATAAAAGACATCATCCCCATTCTAATTTTTTCGATTGTTCATATGTACTCTTCTAATCGGCTGCTCAAAACCTTCATCTTCTAAGAGTCAGTACATGTTTCAGTGGGAAAGCCAGTGTAGCGGTAAATAATTCCCCAAAATTATTAACCACAGCAATCATCACTCATTATTGGATGCTGACCATCACTGTTTAAGTCGACTTGTTTAGCTGAAGGCTTACGGTCAAGCATCCCCGCCATTTGGTGCTTCGTCGTGTCACGTGCGTGCACGATTACTAGCTAGCTAAGCATTCATTCCTACCCGCGATTTGGTCCCAAAATATATATCGTATTTGGACGACAAAATCCGGTCTTTTGCTTTACCATTTGGTACTCGAAGAACGAACACTATAGTGGTTGTTGGTATAAGATCTTGCGTTAGTATAATCCGTACAACTCGCGAACGTCAATACCCGCAGTCACTAAACCAGTACTTCACAATGGTATTGTTCTACCGAATATTTTGAACTGTTCCGACATGTCCTTTGAGATTTACTGACCTGATGGAGGGAAGAAGAGAAGAACGGCCACATCCATGGTCATTTCCTGGACTTTTGAACATCTTGATTGTATCTCCTCTCAATCAACGGTGGCACAGTGGTTAGGACTCTCGCCGACCAAGCACATGGTCCGTGGTTCGATCCCCTGCCGGCGCACACCCGACATCTATGGTCGGCCTGAATTTGGGCTACCGATATCCATGCTGAAAGTTCCATACTTGTACTGAAAGTACGGTGTGGAACCAAGCTGTAAATCAAAAAAAAATAAAAAAATAAAACATCAGAGATTTGATATGTTGTCTTTCGTCTCATTATAAATTACACATAACACGAACCGTACCTATGGCCTTCCTTTGGATTTTGTCTCGGATATATGACTGCCAATCGGGGCAAGAGTGAGGTGCAGTTTATCGGTTTTAACCTGAATAGGGAAGTATATAACGTGATCTCTTCATTTATCGTCCCAGTAGAGACCGTATATATTGGCCATAAGGATCTAAGACTGCAAGCACTATTTGCGCAAAAGTATGTCGTTTTTTAGATTCATGACTCACGGTGACGCCTATATCTATGTGCGTCTGGGATGAAGAGGGTAATATTTCCTCTGTAATGATACCCATGTATCCGATGCTCATGGCCGCATACTTCATTACATTGATGTAAGCATCAATTTTTGAACCAATCTAATAGATTTTCGAGCTTTCCTAGGGACGTGTGCCTGCAGCATCATACTCAAGCTTCCTCTTCATTTCTGGGTCATTGGTGTAAAGACCCATAGGTGGTCCGGCGAAAACAGGTATTTTGTCATCATAGACGATAAATAAGAAGGGGTAGAGTACAATACTTTACCATTATGCAACATTGTCGTGGATGAGAGTTTCGAGTAGATGCTGAATCTCTCCCTCACACTTATACATTGGGATTATTTGATTAGGTCAGTCAGGTCCCTCTTGATTCCAAAATCCGTGTTAAGGCCTACGAAGCAGTTTTTTGAAAGCTTTACTAAAATTTGTGATCACAGTTCCATCGAGTTTCTTTTTGTCCCTGGACTTAACCAAGGTCGGCAATGCATCTGAATTTAAGGGAACCAATATAAACTTATTCTCTGCTGGAGTCAGAGAGACGAAATGATACGGGCTGCTCTGAACCTTCAGGAAGCTAGTTAGATTCATGAAGTGCAGACTCTACCTGAATATCACGAAGTTGAGGTGAGAAGCAGATATCGGTTCGAAGAATTAACTAGTGCACTGACCCTTCAAGGTTAAGATGAACCATTTAAGAGCACAAAGATGCACCACAATTCAAGTTTGACGACCAGAAACTGATTGATGAGCCTGTATCGGACACTTTCACAGCAACCATCAGGGCAAAACAAGAGATATTACGTGGCATTGTCGAGGAAACTTGTATGGAAAAACACCGGAATTTATTAAAAGCGATATTAAAGGAAACCTGTCTGACTGTCGTAGTGTGGTGGTGTGATACAGACGATCGGTTCCAACAGAATATCATTCTCACACATTCCCATAGTTCATTACTGCTGTAGCAACAGAATACGATATACCTATTTCAACATTCTGTTTGCTACTAGAGTCAGCATATTATTCCCACAGTTTAATACGGCATTTGCAGCAGAATACTATGTATATTTGTACATGATGTAAACCGAAATCACACGCTCAGTGATTGGTTAAAGAATGTAATAATAATTTATTCTCATTTTTGTACATGAGGGACGCCAGTTTACAGGCATCATCAGTATGATAAATTACATATATGATTAGTAAGCACATTTAATAATAATAATTTGATAAAATACATATTTATTCCTACCTGTGTAGGACACACAAATTTTACAGGCATGGATAAGTATTATTCAAATTACATAAATTTGGTTTATGTTTAAATTACATGGTTGCTGTCTTTTTGTCTTTAGTTTGTGGAAACAATGTGAAAACTACTCATTCAATGGACCACATCAAGAAATATAGAGATATTGGCTTAGCATTAACAAAACACCCAGGTATGATTTGGATGGATTACAGATACTTGGGAAAAAGTAAAGCTTGAAGTCATTCCCCCATATAACTTTGGTGTGTACGGCATCGAGTCTTATTTTTGATTTATATTCAAATTCCGTAATAATTCAAAATAAGTGATACACTTGTATAGTCTTGTCAGCATTTCCATCGTAACATCACAAGTGAATTGTACTCAATGTAGACTAATAATAATGATAGTTTATTTTTCCTCTAAGCGGGTGTTTACAAGAAATGCAAGCCATTTTTACAGGCGCGATTAATTATGTTATAAATTGCAATGGTGAAGCATTATAAATTGATACTTTTTCATTGGTATAAAGGCATATTCCACAACTGTAATCCAGGCTGCGTTGTGGAGGAAGGTAATAGCTAATTCCCGAGGCAACGGAAAGATATGGGACCAATAATGTTTCTACTACCGCGATACGTCCGAATTTGGTGACACTTTTGCACGTGTTTTTACCGATATTCATTTTTCGGGTTCTACTATATTATCACCAATAATAATGGGCCAAGACTCTAAAAGGCGTGTTCTGAGGAACACTAATAATTTGGGAAATAGCTTAAGCTTATCTAGTAACGCATTGTCACCCCATGAATGAGCTGTAATTAGTAGTTCACCAAATGCAAACGGTTCCAACATAATGCCAACCCCTGTAATACAGGTGGAAGAAATCCTGTCATTAAACGCAGAGATTTCTAACTTAATCCGCATCATAAACGACATGCAGCTACAAATAAATGATCTCAGGACGAATCTAAATCTACCTGACCCGGTATCAGAAACAATCTTACATATTAATAAGGAACTAGGGGGTCTCACTTTCCTAGAACTCTTTAAACTGAGGACTGAACCAACGCATACTGAATTGGAAAATGCTAAGGAAACAGAGAACGCTATGGACTATTTATCGAGCGAAGTTTTTAAAAGATCCGCTCCTACACAGAACGCAATAGTGTACAACATACCTGACAATGAGCCCATAAAGTCGGTTCACCACTCCTTGTCAAGAGCTGCAAACCTTTTAAGTACACCCTGTCAGTGCAGTTGACTAAATAAAAAAGAGTCAAACCGCACATGTCCCATACTTTTCAGGTTTGACAGCTGTATAATAGCCGAACAATATAGGAAATCTGGGGATTTCATGGCCTCCACTACAAAATTCAAAAATGTTAAAATAGTCTCGGACAAAACCCCAACCAACGACTAGTAGCTAAGATCACCTTAGATACAAACACGATTATACCACAAATCATGAATAACGTCAGTGCTGAAGTATCGAAGGACACTGAAGCACAAAGTGACACTCACAAAGTACTAGTAGACATGGATACTCCTACTACTGATAACCTACAAATATCGGCAGATCACACTGCACCCAGGGCCAAGAAGGATAGTCTCACTAAAAAAGCCAGAAAATGTCCCTAAAAACCAAGGTCTCTCCACAGGCGTTCATATACCTCCCTTGTGACAAGCCCAACAAGAAGCATGTAAGCATTGCAGCAGGTCCCATAAAGGAGACGGAACGCGTGAGTGGAAGTGCTCTTCTTAGAACCAAGAGTGACAGACAAACAGTGGGTGACAGCCTACATGAGGTGAGAACTAACAGCAAAAGTAGCTTTATCCACACAAAATCACACGCTAGCAGACACACAAAGGGCGTCGAGCTGATTAAACAGCAGATTGAGACCCACGATTTCCGCAATAGCCGAGGTTGTAACATGCCTATAACCTGAGAACGGGGCCTATAATAAGTAATGAAAACACATGGGCTACTAGACGGGACATTACTAGGTACCATATGAACGGAAATGTATACTCCAACCCTCGTAGTAGTTACGTAAAGCCCCATCAGCATAACGGGTATAGGTTGGCTCACGGCCCTTCTATGCACACCCACGAAATGGGTCAACAAATGTACAACTACAAAAGACCTAGTACGCACCACGCATCCATGCCTGTGCATCTGGTGTGTCCTACATAGATAGGAATAAATATATATGTATATATTATATTGACCTAAAAGTAGGGCCCTGTAAATTACAATCAGAAAAGTGAAACAGACCATCTAATGCCGAGAAATGATTCCAGATACCCATGCAATGATGCCAGAAACCAATATACGTAACAAGATTATTTTTGGCTGCAGAAAACAATAGCCCCTCTCGCAGCACAATTTTTTCAGGGAATAATAGACACACTGATACTGTCTCATCTGTGAATCCCTCCCAAAATTACGTTGGCGACAAGGAGTTGGGGATAGCAACAAGAAAACTTACTAACTATCCTCCCAACAGCCCTGGTTTTCTGAACATTGTGCTCTTAAATGCTCGGTCTCTCCTTAACAAAATAACTCCCCCGCGGCTTGGTATACATGGAACGGCCAACACTGATCCTGGCAACTGAAACTTGGCTTACTAATGATATACCTGACACAAAGCTGATAATTGATAACTATGAAATTCACGGGAATGATAGAGTGGACAAAAGAGGAGGCGGATGTCGAAAATATGCTACTAAATTCACTGAATCCAATACTTTCACAAACCTAACTATCGACAAACTCCCAGAATCTAAGTGGATAAGCATTCACACGAATGAAAATAAAATTCTAGTGGGATGTATATACGTATATACGTGTGTACGCCTCCCAACACGACAAAACAATATTCTCGACTTAATACTCTGCCACAAAATATAGCCGATGTCGATAGAGGTGGGAGATAAACTTGACAACAGTGATAACAACGTACTGTACTGCACTCTACCTCTTCAACTAACAACTAGACACACGCCTAAAATTTCCCCGGTTTACTACCAATATAGGGACTATAGAAATGCCGACTGGGAATTCCTACCAGCGCCTCTGAGAAGCTCTGACTGGGGTGAATACTTTACCAATAATAACTTAGAAGTAACACTGAGTACCTTCCACAAGACGGTCAGTTCGGTAAGAGACACAATCGCACCCCAAAAATATGCCCTAAAGACACCTACTCTATTCATAGATCGCAAAACGCCACTAAAACTAAGGAAACTGAAAAGAAAATTTTATTCATATAAAGAATTTAGTGCATTACACCAGATACATGAAACATTTAGGAATATTGAGAAGTGATATAAAATGAAGACACGACTCGAGGAAAACAAATCCCTAGGGGACACCTCTAAAACTCAGGAACTCTGCAAGATCTTGCATAAACGACTGAAGAAGAGTAAAGACAACAGTGTTAGCCACTTGGAACATGAAGGTATAATTTATGATGATCCCCAGATCATCAGTGAACTCCTTAGCCAGTGCTTCTCCAATGACACCAAAGCGCATCCGTCCCCAATTCTAGACATAACCTGCGAAAATAACTACAAGTTAGGTGAAATCAACTTTGATATACAAAATATTGTACCAGCGGTAAAAGCTAACGGTAGTTCTGGGATAGATGATATACCATCCGTCATATGCAAAAACGGTGGTATGGATGTAATAGTATTATCACTTAGAATATTTACCCTCTCGCTAGTGACTGGGATCTACCCTGAAACTTGGAAAAACACGTATATATTACCTAAGCATAAAAGAGTAGCCAAAACTAGTGCATGCAATTATAGGCCGATCAATATAACACTTGTCATATCATGGATGTTAATGTCCAGGTCTACACTGGACTTAACGCTGTCCTTAGAAGACTTTCAGCAGCAATGTGCAATGACCAACGCGAAGAAACAGAACACAGATTGGTGACTCGAGAATCCTTTTTTCTTGCATCAATATGGAACCAACCATAAGGTTATTATACACAAAGTCTAAGAATAAGTGTCATAAAAATTAATCACAATAATACTTCTGATAGTATTTCTCCGTCTTCTAAAGAACACCTACGATGTAATGATGACTGCAGTATCGGCGACTCCCGCCAAAATATGGTGTTGGTTTTGAGTAAACAACCATGAGTTGATCGTTCGATCTTCAACTAAATTGACATTACCTGACATTACCATCCCTTTTTTCCATAACAACCAATACACGTTGACCTGGATGCCAGTGCGAGAACCTGGGCCACAAGGACAAGGAAAACAAACAGCAAAGCCAACAAGGTTTGTGTGCTCCCACTCCTAGATTACTGCTCATTCATATTAAGCAGTACACGCATAGAAGACAAACTGAAAGTAGGAGTACAGAGGTACTTCACGCTAAAAGTACTCGGAACCGAAAACGGCACGAACTGCTCCAATAGATGTGAAATCCTAGGACTAGAAACATTATGATTAAGACGACTACGACCAAATTTGGTACTCTTCTATAAGCTTCTTAACCACGAAGTGTATACCCCTGCTAATAGTACTCGGTTTTCAGAATACACTGGACATAACCTTAGACACACTAGAGGTACAGTGGCTATAGAACAATGTAAACATTATTTTGGTTTTGCTGGTGACGTCGCCAATAAAGGCCTTGATATAGACGGTTTCCCACCGATTGGTAGTCGTTTAGAGCCTGGTGTCAGTTGGTTGTATGCCTATACGCATAGTGAAACGCAAAAAACTACTTTAGTCAAATATGAAGGTGGTGAACAAATTGCCTATGTGGATTCAATAACCCTTAATGGATCATGGAGTTCTGTAGGTTAATTGATTTTTTTCAATTCGTTTACTGTCATTTCTTGTTAAGCTTGTTAATAAAATTTCATTGATTTTGTAGGGTGTAGTTATAGTCATTCAGAATAATTTCAAATTCTAGTTTTTATATATATTTTGTTGTCATTGAAGACCGAATGTAGACTGATGCAGAGAACTGTCTGGTTGTACAAGGAGCATATTAGTTCCTAAGCGATTAGGTTAAAGTTCAGTGAAACTATGTTTTTTTTCAATTCCGATGAGAGCTCCAGATAGTCTGTCTTCAAATTTAAAACAAGCAACAAAAAGGTGTTAATAAAACAGGATTCAATGATATAAATATGAAAATTAGGCACTGTGGTGGTAGAGTATAACTCCATTATAGATAGATAAGATTTTATTTGATAAATCACACAGTGTTGTTATACAGTAATATGGACTGATGACCACGTTTCGAACACAAACTATTACTGCTCATAGTCATATTAAGGTACTCACTCATACAACTTTCTTGCTTCATTTATATACATGAGTGGAACTGATGATTAGACATTTGAATAAAACCAATATAAGATAAAATACATTGGAAAATAATATTAGTGTTATCAATCAAATACCTTGCAATGACTGTGTGGTCAACTACATAGGTAAAACTCTTAGATCACGAGTAGTGAGATAATCAAAACATAAGAATTTAGCTAAGGTTAGAATGACTGACCCCACGAAGACAAGTAATTTAGAAAAAAGGTTAGCAGCAAATTCACGGCATGCATTAACACACAACCACACAATAGGGTGGTAGAGGGTTAAGATTCTAAGAAGTAATATAGGTAGGTGGGGAGAGAGAATGATTGCTGAATCCTGCCTGGTTCATCCAGTCTACACCCAACATATGCAATAGAAGTGACTAAACACAAATACCAGAGATACGGAAGATATTATTATCACCAGTCGCTCAAATCAGAGGAGGATAATAAATAATCTTAAAATTCTATTTCAATTCATATAAGAATGAAAACATTACTGTGTAAAACAGCCACCAGGCAAACGCTTTTCATGAATAGGTATGCCCAAATATGGAAGAAATTACCTAAGGAAATGCGACTAGCAAGCTCATTGGCCTCCTTTGAAAAGGCACTTAATGACACACTAAGTGAGTTTGCAAGCGATATCAGTGCTGATTCCCATGTAAGAGCTTCAGAAATCACAGGCCTATTTAATGTACGAACTTAGAGACTACACCTGTTGTTTGTTTCGCCTCTATTTATAATTTCAGACAATAAAGTAGCAGTCATGAAAATAACACCCTTACAAATAAGAGTCGATTGAATTATGTCTACTTGAAACAAAGGGTGAACCGTAACCGACATACGAATGAAATATGAGAAAACAAGGTCGAAACGTACCACAACATCACATGGAAAGATATGTTACTTGGACAATATATATATAATCCCCAAACTGGTCCCCTTTCAAAAAATAATGCGGCAATGTTATATCCACAGTGGCGAGGAAATACATAAATCCACAGTTCCTGTTGTATATTCTCAGTGGAGGTGGGAGACAATAAAGTAATGTATTTAAAGTATACGCATGCTTCCCATGATCACGGCGACACGCTGCGGGATATATCAAAATCGTAGAGTAATCGAACCCTACACGACATGCAATTAACTAAATCCGAACGGCAAAGAAGTAGTAGTATATATCTGAATATTCATCCATATGTCGATAATGATGACAAATTCAAATCACTACCTATAGAGCGCCAATAAACCTGAATATCTAAGAAGTAATGAAAATATGCTGACAGCTGAATTTCAGATCCCACTGACCCATTCGATGGTAATATTCTGCTCCTGCATGCTTCATTCGATATTTTGTATGGATTGGTTCGCAGTCATTCTGGTTCCAGACAGAAAAGAATCAAAAATCCACCGGTTGCTGAACTATTACTACTTCTCTGCATGTTTATCTGGATAATAACTGCTGTGGTGAGCCTCTTGCAGATTATATTGCTTAAAACGTCGTTTACGGTAAACTAACTAACGTTTTAGGACCTGTTTTTGTACTTTTGTGAGTAGCCCACCATATCGACCTAATGTAACACAACACTCAGTTGTTACGCGCATTTTCGACAAAATCAAACAAGAATGGTTCCTAGGATTATATCATATAAATTGTTTTAACTTATGCAAAGTGTGATTACTGTCATTATTCCATTATCTTCTCTTGTATATACATATTGTGCCACTGAAAAATTTTAAACATGTTTACTCCATGTGTGCATTATTATCATATTGACGATGCCTGTAAACTGGCGTCCCTTATGTACAAAAATGAGAATAAATTATTATTATTCGATCATTTGTCATTGTGAGTGGTCAAATATCTACAGTCTTTATTCTCACTTGAAAACTCATATGGAAGCTAAAATGGTGAGGGAAAAAGGAAGACAAAAGACAGCAACACAAAAGAAAGCAAGTGGAGTCCTCAAGGAGTGATTAATAAATTTATATACGCATATATATATTCTGTATAGTAACTGATTATTTTGGTTTACTAAGTAACTAGTCCCGTTAAGCTAACTTTTATATCATGTGTGAACTAATATTATTGCCCTGTGTAGTAATGTTTATCATGTACTTCCAATAATGTTAAGATTTTTAATTGTAGTTTGTTGTAACTTACACGTTTAATGAACTTAAAATATCTATTTAGGGTGAAAAAGAAGGTGTAAGCGTCAGACTATATACATAAATTAGAATTTACCTGGGCTGAGTGTATGATAAAAGTGGAAAAAATCTCTTTTGTATGCAAAAACTTGGATTGTTCCCTGTCATATTTCAGCAGACCAATTATGATTGCTCAAAATTACGCGCTCAGTGGTTGGTTAAAGAGTATAAACTGTATATATGTAAACAGCAGTTTGATCAGTTAAAGATACACATTGGCTACTGTGCCAGGTCTTCTGCTATTGCATTTGATGTTTCTGCCTTCCAACAAATGGAAAGCCTTTGTCCTGCAGGAATTCGAGGTTGTTGCGAAGTTGAATAGCGTTCTACATCAGTCAGAGAAGAGGCTGTTACTTGGAACGCTACTGAGAATGTAACAACAGATTACAAGGGGCAGGCAACAAATCGTTTATTGAGAAAACCAACAGAAACTTATAGATTTTTATGCACATTATTATTCGTTATTGTTAGCAGAGAAGCAACGTCTTCTGATTGGTTGTTTCCTCGCTGAACGTTATTCTGTCATCTCTTTGTTGCCGTTTATTACACAGTCCGGTGATATATCTGCGAATCGTACGCGTCCACGCCAAGTCTGCTGTGATTAGTTGTCGAGTTCTTCAAGGTTAGTCTTTGTTCTTGTTCTCTCTCGTGACCCCGATTCGGGACGTAAACACTGACGTAAATCGGTGTCGACAACTTTGGCTAGCAGACAGCTCTCGCTTCAAGAGTTTTGGCGAATGTGGCATATGGCAGTGTGAGGCAAAACACCTGCGAATACGCGTCAGGGTCACACACCCCTTTCCAAAGTGGGAAGGACTATACACCGTCACCGCGAAATGGGGTCCCGTATATACCATCACAAGTGCAAACAAGGAGAAGCTGGTGAACGTCTGCGAGCTCTGTAACTGAGTGCAGCGATACAGGCGAACAAAGCCGCCAGCACCAAGGAAATCGAACCGGCTACAGTTTAAACTATTTGACGAGTGGCGAGTTTGCTGGTGTGATACAAACAATCGGTCCTAGAGGAATATTATTTTCACGTATTCATACAGTTCAGTACTGAGTTAGCAACAGAATACTATGTTTATTTGAACATTCTATTTGATATCGTTTAGTGTAAGCCAAAATCATACGCCTAGTGATACATTAAAGCGCATGAACCGCATAGATATAAATAGCAGTTTGATCAGTTGAAAATATACATTGCTTTTCGTGTCTTGCCTTCTGTTATTACAGTATGAAGGAAGAAAAGGCGTGACTAGGACTGGTTCCCCATGGATACGTGAAAGTTATTATGGGAGAGAGGGACCAGTGCAGAGAAATGAAGATTGCTAGAAAGTACATAAGACGCAACCAAAACTTGCCGGAGACTGAAGAAGAACAGGCTGAAGGTGTTAGATACATCAGAACACTGAAACATAACTATGTTACCATCCTTGGAGAGATCACCACAAATACTACCAGTGAGATACAGGGAAGGTAACCTAGTCACCACAGAGGAGAAATAAGGAGCAAACAGTGGGGCGATCACTTCGAAGGATTCTTTAACCAACCACTACGTGAAAGTAATCTGAGAATACCATTAACAGCAGGCAAATAAATACCAGTGAACACCAGTGACTTGCAGAACAAACTGCAACCCTACTCATCGTTATTGTACGGAGAATATAATGACGATGAACTGTGGTCAAATTTATATCCTTCGCAAGAGCCTTCAACACTGTCCTAACCAAAGTGACTCGGGAACTACTTCAGCACTAAGGAGTCCCCTAAACGTTTGCGAATCTCGTTCAATAGCTGTGTGATTATGCCGCATAGCAAGTAATTTACAATCGAAAACTCAGTGGAGCCTCTGTAATGAGACAAGGATGCCTACTATTACTGATAGCCTCTATATTTTGGTGGAATGAATCATACAAAAGGCCCTGAGAAGCGAGAATACCGGCATGTATTAGAATAGCAAGGAGACTCCAAAAGATCTAGACTTCAGTGACAGTTTATTTATGATGTCACGTTCGAGGATCTACAGGTGAAAACCAACAGGTTTGCAGAAGAAACAGCGAAGATAGGACACAGGGAAGGTAGAGGTGATGAAGATACGCGATGACCAATAACAGCAATAAACGCCAAAGACTATCAGGGGGGGTGAGAAATCGGAAAGAAGACATTTCTTTTACTTATCAAGGCAGAATTGTTTGAACTACGGATGACACAGGTAAGAAAGTCAAATACAGCATCTAAAAGCGAAACCAGCATTCAACACTCTGAAACCAGTTTAGAAGTCTTAATGTAAGTGTAAAACTTGGGCTGTGTGGTAGAACGTAATTCCATTTCAGATATGTTTATTTTAAATATCACAGAGATGAAGTATTAAAAAATTGAAGTCTGAAAGTCTACTGGACTTGCATGAGGAACGAAGCCTGGAATTTCAACACTAATGTTGTCCCTGTGGTTTGGAGATTTGATGCAGACGCCTCCAGAAGCACTTCCAACAAGCCTCAGACTTTCATCAACAGCCGCCTTGATTCCAAACTGAAGATCAGGTGGTCGACCAGAAATGATAAACAACACGAAACTCTAACTACGTCACAATCAACGACTTAACGTTCAGCACATATGCTAACTAAAGTGGAGATTGGTCTCTAAGTAGATCACCCAGTGGCATCACACCAGGCCTTTGAGTGGGGCTCGAATCGGGAACAATGAGTTGTGAGTCAGTCCAAAAGCAACATGGATTAGACCGTGTGAAGTGAAAGTTTATGGGTAATCATGGAGCCAGTTTAAAAGGACTACGGCGAATGGGATAAAATGTTCTCCTAGGATCTCAAGGGGACGTCTTATGCCACTTTCGAATGCTGGAGTTAATGTGTTATTGTAAAAGATGGAAAAGACTCATATTCTTTTAGGTCACGGAATCAGAAGTTGTTGCTACTGCCAGATGATAAAATTGCTGAACTAAAAGTACTGCATACTGTGACCAACTTCGACTCTGGCACAATGAATATTAAGGTAAGGCAAATAATACGAGGATTTCTTGCTCAGTCTACGCTGAACCTACATGGGAGGGTGGAGTTAGCTGATCAGTAGATATGGTGGGGGTCACTAAGGTGAATCGCCCCATTCTGCAGGAACAGCATTAAAAAATTTGAAGGCTCGAGATATTTCTGATTTTTATGAGGGCTTGAATCTTTATCTTGAAAAAGATAACAATGAACGCCTTGACAGATCATGCTTCTACCTTTAAATATATACCATTCACCCAGCCTATTGTTGAGATGCGACCATGTGGGATCTGCTCAGATTTATGGGGCATCTTATAAATTAACTTGCTGTCTATCGTCAGATCTTTTCATACCACCCCACAATGTCTTATCTCATTTATTTTCTGACAGCGTCTTTACTTGATCCTCATTTTACTCCATTAAACTTAACATCTTATAGCTCTTCATTACTTATTATACTCCTACTCTCTGAAGGGTACGGTTGTGCACTAAATGCACAAAAAGGTATAAAATAAAAACAACTGGCATGAGGATAATTGTATTAAAACCAAAAGTGGATATCATGATAGTTTGTGATATATCTGTAGCATTATACATTGCAAATGAATGTTGTTACCCTAGGGTGTTTCCTTTATTAATGCATTTATTAATGATACTTGCACTTACCTATTTCATTACAATTTAATGATTCACCTCAGCACTTTAATGTTTCTAAAACAGATTCCAATCCCTTGTAAAAGGTGTACTTACCTCAATATTGGTTGGTTATCGTATGCCTACAACCACGGGATGAAAACGGAACGAAGTCGATTTTCCCGCTCAACCTGGAGGACAACTGTACAATTCAATAACTATACGGCCTAATTCAGAAAATGAGTGTATTATATGTACCGAATATTTAACAGTTGAAATACGATTAACTTGTAGACAATCTACGATTTGATATTATGTCATACTTGATCGTGCCTGTAAAAATGGCATGCATTTTCATGTAAATTTGTAAATTTATATGAAATACATTATTATTATTTATAGCGGGCAAGCTCAATAGTATAGTTCACAGGTGGCTACTATACTAAAGTGCACTAGTAAATTTTATTGTACTGCTCAATGACACTTTTGAAATTAATGTATCAAGATCCTATCAACCAGCAAGTGGTGAGTCTATCACAGGGGTTTTTTCGTTTCACGAAAGGAAAACAGATTTCTATTAACAAGGCGATGGGAACTAATTGAATATTAACCAGTGTTGACACATGGTCTTCATATATAGCGAAAAGAATGCTGCTAAAATAATTTTAAAATCCACATTTTAAGTGAGAAAAAATAGACATCTGTTGGTGGATGTCGGGTAACTCTACCTGACCTATAGTTTTAGTATGAAAGTGTCTGTGTCGGATCATAGGACACAGGCTATGAAAACTGGACCCATGTATCCCCCAAAACAAAAATGTACCACAGTCGTTTTTTTCCTCCTTTGGAATGGTTTTCTATCCTTGGCTAAAACACTGTTCAAGGTGCTGAGTTTATGCTGTGTAACATCTTCCCATCCTTACTAAGCACGGTGTGCCCACCTACCCACTTAATCAGTACCTTACTTAACCAGCAAGTCTGAATAACAAAACCGAACCAGATATACGCTGGTAGTTGGGAACATGCTGTGAAGAATGACACATTTAGATTGTACAAATGACTGGACTAGGTAAATTAAGCGTGTGCTTGTTAATAGGCAAAAAGGAACGCTCAGAATGAGGTCAGAAGTTAGTAAGGTCAAAATAAATTCCAAGACACTTTCAACCTAACAGGTGAAGTATGTGAGTGATGGGGTCTCCTGGAGTAAGGAAGCCCGCGAAACTTTCAGAACAAACAGGGAAAAGAGTCAAAAAGCAACGGATTTGGTTTGTGTTTGCCTCAGATATATTGGACGCTGAATATTTCTCCTGGTAGCTCAGTGCTTAAATCTTGGAAGCCATAGCATTGCAGCTATCAATGTGCACACTGAGTCCTTGAAAATTTTTCCGACTAGGATCACGATTGGCAACTTATATGCATATTTTTGGGAAGAATGTATCCTACACGATTTTCACCCTGAAAGCTCATTGCATAAGAATTGCCGTTATGTCTTCATGAGACCCGGAGTACATTCACTTAGAATCTATGAGGCTGTAACTTCCGAAACTTTAAAAGCTTACAAATTAATTGCAGCCTAAATTCTGAAGAATCTGCGAGAAGTGAACTAAATGTCATATTTACCGCATTTACGTTGTGACCTTCGCAGTTGTTATAATTCTTGTAAATGCTGTTGTACGCTGTTCACATATGGAGGAGGTCCGTACAGTGACGCTTAAATCGAATTCTGTAAGATCTTTTTGTATTTTCGGAATTACTTCTCATATAGTCTTTCAGTGCTGCACAGCGCCGTGGTGATCACATAGAAACTCACAAACGATGGGCTGCTGGTCAGAATAAACAGAAAACTATAGTCAAAAACCCGAGCAAACTTGAAGAGGATACTGAGGATCTTCATAATGATTTGGTGGATATAGACATTGGCAAGATCATAATGCAGGCACGGCAAGAGAAGAACCTGACGCAGAAAGACTTAGCCACCAAAATTAATGAAAAACAACAAGTCCGTCCATATTTTTGTTTACTGATCGCTGTAGGTGATTGCTGATTATGAACAAGGCCGTGCAGTGAAAAATCAAGCCATCCTGTCGAAACTGGAGAGAGCCTTGGGAGTTAAGCTAAGAGGAAAAGACAGAGGCAAGCCACTGGGAGGTACGAAGAAGACTTAACTCGGATTAAATTTATTACGCTACTCGCGATTAGTATCATCTGTCTTTATATCTTTCGAAGTAATGTATATTAACCCATCTTCCAGGGAAATCCCTATAGCTTCATTTCTGATAACTTAAGACACCTGTCAGTTATTGTTCATCTAAATACAAAGTATGGTCTGTTAATTCACCTTATCAATTGCACTGGTCACTAATTCAGTCGTTTTTTTCCGAATGTCACGTGGTTAGAATATCTAGAAATGTCCTGCGTGGTACTCAAGTAGAACTCAAGGTAGTACTTCAATGCATCACTATGTTCTTCGATGATTTAATTCCAAATGTCGCGAATTATTTTCATATGGTTAGCTTGCCATGTTTATTGGATAAAAAGTTCGCATGCTTTAGAAAGCAATGGTTCATCCATAGTCACTCCTAGTAGTTGAGCCAAGGAAGACAATTTCCTGCTTATTTCTTTGCAATGGACAAGCTACTTGGATCTTATTTGTGATACTGCAAACTGCTAGAAGTGATACTTACATTTATGTGACATTATGCTGACTTCTGTGTCTTAGATGTTTTGGGGGTGAAGTAATTCGAGCATCTTTAGAAACTTTTGTCCGGTTTCAGCAATGAAACTTTGATAGGAAGTTACTTCCTATTTCTCACCAGACATCTGATTTGTGAAGTTATTCCTTTCATGATTATGTGGTAGACCAGATTCAGATTATAAGAATAGAAGGCTCTTGTTGCCTATGTTAATCTTCACGATATATATCTCTGCAGAGGTCCAGTTTTCCTTTGAAAGTGTTCACTGATGGAGCTGTTACTAGTGTATTAGGTAAGGAGTTCCAGTCGTTGACCACTCTGTGGGAGAATCTAAATTCCAAACGTATTTTATTCGTCCTCGGTTTGAGCACCTTCTTGTGGTGACCTCGTAAATGTATCATCAAGGGAGAGAAAAGGTTTGAAAGGTCCTTCCCTAAATTACCTTTGAATATACGGTAAGTTAAAATTAAGTTGCCTCTCCTCCTTCGATATGATAATGGGAAGAGATTTAAATGCTCCATCCTCATATCATAAGGAAGGTGTGAGATACCATTAACTAATTTGGTTCCTACTCTCTGTACTCTTTCCGGGATATGTGCCTCCTTTTTGAAGCATGCACTCGCCGCTTGTATGCAGTACTCTAGATAAGGTCTGACATATGTTGCATAGAGTACTTGGAACATACCCTCGTCTAATCGTTTGAAAGCTCTTCGAAGTGCCCATAGCATTCGAAAAGCCTTAGCTGCGACTGTATTACAGTTTGCCGTTGTTTTTAAGTCATGGCTAACAATAATTCCTAAGTCCTTTTGTCCTCTAACATCTGGCAGTTCTGTGTCCCCTAGGGAGTACGGCTTGTAAGACTTCTGACCTAGGTGCATTACCGCACTTTTCTTGGAATTAATTTCCAGAATCCAGAGGTTAGCCCGTTTGGCTAATAATAATCTTTCGTATTCTTAGTACAAGTTAATGCTCTACAACCAAGGATATCATGGATGCAGTTCCCTGTAAGTGATTACACTATTCATTTGATCAAAAGGCTCCTGTTTAGCCTCTCGTCGACTGACCACGTAATACATCTTCATATTCGAAATTCATTAGTTCGTATTGCTTCCTTCAGAGAGGAGAAGTGACTTTTTTTTATAACCGTGTAAGTCGTTATTAACATGCATAGTTGTCTAGAGGATTATATGTCTTTCGACACATGCTGCCAGGCAGTTTTTGTGTGCTACTTGTAAATCGAAGCACGTGTTTATTTTCTGTAAGAGTTGTCTCTAATATCCAGCTAACATGCATTTACTATGCATGAAGATCTGAGGAAAGATCAGGTTTCTGATTTAGAAGTATGCGGCTTTACTGAGGGTTTGCGTATATTTTTCAGTGGATGTTTAGAGATGAACAGTTACTGCCTGTTGTACTTCTAAAGTACTTCAATTAACGTTACTAGTTGGGTTCGTACTATCTTTAGTGAGTGGGCTTTTTGAACCCCCTTATCATCACGGTTAAGTAACATCTTGGTGAAAATGGTTATTTTAGGGAAATCAGTCAATATAACCATCCATTTTCCTTACATGCCAAGTTATTTACTGACTTAAAGTACATTGAATAGTGTCAGAGATTGGTGGAAATAGCTGGCAAAGCCGTGTGGTTTAACGTAATAATTTTAAAACTTCCCAATAAATATTAGGTTCGGGAATCGAGCACCTTACTCTCCTAGGCCGTTTGTTCCCTGTTATTGTTGAAGATTATCTGTCTGTCTGTTGTGTCTAACTGTGATGATGTTGGCTGGGAACCAATTAAATAAGTTAAGTCGTTCTTTAAAATCAGAAACTAGGCCGCCCAATATCAACATTTTTCAGGCTTCTCACAAAAATATTCGGTACTGCGTATCAGGTATTTTTTCGAATAAAAATGTCAAGGGTTTAATGCTATTCATGATCCAAAAGTAACATCATACTGGAATACATTTGTAACTGAAGTGTAATGACTGTTGTGGTCACTTTGCGAATCATGCAAATGCATACGTAGTGGCTGGGATATCATGGGGGCGGGTCTTTCTACCAAAAGACGACCTGTCGTGTCGCTTCTTTGACCTGCTGATATGGGTTGCCTAAATTAGTTTCCTCCCCAAATAGCTGGTGAGTTCACCTGAAGGTGAACCAAAACATAATTACCAAAGGTTCTGTACATTTCATGGTGACTGTTCACTAATCAGTCCTTGAGCAGAGAAAAAGCTGGTTGCTTTTTTTGTCTCCTTGTCTTATGTATGCGTATTGAGTAGTTATTGATGGAAATACCTGTCAATTAATTACGTGTACAATCAGTTAGCAATGAACCACAGGTGTTATTTTAGGGCTACTACCTGGTTACCCTAACCTTTGTGGGTGGAGCATGGTTCAAATAGGGGAACCATAGGTTGGAAATTCATTGCCCATCCCCGTAAGCCATAGTTTCATCTCTAATTATCTGTCAATATTTCTGCATCAAGATTATTAGTAAGCTTTATTCTACCTGTGTTATTGTGTTAAAGTACACAGTTATTAGAAAGAATCGAGTGCTGTAGTGTATCACTTTCGCATCACTTCAATCCAACAATCCGTCTCATCAGCATCCTGCATATTAATATATATGTGTAAAACTTGGGCACTGTGGTAGTAAGTAATTCCATATTAGTTTGTTTATTAGATGTATCACCATAGATATTGACATCAAAGCCGGCCAAAAAGTATTACCAACAGACACCAGACTTTCAATAACACTTGCCCCCTACACTCGGCACTCAATAAAGATCAGTTGACGGGCCTAAAAGGATAAACAGCCGGGAACCCTAGCAGAAAATACATTACACTGATCAAGGCACTCTACTCGAAATTATGCAGCCAGGTGAGTGTTTACGGCAAGTTGTCATCTGAAGTGGTGACGACTAGTGGTGTCCGTCAGCGATGCCCACTATCTCCGTTTCTATTCAGTTTCATCGTAGATGTACTAATGGACTTAACGCTAACTGGCTTCAAAGTGACTCAGGGATTGACTTGCTGCCGCCAGGGAATAATCTCGTTGACTTAGAATATACAGATGATATAGTCCTTCTAGGTAAAGACGCTGACATATTACAGCAGAGTCTTCCGAATGCCCTGAGCTGCAATCTTCGAATGTTTGGTATGCAATTCTCTCCCGCCAAATGTAAGATGTTGCATCCTAGAGGACTGGACTACATTGACTCCTAGCTTAGAAATACGGAGTGAAGTGGTAGGGCGCGTTGACCACTTCATTTATTTGGGAAGTTGTATCAGCCAACGCCAGGGGGTTGATCACTGACGAAATCTCAGCGCAGATACAGAAGGCTCGTTTCGCATATATCAGTTTACGCTGTCTCTGGCTTACACGTGATATCCGGCTGTCGACCAAAGGGCGTGTGTACTGCTCACTAGTTTGCTCCATCCTTCTTTATGTCTGTGAGAGCTGGCCATTAAGAGTGGAAGACATGAAAAAACCAGCTGGCTGTCTTCGATCATAGTTGCCTGCGCTTTATTTCCCGTGTGAAATGGTATAATAGGGTGAGCAATATTGAGGTAAGGCATCGGTCGAGTGTTAGGTAAGGAGGGAGGGGAAACCAATCGACGAGGTTGTGAGGTTACATCGATTGAGATGGTTAGGACACGTGTTACGTATGTCTAGCCATTGACTTCCTTGACTGGCGATGTTAGCTGACTGATAGAATGGATCAGTTTGGGAAAGAGCTGCTAGTGGTGGTCAAACCAAAACATGACTTCATTAGCCAATCAAATCCACAACAGTTAGTTTAAGCCAGCCAGTCACGTAGGGAGGTGTAGATTGCCTGACCAGTTAGGGTCCCCGAGATAGTAAAAACTAATGGAGGTTAGAGACAATCGGTGATATGGCTCAAAATCGTTCTAAATGGCTGGCGCAGATGCATCCACTCCTTGTGACTTATAATACCCAATGAAACTATGTTGTTCTGCGTTGTTACTATTCCTTTTGTCTCATATCCTTGTCTACAGTCTCTGTTTTGTATTTCTTCTACTTTCTTTTCTTGCTTTGTGTGCTACAAGGAGGGAGTGTGGCTACTTGAACTGTTGCACATCGGCGCAAAGTTCTGTGTTGAAAGCAGTCAGCCAGTCGAAGGGTGACATGAAGACGATTATATGAAGTGGAAATAAAGTTTTTAGGTATTCGTAGATCCAGTTAAAAGTAATGGAAGAGAAGCGGATAGAACGGAGGTGTACTGCTAAAGCCCTATGCTCCACTAAGAATGTTAGGAAGGGATAATATAAAGAATAGTGAATCTTGGAGAGATAGAATATACTGGCATTTTTATGAACGAAGCTAAAAACCTTAGAAAGCACTACTTTGCTATTCAAATGTATAAATAAGAAAAAGCTGGTAGCCGATTGACTGCCTAATTTAGATCTTTGAAGCATTTCATACACATTCAGAATTAAATTAAAGATTAATCTGAAGTTAGTAAACTCGCCAATTAACCATGATTAGCATGTGACATTCTGGTTAAATAAATTTTCCTAATATTTTGCATTCAGAGTGGTAAAACTTGAGCACTGTGATAGTAAGTAATTCCATATTAGTTTGTTTATTAGATATATCACACAGTCAGTGAAACAGTGTTATTTACTGGATGACAATGTTTCGAACAAAATTTATTTACTGTTCATAATCATCTCATCAATTATAATCACACGACTTCGACACTTGAGTTTTATAGTTTTCTTTATTCTCTCCTATTTGTCGTCGATGGGGTAGTAGAAGTTTCCAAATGTATAGATGGACAGATGTTGAATCATTCCTATTACACGTATCCAGTCTCAATTGATTCGATAAACAAAGCTTCCGTTATCAGTCTCTCCCTCCACCATGTTAGTTGTATTAGATTTTAGAACTTTCATCTTATCCCATCCAGCCTATTGTATGGTTGTGTGTAATTGCATGTAGTGAGTACTATAGCTACTGAACTATTCTTTAGATTTCTTATCTTATTCGGATCAACTAATCTAGATTTTGCTAGGTTTTTATGCTTGGCTAGTCTGACTGCCCCTGTTCTACTAGTTTGACCTATGTATTTGACCTGACAATCATCGCAGGTAGAGTATTAGATAAACTAAATCCTCAAGCTGTTGGAGTGTCAGCAGCGATGATGGTGTTATATTCTTACGGGATCGAATTGTCAGTCCCACCCCCCAGTCTTCCTTCTTCTAGGAGAGAGAGGTTTTTAGGAGTGCATCGACCGGGAGTTGAAACTAGATGGCATGCATGGCTGATGAACATTCTACCAATGAACAACCGACGTATCCTGCTTGGTTATGTGCTAGAAATATTTAAAGACTTTATTCGAACATAAATAGGAATTGATGATATTAGATGGTTGGAGGCAATCGGCCTCAGGAAGCCTTGGACACCATCTAGGTTTCGTGCTGGTTGGTACTCAACAGTCAGTCAGCAAGGCGTATCTGCAACCACCTTGGAGGAACTCATGTCCCTTCTGAGATTCGAACTAGCGTCACATCAAGTGCTGCAGTTAAAGGCCTAACTGATAGAATTCAGTCTGCACTGAAGAAAGCGACTAAACCCATCACACTAGTTACTAGTGTCCAATCAAACATAACACTACAGGAGGTCAATCGTTAGCCCGAATAGCTAGCTCAGTGATAACGTCTCTGACTGCGGACGGCACTGGGTGACGCTAGTTCGAATTTCAAAAAGGACATGATTTCCTCCAAGGTGGTTGCAGATACGCCTTGCTGACTGACTGTCGAGTGCCAACTAGCACGAAACCTAGGTGGTATCCAAGGCTTCCTGAGGCCGATTGCCTTCAACCATCTAATATCATCAAATCAATGTGCACCGTGATGGTGAGCTACCTAGTGGCATGGTGACCACATTACAAACCTGACTGATAGAATTCAGTCGGCACCAAAGAAAGCGACTAGACCCATCACACTAGTTACTGACTAGTGTCCAGTAAGTAGGAATTCCTATCAGTCCACTTCAGTTGTTAATGAACTTGGTAGGAAGCTAATAAGTTTTTTTTGTGTGTTTAAAGGTATAGCTAGCCTGTCTTTAACAGTACACTTAACACCCTAAAGTCATTCGTTGTTAAGATTTTAAGCTTATCCTTGACTGTCATTTGTCGTGACATTTACAGACTGAACTTTTTTTTTTATTATAGCTTGATTCCACACCGTAGTTTTGATACAAGTATGGAATTTTACAGCATGTGATATCGGTAGCGCAAATTTAGCAGGCTGACCATTGATTTCGGGTGTGCGTCGGCAGGGGATCGAACCTCGGACCATGTGCATGGTCGGCGAGAGTCCTAACCACTGTGCCACCATCAAATCACAAGCTGGAATATCGCTTGATCTGCCAAGGTCTGGTCAGCCAAGTAGTATCACCAACAGAAGTTACTAGCTGTGGGGCCAAGTGAACATAAACGCCAATGGTTGTTGAGTAACCTTTTCACTACCTGAAGAACTAGATGCTTTCTGGTTATATAAAAATAACTGCTTGTAATCGTAGTGTAAAAACTTGATTATTATTTGAATAAAGCAAGAACAACAGTGTGGTTTGTGCAGAATAATGCATGGCACCATCATTGTTTATTTCGTTGGCTTCTCATCAGCTCTGCTGCTGCTTACAGCCTAAATAAATTATGAGGTTTATGTACAGAAAAGTTTTAGCATACTTGCAAATTTTTCACGATGTCGGTTGACAGAAGGTTCCTCAATTAGTGAACAATGCTCATAAAATTGCGCTTACATAGTTTTTACACAGGCAGTTCAAGTTTAAACAAAAATAAATGTATACATACATTGGTAAAGGAGTTACGCAATAAGGATGAGAGATGCGTAAGATGCAGAGTGACTAATAAATTAGGTAACAATGTACTGGGTTCAACTCAAATCATAGAAACAAGAGACAAGCAAAGTTAAACTTTATCAAAGAGGTTAGGTTAAAGCCAAAGATTACGCAATCAAATGGTAGGGAGAATAAAGACATCCAGTTACCAGGTTGGCAAGGAAAGACTGATAACTGCTTCTTTCTGAACACATAAATCTGGTTTCAAGCGTCTGATAGAAATTGCTTCGGCAAAATTTGAGGAGAATTGAGCTCCTTTGTCTATTGATAATTTTAAAGGATTTGGCGTTTTCCACCTCATGACCCGTATCGAGGAGATGTCTGGTAATAGAGCTATTACAAGAGTTTTTTCCCTTGAGACGTACGCTTCTCGGCACATGTTCAGAAAATCGGAGTTGTGGCCTTCTTTCTGTTTACCCAATGTAACTGTTCCCGCAGATACACGTAAATTTGTATACACAGTTGGAGTTAACATGAGAAGGATATTTGTCGACTTCTGACTTTACCGAGGATCATGTTATTCGATGGACAGGAACTAACTTAGCTGCAGGATAGGTTCTGGCTAATGACGCACTCAATCTTCTGTTGATCACTGCTGTAATGTTTTCACCCTTAAAATCTAGTTGAATGAAGACGCATTTTTTCCCACTGTGATTTGTTTGGTGTTTGAGCCTTCACATCTTCCATACTTGTTAATGAATCTTTGAGAATAACCACTGTTTTTCAACAACTTTTCAAGAATCGTAAATTCTTCCTCTAGTTTCTCTGCAGAGCATATTCTCTTCACTCTATAGTATAGAGTCTTGACTAGTGCTCGTTTATAGCTATTTGAACAAAAACTAATAAAATGTAAGTATTGTCCATTCCACATCGGCTTTCGGTAAACTGACCTCTGGAGACGACCATTTTCTAGGCGTTGCATGGCAATGTCAAGGAAATGGAACTTTTCATCATTTTCATGTTCCATAGTAAATTCAATATTTATACGTGCGTCGTTGAATAATCTAAGTAGGTAGGAAGCATGACTTTCACTGTTACACACACTACTAATGTGTCATCGACATATCGACAATAGGAAGTTACTTGGAATATAGAGCCTCAGCAACAAACTTCCATTTCACTCTATTTTCCTCAGTCCATTTCAATTGTTTCCATCATCTCCCATAAGTTGTCATTTTGCTCCTAACATGATCTCCTTGATATCATCCTTGGACGCCTCGGATTCCACTCGAAGACCTAGAGTAGGATGTCATTTAATTATCTCCTTAATGTGTATTCAATCTACCTCCATTTCCTTCAGCGTATTTGTTGGCTGACAGGTTCTTCGTTGGTTGGTTGGTCGCCAGAGTTGCATGTTGCAAACCCTTTCCCATCAGCCGTCTGATCTTCAATGGCAGGTGAAGTGGACAGCCTTAGTTGTTCGACACATTGAAATCCAATTCTCCAACCTGATCAATGCAAGAAGTGATATAATAATTTGAGAAAGCAGAAGGATTGAGCAGCGAAGAATTATATTTACATTTCAATTAGATCTTCCTCTCATTCTGGCTCTACTCTAACATACACGTACAGCAGTTTTATTACAATACACAACAATTTACCAATCAAGTGGCTCTGATGTGTTTGTTAACAATAATTCGTCAGTGTCAACATGTCAAACAGTGGGGTGATAATTAACGAAGAAAATTAATACACACAATTAAAAGGTAGAAATGGTTGAAACACATGGATTGCGTAATGCATAATTTTGGAAAAATGAAGAGTAATTAAGGAATAAGCGTGTGCACAGGTTGATTACGTAACAGATTGTTGAAGAAAAATAAAACGATTTGGACAATGATAACTTGTAACTAAAGATGAAGTAGTTAGAAATATGATAAAATAATTTCGAGAATTATGATTTGTAAAGGTTTAGGGGAAGGGAAGGCGAAGTAGTCCGGTCTATACATTCATTTAACGATGGCCAAGGTAAGGAAAGTGGCTGTACAAATTTCTTCTAAACACGCAGGTTTCGCTTTCTAAGGTGGATTCCTATTGCTTCAGCTGTGTGTAGAAGACGAACTCGTAAAGTGAAATTAAGGTTAGTAGGAATGCGATAAATAACTGTAAATGCTGTATCAACGTCAACCTTATGCTCACTATCTACAAGGTGTGCTAAAATAGAGCTACGAATAGATCTTGTTTGTTCCTTGCTTAACCATGTTGGATGATGTTCGGAAATACGATGATGAACCTGCCTAATTGTACGCCAGATAAGGCTGACTCCGCAGCTGCAGTCAAACTGGTTGATATACACAGAAGGAGGCAAATTTAGGTAGTTTATCCTTATTTCTCGAACGTATAATAGGTATGGTTGTAAAGAGACAGCGTACCTCTGCTGCATAATAAGCTCTTTTAACTGCATTCTTCGGACGCTGTTATTATTCCACTGATGTTGTCCCCGAGGAACTGTAGTTTCACGAACAGTGGTTTTTTGGAACTGTTGCCATACTAACTCTCTTAAGTGCTGAATTCATATTTTTCTCAATGAACAATTTTTTCCAAGTAATTCTCTGATAATCTTAAGCTCCTCGTTGAGGCAGTCGTTGATCCAACAAAAAAGTGGAGGAACAACTAACTGAGTCACTAAAAAGACGTCAGACGGAAGGGGGAATCACCCAATGGTTGTATCACGCTAGGCGTCAAACAGATGATTTCTGTGATCGTCACGGTCATACAAGTTCGTAAAAGAAAGAAGTACCGAGAAGTTGTAGCTGCTGAGTAAAGTGCTCACATTAAGTATTGTGTAGATAGATTACGAAAAACAGAAACAATAATACCGAATTTCATATCAATTTATGCATGACTAAGACTTTAAAGTCACAAGGAATGACTTTCTTTTTTTTTGAATTACTGAATTCGGAAATTTTACAATATGTGTGTGTGGTGAGAACTGTCTGCAAGCCAAAATTGTAGGCAGTAATTTTCGTCACGAGATATAACATTAACAAAGCCTAACCTTGAGGAACTCAACAACCAATCACAGCAGACTTAATGTGGGCAGATACGACTTGCAGACCGGGCTGTCTAAAAAACGACCACAAAGAGATGACAGAAAAACCTTCAGCGAGGAAACGACCAATCAGAAGATGTTGCTTCTCCGCTGACAATAATGTACATAAAAATCTATAAATATCTGTTGATTTTCTGAATAAATGATCTGTTACCTGGCCCTTGTCTTCTGTTGTAACATGTAACATGTTGCGCTTACACATACAAGGTATTGTATTAAGTTATTATTACTTTTTTGTATTACTAAAAGATTGATGCACAGATCAAAATTTGAATACCTTTTCCCTCATCAACAATATACAATCCTTTTGAGACAGGGTGGATAACCCTTAATCACATGACTTGTTGCCTGCATATATTGAGTTCTCATGATAATACAGTTGAGTTTATGACGTGAAACCTGACATTTGCTGATAAGTACACAAATTCTATTTAACGTTGGTCTTGAAGCTACACTTTTATGCATATAGGTAGGTATATTTAAAAATAGTTCCACTACTTACCAACTGCTAACTATAAAACACAAAATAATTGAGCAAAGAATATCCTTTACGGTAATTTCCTCTTCTGGCTCTACAATTATATATGCATGTTTATATACATAGAATATTCTAGAATAGTAGTCAATAACAATATTAGTGTTTTTTTTTAAGTAATATCGATTTGTGAAGTAACATCACAATGGAATTACAGTTCATTAAAGATGCTTAAATTATAATAAAGATATAGTAGCAAATAGGATATCAACTAAAATTAGGAAAATTCCACAGATATTGAGGATCATTCGAAGCAAGATGGTCAAGGTAAGGATAATGTCTGAACTAGATAGATTCTTTCAGACGCACAAATTAGACTTCTTAATGTGGATCCCAAAGGCCAGTCTCAGCAATATTTAGTAATCGAACTGCTAAGGCGAAATTGAGATTTGTTGGTATGCGGTAAATGACTTTGAAAGCTGCCTGGTCAACATCAATCTTGTGTTCGGTATCCACAAGATGAGATAGAGTGGCGCTGCGAATAGATTTTGTTTGTCATTTACTCAACCACACAGGGTGATGTTCGGAAATCCAACGAGAAACACGCCTAATTGTACGAGTGATATATTTCTAATGTCGCACAAATTCAAAGATCCACGGGCAAAAACCGACAAGTTGGCAGAAAAGGCAGAGAAAACAGTAATTCAAATGAACATAAGAAAGATGGAGGCGATGATAAAGATAGTTAACCAACACCAAGCATCAGTGTAACCATCAACTGGAGGAATCCAAAATATGTCACCTGTTCCACTTTTATGGACAGCCTCGTTTCTATTATAGGCAACACAGAAGCGGATATCAAAGCCAGCGTCACGTCAGAATCAAAAAGGCAAGAGAGAATTTCACAACTCTGAAATTAATGTGGGAATCTGCTGCACTCAGAATAAGGAACAAGATACAGATTTTCGACACTACTGTCAAGGCAGTCAGCGCCTCTACTATGATTTAGAGATTTGGAGTGTGTGTCATCAAAAGCTTCTCTATTTGCTACTGCTGGCTTTCATCAACATCTGACAGTTTCACTCGATACTGAAATAGGACGGCTGGCCAGAGAGGATAAGCCAAAAGGATTCTAGGAATGAAACAACCAATAGCCTATCGCCCAATAGACATACAGAAGGAAATGTAGATGGACTTGACATATACTAAGAAGACCGTTGAGCGACATTATACGGCAGGCGTAACAACGAGTTCAGAGTTTGTCCGAGGGTGTAATGGAGGAAATGAAAGCTTATGGGCGGTTGCAAAACCAACTTTAAAAAAACTCCACAGGGCAGAGTGAAATGGAGATGTTTTCGACTAGGAACCCCATGGAATAATAAAACTGTTAAACTATTGGAAATTAAAGCAAAGTTTAATTCGTATAACGTCTGGGAACTTAATTTGAAGTAAATTATTCGTGGATGGTGACTGGTAGTGGAGTCCAGGATGTGCATTTCGACCCGATTGGGACTCGTCAACTGGATGTACATATGTTTCCAATTGAAGGGTACTGAGTTTCAGCCTTAGTGGAAACACCATATTTCACTGGTGGGGGTGCAGGTGCATCCATCTGACGAGTCCTATATAGGACGAAATGGAAATCCTGGATTTCACTGCTAGTCACCATCCACAAATTTACCTCAAATTAATTCCACATTAGTTTGTGTAATAGATGTGTAACGACAGAATGCAAGAGTCAGGCAACAGATCATTTATTAAGGAAATCAACGCATATTTATATATTTGCATGTACATTACTATGGATATTTAAACAAACAAACACAGTCTTCCGATTGGTTGTTTCTCACTTAAAGTTAATCTTTCATCTATTTGTGACTGTTTCTTGAATGTCAAATCCTCTATATGTTAACTGCATCCGCCTACGCAAAGTCTGCTGTGGTCGGTTTTGAATCAATCTTTGTTCACATTTTCTCACGACAAATCTTGGGAACGTAAATATTGACGTAAATTACTGTCTACCAATTTGGCTAGTAGACAGCTCTCACCACAGATGTATCACACAGTGAAACAGTATTATGCGTATTGGATGACAAAGTTTCGAACACAATTTATAACTGTTCATAATCATTTCATCAATTATAATCACACGACTTCGAAACTTGAGTTTTATAGTTTTCCTTATTCTCTCCTATTTGTCGTCGTTGGGGTAGTAGAATTTTCCAGATGTCTACGTGGACAGGTGTTGAATCATTCCTATCGCACGTATTCTCTTCAGTTGATTCGATAAACAAAGCTTCTGTTATCAATCTCTCCCTCAACTCTGTTACATTGGATTATATTTTGAAATTTTCATCTTATCCCATCCTGTTGTATGGTTGTGTGTAATTGCATGTAGTGAGTGCTATATCTGAACTAATCTCTAGATTTCCTATCTTATTAGGGTTAACTAATCTAGAAGAAAACTCGGAAACCTTAAGGAGGAGAATTTTTAACAAGGCAGGAATAAAAAAGGCATTCAAACCCACAAACTCAATTAGAAACAAGGTTTGTCGGTTAAATGGTGGATCCTGTGGAGACTTTAAAACAAAACAATTTACTTTATCTAATACCCTGCCTGCTGAAATGATTGTCAGGTCAAATACATAAGTCAAAGTAGTAGAACAGGGTCAGTCAGACTAGATGAGTACAAAATCTTAGCAAAATCTACACTAGTTGACTCGAATAAGATAAGAAATCTAGAGAATAGTTCATCTATAGCACTCACTACATGCAATTACACACAACCATACAATAGGCTGAATGGGATAAGATGACAGTTTCAAAATATAATCCAATGTAACAGAGTTGAGGGAGAGATTGATAACAGAAGCTTTGTTTATCGAATCAACTGAAGAGAATACGTGCGATAGGAATGATTCAACACCTGTCCACGTAGACATCTGGAAAATTCTACTACCCCAACGACGACAAATAGGAGAGAATAAGGAAAACTATAAAACTCAAGTTTCGAAGTCGTGTGATTATAATTGATGAAATGATTATGAACAGTTATAAATTGTGTTCGAAACTTTGTCATCCAATACGCATAATACTGTTTCACTGTGTGATACATCTGTGGTGAGAGCTGTCTACTAGCCAAATTGGTAGACAGTAATTTACGTCAATATTTACGTTCCCAAGATTTGTCGTGAGAAAATGTGAACAAAGATTGATTCAAAACCGACCACAGCAGACTTTGCGTAGGCGGATGCAGTTAACATATAGAGGATTTGACATTCAAGAAACAGTCACAAATAGATGAAAGATTAACTTTAAGTGAGAAACAACCAATCGGAAGACTGTGTTTGTTTGTTTAAATATCCATAGTAATGTACATGCAAATATATAAATATGCGTTGATTTCCTTAATAAATGATCTGTTGCCTGACTCTTGCATTCTGTCGTTACACATCTATTACACAAACTAATGTGGAATTAATTTGAGGTAAATTTGTGGATGGTGACTAGCAGTGAAATCCAGGATTTCCATTTCGTCCTATATAGGACTCGTCAGATGGATGCACCTGCACCCCCACCAGTGAAATATGGTGTTTCCACTAAGGCTGAAACTCAGTACCCTTCAATTGGAAACATATGTACATCCAGTTGACGAGTCCCAATCGGGTCGAAATGCACATCCTGGACTCCACTACCAGTCACCATCCACGAATAATTTACTTCAAATTAAGTTCCCAGACGTCGTAAAAGCATCCTCACCTGGAGTCGACTTGTCAATGTGAAGCCGAACACTTCTTTCCAAAGAATCTAAAGGAAAGTCCAAATCTAATTAAATTATAGGATAATCTCTGTATTACTTTCATTTTACTATTACCTTTGCATTTTGCTCTTATAAAGTTCCTTGAATTTGATTGATTCGACTTCTCATTTTGCATATAAGAAACAATATAATGAAAAAAAGTTACGCGTAAAGAGTCATAAACAAAAGACACAATAATTAATCACTACAGATTAACCAATATAATGCAATCTAGTTTTTTATTGATCACTAATTAGGAGACTTTTCAGCATGATGCCTCATTTGTTTAATCCAACTATCCGGGACAGATCTTTCACATACTAAGCTAACGGTAACACTTATTGTTTACGAGGGGTGATGATACTACCCATTTGGCTAGGCTGGATTGAAGTGAGAAGGGCTCGAACGTGGGACCCTTCTGCTGCTTAAAATAATGACCTATATCAAGGTGAACTAAGAATTTATGTCAGGTTTTAAAAGAAGATAGAAGAGATGCGCTGCTACTAGGTTTCGTACTGACTGATACTCACTGATAAGATCTTCACAGAGTTTGTATAAAATAGGTTGGGGGATTTCATCATGAGCTGACATCGGTTAAAGAACGGCTGGAAAACCACCTGGGAGTACTGGACAGCCAACTGTTCCGTCAGCCTAGTTCGGGACTAACCCTTCAGCAGTACACACCCACTGCCAGGGTTAGAACTCAGGACCTCCTGGTTACAAGGCTAGAGAGCTCGTAAGCTATTAAGCCACTGGGACTCCATCCAATGATCAGCTCATGAATTCTAACTTCTACCAATCCACGACATAGTGCGACCACCTAGCAATGTCTTCGATGAGTAACTGTCCTCGCCTTCAACCTGCTGTGCCCCACTGGTCACAGCTTCCCACTAGAACCCCAGGTTAACTGCCTGAGTAAGACCAGTAGCTAGTGAGTATCATTTAAATTTTCTGGTATTGGTTTTGTAGGTATTTTGTTTGATTGTTTGAAGGATTTCATTATCAGCTGACATCAGAGATCCTGACCTGCGTCAGAAGTGTGGCAGGGAGCTTTAGTCATTGCCCCTTTCTGCAAAGCTCTACTGTGATAAATCAATCAGATATCAATTTGTCAGTTAGTGATTCATTTCGACCAATTTATGATTGATCATATTTGCGGATCTGTGATTACTGGTACTTTTATCGAAGTTCTCCCTATTAATAAATAATAAAAGTGGAAAATTTCTATTTGGACATATAGAAAATGAAAACAATTGATTCAGCGACGAGACTCTTTTTGACGAATTTATTATCAAGCTGTACGACCATATATATGTGATTTTCCAAGAAATTATACCTCATGAGGAAATTTAAACAGGTGTGAATACGCAAAAAAATAAGTTGGTCGTTCGACTCGAATTTTATCCAAGAGGCTTACGAAGAGGTGAAAGTGGGACTATAAGAAGCGCAATCATTGAACACCTGGTCGATACTTCCCACCCTATCCCTACAGCCTCTTCCTTTAAATTCATCTATGAGGCGAAAAATAACTTGCCTTAATCATCACATTATCTCACTCATATATATTGCTGAAGCTTTGACCTCAGAAGTAGAAAAGCCAGATCTTTGTATACAGAAAAAGTTTGTTCAACCCCTCTAACTCTAATGGTTTTAATCCGTCTATGCTAAAGTATGATAATCCCTATTCATAATTTATCCCTACTTATTTTCCGTTTTGTTTATTCAATTTATATATCCTTTCTTTATAACGTTAATTGTTACTGTTATTATTGTCACTTTAAGCTGTCTCGGATATTATTTAACTTGTCATTCTCAATCAGATATATTTTTGCAATGTTAAATTGCATGTTATCAAATTTTACACCGTGTTATGCAACGCTCTTATTTTATTCGCCCACTAACCCTTTGATACTATACCCTCTCCCAACATCTAAGCATTACATGAATTATTCTATATATGACATCAATTGTTTAGCCACTCGACACCTGATCTGTAACTGTGATTATAATCACAAACACTATAATTTATCCATCCTGGATGTAATTTCTTAAAAACCATATATATACGATTGTACAGCTTGATAATAAATTCGGTGAACAGGATCTCTTCACTGAATCACTTGTTTTGATTTTCATTAATAATAGTGAAAAACTGATCAGCTAGACTCAGCTCGTTGGCTTGTAGAGAAGTTAGAACCCACTAGTTAACGGCTTCCTTAATACACCATGAAAAATTCATTTTATTTCGCCAAAAGCATAATCCATATGAACCTTTCAAATAAGTGTATAGTGTCATTCGATGCAACCTCCATGTTCACAAGGATCTCAATCAATGAAACTATTGAGATCATTTGCCAACATTCTGTTCTTTCTCCCACTCCCAATATCGGAATTCAAACGTCTAATGCTAATGTGTACCATGATTGTAAAATTCCAGTTTGACAATACTCTTTGCCGTCAAATAGATGGTGTAGCTGTGGGCAGTCCACCTAGCCCTTGTCCAACCTTGAAAGGACACAGCTGAATCATGCAATCGACGAAACAACTTCTTACTGTCAATATGCAGATGACACATTTGTAATATGCAACAATGAAAGTCATGCTTCCTACCTATTCAGATTATTCAACGAAGCACATACAAATGTTGAATTCACTATGGAACATGAAAATGATGAAAAGTTCCATTTTCTTGGCATTGCCATGCAACACTTAGATGGTAGTCTCCAAACGTCAGTTTACCGAAAGCCTACATGCAATGGACAATACTAAAATTTTAATAGTTTTTGTCCAAACAGCTATAAACGAGCACCAGTCAAAACTCTGTGCTATACAGTTAGGAGAATTTGTCCTAAAGAAAAATCAGAGGAAGAATTTATGATTCTAGAAAAGGTGTTGGAAAATAACAGTTATTCTCAGAGATCCATTAACAAGTACGGAAGATCTGAAGCCTCAAATGTCAAACAAATCACAGTGGAATAAAAGCCCATATTCATTGAATTTGACTTTAAAGGTGGAAATATTGCGAAAATGATCAATAGAAGATTCAGCTGCTCACACAGCTAAGTTGGTTCCCGTCTATCGGACAACATGCTCTTTGGTGCAATCAAAGGTTGCTAGATACTCTTTTCATGTTAACTCCAACTGTGTATACAAATTCACATGTACCTCTGAGGTAGTTACGTTGTGAGAACAGAAAGAAGGGCACTTACACTTACTATTTTCTGAACATGTGCCGGAAGGCCTACGTCACAAGGGAAATAACGCCTCAAATATTGCCATTGCCGGGCATCTCCTTGACACGGGTAACAAGGGGGGACATTTCAAAATCCGTCAAAATTACCAGTGGATGAAATAGCTCAATTCTGTCCAAGTTTTCCGAAGTAATCTCTATCAGATGGCTGAAATCCGATTTCTGTGTTCAGAAGGAAGCAGTTATCAGTCTTTGATTGTTCCGGCAACTGGGTGTCTTTATTTTCTCTTTTATATGAATAAGTAACTCTGAAAATTCCATTCTGGATGATTATTATTGTTTGGAATAAAGTGATTATTATTATTGTTACCGCTGTGTGCATACATTGATTTTTTGTTTAAATCTGAACTCTCTGGGTAATTATGTTAATATTGTTTCCGTACATAAACTCAATAATAACTTTAGGCTGCAAGCAGCTTATGAGAAGCTGACGAAATAAATGATGGTATCATTTTATTCTGCACAAACTACACTATTGTTCTTGCTTTATTCAAAATAAAAAAAACACAATTAGATTACAAGAGTGATCAAATCAAAACATATCACAAATCCTTGTAGCGTTTGATGACTGTTAGTGGAAGTCGTTTACTTTGGGTTAAGACTACCTGAGTAGGGTCCTCGAGAGTCCGAGAACCAGCAACTGGCTCAAAATCATTCTCAGTGGTGAAGATGTATTTTTTACGCGTTATGAACTCCTAGATGTGTTAAATTCTTATTATTTCTGGTCCACCTATTCTTCCTTTCTCGTATTTTTTATTTATTATTATCATTATTATAGTTCTCCTGCCTTTGTATGCTATGTAGAGTGTGGCTATGTGAACTTCTGTACTTTTGTGCAAATTTCCAATTCGAAAACTTTTTCAATCAGTCAGTCAGTCAATTAGGAATAAATGAAGTAATTTGCTAGTCTACACGTCAATTAACTCAGAAAATAAAAACTATAAGCATCATCAACAAAACTTTACAAGTTTTCTTGAGAATCCTTATTATCCACAAATTTTTGTCTTAACAACAATTGAAACAGTTTACTGATAATCTGGTTTATATTCAGTATGCGGGAGGGAAAGTAATGATATGATGTGATTTTCCAATTTTGTGCATAAAAAGCACATTTCCGGTTCAATGATGCACTTTGCAAACAAATAGCTCTCATAAAATCAATTGGTTTATTGAATTTGACAATGTGATTGAGTCATTATCACTTAAGAAATCAAATTAACCAACCTGTCACAATAAAATTGATCATAGTCTTTCTTGTCATTGTGCCATCTGAAATGGATCGTTTAATTGCGAAGCCCTCATTATCTTTCTGGACAACATATTCAGTGTTGACCCCAGTGTGAAGTGACTTTTCCCCAATACTACATCTTATCCAATTATCTTGTGGTGAGAACTGTCTGCTAGCAAAAATTGGTAGACAGCAATTTACGTCAGTGTTTACGTCACAAATCAGCGTCATGAGAAAAAAACAGAATGAAGCCTAACCTTGACGAACTTAACAACCAATCACAGCAGACTTAGCGTGGGTGGACACGATTGGTAGATATATGGTCTGACCTTCAAAGAAGCGGCCACAAAGAGATGACAGAATAACTTTCAGGGAGAAAACAACCAATCAGAAGACGTTGCTTCTCTGCTAATAATAACGAATAGTAATGTACATAAAAAATCTATAAATATCTGTTGATTTTCTCGATAAACGATCTGTTGCTTGACTCTTGTCGTCTGTCGTTACAATCTTGATTGTGAATGGTTGACTGTGGAAATTTTCATAGAATTGAATTCATTTATATTAATTCTGATTGTTTCATCAACCTGAAATTTAATGTTCTGATCGTGTTAGTCATCATTTATTGATGTGTATAAAGCTGCAAACTGATCTGAGTATCAAACAGATTTCTAGGACCTCCTTTCCATCCTTCGTGTTCCCTCAGTCTAGGATTTTTGTCCGTTGATGTATTCTGTCTTGTAGATGATGTTGGGTTTTTTAACCTACATACATACACACACTACAGAGCAAACAGATTACGTCGGTTTGCGGATGAAATCTACTCTCAGAAATTTCACTGTTCTGGTAACGATTGTAGGCAAGTGGACGGGGTAATGATGGGCTCCCCATTGGGTCCCATTTTGGCTGGTTTCTTCTAAGTGAGCTAGAAAATGAACATTTGAACAACCTTATCAGAAAGTTCTCATTTGATTGACGGTGTATGGATGATATCTTTATTCTTTGTGATAATGATTCAGATGGGAGTACAATGATTACTGAATTCAGCGAAGTACATTCGGCTATGAAATTCACTTGGGAAGATGAATCCCAAGACAGAATTGCCTTCCTGGATGTCCTACTTACAAGAAAACCAGACGGAAGCATAACAAGAAATTCGCATAGAAAAAGTACTTGGACGGGACAATATACACATTTTCACAGCTTCGTTCCTCTCAAGTACCAAAGAAATTTAGTAAAGACCCTCAGGCATAGAGTTAGAGCTATATGCTCTGAAGAAGTAATTAAAGATGAATTAAGCATTGTGTATAACACTTTAATCGAAAATAGCTATCTCGACAAATTCATCAGGAAACATATGACTAAGAAAGTTGAAAAGGACTACTCACTATCTGTAAACAAGAAGCCTCTTTATATACGACTGCAATTCATTGGCGATATACCAAGTGAAATAATTACGAAGAAATTAAGAAAATCAGTGCAAAGAACTTTTAATGCTGGCGAACTACACGTCTTATTCTCTACACGACCGATGGTGATTCCTCCACTGAAAGATGAAGTACCTAGACTGGCCACTTCAATTTGTACCTACCAATTCAACTGCGCTTGTGCAGCGAGTTATATTGGCCGTTGCTCTAGGAACTTGATTTTTCGTGCTCTCTCTCAGGAACATCTCCCAGTGTGGCTAAGTAAAGGTGTAGTGAAAACAATTAACAGTTAGATATTGGACCATCTGGTGCAAACCGGCCGGCTACAAAGCCAGCCAGTATTGAAGAATTCTTTTCTATCATCTAACGGGTGCTAAATAAATTGCCAAAAACATCGAAGCACCTTATGCTACAAACAGTAGACGCTATCGCAATTGGCGTGAAACAACCAGTGCTTTGTGTGCAAAAGAAGCAAGTCCAGCCAGCCACTACTACTGCCCTGACCAGCCTTCAGTAGAGACTATAAATTCATGAATTTGTACTATTACCTTTCCTAATTTTTATGACTTTCAGTTTATTGTTATGTTGATGCTATTGGACTGTAATCCATTGCTATTATTATTATTGATTCGATTTTATTCAGACATTAATGTTGTTCATAACACTAATTAATTCACCAGTATGTGTATATATAACTATAGAGCCTGATGATGAAGTTATCGAAAAGAGTACTCTTTGTTCAGTATCCATTCTTTTGTAGATTGTAGGAATGTTCTGCGTATGCGGCAACGCAGTTTTCTTGGTACTTTTTTTGGATGATTTTAAGGTAGCCTGTTGGTTTAAGGGTAGGCATCCTTTTAACTAAGTTTCCTGCATATCCATTTCTCTGAAAGACAGTTACTAGGTATTTCTTTTTCCTCTATTCTTATCAGCTCAGGAAGGCTACACGATTTTTCTGGATAATGCCTGTGCACAACTTCGTCTTACGAGCGATTGGGCCACATATTAGATAAATTCATTTGATATATATAACCCCGGTGGGTGCGTACTGATGAAGAGTCACAAACTGGGACGAAACAGCTGACTGTTCAGTACTCCCAGGTTCTCCGGTGGTTCTCTAATTGATGTCAGCTTATGATGAAATCCTCCATCCAATCAAAACAAAATTCCTACAAAACCAATACTTGAAAATATGAGTAGTAATTTATTTAATATGGGATTATATTATACCACAGTGCCCAAATTTCTACACTTACATGAGGTATTATGCTGCCTGTATTACAATTGAGTATTTCATCTATATGACTTAACTTTGTGTATACTTGAGCTCCTAATTTTCCAATGTTTGTTTGTTTTAACCGAACCATCCGAAATATGGAATTTCGTTCTCTTTTTTCTCTTGTAGTATAAATTTGATATCGGTAAAAAGGTTATTGATTCATTTTTGAATGCTTCCTAAATTGTCTCTTCTAAATATCATGAACTGGTCATGCAATGTTTTGAAGCTGCATTTTTGGTATGATTATTGGTAGAATTAATCTCGCCTAGTGTACTAGACAGTTTCAAGACAGGAAGAAAAGATGGAAGGTTGAGCGTTGGACTAGAGACTCTAACTTATAAAAAACCAATCCCATTACCGCGAAATCTGTAAAAACACAGGAAATGTTTTGAAAAGAAACTAAAAAAATTGACGGACCTACGGTTTCTAGCTGTTGTATGACAGATTTACTAATGCATGCTGATGTAGGGATTCCAGGTGGTATGCATGAATCGGTGGTTCCGCCATCAGACGCTCACCAACCATGCAACACGTGGTCTGGGGTTCGATCCCCAGCTGGAAAACTCCTAAACCTATCTAGGCTGGCAGTAAGGCCAGTAAAGAGGGGAGGTTGGGCTTGAGACTTGGAACCCCGCCTCGTAAAAACTAAACCACTGCTACCGAAACTTGAAAGCTCTAGCTTGAAGTTCTATGTTCCACTGGGAACGTAGAGGATTAAAAAAAGTGATAAGTGGTGTGCCTTTTATTTGTTAATATATCTGACTAATGATCTGAAAGTATTTTATGAGACGTAAATCAGTGAATTTTGTCCACCTTGAAAATTGTACACGTATTCGTTCACAGATATATTTATCCTTGTTAAATAATTCTTACATGACTTGTTTCACTAGCTTTTTGCAACCGAAGTACATAATGCCGTAACATGAGAAGATAATATAATTTCATTGTCGTCTAATTATTTAATTGAATTTCAGATTTTCTGGTCGATTGATTGGACCGAAGTGCTCGGTCTCCGGTTGGCATATCGGCTTCTTGTGCAGATGCTTCGACGATGTCTGGGCATGTAATTAGAAGCTAATTGGTGGATGGTGGCTGGCAGTGGAATCCATGACAACGCGCATTTCGTCCTATTTGGGACTCGTTGGCGACTGGATGTACCTGTATTCCCAGTCAGTGAGTGATAATGGTGTTCCCACCGGGGCTCGAACCCAGTGCTCATAGTTTCAAACACCGAAGCATTATCCACTAGACCACGTAGGCCACGGGAGCCACCTCTTCTGCAACGGGTCATATTGATTATTTAATTGAATTTCAGATTTTTCCGTCGATTGATTGGGACGAAGTGATTGGTCTAAGGTTGGTGAAGAGTCCCAAATAAAACGAAGGGCGCATCCTGGATTCCAATGCTGGTCACCATCAACCAATTAAATTCATTGTTGTCTAGTTGGAAAATTTTGGCCCTTTCTGGGAAGTCAGTTGGCGATTTGATAGATTGAAGATAGGACTTTAGGTATAATGGAGAAGATAAATTTTATTTAGTTGTGTTCTCTATCGACACATTGAAATAGACAAAATTTACCAATCTACAAGAAGGAAATCTCATACACATAATGGGTAAAACTTCACGTCAAGGAAACAATCAACACCAAGACCAATACAAGTAGACTAAAGGATGTGTAAACACACAAAAGCAACCAGTCACAACGTTCAAGGTGGTCACCAGGAGAGATGACTAATAAACTCGTGGAGAAATCTAGATGTTCACTTCCTTCAAACTGAAATATGTGCTGAAGATGTTGCCTAGTAGGGCAACATCTACTCCGAAGCCACCAACTTATGCAATCAAACGCCCCAAAGAAAGCATAAAGAAAATCGCTCTAGCATATTAAAAGTGCACCTCAAAAATCACTGCAAGACTCTTCAAACCTTTAAAAAACTGATGTCGCACATAAACCAACAAAGTCACTCTACTCAGCTCTGTGTCAGCCAAAAGATTCAACAACGAAAGAAGATAAAACCAACATCATCTGCAAAATAAGTTGCAACGACTGAGAAAAACACGATATTGGGTAAAGTGGACGTCCTCTATGTCTTCATATCCATGAATGTAAACTAGCCGTCAAAAGACATGACATCCACTGCCTCCCTCATATTAAAAAGAGGAAACACCGTGAATGTTACAGAATTTTTAGAAGCCTGGTATTCCAGTGAATCGTTCATCTACAGACACACTGACATAGAAAAAATTTACCAATCGATAAAGAGGAAATCTCACACACAATGGGTCAAACTTCGGGTTAAGGAAACAATCAACACCAATACCATCACCGGGAGGGATTTGAAATAGGTTACTTCATTCAATTATCTAGGGAGCATTGTCTCAACTACAGGAGGAACGGACGAGAATGTCAAATCGAGAATCAGGAGGGCGAGAAACACATTCATCAACCTGAAACCAATCTGGAAATCTTCGTCACTCAGCAACACTCAACAACAAAATTCGGATTTTCAATACAAATGTCAAGTCGGTCAGTTCTTCTATACGGATCAGAAACTTGGTGGGTCACAAAGAATATTTCTAACAGCCTGTTGCAGACCTTTATCAACAACTGTCTTCGCTCTATACTGAAGATCAGATGGCCGGAAAGAATCACAAACAAGAAACTATGGGAACAAACAAAACAAGAACCAATCGCCCAACAAATATGCAGGAGAAAGTGGAGATGGATTGGACACTCGCTGAGGAGGCCACTCGCTGGGTGACATCGCACGTCAGGCCAGTGTTCGAGTGGAACCGGAAAGGTTAGCGGCGAGTGGGACGTCCGTGAGTGACATGGAGGAGATCGTGTGAAGAGGAGTTGAAACAGTATGGACTAACATGGATGCAAGTGAAAAATACAGCAGAAGACAGAAGCAAGTGGAGACGTGTAGCTGAAGCCCTATGTTTCACTAGGAACCCAAGGGAACAATAATAATATTGATAATAATAATGATCATACCAATACAAGTAGACTGAAGGATGTGGAAACACACAAAAGCAACCAGTCACAACGTTCAAGGTGGTCACCAGGAGAGATGGCTAATAAACTCGTGGAGAAATCTAGATGTTCACTTCCTTCAAACTGAAATATGTGCTGAAGATGTTGCCAAGTAGGGCAATAATGAAAGCTTCACAAATAAACAATCCAGCTCACATTAATGTATTTCTTACTGGATTTTTCCATTCAACCTCGGTGATAATAATGTTTCTGACACAGACTTGATTAAGAGAATAATCTATAATTGTGATCGTAGATAAACAGTTCAGTTTTTACCTACCTCAACATAAAAATGACGTATAATATGAAATGAACAAGATCAAACAAGAATTAATGGACATCAGATGACTTACTCATGAAGGTTACAAAAAATTTTGTGTTTTGTGAGTTTTTAAACATGAAGTGGATTTTCGAAATACTTTTGGCGTAAACTTTAATCTTGTTCTACGTGTTTTGCTTTGTTCTGTATGTGTGTGTGTGTTTATTACTGGTTTACTATGATTTTGTTTGTGTTAATCAACTTGCATACATTTAAATTGGCTTCTTAATTCATCCTCTCAAGTTGTTTGTCATCTTAATCAGAGAGTTCTAGAAATGAGTTTACAATACTAATTTTATCGAAAATATTCATTCAGACATCTATAAAACACAAAATAATTGAGCAAAGAATATCCTCTTCGATAATTTCCTCCTTCTCTGGCTCTACAATTATATATGCATGTTTATATACATAGAATATTCTAGAATAATAGTCAATAACAATATTCGTGTTTTTTCTTAAATAATATCAATTTGTATAGTAAGATACCAATGGAATTCTAGTTCATTAAAGATGCTTAAATTATAGTAATAAAAATATAATAGCAAATAGATTATCAACTAAAATTAAGGAAATTTCTACAAAAATTGAGGATCAACCGAACCTAGATGGCTAAGGTAAGGATAATGTCTGAACTAGCCTCTTTTGGACACATAAATTAAGCTTCTTAATGTGGATCCCAACAGCCAGCCTCAGCAATATTTAGTAATTTTTGTTGGTATGCGATAGATGACCTTGAAAGCAGCCTCGCTGACATCAATCTTGTGTTCTGTATCCACAAGATAAGATAGAATAATGCTGTGTGAATAGATTTTGTTTGTCCTTTACTTAACCAACCACTATGCAGGGGGTGATGTTTGGAAATCCGATGAGAAAAACGCCTAATTGTATGGCCTATGCAACTAACTGGCTGCACAGGAGCAGTTAAATTGGTAGATACATATGAAAGCGGCGAAATTAGGCAGTTTATCTTTTACTCCCGAACGCAAAAGAGGAGTGATTTTGAAGACAGTGTAATTCAGCATCGGGGAATGCTCTTTTTCCCGCGTTTGGATTGCTGGATTCCGACTGGCTGTTAATACTTTTAATGCATCACTAAAATACTGCATTTTCTAGGTCATTCTAACTGTATGAATACAGAATTTCTGTCCAACAATTCGACTGTTGTTTGAAAAAGCAAAAGTTCTCTTATCGACGTCCAATCTTTTCTTTTGTCTTTGTGTGTCAGTGGTGTTATTGTTGATGTGCGATTTGAACAGATTAGCTAGTGCACTAAGTTAATATTCGTTCATTTTCTACTGGTCTATAGTTCCGGTCATAACAACTAGTGAGTGGCTTTATGCAAGGAGTTATCTGGAGTGCTGGTGAGAAACTGTGACCAGCGGGATCCACCAAGTCAGGTAAGAGATGACTTACTCAACAATGACATTAGCTAATAGTCGCGCTATAACATGAATTGGCAGAAGTTGGAAATCATAGGTCATTAGATCAGGACCCGGTGGCTTAATGGTCTACGACATTGCCTTCTAACCGGAAGGTGCTGAGTTCGAACCCCAGGGGCTGCGTACTGATAAAGATCTCTGACTTGGACGAAACAGCTGTCCAATAATACCTAGATTTTCAATAGTTCTCTAACTGATGTTAACTCGTCGTAAAACCTGTGACCAATCAGGCCCCTGCAAACCAACACTTGAAAATATTCAAAAGAATGTGGAAATGAATTGAACACACACTAAAGAAACATTAACGTAGCATCTCACGCCAAACCGCTGAGTCAGATCTGAATTGCAGGTGACGAGCTGGGTGCAGGTCTGTGGATGACTTGGAGAACATTAAGCGAAGGGGAAGCAAAAGCTTCTGGGCTGTTACCGAACAAGCTGAAATTAATGTCACAGACGTGAGTGAAATCGAGATTTGCAGCTTAAGTCCCATGTTCACTCGGAACGCACGGGATAAGTAATAATCATGTTTTTGCATAAAAAAATTTTAACATATTTGCAAATTTTACTTGATGCTAGTTAACAGGAGACTTCAAACTTAATGAACACCGCTCAGAAAATTACACTTATATAGTTTTTACCCAGATAGTTCAAGTTTAAACAAAAATCAATGTATACATTCAATGGTAAAGGAGATACGTAATAAAGACAACAGGTGACTAAGATGTCCAAATAGCTATGAATGAGTACCAGTCAAGATTCGGTACTATACAGCTAGGAGAATTCGTCCTACAGACAAATCAGACGAAGAATTTATGATTCTCGAAAAGGTGTTGAAAAACAACGGTTAGTCTCAGAGATCCATTGACAAGAACGGGAGATCTGAAAGCTAAATGTCAAATAAATCACGGTTGAATTACAGCATGTCTTCATTCAACTTGACTTTCAAGGTGGACATATTGCAAAAATAATCAATAGAACATTCAATTCCTCCCTGATCAGAATCTATCATACAGCTAAGTTGGTTCCCATCTATCGGACAACATGCTCTTTGGTGCAATCAGAGGTTGACAGATATTCGTATCATGTTAACTCCAACTGTGTATACTAATTCACATGTACCTCTGAGGTAGTTACATTGTGAGAACAAAAGGAAGGACACGCAGACCTCTGATTTTGTGAACATGTACATTTCAAGGGAACATACACTTTTAATATCGGCACAGCCGAGCATTTCCTTGACACGGGTCATGACGTGAACATTGAAAAATCCGTCAAAATTATCAATAGACAAAATACATCAGTCCCCTTCAAGTTTTCCGAAGCAGTCTCTATCAGATGCCTGAAATCCGATTTCTGTGTTCATAGAGAAGCAGTTCTAAGTCTTTGATTATCCTGGCAACTGGATGTCTTTATTATCCCTTCTATTTGATTACGTACTCCTTGGCTTTAACCTCACCCTTCCTTAATATAATGTTATTTCGCTTGTCTCCTGTTTCTATGATTTGAGTTGAACTCAGTATATTGTTAGCCAATTTATTAGTTAGTTTGTCTGTATTACGTAACTCCTTTACCATTGTATGCAAACATTGGTTAAAAATTGAACTCTCTGGGTAAAAGCTATATAAGTGTGATCTTCTGAGCAGTTTTCATTAACTTTGGAGTCTCCTGTTAGCTGACATCATGTAAAATTTGCAGTTATGTTAAAATTTTTCTGTACATAAACTTAATAATAATAGTTTATTTAGGCTGTTCGCAGTTGATGAGAAGCCGACGAAATAAACAGTGATAGTCCGATCTTATTCTGCACAAATCACTGTTGTTCTTGCTTTATTCAAAATAATAATGGTAGTTTTTCAATAAAAGAAATCAATGAGACATACTCTGATTTGTAAATTTCGGTAATGAAGTGTGTATTCCTCTTTTTCACGGCTGACATAATTAAAATAACGTACATGATGGGATCCTTTTGATGTGGTTGTGTTCTCTGAGCTGGATAGTTAATTTGCGAAGCTTTCATTGTTGCCCTACTAGGCAACAATGAAAGCTTCGCAAATTAACTATCCAGCTCAGAGAACACAACCACATCAAAATCATCCACCTGAGCTACAAATCTTCTCTATCATATGATGGGATCCTTTGTGGAAAAACTCGTTGCTTGCTGTTTACTTCTACCAGACTAAAATGTCATGGATAAAAATGACGTATTAACTGTTCATTGGCAGAGTGAATAGACTAGCTTTACTGTCTATACGTGCGTCGATAGTTCAGTGATAGGACGCTCGTCAGGCATGCTACACGTGGTCCGGGGTTCGATCCCCGACTGAAGAACTCCTAAACCTCTCCAAGCCAATAGATTTTAAGGCTAGTAAAGAGGTAAGGTTGGGCTTGAGACTAGCAACCCCACCTATTAAAAATTAAACCACTACTATCGAAACTTCACAGCACTAGCTTGAAGCTCTGTTTTCCACTTGCACCGTACAGCAATAAAATAGATAAAAAATTATTTAAACACTACTTGTTTAACAAAATGAGATTCAGATGTGGTGAGAGCTGTCTACTAGACAAAATTGGTAGACACCAATTTACGTCAGTGTTTACGACCCAAATCTTCGTCATGAAGAAAGAACAAGAACAAAGACCTACTCAGCAACCAATCACAGAAGACTTTGCGTGGACGGATACGATTGGCAAATATGTGATCTGACTTTCAAAGAAATGGCCACAAAGAGATGACAGAATAACTTTCGGGGAGAAAACAACCAATCATAAGACTGTATTTTTCTGCTAACAATAATCTATTATAATGTACATAAAAATCTATAAATATCTGTTGATTTCCTGAATCAACGAACTGTTGCTTGACTCTTGTCGTTGACTTCTGTCGTTACACAGAACCAGCTGAAGCAACAAACTAAATGAGAATCCTCTAAGTGAATATAGGCACTGACAGTTAAAGGAAAAGAAGAAGGCAGTGACAACTGATAAAATACGATGACTAGCCAGTCAGACAGAATATTAAGCATAAAAAGCAGTAGCATACTACTGACGTTTCTCACACTCAGACACCATTCAAGGCTAGTAATTTTGAAATCGGGAAGTAGGATTAAGAGGAGAGGGAATGAAAAGAAACTAAAAGTTCATTATGATTTTGAACGATGATAGGCACTGACCAGTGAGGAGATCTCCACTGTTCCATCACTGTTATCAGCTTTAACTTAGTATTACTGCAGTTGCCACCATCCATTTTATGCCAGTAATTTCTGTAGGTGACACAAATCACAACCTTCAGATGATTTAGCGTCTTATAGGTGCATTTTAATCAGTTATATGGGCTATGATGCGTTAGATTAAACACCTAGATCTTAATTGACACGATGGCATCTTACTTAGTCAGTTGAAGCATAAACATTAATGTCAAAGAGTCAATGTTACTCAAGACTGAGTACATCTAAATAAAGCATTGTGCTCTGCCAAAGCTTACCAATACACTCATACACCAACATAATTAAAACTTCATATTCAAATACAGTATAGTATTGCAATATACACGACTCCTAAACTTCAATGAGAAGTCGTGACCAGTAGGGTGCAGCAGGTCGGGTGTGAAGACAAATACTCCTTGAAGACATTGGCTAGGGGTCGCGCTAGGTCGTGAATTGGCAGAAGTTAGAATTCATGGGCCATTAGATCGGGTTCCAGTGGCTTAATGGTGTACGAGCTCGCCTTGTAAGCAGAAGGTCCTGGGTTCGAATCCTGGTGGGTGCGTACTGTAAAGAGTCCCAAGCTAGGACGAAAGAGCTGTCCAGTACTCTCAGGTTTTCCAATGGTTCTCTAACTAATGTCACATCATGATGAAATCCTGTAATAATAATAATAATTTGCTTTATTCCAAAACAGTACTTGTGATACAGAATGAAATTCTCAGCAGTTTTACTACAGTATTGCATCCAGTTAGTTCACTATCAATAAATAGAATTCTACATAGATAAAGGAGAATCTCTGTAGCTATTTGTTTGTATTTGCAATTTTGCAGTGGCATCCTTGGAGTGAATTTACTGGTGTCATTTCGATATTTTGTGCTCTTTGATTGGAGATCACAGTGTTGTTATAAATTCGTTTATGTTTCCACTTATATTCAGAAATATCAACACTAATTTATAAGAATAATCGATAAAGACCATAGATTTTTTGGGATTTGCAATAATTTCAGTGCAGATTTAGTCACAGATCAACATCACTCAGAGTCAGTGAACATCAGAGAGCATTAAACACCTGTTTCGTCCTTGTTTTCGAACTCTTCATTGGTGCACACCCAGTGGCGTTTGAACAGGCTATAAGGAGAGTTAGTATATCATTCAGCATATTTGTTCGCCAGTAGGTTGTTGAGTGGTTTGCTTACTGTCAACACAACTCTCTAACTTCGTGTATACAATTCCATTATTTTTCATCCCTTGATTTGATTGATAGTAGTATATTCCATATCTCCAGTATTGGTGATGAATCATTCCTATTGTGGGGACAGCTGTCTGCAAGACAAAATTGTAGACACGGATTCACATCAGTTTTTACATCCTGAATCGGGGTCATGAGAAAAAACAAGAACAAAGACTAACCTTGAGGAACTCAACAACCAAATACGATTCGCAGATATATGGATAACCTTGTAAGCAACGGTCACAAACAGTACAGAATAAACTTCAACAAGAAAACAGCCAATCAGAAGACGCTATTTCTATGCAAATAATAACGTACATAAAAATCTATAAATATCTGTTGATTTTCTCAATGAAGGGTGTGTTGCCTGGCCCTTGTCCTCTGTCGTTACACTATTCCATGTGATACAGTAAATACTATTGTATAACACTGTTAGACTTTATCAAGATAAATTTCCTCCATAATAGAGTAATGAATATCTGTTTTATTTTGTCATTCTTATCCATGCCACTTGTAGCTTATGGAATTCTGTCAGGTTAAGTAAAACAGACGAGTTTACTTAGATTTTATATTAATGGTAATTTACAAGAATTAAATTGTTGGGATTCTGTTTATTTCACGTTTGATCACGGGTCGACATCAGTTAGAGAACTGTTGGAAACCATGGAGTACTAGACAGCTGTTTCGCCCCCGTTTGGGACTCATTGGCAGTACCCACTCACTGGGTTTCGAACTCAGGACGTTCCGGTTATAAGTGGGGTCCATCCAGTCGGGAGTAAGGATGGAGTTCCCACAGATGACATTGGTTGGTGGTCGCGCTGAAAAACAGAACCACGAATTTGTAGAAGTTGGAGTTTGTGGGCTGACCATTGAATCGGAAGATCCTTGGTTCGAAACCCAGTGGTAATTTAGTTGATCACAATAAACTCACTGGTTAATCGGATTTCAGCTTTCATCCATGACTATGCAAATATTGTGTAAACGAAAAGTATTCACATTTATAATTTATGTCGAAGTGACTGTAATTATTCGATAAATCAATCAGTTAATCACTGTAATAGCCGCCATTGTTTTAACTTTAATTCACTTATGAAGTGTTACACCCTACAAATATCAACACAGATATTACCAATCACTTAAATGTTTATATGAAAAAGTATTCAGGTTTTAGGCTTCAATCAATAACTTTTTTTATTGATTTACTTTACCTATCATCATCGCATTTGGCCAGATAGTCTTTATAGTTTCATACTGTGGTGCGTAATAATGGCAGGAGTTTGTGAGTGGTAAATTAATGACGTCTTCTTTCCAAGCATCTTCAGGGGAGGAGCAACGAATTGATTGCGTTGAAAAGATGAGAAGTGAAGGTAATTCATGAAGAATAAAATTTTCTGAAAAAAAAGCTGTGATTCCGATAACTTCGTCGTTCTTCACACTTCATGGTTATAACTCCTTGAAAATTACAATACAACTTATATCAATCCATGATCAACACGTAAAATCAAAACTAACCCTCACAAACCAACGATAGAAAATTAATCTGATGCTCGCTAGTGACTTCCTACAGGATGGCGTTTCCTGGAGTCCTAGTGAGAAGTCGTGACCAGTGAGGTCCATCCAGTCACGTGTGAGGATGGATATTCCACCGACGCCATTGGTTGATGGTCGCGCTAAATCACGAGTTGGTAGAAGTTAGAATTCATGGGCCATTAGATCGGGTTCCAGTGGCTTAATGGTGTACGAGCTCGCCTTGTAAGCAGAAGGTCCTGGGTTCGAATCCTGGTGGGTGCGTACTGTAAAGAGTCCCAAGCTAGGACGAAAGAGCTGTCCAGTACTCTCAGGTTTTCCAATGGTTCTCTAACTAATGTCACATCATGATGAAATCCTGTAATAATAATAATAATTTGCTTTATTCCAAAACAGTACTTGTGATACAGAATGAAATTCTCAGCAGTTTTACTACAGTATTGCATCCAGTTAGTTCACTATCAATAAATAGAATTCTACATAGATAAAGGAGAATCTCTGTAGCTATTTGTTTGTATTTGCAATTTTGCAGTGGCATCCTTGGAGTGAATTTACTGGTGTCATTTCGATATTTTGTGCTCTTTGATTGGAGATCACAGTGTTGTTATAAATTCGTTTATGTTTCCACTTATATTCAGAAATATCAACACTAATTTATAAGAATAATCGATAAAGACCATAGATTTTTTGGGATTTGCAATAATTTCAGTGCAGATTTAGTCACAGATCAACATCACTCAGAGTCAGTGAACATCAGAGAGCATTAAACACCTGTTTCGTCCTTGTTTTCGAACTCTTCATTGGTGCACACCCAGTGGCGTTTGAACAGGCTATAAGGAGAGTTAGTATATCATTCAGCATATTTGTTCGCCAGTAGGTTGTTGAGTGGTTTGCTTACTGTCAACACAACTCTCTAACTTCGTGTATACAATTCCATTATTTTTCATCCCTTGATTTGATTGATAGTAGTATATTCCATATCTCCAGTATTGGTGATGAATCATTCCTATTGTGGGGACAGCTGTCTGCAAGACAAAATTGTAGACACGGATTCACATCAATTTTTACATCCTGAATCGGGGTCATGAGAAAAAAACAAGAACAAAGCCTAACCTTGAGGAACTCAATAACCAAATACGATTCGCAGATATATGGATAACCTTGTAAGCAACGGTCACAAACAGTACAGAATAAACTTCAACAAGAAAACAGCCAATCAGAAGACGCTATTTCTATGCAAATAATAACGTACATAAAAATCTATAAATATCTGTTGATTTTCTCAATGAAGGGTGTGTTGCCTGGCCCTTGTCCTCTGTCGTTACACTATTCCATGTGATACAGTAAATACTATTGTATAACACTGTTAGACTTTATCAAGATAAATTTCCTCCATAATAGAGTAATGAATATCTGTTTTATTTTGTCATTCTTATCCATGCCACTTGTAGCTTATGGAATTCTGTCAGGTTAAGTAAAACAGACGAGTTTACTTAGATTTTATATTAATGGTAATTTACAAGAATTAAATTGTTGGGATTCTGTTTATTTCACGTTTGATCACGGGTCGACATCAGTTAGAGAACTGTTGGAAACCATGGAGTACTAGACAGCTGTTTCGCCCCCGTTTGGGACTCATTGGCAGTACCCACTCACTGGGTTTCGAACTCAGGACGTTCCGGTTATAAGTGGGGTCCATCCAGTCGGGAGTAAGGATGGAGTTCCCACAGATGACATTGGTTGGTGGTCGCGCTGAAAAACAGAACCACGAATTTGTAGAAGTTGGAGTTTGTGGGCTGACCATTGAATCGGAAGATCCTTGGTTCGAAACCCAGTGGTAATTTAGTTGATCACAATAAACTCACTGGTTAATCGGATTTCAGCTTTCATCCATGACTATGCAAATATTGTGTAAACGAAAAGTATTCACATTTATAATTTATGTCGAAGTGACTGTAATTATTCGATAAATCAATCAGTTAATCACTGTAATAGCCGCCATTGTTTTAACTTTAATTCACTTATGAAGTGTTACACCCTACAAATATCAACACAGATATTACCAATCACTTAAATGTTTATATGAAAAAGTATTCAGGTTTTAGGCTTCAATCAATAACTTTTTTTATTGATTTACTTTACCTATCATCATCGCATTTGGCCAGATAGTCTTTATAGTTTCATACTGTGGTGCGTAATAATGGCAGGAGTTTGTGAGTGGTAAATTAATGACGTCTTCTTTCCAAGCATCTTCAGGGGAGGAGCAACGAATTGATTGCGTTGAAAAGATGAGAAGTGAAGGTAATTCATGAAGAATAAAATTTTCTGAAAAAAAAGCTGTGATTCCGATAACTTCGTCGTTCTTCACACTTCATGGTTATAACTCCTTGAAAATTACAATACAACTTATATCAATCCATGATCAACACGTAAAATCAAAACTAACCCTCACAAACCAACGATAGAAAATTAATCTGATGCTCGCTAGTGACTTCCTACAGGATGGCGTTTCCTGGAGTCCTAGTGAGAAGTCGTGACCAGTGAGGTCCATCCAGTCACGTGTGAGGATGGATATTCCACCGACGCCATTGGTTGATGGTCGCGCTAAATCACGAGTTGGTAGAAGTTAGAATTCATGGGCCATTAGATCGGGTTCCAGTGGCTTAATGGTGTACGAGCTCGCCTTGTAAGCAGAAGGTCCTGGGTTCGAATCCTGGTGGGTGCGTACTGTAAAGAGTCCCAAGCTAGGACGAAAGAGCTGTCCAGTACTCTCAGGTTTTCCAATGGTTCTCTAACTAATGTCACATCATGATGAAATCCTGTAATAATAATAATAATTTGCTTTATTCCAAAACAGTACTTGTGATACAGAATGAAATTCTCAGCAGTTTTACTACAGTATTGCATCCAGTTAGTTCACTATCAATAAATAGAATTCTACATAGATAAAGGAGAATCTCTGTAGCTATTTGTTTGTATTTGCAATTTTGCAGTGGCATCCTTGGAGTGAATTTACTGGTGTCATTTCGATATTTTGTGCTCTTTGATTGGAGATCACAGTGTTGTTATAAATTCGTTTATGTTTCCACTTATATTCAGAAATATCAACACTAATTTATAAGAATAATCGATAAAGACCATAGATTTTTTGGGATTTGCAATAATTTCAGTGCAGATTTAGTCACAGATCAACATCACTCAGAGTCAGTGAACATCAGAGAGCATTAAACACCTGTTTCGTCCTTGTTTTCGAACTCTTCATTGGTGCACACCCAGTGGCGTTTGAACAGGCTATAAGGAGAGTTAGTATATCATTCAGCATATTTGTTCGCCAGTAGGTTGTTGAGTGGTTTGCTTACTGTCAACACAACTCTCTAACTTCGTGTATACAATTCCATTATTTTTCATCCCTTGATTTGATTGATAGTAGTATATTCCATATCTCCAGTATTGGTGATGAATCATTCCTATTGTGGGGACAGCTGTCTGCAAGACAAAATTGTAGACACGGATTCACATCAGTTTTTACATCCTGAATCGGGGTCATGAGAAAAAACAAGAACAAAGACTAACCTTGAGGAACTCAACAACCAAATACGATTCGCAGATATATGGATAACCTTGTAAGCAACGGTCACAAACAGTACAGAATAAACTTCAACAAGAAAACAGCCAATCAGAAGACGCTATTTCTATGCAAATAATAACGTACATAAAAATCTATAAATATCTGTTGATTTTCTCAATGAAGGGTGTGTTGCCTGGCCCTTGTCCTCTGTCGTTACACTATTCCATGTGATACAGTAAATACTATTGTATAACACTGTTAGACTTTATCAAGATAAATTTCCTCCATAATAGAGTAATGAATATCTGTTTTATTTTGTCATTCTTATCCATGCCACTTGTAGCTTATGGAATTCTGTCAGGTTAAGTAAAACAGACGAGTTTACTTAGATTTTATATTAATGGTAATTTACAAGAATTAAATTGTTGGGATTCTGTTTATTTCACGTTTGATCACGGGTCGACATCAGTTAGAGAACTGTTGGAAACCATGGAGTACTAGACAGCTGTTTCGCCCCCGTTTGGGACTCATTGGCAGTACCCACTCACTGGGTTTCGAACTCAGGACGTTCCGGTTATAAGTGGGGTCCATCCAGTCGGGAGTAAGGATGGAGTTCCCACAGATGACATTGGTTGGTGGTCGCGCTGAAAAACAGAACCACGAATTTGTAGAAGTTGGAGTTTGTGGGCTGACCATTGAATCGGAAGATCCTTGGTTCGAAACCCAGTGGTAATTTAGTTGATCACAATAAACTCACTGGTTAATCGGATTTCAGCTTTCATCCATGACTATGCAAATATTGTGTAAACGAAAAGTATTCACATTTATAATTTATGTCATAATGACTGTAATTATTCAATAAATCAATCAGCTAATCACTGTAATAGCCGCCATTGTTTTAACTTTAATTCACTTATGAAGTGTTACACCCTACAAATATCAACACAGATATTACCAATCACTTAAATGTTTATATGAAAAAGTATTCAGGTTTTAGGCTTCAATCAATAACTTTTTTAATCGATTTACTGTACCTATCATCATCACAATAAGCCAGATAGTCTTTATAGTTTCATACTGTGGCGTGTAATAGTAGCAGGAGTTTGTGAGCGGTAAATTAATGACGTCTTCTCTCAAAGCATCTTCTAGAGAAAGGCGACGAATTGATTAAGTTGTAAAGACGAGGTAATTCATGAGGAATACAATTTTCTGAACGAACAGCTGTGATTCCAATAACTTCGTCTTCTTCATACTTCACAGGTATAAATCCATGAAAATTACAATACAGACTGCCGGTAAAGGTAAACGAAAATTATATCAGGAACTGCATTAGGGTAGAAGGATATTGTGGTGAGAGGTGTCTGTTAGCCGAGATTGGTAGACAACAATTTACGTCAGTGTTTACGTCCCAAATCTTAAAAATGAGAAAAGAACAAGAACAAAGACTAACCTTGACGAACTCAACAACCAGTCACGGCAGACTTTGCGTGGGCGGATACAATTCGCAGATATATGGTCTGACCTTCAAAGAAATGGCCACAGAGAGATGACAGAATAACGTCCAGCGAGAAAACAACCAATCAGAAGACGCTGTTCCTCTGCCAATAATAACTAATAATAATGTACAAAAAAGTCCATAAATATCTATTGATTTTCTCAATAAACGATCTGTCATCTCTCTTTTGTATTCTGTCGTTACGGTACGAGGGAATAGTAGTCCGTTAGTTAACGATGTCAGTTGAATTTGGTTAAAATGTACAGTTATTCAGGACATAAGATAACGTGTAAATAGACTGGTGAGTGACCTACTAATAAATTTACAGTCAACAGAATATAAATTTCACAAGGGTGGATATTTGGGGTGGGTAGTTGAGTTGTACTCAGTGGTGTGGTAGAAAATATGAATAAGACAAAATACAAACGAGACAAATGCGGAACACTGAATGTGAGTTTGCAGAGGTTAACAGGCAACAAATGTAACGATCTAATAAAGAGGTTAAACACTGAACTGCAGTCAAATGAAGGATGACAAGATAGGCTTAGTTCGAGTCCAGTGCTTGACAAATAATAATGATAATTCTGGTGTGAAGTAAACTATGAGATGAATACATCCCTATTTACCAGGTTAAACAAAGGGGCTGAATGTGCTATTTTTACACATAACCGTGAAACTTAAAGGAATTTTAAAAAAATGAGAATAATTTAATAATTCCCATTGTCGCATTAAGAACACAATATTCAGAGAAGAGACTCTCTCCAACAACGGATTTATTATCAAGCTGTACAATCGTATACATATGGTTTTTAAGAAGTTATATCCGGTGAGGGAATTAGGTCAAAGGTGTGAACACATGAAATAATAATAATAGTAGTTTGAAATGCAGTTAAAATATTTGTGATTATAATCGTAGTTAAATGTCAGGTAGCAAAACAATTAATGGCATATATAGAATAATACACAGCGTGTATAGATATTGTTGGAAAGCGGCATATAATTATAAGATAAGTAGGCGAATATAGAATGTTATATAATATGGTGTGAAATTTGATAAGATAGGATTCAATATTGTAAAAATAAAAAATTAATAATTTTGGGTTTAGAATGACAAGTGGGACAAGCGGAAACAATTCAGAGTGAGAATAGTAAAAATAATCGTAGCAATGAAGGAAATGTACGTAGAATAACTAAATTAACAAAATACATAAATAAATAAATAAATAAATAAATAAATGTCTATCCCTCTACGGCCAAAGCAGAAGTAGGGATTGTACATACTTCTTTCGGACACAAGCGTCTCGCTGGCTTAAAGTCATGAATTTGCAAGGCCTCCGCTGTCTTTAGAAGTCTGTAACAAAGAAAACGCAGCCGACAAGTTAGTATGGATTCGGTAGATGATCTTCAAATCGTGGTGATGGTTGGCAGAGTGACAGGAGTCGGTCAGGTTTTCTAGAATAGAGCTTCTCGCACTCTTCCCTCCTCCCTCGTAAAACCATGTGGCTGGAATATGTTCTCGTATCTGTGTGCAAAGCGTCCTCTGGCTACTCCCGATGCTAATATACCTTGATCCACAATAGGGTCAGGTGAACTGACAGATGCACATGAAGGCAGTCAGACGGTGGAGCTTACCTTTTACAGAGATGGAGAACAACTTGTAACTGGTTTTTCTTTGGAAGTGAGTCGGTGACCAGCTTAGACTGTTTATCTTTCGTGTTACTGTCAATAGATCGGTTTGGGTAACTGGCTTCTGCGAGCGTTGCCTTTAGGAAATCAAGTTCTGAGTCAACGCAATCAGAACTACAAATGTTTCTCATCCTAAAGCAGAGTGAATGAATTAGATTCCTTTTCCTGGAGATAGGCACCCAACTATAAGAATTAGTTAGTTGTCCGTTTCATGTACGTTTCCAGTGGATGGGTCTTTTGAGAATATCCTACTAACGTGACCAGATAAAGGTGCAGGAATTATTAATAATGGATCGGAAATATTACATCGACAAAATGTAAAACATTCTGTCAGACGGGACAAAATTTCAGAAACCTGAACGTGAGAAGAAGAAGAAGACAGCAATCACAGAGGAACTAGTCACACAGGTTCTGAAACGATTGAAAAGTTAAAATCTTCTGGATCAATCATTCCTCGACTCTATAGCCTGCTGAAAATCCATAAATCTGGATTACCAATGCGTCCCATTTTTGACATACCAGGTTCATTGTATCATTATACTGCAAAATGGATAGCAGAAAGTTTGGAACTATTAAGAAGGCAAGTATGTACCTGTTGTTTGTATGACACTTTGGAATTTGTTAATTGCTTTAATGATATTAATGTTACTGGGAAAATTATGTTATCATATGGTGTATGCTCACTTTTTATCAATGTTCCATTAAAGGCAACTTTATGCTTCATTTGTAATTGCATAGACTTACGGAATGTAAACATAGGAATGCCCACATCATACCTAAAATACCTCATACTTTGATGTGCTCTCTATGTCCAATTTCTTTTCAGCAATGAAATCTATAGACAGAGAAATGGGGTAGCTATGGGCTTGCCACTTAGTCCGTTGCAAGCAGATCTCTTTTTGGTTAGTATGCAGAGCAGTACTCTCACACCTGCTACAAAGGAACTTAACTTCTACAAAAAATACACGGATGACACGATCATCATATGCGACGAGAACTGCTAACTGAATGACATCCTGAAAGCATTCAATGACAGTCATCCTGTTATCCAGTTCACCTTTTAGAAAGAGAAAATGAAGGGAAAATATCTTTCCTTGATGTGCTGCTCACAAGAAGAGCTTACGGGTCCTTGGAAAGATCTGTGTAAAGAAAATCGGCGTGGACAGGACTGCTGACCAATTTTTACAGTTCTGTCCCCATAGACAGAAAAAAATGGAATCTAATCCATTCTCTCCCTGAAAACGGGTGTGGAGAATTTGTAGTGAAGGTAGTTTAGATGCTGACGGTATCGATGTTCGCGAATTGTATGGAGTATACTGACTCAAGATCTTATACCAACAACTTCTACAGTATTCGTTTCTCGTGTACCAAAGACAAAGCAAAAGGCAAGATTGATCGTCCAAAGTACGAGATATATTTCGGGACCCAATTGGAGTGCGAGATGATTGCTTAGCTAGCTAGGGATCGTGCACAAACGTGACACGACGGAGTACCAAATGGCGTGGATGCTTGACCGGAAGCCTTCAGCTAAACAAGTCGACTTAAAGAGTGAGGGTCAGCATCCAATGTTGAGTGATGATTGCTGTGGTCAATATTTTGGGGAATTATTTACCGCTACAATGGTATTTATACTGAACTCAAACAACTAAAAGAGACCTTCATAGAGAACGAGTATCCACTACGTTTCGTATAAGTCAATAGCAAAGTACGTGGAAGAAATACAGAGATTGATGGGATAGCTAAAAACGTGTTACACCTAAACTTTGAATTTAGAGGTGACACTGTGAGTGATGTATTTAAAAATTTTCTGACGAAATCATCGGGAAAAAGTTCTTTGCTGCCACTTTACGAATAACCTACTGTAGCCGTCCACTGGTGCACCTTAATGTCAAGGAAATATTACCTCGATTGTCTAATTCCATGTGTATTTTTATGCTCACCTACTCTAACGGGGCTGGGTACATGGGAGAAACATATCCCGCCGCTTTCGAGAGCACATCCTAGTTTGGCTGAGCAAAGCAGAACGTAGAGGTACTAATTCATCCATATTGTAACATACTGTAGATACTGACCACGCAACATTTGACACATCGTTTATAATATAGTCTACAAAGTTTGACAAAGTTTACCGAAAGGCACACGAGTGCATTTGCTTCGCATAGCACAGGCCTTGGCAATACATAACATAAAGCCAGAACTTTGTGTACACAGACAATTTGTACGATCTCTTTCGTTACCATGGTGTTGATTTTACTATGTAATTCACATAAAAGCTTAGTTATTCTTCTTTACTCCGTCTTCCATTTTTGTTTTAATTTATTTTACTTTATGCTGTCGTGTTGTAACATTGTTTTATCTAGTCTACTACTTTTAACAATATGTCCCTATTCCTATGTTTCCATCGTATTATTTCCGCATATTTACATTTCCAAATGTACTTTATTTCCCGATCATCTATTCCCCGCATGTTTATTGAACTTTAGGTTGACCTTTATTTATTCTGCTTATTCATCCAATCTATCTAATCGATTGTGACTCTAATCCATTACTTTTCTACAGTTGTTTTGTAAGGACTGGTTTGGTTTTGTACGAGCTGACCACGGATTGATATCAGTTAGAGAAGCATTGGAAACTAGCTGGGGGGAGTACTGGACAGCTGTTTCATCAGCCTAGTTTCGGAATCATCGGCAGTACGCACCCACTCCCGGAGGTCGAACCCAGGACCCTCCGGCTACAAGGCAAGCTCATATACCATTCAGCCAGTGGGACCCGATTCAGTGGCCAGCCCATGAATTCAAACTTAAACCAATTTGTGATTTAGCGTGACCCCAACCAATGTCGTTGGTGGGACATCCATCCTCACACATGACTAGATGGACCTATACACCAATATTATACTAGTCAGCTTTGATGTAAACGGCCTGTATACTAAAATACCTATTCAAATGGCCATAAATGCACTGAGAACGAGACTTAAAGAAGATAAGAGCTTAAAAGGCAGAACACAGTAATTTGTAGAAGAGATAATAAAAGGGGTGGAATTCTGTCTGACATCAACATATTTTACATTTGAAGGAAAAATATACCACTTATCTTACCGACAGTAGCTGACATATTCATGGATTTTTGGGAAGACAGTGCACTTAAACCGTTCAGGTCATCAATAAAATGTTGGTGGAGATATGTAGGCGACAGGTCAGTAATAATGAAAAACAAATGATGTTGAGAAATTCTTCTCGCACACAAACAGTCATGTTGACTCAATAAAATTCACTATGGAAGTGGAGAATGAAATTGGGGAACTGCCTGTGTTAGACTGCAAAATACAACGACTAACAGATGGTATCAGAAAAATGACGCTATATAGAAAAACTAGAAATTCTGGAAGATTCCTTGATTATCACTCCGCTCATCCACTCACGGTGAAACGAGAACTAACACAAGGTCTTGAAGACAGAATACGTAGACTTACAACAACACCAGAGGACCAGTGTAAAGAAATAAACGTCCTATTCACGATGCCACTCGACAACAACTACCCAAAAGAATTTATAAAAGATAATATAAAAAAGAGAAAAAAGAGGGTAAAACTAGAGAATAACAAGATGGAAGAATGCAAAAAAACAGTCACAATACCATACAAAAATGGCACATCAGAGGCAATTCGAATAAACCTCAAAAATATTGGGATTCGCAACACGTTTCAACCAACGAATCTAATTAAAAATAAGAGAAATCAACTGAAAGATCCCATAAAAATGATGGATAAGAACAATTTGATTTACGAAATATCTTGTGCTGACTGTCCGACTAAATATGTGGTTCACACGTTCAGATCACTCAAAATAAGAGTGAATGAACATAAACGCCTAACTAAAGGTCAACCAACAGGAACACAAGTTTACAACGATTTCGAAAAAAATTCATGTATAGCTGCACATGCATGGAACAAAAACCACAATATTGATTGGGAAAATGTTTGTATTGTGAAAACTAATATGAACAGAATCTATACTCATTAAGGTCACACCGGATACATGTAACAAGGGTGACTCAGTACAACTGTCAACAACTTGGAATATAATTCTGAATGAATGGGCGAAAAATGAACCATATATATGAGTACAAATCATAAATGTGAGAATTAAAAACAAAACATTTCCAACAGTGGTGTGTACACGGGCAGTAGTAATTTTGCTCGAAATATTACCAAAATAACAAAACTTATCATTGTGTGTAAACTATTGAAATATAATTATACTTTATTTGATCTAATCCACAATGCTCAAACTTTTTACTGAAATTATATATACACGATTATAAAGTTATTAAAATAAAAAGGGAATTTTCTTCTCTGAATTCATTTTTTTATGCCTCAATGGGTTGTGTTCACATTATCAAGTGTTGGTTTGCAGGGATTCGATTGCTTACAGACTCGGTCACGAGTTGATATGAGAACCACTGGAAAACCAGGCAGGGAGTACTGTACAGCTGTTTCGTTCTAGTCCGGGACTCCTCAGTAGTACTTACCCACTGAGATTCGAACCCAGGACCTTCCGGTCATAAGGCAAGCTCGTAGATGATTTAACTACTGGGGTCTGATGTGATGACCAATGAGTCCCAGCTTCTGCCAATTCACCATATATATAGTGTAACTGCCAGCTAATGTAAATACATTAATTAGTATGTCAGTGTGGTCTGCTTAAATCACCAGGCTAACAAAATCTTTCTATCCATCAAAATGCCTCTCGTTCTTACTCCGTTTCTAATTGTTCGGATCACCTAATTACCAAAGTGAGTCGCAATTTATATTGGGGCACAATTTCACACAACACCTCAGAATTTTTCAAAGGAAATTGAGGACGGAAATTGTGGAGTAGCATTGAAGCATTCCTGGGATGGAACAATACGGCTTCGGATGATTTATTATCGATTATTCCATTCGAAGATTCTACATAAGGTGTAAATACCGTGCAATGGAACTCGCTGAAGATTATCTACTTTGTATAAACTCATTTCTTCAGAATAAAGCTATTATTACGATTATCGTCAATTCGTTCGCTCTGCTTTAGGATAAGAAACATTTGTAGTTCTGATTGCGTTGACTCAGAACTTGACTTCCTAAAATCCACGCCCGTAGAAAACGACTACCCTAACCGATTTATTGATGGCAACACGAAAGATGAGCAGTCTAAACTAGCCACCAACTCACTTCCAAGGAAAACCTCATTCATGAACTTGGAATTCAAAGGTGATCAAGCTTCAGATATGCTCAAAACAACCGTCTCTCTTAAGCAGTCAGTAAGATGTTGTTTGCAGCAAAATTACAAATGACGTCCACCAGCCGCTAGTTTTTCTTCATCTCTTTTGAAGATAAGCGCCCTCGTCTGGCCGTCTCCATGTGCATCTGTCAGTTTACCTGACCCTATAGTGGAGCAAAATATATTATCATTGGCCGTAGCCATAGGACGCTTTCCACACGGATACGAGAACATATTCCAGCTACATGGTTTTACAAGGGAGAAAGGAAGTATGTGAGAAGCTGTATTCTGGAACATCTGATCGACTCCTCCTCACTCTGCCAACCTTGACCATGATTTTAATATCATCTACCGAATCCACGCTAACTTGCCGTTTGCGTTTTCTTCGTTACAGACTCCTAAAGTCAGCGGAGGCCTTGACCATTCATGATTTGAAGGCAGCGAGACGTTTGTGTCCAAAAGAAGTATGTACAATCCCTTCTTCTGCCTTGGTCGTAGACGGATAGACATTTATTTATTTATGTATCTTGTTTATTTAGTTATTCTATGTACCTTTCCCTTAATACTACGATTATTATTGTTATTCTCACTGTAAATTGTTTCCGCTTGTCCCACTTGTCATTCTAAATCCAAAATTGTTATTTTTTTGTTTTCCCAATATTTAATTCTATCTTATTAAATTTCACACCATGTTATGTAACATTTTATTTCATTTGCCTACTAATCCTATAATTATGCACCCCATCCCAACATCTATACACCTTATGTATTGTTCTATAAATGACATTGATTGTTTTGCCACCTGACATTTAACTATGATCATGATCACAAATATTAAATTTTAATTGCATTTCATACTATTATTATCATCTCATGTGTTCACACCTTTGATCTAATTCCCTTACCGGATATAATTTCTTAAAAACCATATGTGTATATACGATTGTACAGCTTTATGATAAGTTCATTGTTGGAGAGAGTCTCTTTGCTGAATATCGTGTTCTTAATGCTACAATGTTCACACTTTATCTTATGTTCTGAATAACTGTACATTTTAACCATATTCAACTGACATCATTAAGTAACGGACTGCTATTCCCGTATATATTTGTACTCGAATTCATCTTCTCATATAATTTTCGTTTCCCCTTACTGGAAATTTTATCGTTCTGATTACATCATGGGCAAATGCAATTATGAAGCATATACCTAAAGCTAACGCTGCAGAACACTTGCAAAGAGAAAAGAACAAATGCATAGTGTTTGCAGTCGGACACTAGGATAAATGTGGAGGTAGAATGTGAAATGTTCGAGGCAGTCAGGTTTCCAGAAGCACTTTTGATAAGAGGATTGACCACACACTGTCACTGAGACTTAGTCGTGTCTATAACCTCAGAAGAGGAGACGAACAAAAAATATTCTAACGCCAGCTAACCTCGGAGGTGGATACATTCGGATAAAGAATTATGTACAAAGATATTACGAGATTGGATAACACCAAGAAGGTCAGAGAAGCAACAGACGTCCAGACTTTTTGATGTGTGTGGTGTTCAACTGACAAGAATTTGCAAGTAGTATTTCGCTGAAATCTTTTGAAAAGACATGTTGATTAGTGGACCGATCGATTAAGTTGTAAAAAGGAGCGGTATATGACTACTTTTTGAAAATTGAAATTTCACTGTATAGTTTTTATATTTTAACATCACTACACATTGCAATAAGAAGCGCGATCATTGAACATCTGGTCGGTAATGATCACTCTATCTCTATAGCATCCGCCTTCATAGTCATCTACAAGGCAAAAAGTGATTTACCCAAATCACTACATACCCGACTCACCCGTATTGCTGAAGCTTTGGCTATCGAAACAGAAAAGCCAGATCTTTGTATACAGAAAAAGTTTGTTCAACCCCTCCAACTCTCATGGTCTTAATCCCTCTATGCTAAAGTATGGAAATCCCCAATCATATTTTGGTTCTACCAATATTTTTTCGTTTTGTCTATTCAATTTGTATACTGTTCCTTTATTACGTCAATTGTTACTATAACTACTCTCACTTTGAACTGTCCCCGGTATTATTTCACTTGTTCCAATTATCATTCTAAATCAATTCTGTTTTTGTGACGTTAAATTCTGTGTTGGTGAATTTCACACGATGTTACGTAACGTTTCTACTTTATTCGACTTGTCTACTAAACCTATAATTCAAGTGTTGGTTTGTAGGGATTTGATTGGTTACAGGATTTTCATCATCAAATCCCTACAAACCAACACTTGAATATCAATGAGATGCTCACTAGCGACTTGCCATATTCAGATAGGTAGTTACCTGAGGTTATAGTGAGAAGTCGTGACCAGTAGGGTGCAGCTGGTCGGGTGTTAGGACAAATACTCGCCACCGAAGACATTGGCTAGGGGTCCCGCTATGTCATGAATTGGCAGAAGTTAGAATTCATTGGCCATTGGATCGGGTCCCAGTGGCTTAATGGTCTACGAGGTCGCTATCCTTGTAACCAGAAGTTCCTGGGTTCTAACCCTGGCGGTGGGTGCGTACTGATGAGGAGTCCCAAACTAGGACGAAACTGTTGTCCAGTACTCCCAGGTTTTCCAATGGTTTTCTAACTAATGTCATCTCATGATGAGAATCCTGAAACCTATAATTGCACACCCTATCCAAGTGGTATCCATCCTGTGTGTTATTCTATAGATGACAATAATTGTTTTGCCACTTCACACTGAACTATGATTATAATCACAAACATCTTAGTTTTAGTTGCATTTCATACCATAATTATTAATATTTTATGCATTCACACTTATGATTCAATTCCCTCACCGGATATAATTTCTTAAAAACCATATATGTATCCGACTGTACAGCCTTATAATAAATTTGTTGGAAAGAGTCTCTTCGCTGAATCACCACTTGTTTTGATTTTCATATACTTTTGCACGATCGAATCGATGACATTATCAATCAATTATAAAATCTTTATAAGGCACAACAGTTACACTTTTGGATAGTTTTATCTTATAATGTAGTGCAAATAACTGTTAGAGGTTAAGAGAAAATAAATTTCTTTCACGACACCGTTCTGAGTCAGTAACCTCTGGGGAATCCAACTTGATGATTGACCGAATATGTTTGGTCATGAAGTGACTTCAGTTAGAGAACCACTGATCTACTTACTATTCAAGAGTGACTGAACACAGGATGAAGATGTATAAGGCTCCATTGAGAAGTCCACCAAGTATATAGCGCCAGCGACTGCGCTGTATATCAAAAATTGGTAGAAGTTAGAATCCATGGACAACCTATTGGATTCAGCTTCAGTGTCTGAATGGTCAACGGGTTCGCCGTGTAACCTAACTGTCTTGAGTTCGACCCCTAGCTGTTGGTTCTTATGTGAGTACCATTGAACAATCCCGAAGCTAGGATAAAACAACTGTCCAGTACTCCATGTTTTTCACTGGTTCTCTAACTGATATTAATTCATGATCCAGCTTGCTGTCAACCAGATCCCTGCAAACCAACATTCGATAATGTTATTTTAGTTTATGTTTTCGTACTTGTCGTCGATTAATTCATGCCGGATCGAAAGTCTCGGTCTCTGCTGACATGAGGGCTCCAAGTACGGGCACTCCGACTATGTTTAAAGGTTGACATGATGTTATTTAGCTGTTAGCGGCTATCAGCGGAGTACACGATGTTCATTTCTTCCTACTTAAGACCTATCCGATGAATGTATCTGCGAACACCCTCCAGCGTGTGATGGTGTTTCAAATGAAACTGGAAACCTAAAATACTGCTGATGAGTCCCATCTTGGAGTTCCCTGTTAGGTACCATCGATCAAACGTCTTCTTTAGATTATCAGTGATTTTTCTAAGCTGCTTGTCGTGCAGACTAAAGATGAAAACAGTTTAGAAATCCGTGTGCATGATAAATAATCCATTTCTTTCGCTTTTCATTAAATAATTCAGAGATTAGAGTACGACTAATTTAGGATTGACTGAACTGTCTTCACAGAGAAATCCCTGACGAACTATTGAGCAGTCTCAAATTATGATTAAACGGCTGCCCAGTAATTCATGATTTTCAGTGGTTCTCTAATCGAAGTTATTTCCCAATGTGCCTTGAAACCAGTCGAATCCCAGAAAACCAAGACTTGAAAATTGATCTAATGATCACTAGTAAGTGACTACAGTATGATGTTGGTTGGAGTTCCAATGGTAAGTTGTGACTAGTGGGGTTCACTTAGCCATGTGTGAAGACAACTACGCGACAGTGACATTGGCTTACAGTAGCCCTATATATCGTACATTTGCAGAAGTCAATAATCATGGACAGACCACTGGATTCTGTACCGGAGGCTAAATGTTGTTCAACTGCCGCGCCTTATAACCTACAAGTTGTGGGTGCGATCCTTCGTAGGATCATGCTTACATACCGCTGGAGAGTCACTCCGAAATTAGGATGAGATAGCTGTTCAGTACTCCTTGGCTTATAAATGATTTTCTAACAGATATCAATTCGTGATGTAACTTCAGACAAAATTTTATAGTTTTAAATGCATGTTTTCAGGTATTGGTTTTGTAGGAATTTTGTTTGATTCTCTGGAGGATTTCATCATGAGCTGACATCAGTTAGAGAACCACTGGAATATCATCTGGGAGTACTGGACACACAGCTGCTTCGTCAGCCTAGTTTGGGACTCTTCAGCAGCACGCACCCACCGCAGGGGGTCGGAACCCAGGGCCTTATAGTTACAAGGCTAGTGAGCTCGCAGACCATTCAGCCACTGGGACCCTATCCAATGGCCAGTGCATGAATTCTAACTTCTGCCAATTCACGACATAGCGCAACCATTTCGCAATGTCTTCTTCGATGATTTACTGACTCATCTTCCACCTGCTGTACCCTGCTGGTCACGGCCATTGGATCGGGTCCCAGTGGCTCAGTGGTCTACGAGCTAACTCGCCTTGTAATCAGAAGGTCCCGGGTTTGAACCCCCTGCGATGGGTGCGTACTGATGAAGAGTCTCAAACAAGGCTGACGAAACAGCTGGCTGTCCAGTACTCCCAGGGGATTTTCCAGTGGTTCTCTAACTGATGTCAGCTCATGATTAAATGCATGTCTAAAATTGAAGGTAGGCTAATACACCAAAAAATGAAAAGGATCACAAGTCGATTTATCATACGAAATGATTTCAAATCAAACAAATGACAACAACAACCAAAAAAACATAGTAGACGAAATTTTTAATTCTTTGAGATTAAATAATTACAATCTCTGTCTGACCTTGAATTAAAAATTGTTCACTTTTTGTGCAGTATGAACCTTATAAAAAATTACCGCATCAAGTGTATACCATTATCACAACTTTACTTCATATCTGGTGAATGAAAATTAAAGATAACTTGAGAACTTATCCTGGGGCTTTTAAATGAGCACAATTTAACAAATAAATTTGACTATTAAAGTGTTCAATGCTAGTAATTCTAATGAGCATAAAGTGATATAAGGGTATTTTACTAAAACTTCTACTGAGGATTCTAATATATCTATATATTTTTATATATCTTCGATAAGGTCAATTTCATCTTCTAGATTAGAGTAGAATAGTTAAAAAAAGAGTAAATGAGTGTCCAATGTGTTTATTAGTAATAAATAATTGTCTAGATTAGTTTAAATTGTTGCCGTTGTTGCTCTTGTTGTAGTTGTTGTTTGCATCGAATCATTTGTTGTCAATAGTAACGATAAGCTTTCATCCTATTGGTCATTTCGTTTATTTTGCATGCGAAGAAAAAACATATTCGAAAATTATTATTATTTTGTAAAGATCCCTTGTAATTAAACATACTGAAATTAGTCTTTGGCATTAGTGTTATTCAACTACAAATAACTAATCGATTGATTTGGACTCTTTCCACACCGTCAAGGAGATAAAAAGAAACAAACAGTTGAACCGGTGAGTCTTTATTTTTTGTAGATAAACTCAATTCAATCAATTTTCCTCAGTAACTTATTGTTATCAGTCATGATTATTAGTTGTCTGTTTGTGTATTGGTGAGTAGTTCAGTGGTAAGATGCTAGCTGGCCACGAACTTGTTGCGGGTCTGAGTCTGGATCGACGCACTTCAACAAACCTTACCTAGTTTACTAGTAAGGAGAACTTACAGAAAGGAGGGGAGGCTGCAATTTGAGGCTGGATGGCTGGCTGGCTGGCACCCCTAGCAGATATAAATAAACATCAGTGCCACTGAAACTTCCAAAGCTTGAAGTTGTGCTTTCCTTATGGAAAGTGAGGAATGATAGAGGTTTTTGTTATTTGGTGATAGTTGTTACTCCCCTTTGGTATTCGATAAGGAACTACTGAAGAGCATGGAGAACTGTTTAACACTGTTTACTCATGTACTGATGTATGATCAGGCTAAAAACTTCATATTATTATTTATTATTGTCTCCTTTAGTTACTAGAGGAACATAGGGCTTCATCCGCACATCTCCATTGCGTTCGGCTCTCTGCCAACATTTTCACCTGGCTCCACGTCCGCCCACATGCCTTTATCTCCTCTTCACATGACCTTCTCCACTCCATGTCACCCTCACACTGAAAACCAACTCTCCGCTTCCCATTACGGTTCCACTCGAGCAATGGCCTGGCGTGTGATTTCACTTGATGGTTTGTTATCTCAGAGTATGGCTTCCAATCCACGCACCTCTATTTCTTTCTGCACAGTTGGCTCCCGCTGGGTTGGTTCGTTGCCAGAGGTCTCTGCTAGTTGCTGATCTTTTCTGGCCGGCCATCTGATCTGTAGTATTGAGCGAAGACAGCTGTTGATGAAGGTCTGTAATTTGTTTGAGGTGCTCTTCATCACGTGGCACCAAGTCTCTGATCCGTATAGGTAAGTAGCACTGACTTCACATCGGAGTTGAAAATCCGGATCTTATTTTTGATACTGAGTGCTGTTGACCTCCACACAGACTTGAGAGTAGTGAAAGCTTGTCTTGCTTTTCCGACTCTTGCTTTGATATCCTCGTCAATTCCTCCTGTAGTTGAAACGATGCTTCCCAGGTCGGTAGGTGAAGATTCTTTCAGATTCCTCCCATTTATGCTGATTGCTTTCTGTTGCTGTTGGCCAGGACTCTCCATCACCCCTGTTTTTTCTATGTTCACCTGAAGGAAGTCCTATATTTGATGCTTCTTCTGCCAACATGTTGCTTTTCGCTTACACATCTTCCAGTTTGTGGGAAATCAAACAAATATCATCAGCGAAGTCCAGATCCTCCATGTTTTCGTGTGCGTCTGAAAACTTCTATTCATCATTTATTTAGTCTAAGTTCTGTGTGTTTGTCAATTAGGATGGTCATCACTCAGGATTATCAGTGTGCAATATCTGCTTGCACTGACTCTAGTTACAAGATGGGACTGATCATTTAGATTCAGGTATATCAGAGACGTCGGTGGCATAACGGTTAGGACGCTCGCCGACCATGCACATGGTCCGGGGTTCGATCCTCGGCCGACGCACTCCTTTACCTCTCTAAGCCAGAAATAATGCTAGTGAAGAGGGAAGGTTGGGCATGAGGCTAGCAACCTCATCCTGTAGAAATAAACACTGCTACAGAAACTTCAAGCCACTAGCTTGAAGCCCTATGTTCCACTGGGGAACGTGAAGGTACAAAAAAATATCAGAGGGAATACTGTCTAGTTTACTAATAAGCGGACATAATCCCTGAAAAGGAGGAAAGTTGGGTGTATGGGTAGCCAACTCAACTCACAAGGAACAATTGCATTACTACAGAGACTTAAAAAAACTTCAAACCAAAATAATTCATCTTTGGAATCCGGAAGGCTCCATACTATGGGGATGGATGACACCAGGAGATGAAAGCATTTGAGAAGCCAATTGCCCACTATGTTTTCTTACGTTGAAAGCAAAATCTGCACCATGTCTAAGGCTGGTTAGCTAGACTGTTTAGATTGCTGAATAAATGAGAGAAGATATATTATGGTAATGTTACGAGTTTGTGACAGCAGATAGAATGGAATCGAATTCTGCAGACTCCAGTCGTTCAGAAAGGAAACTACAAGCATAATAAGGATATAGTTATGTGTAAGAACATCACAGGTCTGGTCCACGAGTGAACTGCAAGCTGGAAGCAGTGGGTTGGGCTTTCGAGAATAGTATGGAGAAGATTATGTGAAAATCAACCAAGTTAAAGGTTGTAGGCAATAACAAAGTCAGTTTAAGTTGATATCAGAGAAGCCAGTGGGTAGAAGAGACGCGCTACTGACGCTATATGTTCTGCTAGGGTTTTTTTTTAGGTTTTTTCCTTCACGTTCCCCAGTGGAACATTGGGCTTCAAGCTAGTGGCTTGAAGTTTCTTTAGCAGTGTTTATTTTGCAGGATAGGGTTGCTAGTCTTACACCCAACCTTTCCTCTTTACCAGCTTTTATTTCTGGCTTAGCGAGGTAAAGGAGTGCGTCATTCGGGGATCGAACCCCGGACCATGTGCATGGTCGGCGAGCGTCCTAACCGCTGTGCCACCGACGCTCTGCTAGGAGTGCAAGAAAATAATTAACATTATTCATAACACTATCGGTGGAAGATCAGCAGTATGAACAAATTATCCGAAAGAACTTTAGACTACGGACGAATACGTATCTTTTCAACATGACATAATTAAAAAATATCAAACGAACTTGTAAAATACATGTCTACGCATAGATACTCTCTACACCAGATTGAATGAATCAGTGTTACACCTGACAACACGATAGATACTACTGGTAATCTCTGAAGCTGCTCAAATTAATCAGTACTGATCAGTACAGATCAGATCAAGGTCATTAGCAGTGTAACCCGGCTGGATCAGCTCAGAAAACGGAATCAGTTCAGACCACTTGGTTTTTAGGGTGAACTAGTTGGGCAAACTACAAATACATAAAATCAAATCAATCCCTTAATTAAGTCTCACATTTCGAGGTGGAATTCTGTGACAGTTTCTTCAAGAAATTCAAAATGTTCAAATTATAGTGTATATAAACCGTATTAGAGTGAAAATGACATTAAGAAAATAAGCTTAGTTGACACGAAGAACGATTGGGTGAGTTATCATGAGTTGACTGCAGGACACTTCCAGTGGTTTAAAGTTATTCGATCATTGTTTTGATGTCGAATAGGTTAGATATTGTGATCTGAATATTAACGAAGAAAATAAATACACATTTAAAAGGTAGAAATGGTTAGAATAAATTAATTTTATAAGGATAACACGCAATTAAAGATGAAGTGGTCAAAATAAATAAAAATAAAATACCGAAAAATACCCATTTATTCATAAGTAAAAACACAGTTTTGGTTCAGCGAAGAAATTTCTTTTCAACGACTTCAAGCTGTACAGTCGTATTTATATTACAGAAAAGGTCATTAAGTGGCACTAAATAATTGCTCAGTCAATATACATATATGTGATAAGAATAACGATAATTAAAATGTTATAAGGGGTAGAGCTGAAGTGGATAAATTACAAAATTATTAAAGATTGTTTTATAAGTGAATTGAAATCAGAAATGTTTTAAAAATGTCAAGTGTTGTCTAAAAATTTTAAAAAATAAGAGTACGATTACGATAAGAAGAGACAGCGTACCTCTGCTGCATAATAAGCTCTTTCAACTGCATTCTTCAGGGGCTGTGTTATTATTTCGCTGATGTTGTCACCAAGGAACTGCAATTTTATGAACAGTGGATTTTTTTCGGAACTATAGCCATACTGACTCTTCTTGGTGCTGAATTCATATTCTTCTCAATAAATTTATCTGGATAACCATTTTTTCTAAGTAATTCTCTAATAATCTTAAGCTCCTCACTGAAGGTCTTCAGAAGACAGAAATGGTGATTAATTTTCACCTCGAGATGTGATTCATAAACAAAAAATTGTCTTTCATCTCATATCTTGTTGTCAGGTAGATAGTGATCAAAAGTTATTCAACGGGAAATCTTTCTTCAATGTATCTGCCTCCTTTTTGGCATATTTTAATAATAATAATAACATCTTTATTCTGAACAGTATTTATAAAATGCACAGAATTTTCAGAGGAGTTTATTGCATGATATGTTCCATTCGTGCAATATCTTCAAATAAAATATTAACTAATTAAAAATGCCCATTAAAATTTTAAAAGGAATGGATACTGAACAAAGAAACCTCTTTTCGATAACCCCTTCATCATCAGGCTCCACAGTTATATACACATAACAGTGAATGAATGAATTAGTGTTATGGACAACAATAATGTTGTTTAAATAACATCGAATCAATAATATCAACGGATTACGGTTCAATAGCATCAACATAACAATAAACTGAATGTCAGAAAAATTAGGAAAGATAATATTACAAATTCATGAATTTATAGTCTCTACTGAAGGCCAGTCATGGCAGTAGTAGTGGGTGGCTGGACTTGCTTCTTTTACACACAAAGCCATGGTTGTTTGAGGTGAATTGCAATAGCCTCTGCTGTTTGGAGCATAAGGTGCTTCGTTGGTTTTGGCAATTTATTAGGCACCTGGTAGATGATGATAGAGAAGGATTCTTCAATGTTGGCTGGCTTTGTGGCTACTTTGGACTAGATGGTCCAATATCGAACTATTGATGGCTTTCACTACACCTTTACCCAGCCATACTGGGAGATGTTCCCGAGGAAGCACGAAAAATCAATTTCCTAGAGCAACGGCCTACATAACTTGCTCCACAAGCACAGTTAACAGTATATCCTTCCTGTGACACAATGGTCTCTTATTCGAAGCACAAACCATTCCATTATGGTATATCTTCTTTGTCTCCTTCCTTCAAGAAATCCACGATATCTGGTTGAGAGCCAATTGTAAGATGTTCAGAAGTACATTTTGAGAACCAAGGACATGATTGAAGAACAGTTACCTTATGTATTGGGACACATCACCACCCCAAAAATCAAGCTATTCCTCAAGCTTAGTAGGAACTTCCGAATCAGAAGCTTGTAAACATTTAAAATACACACATCAGAGTAGATAATAACAATAGAGGTTATATCTGAATTAAAACGCACGAAACGAGAGAAAATATGTGCAATAGAGAGATGGAAGTTTCTAGGTGGCCATAGTTTCAAGCAGACCGCCAGTGCTGTTAAGCCATTCAAAAGACAAGATAATCAGTGAGCTAGTTTCTTGACACAATTATCCTAATGTATTTTAAAATAACTTAATAACTCGCCTTATTTACTCAGCCCTCATACATCAACTCTTTCTCTCGTCTAAGATTCAATGACATTATCATCACCGTAAGGAATTCTGTTACAAAACTGATTGATTGTATTCTGATAATGGATATAACCGACTTCACTCAGCATGAAAAATGTTTCCGAATTTTGTTTTTAAGAAAGGAATACTTATGATGCTATCTGACATGTTGAGTATTTCTAATTTCTCGAGTTCCAAATGGACTATAGGGTTTTAGGTTTCTGAAGCTTCATTCGTGGTAATATTGTCTTGATACCATCAAAACCAGTGCGTCGGTGACACAGCGGTAGAATGCTCAAAAACCACGCATGTGGTCCAGGGTTCGACCTCCGGACGACACACTGCTTTACATCGCTAAGCCAGTTACAAGACTGATAATGAGGGAAGGTTGAGCATGAGGTAGCTAGCAAACCCATCCCGTAAAAGTAAGCACCACTGCTACTGAAATTTCAAAGCTCCAGCTTGAAGCCAAATATCCCACAGGGAATGTAAAGGAATAAAAAACCAACAACCTCAAAACCGGACCTTGCCTTTATACTGTGATTAATTCTGCATAGGAAACTAGATAAGGTTTGTGAGTACGTCAGCTGGCGATCAAACCTCGACCCCCCCCTACATGGTTGGTGAGCATTTGGTAATTAAACCATTAATAAACTAAGTAATCTAGGCTGTTCCAATCATTTGGGATAATTATGTTCGAAATTCAGTTTATTCAGAACTCCAACTCTTTAGTGAACAGCTTAGTAACATCCCTGATGTACAGTGAGTCAAAAAAGTAAAATTTATTGATTATTTGCTGATTAACTGTAGTTAACTATCCCCTGATTTTATTGTAATTAAGGAAAATACACCAGTGTCTACATTTACCAATAATACGATTTAATAGTTAAAATCAAACAAATTTATTCGCTTGAAAAATCGAGATGATTTGCATATATATACTAAGGTGACAATTTCAAGTGATACATCATCCCAAACCTTCGAGTGGAACTCCAATGAAAAGTATTATTATTATTGTTTCCTTTAATTCCTAGAGGAACATAGGGCTTCAACCGTGCGTCTCCATTGCGTTCAGTCCTCTGCTAGAGTCTTCACCTGGCTCCAAGTTTGCCCACAAGCTTTCATCTCCTCTTCACATGACCTCCTCCTAGTCACCCTTGGATGACCAACTCGCCGCTTCCCATTCGAGTTCCACTCAAGGGCTTGTCTAGTGATGTCACTTGATGGTTTCCTCAGAGTATGGCCAATCCACCTCCATTTCTTCCTGCTTATTTGTAGCACAATCGGTTCCTGTCGGGTTGGTTCTCTCCCAGAGATTCCTGTTGCTGATCTTTTCTGGCTGGCCATCTGATCTTGAGAAGTATTGAGCGAAAACAGCTGTTGATGAAGGTGTGTAGTTTGTTTGAGATGCTCTTCATCACGTGGCACCAAGTCTCTGATCCGTATAGTAGCACTGACTTCACATTGGAGTTGAAAATCCGGATCTTACTTTTGATGCTGAGTGCTGTTGACCTCCACACAGACTTGAGAGTAATGAAAGCTTGTTTTAATTTCCCGATCGCAGTAAGCTGTACTCTAAACAAATTAAAACCAAAGTAAAATACAAAAGTACATTCAATCAGGAAGCCTCTCTATGGAGATTCATCTTCATACCTTGCGTTTCAAATGGTACATAGAGCTTCAAGCTTGGGAGTACCCTAAATGGTGGTGATGGTGTTATCTTAACAGGCTGGGTTTGATAACCTTTCACAATTCTCCCCGGTTTAATATCAGCTAATAGGTTAGATAAGCTTTGTAGGATTGCGTCAGTAGGAAATCGAACTCAGACTGCTTTCGTGACTGGTCAGCATTCTACTATTCATTCACAAGTGCAGTAAACATGGAAATAGTTTCTAGATCCAGTGAATATTGTTAATTATCTTATACAGACAAAAATCCCCATTTAGACATTTAGAAAGTATAAGGATTGAGCAGCGAAGAAATATTTACTTTTCAATTAGATCCTCATCTCACTCTGGCTCTACTCTAATATACACAGAGAGCAGTTTTATTACAATACACAACAATTTACTAATCAAGTGGCACTGATATGTTTGTTAACAATAATTAGTCAGTCAGTGTCAACATGTCAATCGGGTGGGATGATAATTAACGAAGAAAATTAATACAGGATTTCATCATGAGTTGACATTGGTTAGAGAACCACTGGAAAACCTCGGAGTACTGGACAGCTGTTTCGTTAGCCTAGTTTGGGACTCTTCATCAGCATGCACCCACCGGGGTTTGAACCCAGGACCTTTTGGTTACAAGATTAGCAAGGTGGTGGACCATTAAGACGCTGTGACCCGATCCAATGACCAGCCCACGAATTCCAACTTCTGCCGACCAATTCATGACATAGCACAACCGCTAGCCAATGTCATCGGTGGCGAGTATTTGTCCTCACACCCAACCTGCTACACCATACTGGTCACGACGTCACAGTAGAACCCCAGGTAAACTACCTACCTGAACAGGGCCAGTTAGCAGTGAGCATCCCATGGATATTCAATTATTGGTTTGTAGGGATTTGATAGAGTGGTTACAGGATTTCACCACGAGCTGACATTGCTTAGAAAACCATTGGAAAACCAGGCAGTACTGGTTCTCTAACCAGTGTCAACTCATGATGAAATCCTGTAACCAATCAGTCAAATCCCTACAAACCAATATTTGAAAATTAGTACACTTAATTAAAAGTTTGATTATGTAACAGATTGTTAAAGAAAAATAAAACGATTTGGACAATGATAACTTGTAATAAAGATGAAGTAGTCAGAAATATGATAAAATAATTTCAAAAATTATGATTTTTAAAGGATTAGGGAAAGAGAAGGTGAAGTACTCCGGTTTATACATTCATGTAACGATGGTCAAGGTAAGGGAAGTAGCTGTACAAATTTCTTGTGAACACACAGGTTTGGCTTTTTCAGGTGGATTCCTATTGCTTCAGCTGTATATAGAAGACGAACTAGTAAAGTAAAATTAAGGCTTGCAGGAATGCGATAAATAATTTTAAATGCTGTATTCACGTCAACCTTATGCTCACTAGCATCTACAAGGTGTGCTAAAGCAGAGCTACGAATAGATCTTGTTTGTCCCTTGGTCATCATTACATGAATGTATAAACCAGAATACTTCGACTCCCTCCCCCTATATCTTTAAAAATTGAAATTGTCGAAATTATTTTATTATTCGTATGATTACTTCATCTTTAATTACAAGATATCATTGCCCAACTCGTTTTATTTTCTTTAACAATCTGTTACTCACTCAACCTGTGTACACGCTTATTCCTTAATTACCCTTCAGTTTTTCTTTAAAACAATTAGTTCCCTTTATGAATTGAGATAAAGCAGTAAGAAGACGTAATTTGTCTGAATCGTGTAATGTGTTTGCGCGTATAACGCATTTCGAACAATCTGATCACATACGGACTTGCCATAGGAATATTTATGAAATTGCATGGAGGATTTCATCATGAGCTGACATCAGTTAGAGAACCACTGGAAAACGACCTGGGAGTACTGGACAGCTAGCCGTTTCGTCTTAGTTTGGGACTCTTCAAGGTGTGCACCCACAGGGGTTCGAACACGGGACCTTCTGGTTACAAGGCGAGCTCGCATACGATTAAGCCACTGGGACCCGATCCAATAGCCCATGGATTCTAACTTCTGCCACTTCACAACATAGGGTGACCACCAGCCAATGTCTTCGGCAAGTATTTGTCCTCACACCCGACCTGCTGCACCCTACTGGTCACGACTTCTCACTAGAACCTACCTGAATATGGCAAGTCGCCAGTGACCAGTCGTCAGCTCATGATGAAATCCTGTAAAGTTATTTTATTCTTATGACCACTTCATCCTTAGTTACAAGTTATCACTGTCTAACTCGTTTTATTTTCTTTAACAATCTGTTACGCAGTCAACCTGTGTACACGCTTATTCCTTAATTACTCTTCATTTTTCCAAAGTTATGCACTATGCAATCCACATGTTTCAACCATTTCTACCTTTTAATTGTGTGTATTAATTTTCTTCGTCGGTTATCACCTCACTGTTTGACATGTTGACACTGACTAATTATTGTTAACAAACATATCAGTGCCACTTGATTGGTGAATTGTTGTGTATTGTAATAAAACTGTTGTAACGTGTATATTAGAGTAGAGCCAGAGTGAGATGAGGATCTAATTGAAAAGTAAATATTTCTTCGCTGCTCAATCCTTCTGCTTTCTAAATTATCTTATAATCCAACTATAAATGAACATCAAGACAGATTAAGTTAATCCCCGTTGAATTAAAAGTGACCAATGTGTGTGTGGGGTGGGGGATGAATGAGAAATGAATCAAAATATGGATCAATATATCAAACAGTAAACACGTATTAGAGAAGAGAATACTAATGAAATAAAAGCACCCAGTAGAATGGTATTCTACAGATATGAACAACCAAATAATCTGTATTGACAGAAAACAAATTCAAAAAGTACACCATGTACGTTGTGTTACTTGGCAACTCAAATACATTTTAAATGCATCAGAATTTTTAAGTCTTTATATATGCTAATAGCTTAGTAACGGCATGTCTTATAACCTAAAACGCGTTATACAATTGAAATAAACGGAGAGTTATCAAGCGACAATTTCATGTTGTCAGTCAATTCAACTACAAACTTAAAATAAAATTATGGATACAAATTTTATTTTGATAAATCACACAGTGTTGTTCATACAGTAATATTAACTAATGACCATGTTTCGACCACAATTTATCACTGCTCATAATCATATCAAGTCACTCACACACAACTTTCTTGCTTCACTTATATACACGAGTGGAATTGATGATTAGACATTTGAATAAAAATCAATATGGCATAATGCACATTCAGAAATAATAATATGAGTGTTATTGATCAAATACAATCAGATGGGAAATAAGACGAGTGTTTTTCATAGTCAAAATAAGTAACTCGTTCGAATGTTGTGATGTACGTGAATTGAATTGAAATAGAATTTTAAGATTATTTATTATCCTCCTCTGATTTGACTGACTGGTGGTAATAATATCTTCCATATCTCCGGTATATTTGCATTGAGTCACTTCTGTTGCATGTGTTGGGTGTACACTCAATGAACCAGAGCTCAGTAATCGATCTCTCTCTATCTCTACCTGCCTATATTACTTCTTAGAATTTTAACCCTCTACCACTTTGTTGTGTGGTTGTGTGTTAATGCACGCATGCAGTGCAATTGCTGAGCTCTTTTCTAAATTACTTATCTTTGCAGGTGGGGTCAATGATTCTAACCTTCGCTAAATTCTTATGTTCCGACAATATGACTACCCCTGATCTACTAGTTTCCCCTATGTAGTTGACCAAACTCACACTCATTGCAAGATATTTTGTAAGTTATATTTTTTTGTCTATTTGGGTCAGCCTACGGGGTCCTTTAACTTACAGAACTTGTCCCTTTCTGAGTGAGTTTGTAAGTTTGAATGCCACCACCCGAAATCCTGCTTTATTGAGAATCCTTAGTGGAGGAGGTTTCAGATGTTCCCTCCTAATATGGTGAAAACTACTGTAGATGCCTTATATTCTCTCTTATTTATGTTATCATTATTAGTTTCACCATTATGTTTATTTTGCTTTTGGCCTTTTCTGATCTTCCTAATGAATTTTATAGGATAGTTATTTAGCACCAACGCTTCTTCTTCGATCTGTTGCATTTCGTCATTTAGATCTTTCTTGTACTACTTAGTGCTACTGCTCGGTTTGTTAAACACTTAACTAAGCCTGCCTTGGCAGACAGATAACGGATGAGATGAATTAAAATCTAAATATCTATTAACAGAATGCGTTGGCTTTTTATAAACGTTAGTGTGCAGTGCAGTTTACCTTCTTCTTTTCGTTTTGTTTTACAATCTAACATCATGGCTAATTCTCCTTGTTCATTTTCCGATTCAAATGTGAATTTTATTCCCTCTGCTAGTGAGTTTATATGTGTCAAGAAGCTAGAGATATGTTCTGTTTTCAACACTGTGTGTGAAAGTGTCATCCACGTATCACCACTATATTTTTGAAGTAGGGTTAAATGTATTAGGAGACATATTTTCCCAGCTGTCCATAAAGATATCTGCTGAGATAGGGGGGATATTGGTGGCCCTGTTGCTACACCATCTGTTTGTCTATATATTTTGCCCTGGGATTTAAAGACAGTAAGTGTACAACACTGTGTGATTTATCAAAATAAAATCTTATCCATAATGGAGTTATACTCTACCACCACAATGCTCAAGTATTATACTTATATCAATAAAATAAAATTATTTATCGACTTTCGGGATAAAAAGAATATCGATTATTTTTCTCTATAATATGAACAAAAATGACAAAATGAAGCACAATTAAAGATAAAAGAAGACGAAATATGGAGTCAATATTTGGAAGTCTAATTTATGTATACATATATAATTTGCTAATTGTCATTAAGAGTTTACACGACTAATCCTTGTGTAAACTTTTATAAAAGGTGTTGTTTATATATATACTGAATTATAATAGTTTATATTTAAGCTTTTAGTCAATTTTCAATTGATTTTGTTATTTACGTCCTAATTGTTTTGCTTGATCTTTGTTTATCATCTTAAAAATAAATATGCTTTGCAATTATCGCGCATTCGCGGTACTTTTAAATTGCTCATTCTTTGCTTATTGATGTAAGCATAAAACTTGGGCACTCTGGTAGAATATAACTCCATTATGGATAAGATTTTATTTTGACAAATCACACAGTGTGGTTATACAGTAATATTAACTGATGACCACATTTCGAGCGCAAATTATTACTGCTCATAGTCATTATATCAAGTCACTCACAATTTTTTAATTCATTTATATACATGTTGGGGATTGACCAGATATTTGAATAAAAATCAATATAGGATAATATACATTCAGAAGTACTATAGGCAGGTGGAGAGAGAGAGGGAAATTGACTACTGAAGCCTAGTTCATCGAGTCTACACCCAACACATGCAACAGAAATGACTCAATGCAAATACCAGAGATATGGAAGATATTATTTCCACCAGTCAGTCAAATCAGAGGAGGATAATAAATAATCTCAAAATTCTATTTTCTACAGTTGGTTTGTAAGGATTAGTTGTGTGTTTACGAGTTGATCACGGATTGGTAGCAGTTGGAGTACCATTGAAAACCAGGTAGTACTGGACAGCTGTTTCACCCTAGTCTGCTACAGGATGTAGTTTGCTGGAGTTCTAGTGATAAATCGTGACCAGTGAGGTCCATCTAGTCACGTGTGACGACGGATATCCCACCGACGACATTGGTTGATGGTCGGGCTAAATCACGAACTGGTAGAAGTTAGAATTCATAGGCTAGCCATTGAATCGGGTTCCACTGGCTGAACGTTATACGAGCTTGCCTTGTAACAGAAGGTCCTGTGGTGAGTGTGCAGTGCCGATAATTCCCAAACTAGGCTGTCAGAATAGCTGTCCAGTACTCCAGTGCTGGTTTTCAATTGTTCTCTAACTGATATCAATCCGTGATCAACTCGTTAAAATTCTATCTCAATTCACGTACATCACAACATTCTAACAAGTTACTTATTTATTTTGACTATAAAAACACTCGTCTTATTTCCCATCTGATTCTACTTGATTGATAACATTCATATTATTATTTCTGAATGTGCATTATCCCATATTGATTTTTATTCTAATATCTCATCAATTCCACTCGTGTATATAAATGAAGCAAGAAAGTTATGTGATTGAGTACCATGATATCATTATGAGCAGTAATAATTTGTGCTCGAGACGTGGTCATCAGTGAATATTACTATATAACAACATTGTGTGGCTTTATCAAAATAAAATCTTATCTATAATAAACTCTTGTTGGTTGATAAATCTTTTGACTTATGAGTTAACTTTATATGCTCAGCATTATTGTAAAGTGTTTTGATTGAGACAATGACAGCACTCTCGTCAGCTGTCTGTCTTCTCTCTTCTTCTTCTATGTCTTCCACTACTATTCTAATCGACGTTACGACTAGCCACTGGCGTAATTTTTGTTTACGCTCTCCGTTCAAGTTTAGCTCCCGATGGTATAATTCATGTCATTAAGATATTCGAATTTGGAGGGATAGATACGACTGTGAAGTGAATTCACTAGTTTGCTCAAATACATTTAAATAGCTCAGAATATTTACTCGATTTTATTTCCATTCCTTGTCTCCTGAATGGAACATCGGGCTTCAAGCTTCTAAATTTTGGTAGGCTGTGGTGTTGTTTATCAAAGGTGAGGTTGTTAGTTCTACGCCACAAGATTTCCTATTTTCCAGGCCTCATGTGAACTATACTAAATTGAACCAGCTTTGGGAGTCCGTTGGTCGGGAAATTCTTAGCTAACTATGATTTTTATTTGGAGTACAACAGAAATCACTCCGGCAAGTAAACATCCGAAAAAATATAGTAGTTACATTAAATGTCCTAATGACATCATTTTTCACTTTCATAGTGTATCTCTATAAACATTCAGAAATTAAAAACCAACCTGGAGTTAATATTATACTCAGTTAACGTGGTTTTCTCGAGTCATTTGAAGTAAAATACGAGACTCTGGTCTCCGTTGGCTAGTATATTTGATCGTATGCTCTTCGTGATATTTAAAATAAAGCTATCTAATATGGATGTATGCTTTAAACATACAGACATTATTTGATATACACTGAAAATCACTAAATACGAAGGCTTATTTTCAAATGTACAACATACTATGCTAGCACCTTGACGGTTTTTTCGGACTAGATGAAGGTTAGATGATCGGTTCAATTTTTCGAAGCTACCCTTTCAAACTTACAAGTTACTAACAATTCACACAAACACCATTCACAGTTATTGTCAAGTTTGATCACGGATCGATAGCAGTTAGAGATCCACTGAAAACCAGGGAGTACTGAACACCTATTCCGTCCTAGTTTTGGGACTTACCGGCAGTACCCAACAACCGGGGTTAAAACCAAGGATTAACTAACTCTTTAAAATTAGTCTGATACTCGCTAGTGACTGTCTGGCCTCTGTCTGGATTCAACATAGAACTTGGCACCGAAGTGCAGCAGTTTGAGTTGCCACTCTCCAAATAGGTAGACAAGAAGATGAGTGAAGAGAATCAATAGAGTTTCGACAAGTAGGAGTGAAACAGAATGAGTAATGGTAGAAAGGAATATGAAAGATTACCCAAGAGACTGAATACATCTGCGTAAGCCATTGACAACGATTTTGAGCCATGTCACCTATTGTCTCCAGCCATTGATTCTTAGAGTCCTGAGAGCCCCAACCCAGAAGTCTGCATCTCCCTACATGACTCAGTTTAACTGTCAAAGATTTCATGGATTGATGAGGCCATGTTTTTGTTTGGCCACCACTTACTCTTTTCCAACCTGCACCTATATCAGCTAGTAATGCCCGTCCATCGGGGGAGACGATGGTTAGGCATGCGCAGCACGTGACCTAGCCATCTATCAATCTATGTAACTTTATAGCCTCTTCGATTGATTTTCCCTCTTTGCCCAACACTCTACGCCTAACACCAACATTACTTACCTTATTATACCACCCAACGTGAGAAAGAGATCGTAGACATCTATGATCAAAAACAGTTAACCTTTTCATGTCTTCAACTCGTATTGGCCATGTTTCAGAGCCATAGAGAAGGACGGAGCGAACTGCTGAGCAGTACACACATCCCTTGGTTGATAGCCGGATGTCACGCCTACGCCAGAGATGGTGTAAGTTAGCGAAAGCTAGCGACTGGTTACGGGACAAGTTTTGTTGAGGTTCTAGTGAGAAGTCGTGACCTGTGGGGTCAACCCGATAGCGAGTAAGGACAAATACTCGCCACTGATGACATTGGCTGGTGCCAGCTGCGCTTAAATTCTGCATCGCTAGAAGTTAGAATTCACGAGCTGGTCATTGAGGGATCAGGTTCAAGTGACTGAATGGTCTACAAGCTTGACGTGTGAAGCGACGGTCGTGGGTTTGAACCCTGGTTGGTGGGTACTGTTGATGAGTTGCAAACTAGGATGGAACAGCTGTCCATTACTCCAGTGCTGGTTTTCAATTGTTCTCTAACTGATATCAATCTGTGCTCCAACTTGAGAAGAATAAAACCTCTACAAATAAAATCTTGAAAATTATTATTATGAATCAGTTATTGAACTATCCTCATATTGAATTTAGAATTTCCAAACCTCTCTTTATCACATACTGCGTATTTCCGTGTGAACTTATAAATGCCTAGTCAGTTTTCATGTTTGCTGCCATTTTGAAGGAATTAAAACATTCTCGAAGACTTGAACGTCTTATCTTAATTGATTACATAATTGCTTTAGAATTCAGAGTAAAATTCATTGTAGACCAATATCTCAAAGAAGAATTATTGTTTAACTGGCTATTAGATGACACAGGAAAAACTTTCAGAACCTACTTTCACAATGTTCATCACTGGGGAAACCCAGTAGATTACCAAAGATTAAACTATGAACCATGAAATTATGTGAACTGCAGGCTGTCCTCCAATGTCTAAGTCAGATTTCCCCACTTTTTTCCCCTTGAATTCCTTAGTTATATCTCAGACTTAAGAACACAATATTCAGCGAAGAGACTCTCTCCAATAACGAATTTATTATCAAGCTGTATATCCGGCGAGGGAATTAGATCAAAGGCGTGAACACATGAAATAATAATCGTCATATCAAATGTAATTAAAATATTTTTGATTACAATCATAGCTAAATGTCAAGTAGCAAAACAATCAATTTCATATATAGAATAATTCATAGGATGTGTAGATGTCGGGATGGGGTGCATAATTATAGGATTAGTAGGCAAATGCAATGAAATTAGTATTTAATTGGTGGATGGTGACTGGCAGTGGAATCCAGGATGCGCATTTCGCGCTAAACGGGACTCGTCAGCATTTCTCAGTGAGTGATGACGTTCTCACTGAGGCTCCAACCAGCTCCAGATGACGAGTCCCAAATAGGACGAAATGTGCATCCTGGATTCCACTGCCAGTCACCATCCACCAATTAAATACTGATTAAATGCCCAGACATCGTTGGAGCATCTGCACAAGAAGCCGACATGTCAACCTGAGACCGATCACTTCGGTCCAATCCATCGACGGGAAAATCTGAAATTCAATTAAATGCAATAAAATGGTACATAATATGGTGTGAAATTTGATAAGATAGAATTCAATATTGTAAAAACAAAAAAGTAATAATTTTGGATTTAGAATGACAAGTGGGACAAGCGGAAACAATTCAAAGTGAGAATAGTAATAGTGATTATTATAATAATAATCGCAGTAACAAGGGAAAGGTACATAAAAAAGCTAAATAAACAAATACATAAACAAATAAATGTCTATCCCTCTACATCCAAGGCAGAAGTAAGGATTGTACATACTTCTTTTGGACATAAAGGTCTGAATAGCTTAAAGTCATGAATGGCCAAGGCCTCCTCTGCCTTCAGATTTCTGTAACGAAGAAAACGCGGTCAGAAAGTTAGCGTGGATTCGGTAGATGATCTTAAAATCATGGTGAGTGCTGGCAGAGTGACAGGAGTCGATCATGTGTTCTAGAATAGAGCTTCGCACATACTTCATTTCTCCCTTGTTAATTCATGTGGCTGGAATATGTTCTCGTATCCGTGTGGAAAGCGTCCTCTGGCTTCGGCCAATGATAATATATTTTGTTCCACAATAGGGTCAGGTGAACTGATAGATGCACATGGAGACGGCCAGACGGTGGAGCTTATCTTTTAAAGAGATGGAGAACAACTTGTGGCTGGTGAACTTCATTTGTAATTTTGCTGCAAACAACGTCTTACTGACTGCTTTAGAGAGACGGTTGTTTTAAGCATATCTGAAGCTTGATCACCTTTAAATTCCAAATTCATGAATAAGGTTTTCTTTGTAACTGAGTTGGTGACCAGTTTAGACTCCTTATCTTCCGTGTTACTGTCAATAAATCGGTTTGGGTAACCGTTTTCTGCAAGCGTTGCCTTTAGGAAGTCAAGTTTTGAGTCAACGCAATCAGAACTGCAAATTTTCCTTATCCTAAAGTAGAGCGAATGAATCAGGTTCCTTTTTCTGAAGATAGGCACCCAACTATAAGAATTAGTTAGTTGTCCATTCCATGTACGTTTTGAGTTTATTAAACTTCCTTTGATTGTGTTAAAATGGAATAAAGTTGATACAATCTAATTCTGTATGATTTTAAGCATTTAAAGTACACACAGACTACCTTTAGTCGTAGCATATGCAAAAATATGCTGAGTCATAATATATGGGCTGTTCCCCTTTTTTCTTTAATTCATAATAAAAAATGGAACGTCAATTATAATATAAAACAGAAACGCAATTTTTTCTTCTAAAAACAAAAAGAGCTACTTGCATTTTGTTCATTCTACCTTTTATTCTTTCACTCTAATTTTTCAGCAGGTAGTTTTGTTTATATGCATGAAAGTAGCTATTCATTATTATGAAAGTTTCTCTGTATTTCCTAATGAATGAAAAACATTGAACGATATTGCCGGTTTTACTTACATTTCACTACTCATTAGTGCACCTAATTGCTTTGTCAAAGCGGTATTATTAAACCAGAATTTACAAAATACACTCAGCTTATATATAACAACTTAATCATCGTTCCTCAGCAATGGGGTCATTTTTGCCTTGTCAAGTTGGCCTGGTGTAGATTGCTGGATTTGATAACTGTGTAAAATTACAAAAGCAGTGTGTGTTTTTTCGTGATGAAATTGCTATTCACATTCGTTTTGATTTTGCCATTTCATGGGGGAGGGAGGTGTTATAACCAGGTCAAATTCTGTTTTAGTCCATCATTCCCGCTCATCAAACAATTTGAATTTCACTTGATATGAAGTGCTTCTGATGACATTTGACGTTCTTTGTGATTTCTCAAATGCTTTTTCTGGATGATGATTTCAATATTGTCAAAATCAATTTTGTGACCCGATTCTACAGCGTAGACAGTGTAGACAAGCTATGGCTGGCTGATGATTTTTCAAGCTTTTCTAGTTGAACTGGATTTCTCGGTTGTCGAACAGACTCTGACTCTACGGTGTTCATTTCTTCTGATTTTGATTTCTCGTTATATTTGTCCGTTGTATATCGCATCACATTCTAAGCACTTTATCTACACAGTTCATTCTTCGAGAATCTAAATAATCTATCTTTCAGAATCCAATTTACTTCGGAAGCAGAATCAGACGTCGTTGATCTACAAAATCTAGACTGCCTAGCAACTCCATTATGTGAACACACACTACTTTTAAAATTTTAGACTTGCATGTGACTGAGTGGTATTTGAATATTACTTTAATACTATATTGCTTCGGTGACTTGGTGGTAGAATGGTGACCAACCACGCATGTAGTCTGGGTTCAAACCTCGACCAACGTACTCCGTAACTTCTCTAAGCCAATAATAAAACTGGTAAAGAGGGAAGGCTTGGCATGAGACGAGCAACGCCATAGTGTAAAAATAAATACCACTGTTGCGGAAACTTCAAAGCTCTAGTTTGAAACCCCCTATGTTTCACTGAGAACTTCAAGGCATATAAAAACCACACTAACTGCACTGTTCGGCATTTTTCTTGCAAATCAAACTGAAGTCAATTCGAAAAGATGGATTAACTAGTTTCTGGCTATTATTTATTATTTTTCGTTCTTTACGTTCCAGCTGGAGTATACGGTATCATGGCGGAACATCTCCGTTACATTCACACCTTTCCTGCCAGTTTCAACTGGCTGCATAACTGACCATAAACTTTCACTTTTCCCGATTACAGGATGGCCTTGATAGTATCTTCAGAAGCCAAACGTTTTACTTCTTATTTGAATTCCATTCAAGGGCTTAAAGTGTGATGTCACTTGAATACTTCCTTAGCGTATTTTCAACCCAATCTCATTCCTTGCTGCTTATTGGTTAAGTAATAAGTTGTTACCTAGCTATCTCTTTGTCAGAATCAATTGTTGCGTATTCTTTCTAGTCAACCCCTCTGATTGAGTGAAAGTAGGACTTGAAGAAAGTCTGCTGTCTGCTGGACAGGCTTTAGGCGACACACATATCAATTCCCTGGACTATTGAGAAGTAATTGTGTGATATTAGGGCTGAAAATTCGGATGTTATTTCTTGTACTGAATACTGTGTATCTCCGAGCTGATTTTACACTAATGAACGCCTGTATTGCTGAGGAATCTGTGTAAACAGATGATATGGAATGATCTACACAAAGTGCCTTTTAATTTAGTCTACATTCTTCATGTGTGCGTCGGTGGCACAGCGGTAGAATGCTCGCCAACTACGCAGGTGGTCTGGGGTTCGAATACCGACAGACGCACTACTTTACCTCGCTAAGCCAGTGATAAGACTGGGAAAGAGGGAAAGTTGGGAATGAGGCTAGCAGCCCCATCCCATAAAAATAACCACCACTGCTACCGAAACTTCAAGCCAAAGGCTTGAAGTATTCGTGTTTCTAAGTGTTTAGTATTTTAATGGTAACCCTTCGTGGGGGATATTCACTGCTTAACGTTTTTAGATTAAGTTGGACTATTTTGTCATACTCTACAATTGATCCATTTTTCCATTTCACTATGGAGGTTTGTATGTCTTGATATTCTAGCTGTTATTTCAGAGGTATTTCTCATGTATGGTAGAATGAATTTTCTTGTGTTCTTTGATGATGGTTGCTCGTTGGTGTTGTGATTCGACTTTAAACACTTTTTGATGAAATTTTGTGGATAAACATTCTTTTTGAAGACTCTTACTAGGTCTTTTTCTTCCATTCTTTTCAACGCTGGAGTGCCACAGCGTTCATCCTACCATACATAAAAAATATCTCTGAAATAACAGCTAGAATATTAAGACTGTTTGATATAGATATAGCACACAAACCAGTCAAATCACTTAATTCGATATTATGCAAACCGAAAGATCCAACAGAAAAAGGAGATAAAATTAATACCATTTACAAAATAAATTGTATGAACTGCAACAAGCATTACATCGGTCAAAGTTGGCGTCCCCTACGAATCAGAATCCATGAACAAAAATCAGCCATGAAAAGACACGATATGCATTATTTAGTATCAATGCATATAGACAATTATGGTCATCAGTTTGATTGGGATAATGTAGAAATCTTAGACAGAGGAAACACCAAAATTACTGCCAGGGAATTCTTAGAAGCCTGGCACTCAAACGAATCAGCCAGCGATTAACAAACACGTTAATATAGACGAAATATATCACCTAATAAAAAGTAAATCAGGTGACCAGAGAGTTTAAAATCCAAGTCAATAGAAAATGGTCAATACATGTGTAAAGATGGTCACCAGGAGACGTAATTCTCTCACTCATGAAGAAATTTAAATCATTTCACTTTATGCTAAAAATTGCGCTGAAGGGGGATGTTGTCCAGAAAGAAGGACGACGAAAGCTCCACAACTAAATCAACCAGCTCAGGGAATACTACTAATCGCATAGCTCCTACATATTCTATATTCCTTACTTTTATGAACAGTATTCGTGTTTCTAAGTGTTTAGTATTTTAATGGTAACCCTTCCTGGGGGATATTCACCGCTTGATGTTTTTAGATTAAGTTGGACTACTTTGTCATACTCTGCAATTTATCCATTTTTCCATTTCAGTATGGAAGTTCGTATATTTTGGTATCAGTTGATATTAATAACTGACCTTTATAGGAGTTTCCATAACCTTTGAGAACATTGTATAACTGTACAGTATTGACGTAAAGTTACCAGAAGAATTTTGTTTGCTGACGTGCGTCTTTTCAATTACTGGCAATTTTTTTTAAGAGTTATCCTCCATCTAATACTGGTTAAATTTCATTGGGAATACAATAATGGGATATTCAAGTTTTGGTCTGCATGGATTTGATTGGTTACAGGCTTGATCATGAGCTGATGTTGCTTAGAGAAGCATTGGAAAACCACCTGGGAGTACCGGATAACTGTTCTGTCCTAGTTTAGGACTCTTCGTCAGTATGCACACACCACAGAGGGTTCGAACGCAAGATCTTCCGGTTACTAAGTGAGCTCATGGACTATTAAGCCACTGGTACCTGATCCAGTGGTGCATGAATCCTAACCAATGTCATCGGTGGCGAGTATGTGTCCTTACATTCGACCTGCAGTACCCAATAGCTGCCCAGTACTCTCAGGTTTTCCAATGGTTCCCTAACCAATGTCAGCTCATGATAAACTCCTTTAAACAATAATTTGGCTTCATTGTATGGTAGAATTTTTCATTCATCACTGAATATTTATTGAAACTGATAAATAATAGGTAATTCCATCTCGATATTCAACCAGTGCGGTTAGTTTGCTATTAATACGCTAAAATGTTTACTGTTTCTAACGACGTTACATTTGTTACTGTGGTGATTCATTCCTTGCATTCCAAATGGGGCATAAGGTTCCAGCGGCACATCTGTGTTCCACTCACTTCTCTGACGCCATTTTTTTTTCAAATGGCTCCACAACTCATCACTGACTTTCATCTCCTTATTACATAATCCTTTTTGTAAAACTTCCAGACAACTAACCCATCGTTTCCCGTCGTGGTTCCACTCTACGGTTTTGTGAATAACATTAGTTAGATATCTCCTCAGTATATGTCAAATTCATCTCCAATTCATTTTGCATATTAGTAGAGTTCTTGGCAGATGAATTTATAATCTAAGCATTATTCAAAATTTATACATTATACTGGTTTGAACTTTAGGTTCAGTTTGTTTATTTTATGCGAAAATATTACCAGGTTTATAGTACCAGTATTCTTGTTTTAACAATGTACAATATTTACCTTTTGTACGTCAGTGCTGATGCAAGTCATTCGATCAAGAATTACAGAGGTGTTAGCCATTATATTTCAATGATTTCGGATGTTCACTGTTTAGACAGATTTAATCAGGGGATTGTATTCCATCGGAAAACGCTGTTTATTCAGGTGTGTATGTTATATTTGGTTAGGTGATTTGCCCTTACTAAAAGGACATTCACCTTCTCACAATCATATGATTTGCTTCTTGATGAGGCATATTTATGACTGCCTATATTATCAAAAAGCAACGCTGTTTGCCATGTTAATCACACATAACGACATCCACAATAACACTTCTCGGATGTGTGTAGTTGCCAGTGTATATTCCACAAAGAACTCATTGTTGAATCTGATGTCTTACGCCTCATCCACCCAAACTCTATACTGAAAATCTAACTTCGTGATTAATCTATGAAAGTGAAAAATAATCGACTCATGTGTATGCGTTAACTACACTCTCACATTAAATGACTGTGACAGTAAGGAATTTTAATGGGAATTCGTGAACAGTAGGGTCCACTACATCAGGAAAGAACAACAGATACTTACTGATGACACTGGCAGGCAGTTGTTCTGCATATATTATGAACTGCCAGAAGCTGGAATTCATTGGCCCTTGGATCGGATCTCAGTGGCTGAACAGCCTACGAGCTCGCCATATGACGAGAAGGTCCTGGGTTCTAACCACGTTGGGTGCATACTTCTACAGAGTCTCAAACTAGGACGGGACAGCTATACTCAACTGTTATTCCCGAACCACACACCGTACAGTGATAAAGTAAATAAGGAAAGGAAGAATAAATTTAGGTTTTTGTAAAACCACGACGAGACGAGGCTTTATTTTCATGTCCTTTGAACAAAACACGTTAAATCAAAGGAACAAATACCATTTTGAAGCGCTTATCCTTACGCTTGCCTGGAAATAAAAATAACTGAATATCATTACTGCTGACAGAACCCAGCACTTTCAGGTGCCTTAACGAGCCCTTTGATCATCCAGCTACTGAGGTGGAACTCACTGCCCAACCCATAAATTCACGCTGAAGCCCTTACCCTTACGTTTTCCTCTTGTTGTTCTGACGACAAGGACAAATGAATATTACTACGTCGTTTACTAAAGAGTGTAGAAAAATTTCTAAAATACCTCTTAGACTGTGTGCATAACTCACGTTTACATAACGAGATTATTATTCTCTTTGCTTCAGTGGTAGACCGTCCGGGTTTATCACTAAGGATCTTCAAGAATACAAATATTGCAATCAGAATCAAGGGTATTAGCCTGACTACATATGCGTTGTTTTACTAACCAGTCAAGAATCTACTGCCCAACTAGTAAGCAGACGAAAATGAAGGTAGACTGGACATACTCTGAGAAAGCCAGGTCCTCAAGTGGATGTCCGATAGGGACTTAGGGAAAACCATGTGATGATGAGGAAATGAAAGCTTGTGAGCAGTCGCAGAACCACGGTGGAAGTGATGGCAGAGAACCGGGTGGAATCGAGATATATTGCTGAATCCCTACGTTCCACATGGAACTCAAGGAATGAATAATAGTATAATAATAATAATATTGGCTTGTTTTAAGGATTTATGATAAAAGTCAATTTTAGTCTGGAATCGACTTCAATCAGAGGCTCACTGTAAACAGGGGAGTACTGGACAGTTTCGATAGTGTAGAATATTCCCATATTATGAATTAAAAGTCAATCTGAACGGAGAATATTCTTTTCAATAATTTCTCCTCTTCAGGTTCTTACAATTATAAAATATAACATTTTTGTTGTCGTTACAACAATGGCCAGTTAGTTATGCGGTGGATACATTTTATTAACGTGGAATAACAGATTAGCAGTTATGGGTGTCAAAATAAATAGTCGTATTTGTGTGACAAACGTGATCTGGGCTGAAATCGATTACAAAATATTTCGGTAAAACGGGAGACAATGGTGGTGATTAATCATAATAGATTTGGGGAATGTGGGGTAGGAAAATTGACAAGTAAGTCAGTTCAAGGTTACTAAAGGTATCAGGTGAGTGAGTGGCTAGTACAAAGTGGTCTGTGTTAAACAGGAGATAGTAAGACTGCAATGAGAGGGTTCATAATGAAATAACGAATATGTGAAATGAAACAGGTGGAGGCATTTATTGATAAAAAAGATAATATCACTAATAATAAGTCCGGAAAGTATAAATGAAAAATTCGATAGTATTGAGAGAATGTTTGCATGAAGGGCATAAATTATGACGAATAATATTAATATTAATAATAATAATTGTAATAATAAGCAAAGGAAAAAAACCAATAGGGTTAAGCGGAAGAAGCACTCTGGGTGAGAAAAAGAATTATCAATCCAAGTTTGGCCACGTTAGGAACAGCGTCTGGACGTGTTCCTTTTGGATACAAAGTTCCGGTTTAGTCGATCTTATTGCAACAGCTTCAGCTATGTGTGTAGGAGACGTAAGCGAACTGTACGTGATAACGACTTCGGAATTCGGTATATAAGCCTGAAAGCTGTGTTGACATCGATATGATGTCCAGTATCGACCAAGTATGACAGGATCGAGCTTTTTATGCACTTAATTTCCCTCCTGCTGAACCAAGCTGGTAAATGTTGTCGACCCCGTAGACGAACCTGCCTAATCGTGCGCCCTATATAACTTGAACCACAGAAACAGTTGAAATGGTATATGCATGAAGAAGAGCTAAGCTTAGGTAAAACATCTTTGAGTTGCTGAGTGAACATTGGACGGCTACTGAAGGATAGACACAGACGTGCAGAGTAGAAAGTTTTCTTGATCGCCCTGGTTAAACGTTGCGATAGAATCTCTGCAGGAGTATCTCCCTTGAATTGGAGACGTAAAAACGGACGTAAAAACTGGACAACTGTTTCGTCCGCGCTTGCGGTTCTTCAGTAATCATCCATCACTTCACCGGGGCTCGAACCCAGGACCTTCACTTTACAAGAAGAGCTCGTATACCACTCAAACACTGCGACAGAATCCACCGGTTAGTCCATGAATTCTAACTTCTGTCACTCCACAATATAGCCCGACCACTAGTCAATCTCACTGGTGAGTATCTGCCCTCACTCATAACTTGATGGACCCTGATAATCACGACTTTCCACTAGACCGTCAGGTAACTTCAAGCTTCTTTATTATCCTTTATATAATTAGTAAACTATTGCTTGTATAACTAATTCTGCAGATCTTCTCATTCACTATTCCCTTAGACTGGAAGACTTACAATAAACAAATTTAAGAAGAAAAAATCATCGCTATCACCATAAAATAATGCCAACTGCCTGTTTGGAGAAAACCTCATCACGTGGTAACAGTATAGCACGTAAAGAATACAATAAATTAATTGGAGAATTAAATAATGAAATTGAACGATTATCTTTACAAAATAGAAGCTTAACTGAAAAATTAGCCATCAGTGAAGATCAAATCTCGGTTGGTAGAAAAAATGAACGTGATCTTGGTAAGTTAATTAAGTCAATGTATTTCCTTTTATATATATTGATATAAGTATAAAACTTGGGCACTGTGGCACTGTGCGTCGGTGGCACAGGGGTCATGACTCTCGCCGACCATGTACATGGTCCGGGATTCGATCCCCTGCCGACGCACACCTGATATCTACGGTCAGCCGGCAAAATTTGGACTACCGATATCACATGCTGAAAATTCCATACTAGTACCAAAAATACGGTGTTGAAACAAGCTGTTATTAAAAAAAATCCATTACAGATAAGATTTTATTTTGATAAATCACACAGTGTGTGTTATGCAGTAATATTAACTGATGACCACGTTTCGAGCACAAATTATTACTGCTCATAATCATATTAAGTCACTCACACACAACTTTTTACTTCATTTACATACATGAGTGAAACTGATGATTAGACGTTTGAATAAAAATCAATATGGGATAAAGTACATTCAGAAATAATAATATGAGTGTTATCTATCAAATACAATCAGATGGGAAATAAGACGAATGTTTTTTATAGTCAAAATAAATAAGTAACTTGTTAGAATGTTGTGATGTACGTGAATTGAGATAGAATTTTAACGAGTTGATCACGGATTGATATCAGTTAAAGAACAATCGAAAACCAGCACTGAAGTACTGGACAGCTGTTCTGTCAGGCTAGTTTGGGAATCATCAACAGTACGCACCCACCACCAAGGTTCGAACCCAGGACCTTGAGATTACAAGGCAAGCTCGCACACCATTCGCCCACTGAGACCCGATTCAATGGCTAGCCCATGAATTCTAACTTCTACCAATTCGTGACTTAGCGAGACCATCAACCAATGTCATCAGTGGGACATCCACCGTCACACGTGACTGGATGAACCTAACTGGTCACGATTGCTGTCTAGAACTCCAGGAAACTCCATCCTGTAGCAAACTAGGGTGAAACAGCTGTCCAGTGCTCCCTGGTTTTCAATGGTTCTCTAACTGATATCAATCCGTGATCAACTCGGAAACACAAAACTAATCCCTACAAATCAACTATAGAAAATAGAATTTTAAGATTATTTATTATCCTGCTCTGATTTGACTGACTGGTGGAAACAATATCTTCCATATCTCTGGCATTTGCGTTGAGTCATTTCTGATGCATGTGTTGGGTGCAGATTCAATGAACCAGGATTCAACAATCAATCTCTCTCTCCACCTACATAGATTACTTCTTAGAATCTTAACCCTGTCCCACCCTATTGTGTGGTTGTGTGTTAATGGATGCAGTGCAATTACTGAGCTTTTTTCTAAATTACTTTTCTTCTCTAGGTCAACCATTCTTATCTTAGCTAAATTCTTATGTTCTGATAGCCTGACTACCCCTGATCTACTAGTTTGACCTATGTAGTTGACCTCATAGTCATCCCAGGGTATTTTGTAAATTATATTATTTTGTCTAATTGGGTCATTCGACGGGGTCCTTTAGCCTACAGAGTTTGTCCTACCTAAGTGAGTTTCTAGGTTTGAATGCCGCCCTAATTCATGCTTTATTGAATGCATGAAGTAAAAAGTTGTGTAAGTATCTTGATATGATTATGAGGAATAGTTTGTGCTCGAAACGTCCTCAGTTAATTTTACTGTATAATACTGTGATTTGTCAAAATAAAATCTTATCTATAATGGATATATATATATATATATATATATATATATATATATAGTGACTATGTTATTGATCTACAATCAATGAAGATTAGGCAAATGTGGAATAAACTGTCAACTGTTGGTTTGCAGCGATTTGATTGGTTACAGGTTTCATCACGAGTCAATATCAGATAGAGAATCCTTACAAAACGTAGGAGTACTACACAACTATTTCGTCCATTGTTTGAGACTCTTCATAAGCGTAAACCCACCAAGGATCGAACCCAGGACCTTCCGGTTACGACTGGCTCTAAACAGAAAGTTGACTGGGTTTCTAGTGGGAACTCATAACCAGCAGGGTCCACCAAGTCACTCAAGAGGACAGTTACTCACCCATGACATCGGCTGATGGATATGCTGAATATTTATCAGGAATTGGCAAAAATTGGAATTCAGCAACCAGTGGGTCGGGTCCAAAAGGCTGAATGGTCTACGAGTTCGCCTTATAACTGGAAAGTCCTGGGTTCAACCCCCCATTGGATGCGTACTTATGAGAATACCCGAACTGGGACGAAATAGATGTCCATTACTCCCAGGTGGTTTCCAATGGTTCTCCAACTGATGTCAGCCAGTGATCAATGCAGAATAAACAGCGTTTATGTGTCTCTATTTCATTGTTAAGTTGCTCACCAAATAATCGGGAAGTCTAGGTTCGATGCCCATCCGACGCATTCCTAAAAGGTGTCACTTAGTTTATTGGCCAATATTAAGCCTGGGAAAGGTGGAAAGATGGATATGGGGCTAGTGACTCTGGCACTAGTGAAACTTTAAAAGTTCAATGGTTGGAGGAAATCCTACCGAAACTTTGATTTCGTACTTGTTAGCAGTCATCGGCAAGACGTATCTGTAACCTAGAAGGAAATGCTTTCCTCTCTGATATTCAAACTCACCTCATTCAATGATGAATTCCAACAGGTTTCCACTGAGCTATTCGAGCTCACGACTGACCTCCTGTAGGACTGTGAAAGATGCATTGATTCTTCACCAGGGACTTAGTGTGTGATGTCATGCGTTAGTTGCTTATTGTTGGTGCTGAATGGAATTTCCCACCAGTCAGGTTTTACTGTATACACATTAAAAACAGTCTGAGAACAGACTACGCTCATGAAGCTTTGGCTAGCCACAGCAGAGATACCTTCATTGGATGCTAGGCAGTAATTTATTCCATGCGTCTAGTCCTTGGTGATCGTGGTGACTGAATTCTATCAGTCAAGTTTACAGTGTGGCCATCATGTTAAGTGGCTCACCATCATGATGCACTTTGAATTGGTGTTAGACAGTTGGAAGCAGTCTACAGGAAGCCCTGTCTGACCTGCTTTTCGTCAGTAACAACAATTCAGAGTGCACCTTTATGGCGAGCCACCTAGCATGGTAGTCATACTTCAAACCTAACTGATAGAATTCAGTCTGACTCGAACAAGGGAACATACTTATGACACTTGTTACCATTTAGTACTTGGGGGTCATTCTCTAACCCAAATAGCTCATTGGTGATGTCTCTGACTGGAGCACTGGGTGATGCAGGTTTGAAACTCAGAAAAAATACGAGTTTCTTCAAGATTGCGGAAAAGCCTTTCTAACTGGTGAGTTCAAACAAGTACGAAATCTTGGTCAGACAGGGATTCCTGACGACTACCTCCAATCATCTCATATAAAGACAATTAGCTCACTGGATGATGTAGAAACACTCTTTGATTAGTAAAACATTTATTCCCAAAAGTGGGAAAATAGTTTTATCTCCTAACACTAGTTCTCTGTATTGATTTTTTCTCTTTCTATTCAAGAAAATCATAATAAAGCTTTAGTTGAAGAATTATGCCAATTGAGTAAAGCAAATTTAACACTGAAAGATGAACGTCGACATGAAATTGAATCAATTGAAGAGGAGACAAAACGTCTACATATTCAACTGGATGAAGCAATCAGACAAAAAATTGAAGCAGAAAAACAAATTCAAAAGTTAAATATGGTTAGTATTGAATAAAGGTTGTCTGTTAAATTTTTCACAGTTATTATTATTATTATTGTTCCCTTGCGTTCCTAGTGGAACATAGGGCTTCAACTACACGTCTCCACTTGCTTCTGTCTTCTGCTGTAATTTTCACCTGCATCCATGTTAATCCATACTGTTTCAGTTTCTCTTCACACGATCTCCTCCATGTCACCCTTGGACGTCCCACTCGCTGCTTCCCTTTCGGGTTCCACTCGAGCGATGGCCTGACATGCGATGTCACCCAGCGGCCTCCTCAGCGGGTGTTCAATCCATCTCCACTTTCTCCTGCATATTTGTTGGGTGATTGGTTCTTGTTTCGTTTGTTCCCATAGTTTCTTGTTGGTCTTGTAGCTTTCATATAAATATCCTCATTGGATGAGAATTACCCTAGAGTTCTTATACGATCACCTCGAATGCAGACAACACTCGCTATTCGTTTCCTCTAGGTAACAGACAGATGGTCTATGGAAACACCCATCCGGGGTGAATCACAAATGAGTTGCTAAATAGCTTGAGTTGCATACCAGACTCAAGTAGGTCGGGAGAGTGTTTAAACATACCCTCTTACGATGTGTAGGCATTATTGATTATTTGGTATTCAAAGACTGAATTTCGGAACCAAAGATTTCTACAACAAACGGCTAGTTTCATTGCTCCAATTTCTGTTATTCGTGGGAAGAACTCTGCCTGTGCAACTGGAGAGCCGTGTTAGTAACCTCCACGCATATGGACCTCATCGGCAGTGTTAAAGTTCATCATTCTATCAGTAAATCTGACTCGTGCCACAATCTGCCAGAAGGAATTCCTTATGACCAGAAAAGAGGATTGCACAATAAGAAGTGTATATAGAAAGCCTACATGAACTGGTCAGTATATTCACTTTTTCAGCTTCGTGCCCTTGAAATACAAACGCAATCTGATAAAGTGCTTGGTTCACAGAGCAAGAGCAATTTGGTCGGATGAATGTCTTAGTGAGGAACTTAATAATATTAAACGGTTTCTAAGTGAAATTGGTTATTCAGAAAGATTCATCAATAAGAATATGAATCTAAATTTAAAGCAGCCCAAGGTACCAACAGTTCCTAAAAAGGCCTTATTCTTACAAATGCAGTTCCTTGGGGACAACGTCAGCGCGATACTAACACAACGCCCTAGCAATGCGGTAAGAAGAGCATTCCCTGTTACTGAATTACGCTGTGTCTTCAAAACCACTCCTCTTCTGCGTTCGGGAGTAAAAGACAGACTGCCTAATTTCGGCTCTTCCATGTGTATTTACCAATTAACCTGCTCATGTGCAGCCAGTATACAAAGGCGTGTTTCTCGTCGAATTTCCGAACATCCCTCTGCATGGTGGTTGGTTAAGTAAAGGACAAGCAAAATCTATTCACATAGTGATATTCAATCTCATCTTGTGGATACAGAACACAAGATTGATGTCAGCGAGGATACTTTCAAATTGATTTATCCCATACCAACAAATCTTAACTTCGCCTTAAGAGTTCGATTACTAAATATTGCTGAGGCTGGCTGTTGGGATCCACATTAAGAAGCCTAATTTATGTGTCCAAAAGGAGCTAGTTCAGACATTATCACTACCTTGGCCATCTAGGTTCGACTGATCCTCAATTTCTGTGGAATTTTCCTAATTTTAGTTGATATTCTATTTGCTACTATATCTTTATTATTATTATAATTTAAGCATCTTTAATGAACTGTAATTCCACTGTGATCTTACTTTACAAATCGATATTATTTAAAAAACTCGCCAATATTGTTATTGACTACTAACAAATACTAGTCTACTTTTTGTAAAACACTTAAACAGTGTGTGCTTTTGCATGAGTGTTTTAGTGACTGCTTTCGACTATAGTTCATTGTCATGCATAACTGAATATATATATATATATTCCTTCCCTAAAGACTTGTTAACTAAATCCAAGGGTTATTGAATACCAACTTAGTCAATGGGCTCACCTTGCAACAATAAAGTCCCGGGTTCGAACCCCGTACGGGTATAGGTGATAGGTGCGTGCCGCTGAAGCAGCTGTATTATGAACGAGTGGAAAGACTTAGTAGGAATTATCATCTTCAAGCGATACAAGTGTTATTTAGACCCCTTCATACATGTTATTTTAATATTTATTATAGATGCTTATTCCAGCTGAGGGCAATAAATTATATTCTTATGTCCGGTCCTATGAAAGTCAAATAAAATGATGTGTTTGCCGAAAAGTTTTGCAATCTATCGCTTATCAATTTAGCAAGAACACTACATAAAAGCACATATAACATGTTATGCAAATAGCATAGTATCAGCTTTCAAACCGTTACTCTTCTAACAACTGTGTTTAGAAGTTTTCGATTTTTTCTGCTTCATAGGAAACCAGTTTTAATCGACCGACCACAATTAACGACTCCACAGCAGAACTTCTCATTTCTTCTGCCATCGGAACAGCTTTACCAACCAGCCTCAAATATGGTATAGACACATTCTATGTCTACCTGCTTAATTTCCCCTTTTGATTACAGAAAGAAGACATATTGAACGATTGATTTCTCGGTAACTCTAAACTATGGCCAACCAAAACGAAACTACCTCTAACGACCAATCAGATTCGTAAGAAGTAGAAGTGCGCAATTTGAAATAAACGTCTGTATACAAGTAATGCAATGTTAAAAAAAGTGGTTACATAGGATAATACTTTTGTATATGTCTCAAAAAAACCTCCCAGTTTCTCACAGAATTACTCTAAGTCGTGTTAAAACCAATTTCTGTAAATAAATTCGTCAAGGTCATCAATTCGTTTGTTGGTTAGTTTCGTTTTGCACTGCTATAGTTTAGAATCACCGATTTCCTGAAGCGTCTCTTCCACCAGCTTCTTCTATACTTGAAATGAGGAGTCTTTTCGACTGTAGCCGGAAAATAGGTCTGTTTAAATAACCAGTAACGATAGGGTTATTTTTACGGACAGCATCTGTTGGCCTCCTACCTAATCTTCCCCCTCTTCCCGGGCTTCGGACCGGTTAGCAAACTAGTCGTGTGTGGATACGATTAAACAATACAATTGAAATTGAGATTTTTTTCTATTTTTCCGAATAATTCGGTTTCTTACTCAGGTAAAGTCAAAAATTTAGAAACAATGTTTGAAAGCATAGCTATTTTGAGCTAAACTAAATTAGCGGCTTAATCCTGGACAACATCCGTGTCAAGCTACTCAGCTTGTATCGACTTTCTGGGTCACTCCTTTGGCTTTATGCAGAGTACGGGGCTCTTGGTGGTTATGGGGAGTCATATAAGCAAGAGGGCTGGGGCCTGAGGGGTCTCTCGGCTAACGGATGGCTGTGCTCAGCTGGTAATCCTCAACGTGGTCATGGGGAGGGCACTCTATAGTCGGTCAGCTAAGTACGGTGTCCATTGGGTAGTGGATTGGCGGTTGGGATTTCGCCAATCAAGAGGCCGGTGAAGCGGTTATACACGCAATGTCCCTGATTAGATGTTCTGGTATTGAGGCGTGGGGATGCCATTGGCTGTTTTGTCTCTGATGGAATAGCCAACCCCACAGAAGCTATTGCTTGGTCTTTGGTTTGACTTGCAATAGTGGAGTTGGTACACAGGTAAAAACAGTAGCGGCTTACTTTGTGTGTGTGTGTGTGTGCGTGTCCTTAGATGACATGACTGCATGTTAATTGCTAACGCCTACTCATTGCTTTACTTCTTCCTCCTTTGATGAAAGAAAGTAATCTTGAATATCAATAATTATCATCGCATGACTAAGCAATCCTTTTGTTTTGCTTTCTCTGAAATTTTCTATGATCTTAAGTCAACTTTACGTGAGAAACAAGGCTTTGATAATAATGATTTGACAATTATGGTAACAATGTATGCTAATCAAGTATTGGTTTTGTAGGGATTTTCTTTGATTGGTTGGAGGATTTCATCATGAGCTGACATTGGTTAGAGAACCATTGGAAAACTACCTGGGAGTACTGGACAGCTGTGTCGTCCTAGTTTGTGACTCTTCATCAGTACGCACCCACCACGGGGGGTTCAAGCCCAGAACCATCTGGTTACAAGGCTAGCGAGCTCGTAGACCACTGAGCCCCTGGGACACGATCCAATGGCCCATGAATTCTAACTTCTGCCAATTCACGACATAGCTCAATGGTCTACGAGCTCGCTAGCCTTGTAACCAGAAAGTCCTGGACTCGAGCCCTGGCGGTAGGTGCGTAACTGATGAAGAGTGTCAAACTAGGCAGGCGAAACAGCTGGCTGTCCAGTACTCTCTGCCTGGTGGTTTTCCAATGGTTCTCTAACTGATGTCAGCTCATGATGAAATCCTCCATGCAATCAAACAATATAAATATGTTTGAATACAAGATCAATAGTTGAAATTAAAAGTCACCAATCACCTTTTAGCCTTCACCTTTAGGGTGAAGTTTTATTTTTAAGTCCATTGATAAGCGTTTGTTCATTTGACGCACATGTCTTTCACACACCACCCACACACACACAAACTTTGAGAACAACTAATCGCTTTACTCACATATCAGGTAAGTTTAATTCAACAAAACAAAACAAAAAAATGAAAGGAAAGTAGAAATTTATGTCTCATGTCAGATTAAATGAAAACAAACACGGCTTTCATTGCGTAACTAATAGCAACGTAGATGATAAACAAAAACCGCACAACAACAACAAAACCAATAACAATGACAAAATGAACATTATAGTTACAGTAACTTGGTAACAAAATTGATGGTATTTTTAAATTTGTCCAATTCATTGTTTACATCTTGTTTCCTATGTCAAAAATTGAAATGTTTGGGGGGGGGGGAGGGCAAAATTTTGCTAATTCCTATGTTTAATAAACATCATTTTTCTTGTGTGGTCATCCTCATGATACGTTGGTCATTCAACCATTCACTGTTCTATTTTTTTATCACTGTCCATTACCTCTACTCAAAGAGTTGGCTCATATATGCAATGAAGTTGCTAGGCCCAATTCTCGCTAACGTGATTGAGTACCTAGTGGTAGAGAATCTTCAACCAAGACGAAACAGCTATTCACTACTCCTGGGCTTTGAATGATTCTCCGACCGATGTCAGTTTAGAAAAAATCCCCATTTAGACATTTAGAAAACAGAAAGATTGAGTGGAGAAATATTTACTTTTCAATTAGATCCTCATCTCTGGCTCTACTCTGCAACAGTTTACCGAACAAGTGGATGATATGTTTGTTAACAATAATTAAACAATGTCAAAATGTCAATGGGTTGATAATTAACGAAGAAAATCAATACACATTTTAAAGGTAGAAATGGTTAGAATAAATTAATTTTACAAGGATAACACATAATTAAAGATGAAGTGGTCAAAATAAATAAAAATAAAATAATTTGGACAATTATAATTGTTATAGTTTTTAAAGGTTTAGTGGGAGGAGGGCGACGTAGTCCTGTTTATGCATTCTTGTAACGATGGCCACGGTAAGGAAAGTGGCTGTACAAATTTCTTCTGAACACACAGGTTTGGCTTCTTAAGGTGGATTCCGATTGCTTCAGCTGTATGTAGAAGACGAACTCGTAGAGCAAAATTAAGATTAGTCGGAATGCGATAAATAATTTTAAATGCAGTATTAATATCAACCTTATGCTCAGTATCAACAAGGTGTGCTCAAAATAGAACTACGAATAGATCTTGTTTGTCCCTTGCTTAACCATGTTGAATGATGTTCGGAAATACGACGATGAACCTGCCTAATTGTACGCCCGATGTAGCTGGCTCCGCAGCTGCAGTCAAACTGTGTTATCAGTTATTCCCCTGGAAGATCTTATCCACACTAAATAAATAAATAAATAAATAATCTCATATCAGTAAAAAGTTTGAGCATTGTGGATTAGATCAAATAAAGTATAATTATATTTCAATAGTTTACACACAATGATAAGTTTTGTTATTGGTAATATTTCGAGCAGAATTACTACTGCCCGTGTTCACACCACTGTTGGAATTGTTTTGTTTTTAATTCACACATTTATGATTTGTACTCATATATATAGTTCATTTTTTGCCCATTCATTTTTGTGCATTCAGAATTATATTCCAAGTTGTTGACAGTTGTGCCACTGAGTCACCCTTGTTACATGTATCCGGTGTGACCTTAATGAGTATAGATTCTGTTCATATTAGTTTTCAGAATACAAACATTGTCCCAATCAATATTGTGGTTTTTCTTCCATGCATGTGCAGCTATCAATGAATTTTTTTCAAGATTTTTGTAAGCTTGTGTTCCTGTTGGTTGACCTTTAGTTAGGCGTTTATGTTCACTCACTCTTATTTTAAGTGATCTGAACGTTTGCCCCACACATTTAGTTGGACACTGGGCACAAGATATTTTGTAAATTACATCACCGCTTTTATCCATCATTTTCATGGGATCTTTCAGTTGATTTATTTTATTTTTAATTAGATTCGTTGGTTTAAACGTGGTGCGAATCCCAAAATTTTTGAGGTTTCTTCGAATTGCCTCTGATGTACCATTTTTATATGGTATTGTGACTGTTTTTTTGCATTCTTCCATCTTGTTATTCTCCGGTTTTACTCTCGTTTTTACATTATCTTTTATAAATTCTTTTGGGTAGTTATTTTCGAGTAGCATTTTGAATAGGACGTTCATTTTTTTATGCTGGTTCTCTGTTTTTGTTTTAAGTCTACGTATTCTTTCTGCAAGACCTTGTATTAATCCTCGTTTTACTGTGAATGGATGAGTTGAGAGCGATAATCAAGGAATCTTCCAGGGTGTGTAGTTTTTCTATATAACGTCGTTTTTATCCTACCATCTGTTACTCTGTATTTTGCAGTTTAACATAGGCAGTTCCCCAATTTCATTCTCTACTTCCATAGTGAATTTTATTCAGTCGACACGCCTGTTTATGTGTGCGAGAAGAGTTTCTCGATATCGTTTTATACACTATTAATAGTGTGTCGTCTACATATCTCCACCAACACTTTAGTGATGACCTGAATAGTTTAAGGGCATTCTCTTCCCAATAATCCATGAATATGTCAGCTATTATTGGTGAGATAGGCGATCCCATGGCTACTCCTTCATTTTGTTGGTACATTTTCCCTTCAAACGTGAAATATATTGTTGTCAGACAGAATTCCACTCCTTTTAATATCCCTTCTACGGATAACTGTGTTTTGTCTTTTAGGCCATTATCTTCTTTTAGTCTCGTTTTCAGTGCATTCATGGCCATTTAAATAGGTATTTTAGTATGGAGACTGTTTACATCAAAGCTGAGTAGTATTTCCTTTTCCTATATTTTAGTGGTGTGAACACGGGCAGTAATTTTGCTCGAAATATTACCAATTACATAACTTATCATTGTGTGTAAACTACTGAAATATATTATTATATTATTATTGTTTCCTTTAATTCCTAGAGGAACATAGGGCTTCAGCCATGCATCTCCATTGCGTTCGGTTCTCTGCTTGAGTCTTCACCTGGCTCCAAGTTTGCTCACATGCTTTCATTTCCTCTTTACTTGACCTCCACCAAGTCACCCTTGGACGACCAACTCGCCGCTTCCCTTTCGGGTTCCACTCGAGCGATGGCTTGTCTAGTGATGTCACTTGACGGTTTCCTCAGAGTATGACCAGCCAATCCACCTCCATTTCTTCCTGCATATTTCTTTCACAATTGGTTCCTGGTTGGTTCGCTCCCAGAGATCTCTGTTTCTGATCTTTTCTGGTCGGCCATCTGATCTTGAGTTTTGAACGAAGACAGTTGTTAATGAAGGTCTGTAGTTTGTTTGAGATGCTCTTTATGACGCACCAAGTCTCTGTCCCGTATAGTAGCACTGACTTCACATTGGAGTTGAAAATCCTAATCATATTTTTGATGCTGAGCGCTGTTGAACTCGACACAGACTTGAGAGTAGTGAAAGTTTGTCTTGCTTTTCCAATTCTTGCTTTGATATCCTCGTCCGTTCCGCCCACCTGTAATTGAAACGATGCTTCCCAGGTAGGTAAAACAGATTGTTTCATTCAGGTTCTTCCCATTTATGCTTATTGTTGTCTTTTGTTGTTGTTGCTGTTGGTGGTGTTGGTCAGGAATCTTCATCACCTCTGTTTTGTCTATGTTCACCTGAAGTCCTGTTTTTACTGGATGGATCTTCTGCCAAATTGTTGCTTTTCACTTGCATATCTTCCAGTTTATGGGAAATCAGACATATATCATCGGCGAAATCCCGATTCAGATCCTCCAAGTTTCTCGTTAGGGTCCATTATCCAATCTACCACAATCAGGAAAATCACTGGCGATGGTAGGCAGCCTTGCCTTACTCCTGTCCTCACTTCGAAGGATTCCGTAAGTTTCCCGTTGTGGATTTCTTGGCATGCAGCATTATCGTACAGCTGTTGGATGAGATGTATAATTGTCGGTGGCTTCCCGTAGTAGCGAAGTAGTTGCCAAATCACCTCTCGATCGACGTCGCGCTGTCGAAGGCCTTTTCAAAGTCGCTGAAGTTGAGATAGAGAGGTGACTATTGAAATATAATTATACTCTATTTAAATTATCTCACTTACTGGAAAATATAAACCTGTTAACTCAATATCCTAGAAGTGGGATTCTAGTTAGCTCTAATTTATTGTGTGTGTTTAAGTAAAGCAAATAATTAACACTATCCTCGTGCAACACAATAACTTAAACCGATACATCTACTGTAACAAATGAATAGTTACATAAGCAAGCATAAAATGATACATAACTAATAGTTTAATAAGAAAGAACAACGCATCATCACTATAGCTACCGAGATAACAATAAATTTCCCACTTGTAATTATTAAGTGCATAGGTATAGATAGGCACATAGATATTAGGACCTTTCCCTAATCAATTCCATTTCTGTTGGTGACTGTTTCATTAATATTATATGATCATTTATGTGAATAATAATATTTCTTTAAATTAGCATAAACATTGTCTCACTTGTTTGTATGCCTTCATGCATAAATGTGACATATGCATAAAACGAGGCCAAGTGGCAAAAACACATAAGGTGAGAGAAATGGAGAGAGAGATAGAGAAATTTAATGCCTGTAAAAGTCTTAACCGGCTAATTTTAAAAGTATCTTTAGAAATGTATATTCTGTTGTTTTTGTTTTTCTTGATGTGTTGTTTGTTTCCTTTGTTTAAACTATAAGCATATTAACAATTAACTCGTTGTCATAGTGACTCAAATTAGGCAATGCATCCTATTGGTTGATTTTTAGATTCCATCTAAAATGTTTATCCAATCAGAAAATAGTTATGCATTAGATGGTATAAATTTTACCTGTAGAAGATACTTAAACAAAGATTGGGATATTATTATTATAAATTAATCAATTGTGTATAAATAAATGGTCATTTACACAAACATATATAGACACTCAGTCTCTCGCAAGCACACACGCACACACACACAAATATGGATAAGTACATATTACTACAACATGGATATATAAATGTGGAGGGTAACTGAGAGAGAGGCTGGTAAATGAACACATATATTTACACATATTGAGTAACTAGGATACATCAGATTTGACTACGATTCATAATTTCATAGGAATATTAATATATATATACATATTTTTTTCGTATTCACATTTCATCTTGGATTATAAATTTGTTATCGTAACTACTTATTTATTCCTTTATAAGTAGACGACTGTTGAATAGATGAACTCAGAGTGACTACATTGCATATGTGTATATGTGTATATTAGGCTATAAGCAGATTCGGATCAGTATTTAATATTATTATTACTATTATTATTATTATTGTTATATGGTGTCAATCAGTTCAGCTGGTAACCGACGTCCAGCTACATCACACAGTGTCTCCGATATCTATCCAGTAAGTGATTTTTAAATTCCAATTATGTATGTACCTGTTTATTTTATATTTCAGATGAGTTTCCACAAAGAATCTTTATGACACAAATATATACTTTTCTATAGTTTGGTATGTAAGGGTTAGTTATGTTTTTACGAGTTGATCACGGAGTGATATCAGTTAGAGAACCATTGAAAACCAGGGAGTACTGGACAGCTGTTTCATCCTAGAATGGCAATTATCGGCAGTACGCACCCACTCCCAGAGGTCGAACCCAGGACCGTCCGGGTACAAGGCAAGCTCGTATACCATTCAGCCAGTGGGACCCGATTCAATGACCAGTGCATGAATTCTAACTTCTACCAATTCGTGATTTAACACGAACCCAACCATTGCCTTGTAACCGAAAGGTCCTGGGTTCGAACCTTGGGAGTGGGTGCGTACTGTCGATGATCCCCAAACTAGGATGAAACAGCTGTCCAGTACTCCAGTGCTGGTTTTCAGTGGTTCTCTAACTGATATCAATCCGTGATCAACTCGTAGAAACAAATATATACACAAATTTTCACTTAAAAATTCTGTAACAGATATTGTCTAGTTAACTTTCGAATTAGAAGTTGAACAAGGTGTGCTAAATGCGAAAGTGATGGTAGGTTAGACACTAGTGTAACGGGATGTTTATTAAGCAAAATCACATCATATTTATTCACTCTAAGCCATATTAAAGTTTAGCGAGGTGTGAGGAGGATAAACTGTTTTGATTGATTGACAGCTGGTCCAAGGTCAAGCGATTTATCCAATGAGGTTATTTCATGTGCACAAAATAAACTAAATCCATACTTCTGCAGGTATCGGCCTAAGATGTGGATTTCAGTTTCAACCACTTTCTATCAGTCTGCATCACGCGACTCTAGTATTTACGGGAAACTGTCAGATTCTGAAAGGTACTGCAACTTTCAGATCATTCCACTCAAAATCGAAAAAGTTAGATTTAGTTGAGTGTATATGCAATCGAATCAGAAACTGAATAAGGAAGTCACGAAATTTAAATGTTGAGATCAAATAAATAAGGAAAATATTACTAGTGAATAAATGTCTACAAGATGTCATACAAAAATTAAACAAGACCTGTAGGAAAAATAAGAGTGGTAATGTATATAATATAAATAATAAGGAATTCAAAGCCTTCCATAGGATTCTTAAGAAGGTTGGAATTTGGGTGGTATTCAAACCGACTAGCTCACTTGGAGAGAGACAAACTTTGTCAGCTAAAGGATCCGAAAGATCTAATAAAAAAAAAATAAAATGAGCAACAAAGTAGGTTAATAAAGCAGGATTTAATGAATTTATCAAATGTCGGTAGAACACATCACCTGCTCAGTACTCTACATACACGGATATATACACCATTGGAAATAAATTGAGAAATATAAGACTGATAAGCAAATAAACTACATTGGATTAATCATGTAAAGCGACACGTGTTAATGTTTTCAAGGCCATGTTCAAATTGATAAGGTGAAAGTAGTGTGAGAGATAGAAATTAAGATAAATTACATTACGCTTCAATTGCATCACTTAGATAAACAATTAGTCATTAGAGAATATAAGAAGAATTGCTAACTGAGTAATTTTAAAAATTAATAGTTATGTTAATAATGTTGCTACTGATAAAAGATAGTTTTAAATGAATCAAGAATAATAATAATAAGAGGTAGAATAATAAGTAAAACGTATCACCATGGTAGATTCAGAGTGACGACCATCTCCTTTTGTATACAGAGACCTGGTTTAATAAACTCGAATCGGACAAGCCTCCTTGGAAATTGCAAACATCTTCCTGTTTCTTTGTCTGCTGACTGACAACAGTGAATGACTTGACAGTGTCGATATCATGTCCGTAGTCCACAAGATGTTTCTTTGTTATTGAGGTCTTTGGCACTTTGCATTCATCTGTTTTCAACCATTTTGGCAAATGCCTCATCATGCTCGTAGACAATCGCCTTCATGTACGACCTATGTATTTGTTTCCACAAAAACACACTCATCTTGATATAGACAGTATGAAATGTCGAGGATTGGCTACTGGTCTTTCCCAAATTGTTGAAGCACTCGTTTGGTGATGTTAAGGAAGACGAGATTTGTAGCATAATAAGTTCTCTTGGTAGCTGTATTGAGTTTTCGTTTGACTACTTCTTGTATATCATTTCCTTTGAGTGTGCTTGTGGGAGCAAATACATAGGTCATAAAGAAAGGTGATTGTCTACGAGCACGGTGGAGCATTTGCCAAAATGGTTGAAAACAGCTGAATGCAAAGTGCCAAAAAACCTCAATAACAAAGAAACATCTTGTGGACTATGAACATGGTATCGATGCTGTCGAGTCATTCACTGTTGTCAGTCATCAGACAAAGAAATAGGAAGATGCTTGCAATTGCTGAGAAGGCTTGTGCAATTCGAGTTTATAAATCGAGTCTTTGTGTACAAAAGGAGATGTTCGTCACTCTAGATCTATCATGGCAATACGTTTTACTTATTAACTGTTAATATTAATATTATTAACACTTTATTCTACCTCTTATTATTATTATTATTCTTGATTCATTTAAAACTATCTTTTATCAGTAGCAGCATTATTAACATAACTAATAATGGTGAAATTACTCAGTTAGCATTTCTTGAAATGTTCTCTTATCACTAATTGTTTATCTAAGTGATGTAATTGAAGCGTAATGCAATTTATCTTAATTTCAATCTCTCACACTACCTTCACCTTATCTATTTGAACATGACCTGGAAAACATTGGCACCTGTCTTTCTGCATGACTAATTCAATGTAGTTTATTTGTGCTTATCAGTCTTATACCTCCCAATGTAATTTCAAAAGTACACATATATCCGTGTATGTAGAGCACTGAGCAGCTGAGGAGTTCTACTGAAATTTGGCGAATTCACTTAATGCTGCTTTATTAACACCTTTTGTTGCTTCTTTTAAATTCGTATCAAGAAATAAATGGTTTTAAAAAAGTATGACTTACTGAATACTATTTAATGGCTATGAGATGAATCACACACCTCAAACTAGTAGACTGGGGTCAATGCTGGCTTATCAGACCGTAGGAATCTATCTAGATTTAGAGCAAACTCTCGTCCATTGTAGTGACATGAATGAAAATACATGAGGACAAAGCGAAAGCTTGTGAGTAGTGGTCCAGTCAACTGAAAATGAAGCCAGAGGACTCAATAAAACCGAAGTGTGTTGTTGTTTTTGTTGAAGCCTTTTATTTTCCACTCCGAATACAAGTTATAAGTATTACTGATAATAATTTACCTTGTAAACACAATGAATCCAAAAATAAAACACCACTCGATTTATTCACAATTGTAGAAGACTAGAAACAACTTCAGAAGTACTTACAATAACACTACAAGATGATTCACACAATGCAACATATACAAAAGTAACCAACAATTAGATGAATTGGAACCCACTCAATTACTTAACACAAATATATGTACAATCAATACATCAAATGTTGTGGATTCTGCCGTCTCATGAATATCTATACCTTCTGCAACCGCATCTGCCTTTAATTCTACTTCACGTTCAAGTTGGGCAGAACCTCTGTTCAACTCAGTAGTAGTAGTAGGTATTCCGCTCGTCTTCGCCTTATAATCTTACAGTTATTACGATTAGAAAATCAGTGTGGAATCAAAGAGTACCGGGAAGTTGTTTTGTCCCAATTTCGAACTCTTCAGCAGTACGCATTTAGAATGTAGAACTCTAGGGCTACAAGGCCAGCCCATAGATTATTCAGACACTGGGTCCCCACTAGATGGCCCGTGAATTCTGTTTATTCATGACATATATGGCGCAACCGCCAGCCAGTGTCATTGGCGAGCAACTGTCCTCTCGCTGGTCATTACTTCTCACTAGAACTCCACGTAATTTCTTGTATAGATCCAGTCGGTAATGAGGCATCGAATTAATTTTCTAGTGTGAGTTTAATGTGATTCAAGTAGTTGTAGGTTCGATCACTATTGGAAAACCAGGGTGTTCTTTCCTTTTTTTGGGACTCTAATGTCAGCTTGAGAACAAACCTGCAACCAATCAAATCCCTCCAAATCAACATTTGAAAATAAATTACAATGGCAAAAATATTCTTTCTAATTTAAACCATAAACATATCCAGTAAACATTGCGTCTTTCAAAAATAGAATCAACCTTACCATACTTAATGGTAACTTTTAATTGAGACCATGAAAATACGCAGTTTATATTTATGTGTGTATCACAAAATCACACGTGATGCAAATTTAACATTCTTGCTATTTTATTAAAAATTTCAAGGTTATTATATGCATGAAATAATCAATAGGATGAACCTTGCAAATTTTAATTTGAAGACGGTTTAATTCTAGTGAATTAATAAAGTTTAATTATGGGTGATATATATTACTTTCAAGTAGCGGTTTTTTAAGGATTTTGTTTTATTGGATGGAGGATTTCATCTTGAGTTGATATCAGTTAGAAAGTACTGCACAGCTGTTTCATCAGCCTTGTTTGAAACTCTTCACAGGGGGTTCGAACCCAGGACTTTCTAGTTACAAGGCTAGCGAGCTCGTAGACCATTAAGCCACGGGGACCCGATTCAATGGCTAGTCCATCAATTCGAACTTCTGCCGATTCACGACACAATGTGACCATTTTACAGTGTCTTCTTCAATGAGTTACTGCCTCATCTTCAACCTGCTCTACCCTAGTGTTCACGGCTTCCCACTAGAACCCCAGGTTAAATGCCCACCTAAATAGGGCCAGTCGCTAGTGAGCATCAGATTAATTTTCAAGCATTCGTTTTGTAGGGATATTGTTTGATTGATTGGAGGATTTCATCATGAGCTGACATCAGTTAGAGAACCACTGGAAAACCACCAGGCAGGGAGTACTGGACAACTATTATTATTATTATTCCTTTGGGTTCCAAGTGGAATACAGTGGAGTGCACTCTGTCCTTCAATGTCTTTCCCGTCTGGCTTCATGATTTCTCATAAAATTTTATCTCCACCTTACACGAACTCCTTCATGTCGTCCTAAGATGATATGCTGAACTCGTCATCTATCACTCTGGCCACCCTTCGAGGACCGGCCTGGCGCATAGTGTCACTCAACGGTCTCCCCAGCGTATTTCCAATCTATAAATCTTCGATTCATTCTGCCTGTTTCTTGGATGATAGGTTAGCTTTTGCTTCATTGCATGAGTTCCTCGCTACTTATGATTTCTTTCCATCTGATCTTCATTCAGTACACAGTGAAGGTATCTGTTTCTGAAGGTCTGCAGACTATTGGAAATGGTTTATTGAAGATTCATGGCTTGTTCATTGTGCTGAGTACTGTTCATCTCCATGTGGTTTTCAGAATAATGAGCATATATTTTACTTTCCACAACCCGTTTAGCTTTAAGATAGTCATCCGTGTTGCGTGTAGCTGACTTGATGCTCCCGGGGTATGTGAAAGAGATGAATTTGATAAGATTTCTCCCACTGATGGTAATTAATGCTCGTTGGTTGGTCAGGTGGTCATCTGCACCACCTTCGTCTTCTCTATGTTCACCTGAAGTCCCATCTTCACCGTCTGCCTCTTCCGTAGATCTTCGGGTTTATGTGACATCAGGCATAAATTATCCGTGAAGTTTAAGTCTTCTAGTGCCTTTTCTCTAATCCAACGTATGGCTGTCTTCTCACCTTCTCCCCGCTGTTCTCTAGAATCAAGAACATCTCCGGTGAAAGCAGCTAGCCTTCTCTTACTCTTGTTTTCCCTTCAGGAGTTTCCATTTTGTGTGTAGTTAGTTGCCACTGTCTTTGCCAAGCTTATATATTCACGATTGATTGGAGTCTAAAAGCAGCAATCTATCTGAAATTGGTTTTCAAATTCTTTTTAACACAGTTTTAAAGACACTGGCAATGACAAGGTTATTTGCTGTTTTGACGAATCACAGATATCCACGTGTTGTTTTCGTATTTTGCACATGACTGATTGGCTTACTTAGCAAGTATGTTTCTGTAAGCATATCGATTCTTTTTTTTCGTTTACGAATCATATGAATAAGTACTACAGAGCATGGCAGCCGATGAAGGCAGTTATCAGCTAAATGACTCTGATATCAGTGGACTGAAATCTACCAATCAGAGAAGATGAAATCAGCCTACAGGTGTGTGTAGGCGTCAGTCTAATAATCTACTGTAGATAATTTATATTATGTCTGACTATTAGATTTCAGTTTAAAACAAGCAACAAAGCAGGTTAATAAAGCAGGATTTAATGATGGATTCATCAAATTTCGGTAGAACTCGTCAGCTGAATACTGACTGATAAGCAAATAAACTACTACATTGAATTAGTCATGCAGAAAGACACTTCAAACTGCGTATATCAATTTGAGTGTGCTTTCGTGGAAGGAAATGCATAGGTCGTACAGAAAGGCGATTGTCTACTCGCATTATGGTGCATTTGCCAAAATGGTTGAAAACAGCTGAATGCAAAGTGCCAAGAAACCTCAATAACAAAGAAGCATCTTGTGGACTATGGACATGATATCGATGCTGTCAAGTCATTCACTGTTGTCAGTCAGCAGAGAAAGGAACAGGGAGATGTTTGCAATTGCCGAGGAGGCTTGTGCAATTTGAGTTTATAAACCAGGTCTTTGTGTACAAAAGGAGATGGTCATCATTGTGATGCTACCATGGTAATACATTTTACTTATTATTCTACCTCTTATTATTATTATTTTTATTATTATTCTTGATTCATTTAAAACTATCCTTTATCAGTAGCATCAACTTCACTCACTTCAACATTATCATTATTGTTATTATTATTACTATAACTATTACTACTGATATTACTCTGTTTGCAATTTTTGTTATATTCTCTAATGACTAAATGTTTATCTAAGTGATGTAACTGAAGCGCAATGCATTTTATCTTAATTTTAATCTCTCATACTCCCTCTCCCATTATCTATTTGAACATGACCTGGAAAATATTCTCACGTGTCTTTCTGTATGATTAATGCAATATAGTTTATTTGCTCATCAGTCTCATATCTCTCAATGTATTTCCAATGGTGTATATATCCATTTACGTAGAGTACTAAGCAGCTGATGAGTTCTACCGAAATTTGATGAATTCATCATTAAATCCTGCTTTATTAACCTGCTTTGTTGCTTCTTTTGAATTCGTAACGGGAAATAAATGTTTTCAGTTCTTGAAGATTTCAGTTTGCTGACAACAGGGTAAACCAACTGGTCATTGCCTTTATCCACAACTGGGGACTTGTGTATGATGTCCTTGCAAACTGTACAGATGTTTACAGAATAATTTCCAGTTGTGAATATTCTGAATTTTACACTAAGCAGCATGTATCTTAGAAAGAACCTGACTCCTCTCAATGTCGAAAATGCATCCTTTTGTCAATGCAAAAACGAATAAACTGCCGTATAGTGTAGAAGAATGTCAAGTGAAAGTTCCTGGAACGGTACCGTAATGCAAAGTGACAAGTTAGGCGTCCTAGGGTGACATTCTGGAAGTCATGTGGAGATTAAATGAAGTCCTGTGGGCAGTCGTCAAAGCAGCTGAAAATGACAATAGAGAATCAAATGCAATGGAGGTGTGATGCTGAGGTCCTATGTTCCACTTGGAATCTAGTCAATAAATAGTAATAAATTATAATAAAATATACTTAATTGTTAGATCAGATCATTTAAATTGGTGAACACATTTCACATTTGAGTTTTAGTCGATACCAGAGACTAGAAGGAAGATAGACAGCCCTCTATTATTATTATTGTTTCCTTTAGTTGCTAGAGGAACATAGGGCTCCAGCCGCGTACGTTTCCAATACGTTCGGTTCCCTGACAACGTTTTCACCTGGCTCCACATCTGCCCACATGCTTTCATCTCCTCTTCACATGACCTCCTCCACTCCATGTCACTCTAGCACTGACGACCAACTCTCATTCCGGTTCCACTCGAGTGGTGGCCTGGCGTGTGATGTCACTCACTCGATGCCTTGTTTTCTCAGAGTATGACCTCCAATCCACCAACCCCCATATTTCCTGCAGATTTGCTGCACAATTTGTTCCTGCTGGGTTGGTTCGTTAGTTCATTGCCAGAGATGCCTCCCTGTTACTGATCTTTTCTGGCCGGTCATCTGATTTTTAGGGAAGTATTGAGCGAAGACAGTTGTTGACGAAGATTTGTAGTTTGTTCAAAGTGCCCTTCGTGACTTGGCGTGGAGTCAGTCTCTGATCCGTATAGTAGCACTGACTACAATGACCCACTGAGATATAGTGTATTGACCAATAATTGTTGATAGTGTAGAGTGAAAGTTTCCCTTTAGGGATGGCAAACAATGCTTCACAGTTGAATTGCCTGACTAAGCGAGCACATAAAAAGATACACTGGTTCTTATATAGTATGTTACGAATGCATCTATCTACCAAAAATGTCACTAGAGTGTTTTATGGGTTAGAGACTTGGCGCGTCATGAAAAGTACCTCAAACAAACTATATACCTTCATCAACAGCTATCTTCGCTCAGTACCTCCCTAAAGATCAGATGGCCAGCCAGAAAAGATCAGCAACAGGGAGAGATCTCTGGCAATGAACTAACGAACCAACTCAGCAGGAACCGATTGTGCAACAAATATGCAGGAGGAAATGGAGGTAGGTGGATTGGAGGTCACACTCTGAGAATACAAACCATCAAGTGACATCACTAGACAAGCCCTCGAGTGGAACCGGAAGGGGAAGCGTCGAGTTGGTTGTCAGTTCGAGGGTGACATGGAGTGGAGTAGGTCATTAGAATAGGAGATGAAAGCATGTGGGCAGACGTGGAGTCAGGTGGAAACGTTGGTGGAGAACTGAACGCAGTGGAGACGTGCGGCTGGAGCCATATGTTCCTCCAAGAAATAAGCGAGACAATAACAATATAATACACATTGGAGAAAATCAGTCAGTGGGCCACCTATTCACTAAAACTACCTTGACATATACACTAAGATTTTAGCATCATGTCAGTCTTCTAGAATTTAGACATATACAATAGTAATTGCTACTGATTTTGTCATGTTTAAACATGAATTTTTTGGAGGACCTGTTTGCGCTCTAGTTAGACCATATTGGAGTTACGTTAATCTCGGGGAGAATCCACAGTGAGTAGGTTATAGGCGGTAAATTTAAGTGTGCCCCAAAATTAGGTTAGGGAAATAACAGCTGGTCAGTCAACGCTTCCTAGTCGTCACTTATCTCATTTCTCGCTAATATCTTTTTATCAAAACCATATATTTAATAGCTTTTCAACCGTTGAAGAAATGTAACCCCAGGTCAGTTGACTGTCAACATTCAAACCTTAGACTAGACTAAAGAAGAATCGATTCTTTAAAATACAAAACTTTACACAGATGTTTCAGCGGACAGCATGTCACGTCACATTTGAAACATACCTCTTAACGGAAAGACTTTGTTTCCAAGTGTTGATCTGCAAGGATCTGACTGATGTCAGGTTAGATTGTCAGATGGTCACAGCACTAGATAGCTGTTTCGTCCTAGTTTGGGACTCTTCACGAGACCTCATCTATCAACCTACTGGAGATTAAATCCACGATGTTCAGAGTATGAGATGAGCCCATTAACCATTCAGCCAGCCAATGAGTGTTAACTTCCACCAACTGAAGATACATAGCCCTACCACCAGCTAGTGTTATCAGTGAATGACTGTCCTCACACTCGACTTCGTGGGCCTAGCTGGTCACGACTTCTCACTAGCAGCACTCTATACACTGAATCCTGTGGACAGTCACTAGTCAGCATTGAATTAGTTTTCAAGTGTAGGTTTGCCAGAGTTTTGTTGGTTTCAGTTTAACTGTGAGAACTGGTAATCGCTAGAAACACTGGCTAGCGGTGGCTCTATATTTCGCGAATTAATAGAATTTAGAATTCACAGGCTGGTCGTTGGATTCATTTCCAGTAGTCGAATGGATAGATGCCTTGACTGGTAATCTAGGGGCGCTGTTCTCGAGCCCTAGTGGTGGAGTGATGTGTGCATACCGCTGAAGAGTCCGAAACTAGGATGAGACATCTGTCCAGTACTCCCTAGTGGTTTTCAATGCTTCTCTATCTGATGTCATTACCTGAAGTAAATTGAAAAGACTTGAGAAGTGAATAACACTGTAGAAGCTCAGTGGTATTCGTAACAGTTGGACTACTTCACTGCACTAGTCAGTGATGACCAATACATCCAATGTATGAATATCTATAATCCGGTGAATACATCAAGCAGCCTAATGCATGTGATGAAACTATGCTACGTGACACATGACTTAGGCTACCGACATCCATTTATTATAATAAAGGCTTTTTGTATTTCCCAATGAATGAAAAACAAAACGATATTGTCGGTTTTATTGACGTTTCTCCATTTAATGCTGCCGTTAATAGCTTTATCAAAGTAGTATTATTAAACCAGAATTCACAAAATCCACTCAGCTTATATGTATAACAACTTAATCATCGTTCCTCAGAATGGGGTCATTTTTGCGTTGTCAAATTGGCCAATTGGTAAAGACAACAAAACCAGGTAGATGTAGATTGTTGGATTTGATAAGTGTGTAAAATTATAAAAGCAGCGTGTGCTTACATAATGAAATTGCTTATCGCATTCGTGTTGATTTTGTCACTTCATGGGGGAGGGTGCGCATGTTGTAACCAGGTCAAATTCTGTTTTAGTTCATCATTCCCGCTCATCAAACAATTTGGATTCCACTTGATATGAAGTGCTTCTGATGATATTAGACGTTCTTTGTGATTTCTGAAATGCTTTTTCTGGATGATGATTTCAATATTGTCAAAATCAAATTTGTGACCTGATTCTACAGCGTAGCGTGTAGACAATCTATGGCTGATGATTTTTCAAGGTTTTCTAGTTCAACTGGATTTCTCGGTGGTCGAACGTAGGTGGCTCTACGGTGTTCATTTCTTCTGATTTTGAAGTCTCGTTAGGTTTGTCTGGTGTATATCGCATCACATTCCAAGCATTTTATTTTGTAGACACAATTAGATAAAGAATCTTTAGGGATTTGGTCTTTTATATGGACAAGGTTGTTTCGTAGTGTGTTTGTCTGATGTTTTGAAGAAAACTCTGATGTCGAGCTTATTGAGTACTCTTCTGATGATATCGTCTGACGTTTCTGCTCTATATGGAATGACAACTGTTGAGGTTCATGTTTTTGGAATACGTTTTCGGCCATATTTAATGTGGGTGTTGATTTTGTTGATGAAATTCTTCGGGTAGTTATTTTGCTTGAGAGTCTCAGTAATGTTTGATATTTCTTCTTCCTTCTCTTTCTCATCCGTTATCAAAGAGTGTACTCATCTTAGAAGACTTGAAACATCTGGTACTTTTGTGCTCTGATGGGGTGTGATGACCAGAAGTCTGAATATTTGTTGGACTGGTTTTTCTTCCTGAATATGGATACACTAAAATTTCCGTTTTCCCTCCTCTTAACTAGGCAGTCTAGTAATGGTAGTTCACCGACATCATTACACTTCATCCACCATTTTTTTCGTGGATATAGTATTATTCGCTTGGCCTTAAAGCCTTGCTGTGACTATGCATCTCAAAGTTATTGTTGTTTTCGAGCCTTTTTTTGTCTAAAGTTTAATTTCGCTTACGTTTGCATCAAATAAAGTTGAAACCACCAAAAATGATTTTTAACTATCCTAAGATTGGTTACAGGATTTCATCATGAGCTGACATCAGTTACAGAACCATTGGAAAACCACCTGAATGTACTGCCAGACAGCTGTTTAGTCCTAGTTTGGGACTAACCCTTCATCAGTACGCACCCACCACAGGGGTTCGAACCCAGGACCTTCTAGTTACAAGACTAGCAAGCTCGTAGGCCATTAAGCCACCGGGACCCGATCCAATGGCCCATGAATTATAACTTCTGCCAATTCACGACATAGCGCGACCACTAGCCAATGTCTTCGGCGAGTATTAACCTGACCTGCTGCACCCTACTGGTCACGACTTCTCACTAGAACCCCTGGTAACTACCCACCTGATTAGGGCAGGTCGCTAGTGAGCATCTCACTGATATTCGAGTATTGGCTAGTAGGGATTTGGTTGATTGGTTACAGGATTTCATCGTGAGCTGACATTGGTTAGAGAACCATTGGAAAACCTGGGAGTACTGGACAGCTGTGGCTTAATGGTCTACGAGCTCGTCTTGTACCCAGAAGGTCCTGGGTTTGAACCACACCGGTGGGTGCGTACTACTGAAGAGTCCCAAATAGGACAACGGAAACAGCTGTCCTAGTACTCCCAGGCTTTCCAATGGTTCTGTAACTGATGTCAGCTCATGATGAAATCCTGTAACCAATCAAATTCCTACAAACCAACACTTGATATCCTAAGATTGTTTGTATTTTCTTCCTGTCAGTATTGTCCACGTGTTTCACAAAGTTTTGAATTTCGCCTACCATGTGCACGTGTCTCTATGTGTATGCGTGTGTGTATGTGTGTAAACAGTTCTAAATCAGTTGAAATGATACAATTATAAGTAACTTGATCATTGAAATATTGAAAAAACAAACAAGTTTTTGTTTTCCTGTTCACTGCTTCAACACAACAAGTTGAAAACTGAGAGTAAAAGAGAAAAAAGCTATTTGAGCTTCTCTAAAATAAGAAAAGAACTTGAGCAATGTGGTATAGAGTATAATTCCACCACTATGGAGAAAATTTATCTTGATAAAGTCTCACAGTGTTATACAGTAATATTTACTGATGACCACGTTTCGAACACAATTTACCACTGTTCATAATTATATCAGGTTATTCGCACGACTTTCCAACTTCGTTTATATGATTGCCCCATTTCTCATCTCTTGATTTGATTGGTAGTAGTATTTCCCATATCTCTGGTATTATTGATGATGGGTCACTCCTATCGCACGTGTTGGGTGTAGACTGGATGAACCAGGATTCAGTAATCAATTTCTCTCGCTCTCCACCTACCTATATTACTTTTAAGAATTTTAACCCTCTCCCACCCACCCTATTGTGTGGTTGTGTGTTAATGCATGCCATGCAATTGCCGATTCTTTTTCCAAAATTACTTATCTTCGAGGGATCAGTCATTCTGCCCTTAGGTAAATTCTTATGTTCTGACAGTCTGACTACCCCCAATCTACTAGTTTGACCTATGTAGTTGACTTAACTCACAGTCATTGTAAGGTATTTTGTAAATTATATTATTTTGTCTAATTGGGTCAGCCGACAGGGTCCCTTAACCTACAAAGCAATAAATTATGCTCGAAATGGTCATCAGTAAATATTACTGTACAACACTGTGAGACTTTAACAAAATAAATTTTATCCATAATGGAAGTTTTTCTCAAGTTTGAAAGACTTACACTTCAGTCTGATTTCTCTTTGAATCAGACAGATGATTTATATTTGAAACCATTCCGAGTGGAACATACGGCTTCAAAGCCACATCTCGACTCTACTCCGTCCTCAATCATCGCTCTCAGCAGGCTCCACAACTGCTCAAAAACTTTCATTTCCTCCTCCTCAATGCATGATCGCTTTCACATTACACTGGGATACTCAACCCGTGGATTCCTATTTTGGGTTCCATTTAATGGCTTAGTGTGTGTGTGCACTCCGTATGTATTTCATTCTGCATATATTTGTTACACAATAGATTGTTGACTGGTTAGTTTAGTGTCAGAGCTGCCTGCTGCTTCTCGCTTCTCACCAGACATATGGTCTTGATTCACTATCGATTGGAGGTGGTAGGTATTGATGAATGTCTGCAGTAACCTGATTTCAGAGTAATGAACGCATGAGTATCCTGTATTTCCGATTCTTGCCCAGTTTAACAAGCTGATCGTAAGCATGGAAGACGGGAAGGTCGTCCGTAGGACTGGCGACCCTGCCCCATGCAAAAATAACCAACCCGATTGATATGGGAACTTCAAAACCAGACTATAAATGAAGCAACCTCCTTCACCTACCTACGTACCTGGGAAGCATCGTTTCAACTACGGGCGGACGGAACTGATGAGGATATCAAAGTGAGGATCGGGAAAGCAGGGCACGCTTTTGATTACTCTCAAGTCTGTGTGGAGATCAACAGCACTACTCAGCATGAAAAATAAGATGCGGATTTTCAACTCCAATGTGAAGTCAGTGCTACTTGGCGCGTCACGAAGGGCACTTCAAACAAACTACACACCTTCATCAACAAATATCTTCGCTCAATACTTCCCTCAAGATCAGATGGCCGGCCAGAAAAGATCAGCAACAAGGAGGGATCTCTGGCAATGAACCAACGAACCAACCCAGCAGGAACCGATTGTGCAACAAATATGCAGGAAGAAATGGAGGTAGGTGGACTGGAGGTCATACTCTGAGAAAACAAAGTATCAAGTGAGTGACATCACACGCCAGGCCATCGTTTGAATGGAACTCGAATGAGAAGCGACGAGTTGGTCGTCAGTGCAAGGGTGACATGGAGTGGGGGAGGTTGAGCGAATAGGAGATGAAAGCATGTGGGCAGACGTGTAGTCAGATGGGAACGTTGGCGGATAACCGAAGGCAATGGAGACGTGTGGCTGAAGCCCTATTTTCTTCTGGGAACTAAAGGAAACAATAATAATAATGAATGAGTTTAATTCACCTTTTTAAATAGGCATTAAAATCCATATTTTCAACTGTTTAACATATGACTAGCAAGTTTTGTTAATCTCCGGTTAAACTACTTCTTGCTTTGTTGAGAAATTCATCAATTCATTTATTGATTATTATATGAGTTAAACATGTGAATATTCAACTGATCAATTATTCACAATTTAGGAATGACGTAAATATCTAATTCTAGTACAATGAGTTACAAAAAATATATACAAGCAAATTTAGAATGTTGCAATCTTAAACATTTGTAAAAAATTATATTTGTAAAATCTCAGCGAGATTGAAATGAGTAATTCCAACGTTTAATGCGTTCGACAATCTGGTCCGAACTTCTTCAAGGAAATTAATCGAAATTAACATAACAGAGTTTTATATATATGAAAGGAACATCACTTGTTTTTAAAAACTTTATCCAATCATGATTCATAAACACAAGTATTAACAAGTATAATAAACAAAATTGTATGAGCTGTGATCAAAATTTGACCTCGGACTTACAAATATTGGTCTACCTTTGTTAAGTACTTTAAACAGAGTGTGCATGTGTGTGTGGGTAAACAGTTGTAAAACATTTCTTAACGTCTCCATAAGAAGATATGAACAGTCGAGAATTTTGACCAAGTATTAATAATTAGTGATACAAATCCATTTTTTATTTATTAATAAGGATTTCCTATGCATCAGCTAACAAGACCACACATTCATGTCTGTTCAAACTGTTAGTATCTAGAATTTTACGATTAGACGTATTTTCAAAATTATGGTGTTTAGGACTAGAGTTTAGTTGAAATACATCCTGTCGGACTTATTGCTTTGTCTTCTTTCTGAAGATTGAGCAGCTTTATTCGACCTACTGGAGTTGTCAGGTGACTCGACAGCTACGGATTTAGGATATGCATTCTGTTGCAGACAACGGAGAGTGAAAACACGATGATTGTTACAATTACACAGTTTCTTTGTTAATTTAATTCGATTACAAAATAATTCAAATGAACTGTCGTCAAGATTTGATAGAGAAGAACAGAGAAGAGAAATGTGTTGCCCAAATAGATTACACGATTCAGACAAATTACGTCTTATTATTGCCTTATCCAAATTCATAAAGGGAACTAATTGTTTTAATCTAGATTTTGCTAGGCTTTTATGCTCGGCTAGTCTGACTGACTGCCTCTGTTCTACTAGTCTGATCTACGTATTTGACCTCATTTCAATCTCGCTGAGATTTTACAAATATAATTTTTTACAAATGTCTACTTCTCACTCAGCGCCCAAATATTTTAGAACTATTCTGTCAAATCTTGACGACAGTTCATTTGAAGTTGCAATCTTAAGTTTGCTCATGGATTAGTATCAGTTAGATAACCAGTGAAAATTACGCAGTACTAGTGAGCTGTTTTGTCGTAATTGGCGATTCTTCAGCAGAACACACCCATGACCTTACCAGGGTTTGAACCTAAAGGTTTCAAGTTACAAGGTGGTCACTTAGACCATTCAACGACTGTGAACTCTAGACTCTATCAATTCGTGATAAATAACACAACCACCAGTCAACAGCGCTGGTGCGTATTTTTCACCGTGACATCTCACTAGAACTTTAGACATCTGTGTCCTGTAGTCGGTCCATTAACACACTTGAAACCAGTGAAATTCCTACAATTCCATATTAGTTTGTTTATTAGATGTATCGCACAGTCAGTGAGACAGTATTATTATTTACTGGATGACAATGTTTCGAAAACAATTTACTCATTGTTCATAATCATTTCATCAATAATAATCACACACGACTTCGAAACTTGGCTTTTGTAGCTTTCTTTGTTCTCTTCTATTTGTCGTAGTGGGGGAAGTAGAATTTTCAAGATATTTGGGTGGAGAGGTGTTGAATCATTCCTATTACACATGTTTGCAGTTGATTCTATGAACAAAGCTTCTGTTATCAATCTCTCCCTCCACCATGTTAGTTGTTTTAGATTTTAAAACTGTCATCTCATCCCATCCATCATACTGTATGGTTATGTGTAACCGCATGTAGTGAGTGGTATAGCTGAACTATTCTCTAGATTTCTTACCTTATTCGAGTCAACTAATCTAGATTTTACTGCTAGGATTTTGTGCTCCGCTAGACTGACTGCCACTGTTCTACTACTTTGTTCTATGTATTTGACCTGACAATCATTGCAACAGCAGGGTTTTAGATAAACTAAATTGTTTTGTTTGAAAGGCTTCACAGGATCCACGAGTTAACCGACAAAGCTTGTTTCTAATTGAGTTTGAGTGGGTTTGAATGCCATTTCTGCATAAGGCTTCCGAAGTTCCTTACTTGCGCAAAACAACACCAACAATAAGGAATCTAAATCACCAGTAGTAATTCCATACAGGGGAAGGAAACTCGGAAGCCTTACGCAGTATTCTTAAAAATTCAGGAATAAAAGTGGCATTCAAATGGAAATACGTGTAATAGGAGTGATTCAACATCTGTCCACCCAGATATCTGAAAAATTCCACTACCCAAACGACGACAAATAGAAGAGAACAAAGCAAACTATAAAACTCAAGTTTCGAAGTCGTGTGTGATTATAACTGATGAAAGGATTATGAACAATGAATAAATTGTGTTCGAAACATTGTCATCCGGTAAATACTAATATTGTTTCACTGAGTGTGTGATACATCTAATAAACAAACTAATATGAAATTACTTACTAACACACTGCCCAAGTTATGCACATATATTGAAATTGCCACAAATCGACATATGAAAATTAAAGTTTTAATTGAATTTTTAAAATTTTAAATGCCCGTTTGACTTTTTTAGATTTCGAGATTCGGTAGAGATTTGGATTTATTTCTATGTAGATTTCGTCATGTACAAACATTACTTAGTGAAGCAGTGAAAGCTAAGTAGCAGTTGATAGCTGTTTCGTCCTAGTTTTGCACTCCTTAGCAGCACGCACACACATGATCCTTTCGTTAGAGATCGAACTCAGGACTGTCAATTTATGAGTCTTACTTGTTAAAGATTCATCCAATGGCTGTGAATTCAATGGCCTGTGAGGTTTTGCGGCTACCAGTTGTCAATATGGCACAATTGCTTGCTAGTTTGATCGATTACCATCTGCTTCAATCCGATATGGTGGAACCCACTGGTCACACGGCTTCACACTAGAATTCCAGTGATCACTCATCATCTGCAGAATGATATTCTGACTTTTTTGGGTTTTCAATAATTTAAAAATTCCCGTAATGATAATTATGGAACACGATTCAAACAAATACGTATTTTCGGCGAATTCTTATCAGGATTTACATTTACAGTATAATGAGCCATTCGTCATAGACACTTGAATTGATGTGCTGAATAAAATATAGGATCACAGAGTTCAGAGATGCGAATTAATGAATAGCAATCGAGGCGATCATAATGGTAATAACAACAAGGATAAATCCTTTCAAGTATTTACATAATGTAGGCAGTGGTTGTAACGACAGAAGGCAAGAGACAGGCAACAGATCGTGTATTGAGAAAATCAACAGATATTTAGGGATTTTTATGTACATTATTATCAGCGTTATTGTTAGCAGAGAATCAACGTCTTCTGATTGGTTGTTTTATCGCTGAAGGTTATTCTGTCATCTCTTTGTGGCCGTTTCTTCGAAAGTCAGGCCATATATCTGCGAATCGTATTTGCACACGTTAGGTCTGCTGTAATTGGTTGTTGAGTTCCTCAAGGTTAGTCTTTGTTATTGTTTTTCTCATGACTTCGTTTTGAGACGTAAACATTGACGTAAATTGCTGTCTACCGATCTTTGCTGGCAGACAGCTCTCACCACATGGTGAGTGTAAGGGTAGAATGTGTATACTAATAGTGGTAGAAGGGAAATAGCTTTTGTCACATAGCGTTTAGATAACATCATAATAATGACAAATTGTACAACTACAGCACAGCATGCTTTTGATAATACACTTAGCTTACAGATACAATAAAAATAACAAGATCATATTTGCAGTTGTCGAGTGTCAGCGGGAGAGATAACCAACTATTTTAGGTTGAAGATGAAGGCGATAGGAGGGATGGGGATTGAGCAGACACTTTCTGAACACAGAGATTGTTTTGAGAAGTCATTATGGCAACTGCCTAAGCTGTGCTTAGCAACCGAAGATTTACCGACCTGAGGTGTTGAGGTGGTACTTTGTATAGAATTGTAAAATCCGAATTTTTATCATTCCTGAGCTTTGTATACGCAAGGAATGCCAGTATAGAACACGTGATTGACTTTGCAACTCCTCTACTTAACCACACTAAATAGTGCTTCAGCAGGCGACGATAGGCTCACCGAATCGTTCTCCTTATGTCACTGTCTCCAAATAAACAGTTATATTTATAATTGCACATTAAAGTGACCAGACTCGGTAGCTTATCCTTCACCTGCAAGTGATAAATTTTAAACACACTGTTGCGTCAAAGAATATTTTAGCTAATATTTTTTGGAGTTTCAATGCCAGCAATTCAGTTACCGCGTATCCTTTGAAAGGTAAAGTCATGTATATATGTTTCTTCTGCAACGTTTGCAGGCATTTCTCTCTGTCTGTTCTATTCATCGAGGGTATCCGTTCTCGTATAAAAACTTTTCTTTTTTTTCTTTATTTCATTGTCTAGAACATCAGTTGTACAGATTTTTCTAGGTACTGATAAGATTTCATTTGTATGCAAGAGGAAAACACCACTTGAAATACTGGCTAACCCATGACTTCTTCCAGAAAATATCCCTCTTAATACTATGCCAGTTTGCCTTGTTGTTAGCAGGGTTTGTAGGGATTTTCGAATTATTTTCAGTGTGGGTTTCCCTTTTACACAATTTCCCCTTGACCCCGTTGATTTCTAGCCTTACCATTTAGTTATTACACGAAATCAAGGACTTCTGAAGTCTAAGTGTTTTTTTGATTCGATAAACTCAAACTGTGTAATTTACGAATGACTAATTTAACTGTATGTTTTACAGGAATTTAGGCGGTTTGAAGTGATTCAACTCTGTGAGTTGAGTTCAACTAGGTACAGTTCTTCCCATTATTGGTTTTGTAGGGATTTTTTAATTGGATGGAGGATTTCATCATGAACTGACATCAGTTAGAAAACCACTGGAAAATCTGGGAGTACTGGACAGCCAGCTGTTTCGTCAGCCTAGTATGGGACTTACCCTTCATCAGTACGCACCCACCGCCAGGGTTAGAACCCAGCACTTTCTGGTTACAAGGCTAGCTAGCTAGCTCGTAGACCATTAAGCCACTGGGACGCGATCCAATGGCCAGACCATGAATTCTAACTTCTGCCAATTCAAGACATAGCGCGACCACTTTGCAATGTCTTCTCTGATGAGTTGCTGCCTCATTGGATCCGGTTCCGTTGGCATAATGGTCTACGAGCTCGCTAGCCTTGTAACCATAATGTTCTGGATTCGACCACTGGTAGTGGGTGCGTACTTCTGAAGATTCCCAAAATAGGACGAAACAGCTGGCTGCCATGTACTCCAAGGGGGTTTTCCAGTGGTTCTCTAACTGATGTCATCTCATGATGAAATCCTCCATCCAATGAATACACTACTGATGAATTTACTTTCAAGCAACTGAGACTATCCTCCAGTGTTTAGATTACCACTATCGGGCTTGCTGAAAGCATTTATGACTGATGTGAGTGGTTTCTAACTAATCATATCACTCCGTCTGGTTTATATAAATGCATAACATCAGGCTTATTTCAGCTTGACATTTTAACACTATTCTACCTGAATTATTTGAATAACTATGAAGTCATAACTGGGTATGTAGCCTTCAGTTGACATTTAAAGTGACAGAGGTATCAGATCTTTTGTTGTTTAATGACTCCTATAACCAAATGTTATAAAAATATGTGAATGTACAAATATGTGTTTGGATTGGACACTAGTTAGTAACTAGTGTGACGTGTCTAGTCCTCTCTTTGGTGTAGACTGAATTCTATCACTCAGGTTTTCCAATGTGGCCACCATTCCACTAGGTAGCTCGCCATCACAGTGCACATCGATTTGATGATATTAGACAGCTGGAGGTGATCGGCCTCAGAAAGCCTTGAAAACCACTTAGGTTTCATGCTAGTTGGTACTCAACAGTCGGTAAGCAAGGCGTATCTGCAACCTTGGAGAAACTCATGTCCCTTCTGAGATTCGAACCCGCGTCACCCAGTGCCGCCTGCAGTCAGAGACGTTACCACTGTGCTATTGGGGCTCGCGATTGACCTGAAATCTCAGTAGGGACATGAGCTCCTTTAAGGTTGCAGATACACCTTGCTGATGAGTGCCAACTAGCACGAAACCTAGGTCAGGCAAGGCTTCCTGAGGCCGATTGCCTCCAACTATCTTATATCAACAAATATGTGTGCTTGAATAAAGCAAGAAGAAAGGCAGTTTGTGTAGAATAATAAAATGGTACCATCCTTTGTTTGTTTCTTTGGCTTCTCATCAGCTGCTTACATTCCAAAGACATTATTAAGTATATCTAAAGAAACAGTTTTAACACACATACATAGAGTGTTCATTTTTAAACAAAAGTCAATCAATAAAATATATATATATTAATGAACACATGATCCCGAACAATAATGATCATACACACTGGAAAGCTTTTGGCATTACGTAATCAGATGAAAGAGAGGATGTAAACATCCAGTTACCAAACAGAGCAAGGAAAGACACTGATAACTGCTTCTTTCCGAACGCATAAATCGGGTTTCAGACGCTTGATGGAGATTGTTTCGGCAAACTTAAGGCTGTTTAAACTATTTCTTTGGATATACTTAATAATGTGTTTGGGTTGTAAGCAGCTGATGAGAAGACAACGAAATAAACAAAGAATGGTACCATTTTATTATTCTGCACAAACCGCTGTTGTTCTTGCTTTATTCGAATTCATTTAGAGGAATAAATGTATGAAATATATGTGCGTGAGTGGATCACGTTTATCATTATGTAATAATGTGAATAGGTTTGAAACACTTACAGACTGATGCACGTCACTATAAATAAATGTCTCTGAGATTTAACTCACTCACATCTTATTTATCTGTACTTACTTACCTTAGTAACATTAAAATACTTTGATCAATGCAGTATGTCAAACATAAGTTAATTATCTGAAGTCACTTTGGTTGGTGATCGTTAGCTAGCAGTCACATTCATGATGTACAATTCGTCCCATCCAGGACTCATCAACTGGAGACTGATAGTGCTCTGAAATTTCATCACTTTACTTGTGGTGAGAGCTGTCTGCTAGCCAAAATTGGTAGACAGCAATTTACGTCAATGTTTTCGTCTCAAATCTTGGTCATGAGAAAAGAACAAGAACAAAGACTAGCCTTGGGGAACACACCAACCAATCACAGCAGACTTAACGTGTGCAAATACGATTCGCAGATATATGGTCTGAGTTTCTAAGATATGGCCACAAAGGAATAACAGAATAACCTTGATCAAGAAAACAACCAATCAGAAGACGCTAATAACAACGAATAATAATGTACATTAAGGTCTTTAAATATCTGTTGCCTGGCCCTTGTCATCTGTCGTTACATACTCATCAGACAGCATCAAAGCGTCCGTACTAGTGTAACAACAGAAGACAAAAGACTTGGTAACGCAATGTTTATTTGGTATCTCTATTTAGCCAAATTATGTACATCTTATCTGCAAATTGTCGTTTGCACAGATCTTCCATGTTGGAATTATTCTACCCTTCGTATTCTGTTTCTTTGTCTTCTTTCTTTCCGTGTCTCCCGTGTTTTGTTGAAACTATGAATCTTTCGCTCTCTTTGATTTCGAATCTATGCAGTATTGAACTGTGGGAATGACATTCCGACTCTAACATCAAATAGAATGTTGATATATATATATATATATATATATATATATAGTATTCTGTTGTTAATGCCGAATTGAACTATGAGAACATATGAGAATAATGTCCAGTTTGCACACATTGTCTGTATCATACTACCACACTCGTCCCCCCGTCAAAAACTGTCGACTGAAGCTAGTTTGATCATCTTGGTGCTGGCGGCTTTGCTGGCTTGTCTTGCTGTATTCATTTCCGGAGCTCGCTGGCGTTCACCTGCTCCTGTTTGTTTGCATTTCTGATCAAATATACGTGACCCCATCTCACTGTGACCATGTTTGGTCTTTCTCACTTTGGGAGCATTTTGCATGACCGTGGCTCATGTTCTCTGTTGTTTTGCCTCACACTACCATATATTATCATTGTCCCACCTCCCAGAAGCGTTCCGAGTAACAGCCTCATCGCAAACTGATCTCGAACGCCGCTCAGCTGTTTAAAATCCTCGAAGTCATGCAAGAAGATCCATATGTCTCCACCAGAAACTGCAGGACATAGGCTTTCCATTTGTCAGCAGGCAGAGACACCAAATGTAATAGTAGAAGGCAAGACACGGAAGCCAAGGTATATTTTTCACTAATCAAACCGCTGTTTATATATCTACAGTTTATATTCGTTAACGAATCACTGAGCATGTGATTTCGGTTTACATCAAACAACATGAAATAGAATGTTCAAATAAATTTATCGTATTCTGTTGCCAATACCAAATTGAACTGTGGGAACATGTAAGAATAACGTCCCGTTGGTACACATTGTCTGTATCACACCACCACACTATTATTATATTACTATTATTCCCTTGGGTGCCGAGTGGAACATAGGGCTCCAATAGCACATCTCCAGTTAACCCCTCTTCTCTGCAGTCCTGTTTAGCTGGCTCCACGAATGCATATAAGAATTCATTTCCTGCTCACATGATCTCTTCCACTTTACCTTCGGATGCCATACTCACCACTTCCCATTCAGGTTCGACTTGAGGGTATGCCTGGTGTGCGATTTCACTCTGAAATATGAAATCACTCAGTGTTCCCCTCAGTGTATATCCAATCCACATCCATTGCATTCCCTCTGTTTGCTGGGCGACAGGTTTTCGGTTAATTCACTGACTGTCAGAGTTTCGTGTTTCTTGTGCTTAATGTCCGACCACGAGATTTTAATTGCACACTAGTCAGTACCTAGTGTAATGTGTCTATTCCTACCTTCGGTGCAGACTGAATTCTATCAGTCTTGTTTGCAATGTGGCCACCATGCTAGGTGGCTCGCCATTACGGTGCACTGTGAATTGTTGGTATTAGGTGGTTGCAGGCAATCAGCCACAGGAAGCCTTGCCTGACCTAGGTTTCGTGCTAGTTGGCTCCCACCAGTCAGCAAGGCGTATCTGCAGCCTTGAAGGAACTCATATCCCTTCTGAGATTTGAACCTGCGTCACCCAGTGACACCTGCAGTCGGAGACGTTACCACTGAGGTATTCGGGCTCGCGATTAACCTCCTGTAGGACTGTAGTGGATATTTTGATTTTGACACTAGTAACTAGTGCCCGAATAGCTCAGTGGTAACGTCTCTGACTGCAGCTCTAGGTGACGCGGGTTCGAATCTCAGAAGGGGCATGAATTCCCTCAAGGTTGCAGATACGCTTTGCTGAAGAGTGCCAACTGGCACGAAACCTAGGTGGTGTCCAAGGCTTCCTGAGGCCGATTGCCTCCAACCATCTAATATCATCACAAACAATGTACACCGTGATGGTGAGCTACCTAGAATGGTGGCCACATTACAACCTGAATGATGGAATTCAGTCTGTAACAAAGAGAGGACTAGACGCATCATACTAGTTACTAGTGTCAAAATCAAAACAAAGTTTTCATGCTCTGTTGAACATTGTTCTGACTAAGTTCTTTTTATAGTGTATTGGAACATTCAAACGTTGTTTGTTGTGTTGAGAGTTGTACATATCCACACTGGTTTCAGATTAATAACCACGTCTCTTGCTTCCTCATTCCTGGCTACGTTTCACATTCTCTTCTGTGTCGTCTCAAGTTGAAACGACACTGTTGAGATAAGTGAAAGGATCGACTTCATTCGGATTCCTTGTGTTAACTGCTGCTTTTTGTTTTTGGGTGAGTGCCTTATTCACTTCTCCATATTCACCGGAAGTCCTAACGCCACAATCTTTTCTAACAACATTGAAATCTTTGTGTTTTTGTGATATGAAGCATGAATCATCCCTAAAATGCAGATCTTATAGTGTCTTTTTGTCGGTCCAACTTATGCCCATCATGTGGCTCCCGACGCTATATCTCATGATTCTGTCTACCGCAATCAATAAGACCATTGGTGATAGTAAACAGCTTTATTTTACTCATGTTTTTATTCCATATGCTTCCATTTGCTGTCCATTGTGAAGTTTTTAGCATTGTATAGCGATATGTTACACGAATTACGTTATTTCCATTAATTTTACTTGTATAGGATATTATCAGTGACCATACCCATGCCTCTGTGGTAAATGCCTTCCAGCCAGTTGTTCACAGAGAGTATGAAAACCTTCAGTTATAATGCAGAATAACAACTGCCGGCTATAGAAGTTAAGGAAGTTAATATATATATATATATATATATATGACTCACCACGTATTAACTCGACGTGTATTCTGCTAAAAGTGTTCAAGAACACTAACGCGACATGGCTGCAGAAGCGAAGCGATGTATTTATTAGAAGTATGACAACTAAACACCTACTCGACACTGGTCACAATGTCCCAACCAATCTCTCCTACAAAGTAATCTATAAAGTGAACAGAAATCCCTTTGTATCGATGATGTTCTATTGATCTAGAAAGAAAGACTGGAGCTCTAAATACAAAATAAAATTCTTAGACCACTCTTGTTGTCATGGTGATGAACCTGTTTATGTAATTCCATATTAGTTTATTTATTAGATGTATCACACAGTCAGTGAAACAGTCTTATTATTCACTGGATGACAAAGTTCCGAATACAATTTATTCATTGTTCATAATCATTTCATCAATTATAATCACACACACAACTTCGAAACTTGAGTTCTATAGTGTTCTATGTTCTCCCCTATTTGTCGTCGTTGGGGTAGTAGAATTTTCCAGATATCTGGGTGGACAGGTGTTGAATCATTCCTATTACACGTTTTCACTCTCAGTTGATTCGATAAACAAAGCTTCTGTTATCAATCTCTCCCTCAAATCTGTTACATTAGATTAGACTTTAAAACTGTCATCTTATCCCATCCCATCCTATTGTATGGTTGTGTGCAGTTGCATTTAGTGAGTGCTATAGCTGAACTATTCTCTGGATTTCTTATCTTATTCGAGTCAACTAATCTAGATTTTGCTGCTAGGATTTTGTGCTCCGTTAGTCTGACTGCACCTGTTCTGCTACTTTGATCTATGTATTGGACCTGACAATCAATTGCAGCAGCAGGATATTAGATAAACTAAATTGTTTTGTGTTAAAGGCTCCACAGGACCCACCATTTAACGAACAAAGCTTGTTTCTAATTGAGTTTGAGTGGGTTTGAATACCACTTCTGCGTAAGCCGTCCGAGGTTCCTTACTTGCGCAAGACAACACCAACAATAAGGAATCTAAATCATCAGTAGTGATTCCATACAGGGGAAGGAACCTCGGAAGCCTTACGCAGAATTCCTAAAAATGCGGAAATAAAAGTGGCATTCAACTGGAAATACGTGTGATAGAATGATTTAACCCCTCTCCACCCAGATATCTGGAAAATTCTACTGCCCCAGTGACGATAAATAGGAGAGAACCAAGAAAACTATAGAATTCAAGTTTCGAAGTCGTGTGTGTGATTATAATTGATGAAATGATTATGAACAATGATTAAATTTTGTTCGAAACTGTGTAATCCAGTTAATAATACTGTTTCACTGACTGTGTGATGCATCTAATAAACAAACTAATATATGGAATTACTTACTACCACAGTGCCCAAATTTTACACACATATTAGCCTGTTTTTGTGTTTAACTCTTTCTAACTCTTCTATTTCTTGTGAACTCTTACGTGTTATCACATTCCCTGTCATTTCAATGAGCATTTCGATTAAAACTGATTCATGAAAATTACTTATCTTGTGGCATACCACTGTCACTTTTACTTAACATGTGAATGAATTAATATTACCTGCCATGCCACCATTGATTGGACACACGCTGAGGAGGCCGCTGGGTGACATCGCGCGTCAGGCTAGTGTTCGAGTGGAACCCGAAATGGAAGTGGCGAGTGAGACGTCCAAGGGTGACATGGAGGAGATCGTGTGAACAGGAACTGAAATAGTATGGATTAACATGGATGCAAGTGAAAAATACAGCAGAAGACAGAAGCAAGTGGAGGCGTGTAGTTGAAGCCCTATGTTTCACTAGGAACCCAAGGGAACAATAATAAAATAATAATAATACTTTGCCTGCAAGGCAATTCATATATAATGTTACTATCCTTTTCTGTGGAAATGACAGTTGTATATAAATGTGACTATATAGCTAAAGAAAATAAGATTTTCAAAAAATGGATGCTGAACAAAGAATACTCTTTTCGATAACCTGCTCTTCATCATCAGGTTCTACAGTTATATATCCATCCATAATAGTGAATGAATGAATTAGTGTTATGAACAACATTAATGTTGTTTAAATATCTTCGAATCATTTGAAGTACGCGGTACCTCGATGCTTTTGGCAATTCATTTGGTACTCGGTAGATGATGATAAAGAAGGATTCTTCAACACTGGTTGGCTTTGTGGCCGGTTTGAACCAGATGGTTTAATATTGAACTGTTAATGGCTTTCACTACACTTTTATTTAGTCATACTGGGAGATGTTCTCGAGCCAATTCAAATTGTATCTACGAATTCAACTGCGCTTGTGAAGCAAGATTTATCGTCAGTTGCTCTACGAACTTGATTTTTCGTGCTCTCTCTCGGGAACATCTCCCAGTGTGGCGAAGTGAGAGTGTAGTTAAAACCATCGATATTTCGATATTGGACCATCTGGTACAAACCGGCCACAAAGTCAGCCAGTATTGAAGAATGCTTCTCTATCATCATCCGCCGAGTACCAAATAAATTGCAATAAACACCAGGTACCGCATAATCCAAACAGCAAGGGATATAGCGATTCGCGTGAAACAACCAGTGCTTTGTGTGTAAAAGAAGCAAGTCCAGCCACCCACTACTACTGCCCTGACCGGCCTTCAGTAGAGACTATAAATTCATCAATTTGTAATATTATCTTTCCTAATTTTTCTGACATTCAGTTTATTGTTATGTTGATGCCATTGAACTGTAATCCACTGATATTGTTGATTCGACGTTATTTAAACAACATTAATGTTTTTCACAACACTAATTCATCCATTCACTATAATTTGTATATACAGCTGTAGAGACGGATGAAGAAGAGTAGGTTATCGAAAATAATATTCTTTGTTCAGTACCCGTTTTTTTGAAAAAGATTTTAATGGGCATTTTTAATCAGCGAAAATAAAATTCCTTAAAATTTGCCTATTTTTCCTTAACTGTCTGGATGAGGATTATTCACGAATTTATATAACTCTGTCATACCGTACAACAAAAAAAGCACAGTGATACGAATTCAAGGGTTTATAACAAACAGAATTTTAGCAAAACACCGGATGAGTTTAAGTAAGGATGAAACGCTCATTTTGAACGATATTACTGGTCATTGCAAACAAGTACTATTTCAAAATAAAATAAATAAGTAAAATGACTGGTAACCCCGCTTTTATATTTTCAATTGCCGGTTCACAGGGATATGAATAGCTTCAAGTTGGAACACGAACTAATATCCCTTGGGTAACCGCTGAAAACCTTGAAACTGCAGTGGTAGGCATTCATCAGCCCACCGCTAGGAGCCGAAGATACGATCTTAAGGTTACGAGACAGGCCGGTTGACGATTTAGCCTCTGAAATGGAATCCAATGGCTTATCATATGAATTCTAACTTCTATCAATTCGCTAATTAGTGACTATATACATCCAGTCTTGCTTTGATTGTGTTTTTCTTCTAAACACTGATTCTTACTGGCTGTTATATTTAAGAGCACAGTATTCAGCGAAGAGACTCTCTCCAACAACGAAGTTATTATCAAGCTGTACAATTGTATACATTTGGTTTTTAAGAAATTATATCCGGTGAGGGAATTAGGTCAAAGGTGTGAACACACGAAATACTAACAGTGGTATGAAATGCAATTAAAATATTTGTGATTATAATCATAGTTAAAAGTCAAGCAGCAAAACAATCAATGTCATATATAGAATAATTCATAAGGTGTATAGATTTTGGAAAAGGGTACACAATTATAGGATTAGTAGGAGAATATAAAATGTTACATAATATGGTGTGAAATTTGATACGATGGAATTCAATATTGTAAAAACAAAGAAATAATAATTTCTGATTTAGAATGACAAGTGGGACAAGCGGAAACCATTCAGAATGAGAATAATAATAATGATAATGATAATAATAATAATAATCGTAGTGATAATGGAAAGGTACATGGAATAACTAAATAAACAAAATAAATAAATGTCTATCCCTCTAAGGCCAAGGCGGAAGTAGTGATTGTACATACTTCTTCTGTACACAAACATCTCACTGGCTTAAAGTCATGAATGGCCAGAGCCTCCACTGTCTTTAGAAGTCTGTAACGAAGAAAACGCAACCAGCAGGTTAGCATGGATTCGGTATATGATATTAAAATCATGGTCAGAGTTGGCAGAGTGACAGGAGTCGATCAGGTGTTCTAGAACAGAGCTTCTCACACACTTCCTTTCTCCCTTGTAAAACCATGTGGCTGGAATATGTCCTCGTATCCGTGTGGAAAGCGTCCTCTGGCTACGCCCTATGGCAATATACCTTGCTCCACAATAGGGTCAGGTGAACTGATAGATGCACATGGAGACGACTAGACGGGGGAGCTTATCTTGTGCAGAGATGGAGAACAACTTGTGGCTGGTGAACATCATTTGTAATTTTTCTGCAAACAACGTCTTACTGATTGATTTAGAGAGACGGTTGTTCTGAGCATATCTGAAGCTTGATCACCTTTGAATTCCAAGTTCATGAATAAGGTTTTCTTTGGAAGTGAGTCGGTGACCAGTTTAGACTGCTTATCTTTCGTGTTACTGTCAATAAATCGGTTAGGGTAACCGTTTTCTGCGAGCGTGGCTTTTAGGAAGTCAAGTTCTGAGTCAACGCAATCAGAACTACAAATGTTTCTTATCCCAAGGTAAAGAGAATGAATTAGGTTCCATTTCCCGGAGAGAGGCATCCAACTATAAAAATTAGTTAGTTGTCCGTTTCATGTACGTTTACGGTGGAGGGATCTTTTGAGACATCCGTCATTACGTCTACTAAGGTACACATCAAGAAATGGAATACTTAATTCAGATTCCTTTTCTATGGTGAATTGTAAAGAAGAATGACAGTTGTTGAAAGCAAACAAGACATCATCAAGCATTACGTTATTATCGCAGATAACGAAAGTGTCGTCTACGTTTCTTTTGCAAATGTTGAAATGATCGGTGGTTTGACTAAGTTGAGAGTTTTCAAGCTTTGTCATAAAACAATCGGCGAGCAAAGAACAATTTTATAGTGACTTAGTTTGACTTGACGACATCCATGATCTGGAGGTTTACAGGCTGTTTTATATGCTGAAAATGATCTAATTGGTGCATTATTTCACTGAGTATTAATCAACTCTTATCATTTTGTTTGTTTGTTTGTTCTCTTTTCTTTTCTTTACTATGTCAGGAAAGAGAAAATCTTGAGCGTAGTTTAACTGATGTACAGAAAAAATGTCATACAATGGGTACTAGTGAAAGGGATATGCGAAATTTAATTTTACGCGCAGAAGAAGACAAAAAGCGATTAGCTCAAAGAATTGAAAAGTTAACTGCAAATGGTATTTTCACCTATTTTTATTTTACACCTTAAATTAATGTTTTTAATATATATATATATATTTCACGGAATAATGTCAGTTACAGAAATAATGAATTTCACAGGGTACGGGAGGGCTGTTTTGTTACAGTGTGGGACCCTGTGGAGGGTTGAACTCAGGACCTTCAGTTTACATGGCTTGTCCGTTGACCAACCAACCATTGGGATGGAATTCACTGGCTGAACCATAGATTCTAATGTCCACTGAATCTAGATATCTAGCGATCTAGGATGGGACAACTATCCAATACTCGCTGGTTTTCAGTGGTTCTTCAACTCATGTCATTTGTTGACCTAATTTGTGGTCTATCAGGTGCTCGCAGATCTACACTCAAACCATGTATATGTATCTATATGTAGAGTAATTCTTAAATTCTCAAATGTCTAAATTCAGAGTGTGAAACCGTTTTTCGAAATTATGATATTGTGTATGACCTTGAATGCCACACTGTCACACTGAAAATATATCTTGAATAAATTGATTTTTACTAGTTCGACCACGGAGTGATATCAGTTAGCGAACCAATGAAAACCAGCACTGGAGTGCTGGACAGCTGCTGTATCATCCTAGTTTGAGAATCATCGGCAGTACGCCTCTACCGGGGTTCAAACTCAGGACCTTCTGGTTACAAAGCAAGCTAGCTCGTATACCATTCAACCACTGGGACCCGATTCAACGGCCAGCCCATGACTTAACGCGACCAATGTCATCAGCGGGAAATCCATCCTCACACGTGACTGAATGGACCTCAGTGATCACGACTTCTCACTAGAACTCTCGGAAACTCTGTCCTGTAGCAAGTCACTAGTGAGCATCAGCTTAATTTTCAATAGTTGGTTTGTAAGGATTAGATTTGCTTTAACGAGTTTTCCCCAGGGATTGATATTAGTTAGAGAACCATTGAATCTAGCCCCAGTTGCTGAAAGGTATACGAACCAGCTGGCCTTGTAACCGGAAGGTCCTGGGTTCGAACCTTGGTGGTGGGTGCATACTCCCGACGATTCCCAAACTAGGCTGACAGAAAAGCTGTCCAGTACTCTAGTGCTGATTTTCAATGGTTCTCTAAGTGATTTCAGTCCCTAGTCAAAGTCGTAAAAGCAAATCTAATCCTTACAAATCATCGCGTTTAAACTATTGAAATATAATTTATTTGAAAAATGATGAATTCAAATATGAAGTTACACCATAAAAGTAAAGTGAAATCTTGATGATTCAGGATGAAAGAGTCAGTGCTCACCAAGGCAAGATTATAAGTCAGTAACACTCGCTTTTTGCACACATAATTCAAGTTTCAGCTCTTGAATGGCTACAGCTTTAGCAATTCGAAGTAATCTGGTGCCGCTTGGTTTTCAACAGTTCTACCCTTGACATCAGTTAATGACAAAAATCTACATTAAAATTATCCCAAATCCAAGCAAAACTGGATTTATGACTGACTAAGCTTGTAATCAATAATGCTTTTCATTACTGATTTGTATAAATGAAGGAGACTACTTATTTGTTTATCAGTAGGATATGACCTTAAGGTATTTTTCATTTCTTTACATTGCGAATGGAACATAGAATTTCAGGCTTAAAGCTTTGAATTTTCAGTGGTGGTGAAGATTGAGGTCGCTATAGTCTCACACCCAATCTTCCATCTCTACCGGGCCTACTACTGGCTTGGCGAGATTCAGAAGTGTGTGTGTTGGCCGAGAATCTAACCCAGACAGCGTGCACATTTGAACCACATATGTACATATACTGAGGGATCTGACAGACTTTGTTCTTCGTGTAACCTGCTACCAAAGTAAAAGCAATGCGCATTTGTGTTGTGTATAGGTAGGCGTGTGCAATCGTATACTTACAGTATTCAAGTAGTTAGTCCTTTTAGCTAGTGATACCTGCAGTTGCTTTTATTGATATAAGTATAAAACTTGGGCACTGTGGTGGTAGAGTCTAACTCCATTATGGATAAGATTTTATTTTGATAAATCACACAGTGTTGTTATACAGTAATATTAACTGATGACCACGTTTCAACCACAAATTATTGCCACTCATAATCATATCAAGGTATTCACTCACACAACTTTCTTGCTTCATTTATATACATAAGTGAAATTGATGATTAGACATTTGAATAAAAATCAATATGGGATAATGTACATTCAGAAATAATAATATGAGTGTTATCAATCAAGTACAATCAGATGGGAAATAAGACGAGTGTTTTTATAGTCAAAATAAGTAACTTGTTAGAATGTTATCATGTATGTGAATTGAAATGAAATAGAATTTCAAGGTTATTTATTATCCTCCTCTGATTTGACTGACTGGTGGTAATAATATCTTCCATGCATATCTCTGGTATTTGTGTTGAGTCATTTCTGTTGCACGTGTTGTGTTGGGTGGACTCAGTAATCAAACTCTCTCTCCACCTACCTATATTACACCTTAGAATTTTAACCCTCTCCCACCACCCTATTGTGTGGTTGTGTGTTAATGCATGCAGTGCAATTGCTGGTGAGCTTTTTTCTAAATTACTTATCTTCTCGGGATCAACCATTCTTACCTTAGCTAAATTCTTATGTTCCGACAATCTGATTACCCCCGATCTACTAGTTTGACCTATATAGTTGACCTGACAGTCATTGCAGGGTATTTTGTAAATTATATTATTTTGTTTAATTGGGTCCACCGGGTCTTTTAGCCTACAGAGCTCGTCTCTGAGTGAGTTTGTAGGTTCAAATGCCACTCTAATTCCTGCTTTGTTAAGAATCCCACGTAGGGTCTCAGATGTCCCCTCCCTCCTTGTAAGGTAAAATTACTGTAGATGACTTATATTCTCTCTTATTTGTGTTATCATTATTAGTTTCACAATTATTTTTATTTTGCTTTTGGTCTTTACTGATCTTCCTAGTGAATTTTATAGGATAGTTATTTAACACCAACGCCTCTTCTATCTGTTTTATTTCATCATTTAGGTCTTTTTTGTGCTACTTAGTGCTACTGCTCTGTTTGTTAGACACTTAACTAAGCCTGCCTGCAGTTGCTTTGCCTTGTCAATAATATCAAGTCATATTCCCACCCTGCCTCCCTGTTTTTTACTTTTTCATTCATTTAAACAAACTAGAATATTCAATGATCAAAATACATCTATTTAAAATAAAAGATAAAATTTCTTTTCATTCTATTTCTTTTTTCTTTAGAACGTGCTTTAGTTCTTGAATTAGAAAGGCTTAAACGTCATGGTGGGACAAGTGATGGTCGAAGTAAACGTATCAGCCAACTGGATGAATTTATCACTGGTATTGAATCAGATCGTGATTATTGGCGTGGACAAGTTGAACTGTTACAACAAATGTTAAACTATCCTGCATTAACCAGTGGAATCGATGGAACTGCAGGCAGTAGAACAGCCACAATAACTGGTAGCCGTTTGAAATCAAAACCGCCTACAGGACATACAGCATGTAAACTGGGCGGGACAGTTAAAGATGCAAAACAAAGGAAGGTACTTACATTTTTTACATATATTTGACGTCATTGCATATTGAATTTTAAAACTCGGCGATACGGATCTTTTGTATGCCTTTGCATTCCGAGGGGAACAGAGGGCTTCAAGCATTGAGCTTTGAAAATTTTCAGTAGCAGTGATGTTTGTTTTTTACAGAGTGAGGTTGCTACCTCCAACGCTCTTTACCGGGCTTACTGTGAGCTAGATGAGGTTTAGTAGTGCGTCAGCTGGGGCTCGAACCTCTGACCAGGTGCGTGGTTTGTAAGGACCCTATAGTTGAGCCACCGTTGCAGAACGAAATATTCAAAATGATTCATTTCGAGGCTTCGCTTTAAACTGCACACATCTACATAAGATTAATTAGGTAAGAACATACATTATTTTATTTGCAATTAATAGTGTTCTCTGAGCTGGTTGGTTTAGTTGCGGCGCTTTCGTCGTCCTTCTGGACAACATTCCCCTTCAGCGCAATTTTTAGCATAAAGTGAAATGATTTAAATTTTCCATGAGTGATATAATTGCGTCTCCTGGTAACTATCTTTACATATGTATTGACCATTTTCTATTGACTTGGATTTTAAACTTTCTTTTTATTAGTTGGTATATTTCGTCTATATTAACGTGTTTGTTAATTGCATTTTCGTTTGAGTACCAGGCTTCTAGGAATTCCCTGACTGCACTTTTGGTGTTTCCTCTGTCTAAGATTTTGACATTATCCTAATCAAAATGATGACCATAATTGTCTATATGCATTGATACTAAATAATGCATATCGTGTCTTTTCATGGCTGATTTATGTTCATGGATTCTGATTCGTAGGGGACGCCCACTTTGACCGATGTAATGCTTGTTGCAGTTCATACAATTTATTTTGTAAATGGTATTAATTTTATCCCCTTTTTCTGTTTGATCTTTCGGTTTGCATAATATCGAATCAAGCGTTTTGACTGGTTTGTGTGCTATATCTATATCAAACGGTTTCAGTATTCTAGCTGTTATTTCAGAGATATTTCTCATGTATGGTAGAATGAATTTTCTTGTGGTCTTTGATGATGGTTTCTTGTTGGTGTTTTGATTCGACTTCAAACACTTTTTGATGAAATTTTTTGGGTAACCATTCTTTTTGAAGACCGTTTGTAGGTACTTTTCCTCCATTCTTTTCAACTCTGGAGTGCTACAATGTGTTTGAACTCCTTTTTAAACAATGTCTGCACACAGTTTCGTTTGTGGATAATTGGATTATTGCTAGTATAGTTGAGTATTTGATATGTGTGCGTTGATTTTCTATATACTTGTGTTTCTAAATTTCCTGTGTTGGTTCTCCTGATTAAGACATCTAAAAATAATATTTTGTTGTGGTCTAATTCTTCTTCTCTTGTGAATTTGATGTCTTCAAATGTGTATATGACCAGAAATTTTAAAATCCAAGTCAATAAAAAATGATCCATAAATATGTAAAGATGGTTACCGGGAGACGCAATTATATCACTCATGGAAAATTTAAATCATTTTACTTTATGCTAAAAATTGCGCTGAAGGGGGATGTTGTCCAGAAGGACGACGAAAGCTCCGCAACTAAACCAACCAGCTCAGAGAACATTATTAATTGCAAATCATCCACCTGAGCTACAAATCTTCTCTATTATACATTATTTCATCCCACTGAACAGAAGTCAGGCATGAAGGTAGGAATGAGTGAACTGATGATGGTAGGATCATTACAACTGACACTAAAAGAAACTAGTCATTTATCGTAAGTTTAGAAGGAGACTCCAAAAGTTTTAGTAGCTGGCTTACAACAAAACGCTAATTAGCAGTCAGAAAACAGGACGGAGATTACGTAATGATGTGCAAGAAAGCATTTAGAAGTGATTTAAATTCTGTCAAAATAATTAAGACCAGTTGGTCAAAGTACTAATATGGCGTGTACTACTGACAAGATCTATCAGAAGTAGAAACGTAGATTCGATGTCAAAGAGAGAGAATGAGCCAGAATTACGGCGAAACATGGGAGACACGAAAAGAAGACAAGGAAACACAATATGAAGGGCAGAATTAGCAAGCACACCACGGAGGATCTGGGCTAATGACGATTTTCACATATTATTATTATTATTAGTATTAGTATTATTGTTTCCTTTAATTCCTAGAGGAATATAGGGCTTCAGCCGTGCGTCTCCATTGCGTTCGGTTCTCTGCTAGAGTCTTCACCTGGCTCCAAGTCTGCCCACATGCTTTCATCTCCTCTTCACATGACCTCCTCCAAGTCACCCTCGCACTGACGACCAACTCGCCGCTTCCCTTTCAGTCGGGTTCCACTCGAGCGATGGCTTGTCTAGTGATGTCACTTGATGGTTTCCTCAGAGTATGGCCAGCCAATCCATCTCCATTTGTTTTACAATCGGTTCCTGGTTGGTTCGCCCCCAGAGATCTCTGTTGCTGATCTTTTCTGGCCAGTCGTCTGATCTTGAGTATTGAGCGAAGACAACTGTTAATGAAGGTCTGTAGTTTGTTTGAGATGCTCTTTATGACGCGCAGTGCAAGTCTCTGATCCGACTAGGGTCACTGACTCCACATTGGAGTTGAAAATCCGGATCTTATTTTTGATGCTGAGTGCTGTTGACCTCCACACAGACTTGAGAGTAGTGAAAGCTTGTCTTGCTTTTCCGATTCTTGCTTTGATATCCTCGTCAATTCCGTCCGCCTCTAGTTGAAACGATGCTTCCCAGGTAGGCAGGTAAAGGAGGTTGTTTCTTTCAGTTTCCTTCCATTTATGCTGATTGTTGTCTGTTGTTGTTGTTGCTGTTGGTGGTGTTGCCCAGGAATCTTCATCACCTACCTCTGTTTTCTCTATGTTCACCTGAAGTCGTATCTTCTCTGAATGCTTCTTCTGCCAACTTGTTGCTTTTCGCTTGCATATCTTCCAGTTTGTGGGAAATCAGACATATATCATCGGCGAAGTCCAGATCCTCCACATAGGGTGTACCTAATTTCCGTTACACTGACAACAATAATAATAGTAATAATAGAAATTAGAATATACAATTATGTAGTAATTGTAGTAACTGCAACCAGAATTAACTAGGACTAATTACAGTTTCTTTTAGTATACCCTGGTTGGGTTTGAGATGCTTCAGATCAGTAGAGTCGGCGAACCGAAGTTGAATTTCTTTACACATTGATAATAGTTAATGCAATCGGAGTTTCACGATTCGATTAGATGTCAACCAGATGCACTGGTAAGATACTTGGAATCTTTGTGTTTCAGGCATTTTGTAATATGTTTGGACTGGCGAGTGGACGTCTATCTTTCTGTCCTTCTAGTGCACTTGCTCAGGACGCACAAGTAAATTTGTAAACACAGCTGGAAGTTATCTCCAATACGTACATGTTCACTTCTGACTGATGAATAGTGCGGCTAATTTTCTAGACAGGAATAAATTTAGCTTATGTAGCCATAGTGTATCATATATGAACCCGACACAAAGGGGACTTCACTTTGATGGGATACTTGTTAGTGAATAGAGTGATGTGCCTAGTTCTTTCTCTGATGCAGACTGAATTATATCAGTCAAGTATGCAATGTCGCCACCATGCTACCACGGTGCACTGTGAATTGTTGATATTAGGTGGTTGGAGGAAATCGGCCTCAGGAAGCCCTGTCTTACCTAGGTTTTGTGCTAGTTGGCACTCACCAGTCAACAAGGCGTATCTGCAAGCTTGAAGGAATTCATGTTTCTTCTGAGATTCAAACCCTCGTTACCCAGTGCTGCAGTTGGAGACGTTAGCAAATTACAAATTTGACTGATAGAATTCAGTCTGTGCCAGAGAAAGGGCTAGACACATCACACTAGTTACTGACTGGTGTACAATCAAATTATACAATATAGTCCTACAGGAGGTCAATCAGGAACCCGAATAGCTTAGTGGGCACGTTTCTGACCTCTTCACTGGGTAACACGGATTTGAATCTCAGTAGGGATATGAGTTCCCTCAAGGTTGCAGACTGTCAACTAGCACAAAACCTAGGTAAGACAGAGCTTCCTTCTGATTTTCTCCAACCCCCTAATATTAACAGAGGTTTCTTCAATTAGTTCAATTATTAAATAAAATTCTGAGAATATGAATTAACGGTCACGTGACTAATTGTACATGCTACACCATTCACACAATTAAAAATTGTGCAGTAGAAGTTCCTCCTTCAGAATGTTTGATTACACTTGCATTCATGGATCACTGATACCAGCTTTATTCTAGACAATCTGTTTATGCACAGCGAAGTGTTCTCAGCCAATCTATTGTACAATATTTACTTCTTGTACACTTTGTTCAAATTCAACAGTATATCATAAAGCATCATGTAGTGGGCTGTGGAACATGCTTTCATTGAACCTGCCCTTCATTCGTTATGTCTCCTTCACTTCCTTGAAGAAATTCTCAACATAATAGTAAAACCTACTTAAAAACTGTTTATGAAAGCAGGTTCTGATGGAATGACGTAACTGGAAAATTAAAACACAATATGGAATAGAATAAATTTGAAGTATTATGCTTAATGGAAATCCAAATGTCGCAGCAATTTAAAATAGGCCGCCATAATTAATAATCACTTAAACAAAATGAAATACAAATTAACTTTGAATCGAGACGAAAACAAAATAGATCCGGATGAAATTATTTTTCAATAGTGAACTATAAAACTATAATTAAAAGCTGGTGAAGAGAGTAACTTCTTAATGGAACGTCCTTAAAAAAATAATTGTTGCAGTGACGTAATTCAAAATTGAATAGTTTCCAGTTTTCATGCTATTAAAAGGCATATGTTTATTTGGTGGCTCAAGACGTCAAGTAATTGGCGTACTTTGACAAATACGCTTATCTAACGTGTGCACACACACATTCAGATGCTCAAAGATATTACATAACAGTGGTCCAACAGACGGGTTTTCTAACCAACCATATTTTACAATGTAATACACATTGTAGTTATGCGTCGTTGGCACAGCCGTAGAACGTTCGTCAGCCATGCAGGTGGGTCGGGGTTCGATCCCCGGCTGACGAACTCCGAAACATCGCTAAGTCAGTAATAGGACTGGAACAGAGGGAAAGTTGGGCATAAGGTTAGCAACCCCATCCCGTAAAAATAAACACCACTGCTACAGAAACTTCAAGCCTCTATCTTGAAGCCCTATATATTCCACTGGGAACGTCAAGGAATAAAAAAACACATTGTAGTCGATATTCCCTCTTTACTTCTTTCCTCACTGTTTTAACATTTCATAGTCATCGTTAGTTTGAATTCCTGTTATGTTTGTTTAAGATAATTCTCATGGGGATGTAGAAAAATGCTGATAATCGTCGAAAACGAGGTTAAGCCAACGTTGTTTTTCTGTCTTTTCAAAATTATGCTTTATCCTTCAATCAAGTTGTTTTACTGAGTTGTCAGTTCGGTGGTGAAATGTTTGGCAGTCAGACAGAAGGCACGGGTTTGAATACTAACTAACGCATTCTGAAAAATTGTCTACTTTACTGGTCAGTAGCAACTTCACTCCGTAAAAACGAAACCACATCTCTATTGAGACATCAACGCAGAGGTAAAATGAACTTCTTCTCCCCATGGAATCGAGATAACTTTTGAATTCGAAAACGGATGACTCTGGTGACAGAAAATTCTCCCCGAGATAGAAGCTGAGTTGAACCTGGAAACATAGAATGTCCGCTTGATATGTGAGGCTGTCTAGAAAGGCTGCTTACATTTTAGAAGAAATGAGAAGATATGATGTCAAAGTCCTTAAAATAGGAATTTAGGAATTCAGTCGGGCCTCACGTCTGTTGTCTCCAAATTCAAATTTAAAATCGAGTGGAAGTCTTAAGAATTTGTGACAGTAAATGGGTTAGATTTGGACTGTGAAAAATGTTAATTGGAGAGTAAATAATCTACACCAGCAAACTGAGGGTATGGCTATTATGATGTCATTAACAGTTGCAAAGGTTCTCAAGCAGAAGGAACCGACATCCTTCGGAATTTTAAGCAGGAGGATTCAACTCAAAAGGCTAAAAATTCACAATTGTCCAATGCTACATGCCTACAGACAGCACAGATAAAGAGAAGAAGTAGAACTTCTACAGACAACTATAAATAGTAATGGACAAGACCTCAGATAGCGAAATGAGAATTCTAATGGCTAACATAGGCGACAAACTGGGATCAAACAAAACAAGAAGAGATCTAATCATGGATCGAGCGGCACTTGGTGAAATGGATGATAACGTTTAACTTCCTCGTGAATTTCTGAGCTCTCACTGATTTGGTGATTAGAGACATCTTGTACAAGTGTTAGGATATCCATAAAACTGTATGAGTTCCACCAGATGGACGGACCAGAATACAGACAGACTTCATCTTAGTCTCAAGAGAGAGGAAGTGTAGCTCAGTGTACTCAAGATGGAGAAGAAGAGTTTATGTAAGCAGTTAGAATGGAAATGGAGTCTCTAAACTGTTGACTACAGAGTTAATAATGAATTCCAGCCATCCACAATAATAATAATAATACGAATAATCAATTGGCCGTGGAAAATAACTATTTGACTGTTATTAAGTTCACTATTACTTTGAAAATTATTATTGTAAGAGGTGAAAAATACTGGAGTCAGGAAGAAATGAAGGTGTATTTCTTTATCATTAGTCATTTATTCATTGTATTCTCTTGAGAAGACTAGTAAATAATTTTCAAGAGTTGAATTGTAAGGATTAGATTTGTCTTTACGAGTGTGACTGCGGATTGATGTCAGTTAGAGAACCATTGAAAACCGCCAGGGAGTACTAAACAACTGTTGCATCCTAGGTTGAGGAACGTCAGTAGTTCGCATTCATCGGGTTCCGGTTACAATGTGAGCTGTCCAGTACTCCCTGTTGCTGGTTTTCAATGGTTCTCTAACTGAGATATCAATCCGAGGTCAAACTCATAAAAACTAGTAAATAACGTTTTAAAGTTGTTATTCCTTTTCTCTTATTATATGACTTCAGAAGATTTTTTCGTTTTCACCTAATCTCACTTTTTCTTAACTGTTAGCTTGAACAACAAGTCCAAGAGTTACGCGTTGAAAGAGATCTACTACGACAAGAGTTAGATAATTTAACACGAACTCGTCACAGGAGTCCATCACCAGTCACCAGGTCAAGATCGCTGAACAGATTTCAGGTAAATTATATATATACATACATATGTATATTGATGTGGTTGTGATCTCTAAACTAGTTGGATAGTTTATTTGCAAAGCTTTCATTGCCCTAATAGGCAACATCTTCAGCGCAAGTTTATTAGTCATATCTCCTGGTGACCAACTTGAACGCGATTGGTTGTTCCTGTGTGTGTTTTCACACCTTCTAGGCTACTTGTGTTGCAACTGATTGTTTCTTTGACTTGAACTTTGACCCTTTGTGTATAAGATTTCCTTCTTATCGGTTGGTAAATGTTGTCTATCTGGATGTGTCTATTGGTTGACGATTCGCTGGAATGCCAGGCTTCTAAAAATTCTCTGGATAGCATTCTTGATGCTTCCTCCGTCTAGTATTTGAATTTGGATACTTTGCGTAAACGACAGATTTGTGATAATCAAAAGAAACGAGTGAGATAATAAACAACGTCTTCCACGACGTCGAGTTCACAAGAAAAGAGGAATCCGAGGACAAAATCCCAAATTTGGACGTCTCAATTAAACGAACAACCACAGGGGAATTAGAAACTCAGTTTTGTAGAAAATCAACTCACACAGACAAAATAATTAATTACAACAGCAACAATTCAATGGCACACAAAAGGAGTTGTATACAAACATTATTCAAGACAGCCAGGACTCATTTCAGCGCTCCTATCTTAAGGAAAATTGACGAAAAATATCTCATGGACGTCTTTCAAAAGAATGGATATCCACGGAACTTCATCACAAGACATATACCCCAAAGCCACCAACGTACCAAATCTAAGGTCCTCAAGGAAAATCACCCTAGTATATATATATGTATAAAGGACATCTCAGAAATCACTACATGACTCTTCAAACCTTAAGGAATTCACATAGCACACAAACCAACAAAATCACTTCACTCAGCCAGCCAGCCCTGTGTCAACCAAAAGACTCAAAAACGAAAGAAGAAAAAAGCAACATCATCTACAAAATAAATTGTAACAGCGGCGAAAACACTACATTGGCCAAAGTGGACGTCCTCTTCGTCTTCGTATCCATGAACATAAGCTAGCCATCAGAAGACACGACATTCACTCCCTTGCTCATATCACTTCATACAAACAACCACGGAAATCAATTCGACCGACAAAACCAACATTCAAATATCAGACAGAGGTAACATCAAGAATGCTAGCCAGAGAACTTTTAGAAGCCCGCCTTGTATTCCAGTTAATCGTCAATCAGTAGACACATCGAGACAGACAACATTTACCAACCGATAAGAAGGAGATCTTATACACAAAGGGTCAAAGTTCAAGTCAAGGAAACAATCAGTTGCAATACAAGTAGCCTGGAGGGTGTGAAAACACGCACAAGAACAACCAATCACGTTCAAGTTGGTCACCAGGAGAGATGATTAATAAACTCGTAGAGGAATCTAAAAGCTCATTTCAAAATGAAGTATGCGCTGAAGATGTTGGGTAATGAAAGCTTTGCAAATAAACCATCCAGCTAGGTCAGAGAAGACAACCACATCAAAATCATCCACCTGAGCTACAAATCTTCCCCATCATATATATGTATATGCATATAAAGTTAGTGTATTCATCGAAATATGCCTTGATTTTGGGTTATATTCGACAGAAGTGATCGGCTTGTGTTGACACATCGGCTACTAACTAGTTCAGATACTTCGATAATATTCGATGGCTAATATTTGCTTACAAACTAACAAATTAAGCCGCTAACTGTTGATAGGCATTGCACAAGAAGTGGCTATCTTGGTCTGAGTGGTGCAGTGAATAACGCTTTTTCCTTTGAGACAATGATTGGCGGGTTCTAGTCCCAGTAGGGATGCAAACCATCATTCACTAGGAATTCAGGTGCATCCAGGTGATGGGCCTCAGTTAGGGCAAAACGGTGCATCCTGAATTTCACTACTAGCTACTTTTATCCTGTATGATATTTTAAATTATACAATAAACAATATTCGATTGAGCTTAAGTTTATAGATTTACATTCAAATACATTGAAATACGCATTTCAAATACCTGGACTAATTCAAAATATCAATAGTAGTATGAAATGAACAAAACGAAAGTTATTACATAAACAAAATGTCATGTGCATCCAGTAACACATGAATCATTGGATAAGTCTTAACAAATTTGCATGATATACAACACAGAAATAGAAAAACAAAAGTTGGATTTGTAAACATTTTAAAATTGCCTCTTCATCGTTCAATGTTCAATGCGAAATTAAAAACATTAAAATGGAATATTATGAATCCATTTTCCTATGGCACTTTATGACAATGGAAAGCCAATCACCAAAGAGGTGGAGCAAACGAAACATCGGGCTGAACACTTCGAAAGTCTTCTAAACCGACCACCACCTACAACTCGCCCAATAATACCAACAGCGGGATCAGAATTACCAGCGCATATCAACCCCTGCGACAAGAACAGAAGTCCTGAAGGCAATCAAGATGTTAAAAACTGGAAGGGCAGCAGGACCAGGCAGAATCGCAGCAAATGCATTGAAAATGGACCCCGAGACATCACCACTGGGGGAAGTGTGGAAAGAGGGTAAGGTGCCGGGCTGATAGGACGAAAGACTACTTATTCAAACTGCCAAAGGAAGAGGACTTAGGTCAATGAAAGAACTGGCATGGCATTATGCTCCTGTCCATACCAGGCAAAATACTAAGTTACGTCATCCTAGAGAGAACCGAACACGTTGCCCTGGATGAAAAACTTCGACCGGAACAGGCTGGATTCAGGAGAAGCAAGTCATGCATCGATCAAATTGCATCACTACGGATCACCGTTGAACAGAACTTGGAATGGCAGTCAGCTATCTACCTCACTCAGCTTCATAGACTTTGAAAAGGCCTTCGAAAGCGTCCATCGAGAGGTGATTTGGAAACTAATTCGCTAATACCAAGGGGTGCCACCAACAATTATATACCTCATCCAACAGCTGTGCGATAATACTGCGTGCCAAGTAATCCACAGAATCCTTCGAAGTGAAGACAGGAGTAAGACAGGGTTGCCTACTATCACCAATGATTTTCCTGATTGCGGTAGACTGGATAATGTGACAGACAGCGGGCAGCGAGGAGACAGGCATAAAATGGACCCACACAAAAAACTTGGAGGATCTGGACTTCACCGATGATATATGTCTGATTTCCCACAAACTGGGAGATATGCAGGTGAAAAGCAACAAGTTGGCAGAAAAAGCATCAAAGATAGAACTTCAGGTAAATATAGAGAAAACAGAGGTGATGAAGATTCCCGGCCTACAGCAACAGCCACAGCAACAACAACAGACAACAATCAGCATAAATGGGAGAAATCTGAAAGAAGCAACCTCCTTTAACTAACTACCTACCAACCTGGGAATCATCGTTTCAAATACAGGCGGACGGAACTGATGAGAATATCAAAGCGACGATAAGGAATGCAAGGTAAGCTTTCATTACTCTCAAGTCTGTATGAAGGAGATCAATAGCACTACTCAGGATCCGGATTTTCAACTCGAATGTGAAGTCAGTGCTACTGTGCGGATCAGAGACTTGGTTCCGCATCACGAAAGCCGTTTCTAACAAATTACGGACCTCCATGAACATCTGTCTTCACTCAATATCAGATAGCCGGCTAGAAAAGATCAGCAATAGGGAGAGATCTCCTCAATAAACCAACGTATCAACCCAGTAGGAACCAATTGTGCAACACATATGCAGGAAGAAATGGAGGTGGATTGGCCATACTCTGAGAAAACAAAGCATCAAGTGAGTAACATCACACGCCAGGCCATTGCTTGAATAGAACTCGAATGGGAAGCGGAGAGTTAGTTGGTCGTCAGTGCGAGGGTGACATGGAATGGAGGAGGTCGAGCAAATACGAGGTGAGGACATGTGGGCAGACGTGGAGTCAGGTGAAAACGTTGACAGGGAATCGAACGCAATGGAGACATGTGGCTGAAGCACTTTGTTCCTCTAGGAACCAAGGAAAACAATAATAATAATAACACTTCGCTTAAAACACATGGGACTAGATAATATTTATTACAGCATATTGTAATTGTATATATAAAATACTGTTAGCCACTATTATGAGTGATGACGAATTAACTTTAGTTAGAGAACAATTAAAAACTCGGGTGTACTGAATAGCCATTATGTCACCGTTTGAGACTCCTCATCTCTACGTATGCATCACCCAACCAGGGATCTAACCACTGTTACAGCCACTGTAATATAAACCACCGGCCTACCATTACTAACTTCGCGATATGTAACCCAATTATCAGTCAATATATCATCAACCAATGTTTGTCCTGACACCTCACTTGGTAGAAACCGCTATTCACGATTTCCCACTGGAATGGTGTATTGTTAGATGTAAGACTGTAGGAAAACTCTTCCCATGGTTTCGATAATATGTCAGGGGAAAACTACCTTGACTGATATGACAGCTTTTGCAAAGATTCAATTCAAGCTAACTTTTTTAAGTTTTTCACTCTGAGAGTTAAAAATTGATGTTTACTGTGTCTGTACAACCTGTATGACATGTCTGCGAGCACTTATCTCCAGGATGGATGCATTGAATAACTTCAAGAGTATAAATTTTCCAACTTTAATTGCTACCATCTGTACTGTTGATGTTAGTAGGATTGAGTCGAATGCAGACACCATAGGAATTTCTTCTGCATCTATTTATATGACGGGTATGCACTCTGCATGCTCGATCCTGGTGCCCACTTAAGAGTGACTGAGAATGCTCTGACCCCAGATGGAGGCTCACCATCTCACCTCTATAGGTTGAAAATCACAATGGACCCTAATCGGGTGAGCTCAGGCGTGTAGTTTTTGTCAGTGGTAAGGCCTCATGGCCTCCCTTTATATGTGTTGGTGGCACAGCGGTTAAGACTCTCGCTGACCATGCAGATTGTTTTGGGGTTCGACCTCCTTTCGACGCACACCAGATTTCAACTATCGGCCGATATCACCTGCTGAAAATTCCATACATGTACCAAAAATACGATGTAGAATCAAGCTATTATCATAAATAAAATTAAAAACAAAAGAAATCTTAGTTCAAATAAGTGTGACTCAGACACTTTTAGTGAAATTAAAGATTAGATGGCCGACAACGAATGATAAGAAACAAGGAACTTTGACATTTAGCACAATCCATCGCACAACATATATGCAGGATGAAGTGAAGGTGGATTGGACATACATTGAGGAAATCGCCAAGTGAAATTACACCTTGAATGAGGAGCGTGACATAAAGAAGTTCCAGCTTTTGAGTATTCGTAGGGCCAGCTAAAGAGCTGAGAGAGAATCCGGTGAAAGGGAAATATGGTGCTGAAGCCCTATATTCCACTCAGAACACAGATAATGAATAAAATCAATGAAGATATCAGATACATAGGGAGCCCCTGATATCTGTATCTCCTCAGCTTGGAATTCTTCATCACAGTGCGCAGCAGTAATTTGATTTCCATTAATTACACCCAAATTCATCTTTTTCATGCGATCGACCAGTTCAAATAGGAGAGAATAAAAGCTTATGAGAAATTGTGAAGTCAGCTAAAAATACTGCAAAGAACAGAGTGACATATCGTTGTGTTTCTGGAGCTCTATATTCCACTAAGAATCCAATGGAATAACAATATCGTCAGTGATTCACTCGTTCAGTTGTGGTCTTATAGTTCAACTTCATGATACGTTTTGCTGCCTTAAAATAACAGAAAACTATAATTTCATTGTGAATGGAATTTACCGTAAAATGTAACTTTCATTTCTTTAATGTTAGTTTATTATTATTTTTTCCCGCTGCCCCTTTTTTTGTAACCTGTCTAGTCTCGAGATGATTATATGGAGCTAACTAAACTTCGACAGGAACGTGATGAGCTGAGAAGTCTACTCAATAAATTAGAGCATAGAGTTCAAGAAGTAAGTGTAGTGCATTCATTTGAATAACCCTCTGATTGATCAATGTTCAAGATTATATTCTTTTTTATACATTTGATTCCATTGATAAATTTCGATAAAGAAAGGAAGACGAAATTTGCAGTATAAAATGTGATATCGTCATTCTATTCCATGGGTTCTCATCAGCTGCAAAATTACCTGAAATTACAGATTGATAATAACATACTTTAATGTTTGAGAGTGGTAGTAGAGAAGAAATACTATAAAATTGACGCATCCACAGTGTAACCATTACAATTTTTAGTTAAAGTTGTCATCATCAATTTATATGCTTTCAAAGTAGAAAAGAGGGGGGAGGGGTAAGACAGAAAACAGAAAAAATTAACAAGACAGTGTCATCTTGTAGGTTCATATAACAACTCAAAAAACAAAAGCGGTTACAGTTTGTTGTTCAATGAGTTGAGATCACTGAATTAGATGACTAATTAATGTAATCAAAATCAAAATTCACTTACCAAGGTAGCGAGAAGTTAATCACACTCTCTTTTTGCATGCATAAGTCGGGTTTGAATCGTTTGATTGCGATCGTTTCGGTAAATCATCAGCATAAAGTGATGACAGAATAACCTTCAACAAGAAAACAACCAATCAGAAGACTTTGCTTCTCCACCGACAATAATGTACATTAAAATCTATAAATATCCTTTGGTTTTCTCAATAAACGATCTGTTGCCTGGTCCTTGTCCTCTGTCGTTACACATATACTCAATGTACAAACTTAACTTTGTCATCAGTGTGCTGTATACCATTGTCTCTACTCAAATATAGTACTACTACTTTCAGTATTACAAGGATTTTGATTGGTCATTAGCCAATAACTAGTGGAATGTGTTTGGTCCTTGATGTTGGTGTAGACTGAAATCTATCAATCGTGTTTGTAATGTGGCTACCATGCTACGTTAATTACCACAACGACGAATCCTTTGAATTGTTATCAGATAACGTCCACATTGCAAACTTGACTGGTAGAATTCCGTTTTTACCTACACGAATGATTAGTTACTGCTTAGTGTCCAATCAAAGCATTCATTACAGTTCTATGCGAGGTCAGTCGTAAGCCCGAATAACTCAGTGTTAATGTCTCTGAACATACCACTAGGTAAAGTTGTATTCTCTGAGCTAGTTGAATGGTTTATTTGCGAAGCTTTCATTGCCCTAGTACTAGGCAACATCTTCAGTGCATACTTCAATTTGAAGGAAGTGAACATTTAGATTTATCCACGTTTATTAATTATCTCTCCTGGTGACCTTGAACGTGATTGGTTGTTCTTGTGTGTTTTCACACCCTCTAAGCTACTTGTTTCATTGACCTGAAGTTTTATCCTTTGTGTGTGAGACTTCCTTCTTATCGATTGGTAAATTTTTACTGTGTCAGTGTATCTATTGATTGACGATTCACTGGAATACCTGGCGGGCTTTAAGAATTCTCTGGCTAGCATTCCTGGTGTTTTCTCTGTCTAATATTTGAATGTTGGTTGTCCCAGTCGAACTGATGTCCGTGGTTGTCTGTGTGCAGCGAAATGAAGGAGGGAATGGATGTCATGTCTTTTGACGGAAACAACCATTTCCCATACAAGTAGCCCAGAAGGTGTGAAAACACACAAAATCAACCAATCATGACATTCAAATGGTCACCAGGAGAGATGACCAATAACCTCGCGGTGAAGATATTGCTTAATAGGGCAATGACATCTTCACAAATAAGCCATCCAGCTAGCTCAGAGAACACAATCACATCAAAATCATCCACCTGAGCTACAAATCTTCTTCATCACAGGACTAGATGATTTACTGGGCTTTAAGTCACATAAAGGGATATGAGGTGTTTTTTCCTCAAAACTAAAGACACGCCTTGCTCACTGACTGATAAGTACCAACAAGTATGAAACATAAGTGTAGAATTTCCTGCCAATTAGCTCCAACGATTAAACAACTACTAATACTGCTCTTCAGTTTACTTGTATTATGACAAGTAATGAGTATGTCATAGGAAAAAAATGATAGATAAGTCAACTGTATCATAAGTGGTGAAAGGGCGAGAACAAATTAAACTCATGTTTACGCATTTTTTTACCTGGTACACAGGTTTGTCATACATTCAAAGGCATACAGAATTAATTATTTTCCAATGTCATGTTTCCTATAAACGTTTGCTATTGTTCCAGAAAGGAAATGTACTCAGCACCACAATTATTTAGACATACTCTATGTTTGTTTGCTGTTTTGTTTTGTTTTAACAAAATTCAAAACAGGAAAAAGGAATAAAGTGGGGGGGGGGTTCAAAAACAAAATAAGGAAATACGTAGATCGTAATAATTATACAGACAGAGTAGAGGAAGTTTGCTTTTACAAACTGAAGGTTAGGTCCCCACTTCACACATACTTCTTTTCTACTTATTAAAAGGTATTTTTACTTGGGTGATGTATTTTCTGGGTGTAACATTCTAAGCCAGTGTCAATCAAACTACATTTCTCTTCAAGTAAATTCTATACTGTGAATAGGAAATTTATTTTTAAAAAAAAGCTACTTTTATGCCTGTTGAGTCATAGTAACCATGACTGCATCAGGGGATAGAGTAACCATAGCAGTTGTCAACTCCTGTGTGATAATTGCAGTTTGTTGACTTACTAGACACTTCGACAAATGACAGTGTAAGACGTGTTGTTAAGTTATTTCAAAAAAAAGACGTAGAATTTCATACATATGGTTCACTTGATAAATTTCGATAGAGAAAGAAAGACCAGATTTGCAGTATAAAATGATATCGTCATTCTATTTCACAGGTTCTCATCAGCTGCTGCAAACTACCAGAAATTACAATGGTTATAAATTATAACATTTCATACTTCAATGTTCGAAAGGTAATCAAGAAAACACAATAATTTTCAAGTATTGGTTTGGTAGGGATTTTGTTTAATTGCATGGAGGATTTCATCATGAGCTGACATCAGTTAGAGAACCACTGGAAAACCAGCTGGGAGTACTGGACAGCTGTTTCGTCCTAGTTTGGGACTCTTCAACAGTACGCACCCACCATAGGTGGTTCGAACCAAGGACCTTCTGGTTACAAGACTAGCGAGCTCGTAGACCATTGAGCCACTGGGATGCGATCCAATGGTCCTTGAATTCTAACTTCTGCCAATTCACGTATGACATAGCGCGACCATTTCGCAATGTCTTCTTAGATCAGTTACTGCCTCATCTTCAACCTGCTGTACCCTACTGGTCACGGCTTCCCACTAGAACCTTAGGTTAACTGCCTGAATAGGGCCATTGGATCGGGTCCCAGTGGCTCAATGGTCTACGAGATCGCTAGTCTTGTAACCAGAAGGTCCTGGGATCGAATCCCGGTTGGCGCGTACTGATGAAGAGTCCCAAACTGGGACGAAACAGCTGTCCAGTACTCCCAGCTGGTTTTCCAGTGGTTCTCTAACTGATTTCAGCTCATGATGAAATCCTCCATGCAATTAAAACATAATAAGACCAACGCATCCAGAATATAAGTATTACAATTATTTTTAGTTTAAGTTACCATCAATTTATAAGCTATCAAACTATGAAAGAAAAAAGGGTGGGGGCGGGGTTGAGAGAAGACAGAAAACAGAAAAATCGAATAAACAGTGTTAGCTTGTACGTCAACATGTACGTCAACTCAAGAAGGTTAAAGTTCATCAAATTGAAAACTTGCTTATTGAGCTCATCTCACTGGTGTGTATGACTAAACAGTGTAATGAAAGTGAATAAGTTTGGTTTGAGACGTTTGATTTTGATTGCAATTGCTTCAGCAAATCGTAGTAGATTCACTGTCCTGTGTATGCTTAGTGTTTTGAAGGATTTGGAAATCTTGAAAAAATGAGCCGTATCCACAGGGTGGGTGTTTAGGTAATTGCACTTTGTAAATATGTACTTTTTCTCTTAAGCATAAGTTTCTCGAAATATGCTCCGAAAGTCGGATAGAAGCCCTTCTTTCTGTCCTTCCAATGTACTTGTTGCCGCAGGTGCACGTAAATTTGTATATTCAGTTGGAGGTGACATCAGCAGGATCTTTATCCAGTTTTGATTGGCTTATAGAGCATGTAGTGCTTGGTGTATAGTGTCACCAGCTTGGCTGCAGGGAAGCATCTCTTCATGGCTCCTTTCATCCTTTGCTTAGTCATACATACTAGTGAGCTCAGCTCACTAAGCAACTTTTCAATCTGATGAACTTTAACCTTTTTGAGTTGTCATGTTGACGTATAAGCTAACACTGTTTATTAGATATTCAAGTGTTGGTTTGTAGGGATTTGGTTGATTGGTTACAGGATTCCATCATGAGCTGAAATTGGTTAGAGAACCACTGGAAAACCTGGGAGTACTGGACAGCTGTTTCGTCCTAGATTGGGACTAACTCTTCAGCAGCACGCACCCACCGGGGTTCGAACCGAGGACCTTCTGGTTACAAGGCTAGCGAGATGGTAGACCATTAAGCTACTGGGAACCGATCCAATGGCCCATGAATTCTAACTTCTGCGCTATATCGTGAATTGGCAGAAGTTAGTGCGGCAGCAAGTACATTGAAAGAACAGAAAGAAGGGCTTCTATCCGACTTTCAGAGCATATTTCGTGAAACTTATGCTTAAAAGAAAAAGTAGATATTTACAAAGTGCAATTACCAGACACGCACTTTATGGATACGGCTCATTTTTTCAAGATTTCCAAATCCTTCAAAACACTAAGCATACACAGGACAGTGAATCTACCACGATTTACTGCTGAAGCAATTGCAATCAAACATCTCAGACCAAAACTTATGCACACAGAAAGAGAGAGTGTAGTCAATCTCTCACTCACTCCCTGGGTAACCGTATTACTTTCATTACGCTGATTATTCACACACACTGGTGAGCTTAGATCACTAAGCAAGTTTTCAATTTGATGAAATTTAACCTTCTTGAGTTGGCGTACATATTGATGTACAAACTAACACTGGTTTCTGTCTTCTCTCACCCCGCCACTTTTTTGATAGTTTGATAGCATCTAAATTGATGGTAACTTAAATTGAAAATAATTTTAATCCTTATATTCCGGATGCGTTGATCTTATAATGTTTTCTCGATTACCTTTCGAACATTGAAGTGTGAAATGTTATTATTGATAACCATTGTAATTTCAGGTAGTTGTGTGCAGTTAGCTGATGAGAACCTGTGAAATCGAATGACAATACCATTTTATACTTCAAATTTGGTCTTTCTTTCTCTATCGAAATGAAACAAAGGAACCAAATGTATGAAACTTTTAGGTTGTAAGCAGTTGAAGAGATTCCACCGGAACAAATGATAACCTCATATTATTTATCCTTCACAAGCAATTTGTGTTTGATTTTTGTTTTAATTCATGAAGGAGAATAAATGTATGAAATTACGAATTTATCTACCAACTACAGTTAAGGAATTCCTCTTAAATTATAGCACTTGTACACATTACTAATGGTTACATGAATGTCAGAAGAAATACAAAACTGTCTGTCACCTGTCAAACCTTTTCTTTTGATTTTAGGATAACGACCTAAGGCGTCTATAAAAGATACACTTGATTATGCGTGTGCGTGTGTGTGCGTTTGTGTCCAAATTCTAGTTCACTCATAAGCCTACCTGTGTTTGAATAACACAAAGCCCTTTTGTTTCTTTACCTAAAAATACTTTCAGCTTATTTTTCATTGAATATTAGTCAAGAAATGATAATCATTCATTTTTAAACTAATTTTAGACAAATTTTACTTTGAATTTTCAAACAAAAAAGAATACAGAAACTTTCAAGGTCAACTGTTAACGTTGTCATAGCAATTATTAGCAGATATCCATCATCATACAGTTCAATAATTTGTTCTCGCGGTTATGCATTCCAAGGCTTCTTTCTTTATGAAATTGTTTCCAACTAATTCAGTGTAAATTTTCATAGTATGCCTACCTCAGTTAGAGAAAATCAAGTAGTACAAGATGTCTGTTTCGTCTTTGTTTGCGATTCTTCAGAAATACACTCATTACCCTGACTGACTGACTGACTAAGTGACTGATTTCAGAGTAGAAATTTACACCCATATGCAGCAGTTCAAGTCGCCACACTCCATGTAGGACACAAAGGAAGAGAAGGAGGTTAAGGGAAATGCAAAATAGAGACAGTAAACAGAGATATGAGGCAAAAAGAATAGTAATATCGAAGAACAATATAGTTTTATTGGGTGTTATGAGTCACAAGGAGTGGATGTATCTGCGACAGCCATTGAGAACGAAGATTTTGATCCATATCACCGATTGTCTCCAACCTCCATTAGTTTTTACTATCTCGAGGACCCCAACTGGTCAGGTAGTCTACACCTACCTACGTGACTGGCTTAAACTAACTGTTGTGGATTTCATTGACTAACGAGGCCATGTTTTGATTTGATCACCGATGGCTCAGCTAAAAAGAGAGTCAGTCTCGCGATCAAACGCATAAAACCAAGTCTATGTAGACAAGAAGAGACAGCAGTGAACACTGTGCTTTCTTGATCTCACTGAACTTGCATAGCGAAGTTATATAATTTTGGTTACATCATGCATTCTCTTATTTTATTGTTTCATCTGAACATCAGTCATCTTACGCCTACTTTACAACACATCAGAGACCATTATCCAGTTTAATGCCACCTTTTTTTAACGCTCTTAAAATCTTTTTAAACGATTATGTCACTTTTTTCTCATCTGGATTCTGATTGGTTGTTCAAGGTCGCAGAGTTGAACTTTGCCCAATGATCTGATATATTACATTGTATGGTGGAATATTAACTTTCTATCTTCTATTTCTTTTCAAAAATAAAATTAAAACTTATTTAGATTCAGCGTAATGTTCATACAATAACACAAGAAAGGGATCAAATCAACAAACTCTACAATGACGTAAGTTGTCATTCATGAATTATTCGTCTATTGTCATTATTCTACTTATAATTATTATCAGTAGTATAAGCATTTAAAATGGCAGAAGTAATAATACATCGTCAGTTCGTTGATCACAAGTTGAAATGAGTTAGAGAACCGTTGAAAGCCACTGAGTACTGAACAGTTGTTTCGTAACAGTTCCCATGACACCCAACCCTGCAGGATTCAGAAACTTAATACCACTGGGTTCTATCTCAGTAGGTGAATGGTCAAAGAAATCGTTACGTAAGCAGGAGCTGCTGGCTATACTCTCATCCTTCCCTCTCTTCTCATTCTACTACTGATCAGTAAGATTGGCGGTGTTTTGAAGTATGTTGCCCGGGATTCGAACCAAGAATTATTGTCAATCTATCAAGGAACTAGTCATTTCAATTCTCTGGAAAGAACTTTGTCCAAAATCTAATTGATTCACAGTCCCCCATTTTTTGGTGGATGACCTAGCAACATGTCCGGTGTATTGTGAATTACAGAAAGAGGCGTTTGTTCCTCGCTTTTTGATACACAGAGGTGACTACCTTGTAGTTTTATTTGAATCTGTAAAATTAGCTGGTGTTACTTTGATCAGGTGAACTGAAGAGACCTTCAAGTGACGTAGCATTCCAGACCCTCGAGTGAAACATGAATGGAAGGCTGTGGCTATTGCCCCTGACACTTATACTTTACTACTTCCGAATCTGACTGAAGAATCATGTACTTCATCACAAGTGGTGAAACAGTTTTTTTTGCAATCACTTCGAATACCTTGGCACGTTAATTGAGTCAGGGCAATTTGTTTAACGTGTATTTATACTACAACACTCTTGAGTAATCTTTTGTAGACACTGATAGTTAAAAGACTATGACATTCTTAGTCAGTTCACTTAAAGTTATCGTATTTCGTCGATTTATTATGCATTATTATTATTATTCCCCTGGGTCCCGAAGGGGATTGCTTATAGTCTCTCATGTCCTCCAAGCACAACCTCCTCCATGACACCCTTGGACCGACCATTTGTCGTTTCCCAGTTGGGTTCCACTTCAGGGCTGACTTGGCACGTGATGTCTGTAGACAGTCTCCTCAATGTGTTCTCAATTTATCTCCATTTTCTTCTACATACTTCTTGAGCAATGGGTTCTTGGTTGGTTTGTTCTCGGAAATCCCTGTTTCTAGTCGTTTCTAACCATGTGATCTTCGATATGGCCTGAAGGTTGATGTATGTAAAGGCTTGAAACCTGTTGGAAATGCTTTTGTTGACGCGACAAGTTTCTGACCAAAATAGAAGGAGTGACCTGACATTGGTGTTAAAAATCCGAACCTTGTTGTTTATGCTGACTGCGGAAGATTTACACACTGATCTCAGAGTAATGAATGTTTGTCTTGCACTTCCCATTCTGGCTTAAAAATCCTCATTAATACCGCCTGTGGTTGGAACTATGCTTCCTAGATAAGGGTAGGAATTGACCCCTTTAAATTTCTCCCGCTGACAGTGATTATTGCTTCTTGCTGTCAGTTGATTATCTACGTCAACTCCGTCTTCTCTATGTTCACTTAGTGACGCAAGCGGACGACCAACCAAATGACCTTGATCAACGAAAAATATTATCAGGATAGAAAATTTTTATAAACAAACATATTCATTAATTGTTGTCCCTTAGATGTCCTAGAAATGTCTCCCACTTTGTCGTTGAAGTTCTTAGTGTTAGTCCAAACCATGAATTCATCTAGATGACTGCTGATCATGTCATTTTGTGAACCGTTTATAGCTTGAAACAAACATTCACAGAATCAACCAACAGAATCAGTGTGCTTGATATACAACGGATTAACAAAATCAGAAGCATAATTAACTGTTAACTGGTGGTATTTCGTCCCGTCTGGGACTCGTCAACCGGATGTACTTACATTCCCCAGTGAGATAGTGATGATTTTCCACCGAGATCCGAACCAAATGCCCATATTTTCAAATGCCACAGCGTTATCCACTAGACCACTTGGGCCACGACAGCCACTGCCTCTTGTGCAACGGGTCATATTGATTATTTAGCTGAATTTTAGATTTTCCCATCGATTCAACTGAATAATTAACAGTGTTGTGGATAAAGCCAATATTATGAAGATAACTATCTATAACCTCTTAATTTGTCAGTGTGGATAACTGCTTCAGCTTTCTAAAAACGGCGGATGATTAAGCCTACTTAAAATCCTACTGTCCAGACAGTGTTGAGATATGAGATTAGGGTAACATTTGAAATAAAAGTGTAACCTGATAAAGTGCTTGGTACGCAGAGCGAGAACAATCTGCTCGAGTAAATGTCGTGATGAGGAACCTAATAATATTAAATGGTCGCTGAGTGAAAGTGGTTATCCAGAAAAGTTTACTGATAAGAATATGAATCTAAAGTCAAAGCAGCTCAAGGTACCAACAGTTCCTAAAAAGGAATTATTCTTACAAATGTAGTTCTTTGGGGACAACATCAGTGAGATACTAATACAGAGCCTTAGAAATGCGGTAAAGAGAGTATTCCCTGTCGCTGAATTACGCTGTGTCTTCAAAACCGCTCCTCTTCTGCGTTTGAGAGTAAAAGATAAACTGCCTAATTTCGCCTCTTCCATGTGTATCTACCAATTTAATTGCTTTCGTGGAGTCAGTTACATAGGCCATACAATTAGGCGTGTTTCTCATCGAATTTCCGAATATCACCCTATCTAGTTAAGTAAAGGACAAACACAATCTATTCGTAACGCTGTTCTATCTTATCTTGTGGATGTCAACGAGGCAGCTTTCAAAGTTATTTGCCGCATTCCCAAACAAAATCTATTCACATAGCGCTATTCTATCTCATCTTGTGGATACAGAACACGAGATTGATGTCAACCAGTTCATTTACTAAATATTGCTGAGACTGGCTGTTGGGATCCACATTAAGAAGCCTAATTTATGCGTCCAAAAGAAGTTGGTTCAGACATTGCCTTAACCTTGGCCATCTAGGTTTGAATGATCCTGAAATTTTGTGGAATTCTCCTAATGTTATTTGATATTCTATTTGCTACTATATCTTTATTATTATTATCTAGGCATCTTTAATAAACTGTGATTGCATTGACCTTACTTTACAAATTGATATTATTTAAAAAACACTGATATTGTTATTGACTACTATTCTAGAATATTCTATGTATATAAACATATATAGTATATAATTGTAGAGCCAGAAGAGGAAATTATCGAAAAGGGTATTCTTCGCTCAGTTATTTTGTGGTTCATTTGAATAAAGCAAGAACAACAGTTTTTGCAGAACGAAAAGCTGCCATCATTGTTTATTTCGTTGGCTTCTCATCAGCTGCTTACAGCCCGTAATCATTATTAAAAATATCTACAGAAACAATTTTAACATACTTGCACAGAGAGTTCATTTTTAAACAAAAATCAATCAATCACTATATGCATACGGTAGTAATATATATAATATTAAACACTATTCCGAACAATAATGATCATACACAATGAAAACTTTTCAGCATTACGTAATCAGATGAAAGAGAGGTGAAAATATCCAGTTACCGGGCAGGGCAAAGAAAGACTGATAACTGTTTCCTTCTGAACGCACAAATCAGTTTTCAGGCGCTCGATGGAGATGGCTTCAGCAAATTTTAGGGGAATTGAATACTTTTTTGCCTACTGATAATTTTGAACGATCTTTCGACGTCCACCTCATGACCTGTATCAAGGAGATGCCTGGTGATGGCACTGTTTAAAGCATTTGTTCCCTTTAGACATAATCTTTTTAGTACATATTCAGAAAATCGTAGATATGCCTACGTTGCTAAGACTATTTCTTATACGCATATATTATTGCACATAAGAGTATTCAAACATTGTACACATAATAATTATTAATTGATTTTGTTTTAGTCACGTTGTGAAATACACCGATTACATCAAGATCTTTATGCAATGCATGAAACTGGTGATCGTAATACTCAAACTACACAGACTGTTTTACGTCGAGTTGAAGCTGAACGAGATCGTGCTTTAGTTGATTTATCAAGAGTTACTGCTGAACGGGATAGTTTAATTACTAAGTATAAAGTATGTTGTTCTTTTCTTTTTTTGTCAGTACTATTTTTTATGCTTGAATTTAGTGTCAATAGTTGTACTCACATGCACACACACACATGCACCAATGAGCACCCATAGATATTTATGCACGAGCACGAGCTATGCATGCTTATTCACTATTAAAATCAAACAAAAATGTTAAATATGAGCACAAATTTGCATATTTCTTTCATTCTGTCTTGCATTTTATCATCCAATCTGTTTTTACTTTGAATGGTAGCCATTTTTGTCCGGGAAATTCAAATGTGGCGCCAAAATTTGTTTAAATTGATTATTGATTTATTTAAATGTAAGGAACTAACACCTAAGTATGTCCTTAATGAAACTGATAACAACAGAGAAGAAAAACGGTTGTATATATATAGAAAAACAAAACACTCAAGGTCTTGGATCTTTTGTACTCTTTGTTTTTCTACTTTTTTTGCACACATTTGATTATTGCGTGTTAGAATTCAACAGAAACTGCACATTCTGATAAGTTACGATTAACCAATCAGTTGGATCATTTAGAGAATAGTTTAAATCAAGTAGCTGAAGAACGTGATGAAGTACTTCGACGTGTTTCAACACTGCGATTGCGTATTGATGAATTGCATCAACGTCAACAACAATTAGAGCAAACTTTAGCTGAACGACAAGAATTACTTAAAGTGAGTTTATTGTTATTATTATTATGCTATTTTTGGATATTGATTATGGGTAAAATGAGTGTTAACTAGTGATTTAGTATTCAGTTTCTTCGTAAGGCTTCAATGAAACGCGTAGTCTCTTAAGACAGGAGTAGTTCCGTGTAATCTGTGCCCTGGGGCATACGGTGAATCAGAATCTGACTAAAGTTAAATATATATATCGGTGAAATTGAATCTAGAGATTTCACTTTTTGCTTCGGTGTTCATAAATAATTTGGAAATATTTGTGTACTATTATTCATAACTAATGGTTTTTCCATAATTCTGTTTATCTAATATGAGCTGGACCAGATGGAATACCCCCTGAAGCACTGAAAGCGGACCCAGAGATGACAGCAGATATGCTGACTCCATTATTGCAAAAGGTCTGGAAGGAAAGAAAGGTGCCCACTGACTGGAAGAAAGGTTACCTAGTGAAACTATCAAAGAAGGGCGACTTAGGACTCTGCAAGAACTGGCGAGGAATCATGCTCCTGTCGACGCCAAGTAAAATCCTGAGTCGCATCATCCTGGAGAGAATCAAGGACGCGCTGGATACAGAACTCCGACCAGAACAAGCTGGATTCAGGAAAGGCAAATCATGTTCTGACCAAATTGCGGCTCTACGCATTATCATCGAACAAAGCATGGAATGGCAATCAAACCTCTACCTTAACTTTGTAGACTTTGAGAAGGCCTTCGACGGCGTTGACCGCGAAGTAATTTGGAAACTACTCGAGTACTACGGCGAACCCGAAATATTCATCAACCTTATTCAACAGTTGTATGACAACAGCACATGTCAAGTGATCCACAACGGAAAACTCAGTGAAGTGTTTGGAGTAAACACAGCAGTCAGACAAGGGTGCTTATTATTATCACCAATGATATTCCTAATTGTGGTGGACTGGATTATGCGTCAGACAGTGGGAAACGAGCAGACTGGGATATCCTGTCCGGACCGACATGAAGAACATAGAAGACCTGGATTTCGCAGATGATTTATGTTTGATGTCACACAAAATCGAAGACTTACAAGCGAAAACCGACAAACTGGTCGAAGAAGTAGCAAACACAGGACTTCAGGTGAACATAGACAAGACGGAGATTATGAAAATAACCAACCAACAACAGCAGCAACATCCAGCGCCAATCACCATCAACGGGAGGGATTTGAAAGTGGTTACTTCATTCACTTATCCAGGGTGCATTGTCTCAACTACAGGAGGAACGGACGAGGATGTCAAATCGAGAATCGGGGAGGTGAGAAACACATTCATCAACCTGAAACCAATCTGGAAATCTTCGTCACTCAGCATCAACAACAAAATTCTGATCTTCAATACAAATGTCAAGTCAGTCAGTTCTTCTATACGGATGGATCAGAAACTTGGCTAGTCACCAAGAATATTTCTAACAGGTTGCAGACCTTTATCAACAACTGTCTTCGCCGTGTACTGAACATCAGATGGCTGGAAAGAATCACCAACAAGAAACTATGGGAACAAACAAAACAAGAACCAATCGCTCAACAAATATGCAGGAGAAAGAAGTGGAGATGGATTGGACACTCGCTGAGGAGGCCACTGGGTGACATAGCGCGTCAGGCCATTGCTCGAGTGGAACCCGAAAGGGAGGTGGCGAGTGAGACGTCCAAGGGTGACATGGAGGAGATCATGTGAAGAGGAGCTGAAACAGAATGTACTGACATAGATGCAGGTGAAAAGTACCGCAGAAGACAGAAGCAAGTGGAGAAGTGTAGCTGAAGCCCTATGTTCCACTAGGAACCCAAGGGAACAATAAATACAATAATGATATGAGTATAAAGCGCCAACAAATTGTCGTTTGAATACATCAGTGAAACACTAATAATCTGTGCAATGTACGCCTTCATAAGTGTTATTAGTTCCCGTGGATGGATATGAAATCTAACAAAGGCATACATATACATATTGATGGACTGGATGATGCGGCAAACATGAGAGAAAGAGAAAACAGACATACGTTTGACAAATATAATGACTGTAGAAGATCTGGACATCGTAGATGATCTATATTTAATGTTACACATACTTGAGAATTCCCAAGCGAAAACTATCAAAAGCATTTCCATCAGGCTATTACAAACTTTTAACGACTCATGTGCCCTTCTGTCGCTACTGAAGATCATATGCCAGGCTAGTCAGATTAAAGGACGAGGGACTGTAAAAGACAGCGAACCAGTCAACCAACCAACCATTGCTGAAGAAATTTGCAAGATGAAATGGAAATAGGGGACATCAGCAACAAGGCTTCTATGTGGAATGCAGAAGGGAAAAGTGGAGTTAAATGTGGTATGAAGTTGATATGGAGTGTGACTAATATGAAAAACTGCAGGTGAACATAGGGAAGATGGAGGTGATGAAAATAACCAACCAATGGCAACAAAAACAACAACAACAGCAGCCAGCATCAATCACCATCAACGGGAGAGATTTAATAGAGGTTACGTCCTTCACTTATTTAGGCAGCCAGTGTCGTTTCGACCACAGACACTCGGAACGGATGAAGATATTAAAGCTGGCAATATACGCCTTCATCAATCTGAAAGCAATTTGGAAATCTTCTACACTAAGCATAGAGAACACTTTTCAGAATTTCAACACAAATATGAAGTCAGTCAGTCGGTTCTTCTATATTGGTCAGAAACGTGGCCAGCAGACTTTCATCAACAGCTACCCCCCCCTCGCTGGCTGGGTCCATACTGAAGATCAAATGGCCGGACAGAAAAAATTAGCAATAAGAAACTCTGGCTGGGAACAAACCAGAAGGCGAGAACCAATCGCTCAACAAATATGTAACAAAAAATGGAGATGGATCGGGCATACATCGAGGAGGCCATTGAATGACATCACGCGCCAGGCAACTACTCGAGTGGAATCGCAGTGGGAAGCAACTAGTGGGTCGTCAATGGGAGAAGATCGTTTCAGGAAGCGATGAGAGAGTTTGGGCAGTCGTCGACCCAGCTGAAGAGAATGGCAGAAAATAGAAGAAAGTGGAGATGTGTTATTGAATCCCTTTTTCCCATTCGGAACCCAAAGGAACAATAATAATAATGATATTAAGAGTTCATCTATAGAGATTTTGAGGTTCTTACTCTTTATCAATGCTCAACTCCTTTTCATTGCTAACTTTTTCAACTTATAATTCAATTTAATAATAATAATAGCTTTATTATGGAAAAAATGCGTTTATACATAATACATAATTTTCAGCGGGTTCCATCGCACGGTGTTTATCCCTTGTGTAGAATTTGCAAATAATATAATGATCGATAATACATCATCTGATGCAATATTGCCCCATCCGAAGGATGCTTCAACGCTAATCCACAAAATTCAGCCTCTATTTTCTTCGAAAAATTCTTAGCGATAGGTAGGAATTTATGTGAAATTATTCGCCAATATAGATTGCAACTCATTATGGCAATTAAAAGATTAGAACAATTTGAAACTGAGTAAAAAGGATACATTACGATAGATAGAAAGATTTAGGTAGCCTAGTGATTTAAGTAGACCGCGGTGTTTGTCAAGATCGTTACATGCTTACTTATTTAGCCTTGTTATGAAGTAATCTGACTGCTGTTTTGAGGCAATGAAAGGTTTCGTGTAAACAGGCGGTTTTCTTTCTTATTAAAGTTTGCCAATGATGTTGTTGTTCCAGCAGAAGCATTGAAAATGGACCCAGAGACAATAGCGAACTTGATGACGCCACTACTGGAGAAGGTGTGGAAAGAAGGCAAAGTACCCGAGGATTCGAAGAAAGGATAATTATTCAAACTACCGAAGAAAAGAGACTTAAGTCAATACAAGAAGTGGCACGGAATTATGTTCCTGTCCATCCCAAGCAAAATACTAAGCCACATCACCCTGGAGAGAATCGAACATGCCCTGGATGAAAAACTTCGACCGGAACAGGCTGGATTCAGGAGAAACAAGTTATGTATTGATCAGCTCGCGACATTACGGATCATCATGGAACAAAGCTTGGAATGGCAGTCACCTCTCTATCTCAACTTCATCGACTTTGGAAAGGCCTTTGGAAGACAGCGTCGATCGAGAGGTGATTTGGCAACTACTTCGCTACTACGGGGTGCCACTGAAAATTGTACATCTCATCCAACAGCTGTACGACAATGCTGCAGTAGACTGGATAATGCGACAAACAGCGGGCAATGAGGAAACAGGCAAAAAATGGACTCATACATAAAATTTGGAGGATCTGGATCTGGATTTCGTCGATGATATATGTCTGATTTCTCACAAACTGGAAGATATGCAAGCGAAAAGCAACAAGTTGGCAGAAGAAGCATCAAAGATAGGACTCCAGGTGAACATAGAGAAAACGGAGGTGATGAAGATTCCTGGACAAGAACAACAACAACAGACAACGATCAGCATAAATGGGAGGAACCTGAAAGAAACAACCTCCTTTACCTACCTGGGAAGCTTCGTTTCAACTACAGGCGGGCGGAACTGACGAGGATATCAAAGCAAGAATGGGGAAAGCAAGACAAGCTTTCACTATTCTCAAGTCTGTGTGGAGATCAATAGCACTCAGCATGAAAAATAAAATCCGGATTTTCAACTCCAATGTGAAGTCAGTGCTACTATACGGATCAGAGACTTGCACTGCACGTCATAAAGAGCATCTCAAACAAAATACAGACCTTCATTAACAGTTGTCTTCGCTCAATACTCAAGATCAGATGGCCGGCCAGAAAAGGTCAGCAATAGGGACTTGTGGGAGCAAACCAACACATCAGGAACCTGTTGTGCAACAAATATGCAGGAAGAAATGGAGATAGGTGGATTGGCCATACTCTGAGGAAACCATCAAGTGACATCCCTAGACAAGCCATTGCTCGAGTGGAACCCGAAAGGGAAGCGGCGAGTTGGTCGTCAGTGCAAGGGTGACTTGGAGGAGGTCATGTGAAGAGGAGATGAAAACGTGTTGGCAGACTTGGATCCAGGTGAAGACTCTAGCAGAGAACTGAACGCAATAGAGACGCACGGCCGAAGCCCTATGTTCCTCTAGGAATTAAAGGAAATAATAGTAATAATAATAATGTTGGTGTTTTCATTGTCGTTGACATTGCGATGAGCCTTTTGGAGTAGTTTTCGTCGGTGCATTGCTATTCTCTATTACCGGTTATTATTTTAATGCTTTCAGGTCAAGTTATTCAAATGAACTTTTTTAACCTGTTTCTTTTTTCTCTTTCGCTCACTTTTTCTTTTGTCCTGAATATTTATAGAAAGTGAATGAAGAGTCTGCACAACTTAAACAAGAAGCTGAAGTACAAAATAATCGTTTAGAAGAACGTGAATTACAAATAAGTCAAATGAATGAAAGAACACGTGTTATTGAAATCGACTGTAGACGAATGCATGAACGATATGCAGACACTGATGCTAAACTACGTAAAGAAAGAGAAGAGTGTGAACGACTACGTGGTCAACTACAAAGTATTGAAGATGAGAAAGTTAAACTACAGGTAACTAATTATACATTTGTGTTGATGTAATTCACTCATTGCTTCCCATAGATTTTTAGTCCACTCGATTAGGCCTCTTATCATTTCCTACAGCTGGCTGGCTGGCTGACTACCACAGGCTTTCATTTCCTCTTGGCAACAGGATCTTCTTAATGTCCTCATGAGACATTCAACCTGTCTTTTCACATTCAGGTTCCTAGTCAAAGACCTGCTTAGTGTATGATTTCCCTCTAAAATGTACTTCCAATCCGTTTCCATTTCATTCGGCATAAATGTTGGGAAAACAGATTGTTAACTGGAGTGTTGTCTAGCAGAATTACTTGCTGATTTGACACTAGTAACTAGTGTGATGTGTCTAGTCCTCTCTTTGGTGCAGACTGAATTCTATCAGTTAGATTTGCAATGTGGCCACCATTCTAGGTAGCTCGCCATCACGGTGCACATTGATTTGATGATATTAGATGGTTGGAGGCAATCAGCTTCACGAAGCCTTGCCTGACCTAGGTTTCGTGCTAGTTGGCACTCGTCAGCAAGGTGTATCTGCAACCTTGAAGAAATTCATGTCCATTCTGAGATTCGAACCCACGTCACCCAGTGCTGCCCTGCAGTCAGAGACGTTACTTGTTGCTCATCTTTTTTCTGGCCCAAAATACGATGCCCATTAAGGGGGGAGGGGGTAACTGGGTTGGTGGGTTGATGAAAGCCTGTATTAGCCTGCGGGAAATGTTTAATAATAATAACAGCGCTTGTGATACAGAATGGAATTCTCAGCATTTCACTACAGTATTGCGCATCCAGTTTGTACATTAACAATAAAAATAAAATTCTACATAGATTATGGGTAGTCTCAGTTAATTTTGACAATGACATATTAGCATATCGACAGCAGCAAAGCCAAAAGTGAACAGAATGTTTGAAGGTGTTAGAAAAGTAGATACTAGCATATTTACTGGCGTAAGCGGTAACAAAAAGGTCGAGGTATACAGAGTGTGAAAGAACGAAGAAGAATGTTTTAAGTAGAGTTTGTAAGGAAGAGAGAAGCAAAACAGAACATAACAACAAAAAACACATCAACGCAAAACAAAAATAAAGAAACAAGAAAAGAGAAAAGAGATCCGATTGTTCTACTGACTATTTAATAAGTTATAGGTATCACGCCTAATACTTTCTTTATCGTACAGAACACGAGCTAAGTAGGGTATGGTTGAGTTTTTGTACTTGCTAGTGCGAGCGAGTTGTGAATTAAGAGGGCAGTGTGAGTTAGACAGAATGGATTTAACCCAGTTTTCTGTTGGCATGTGCGCCAATTGGATGAATTTTACAGAAGAAGTGACTTGACCCTGTTGTTTGGAATTTGGATGACGCGTAGTTTGTTTTAAATGATTGACCCGCATACTACGGTTTATTAATGAATCTTTTAGTCCTCATACTGGATCATCTATGAGGCCTTGTTGTGAGAAGTAAGACATTGAAACGTTAAAATACTGAATACTGTTGCCGTTTTTTCTTAAGAATTTTCTGTATACAGTCACACTGGTTCTATAGGCCACTGAAGTCTTCGCTTGTGTATATATACGATGTGAAGGAACGATGTCACATCAAGTAACATGAGGAACAGCAAATGCTTACTGCTGAAAAGTCCTAAACTGGGATGAAACAACCGTTCATCGCTCCTTAGTTTCCAATAGTTATTCAATGCTTTTGATTTCAGATGAAAATTGTGTTAAAGGACGACTGGACAGTCTTCCACATGTAAGATGGCGTGAATGCCTACAGAGCATTAGTTAGGTAAGGTCATACTGTGGTGTGAGTGCTACTGGTAAGATTTATCAGTAGTATATGAAGAGATGTTCATCGGCATGTAAAAATATCAAATATTAGGGAGATAGATTTGATGTCAGAGAGAGATGTTAGATACAGATTTGCAGAGATACATGAGAGACGTAAAAGGAACACAAAGAAGGCCGGAAGTAGCACAACACGAAAGATTTGTGCAAATGTTGATTCGACGATAAGGTGAACATAATTTCACTATGCAGCGTTATCTAATTTCCATTAAACATTAAGAAGTTGGGCGTTTTCAAAATGCTCCATTATAGATAAGATTTTTTATTTTGATAAATCACACAGTGCGGTTATACAGTAATATTAACTGATGACCACGTTTCGAGCACAAATTATTACTGCTAACTGACTGATAGAATTCAGTCTGCACCGAAGATAGGACTAGACACATTACACTAGTTACTGACTAGTGTGCAATCAAAAATATCCAATACAGTCCTACAGGAGGTCAGTCGCGAGCCTGAATAGCTCAGTGGTAACGTCTCTAACTGCAGCACTGGGTGACGCGGGTTCGAATCTCAGAAGGGACATCAGTTCCTTCAAGGTTGCAGATACGCCTTGCTGATGAGTGCCAACTAGCACGAAACCTAGGTCCAAGGCTTCCTGAAGCCGATTGCCTCCAACCATCTAATACCAACAATTCACAGTGCACCGCAATGGCGATCCACCTAGCATGGTGGCCACATTGCAAACATGACTGATAGAATTCAGTCTGCACCGAAGATAGGACTAGACACATTACACTAGTTACTGACTAGTGTGCAATCAAAAATTATTACTGCTCATAATCATATCAAGTCACTCACTCACACAACTTTCTCGCTTCATTTATATACATGAGTGGAATTGATGATTAGACATTTGATTGAATAAAATCAATATGGGATAATGTACATTCAGAAATAATAATATGAGTGTTATCAATCAATTACAATCAGATGGGAAATAAGACGAGTGTTTTTATAGTCAAAATAAGTAAGTAACTTGTTAGAATGTTGTGATGCACGTGAATTGAATTGAAATAGAATACAATTTAAGATTATTTATTTTCCTCCTCTGATTTGACTGACTGGTGGTAATAATATCTTCCATATCTCTGGTATTTGCATTGAGTCATTTCTGTTGCGTGTGTTGGGTATACACTCGATGAACAGCGATTGAGTAATCAACATCTCTCTCCAACTACATAGATTACTTCTTAGAATCTTAACCCTCTCCCACCGTCATATTGTGTGCTTATGTGTTAATGCATGCAGTGCAATTGCTGGTGACCTTTTTTCTAAATTACTTATCTTCTCGAGGTCAACCATTCTAACTTTAGCTAAATTCTCGTGTTCTGATGATCTTACCGCTCCTGATCTACTAGCTTGACGTATGCAGTTGAATTAACTCACAGTCATTGCAAGGTATTTTGTATTTTGGCTTACAGAGCTTGTCTCTGCCTGGGTGAGTTTCTAGGTTTGAATACCACCCTGATTCCTGCTTTATTGAGAATCCGAGGTGGGGAGGATCTCGGATTTCCCCTCCGTTTTTGCTAGTTTTATTCAACAAAATCTTTGTTTTCCAACAATCTTCACAATTGTTTTTTTCGTGTGTTTATTATTTTCAGTGTGAACTGGATAGTCTGACATGTGAACGTAATGATCTCATCAAACATCAACGTCAAGTTGAAAAACGCTCACAGATCAATTCATCTGAACGTGAGAGACTGTCAAGACAAGTGAATGACTTAAATGAATTAAAAGAGAATCTTGAAAAGCAAATAAGACAGCTGGAAAAAGAATTTTCTGAACAAACTACGAAATATCAGGTGAGTAGTAGTGATATAAGTAGTTTCATGTTTCCTCTTGTATTACACGAAATAATTGAGCAAAGAGTATCCTCTTCGACAAATAATTTCCTTTTCTGGCTATAAAATTATATTTATGCTTATATACATGGAATATTCTAGAATAGTAGTCAATAACAATATCAGTGTTTCTCAAATAATATCGATTTGTAAAGTAAGATCAATGGAATTACAGTTTATTAAAGATGCTTAAATTATAATAATAATAAAGATATAGTAGCAAATAGAATATCAACTAAAATTAGGAAAATTCTACAAAAATTGAGGATCAATCATACCTAGATGGCCAAGGTTAAGGCAATGTCTGAACCAACTTCTTTTAGACGCATAAATTAGGCTTCTTATTGTGGGTCGCAACGGCCAGTCGCAGCAATATTTAGTAAACGAACTGGTTGACATCAATCTTGTGTTCTGTATCCACAAGATGAGATAGAATAGCGCTGTCCTTTACTGAACCAACCACTATGCAGGGTGATGTTCGGAAATTGACAAGAAACATGCATAATTTTACGGCCTATGTAACTGGCTCACTGCATAGGAGCAGTTAAATTGGTAGATATACATGGAAGAGGCGAAATTAGGCAGTTTATCTTTTACTCCCGAACGCAAAAGAGGATTGGTTTTGAAGGCACAGTGTAATTCGGCAGCAGAGAATGCTCTTTTTACCTCCTCATTTCTAAGGCGCTGTGTTAGTATCTTCACTGATGTTGTCTCCAAGGAACTGCATTTCTAAGAATTAGGCCTGTTTTGGAACTGTTGCTACCTTGGGCTACTTTGATTTTAGATTCATATTCATATTGTTGAATCTTTCTGGATAACCATTTTCACTTAGCAACCATTTAATATTATTAAGTTCCTCATCAAGACATTTATACGAGCAGATTGCTCTTGCTTTGTGTACCAAGCACTTTATCAGGTTTCGTTTGTATTTCAAATGTTGCCCTAATCTCATATCTCAATACTGTCTGGACACTATGCAGGGTGGTGTTCGGAAATTTGACGAGAAACACGCCTAATTGTACAGCCTATGTAACTGGCTCCACAGGAGCAGTTAAATTGGTAATATTGTTACTGACTACTATTCTAGAATATTCTGTGTAAATAAACATATGTATAAATGGCTGTAGAGCCAGAAGAAGAATTTATCGAAAAGGATATTCTTTGCTCAATTATTTCGTGTTTCTTCAAAAACTTCATGCAATTCTTCCCATTAATAAACTTGAACAAAGCAAGAACAACAATTGTACCAGGATAATATGAGCTCATCTTTTATTATTTCGAGGATTCTTCTCAACTGGTTACAACCTGAACGATGAAAAATATGAATTACATTACATTAAAGATTTGAACATACTTTTCCACGATCACAAGGAGGAAGTAATTGGTAGGAAGTAAAAGTAACATTAGTCCGGAATGATTTAACTAATTAATAGTTACAAACACTGACTATTTATTAGAATAATTAGATAATTAGGTTTGGGAACACAAAACAGAGTTGCGTATATATGTGTGTGTATAGAAACAAGGTTTAGCTAGAAAGAGCATAACAAAAAGTAGATTACGTAACTGAAGAAAATGTTTTATCTAATAGCCAATAGAAAAAAAGAAGAGAAAGAACAAGATAGGGTGAGATATCTGAACGAATATTTTCTCTATTTTGAAATCCTCTTATATTGTTAGTTTACAATTTCAAGGGTTTAATTTGTAAGGATTAGGCTCGTTTTTCGAGTTTGGCCACGAACTGATATCAGTTATAGAACCTCAGAAAAACAGCACTGCAGCACTCAACAGCTTTTTCATGCTAGTTTCAGGATCATCGTAATACTGGGGTTCGAACCCAGGGCCTTGATTTTACAGGTCAAACTCGTATACCATTCAGCCACCCATGAATTCTAACTTCGACCAATTAGTGATTTGGTGCGACCACCGACCGATGTTATCGGTGCGAAATCCATCCACACAATTGACTGGTTGGACCTAACTGGTCACAACTTCTCACTAGTTTACAATTTCGTCAAATTTACGTCTTGGTATGGTATAAAACTAATTTATACTGAGAATCTATGGAGTTTAAGATAATTTGGGTGGCGGTCAGATAGAGTTTCCTGTTATAGTTGTTTGAAGGCAATCTAGAGGAAGCCATCAACTTAGATTTCGTGCATGTTGGCATTCGTCAGAAAGACGTATCTGAAACTACTTTAAAAAAAATTGATCTCACCTCTAGAATTTGAATCCGCGTCATATAGTGCTTCAATTTTAGATATTACCACTCAGTTTGGTGATCGCAGTGTAAATGTTTACCGATAGCGTTCGGTCAACATCAACATCAAGGAGTTGACTGATGATGAAAATGGTTACACCTTACTGTCCAATGGATCCACTAATTTCTTTATCTACACAGTGGATGTGAAAAAAGGAAATTGAATGTTTTCAAGGCGAACTAAGTCGCCAACTGAATCAACGGTAAAACGTGTGGAACTGAGAAAGTCTTTTGAAACTCTCCGTTACTCTATTGAAAATCAATAAGAGGTTTATTTCGTGGTATAAAAGTGTCGAACGTCTTCAAGCGTTGATTCTCAAGGATTTCTCTGATATGAAGTTAGATTTCAAACTAGGAAGTACTTGGTAGCTATTTCCTCCCCCTCCAAGATACTTTAGCAAGAAACACCCGTTAGTGATCAAACATAAGACCAACAGTTTATGCAGCAAGCGGGTTGACCGTTTAACCATTGAGACGGTAGCTAACAGCCATCCCATGAATTCTAACTTTTGTGGTTTTTTGAAAAACAAAGCCTATGAGCAAATAACAATGTAAACCAATGTAAAGTCAGTTCTTCTCTACTGGTCGGAAACTTACACTGAGTATCACGAAAAGGATTTCCAAAAGATTGCACACTTTCATCAACAGCTGCCCCCTTCGCTGGCTGGCTCCATACTGAAGATCAAATGGCCGGACAGAAAAAAATTAGCAACAAGAAACTCTGGCTAGGAAGAAACCAACAGCCGAGAACCGATCGCTCAACAAATATGTAGGAGAAAATGGAGATGGATCGGACAAACATCGAGGAGGCCGCCGAATGACATGGTACACAAGGCCATTACTCGAGTGGAATCCAAATGGGAAGCGACGAGCGGGCCGTACTAGCTTGACGTGGAGGAGATGATATCTGGAGGAGATGACAGAGTTTGGTCGATCGTGGACCCAGCTGAAGAGAATAGCAGAAAACAGAACAAAGTGGAGATGTGTTGTTGAAGCCATCCCTATGTTCCACTCAGAACGCAAGGGAATAAGAATAAATACATGAGTAAGGATAATATATGTGGTGTGACTGCACTCTTCATACGAGAAACGAATGTAAATCATCTGTCCGTCTTGTATTCCTCTTCTAGTTCAGTACTTTAAACTTTCACTAGCAGAAATGTCTGTCTGTCTGTTTTCAACATAGAACTTTGCACCGATACGCAGCAGTTCAAGTTGCCACACTCCCTCCATGTAGCACACAAGGCTAGAGAAGAAAGGGGAATAAATGCAAAATGGAGACAATAAACAAGGATATGAGACAAAAGGAATAGTAATAACGAAGAATAATATAGTTTCATTGGAAATTATAAGTTACAAGGAGTGGATGCATCTGCGCCAGTCATTGAGAACGATTTTGAGCCATTTCACCAATTGTCTCCAGCCATCAGTGTTTACCGTTCCGAGGACTCCAACCAGTCAAAAAGTCTACACCTTCCTACGTGACTGGCTTAAACTAACTGTTGTGGATTTCATTGACTGGTGAAGCCACCTTCTGGTTTGACCATCACTGGCTCTTTTCCAACCTGACCTTATGTCAGCTAACATTGACCGTCGGTCAAGGGAGGTGATGACTAGGCATGCACCTGTAACACAGGTCCTAACCATCTCAGTCAATGTAGCTTCACAGCCTCGTCGATTGATTTCCTCTCCCTACCTAGCACTAACAGAAATATACAGTATTGCTAGAAGTAGAGATTCAAGCATAGTTTATTAGGCCTTGAAAGGCTAAGTGTATCATCAAACGTGTCATTAGGCTACTTAGATATAGTCATACTCCTTCACTGTCTCACTTAATTCTGTGTACTTCTACGCTAATATTTGAGCAGCTTAGAGATATATAAATCAATCCTTGTGGGTGTTTCTTATTAGCACTAGCTGCTTTTCGTAGGCTAGAATCCAAAACGTCTTTTGTAATTTGCACATGTTCATTTGGAAATTGTAATAAAAATTCAATCAAATCAGAATTATTTGGAAGACATACAAATTTGAGGGAGAAAAAAGTCTACTGTTCATCTACAAGTTTTAATTTGTAGGCATTAGAGTGGTTTAAGTTTTGTTCACGGATTGATGTCAGCTACAACACCATTGAAAACTGGGACTACGTGACAGTAGTACGCCTCCATGACACCATCACGGATTGAACACAGAACCTTCAGGTTACAAGGCAAGGTCGTATACCAGTGAGCCACTGGGAGAGAATTCAATGGCCCGCGGATTCCGGTATCTGTCATTTAGTGACCTCTAACGTGTCATCGGTGAGTGTTTGTCCTCACATCCGATCTAGCAAATCCCACTTGTCGTAGAGTCAATTCTTAGTGAGCACCAGGACAAAGTTACCGGGAGTTGTAGTGAGAAGTCGTGACCTGTGGGGTCAGGTACGAAGACTAAATTTTGGCAGTAACACTGACTGGTGGTTGCACTAAAAGTTGAGAATTGACAGAAGTTAGAAGTGACATGCCAGTGGATTCTATTCCAGTTGCTGGACAGTCAACGAGTTCGACTCGTAACCTGAAGTGCCTGAATTTGCCAACCGGAGGTATTATGAGTGTACATTCCTGTTAATTAGTTCCTCATTAGTGACTGTGCTCTAGCAGTTCAATACGAAATGTACTTTGCCAATTCAGTGGTGATATGTTTGCTAACTACCTCCAAATACCAGTCCATCCATAATTCTGTATATTTGAATAACACAGAACAATGATGGCCGCCATAGGTCTGTCCTATTTTGTTAAATACGAGTATCAGTGGCGATGTAATATTAGATGACCACCTGATCCTTCATTTTCAAGAATATTCACATGTATTTCAATCCAGAGTAATGCAACCTTTCTTATAGCTGTGGAATATACAAATTAGATCATAGGAAAGAACAAAAGGACAGTTTTAGCGGAAAAAATTTTCAGGCTCTGGACTTCGCTGATGTTTTTGTCTGATTTCCCACAAACTGGAAGATATGCAAGCGAAAAGCAACAAGTTGGCAGAAGAAGCATCCAGAGAAGATAGGACTTCAGGTGAACAGAGAGAAGACAGAGGTGATCATGAAGATTCCTGGCCAGCAGCGGCAACAACAACAATCAGCATAAGTGGGGGAAATCTGAAAGAAGCAACATCCTTTACCTACCTACCTACCTACCTGGGAAGCATCGTTTCAACAACAGGCGGACGGAACTGATGAGGATATCAAAGTTAGGATCAGTAAAGCAAGGTAAGCCTTCATTACTCTCAAGTGTGTGTGGAGGTAAACGGCATTCAGCATGAAAAATAAGATCCGGATTTTCAACTCCAATGTGAAGTCAGTGCTACTTACTATACGGATCAGAGACTTGGCTCCGCGTCACGAATGGCACTTCGAACAAACTGCAGACCTTCATCAACAGCTATCTTCACTCAGTGCTCCTCAAGATCAGATGACCGGCTAGAGAAGATCAGCAACGGGGAGGGATCTCTGGCAATGAACCAAAGACCAACCCAGCAGACACCAACTGTGCAACAAATATGCAGGAAGAAATGGAGGTAGATTGATTTGAGGTCATACTTTGAGAAAAAAAAAGCATCAAGTGAATGACATCATACGCCAGGCCATCGCTTGAATGGAACCGGAATGAGAAGCGGTGAGTTGGTCGTCAGTGAGAGGGTGACATGGAGTGTATCGGATAATAATAATAATTCAGAAGATTGTTTATGATGGGCATGGTTGGATGTGCTTTTTATTTAGATATTTAGTGTTGGCTTGAATTTTTGCACGGTCATTGCTTCATCTGTGCTCAGATGTCTTGGTCTCACTCACTCACTGAGATTTCTGATCAGATCCTGTGTCTTTGAATGATTTTTAAAAAATGAAATCGAGTGTCTTGAGTTCACCGAATATTCTATATTGTCGAGTTATAAATACTCCTACGTTCTCTTTGTTAGCCAGGTTGGATAGTGTTCCTTAGGGCGTTTTACAAGTGGACACATGGTATATCCAATGTACCCAGCTCCATAGTATCAGTGTTAGTCTGACATGAATGTTGGACTATAGCTAGAAGCTGTCTGGCGTTGGTGTCACAGCCGTAGAATGCTCGCCAACCACGCACGTGGTCTGGGCTTCAATCCCAAGCTGACGCCCTCCTTCATCTCGCTAAGCCAGTAATAAGACTGGCAAAGAGGGAAGGTTGAACATAAGGCTAGCAACCTCATCCCATAAAAATAAACACCACTGCTACCGAAACTTCAAACCTCTAGCTTGAAGTCACCCTATGTTCCACTGGGAACGTAAAGGAATCAAAAAAAAGAAGCTGGCTGGGGGCATAATGTGCATGCTATTTTGAAATTCTCCCTAACAAACCATACTACTTATTATTTAAAAAGTAGAACATAGTTTATCCTTCTGTTTTTTTCTCTCCCAAACATTCTGCTTTAATTATTTTCACCCAGTAAGACTATCGGTACTTATAACTTCAATTCAAATGTGTGTTTGTCTTCTTTTTTGCTCAGCTTGAACGTGAAGCAAACGAAAAGCTGCAACAACGTATGGATACACTGATTCATAGTAAAAATTCAACCGACAGACGAGCGAATTGGTTAGAACAACAAGCAGAAGAATTAAGATCACAGCTTAATCAGTTAGAACAACAATTATCCAAACAAAAAGATGAAAATAAGTGGATGACAGAGGCAAATGAAAAGCTGACAAGTGACAACGAATCACTTCGAGTGTGTGATTCATCCTTGTTTTGTTTGTTTTTGTAATTCAACTGATTTGTTTGAAAAATTATCATGAAAATATGCGTATAGTTGAGTTTAAGTAGGTAGGATAGCGAATAATAAAGGCTAATAATGAGCTGATTGGTTCTGATTTCAACGAAATGACCAACCAACCAATCAGAGAATGTGTAGACTAGATTGCCATGGTAACTGCCCACGAGCAATTTAAACGTTTCAAGTTTAATTACTGATTGATAATTTCTGATGCTCAATAATTACTGACTCCAGGACAAAGTTGCCAGAAGTTCTGGTGAGAAGATGTGACTTGTGAGGTCCACGAGGTCAGATGTGACGACATGTACTCACTGATGATACTGGCTAGTAGTCGTACTTAAGTCATGAATTGACAGAAGAAGTTAGAATTCATGGGTAGTTGAATTCCGACTCACGTGGCTGAATGGTCCACAAGATGGAGTTACAACGTGAAGGTCCTGGATTCAATCCCTGATGGCTTCATGGGTGAGTACTGCCTAAGAGTCCCAAAACAAGAAGAAACACGTGGCCAAAACATTCCTAGGTTTTCAGTGGTTCTGTAACTGTTATCAATCCGCGATCAAACTTGAAACCAATTAAATCCCTACCAACTAACTCTTGAAAGTTTAAATGTTCTCTGGTTCATAGATTTCAGCTGGCTAATATCACGGACAGTCAGATGACTATAGCCTTCAAGTAGTTGCTTGTTCTGAAAATGTATCACCTGAGAGGATGGTACATTTCTTATCATGGTAACCAATTATTAGACATTAAGACTGATGGCTTTTTTGGTTGGAGGATTTCATAATGAGCTGTAATCGGTTAGAGAAACATTGGAAAACCAACAGGCTGGGAGTACTGCCAGACAGCTGTTTCGTCAGTCTAGTTTGGGGCTCCTCAGCAGTACACACCCTTCACCAAGGTTCGAACCCAGGACATTCTGGTTACAAGACTAGCCAGCTAGCTCGTAGACCATTAAGCCACTGGGACCCGCCAGTCCAATGGCCAGCCCATGAATTGTAACTTCTGCCAATTCACCGTATAGCGCGACTACTTCTCAATGTCTTCTTCGATGAGCTATTGCCTCACGTTCAATCTACTGCACCCAACTGGTCACGGCTTACCACTAGAACCCAAGGTTAACTGCCTGAATAGGACCAGTCGCTAGTGAGAATCAGATTAATTTTCAAGTATTGGTTCTATAAGGAGCTTGTTTGACTGGGTGGAGGATCTTAGGTTTGAATCCCTGTGGTGGGTGCGTACTGCTGAAGGGTTAGTCCCAAACTGGGTTGACGAAACAGCAGGCTATCCAGTACTCTCAAGTGGTTTTCTAGGGGTTCTCTAACTGATGTCAACTCATGATGAAATCCCCCAAAGAATCAAACAAAATCCCTACCAAAACCAATACTTGATGAACTTTTTGTTTCGACATTACTAGGAAGTTGGGAAATAATCAATAGCTAAAGGTAGGGAAAATTTTGAAAGATTGATATATTCTATGATGAATGTTAATCAGATGCAATCTGTGGAGTCAGACAAGGGTGCTTATTATCACCAATGATATTCCTATTTGTGGTGGACTGGATTATGCGTCAGACAGTGGGAAGCGAGAAGACAGGGATATCCTAGACCGACATGAAGAAGAACCTAAAAGACCTGGATTTCGCGAGTGGATGATTTATGTTTGATGTCACACAAAATCGAAGACTTACAGGCGAAAACCGACAAACTGGTCGAAGAAGCAGCCAGAGAAGACAGGACTCCAGGTGAACATAGACAACATGGAGGTTATGAAAATAACTAACCAACCAGCAACAACAGCAGCAGCAATATCCAGCGTCAATCACCATCAACGGGAGGGATTTGAAAGAGGTTACTTCTTTCACTTATCTAGGGAGCATTGTCTCAACTACAGGAGGAACAGACGAGGATGTCAAATCGAGAATCAGGAAGGTGAGAAACACATTCATCAACCTGAAACCAATCTGGAAATACTCGTCACTCAACATCAACAACAAAATTCGGATTTTCAATACAAACGTCAAGTCAGTCAGTTCTTCTATACGGATCAGAAAATTGGCGGGTCACCAAGAATATTTCTAACAGCCTGTTGCAGACCTTTATCAACAACAACTGTCTTCGCTCAATACTGAAGATCAGATAGCCGGAAAGAATTACCAACCAGAAACTATGGGAACAAACAAAACAAGAACCAATCGCCCAACAAATATGCAGGAGAAAGTGGAGATGGATTGTACACTCGCTGAGGAGGCCGCTGGGTGACATCACGTGTCAGGCTATTGCTCGAGTGGAACCCGAAAGGGAAGCGGCGAGTGGGACGTCGAATGGTGACATGGAGGAGATCATGTGAAGAGGAACTGAAACAGTATGGATTAACATGGATGCAAGTGAAAAATACAGCAGAAGACAGAAGCAAGTAGAGACGTGTAGTTGAAGCCCTGTGTTCCACTAGAAACCCAAGGGAACAATAATAATAATAATAATGTGTGTTTTTAACTGGTCAAGTTATGGTAAGTGTTAATAATTACTAATTCTTTACTGTTAGCTAACTTTCTAGATAGAGTACAGCAAAGGTGAAGGCTAGTCACAGTCTAGACTTCAAATTGTATTGATGGAAGAAGAACAACTAAACAAGAATGGAATTTCATCAATGTATTCAGTTCTGAGGAGGATATCAGTCTTGATGATGAAACTTCCATGGTTATTTAGTGAAGTACATAGACCACCAAGCAGTTAGTATCCCATTCTTCAGCTCTTTGCTATTGTACAGGTCTAATGGCCGTATGAACCATTGTACCGCTAGTTTCAGATTGGTCAATCTTCGTAAAGTGCATAGCTTAGTTATAAAAAAATGAATTGGCAGAAATTACAGTTGATGAACCGGTGGACACTATCCCAGAAGAATTACTTCATAAACTAAAGTTCCTCAGTTCTCTCCCCAGTGGGGTAATGAACGTCTATTGGTGAAAGGTTTGAAACTAAGGATGAAACCGGGGGTATTCTCTAACTCATGTTAGTTCATGATTTCAAATGGAAACAAAGAGAACAGTCTCAAATTCAACAATTAAATTTCATCTGGTTCCATTATTTTTTATTTCAAATTATAAATTGTGCACCTATTTGTTATTGATTAACAGTGTTTGCATGACGTAACTGTTGTTTACACATTGCCACATTGAATATATGTAATACTTGCACTCGAGGAGCTTGCTTTGTTTGCACTTATCAGCACCCCATATTGTTGATGTCATTTATTCCCGCTTAAAATGCACTCGAAAAAAACACATTTTGAATGATCAGATCACTTACTACTGCGAAAAAATTTTGTAATTTTCTTTGTTCACTCAACTATTCGCAATTAAAACTTTATTATTTATGCATTTATTTATGGTTTTATTATACTTTTTACCTAAATTTCTATTTTTTTTAATTTTGAGGTAAGTGGGCATGTTACTGATAAGTTGTAGAGTGAAGTAAAACAGAATAAACGAAAGAGTTAAGAGTTATGGGGATTTAACTGTTCTGGAGTTTGATCACTGATTGGTATCAGTTGGGTAGATCCGGTCACACATGAGGACAAATACTCGCCACGGATGGTTGTTGTACTAAAATCATGAATTGGCAGAAGCTAGAACTCATGGACCATTGGATACCGTTCCAGTAGCTGAATAGTCGATGTACCTGCTTTGCAACCGGAAGGTTTTGCGTTCCAACCCCAGTGGGTGTTTCCCGCCCAAAAGTTGTAAATTAAAGACGAAGCAACTGTCTAGTAATTTCTGGTTTTCAATGGTTCTTTAACTGATATCAGGAATTGGAATCTCCATAAATTACTCAAAGTTGAAGGGTATTTTTGACAAAGGCTAAAAGCAGCAATACTCTAACCAGATCACAATTTTGAAATTTTCTTACCTTCTTTTTGAAACAAATCAATACGACATAAAAGATTTTATCATTTCATTCACTATTCCAGTGTGTGTGTGTGTGCGTCGTTGGCACATCGATGGAATGCTTGTTAACCGCGCAGGTGGTTTGGCGTTCGATTCCCGGCCGATGCACTCCTTTACCTCGCGTAGCCAGTAATAAGACTGGTAAAAAGGGAAGGTTGTGGTTCATGAGGCTAGCAACTCCATCCCATAAAAATAAATACCCTTTGCTACTGGAACTTCAGAGCTCTTTGTGGTGTGCAACGAAATCTGAACCAACATTTACAACTAGCTCCAGGACTGTCTACAAGGTTTCATCTCCTCCTTATCACGTAATATCCACTATGCCACCACCCTCAAACGCACATCCGAGATGTCGCTTTCCTTTCAGGTTCCACTAGACGCGCTGATATACAGTATCACTTGAATACCACCTTAGGATATTTCCAATCCGTTTCTATTTTCTTCTGTGTATTCTATGGGTTCGGTTCGGTTTGGTTTTAGACGTGTGTACTATTAGCAAAATGAGATTTCAATCAATAAATTAAGGAATTAATGTTTGAAAAGAAAAGCTGAAAAAGGTAATAGATAAATGATTTTGATGACTGGGAGCTCAATTCTTGACGATGTATCTTATTGTATACAGTTTCATTATACCCAACTGATACTCATATCTCTGTAATGTTAAGTGAGTCAGGCGTTCATCAGATCGCCTCATATCTAGAATACAGAACCACCTATCAAATATCATTGTGGATAAAATATATTTTGATAAAGTCTAACAGTGTTATACAGTTATATTTATTGATGATCATGTTTCGAACACAATTTACCACTGTTCCTAATCATACCAAGGTATTCACACAACTTTCCAACTTCTTTTATATGACTGCATTACTTCTCATCTCCTGATTTGATTAGTTAGTAATATTTTCTATATCTCTCGTATTAGTGATCAGTCATTTCTATCGCACGTGTTGGGTGTAGATTCGATGAACAAAGATTCAGTAATCAACCTCTCTCGCTCTCTACCTACCTATATTACTTCTTACAATGTTAACCCTCTCCCACCCACCCTATTGTGTGGTTGTGTGTTAATGCATGCATGCAGTGCAATTGCTGAGCTCTTTTTAAAATTACTAAGGTTCTCGGGGTCAATCATTATAATCTTCGCTAAATTGCTATGTTCCGATAATCTGACTACCCCAAATCTACTAGTTTGACCTATGTAGCTGAATTAACTCACCTTCATTGCAAGGTATTTTGTAAATAATATTATTTTGTCTAATTGGGTCATTAGACGGGGTCCTTTGGCCTACAGGGTTTGTCCTACCTAAGTGAGTTGGTAGGCTTGAATGCCACCGTAATTCTTGCTTTATCAAAAATCCTAGGTAGGGTCTCAGATGTTCTCAAAGGACAAAATAATATAATTTACAAAATACCTTGCAATGAATGTGAGTGAGGTCAACTACATAGGTCATACTAATAGGTCAGGGGTAGTTAGATTATCGGAACATAAGAATTTAGCTAAGGTTAGAATGATTGATCCCACGAAGATAAGTAATTTTTAGAAAGAAGCTCGGCGATTGCACGGCATGCATTAACACACAACCATACAACAGGGTGGGTGGGACAGAGTCAAAATTCTAAGAAGCAATATAGGTAGGTGGAGAGAGATTGATTACTGAATCCTGGTTCATCGAGTCTACACCCAACACGTGCGATAGGAATGACTCATCACTAATACCAGAGATATGGGAAATACTACACCCAATCAAATGAAGCGATGGAAAATAGTGGAATTACATAAACGAAGTTAGAAAGTTGTGTGAATACCTTGAAATGATTATGAGCAGTAATAAATTGTGTTCGAAACGTGGTCATCAATAAATATTACTGTATAACACTGTGAGACATTATCAAAACAAATTTTACCCATAATGGAATTATACTCTGCCACAGTGCACAAGTTTTATTCTTATTTTTTTTAATAGTTCATATATATATGACTCTTACTCCTTGCCCTCCCCAAACATAGGAACAAAATTTATAAACATTAATTCCATTGACGGTTACTCGAAATCAAACATTATTGTTGAAAATTAGCTCGGAAAATCATATAAGGGAATGCAGGCTTCCGACTTTCACCGACACTTGTTTCCTTAGCTTGTACTAAACCTCAGGTGGGCGGCTACAAAAGTATAAAGAACGGAAAGCCGACAGTAAACCATTCAACAACCTGTTCTATGGAATAAATCCAGATTAAAATAGACATGGATTGAATATACACTGCGTAGGCCTTCATGTAGCATCACACAAAGCGTAGGTTATCCAGTGAAAACTGAACTGGTAGCGACAGGTTAAGTGTTCGAGGGTTATATTGGAGAAAATTGTGTGATGGCGAGAGGAAGGAAGAAATCAAAGCCTGTTGGCAGTGATGGCGTCAGCTGCAAGCCACTGAAGAGACCTGAGTGGAATCGAGACGTGCTGCTGAAGACCTGTTTCACACCTAGAACACAAGCAATGGATAATAATAATTAGTATTCTATATAGTTTGGTTTGTAAGGGTTAGTTTTGTTTCTTACGAATTGATCACGGATTGATATCGGTTAGAGAACCATTGAAAACCAGGGAGTACTGGTTGGGGTCGCGCTAAATCGCAAATTGGTAGAAATTAGAATTCATGAGCCATTGAATCGGGTCCCAGTGGGTGAATGATATACGAACTTGCCTTGTAACCGGAAGGTCCTGGGTTCGAACCTTCTGTGGTGGGTGCGTACTGCCAATGATTCGCAAACTAGGATGAAACAGCTGACTACCCAGAAATCCAGTGCTGATTTTCAATTGTTCTCTAACTGATATCAATCCATGATCAAGTCGTAAAAAAATAATAGTAATAAGAGAATGCCTAACAGTGACGTTAAATAAATATGTATGCAGTGAGACTATTTTCTCTGAAATTTTGGTGGAAATCGCTTCTAGTTTTTAATGAGGAAGCATTTTGATAAATTTAAGAATACCTTTTTCACACGACATGCACTGAAAAGTTTTCTTCTAATTTTTGTTTTTTGTATTTGAAATATTTTAGGCAACAGTTGAATTAGCCAATAAAGATAAAGTACACTTGGAATCGTGTATTGAAGAAATGAGTTCAGCGCATAGACAAGCATTAAGAGAACGTGAAGATTTAGTTCAACGTTCCAATGGTTTACATGAACGGAATATTGAATTAGATGCTGAAAATAAAAAGCTTGATTTAGAAGTAAAACGTAACGCTGAAGCACTACGAGTAAGTTTATATATATATATATATATATATATATATATATATATATAAGTCGAATATTTTCAAGGAATTCTATATGTATTTGTGCATATGATAAAGTTAAACTTCAAGCACCACCAACTACCAATCAGCGAATGACCTTGAAAGCACCAATCACATGTAAAAGGGGACTTTTGGGTATGAAATAAATATATATGCAGCGTCAAAGATGTATTTGAATTCGTAGACAAAATCAAAGATATTAATATCAGGGACAAAACCATGATATCCCTGGACATAACATCTTTATTCACAAATGTACCTCTAGTAGAAATAGTTAACTATATATGTGAACAAGTGGACAACCAGTCGATAAACATTGGCATCCGTGCTGAAATCCCAAAAGAATTGTTATTAAGGTGTACTATGAATGTAAATTTCAAATTTGACGGCACGGTTTACAAGCAAGTGGATAGGGTGGCGATGAGCTCACCATTGGGTCCCATTCTGACTGATTTCTCTCGAAGTAAGCTAGAAAATGGAGCTTTGAATAACCTTATCAAAAAGTTCTCATTTTATTGCCGATATATGGTTGATACCTTTATTCTTTGTGATAATGATTCGGATGGGAGTACAATAACAATTGAATTCAATCAGGTACATTCTGTTATGAAATTCACGTGCGAAGAGGAATCCCGAAATAGGATTAACTGCCTTCCTGGATGTCTTCCTTACAAGAAAAACAGATGGTAGCATAAAAAAAATTTGCACAGAAAAAAGATTTGGACAGGACAATATACACATTTTCACAGCTTGCCTCCTCTCCAGTACAAAAGAAATTGAGTGACGACCCTCAGCCACAGCGTCAGAGCTATATGCTCAGAAGAAGTAACTGAAGATGAATTAAGCATTGTTACGATACTTTGGTCAAAAATAGCTATCCCGACAAATTTATCAAGAAACGCATGGCAAAGAAAGCGTAAAAAGACTACTCACTATCTGTAAACAAGAAGCCTTTTTACATACTACTGCAATTCAAGGGCGATATACCAAGTGAAATAATTACAGAGAAATGAAGAAAATCAGTTCTAAGATCTTTTAATGCTGGCGACCTACGCATCTTATTCTCTACACGACCGATGGTGATTCCTCGACTGGAAGATGGAGTACCTAGGCAAGCTAGCCCCTTCCAATTGTATCTATCAATTCAACTGCGCTTGTGGAGCAAGTTATATTGGCCGTTGCTCTAGTAACTTGATTTTTCGTGCTCTCTCGAGAACATTTCCCAGTATGGCTAAGTAAAGGTGTTGTGAAAACCATTAACAGTTTGATATTGGACCATCTGGTACAAACTGGCCACAAAACCAGCCAGCGTTGAAGAATCCTTCTCTATCATTTACCGGGTGCCGAATAAATTGCCAAAATCATCGAAGCACCCTATGCTCCAAACAGCAGAGGCTATTGCAATTTGCGTAAAACGACCAGTGCTCTGTGTTCAAAAGAAGCAAGTTCAGCCCCTACTACTAGCCTGGCTAGCCTTCAGTAGAGGCTATAAATTCATGAATTTGTAATATTATCTTTCCTAATTGTTCTGACATTCAGTTTATTTTTACGTTGATGCTATTGAACTGTAATCCACTGATATTATTGATTCTATGTTATTTAAACATCATTAATGTTGTCAATAACACTAATTCATTCATTCACTATGATGCATATATAACTGTAGAACCTGATGAAGAGCAGGTTATTAAAAAGATTATTCTTTGTTCAGCAACCATTCTTTTGAAAAATTTAATGGGGATTTTTAATCAGTTAAAATACATATATTTATGAGGGGGAAAATGCGTAGACACTGTATGAAAGGGATACAGACGTTACCTTTCTCCCATATGTCATGAGAAAGACTCCCAGTTTAAAATAGAAGTAGCATTATAATAGTTACACGACATCCTGTACATGTTTTCATCTAAATGACTACAAATGACATTCTTTTCCGATCCATCAATGGCTGTAAACCTGTTTTTCAGCCTTCTCCAAAATCCTTCGATGGAATTAATGTGGGTCCTTGCAATAGGTTCCACAAATTTGCTGGTTTGGTTTACCTTTTCGTGAATATATATCATCTCTACTCATCTGTGTGTTGTTGATCCCCGTTTCACTAATCGAGTGATAATGAGCATTGAAGTAGTAGACTTTTTGTCTGTTATTCTCTCGACGAATCCATTCCATAGAGAGTTATCGTAAAATCCAATTACCCAAACGTTACCGGCTAATTCAGAGACACAGTTGTATTCCCTTTTTAATAAGACTGTTTCTTTTCTATGTATAGTGACACCGTCACCTCCCAAAAAAGAAGTAAGTCTCCTCTGCCTTCAAGATACGATATCTCTGCAGTTCTGTTACCACTGGACTGCTGAAATGAGACTATTTCTTGTTTCAGCAGCCAGCTGCAACTCTCACCACCTGTTTTGAAAACCAGTAATAACAAATATACAAAATATGGGTCGATGAAAGCTGGGATCTGGCGAAAGATGTTCCTACGAAGTAGTATAGCCATCAGCTTACCTTCCCTCACGCCAACTCATCTCAGACAAATTCTACAACGATGAACATGTCCATCAGTACAATCGGCCTACTGAAGCTTTCTACACTTATGGTGCCTCTACATGAACCAATCCTTTCTTTTCGCTAATCAACCCCACCCACATCTAGGCAATACTAGAAAACTCGGTCTTCATCAGATTTCAGAGGTAACTGATTCACAGCAGGCATTTCACTCGAATTAAGCGTAAAAGAAGCTTGAATTCACGTGAAGGAACTGATTGGTCCATTCAAGGTCACTGGTGCGGTCGAACTCTATTGGTAGTTATTGGTGGTTAGAGTTTAACTTGTCCATACATGTATACATAATTTAAATATATTCTCATTATGATAATTATTGAACATAATTTATGCAAATACATGTTTCCAGTATTATTTCATCAAGCTTTTACAACTGCATAATGAAATTATTCGTCATAAAGACTCAATATCATCATTGGCAAATTTAAAGAATAACGGCCCAACCAATGTAAGTGTACAGCTGCCCTTGAGACAACCAATCAGAAAGCCCAGTATGTTTTACGTAAAAAACCGTCTGTAGACTAGAAAAGTACACATCAAGATAATAAAAATAAAATATCATAACCCCTAATACCTACCCTAGTCTTAACTCTAAAGTTTTATCAACCCGTTACGCAAACAGTACATAAAAACGAGACTGTAGTAGCGCTATAATAATGGTAGGTCCCGTTATCCAAGGAATTTTGTACGTTCAAGGTCACTGGTGCGGACGCACTCCATTGGTAGTTATTCTTTAACCTGGCCATCAAAGTGTTGGCTTATGAATTAGTGGATGATAATCACGGCGATCATAAAAATAATAATAACAAAAATGACTCAGGTGTTTACATTAATCTAGATAGTCAATTATTGTGAATTTGTAGGTAGGAAATGTTGTCTCATAGCGATTAGATTGTGGTGAGAGCTGTCGGTTAGACAAAATTGAAGACACCAACTCACGTCAATGTTTATGTCCCAAATTGGAGTCACGAGATAAAACAATAACAAATCCTAACCTTGAGGAACTCAACAACCAATCACAGTAAACTTTGCGTGGGCGGATACGATTCGCATGTATATGGTTTGACCTTCAAAGAAACAGCCACGAAGAGATGACAGAATAACGTTCAGCGAGAAAACAGCCAATCAGAAGACGCTGTTTCTCTGTTAATAATAACGAATAATAATGTACATCAACAGGATGCCTTGGACCTAGGTGTCGTGCTAGTTGGCACTCACCAGTCAGCAAGGCGGATCTGCAACCTCGAAGGAACACATATCCCTTCTGAGATTCGAACCCGCGTCATCCAGCTTTGTTTGCAGTCAGAGACGTTAATACTGAGCTACACAGGCTCGCGACTGACCTCCTGAAGGACTGTATTGGATATTTTTGGATACATAAATATCCCTTGATTTTCTCAATAAACGATCTGTTAACTGGCCCTTGTCTTCTGTCATTACAAGATAACATTGTTTGGTATCAAATTCATAGTTTGCAAATCGTAAATTAATTTGAAAATTTAGAATTCGATAGTAAGTATTTTCAGTTTTCCCAAATGGATAGCCATGATTTGAGTGGTTTCCACTAATTCAGCTCTCTCTCTCCCTCTCTTTCTCTGTCGGCTGAGTGAAACCAGGTACAACACTGATGGGTATATCTTCAGATGAGCGAAACAGATATCCGGTATTGGAGTGGTATACTAATCCATAGTATAGGCCAATGTTGTTTGGTTTTGATTGGACACTAGTCAGAACTTGTGTAATGTGTCTAATCCTTCGTTTGATACAGACTGAATTCTATTAGTTAAGTTTGCCATGTGGCCACCATGTCACTAGGCGGCTCACCATCACAGTGCACTGTGAATTCTTGACATTAGATGGCTGGAGCAGCACTGCCATACTGGGTGAGACGGGTTAGAATCTCAGAAGGGAAATGAGTTCCTTCAAGGTTGCAGATACGCCCCTCTGATGAGTGCCAACTAACACGGAACCTAGGTCAGTCAAGGCTTCCTGCTGACTACCTCCAACCATCTAATGTAAACAATTCAAAGGTGTTTGGTTTATAATAAATTGTAAAACCAGGACTAATATATGCAATTATAACAAAGTATAAAGCTAAAAATATAAATGAAGATAATACTTACTGTTATCCTAAAAGATTTTTAAAGGATATTGCGAATAAATGGATGAATTACGCATACGCATTCATGTAAGCGTCTTGAACTGTGCAACCGACTGATGCGCATTTGAAACACTGAAGCAGGTAGACTAGAGTGAAGATCTCTGGTCTTTCCTCGAGCTGCATACAGTAACCCAGCTGCTTGATGATATTAGATAGCTGGAAGCAATCGGCCTCATGAAGGAACTCCTTTCCCTTCTGAGGCGTCACCCAGTGCCGCCTGCAGTCAGAGACGTTACCACTGAGCTAGCTATTCGGGGCTGGCAATTGACCTTCCGTAGGACTGTAGTGGGTACTTTGATTGGACACAAGTAGCTAGTGTGATGTGTCTAGTCCTTTCTTTGATGCAGACTGAATTCCATCAGTCAAGTTAGCAATATGGCCACCATTCTAGGTAGCTCGCCATTATGGTGCGCACTGATTTGATGATATTAGATATAAATGTGCATGGTGACAGTGAGCTACCTAGAATGGTGGCCACATTGCAAACCTGACTGATAGAATTCAGTCTGCACCAAAAAAAGACAAGACACATCACACTAGTTAATAGTGTCCAATCAAAGGACCCAACTGCTGATTGTCAAAATGCAAAAATTACAATATACTTTATACTAATCAAAATATGAAGATAGTTTTTCCATTCCTTGAGTTCTGAGTGGAAAATAGGGCAGCAGTCTTTGAAGACTTCGCGGTCTCGACTTTGTATACGTAACGCATACTTAGACGACTGCCTCATTGTCAGTCCAGACAAGGAAACTCACCTTAGACACTTGGACTTGACATTCGAAAGGTTATGCCGACATGGTGTTACCATTAATATTCAGAAGTGTCAGATAGGCGTTGACTTACTCGACTTTCCGGGCCACACCATCGACTGCAAGTGTATTCACCCACTGACTAGTAAAGTTGAGGCGATACTGAACTTCGCAGTGCCAGGGATAGTGAAAAGTCTTAGCATTTTCAACGGCTTGGTAAGTTATTACCGACGGTTTATTACCAACTGTGCTTCTGTGATTCAGCCATTGACAGACCTTCTTCGAGGGAATAACAAGTCCATCGAACTTGACGTGCCTTCTCAAAATGCTTTTACTCAGGTTAAAAAGGCTATTGCGGATGCCACACTTCTAATATATCAGGATCTAACGGCACTGCTAAGTATCTCGGTTTATGCATCAGACACCGTAATCGGCGCAGTTCGGAAACCACTCGCCTTTTTCTCGAGGCGCCTACAATTAGCAGAAACGAAGTACAGCACATTCGGTAGAGAACTTCTGGCTATGTACTGTGCTATACGTCATTTTCGACATTCAGTGGAGGGTCGTGAATTTATAATTTTCACTGACCACAAACCTCTGACGTACTCTCTGAACTCAACCTCAGATGAGTATTCACCTAGAGAATCACGACAACTGGATTACGTGTCACAGTTTATATCGGATATTCACCATCTATCGGGAGTGAACAACACTGGCATATGCCTTGTCGCGCGTTTGTTCCCCCACCCAAATAGATGGCATAGACTTTGTGAAATTGGCTCGTCTTCAGAAAGAAGATACCGAGCTTTAACATGAGTTGTCGAAAACAACACTGCAATTAGCCGAGAAACCTTTAGGCATTCTACATGACATTTACACGAGTACTCCTGGCCCCATCGTGCCTAAAATTTATTGCCGTAACGTCTTCAATACGTTGCATGGCTTATCCCACCCAGGTATTCGAACTATCGTCAAGCTCATAACTAGTCGGTTTTGTTGGCCTGGTATCAATAAGGAATTAAGGGAATTGACACAAATGTGCTTAACTTGCCAAAAGTGCAAGGCAGTAAGACACACCAAAAGCCCTCTTGACACCTTTCTTATCCCTGATGCTCGCTTCCAACACGTTGATGTAGATTTGGTTGTACCTATTCCAGAATCTCATGGATATACCTATATCTTAACCTGTATCGACCGTTTCACACGATGGCGTGAATCGGTACCCCTCAAAGATGTATCTGCTGAAACAGTCGCACGTGTCTTTGTCGAAAGATGGATCGCAAACTTTGGATTCCCCATCCTCCATAACAACTTATCGCGGGCGGCAATTCGAAAGCGGCTTATTCTTTGCCTTGACTAAAATCATAGGTTGCATGCGTTTTCGAACAACAGCCTACCATCCTCAAGCTAATGGTATGGTGAAACGTCTGCACCGGAATCTTTGAAGTATCAGTAGCTGTGGCGTTAGTTTCGCCATGTGGAGTTAGTTGCCTGTCACCCAACTAAGTGGGGATTTTGAATGCGTCGGCTAGAAATCCAGCTCTGCCAAGGATTCTTTCATTGGACCACTCAAACACAGAGTGCTTGGCTCTAGGCCTAGCCAAGACTTGAACTCAGGATGCTAGATTCAGAGTTTAGAGTGTTTATGGCCACAGAACGACGATTAAATTTATGAAATAAAAGGGTTTAGTTTCACTTTACGAAGTCTCGCTTTCTTGATATATTTATATTTTCTGTGTTTCATTTTTAATGTAAAACAGGCAGAAAGAAATACTCTTGCTGATGTTCAACAACAATTAGAATTATGTCGTAGAAGATCAGAAACTGCTGAAAGAGATGCCAATGATTGGAGTTCACGTCTACGTCTTGTTGAAGATCAACTGCATAAAGCTGAAACACGTGTTGTACAGTTAGAAAGAGAATTACGTGTAGAAAGAGATGATTATAGTCAACTGAGAGCACGAATGGAAATATTAGAAGAGGAGAAACAAAATATCGAGGTAACTGTTTATAACAACAACAAAAGTAGTGGGAAAGTAGTTTCTCACCTTTTAATATTGATCATGTGATTTCTCTGCAATGGTTACGTCCAGAAGGAAGATCCACATTTCTTAGTGACACCCATTTACTCGAGATTCATCATTATGTTATTCTTACCGACTGACTCAAATCTAAATTATTTCTCAAATTTTGTCTATGATTATCTGTTTAGGTTCATTTGTATTTCCCGCTGATCGATAATATTTGACGGAAATGCTCGATCACTGTTCACCTGTCATGGCCTATTGCAGATGCTTCGACGCCTGAAGACTTACATGACCCAATGACCTAACGGATGATATTATAGCGTTTTAAATAATACCTGCGGGATTTGACATCACTGAGTAGGTGTGGCTACCTGTATGACGAGTACCAATTAGCACGAATGACTCATCCTATATTTCACTACTAGCCGCCATCAAACAGATGAAATTTTGGGCTCCGTCACAGTAGCTACACGGTTGAAAGAGCTCACCTAGTAATCTGAAGATCCTAGGTTCGAACCCCCATGGCTTAGTGTGAAATAGCTGACTAGTACTAGTACTCCTTGATTTCGAATCGTTTCCTAACTTGAAGCCAATCACATCCCTGGAAGCCAACATTTGAAAACCCACCTTTTTACTTTGATTTGTGTATATCCTTGTGCTTGTACATGCTGCCTTCAATCACCAAATTGTTATTGGAAGCGCAGTAGTCTGCAAATAATTCTCCATTCTTATTCATTTCTCCGACCGAGAGCCTCTCGACCCATAATAAGTTCTCTTCCTGTATCACCAAGTCCCAGTTTGGCGTTCATATCGCCTAACAGGATTTTGATGTCACCACGCCAAGTAAAATACTGAGTCACATCATCCTACACAGGATAAAGAATGCAATGGATACAGAACTCCACTAGGCCTTCGACAGACATCGTTGACCGAGAATTGATTCGGAAAATACTTCAACATTGCGGTAGTGTGCAGTGCCCAAATCGTTATCAACCTCATTCAACAGCTGCCTATATGACAGTGACGTGTCAGGTGGCCTACAGCGGAAAACTCAGCGAGGCATTAGAAGTGCTTTCAGGATTAAGACAAGCTGGCTGCCGATTATCTCCGATGATACTCTTAATTTTGATGGACTGGATAATGCGTCGGAATGTGCATAGGGAGTGATAAGATAGGAATATTCTGAACCACCGATAAGAAGACTCTAGAAGATGTGGATTCCGCGTGTGGATAATTTCTGCTTGGTATCACACAAACTTGAAAACTTACGGGCCAAAACCAACGAACTGCCTGAAGAGGCTGACAGGCAGCGAAGACAGGACTCCAGGTGAAGACAGTGAAGATGGAGGTGATGAAGATAACCAACCAACAACAACAACCAGCACCAGTCACCACCAACGGGAGCGATTTGACAAATGTTACCTCCTTCACTTATCTAGGCAGCCAGCATCGTTTCAGCCACAGGTAGGACGGATGAAGATGTGAAATCTAGACAGGTCCGAAAAGGCAAGACAAGCCTTCACCAACCTGAAACCAGTTCGGAAATCTTCTGCTGTCCCTCAGTCAGCACAAAGAACAAAATTCGGATTCTTTTCAACACCAATGTGAAGTCAGTCAGTCAGTTCTTATATACAGGTCAGGAACTTGCAGTGCACATCACGAGAAGCATTTCCAACAAGTTACAGACTTTCATCAACATCTGCCGTCGCTGGTCCCATACTGAAGATAAAATGGCCAACTAGAAGGTATTAGTAGCAAGAACCTCTAGCCTCCAGCGAATCAACCAAGATCCGATCTCTCAAAAAATATATAGGAGAAAATGGAGATGGATCGGGCATACATCGAGGATGCCGTCGAATGACATCGCGCGGAATGCAGGACATCGCTCGAATGAAATCCCATTGGAAAGTGACGAGTGGGTCATCAATGTGAGAGTGACATGGAGGAGATCGTGTGAGGAAGAGATGAGAGGGTTTGGTCAGTGGTGGGCCGAGCTGAAGAGGATGGCAGAAAACAAAACAAAGTGGAGATGTGTTGTTGAAACCCTGTGTTCCACTCTGAACTGAAGGGAATAATTATAATATATATGTATATATATAATCATTTTTCCCTAAGGGGTACTTAGTGTAGCCCCTGAGATCATAGAGAAAACCAGTCACTGATTCAACAGCCCATTGATAATGTAACTTATGACTGCTGTGATGGGTGTTGCAGGGTCAAATACATACTAAGGGATGTCATCTCCTCTAAGGTCATAGACGTATCTTCCTGCAGATTTCCAGTAAGCATGTATATTTTTTTATTACTTAATGTTCCCATTGGAACATAGGGCTTCAAGCTACAAGCTTGAAGTTTCTGTATCAGTGTTTTTATTTTTACAGGATAGGGTTGCTAGCCTCATGCCCAATCTTTCCTCTTTGCCAGTTCTATTACTGGCTAGGCGAGGTAAAGGAGTTCGTCGGCCAGGGATCGGTTGGCGAGCGTCCTAACCGCTGTGCCACGGACGCATATATATGTGCGTATTTTCCAGCCCGTGAATAGCTATGACTCAAACGATGGACAAGCTAGTTAGTTTCGTTACATCTAAGTGTACTTATCATTTCAACTGCTGTTTTGGAGACGACCATGCTGTGTGTACTTCTAGACAGCTTAGCCAAAGTGTCACTGGACACCTCCAGTATTTTTTTGGTGAATTATAATTAAACGCCATCTTAAGCTCTATTTTCCTGCATTTAGGTGATGGTAGCCACTCAGTGAATAAAGCGATAACATTCGCACTGGTGGCATAGCGGTTAGGACACTCGCTGACCATGCACATGGTCCGGGGTTCGATCCCCGGCCACCGACGCACTCCTTTACCTCGCTAAACCAGTAATAGAACTGGTAAAGATTGAAATTTGGGTATGAGGCTAGCGGCCCCATCCTGTCAAAGTAAACGCTGCTACAGAAACTTCATACGTGTAGCTTGAACCCCTATACTCCACTGGGGAACGTGAAGGAAAAACAGATTCCCATCTCATCGAATCATTTCAGCGGTCTTCATATTCGTGTACTGCACATAACTGAGGTGATTGAAATTTGAACTGGTTATCCTAAAATGTATATTTAGAAGATTTCTATTTTGCAGCTGTCATCCCTCCGCTGACCAGTGAAGATCCAACCTTTAATTTACGTTTTATCAGTCTCATGTTCCAGTATTCCATGTTTCTTTAAATAATTTTAAAAAAAATAAAATAAAATAACCTTCCATCCTCTTTTTATTTAGATCAATTTAAAAGAAACAGCTCAAAGGCTATCACATACTGAAGTTGACTTATCAGGAAGAGTACGTGAAATACACGAACTTCGTTCAGCACATGAAGAAGTTCTACGCACGAATTCACGTACACAAGAAGCACTGACAACACGTAATACAGAATTGTCAGCTGCCAGGAATGAGTTAAATTCACTGCAGACAAGTTTAACAGAAACACGTCGATTATTAGAAGCTGAACAACGAGAGACAACAAGGCTAAGAGAAGATTTAAATCAAATGGCACGTGAGTCGCAAACACTACAAACAGAATTACAGGTAAGCCTTTCCCCTTATATTAGGATAGCATAGCTAATGGAGGGGTGTATTAATTGTTTATTGGTAGGAGGCCCAGCAGCTACGCAAGTGGTCTATATTCGATTCTCAGGTGATGTATTATTAAGTCTCACCTAGTTTACCGGCCGATGGCAAGTCATAAAAAGAGGGGAGTTTTAGCGTTGGGATTTTGTTTAATCGGTTAAGGGATTTCATCATGATCTGACATTGGTCAGAGGACCACTGGAAAACCACTAGGGATTACTGTCAGACAGCTTTTTTTCAGCCTAGTTTGGAACTCTTTATCAATATCCATCTACCGGGGTTCGAACCCAGAACCTTCCAGTTACAAGGCTAACTCGTAGACCATTAAGCCACTGGAACCCGATCCAACGGCCAACCCATGAATTCTAGCTTCTGCCAATTCACAATATAGTACGACTGGCACTAGCCAGTGTCACCGGTGGCGAGTATTTGTCCTCACACCCGACCTGCTGTACCCTACTGGTTACGAATTCCCATTAGAACCTCAGGTAACTACCTACCTGAATAGGGACAGTCGCTAGTGAACATCAGATCAATTTTCAAGTATTGATTTTCCTAGGGGTTTTGTTTGATTGGTTGGGGGATTTCATCATGAGCTAACATGAGTTAGAGAATCAAATCTCTCCTGTAAAAGAACATAACACTAAGTTCTACATAGAAATCAAAAAATGAGGAAACATTGTAAATTACTCATAAATATTTGCTTACATTACTAAACAATGGAATTAAATATTTCCAAGGACATTGTATCATAAAGAGTACGAGCCGAAAGGATAACTTCTATTATTATTATTATTGTTCCCTTGGGTTCCTAGTGGAACATAGGGCTTCAACTGCACGTCTCCACTTGTTTCTGTCTTCTGCTGTACTTTTCACCTGCATCCAAGTTAGTCCATACTGTTTCAACTCCTCTTCACACGATCTCCTCCATGTCACCCTTGGACGTCCCATTCGCCGCTTCCCTTTCGGGTTCCATTCGAGGGCCTGACACGCGATGTCACCCAGCGGCCTCCTCAGCTAGTTCCAATCCATCTCCACTTTCTCCTGCATATTTGTTGAGCGACTGGTTCTTGTTTTGTTTGTTCCCATAGTTTCCTGTTGGTGATTCTTTCAGGCCATCTGATCTTCAGTTTAGTATAACTTCTATTCGACTTACCAATTCTAGGCGGCTAGTAATTTACACTACTTGAAATCCATGAGTTCTTCTGTTTGTTAACCCCAATTAGAAATAACGTTGATGAATACTGTGTTAGTCACTTGTTCTGTTAGATCTCAGCCTTACCTACACAGCTGCCTGACTCTTTGGCATAACCCGTCCTAACTTGGTGACTAGACTGGCCTCAACGACACCCTAACTAATGAAGAATGAATATAGTGCTCATATCCCTTTTGGGATGTATTTATATTCGCACGCACAATTTGACCCAGTTTCCACTGGAAACCTAAATCATCATTCAGATCCCAATGCATGATCCCTTTGATACCATGAATGGCAATCAAGAGACTAAACATAATTGTATAAAACTTTATATATAAACTACTGACTGAATCAGATGAGTAGTTGAGTACTATTCACATCAACCAGTAGTGCCTGTTTCCCAGACAGATCTAAACAAAATTAATTCGCAAATTGTGGGTTTAATTTATCAAAAATTACCAGTCCACCCAAATAGCTAACCAGAGATTCGGTGGTTTGAAATGATCCACCTCTCTCACCTGAGTCAAACTATGGTACATCATTGATTAGTCTGGCCTCAGAAAAGAGAAATGCCCGTCTAGTGTGTTTAGATAACTTCAAGTGGATGGATAGTAAGTAGAAACTGTAACGTTAGAAGACGAAAGACTTAATGAAGGAATATTTTGTAGAAATTATATTTGTGTAAGATCTCAGCAAAATTGAAATGAGTAATTTCAATGTTTCCTTCGTTCGGCAAACTGGTCCGAAATTCTTCAGGGAAATTAATCCAAATTAACATAACAGAGGTTTATATGCAGAAACGGACAACTCTTGTTTTTAAAAAACTTTCTCCAGTTATATGAGTCATGGAACAGGTATCAGCATGTATAATAAACAAAATTATATGAACTGTGATCAAAATAAGACCTCAGACTTTCAAAAATTAGTCTGCATTTTGTCAAACACTGTAAACAGAGTGTACTTTTCATCAGAATTTCAGTAACTACGTCCGACTAAAAGTTCATGGTCGTAGATAACTGAATATGCAAAATGTTTATATGTTATGCAGTATATAATGGTGTGTGTGTATGTGTGTGTGGGTAAACAGTTGTAAAACATTTGTTAGCCTCTCCATAAGAAGATATAGACTGTTGGGAATTTAGACTAAGTATGATTAATTGGTGATACATATCCATTCTTTATTTGTTAGTCAGGATTTGCCATACATCAGCTAGCATCACACCTTCACGTCTCTTCAAACCATTACGATTCACCCATCTATGTAGGGCTTCCTCAGTCAGTCTTTCTTTATACGAACCAAAACCATTCTGTATAACCTTAGTCCTCTCATAGTCGATTTTGTGTCCCATTTCTATTGAATGCAGTCGCGTTAATTTCGATTAGCTTCCTTGAAGAAGTTCGGACCAGTTTACCGAACGAAAGAAAGATTGAAATTACTCACTTCAATTTCGCTGAGATTTTACACAAATATAATTTTTACAAATGTCTACTTCTCAATTGGTGCCCAATTTTATATTTTGTACTATTTAGTGCTATTGCTCTGTTTGTTGGACACTTAACTAAGCCTGCTTTTACAGTTAATGGATGAGATGATGAATTAAAGTCTAAATATCTATTAACAGAATGCGTTGGCTTTTTACAAATGCTAGTGTGCAGTTTACCTTCTTCTGTTCATTTTATTTTATATGACTGTATAACATTGTGAGACTTTATCAATATAAATTTTATCCACAATGGAGTTATACTCTTCCACAGTGCACAAGTTTTATTCCCATATCAATAATTATAATAATAATAATAGCTTTACTCCAAACAGTATTTGTGGTACAGTTATGGAATTTTCAGCGTTCATTACAATATTGCATCTAATTACCTCATAAATTTTATAAGATTTTAAAAATAAAAAGCAACAACAACAAAAAGAAAAAAGATAAATAAAAGAAGTAAAAAAGAACAGCATTGCATTCACATATTTAAACAATGCACCACAGGATATGATATATAAAATTAGTGTGTAATAGAATATGTGAGCAACAATATAATAGTAACAAAGAAAGGAGAACAAAAGCTAATGGGAACTATTTGTTAGAGTGCCGCAGTGAAAATATGTTGTTTAAGCCGTATTTTCCACTCGGAACCCAAGGGAATAATAATACTAATACTAATAACAATAATAATCGCGAAATGACATGGCTTAGAGAACTATTGAAAACCAGAAAGTACTTGACAAATATTTCATCCTTTTTCGAATCTCTCTTCACCAATAGGCACCTAAAACTTTCATTTTACGAGGTGAGCTCTTTCATAATCTAACTTGAAACTCCTCAAACTGTCAAAAACTAACACATTAAAAAAAAATAATTGACAATTATAACTAGAATTATTTAAATCCTTTACTTCTTTCATTATAATAAAGGTTTTTGTATTTCCCAATGAATGAAAAACAAAACGATATTGTTTTTACTGACGTTTCGCTATTTAATGCTAATAGCTTTACTTCCTTATATACATTTCACAGGATGCGGGTGAAGAAAGAGATGAATTAAAACAAAGAATTAAAGACTACTTAAATGAATTATCCCGACTAGAACGTGTATTAACCGAGCGTGATAGTGAATGTAATAAATTAATTGATCAGTTGAGAACAGCAAATGAGGAGGCTGAAAGTTGGAGAATCCGTTGGGAAACAAGTGAAAATAAATTAACAAATTGTAAGGTAGATTTAGAAGACAAAGATGCTGATCTATCGAATGAACGTGAAAGATCTGATATAAAAGATAGAGAAATAGCTCATTTACGAGCTACGCTGAATTCAACAGAAATACAGGTTAGTCTACACTTTACAGTATTATTATCATTATTACTATTATTATTATTTTTATTCCTTTATGTGTCCAGTGGAATATAGCGCTTCAAGCTAGAGGCTTGAAGTTTTTTCAGTAGCAATGGTATTTGTTCTAATGAGATGGGATTTCTAGTCGGCCTCATGCATCCTTCTAATTACTGGCTTAGTGAGGTAAAGGAGTGCGTTGTCGGCCAGGGATTGAACTCGGAACCACCTACATGTTTGACGAGCATCCTACCACTGCGCCAAAGGCTCTTTTCACAGTATTCTATTATTATTATTAATGTTTCCTTTAATTCCTAGTGGAAAATAGGGCTTCAGCCGTGCGTCGCCATTGCGTTCGGTTCTCTACTAGAGTCTTTACTTGGCTCCAAGTCTGCCCACACGTTTTCATCTCCTCTTCACATGATCTCCTCCAAGTCACCCTTGCACTGACGACCAACTCGCCGCTTCCCTTTCAGGTTCCACTCGAGCGATGGCTTGTCTAGTGATGTCACTTGATGGTTTCCTCAGAGTATGGCCAATCCATCTCCATTTCTTCCTGCCTATTTCTTTCACAATCGGTTCCTGTTCTCTTGGTTCGCTTCCAGAGATCCCTCACCACTGCTGATCTTTTCTGGCCAGCAATCTGATCTTGAGTATTGAGAGAAGACAACTGTTGATGATGGTCTGTAGTTTGTTTGAGATGCTCTTTATGATGCGCTGGCCAAGTCTTTGATCCGTATAGCAAGTAGCTTTGACTGACTTCACATTGGAGTTGAAAATCCGGATCTTATTTTTGATGCTGAGTGCTATTGACCTCCACACAGACTTGAGAGTAGTGAAAGCTTGTCTTGCTTTTCCGATTCTTGCTTTGATATCCTTGTCAGTTCCGCCTGTAGTTGAGACGATGCTTCCCAGGTAGGTAAAAGAGGTTGTTTCTTTCAGGTTCCTTCCATTTATGCTGATCGTTGTCTGTTTTTATTGTTCTTGCCCAAGAATCTTCATCACCTACCTCTGTTTTCTCTATGTTCACCTGAAGTCCTATCTTCTCTGGATGCTTCTTCTGCCAACTTGTTGCTTTTCATTTGCATATCTTCCAGTTTGTGGGAAATCAGACAAATATCACATCGGCGAAGTCCAGATCCTCCAAGTTTTTTGTGAGGGTCCATTTTATGCCTGTTTCCTCATTGCCCGCTGTTTATCACATTATCCAATCTACTGCAATCAGAAAAATCATTGGCAATAGTAGGCAGTATTCTATATATATATATATATATACATATATTGATCCCTATATTTATTTTGTTTCATTTTTTAACCCAGAAATCTATTTATTGATTCATAATAATTGTGCATGGATGGTTCCATGGCAGAATGCTTGCTAACGACGATTTCTATACCCGACTGATGCACTTCTAGACCTCATCTGTGTATAATAATAATAATAAATCTTCTTTTTTGATTAGATACTAGTCAGTACCTAGTGTAATGTGTCTATTCCTATCTTCGGTGCAGACTGAATTCTATCAGTCAAGTTTGCTATGTGGCCGCCACGCTAGGGGTGGCTCACCACCACGGTGGACTGTGAATTGTTGGTATTTGATGGTTGGAGGCAATCGGCCACAGGAAGCCTTGCCTGACCTAGATTTCGTGCTATTTGGCACTCACCAGTCAACAGGGCGTATCTGCAACCTTGAAGGAATTCATGTTCTTTCTGGGATTCGAACCCGCGTCACCTAGTGCTGCCTAAAGTTGGACACGTTAACACTGAGCTATTGAGGCTCGCGACTGACCTCCTGCCGATTGCTTCCAACCATCTTTTACCAAAATTTCACAATCCACTATGATGGCGAGCCACCTAGTGGCAGGGTGGCTACATTGCAAACTTCACTGATAGAATTTAGTCTGCATCAAAGGTAAGAAGAGACACACATTACACTAGTTACTGACTAGTGTTCAATCAAAAATATCCAACATAGTTCTACAGGAGCTCAATCAAGCGCCTGAATAACTCAGTGGTAACGTCTCTGACTGCAGGTGGCACTGGATGACGCGGGTTTGAATCTCGGAAGGGACATGAGTTCCTTCAAGGTTGCAGATATGCCTTGCTGACTGACTGGTGAGTGCCAACTAACACGAAACGTAGGTCAGGCAAGGCTTCCTGAGGCCGATTGCCTCCAACCATATAATACCAACAATAATCTACTTTATTCCAAAGACAGTACTAACAATACAGCATGGAATTCTCAGTATTTGTCACAAATATTGCATCTAATTTACTCAAAATATAAATATAAAGTAACCACAGGAATTTGTCCACATTTACAGTAGGAATAAAGTCAAAAATGTACGAAGTACAAAATGAGAATAATAACTCTAGTATTAATAACAGCAGGTTTGTTTCAAACAGTATTGTCGATACAGTTAGTATGGAAATTTTAGCATGTTACAGAGTATTGAGTCTAATGTTCTGTTGATATAGCATGTTGAGGGGCAAAACAAAAAATGACAATTAATTAAAGAGATTAAATGATGTTTACACTTATGAGAAAATAAACGAAACAAAATGAGAGGATTGTAAACATAGGAAGAATAATAACAGTAAAGTTTGATATTATAAGGATGGAGGAAAATGTTTATTTACTGGTGCAAAGAAGGTTAGTCAGTTGGTTCGTGCCTGACACTACTTTCATCACACAAAATACGTGCTGCCAAATATGGTATCGTGAAATTTACATAGTTAGACGTGCACACATAAATTCTTTTGAAATGACTTCTCGTTTTATGTGAGGAGAAACAAGGTGGAAGCTGCGGGTGCTGAGGTGGATACTCACAGTCTGACAAAATCCCTTTAGCACATTTGTTGCATGAAATCAAGTTTCTATCATCACTGACGATCTCAACGATGTGGCCCAATGGTATATCACTCGCCCTATTCAAGTGAATCGTCCATCAACAGACTTAGTGAAATAGACAAAATTTACCAACCGATAAGAAGGAAATCTCACACACAAAGAGTTAAACTTCAGGTCAAGGCAACAATCAATACCATTACCAATACAAGTAGCCTAGTAGATGTGAAAACAGCCAAGAGCAACTAATCACTTACCAGTTCACCAGGAGAGATGACCTGTAAACTCGTGGAGCAATCTAAAAAGCTCACTACCTTCAAATTGAAGAATGCACTGAAGATGTTGCCTAGTAGTAGGGCAATAATGAAAGCTTCGCAAATAAACCATCCGGCTAGCTCAGAGAACACAACTGCATCAAAATCATCCACCTGAGCTACAAATCTTCTCTAGTATATCTTAAGTTAATTACATTGTATGTTAAAACATTCTTCCATCTTGATGATGGAAATTATCTTTAGTTTTGGTTGTTTATTTTACTGGTGTAGCTTAAAAGAAATACCTCGTTTACACTGTCTGGTCATTGATATTTAGTCTTGGTAAGTGTCAGGTGTTTTGACTATAGTCGGTGGCACAGAGGTTAGGACTCTTGCCTACCATGCATGTGGTGAAGAGTTCGATCCCCTACCGACGCACACCTGAAATCAATGGTTGGCCTGCAAAATTCGGGCTACCGATATCACAAGTTGAAAATTCCATACCTGTACAAAAAATACGGTGTGGTTTCAAGCTATAATCAAAATAAAAAAGGGCATTTTGAATTTATATTTAGTATAACTAAATATTATGATTCCCTTGTGCTCTAAGCGGAACGCAGGCCTTCAGCACTACATTGCCACTTCACTCTGTTCTATGCGGCATTTTTTAAACTCTCTCCACAATTACCCACAAGGTTTCCTTTCCTCTTCACTTGATTTCCTTCATGTCATTCTCAGACATCTGATTCATCCTTTCCCATTTGAATTCTGTTTGAGGACTGGTGAGCAATATACCTAGGTTTCGTGATTTTTTGTGCTATTCAGCAAACTGTATCTCTACAATCTGGAAGGATCGAATGTCTTTTGAGAGGCGTAAATCCACTTCATTATATACAAAAATAGTTAGTGGATGTTATCCCCAGTGTGTTTAGAAAACTAAAAAGCAGTATTTCAGAATGTTTTGTTGAGTACACTCAAGCTTATTCAGAACAACTCACCCGAATTGAAAGTTAAGCTGAAGTACAAGTCTTCATAGTGCAGGATTCCAGTTTGATTGGGAATATCATCATTCCCTGGGAATGGAAGTACATCCAGCTGGCGAGTTTCTAACTGAACAAAATGTACATCTTGTATTCCACTAGTAGTTACCATCTGCCACAATAACAGTGCGTTTACATTACATAATTTTAGAAATTAGACGGTCATAATTTTGGCGGGTCCAACTATAAGTTTAACCTATCAGACAGTGAATTAACATCAAGAATTATATTTCAAGTTCCCACAATAAAAAATTTTAAGGGGTATATCTCACCAAAAGCATTTCGAACAGATTTAAAACTTTTATCACCAGCTGCCTACTTCGCTTCATAATGAAGGTCAGATGGCCGGAATGGATTAAAGATGCAGTTCTGTGCAAACAAATCAACAAAAGATACTATTGCTCAATAAATATATCGTAGAAAATGGAGATGAATCGAGGACGCACCGTCAGCTGAAGTAAAAACCCTTGCCCTCAGGTGGAACCCCAGTGGGAAACGGCGAGTCGGGCATCCAATGGTGACATAGAGGAGATCGTGTGAGGACGAGACGAAAGGTTATGGGCAACCATAGAACAAGCTAATGACGACTATAGTGGATAAAATGAAATGGAAATGTGTTATTGTAGCCCTACGTTCCACTGGAAACTTAAGAGAATAATAATTCCTCATTTTCCTGGCGTTGAAACATGATAATAATATAATATATGATTATTCCTTTGCATTCCAGGTGGAACACAGGAATTCAACAACACATCTCCAATTTGTTCTGTTTCCTGAGTCCTCTTCAGCTGGGTCCACAGTTGACCAAACTCTATCATGCCCTCCTCTCCAACAAACGATCTCCCCCATGTCACTCTAGGACGACACACTCGTCGCTTCCATTTGGATTCCACTCGAGACATTACCTGGAGTGCGATGTCATTCGGCGGCCTCCTGAATGTATGCCTGATCCATTTCAACTTTCTCCTACATATTTGTTGAGAGATTGGCCCTTGGTTGGTTTGTTCCCAGCCATAGTTTCTTGTTGCTTATTCTTTCTGTCTGGCAATCCAGTCTTCGGTAGGGAGCTAGTGAAGTGGGCAGCTATTGATGAAAGTCTGCAGTGGCTTGTTGGAAATCCTTTTCGTGACACGCCACGTTTCTGACCCGTATAGAAGCACTGACCGAATTCATATTGGTGTTGAAACATAATAACACACCACTGATTCACTGTTAGAACAGTTTTACACCTTAAATGAACCCTCCATATCCACTATGCAGGTGACTGACGTCAGTTAACACTAACTTCCTCTGTATGAATTTTCTAGGAACTGACTGAAACTGTGAATAAGTGGATGTTGAATTACTTTTCAAAGAGAAAACTGTTTATAGTTGGTTTGTAAGGACTAGTTTTGTTTTTACGAGTTGATCATGGATTGATATCAGTTAGTGAACTATTGGTAACCAGCACTGGAGTACTGCCAGACGGCTGTTTAATAAGCCTAGTTTGGGAATCATCGGCACTGCACACACACACACCACAGGAGGTTCGAACCCAGGACCTGCCGGTTACAACGCAAGCAAGCTCGTATACCATTCAGCCACTGGGACCCACCCGATTAAATGCCTAGCCCATGAATTCTAACTTCTACCAATTCGTGATTTAGCGCGACTGGCACTAACCGATGTAATCGGTGGGAAATCCGTCCTCACACTTGACTGGATGAACCGAACTGGTCAGTAACTTCTCACCAGAACTCCAGGAAACTCTGTCCTGTAGGAAGTCACTAGCGACCACTAGATCAATTTTCTATACTTCATTTTAAATCCTTACAAACCAAGTATAGAAAATTAATCTAGTGGTCGCTAGTGACTTCCTACAGGACGGAGTTTCCTGGAGTTCTAGTGAGAAGTCGTGACCAGTGAGGTTCAGTTAGATGTCACGTGTTTGGATGGATGTCCCACCAACGACAATGGTTGGGGTCGTTCTAAATCACGAATTGGTAGAAGTTAGAATTCATGCACTGGCCATTGAATCGGGTCCCAGTGGCTGAATGATATACGAACTGGCTTCCCTTGTAACCGGAAGGTCCGGGGTTCGAGCCTCCCGTAGTGAGTGTGTAGTGCCGATGAGTGCAAAACTGGGCTGACAAAACAGCTGTCCCGTACTCCCCCCCAGCTGGTTTTCAATAGTTCTCTAACTGATATCAATCCGTGATCAACTCGTAAAATAGAGAAAACTGTGTTGTCATTTTTTACAAGCTAAGACATAATATGAGATATATATATATACATATATATACTTTCTACATTTCAGAGTAATGCAACCTCTCGTTCATTAGTTGAAGCCAATGAACAATTAAGAATATCTCGAGCAGAAATTGATACACTTACAACAGAAATATCACGTATACGTGATACACTAGCACGTTGTGAAACAGAAAAATCTAACTTACAACGTGAAATCAATTCACAACGTTTAGATAATGATCAGCTAAGAGCTCAATTAGATGATTTTGAAGTTGAACTGGAACAAATTAAAGAACAGCTGGAAGAAGAACGTGAAAATTCAAGAAATATGAATGAAATATTAACAATAACTCGGCAAAAAGAACAAAAAGCTTTATCTGAAGCTCAGGTTAGTGCAAATAAAGCATTCGTTATTTTCTCATATTGGTGTATAGACATTATAGTGGATGTCATTTATTGTCACTTTAAGTGGATTTTTTCATTCTTTTTAGATTGATTTTGGTGGGCTGAAATGTCCTGTCTCTGTTGATGCATCAGTTACTAGTATGGACTCTAAGACGATCTCCTAGGATGTGAGGATGGTGACTAACAGTAGGATCCAGAATTCTCATTTCGTCCTATTAGGGATTCGTCATGTGGATATGCCTGCAATCCCCAGTGAGTGATGTTATTCACACTGAAACTCCTAAACCAACACTCATCACCTCAAATGCTTAGGCGCTATCTGCTACGCTACGTGGGCGGATGAAATGACGAATGCTAGGTTTGATTCTCAGTGGAAAAAAAACAATAGTCACTAGGGTTTGTAAGTAGAGACGTCTGATGACTCGCAAATAGGACGAAATCAGCATCCTTGATTCGGCAAATCATGGAAAATACCCATCGGGACTTTAGATTGAAAAGAACAAGAAGTTCAGCAAAGATGGCGATCTTTTCGGCGATTTCATTCTCAAAAACAGCTGTATAGTCGCATTTATATTCATTAGTTTACATGGATACAATTATTATTATTTATTTAATTCCACATAGTAACGAAGGTGATAATAATTTTCAACTTGATATGAAAGTTTGAAGGTACGAATATAAATTACAAGGGGCTTAGAGACAAGATTACATGACATTAGAAAACAGTTACAACGTATGCACAATTAATATTTGATAACTGACGAAATAATGATTTTAAAGGCGAATAAAAAAAGACAATTATTTTCAACTTGATATGAATCACAAGAGGCTTAGACACAAAAAAATACATAGGGATAGAACGAATTACAGGTGTAAACAAAATCAGTATGGAAACAAATTGAAATCAAAATGTTTCAACTTGAAATGTAAGTTAGGTGGTGTGAATATAGATTACAAGAGGCATACAAACAAAAAATTACACAGAATTAGAATATAATTGTAAAATAGTTATTCTTAACTAATTACAGTTGTGAGAAGGAGGAGCATGGAAACGAACTTAAAATAACTGATTTTATAACTGAAAAAAGTGGGACGAATTGAATGAAGACAAAGAGAGAAAATTACACAGAGAGAACAAAACAAAAAATAAAACTGAAGGATAACGGAACATACCGAACTAGGTTCATAGTAGTTGTAAAGGCTGGACTAGTTTCTTTTGAACACACAGCTCCAGCTTTTCGATGCATATGGCGAGAGCTTCCACCGTACAAAGAAGTCGGAAACACACTGTGTTTGTTAGATTCTTGTTTACTTTGTAAATGACTCTGAATGATGAGTCAGTTGAGATTCTGTGACAGGTATTGACGAGTTGTTCAGTTATGGCACTTCTGACTGAACCAGTGTCTTCTCTTTGCAGTCATGTTCTCTAAAACGTTTTGATAAGACCTGCATAGAACGACCTATGTACCTAGCTCCTCAAGAGAAGGTGAACTGATTTATGCAAACTGAAGTGGTCATATGCGGAAGTCTGTCCTTCCCGTTGCTCCGAAGTATTGAGCGGCTAGAGAATATCACTCTTATAGTTGCTGCCGGAAAAGTCTTCTTCAGGGAATTGGAGATTCCTCTTTTAAGGATATCTGCTGCTAGGTCTCTCCTGAATTCCAGATTCACATAAAGTTTTTTCTTTGGCACTGAAGTGTATTCTTCTCTTTTTGGCCTTGGTTTCACGTTCTTTTCCTGTAAGATACAATTTAAATCGGAATCTTCCTGACAAACTATAAAAGTGTCATCAACGTATCTTTTGTACAACAGCAATTTGTCCATTGCTGATTTTAAGATGTCGTTTTTTCAGGTTGGCCATGAAGCAGTCTGATTGATTGATAATGGTGGGCTGCAATGTCCTGTCTCTGATGATACATCAGTTACTAGTACGGACTCATAAATGATGTCCTAGGATGTCAGGATGGTAATTAACAGTAGGATCCAGAATGCGCACTTCGTCCTATTCATGATTCGTTATCTGGATGTGCCTGCAATTCCCGGTGAATGATGTAGTTCCTACTGAAACTCTAACCCACCACTCATCACTTCAAATGCTAAGGCTCTATCTACTAGGCTACGTGGGCGGCTGAAACGCGGAATGCTATGTTTGATTCTCAGTGGCAAAAAAACAACAATAGGCACTAGGGATTGTAAGTACATCCGTCTGATGACACGCAAACAGGACGAAATCAGCAACCTTGATTCCTTCATTAAGTATGTGGTGAGAGATGCCTGATAACCAAAAATTGGTAGACGGCATTTTGCGTCAATGTTCACATCCCATATCAGCGTCATGAGAAAAAAACAAGAACAAAGACTAACTCAACAACCAATCACAGCAAACTTTGCGTGGGCGGATATGATTAACAGATATACATCAACGTACTGTCTAAGAAACGGTAACAAAGAGATCACAGAATAACCTTGAGTAAGAAAACAACCGGATAGGCCATAATGCAAGTTCAACACGCAAAAACTGAAGGACACAACCACAAGGGACATTTTCACTGCAACTGTCAGAGCAAAGCAGGAAACACTACATGGCACCACTGAGGAATCATCCGTGGAAGACCATTGGGACTCTCTGAAGGTAATTTTCAACGAAACGTGTTCAACGGTTTTAGGAAGAAAGAAGACACAAGACAAGGAATGGCTCTCAACGGACACTTGGAAGCTAATAGAGGAGAGGAGAATGGTGAAAGAGAAAACGATTCAATGCAAAGATGGACAAGAGAAAGAGACGCTGAGCTCAACTTACACAGCACTGGAAAAAGAAGTGAAGAAGAGTGCCAGGAAGGATAAAAGACATTTCTACGACAACCTGGCTACTGAAGCTGAGAAGGCAGCAGGCAAAAGGGACCTGAGGACACTACATCAGATAACCAAGTCTCTATCCGGGAAGAGATCAACACAAGCGAAACGTATAAAAGACAGCCAAGGGAACCCAATTACCAAAGAAGAAAGACAGATTAAACAATGGGCAGACCACTTCAAAGGACTCTTGAACCGACCACTACCTGCAGCCCGTCCAGAAATACCAACAACAGCGCGTACACAACTGCAAGTTGACACCAATCCTCCAACGAAAGCTGAAGTATTGAATGCAATCAAGCTTCTGAAAGCTGGAAAAGCAGCTGGACAAGATGGAATACCCCCGGAAGCACTGAAAGCGGATCCAGAAACGACAGCAGATATGCTGACTACATTATTGCAAAAGATCTGGAAAGAGGGAAAGGTGCCTACTGACTGGAGGAAAGGTTACCTCGTGAAACTACCAAAGAAGGGCGACTTAGGACTCTGCAAGACCTGGCGAGGAATCATGCTGCTGTCGACGCCAAGTAAAATCCTGAGTCGAATCATCCTGGAGAGAATCAACGACGCACTGGATACAGAACTCCGACCAGAACAAGCTGGATTCAGGAAAGGCAAATCATGTTCTGACCAAATTGCAACTCTACGCATTATCATCGAACAAAGCATGGAATGGCAATCAAATCTCTGCCTCAACTTCCTTTATAGACTTTGAGTAGATCTTCGACAGCGTTGACCGCGAAGTGATTTGGAAACTACTCGAGTACTACGGCGTACCCCAAATATTCATCAACCTTATTCAACAGCTGTACGACAACGGCACATGTCAAGTGGTCCACAACGGAAAACTCAGCGAAGCGTTTGGAGTAAACACGGGAGTCAGACAAGGGTGCTTATTATCACCAATGATGTTCCTAATTGTGGTGCACGACTGGATTATGCGTCAGACAGTGGGAAACGAGAAGACAGGGATATCCTGTCCTGACCGACGTGAAGAACCTAGAAGACCTGGATTTCGCGCGTGGATGATTTATGTTTGATGTCACACAAAATCGAAGACTTACAAGCGAAAACCGACAAACTGGTCGAAGAAGCAGCCAGAGAAGACATGACTCCAGGTGAACATAGACAAGACGCAGGTTATGAAAATAACCAACAAACAGCAATAACGGCAGCAACATTCAGCGCCAATAACCATCAACGGGAGGGATTTGAAAGAGGTTACTTCATTCACTTCAGAGCATTGTCTCAACTACAGGAGGAACAGATGAGGATGTCAAATCGAGAATCGGGAAGGCGGGAAACACATTCATCAACCTGAAACCAATCTGGAAATATTCGTCACTCAGCCTGCATCAACAACAAAATTCGAATTTTCAATACAAACGTCAAGTCAGTCAGTTCTTCTATACGGATAGATCAGAAACTTGGCCAGTGTGTCACAAAGAATATTTCCAACAGCCTGTTGCAGACCTTTATCAACAACTGTCTTCGCTCTATACTGAAGATCAGATGGCCGGAAAGAATCACAAACAAGAAGCTATGGGAACAAACAAAACAAGAACCAATCGCCCAACAAATATGCAGGAGAGAGTGGAGATGGATTGGACACACACCGAGGAGGCCGTTGGGTGACATCGCGCGTCAGGCCATTGCTCGAGTGGAACCCGAAGGGTAAGCGGCGAGTGGGACGTCCATGGGTGACATGGAGGAGATCGGGTGAAGATGAGTTCAAACAGTATGGATTAACATGGATGCAGGTGAAAAGTACAGCAGAAGACAGAAGCAAGTGGAGACGTGTAGTTGAAGCCCTATGTTCCACTAGGAACCCAAGGGAACAATAATAATAATGTAAGAAAACAACCAATCAGAAGACGCTGTTTTTCTGCTAACAATAACGCTGATAATAAGGTACATAAGATCTATAAATATCTGTTGATTTTCTCGATCTGTTATATGGCCGTTGTCTTCTGTCGTTAAAGGTATCATCTGTTAAATAATATCTTTTATGTTTATCACCATGTACCCAAATCATCGGTCCGTGTTAATATACCTCTCCCTAGAACAAATGTCTTTATGATACCTTCAACTTTAACCTGATATTATTTTAAAGGGGGTGACTAACAGGAGGATCCAAAGTATGCTTCAGGCATTTCCAGCTGATGAGTCCAAAATACAACAAAATGCGATTATTATTATTATTATTTCCTTTAGTTCCTAGAGGAACATAGGGCTTCAGCCATGCGTCTCCATTGCGTTCGATTCTCTGCTAGAGTTTTCACCTGGCTCCAGGTCTGCCCACATGCTTTCATCTCCTCTTCACATGATCTCCTCCAGGTCACCCTTGGACGACCAACTCGCCGCTTCCCTTTCGGCTTCCACTCGAGCAGTGGCTTGTCTAGTGATGTCACTTGCTGGTTTCCTCAGAGTGTGGCCAATCCATCTCCATTTTTTCCTGCCTATTTGTTTCACAATGGGTTCCTGGTTGGTTCGCTCCCAGAGATCTTTGTTGCTGATCCTTTCCGGCCATCTGATCTTGAGTATTGAGCGAAGACATCTGTTAATGAAGGTCTGTAGCTTGTTTGAGGTGCTCTTTGTGACACGCCAAGTCTCTGATCCGTATAGTAGTACTGACTTCACATTGGAGTTGAAAAATCCCGATCTTATTTTTGACGCTGAATGATGTTGTCCTCCACACAGACTTCAGAGTAATGAAAGCTTGCCTTGCTTTCCCGATCCTTGCTTTGATATCCTCGTCAGTTCCGCCTGTAGTTGAAACAATGCTTCCCAAGTAGGTAAAGGAGGTAGTTTCTTTCAGGTTTTTTCCATTTATGCTGATTGCTGTCTGTTGTTGTTGTTGGTGTTGGCCAGGGATCTTCATCACCTCTGTTTTTTCTATGTTCACCTGGAGTCCTATCTTTGATGCTTCTTCTGCCAACTTGTTACTTTTCACTTGCATATCTTCCAGTTTGTGGGAAATCAGGCATATATCATCGGCGAAGTCCAGATCCTCCAAGTTCTTTGTGTGAGTCCATTTTATGCCTGTTTCCTCATTGCCCGCTGTTTGTCGCATTATCCAGTCTACTGCAATCAGGAAAATCATTGGCGATAGTAGGCAACCCTGTCTTACTCCTGTCTTCACTTCGAAGGATTCCGTGAGCTTCCCGTTGTGGATTACTTGGCATGCAGCGTTGTCATACAACTGTTGGATGAGATGTATAATTGTCGGCGGCACCCCGTAGTAGCGAAGTAGTTGCCAAATCACCTCTCGATCAACGCTGTCGAAGGCCTTTTCAAAGTCGATGAAGTTGAGATAGAGAGGTGACTGCCATTCCAAACTTTGTTCAATGATGAAAATGCGATGGTGGATAGGTATTTTGACAGATTGTGTATTGAAAAAATCGACAACTGGTCCTAGTGGAACTGAGAACTTGATTATCTTCAATGGATTACACAACCTTGAGGTTATATAGGATTTCGGCCTTAACTGAAACAAAAATTTAAAAAAAGCATTCAGAAGCCTTCTTCTTCGTTCATAAATATTCTAACGTTTCATTGATATACGAATAGAGTTTAGAGACTACGACAGAGTACAATTTCATAATATAATAAAAAAATACTAATAATTAAATCGAAATGGCCACATGCCCTTCAAAGTTTGTTGATATATTACAATCATTCCTTATCATTTGATTCTGTTGGTAATATTGTAACAACAGAAGACAAGGGCCAGGCAACAGATAGCTTATTTAGGAAATCAACAGATATTTATAGATTTTCATGTACATTATTATAGATTATTGTAAGCAAACAAACACAGTCTTCTGATTGTTGGTTTCTCGATGAACGTTAATCTTTCATCTCTCTGTGACCGTTTTTTGAAGTTCAGATTATCTATCTGCAAATTGTATCCGCCTACGCAAAGTCTGTTGTGGTCGGTTTTTGAATCAGTCTTTGTTCTTATTTTTCTCATGACCAATGTTGGGGACGTAAACACTGACGTAAATTACTGTCTACCAATTTGGCTATCAGCCAGCTCTCACCACAGTATTATTTTCCATATCTGTCTGGTAACGGTGTTGCATATGTTTCGTGTAGATCGGGGTCAGGTAGGTTATAGAAGCATACGAAGTTGAAGAAGTGTAGAATGACTGACGTTAAAAAAGACAAACAACTTAGAAAGCGATTCAACATTTGCAAAGTGGAGCAGGACAGATTTACAGTATTAAACCTTATTTTTATTCCTTTACGTCCCCCCCCCAGTGGAACATAGGTCTTCAAGCTAGAGGCCTCACGTTTCGGTGATAGCAGTGTTATTTAATTTTATGGGATGAGGTCGCTAGCCTCATATCCCCCAACCACCCCTCTTTGCCAGTCTTATTACTGGTTTAGAGAGGTGATGGAGTGTATCAGCCGCGCAGGCATTTTGTTATCAGACAGTAATATAGTAATATGAACAAATAAATATACATTAACTGACTAAAAATGCCCATTAAAATCTTTTTCAAATGAATTGTTACTAAACATAGAATATTCTTTTCAGTAACCTCCTCTTCACCAGGTTCTACAGTTATTTATACATTATAGTGAATGAATGAATTAGTGTTATTAACAACATTAATGTTGTTTAAATAACATCGAATCAATAATTGTAATATTAATAGATTACAGTTCAATAGCATCAACCTAAAATAAGCTGAATGTCAGAAAAAATTAGGATAGATAATATTACAAATTCATGAATGTTTAGTCTCCACCGAAGGCCGGCCAGGGCCTTAGTAGTTGCTGGTTGGCCTTGCTTTTTCTGAACACATAGCACTGGTTGTTCCACGCGAATCGAGATAGCCTCTCGTGTTTGGAGTATGCGATATCTCGATGTTTTTGGCAATTTATTTGGTACCCACTAGATGATAGAGAAGGATTCTTCAATGTTGGCTGGCTTTGTGGGCAGTTTGGACCAGGTGGTTTAATATGGAACTGTTGACGGTATTTACTACACATTTACTTAGCCATACTGGGAGATATTCTCACCAACAGCTCTACTCTAATATAATATGGCTTTATACTTAGGTTATCCCAGTTCTGAGGTGACGTCAGACAATAAGAACTATCAGTTTAAAGACAGAAGAAGTGAAAATAATTGCATAACTGGAAATTAATTTTCAAGTAATGGTTTGTAGGGATTGGATTGATTGGTTACAGGATTTCATCATGAGCTGACATCGGTTGAAGAACCATTGGAAAAACAGGCAGGGAGTACTGCCAGACAGCTGTTTCGTCAGCCTAGTTTGGGACTAACCCTTCAGCAGTACGCACTCACCAGAGGGGCTCGAACCCAAGACTGGTGAGCTCGTAGACCATTAAGCCACTGGGACCCGCCAATCCAATGGTAGACTCATGAATTTCAACTTCTACCAATTCATGATATAGCGCGGCTGGCACTAGCCAATGTCATCGGTGATGAGTATTTCTCCTCACAGCCGACCTGCTGCACCCTACTGGTCATGTGTAGAGGTTAGCAACAATTTATTACGTAATCAGTCATTTCTAAGGTGATGATGATAAGGAAGAACAGATAGATGGACGAAGTAAGGATACCAAGATGCGAATTTTATTTATTTTAATTTTTATTCCTTTGCCTTCCCAGGGGAACATAGGGTTTCAAGCTGGAGCTTCGAAGTTTCAGTAGCAGTGGTTTTACCTTTACCGGGTGGGATTGCTAGTCTCAGGTCCAAGCTTTCCTCTTTATCAGTCTTATTACTGACTTAACGAGGTAAAGGAGTACGTCGACCGGAGATCGAACCCCGGACCACATGTGTGGTTGGTGAACATCCTACAGCCGTGTCGCTGACGCACTAGAACCAAAAATAGTGGTCGTAATATTCATGAGTCAGGAGTTTAGTGTTGGCATGCCCAAAAGCCCCATATATATTCAGAGTGGGTTCGATGCCTGTTTGATATTCTTCTGGACCCTCACTAGTTTGATAGCCAGCAGTGAGCTCGGAAAAGAGGGAAGGATGAGTGTAGAACTACCTACTCCACTCCGTAAAGGCAACACCACCATTGCTGAAACTCCAAAGCATAAAGGCCTGCGTTCTACTTGAAATACAGAGGGTGACACAGAGGTTAGGACGCTCGCCAAATATGCACATGGTCCAGTGTTCGATCCCCGGCCGACTCACATTTTTACCTCGCTAAGCCAGTAATAAAAAAGCTGGCAAAGAGAAAATGTTGGGCATGAGGCTAGCAACCCTATCCTGCTACAGAAAATTCAAGCCTTGTAGCTCGAAGCCCCATGTTCCACTGGGAACTTGAACAAAATTGGGTATCGAGAATGATCACGAGTTGTCTTCAGTTAGAGAAGCAGTGAAAACCCTCTCGGAAGTACTGGACAGTTGTTTCTCTTTCGCTTGGGACTCCTGATCAGTATGCACCTACAGTCCCCCCATCACAGGGGTCGATTCAGGATTTTCCGGTTACAAGGTAAACTTGTATACCATTGAGCCACTGGGAAAAAACCCAATGGCATATCACTTCTCACTTGTGCCAACACTTAAAAATTATTAAAAAATATTTTGCATATCTCACTTTATTTTTTTACTTCATTTCAACTTAGGAAAGAACTACAGAAGTGATTGCTTTACGCGACAGGGTAACTAATGCCGAAGAAAGAGCAGATATAACTCAACGTGAAATAGATAAAGTCAGGGAGCGGCTAGCTGAAACAGAACGTGAAGCAAATCGTTTATCAAGAAGTTTATCAGCTGAGCGATTTGAGAAAGAACGTGCTCTATCTGAATTACGATTGAGCAGTCTACCAGCAGGTTATAGACCATCAGGTTATTCAAGGTAATCATAATCTTTCTTCTCTATTGTTGTTGTATTTAATAGAAAACAGATCCCATTTTTCACAGTTAAAGGTATTAGGACGGAAAAACTTCTTTGTTGGACGTGAAGTCATGATTTACGCATTCCGTGATACAATGACATAATTGGAAGGTCTTTGACTTGTTAATTTATGGCTTAAATTCATCAGTATAAAACTTGGGCACTGTGGTGGTAGAGTATAACTCCATTATGGATAAGATTTGATTTTGATAAGTCACACAGTGTTGTTATACAGTAATATTTACGGATGACCACCTTTCCAGCACAAACTATTGCTCATAATCACTCACAAAACTTTTTACCTCATTTATTTACTTGAGTGAAATTGATTAGGAATTTGAATAAAACAAAAGGACTGAGGAGCGAAGGAATATTTACTTTTCAATTAGATCCTCATCTCACTCTGGCTCTACTCTAATATACACGTACAGCATTTTTATTACAATACACAACAATTTACCAATTAAGTGGCACTGATATGTTTGTTAACAATAATTAGTCAGTGTCAACATGTCAAACAGTGAGGTGATAATTAACGAAGAAAATTAATACACACAATTAAAAGGTAGAAATGGTTACAACACGTGGATTGCATAATGCATAATTTTGGAAAAATGAAGAGTAATTAAGGAATAAGCGTGTGCACAGGTTGATTACGTAACATATTGGTAAAGGAAATAAAACGATTTGGACATTGATAACTTGTAACTAAGGTTGAAGTAGTCAGAAAAAAAATAAAATAATTTAGAAAATTATGACTTTTAGAGATTTAGGGGAGGGGTGCGAAGTAGTCCGATAAGGTTAGGAAAACTGTTGTACGAATTTCTTCTGAACACACAGGTTTGACTTCTTCAGGTGGATTTCTATTGCTTCAGCTGTCTGTAGAAGACGAACTCGTAGAGCAAATTAAGATTAGTAGGAATGCGATAAATAATTTTAAATGCAGTATTAACGTCAACCTTATGCTCACTACCTACAAGGTGTGCTAAAATAGAGCTATGAATAGATCTTGTTTGTCCCTTGCTTAACCATGTGCAGGATGATGTTCGGAAATACGATGATGAACCTGCCTAATTGTACGCCCAATGTAGCTGGCTCCGCAGCTGCAGTCAAACTGGTAGGCAAGTTTAGGCAATTTATCCTTATTTCTCGAACATAGAATAGGGGTGGTTTTGAAGAGACAACGTACCTCTGCTGCATAATAAGCTCTTTTAACTGCATTCTTTAGGCGCTGTGTTATTATTTCGCTGATGTTGTCAAAGAGGAACTACAGTTTATGAATATTGGTTTTTTCGGAACTGTAGCCATACTGACTGTCTTTGGTGCTGAATTCATATTCTTCTCAATGAATTTATCTGGATAACCATTTTTTCTAAGTAATTCTCTAATAATCTTGAGCTCCTCATTGAGGCATTCGTCTGAACAGCCGCCCCCTCCCCCTAAACATTAAAAGTTATAATTGTCCAAATTATTTTATTTTTATTTATTTTGACCACTTCATCTTTAATTACGTGTGATCCTTGTAAAATTAATTTATTCTATCCATTTCTACCTTTTAATTGTGTGTATTGATTTTCTTCGTTAATTATCAACCCATTGACATTTTGACACTGTTTAATTATTGTCAACAAACATATCACCACTTGTTTGGTAAACTGTTGTGTACTGTAAAAAATGCTATATATATTCGAGTAGAGCCAGAGTGAGATGAAGATCTAATTGAATATTTCTTCGCTCAATCTTTCTGTTTTCCAAATGTCTAAATGGGGATATTTTCTACATTTGAATCAAAATCAACATAAGATAATGTACATTCAGAAATAATGATATGAGCTTTATCAATCAGATACAGTCAGATGGGAAATAAGACGAGTGTTTTTATAATCAGAATAAGTAACTTGTTAGTTTCTTGACGCATACAAACTCACTAGTGAAGGGAATACAATTTACATTTGAATCAGAAAATGAACAAGGACAATTAGCTATGGTGTAAGATTGTAAAATCAAACGAACAGAAGAAGATAAACTGCACTGCACACTAGTGGCGTTTATAAAAAGCCAACGCATTCTGCTAATAGATATTTAGACTTTAATTCGTCTCATCCGTTAACTGTGAAGGCAGGCTTAGTTAAGTGTCTAACGGTTTCCGAGGTTCCTTCCTTATATGGAATTACTACTGATGATTTAGATTCCTTATTGTTGGTGTTGTCATTATCCCGTGCATGTTTGATCTGCACGTCGTAATTAATATTATTATTATCACTATCACTACTATCAGTATTTTTTCTGTCTTTACATTTCCCTAAATACTTCCTGATTAATTTATCAGGGTAATTATTAAGTTTCAAAGCCTCTCTTATATGCCTCACTCCATGACTTAGATATTCCTTGGTGCTATTTAGTTTTTGTGCAATATATCTAATAAATAAAATTTTGTTGAATTATAAACTGTCATGGAGGCTTTATTCATTGAATCAAATGCAAGCAGACGTAACAGGATTGATTCAACACCTGTACACGCAGATATCTGGAAAATTCTACTAACCCAATGGCGACAAATAGGAGATGACAAAAAAACTATAAAACTCAAGTTTCAAAGTCGTGTGATTATAATTCATGATATGATTATGAACAATAAATTTTGTTCGAAACGTCATCCAGTAAACAGTAATACTGTTTCACTGACTGTGTGATACATCTAATAAACAAACTAATACGGGATTACATACTACCACAGTGTTCAAGTTTTACACATATACATATTACTATATACAACCTGTTGGTATTGACAACGATTGGAAATTATGAAAAGAGAAAACGTTGACATAGTGGAAACGTTTATTATATTTGTGTTGATTTCGTCACCTTATAGTGAGTGAGCATACTGGATCCAGGTGGAAATATCTTACTCCGTCATTTCTATTCACAATCTTTGTGAATTTTTCAAATTTTTTCCTAATGATTTCAGTATTAGCAAAATCAATCTTGCGACCTAATTCTTTAGCGTATAGACTTATGGTGGATGATTTTTCAAGCTGTTTTAGTTCCATTGTATGCCTTGGCAGTTATTTGACTTACAAATTCACATGTTGTTTCTTTCTTGTGTTAAGTGCTGTAGATCTCCGGTGTCTTCATCACCTCTGTCCACATGAAATCCTGTTTTTACTGTCTCTTCTGCTAACTTGCTGATTTTTGTTTGTATTTCTTCCAGTTTGTATGACATGTAAGACATGAATCATGCATGAAGTCCTCGATTAAAACAACGAAATCATTCACTTACAGACTATTTATTACAACATATATCACCTGAGATGGAGGTCAACAGCACTCAGTATCAAAAATAAGATCCGAATCTTCAACTCCAATGTGAAGTCAGTGCTACTCACTATACGGATCAGAGACTTGCACTGCGCGTCATAAAGAGCATCTCAAACAAACTACACACCTTCATTAACAGTTGTCTTCGCTCAATACTACTCAAGATGAGATGAACGGTCAGAAAAGATCAGCAACAGAGATCTCTAGCAATGAGCGAACCAACCCAGCAGGAACCGATTGTGAAACAAATAGGCAGGAAGAAATGGAGATGGATTGGCCATCCTCTGAGGAAACAAGCCATCAAGTGACATTACTAGACAAGCCATTGCTCGAGTGGAAACCGAAAGGGAAGCGGCGAGTTGGTCGTCAGTGCAAGGGTGACATGGAGAAGGAGGTCATGTGAAGAGGAGATGAAAGCGTGTGGGCAGACTTGGAGCCAGGTGAAGACTCTAGCAGAGAACCAAACGCAATGGAGACGCACGGCTGAAGCCATATGTTCCTCTAGGAATTAAAGGAAATAATCATAATAATGATATCACCTTAGATATGTTGGAACTCCGTGTATTCAGAAAAAAATTTCAAAAGTCGTCAAAATTTGTGTCTCTATGTGTATGGGATTTACAAACGTCAGCTTGAACACAACCGTTAAACTTCTTAATTAAATAAAATTAATCTCAATTTTCTACACTTCTAATGGTTCAGGTGTCTCTTATCATGGTTATTTGCTTTATATTTATAGTATATCATAGCAAAGCACATCTGTCTGCTCAAGATTTAGCCCGAAGTTAAGTGTACTCATTTGATTTCAGGTTAAATCATGAACCGCCACCAGCTACAGAACCATTGCGAACTAGAAAGTACTGGATAGTTGTTTCGTCCTAGTCTGCGACACTTCATCAGTACGCTTCCGGGGATCGAACTCAGAACCTACAGGTAACAAAGAGGATCCACTGACCATTCAGATATTGAAAGGGAATCTCATGAATCCTAACTTTCGAAATTTCTCCATATATCGATCCATCAACAGGCAAAGCCGTGGATGAGTATCTATCCGCATACCCGACTAGATTGAGTGATCAACAATTCCTAGCTACGTTCGATCCATGGTAGAGTGATTGGTGTGTACTGATGAAGAGTCCCAATGAAGGAAGACGAAATAGCTGTCCCAGTATTCCCTTATGGTTTTCAATGGCTCTCTCTCTAACTGATGTCATTTCTTGGTCATACTTGTAATCAGTCATTATCTCTGCAAACCAACGCTCGGAGATATCAAAATTTTTCACCTGAATTCATACACACAGTTAAATGTCGTATATTCATTCTACAAATAATTCCTCCTTTTCTTTCTGCATTTGCATTCCACCCTTGTAGTTTAGGAGGAACATATTACCCAGGTACTTCAGTCAACCGAGAACGTTTACCTTACCAAGAAAGAGATGATTATTGAACAAGTGAAGAACAGGAAAGCAAAACAATAAAACGAAACAACAAAACAAACAATACCATTTATAACTGCTATTCAGATTGTAATTTGAATCGTTCACGCTAACACTGTTTGCTCTGCTTTCTGTTGGTCTTTGAAACTATTATCCCCTCCTCAACAATATATACATATACGTATTTCCCAATTTCGTTAGCATAACGAAATTCAATATATATATGAACCGGATGGAATAATTTTTATGTGTCTTTACAATTATGATGATTACATAACCTTTTATATTATACTTTTGAAAAAAAATAAGAATATGAAAGCAAGCTAAAAGTATTATTTTTATTATTACTACCATTCCCTTGGGTTTCGAGCAGAACATCGTGCTTCAAATTTATCTTTGTAACGACAGAAGGCAAGAGCCAGGCAACAAATAGTTTATTGAGAAAATCAATAGATATTTATACATTTTTATGTACACTAATATTAGCATTAGTGTTAGCAGAAAAGCAACGTCTTCTGATTGGTTGTTTTCCTGCTCAAGGTTATTCTGTCATCTGCTTGTGACCGTTTCTTTGAAGGTCAGACCATACATCTACGAATCGTATCCACCCACACTAAGTCTGCTGTGATTGGTTGTTGAGTTCCTCAAGGTTAAGCTTTGTTATTGTGTTTTTTCGCATGACCTCGATCCGGACGTAAACATTGACGTTAACTGTTGTCTACAATTTCGGCTAGCAGATAGGTCTCACCACATATCTCCATTTCACCCCTTCTTTTATACAGTCTTCCTTAATTAGCTTAGCGATTACCTATTTGCGCTTATTTTCTCTTCATTGAATCACTTTAGTGTCCTCCATAGGACGCTGAAGTCTTCGTTTCCAACTCGACGGCCTACCACGTGAGCGTGATACCACTCAATTGTCTTCTTAACTTGTATCTATTTCCTTAGGCATATTTGGCGGGCAGTGGTTTGTTGGTTGACAAGCTGCAAGAGTTTCTTGGTGTTTACTTTTTTCAGGTCAGTCGTCTCATCTTCACTATGGAGCGAAGGCAACTGTTATAAGAATGGTTACTCAACAAAGAAGATTCTTTTCGATAACCTGCTCTTCATCAGTCTCTACAGTTATATATACATAATAGTGAATGAATGAATGTGTGTTATGAACAACATTAATGTTGTTTAAATAACATCGAATCAATAACTGCAATATCAATAGATTACAGTTCAATAGCATCAACATAACAATACATTGAATATTAAAGAAATTAGGAAAGATATTAATAATGCAAATTCATGAGTGTATAGTCTCCTCTGAAGGCCGGCCAGGGCAGCAGTAGTTGCTGGTTGGACTTGCTTTTTCTGAACACAAAGCACTGGTTATTCCATGCGAATCGCGATAGCCTCTCCTGTTTGGAGTACGCGGTACCTCGATGTTTTTGGTAATTTATTTGGTACTCGGGAGATGATGATAGAGAAGGATTCTTCAACGCTGGCTGGCTCTGTGGGCATTTATGACCAGGTAGTTTAATATCGAACTGTTGAAGGTTTTTACCACACCTTTACTTAGCCATAGTGGGAGATGTTCCCGAGAGAGTACGGAAAATCAAGTTCCTAGAGCAACGGCCGATATAACTCGCTCTACCACAAGTGCAGTTGAATTGGTAGATACAATTGGAAGTGGACAGCTAGTCTAGGTACTTCATCTTTCAGTAGAGGAATCACCATTGGTCGTGTGGAGAAAAGGATGTGAGGTTTGACAGCATTAAAAGTTCTTTGAACTGATTTTCTTAATTACTTCGTAATTATCTCAATTGGTATATAGCGCATGAATTGTAGTCGTATATGAAGAGGCTTCTTGTTTACAGATAATGAGTAGTCATTTTCCGCTTTCTTTGTTATGTGTTTCTTGATAAATTTGTCGGGATAGCTATTTCCAATCAAAGCATAACAGACAGTCCTTAGTTCATCTTCAGTTACCTCTTCTGAGCATATAGCTCTAACGCTGTGGCTGAGAGTCCTAACTAAATATCTTTTGTACTGGAGAGGAATGAAGCTGTGAAAATGTGTATATTGTCATGTTCATTTGCTTTTCCTATGCAATTTTCTTTTTATGTTACCATCTGGTTTTCTTGTAAGGAGGACATCTAGGAAGGCAGTTAATTCTATTTTGGGATTCCTCTTTGCACGTGAATTTCATAGCAGGATGTACTTCATTGAATTGAGTTATTATTATAGTGTTCCTATCCGAATCATTATCACATACACTTTTAGTGACGCGTGCGCCAAGTTCGTCAGCCATATAGAAGCACTCATTTGAAATTAGCATCGAAAATCTGGATCCTGTTCCTTATGCTGGGTATATCAGATTTCCATAAGAATTTCAGAGTACTGAACACCTGTCATGCTTTTCGGATCCAAACTGGCTTTGACATCTTCATATGTGCTGCACACAGTTGAAACGACGCTGCCTAGATAAGAAGACCAGGTAACTTCCTTCAGATTTCTCCCGTTGATGCGTGATTGACGCTTCTTCTTGTTGCCGGTTAGGTATCTTCATCACTTCTATCTTCTCCATGTTCCCTCGAAATCCTGTCTCCACTTTTTCTCCGACAAGTTTTTAGTTTCCGCTCGAAGATTTCCGAGTTTGTGTGGCATTAGACATAAATCTTTCGCAAAGTCCATTTCTTCTAGAGTCTTGCTGTCGTCCAACATATTCTTGTCTTTTTGCTATCCACAGTCTCTCGTATGACCCAGTTCACCACTGTCATGGATGTTATCGGTGATAAAGCTAAAGGTACTTTATTTCAAATATATTTATTATTCAAGTGTTGGTTTGTAGGGATTTGATTGGTTACAGGATTTTCATCATGAGTTGACATTAGTTAGAGAACCATTAAAAAACCTGGGAGTAACGGACAGCTGTTTCGTCCTAGTTTTGGACTCTTCATCAGTACGCACACACCGGGATTCGAACCCAGGGCCTTCTGGTTACAAGGCGAGCTCGTATACCATTAAGCCACTGGGACCCGATCCAATGACCCACGAATTCTAACTTCTGCCAATTCACGACATAACGCGACCCCTAGCCAATGTCTTCGGCGAGTATTTGTCCTCACGCCAGACCTGCTGCACCCTACTGGTCACGACTTCTCACTAGAACCCCAGGCAACTACCTACCTGAATAGGGCAAGTCATTTATTATTCTTTATTAAATGTCATGTGAGTGAAATCCGATAAAGGAAAGTAGATTTTCAAGTATTGGTTTTGTAGGGATTTTGTTTGATTGGCTGGAGGATTTAATCGTGAGCTGACATCAGTTACAAAACCATTGGAAAACCACCTGGGAGTACTGTCAGACAGCTGTTTCGTCATCCTAGTTTAGGACTAACCCTTCAGCAGTACGCACCCACCATCAGGGGTTCAAACCCAGGACCTTCTGGTTACGAGGCGAGCGACCTCGTAGACCATTAAGCCACTGGGACCCGCCAATCCAATGGCCAGCCCATGAATTCCAACTTCTGACAATTCATGACATAGCGCGAACACTTCGCAATGTCTTCTTCGATGAGTTACTGCCTCACCTTCAACCTGCTGTACCCTACTGTTCACGGCTTCCCACTAGAACCTCAGGTTAACTGCCTGAGTAGGACCAGTCTCTAGTGAGCATCAGATCAATTTTCCAGTATTGGTTCTTCAGGGAGTTTGTTTGATTGGGTGGAGGATCGGGTCCCGGTGGCTCAATGGTCTACGTGGTCACTCATCTTGTAACCGGAAGGTCCTGGGTTCGAACCCCTCTGGTGGGTAAGTACTGATGAACATTCCCAAACTAGGCTGACTAAACAGCTGTCTGACAGTACTCCAAGCTGGTTTTCTAATGGTTCTCCAAATGATGTCAGCTCATGATGAAATCCTCCAACCAATCAAAGTAGATTTTATTTACTGGATGTTGACTGTTAGCAGGATCCAAACGGCGCATTCCATTGACTGAATGTACATAGCTTCCGTTTCCAGTAAGTGATGGTGCGTAGGTGGCACAGCGGTAGAATACTAGCCAACCACGCACGTCGTCTGGGGTTCGACACCCTACCGACGTACTGCGAAACCTTGCTAAGCCATTCGTAAGACTGGTAAAGAAGGGAGGTTGGCCATGAGGCTAGCAACTCCATCCCGTAAAAATAAACACCACTGCTACGGACACTTCAAGCGTGTATCTTGAAGCCCTATATGCCACTAGAAACGTAAACGAAGAAAAAGAGGGTGTTCCCACTGAGACTTCAACGAAGGAGCCATCGTTTCAGATGTCGAAGTGTCATTCATTCGACTAACTTGTACAAGAGAGCTCCATCTCAACTCCTATCAATAAAAGAAGACTGACTTAAACAAAGAAAGTAGATCTTTCCCAGAAATGTGCTTCAAGCCGGTACACTTTTGAAATCCCATCAGAAAAGCGATGCTGAATTATTCCCGAATCAATAAACATGTGTGTGCAAGCGAACAAATGAGAGAAGAGTACTAAATGCGAGTCTACGACTGACGTTTTCCTGCAAGAAACTGTTCAGCTAGAACGCGAAAGACAAGCTGTCGCATCGGGCCACTTCAACGTGCATATACCGCTTTACTTGCTCTTGCGGAGCTGAGTACATCGGCAGTACCACGCACCGACTTGAAAAACGCTCTCGTGAACACTATCCAGCCTGGCTAGTAAAAGGAGAACGAAAACGGGTTTGTAGTTCAGTGACAGAACATTCAACGCCATTCGAAAAATCCTTCAAAATAATATACAAGATTCGATCAAACTTATCAAAGGGAGTGAAATTAAGACATCTAGGCATAGCCGAGGCACTAGCTATCCAAATACTCAAACTCACGCTATGTGTCCAAAAGAAATACGTCCAACCATTGTCCGTGCCATGGCCATGACCTCATTACCCTTTCTTATCCACACTTCCTCTATATTCATGTTATTTTCAAGTTTTTCTTAATGCCTATTTACACTAATATATTTTCATATCCGAACCTCCTGTCTATTTAGTCATTTTATTATTTCTACATATTTAATCCCTAACTGCATAAACAGTTATTTGTCACATTAGTTATGATCCCACTAAATTTTTTCATCCAAACATCCTGTCTACTTTCGTTATTTCTACCCGCTAATTGCACAATATGTCAATCTTCTCAGTAATTATGATGCTAATTTGTTTGAGTTTTATCCGTTCCCCCTGTTTATTATGGCATTTTAATTTCTAATTGTAATTTTATTAATCTGACCCTTGACCAGAAATTATTCCGGAACTTCCCCACCCATTTATCATAAATACGCGAATGTACAGCCTAGTTGATAGTGACTTCGTCGAAAAGAAAACTTTCTTCGCTGCAACCATCTTTTTAATAATTCCCTGTGATCCAATGTGTATTTTTCGTAATTTCAATAATAAAGAATGAACACATCTACATCATTGTGAAAGATGTTGAGCAATTTCTGCAACTATCTTAAACCACATCTTCTCGTTTCTTCTACACTGTGAGCAGCCTTAAATACTGTATTGATATTCTATTCGCCCACGCTTGCTTTTATTTTCATCAAAAGCAAACTTATGGGACGACTGGCTTCATAAAGATTTTACCCACCGACTTCGACTGTCCTTGAATGAAGGGTTCCTCTGAAGCTTCAGTAGTATTTTTATGGAGTAAGATTCTTAGCTTCACGCTCAACCACCCTCACCTTCCAGAGCTAAGGGGAGGCTAGTAAACTTTACAAAGATGTCAGCTCCATGACTGGGAAAGCAACAGAGGCTATAGAGTGCTTCGAAATCAGTGTGGACATCTACAGAACTTAGTATACGGAACAGGATCTGAATTTCGCTTAACAACAATAATGTCAATCAGGTCATTAATTCTGTATGTTTCAGAGACCTGACGCTTTTCGATTACTACGCTACATTGACTTAGCTACATAAAACTCTTATTTTTGTGGAATATCTTATCAAAAAGTTGCGAAAAACTATTACAATTATTTGACTTTGAAACACTGAATCTGTGGATATACTCTTGTTGATTGATAATACCTATAACTATCTATTTGCCACTCTGTGCTTGTTTAACACTAACTAACATCTATAGTTGTATATATTGATGGATTTACATGTCTAAGTTGGCTCAAGTCAGTGAGTCTATGGTTTTGGTATCATTTTTGTTAACTTTATCTGACTGTGATACTACTGCTTACATTTTACTTTTTTCTTATTGTTGTTGTCGCTTGTTGCCCTTCCTGTTGTGAATTATTTTCCTTTTGCTGGTGTTGTTCTGATTGTTTTATTCCTTGTTTTACTGGTTTTAAGAGGAGCAACCCACAAGGTCGCTTCTCTATAAACTATATTTTAATGTAACAATCCCCTTCTCAGGAGTGAGGCTAACAGCCCCACCCTGTAAACAAAGTTGCTACAGAAATTTCAGCACGATGAATCTCCTTGCGCCAAAAGAAAAAGTCTGTGTGGGGACATGGAACGTCCGCACCATGTATGAGATTGGCAAAGCTTCCCAGACCTGACGCCAGTGCCATCAAAATCATTTCCCACAGGCTACAAACTCGTATCAACAACAACCCTGTGTGACTAAAACTAAGAATCCGTTAGCCAACCAGGAACAATATGTAATAAGGAACGCCGCCAGCAGGCGAACTGGTCAACAAGCCATTATCCAACAAATATGCAAATCACAAAAGATTGAGCAGCGAAGAAATATTTACTTTTCAATTAGACCCTCATCTCACTCTGGCTCTACTCTAATATATATAGCATTTTTACAATACACAACAATTTACCAAACAAGTGGTGATATGTTTGTTAACAATAATTAGTCAGTGTCAAAATGTCAATGGGTAGATAATTAACGCAGAAAATCAATACACATTTAAAAAGTAGCTACATTGGGCGTACAATTAGGCAGTTTCATCGTCGTATTTCTGAACATCATCCAGCGTGGTTAAGCAAGAGACAAACAAGATCTATTCGCAGTTCTATTTTAGCACACCTTGTTGATACTGAGCACAAGGTTGATGTGAATACTGCATTCAAAATTATTTATCGCATTCCGACTAATCTTAACTTTGCTCTAAGAGTTCTTCTTCTACAGACAGCAGAAGCAATTTGAATCCACCAGAAGAAACCAAGCCTATGTGTACAGAAGAAATTTGTACAGCCACTTTGCTTACCGTGGCCATCCTTACAAGACAGGACTACGTCGCCCCCCTCCCCCTATTAAATTATAATTGTCCGAATTATTTTATTTTTATTTTGACCACTTCATCTTAAATTACGTGTTATTCTTGTAAAATTAATTTATTCTATCCATTTCTACTTTTTAAATGTGTATTGATTTTCTGCGTTAATTATCTACCCATTGACATTTTGACACTGACTAATTATTGTTAACAAACATATCACCACTTGTTTGGTAAATTGTTGTGTATTGTAAAAATGCTATATATATTAGAGTAGAGCCAGAGTGAGATGAGGGTCTAATTGAAAAGTAAATATTTCTTCGCTCAATCTTTTGTGTTTTCCAAATGTCTAAATGGGGATATTTTCTATATTGAAATATGCAAATGAGACCGTTGAGCAACATCATACAGCAGGCCATCGAGTGGAACTTCAAAACATAGCAAAGCGTTGAGCGTGTGTCGAAGGGTGACATAGAGGAGAGGGAATGATAGCTAGTGCGCAGTTGTGGAACCAGTTCAAAGTGTTGTCAGTGAACAAAATGCCATAACGTGTCGCTGAACCTCTTTATTCCACTGCAAGGAATGAATAGTAATGCCAATAGAATAATAATCTTCAACTGCTGGTCAGTGGGATCCAGAGGACTCTACCTGGGCATCCTTTATGTCCCTATCTAGCTCACATCAGTGGTGAAAGTCGCTATGGCAGTGTAATCTCCAAGTCTGACCACTGGAAACTCCTTTCTAATTCAATCCGGATTCAACCAACACTTAATTTCGAAGAAGTGATGGATGGACATGCGTAACATGCATCCTAATCACCTTTATACATTGTCCAGCGTTAAACTTAGAGTCGATCAGTGATTGTTTTTTGAAATCCGCATTAATTTGCTAAAGAGGCATGGAAAATATACTCAAATTTTTACTCAGGACCTTCAATATTTTATTCCTGTACGTTCTCAGTGGAACATAAGTCTTCAAAATACAGGCTTGAAGTTTCGGTGGTAGCAGTGGTGTCTATTTTTACGGGATGGAGTTGTTAACCTCATGCCCAACCTTCCATGCCCAACCAGTCTCATTACTGGCTCAGTGAGGTAAAGGAGTGCGTCGGCTGGGGATCGAAACCCGGACCACATACGTGGTTGACGACCATTCTACCGCAGTGCCACAGACGCCGAACACGTTAATACAGTCTGCGTATTGTAGTTCAGACAGCTATTTTTTTGATTTTGATTTTTGATTTTTGATTACAGCTTGATGCCACACCGTATTTTCAGTACAAGTATGGTATTTTCAGCATGGATATCGGTAGCCCAAATTTCGCAGGCCGACCATAGATATCGGGTGTGCGTCGGCAGGGGATCGAACCCCGGACCATGTGCATGGTCGGCGAGAGTCCTAACCACCTTAATTCCTGAGACATCGGAGTCGATTTAAGTTATATCGTTGGCAAACACCAATGGTCATTACTCCTGGCAACTCATTGGGCTGCATGAATTCAAACTAAGCCTTCATAGGCATAATATACTGCCTTGAAGCGTAATTCCTAGTGCTTACCTGAAACCTGCTTGTCTACCCAAACCCCACTAAGACCTTATATGAATAGCGACTGTGTTGGGCTAGACACCTTTTTCAGGTGATCTTTATCGCCACTCACGACTGATCCCCGTACCATAAATACCCTAGGACTCTTCCTCCTCGATTATTTTCGTCTAATGTTTATGCCTATCACGTTACGTTAAACACATCTGTTAAAGGTCGTTAGTGGGAACATTCAAATAGGGTTCATTGAAAAATTTCTTAACACCCATTGTTTTGGATTGGGGTTAAGAAATCCAGCAGTCTCAGCCTTATTTTCTTTCAAGTGTCATCATAAAGTGACACCAGTTAGAGAACTTTGAATCTACCATGGCAATACGTTTTACTTATTATTCTACCTCTTATTATTATTCTTGATTCATTTAAAACTATCCTTTATCAGTAGCACCATCTTAACTCACTTCAACACTATTATTATTGTTATTATAACTATTGCTGTTTGATATTACTTTGTTTGCAATTCTTTTTATATTCTCTAATGACTATTTGTTTATCGAAGTGATGTAATGGAAGCGTAATGCATTTTATCTTAATTTCAAACTCTCATATTCCCTCTCCCCTTATCTATTTGAACATGACCTGGAAAACATTCACACCTGTCTTCCTGCATGACTAATTCAATGTAGTTTGCTTACTTATCATTCTTATATCTCCCACTGTAATTTCAAAAGTATATTTATCCGTGTATGTAGAGTACTGAGCAGCTGACGAGTTCTACCGAAATCTGATGAATCCATCATTAAATCCTGCTTTATTAACCTGCTTTGTTGCTTGTTTTAAATTCGTATCGGGAAATAAATGTTTTCAATTCAGTTAGAGAACCACTGAAAACTGATGGATATTGAATAACCCTCCCCCCACCTCCTTCTGGTATGGGACTCTTCACCAGTAGGCATTCATGACACTAGTAAGGATCCAATCCAATCCACAACCTTCAAGTTACGAATCGACCGAGTTGACCACCACGACGAAATCTAATGATCAATTCATGAATTCTACCTTCTCTTTCTACTCATCGCTCCCCAACTTCATTTAAACGCTAATCCCATGATTAAGTGAAGCAATTTCTGAGAAAAAAATTGTATGAGTTTTTTATAGCAACGTAAAGCAATATATATATATATATATATATATATATATATAAGGGTTCGAATCTCCGAAGGGATATGAGTTCCTTCAAGGCAGTTGCAGATTCACCTTGCTGACTGGTGAGTGCCAACTAGCACGAAACCTGGGTCAGGCAAGGCTTCCTGTGGCCGATCGCCTCCAACTATCAAATATCATTAAATCAATGTGCACTGTGATGGCGAGCTACCTAGTGGTATGGTGCCCACATTGCCAACCTGACTGACTGATAGAATTCAGTCTCCACCAATGCCCAAGGACTAGACACATCACACTAGTTACTGACTACTGTCCAATCAAAATAATATACACAACATCAGAAAATTGAAAAAAAAATACACAGATTGAAACAATCTTTAAAAAATAATAATAGCTATGCTTTCATTTGTACAGAGCAACAAAGTAACCATCAGCATTAATTATATATATAACATCTTCACAACCAAACATCTTCTTGATAGCGTTTAGATTTACGCATTTCTTGCAGATACATCTGAGCGTTTTTCAATTCTTCACTAGTTAACTCTGTATATGTACACCAATTACTTGTTTGTACCCAGTGAAGTTTCATAGCTAATAACTTGATCCAAGCTTGGAAAACCCCGGTGGCTAAACCACGTGCATCACCACAAACCATTATCTTTGCGTTACGATCATAAACAAGATGCATTAATTCAATATCATGGTCAGATGGATTAGTATTGCTAGCGGAGTCAGTATGGTGGATACACTGTTGAACATAATGTGATTTTAAGGGGAAACAAGCTTGTTCGCATAATACTGATGGCAGGTCGGCAAGAGTATATTTGTCATCTGCTGAATTGATAGTATCTCTGGAGAAACAAAGGCATAAATGTTTTAACAGTTTAGTATTGACAGCATCTGATAATTCTTCTTTAAAGAGAAGACTAGTTGTTGGAGAACGACATCCATAGATTAACCACCATAAGTTATTGGTTGACGATCCCGTCTAGAGAAATAAAACAAACGAAAATAACTTCATGCAATTCTTCCCATTAATAAACTTGAACAAAGCAAGAACAACAATTGTACCAGGATAATATGAGCTCATCTTTTATTATTATTTCAAGGATTCTTTTCAACTGGTTACAACCTGAACGATAAAAAAAAATATGAATTACATTACATTAAACATTTGAACATACTTTTCCACGATCACAAGGAGTAAGTAATTGGTAGGAAGTAAAAGTAACATTAGTCCGGAATGATTTAACTAATTAAGAGTTACAAACACTGACAATTAGGCTTGGATACAAAAACAGAGTTGCGTATATATATATATATGTGTGTATAGAAACAAGGTGGTGATACTGCTAGTAGAATAAGATGCAGACTGAACGCTGCCCTTAAAAAAAACATATCCAGCCGCCAAGCTTGTATGTGTTTATCAAAGAACTAGTTGTTTGAGACAATCAAAAGTGGAAAAACATCCACCTCATGTTACCTCCAACTGTGTCTACCAATTTACATGTACATGCCAAAGCATATACATTAGAAGAACAGAGAGAAGGGTTATTGTCCGCATTTCTGAACACATACCAAAGAACCTGAGACTGAAAGGTTCACAAGCATTAAACAGTGCGATTGCGTCATATTGTAGACACCCTGCAGTCGTTCAAAATAATCAACAAGCAAAAAGAAACCTAGCTTGCTACACTTTGCTGAAGCAATTGCTATCAAACGACTTAAACTAAATCTATGTACGCAAAAAGAGACAGTGGTGAATCTTGCACTGCCCTGGTGATAAGAAAAAAATATACAACTTTTATGAGTTACCCATTTTCTTGTTTAGAAAACTCTACTCCCTCAGCTAAACATGACTCACCCTACCTTGTTCTTTTCTTTTTTCTATTGGCTATTAGATAAAACATTTTCTTTAGTTACGTAATCTACTTTTTTGTTATGCTCTTTCTAGCTAAACCTTGTTTCTATACACACATATATATAGGCAAGTCTACTTTTGCCTCCAAGCCCAATTGTCTAATTATTCTAATAAATAGTCAGTGTTTGTAACTCTTAATTAGTTAAATCATTCCGGACTAATGTTACTTTTACACTTCCTACCAATTACTTACTCCTTGTGATCGTGGAAAAGTATGTTCAAATGTTTAATGTAATGTAATTCATATTTTTTTATCGTTCAGGTTGTAACCAGTTGAGAAGAATCCTCGAAATAATAAAAAAAAGAAATGAGCTCATATTATTCTGGTAAAACAAAATAAACCATATACCATTTGATTCATGGAATATCCCACTTTATACAAACATATATATATAGAAAGAGGAGACATACGATTTAGTGGAGAGGCTCTTTCCAGAGAATTTATTCTTATACTGCAGCTACATTCATCATAATTATAAAACAGTTTGGAGAAATTAAATCGTGTGAAAGTAGAAGATAGGTGGGAAAACATAACGATTGAAACGTTCAGCCCCACCCGAAAAGTATGGTGGAGGTATGTAAGTGACACATTCACTGTACTTAGAACACAGGATATGAATACATTTTTCGAACACATTATAACTCAAAGGTAGAGGCAATTCAATTCACTTACGAATTGGAAAGTCAGGAAGGGGAGCCTTCAATGTTAGATTGCAACGTAAAGAGGAAAGAAGATGGGAAGTTAAACACACTAGTGTGTTTACAGGAAACCCACACATTCAAACAGATATTTGCCCTTCCAATCATCCCATCCTATGTCAATGAGAATAGGATTGGTGAGATGTTTAAATATTAGAGCACAAAAACTAAGTAGTACCAAGGGAAATCTAAGACAGGAAGTGAGACACATAAAAGAAGCCTTGAAAATTAATAATTACCCTGATAAATTAATCAGAAAGTATGTTAGGAAATGTGAAAGTAAAATAAATAATTATGGTAGTGATAGTGATAATAATAACAATACTAATGATGAAATGCATGTCAAACATGCACAGGTTAATGACAACACCAACAATAAGGAATCCAAATCATCAGTAGTAATTCCATACAGGGAAGGAACCTTGGAAACCTTAAGCACAATTATTAACAATGCAGGAATAAAAGTGGCTGGCATTCAAACCTACCACAAACTCAATTACAAACAAGCTTTGTCGGTCAAATGGTGGATCCTGTGAAGGCTTTAAAACAAAACAATTTAGTTTATCTAATACCCTGCCTGCAATGATTGTCAGGTCAAATACATATGTCAAACTAGTAGAACAGGGGCAGTCAGACTAACCAAGCATAAAAACCTAGCAAAATCTAGAATAGTTGATCCGAATAAGATAAGAAATCTAGAGAATAGTTCAGCTATAGCACCACACCACATGCAATTACACACAACCGTACAATAGGATGGGATGGGATAAGATGACAGTTTCAAAATCTAATGTCACAGGGTGCAGGGAGAGATTGATAACAGAAGCTTTGTTTATCGAATCAACTGAGAGTGAATGCGTGCAATAGGAGCAATTCAACACCTGTTCACCCAGATATCTGGAAAATTCTACTATCCCAACGACGACAAATAGGAGAAGAAAAAGAAAACTATATAAAACTCAAGTTTCGAAGTCGTGTGATTACAATTGATGAAATGATTATGAACAGTAAATTATGTTCGAAACTTTGTCATCCAGTAAATAATACTGTTTCTTTGACTGTGTTATACATCTAATAAACAAAGTAATATGGAATTACTCACTAACACAGTGCCTACGTTTTACACATATATTAGTAGAAGAGGAATTTTTAAGACATCTCAACCTTCATAATAATAATAATAGCAATAATAATATAAATAGATTAGGTAAACTGGTGGATGGTGACTAGCAGTGGGATCCATGATGTGCATTTCGTCCTGTTTGGGACTCATCCCCCAGCTGGACGTATCTGCCTTTCTCACTCAGTGACTGATTATGGTGTTCCGACTGAGTCTCAAACCCAGTGCCCATAGCTTCAAACGCCAAAGTGTTATCCACTAGACCACTTGAGCCACCTCTTGTGTGACGAGTTTGTGTTTTTTATTATTCCTTTACGTTCCCAGGGGAACATAGGGCTTCAAGCCTTTAGCTTGAAGTTTCTGTAGCAGTGGGTTTTTTTTACAGGATGGGGTCGCTAGCCTCATGCCCCCAACCTTTCCTCTTTACTAGCTTTTGTTTTATAACTGGCTTAGTGAGGTAAAGCAGTGCGTCGGTGGCCGGGGATCGAACCCCAGACCATGTGCATGGTCGACGAGCGTCCCAGCCGCTGTGCCACTGATGTCTGAGAAGACTACTTATTTCATACTATTAACGTAATCATTAAAGTGTGACGAGTAACATTATATATATATATATGTACGCGACTCCACAGCCTGAATATGATATTACTGAAAGGAGTAACTCTTCGATGAATGCTTTCTCTTAGATATAACTTTATGGGTATTTTTTTTAAACAAACCAGTAAATTGAGAGAAAAATTCTATATTTCATTCTCAATTAGTTATTTATCAGTAACTCTACAATAAAAAAATTCAGTGAAATACACGCGCCGGGTTCAATTCCCCGACCAACGACGCACTACTAAACCTCCCCTGATTTACTTAACTGACAGTAAAGCCGAGAAATGAGGGGACGTTGAGGATGATGATTATAGCGAACCAGTGGATTAAATAAACAATCCCTTTATTTGCTTTTAATTCAGTTTTTATTTTCCTGTCGACTGATTGAACCGAAATGTTAAATTAAAAATAAATGATAAGTGACACTCACTGCACTAGAGGTGGTGGCTCTCGTGACTCAAGTCGTCTCGCGGATAACGCTCAGGCTTTTGAAACTATGAGTACTGCGTTCGAGCCTCAGTGGGAACACCATAATCACTCACTGACTGGGGAATGCAGGCACATCCAGATGACGAGTCCCAAACAGGACGAAATGCGCATCTGTTAGTCACCACCCACTAATTAACTCGAATTTAAGTAATCAGATATAGTTGAGACATCTGCACAAGGAGCCGACATGTCAACCTGAGGTCGAGCACTTCGGTTCGATCAATCAACGGCAAAGTTTGAATAGAATTAAACAAATTAGGATCAAGGGAGACAGAGAGGTTGAACAGCTTTCTTAGGTACACAAAACTTTGCCTTTTTATTTTGATGGCTAACTGACTGACTGACTTCAACATAGGACATTACACAGACATGCAGCAGTTCTAGTTTTCACTCTCTATGTAGCACACAAAGCAAGAGAAGAGAGTAAAGAGAGATTCAAAAGAAAGGGAGAGAGACAATAAACATAAATATGAGGCAAAATGAATAGCAATATGGAAGAAAAGTAGAGTTTTATTGGATATGATAAATCACAAAGAGTGAATGCATCTACGATAGCCAGTGAGAACAATTTTTGAGCCATATCAGTAATTGTCTCTAGTCATCCCCAGGACCCCAACCAGTCAGAAAGTCTACATCTCCCAACGCGACTTGCTTAAACTAACTGTTTCGGAATTTACTGAGTGACGAAGCGATGTTTTAGTTTGACCACCACTATCAGCTCTTTTCCAACCTGACTCTATGTTAGGTAGCATTGCTCGTCGAAGAACGCGATAGCTACGCATGCATACGTAACACACACAATTACAGTTCATTAAAGATGCTTAAATTATAATAGTAATAACAATAATAATAAAGATATAGTAGCAAACGGAATATAAACTAAAATTAAGGAGATTTCTACAAAAATTGAGGATCAATCGAACCTAGATGGCCAGGGTAAGGATAATGTCTGAACTAGTTTCTTTTGGACACATAAATTAGACTTCTTAGTGTGAATTCCAACAGCCTCAGCAATATTTGGTAATCTAACTCTTAAAGCGAAGTTAAGATTTGTTGGTATGCGGTAAATGACTTTGAAAGCCTCGCTGACATCAATCTTGTGTTCTGTATCCACAAGATGAGATAGAATAGCGCTATGTGAATAGATTTTGTTTGTCCTTTCTTTACTTAACCACTATGCAGTGGGTGATGTTCGCAAATCCGATGAGAAACACGCCTAATTGTACGGTCTATGCAACTAACTGGCTCACTCCACAGGAGCAGTCACAATACAAAATTCTGATTTTGTTCCTTATGTCGAATGCAGTCGATTTCCATACAGATTTCAGAGTGATGAAGGTTCATCTGGCTTTTCCGATCCTCGCTTGCTTTAACATCCTCATCTGTGCCGCCTGTAGTTGAAACGGTACTGTCTAGATCAGGTAAGTGAGAGAGGTACCTTCGTTTAGATTTCTCCAGAAGATGCTTATTGCTGCTTGTTGTCGTTTGTTGAATATCTTAACCACCTCCGTCTTCTCTGTGTTCAAAGACGACAGAGATGTGGTCTTTAAAGCACAGAGAGAATGCTGTAAATAGTGGATAGATATACCAATGTGATAGGAAACACATGTTTATCTAATACCTGCTAATACAGCAGAAGAGGTTCTAGCACTCTGTGCATTAACCCTGAAAAATCAAAAGAAGGCAAAATCAAGCTTAACAACATCGGAAAGACTAGCTCTAATTAGTCTAAAACAGGATAAAAACATTGTCATTGCAAAAGCTGACAAATGTGAAACGCCACCGTAGTTTTGAATAAATCTGACCATATCAAGAAAGTCACTGAACATATTGAGACGGGTCCATATGAAGAAATTAGGAAGCCTGTAAATACAATAATGAATAAGGTTAAAAAATCTACAGTGGATTTAATACGCAGAATGAAGCCGTTACTGGGTGAGTCTAAATGGTTTAATTGAATGCCTAAAACTAATAATGCTAGTAGAATGTATGGTAATATTAAAATACATAAGCCAAGTTACCCCATACTACCAATAGATTTCAGAAATACCGCCACTTATGAATTATCAAAACACTTAGCTCATATGAGATGAAAAATAAACTAAATGACATTCAACTAGAGAATGATGAAACAATGGTTAATTTTGATATAACTAGTCTTTACACTAATATACCAATCAATATGGCCTAAGAAGCAGTTAAAATAGAACTAACTGCAAATCGTGAACTCACTCATAGGACAAAGCTGCACATTGAGGAAATTATTTTAGGAATTCAGTTATGCCTCACATCTAATATCTTCAAGTTCCAGGGCAAAATATATAAACAAACAGATGGTGTAGCGTTGGGATCACCAATATCCCCTATCGTAGCAGATATCTTTATGGACAGCTGGAAAAATATTGCTCGAAATGCATTCAATCCTACTCGGAAAATATGGTGGAGATATGAGGATGACACTTTCACAATGTTAAAAACAGAACATATCTCTAGCTTCTTGACACTTATAAACTCACTAGTGGAGGGAATAAAATTCACATTTGAATCAGAAAATAAACAAGGAGAATTAGCTATGATGTTAGATTGTAAAATAAAACGAAAGGAAGAAGGTAGACTACACACTGGCGTTTATAAAATACCAACGCATTCTAATATACATGTAGACTTTAATTCATCTCATCTGTTATGTATCTGTTAAGGCAGGCTTAGTTAAGTGTCTAACAAACCGAGCAGTAACACTAAGTAGTGCAAGAAAAGATCTAAATGACGAAATGAAACAGATCGAAGAAGAAGCGTTGGTGGTAAATAACTAATTATCCTACAAAATTCATTAAGAATATCAAAAAATGTCAAAAGCAAAATAAAAATAATGGTGAAACTAATAATGATAACATAAATAAAAGAGAATATAAGGCATCTACAGTAGTTTTACCGTATGAGGGGACATCTGATACCCTCCCTAGGTAGGATTCTTAATAAAGCAGGAATTAGAATGGTGGCATTCAAACCTACAAACTCACTCACTCAGGAACAAGCTATATAGGCTAAAAGACCCGGTGGACCCAACTAGACAAAATAATATAATTTACAAAATACCATTGCAATGACTGTGAGGTCAACTACATAGGTCAAACTAGTAGATCGGGGCAATCAGATTGTCGGAACATAAGAATTTAGCTAAGGTAAGAATGGTTGACCCCACCCGAGAAGATAAGTAATTTAGAAAAAAGGTCAGCAATTGCACTGCATGCATTAACACACAATCACACAATAGGATGACAAAGGATTAAAACTCCAAGAAGTAATATACGGAGGTGGAGACAGAGAGAGATTGATTACTGAATCTTGCCTGGTTCATAGAATCTACACCCAACACATGCAACAGAAATGACTCAATGCAAATACCAGAGATATGCATGGAAGATATTATTACCACCAGTCAGTCAAATCAGAGGAGGATAATAAATAATCTTCAATTGTATTCTACTTCAATTCAATTCACGTACATCATAACATTCCAACAAGTTACTTGTTTATTTTGACTATAAAAACACTCGTCTTATTTCCCATCTGATCGTATTTGATTGATAACACTCATATTATTATTTCTGAATGTACATTATCCTATATTTATTTTTGTTCCAATATCTAATCGATTCCACAGATGTATATAAATGAAGCAAGAAAGTGGTGGTGCCTTGATATGATTATGTGCTCGAAACGTAGTCATCAGTTAATATTCCTGTATAACAACACTGTGTGACACTTTATCAAAATAAAATCTCATCTACAATGGAGTTATACTCTATCACCCACAGTGCTCAAGTTTTATACTTATACCTGCCTCATGATTAAAGGTATTAATTACACTGTCAAATTGTCAGTCAGGTTTAAAATGAGCAAACCGACTTCAGAAATAATGTATTATTATACAAAACAAAACAAAAAACACCAAAAACAACTGGACAAAAAAAAGCAATGCCTTACCTTACAGCAGTCACGTTTACGTTGTCTTATAAAGCTGATAAACGGTGCTATTCCACTGCCAGCACCAATCATAATAACTGGTTGTTGGGCATCCTCTTCAGGTAGATAAAATTGTGTTAAATTTTGACGTAAATATATGTGGATAATCGGTATATCTGTGCGTGTGGAAGTGTCTTCCATGTGAAGATGATCATGGTCACCACCAATAGGTCGGTTAACACTGAGCCACTTTCTTTCTAACCAACCACTACACGTGCCATGATGTCGATGCGGGTAACGTAATCTGCTTACAGCAGAATCGTTGTTGTTATTGCTATTATGCTCAAAGTCTACTCTGGTGAAAATAAACGTTAAATCTTGTTGGTCGTCGGATAATGCTTGATCATCATATAAATTAATCAGTGTATAGGAACGCGGTTGCAGGCGTGGTAGAATTTCTAATAGGCGAATAAATGGTGGCCGGCACGCTGGAAACATGTAGAGAATATCCATAAGATTAAGTTGTGGCTTTACAATATACCTGCGAATAGAAAAGAAAGATTAATATGAAAACGAAGGAAATGTGAATATATGTGTGTAAAACTTGGGCACTGCACTGTGGTAGTAAGTAATTCCATATTAGTTTGTTTATTAGATATATCACACAGTCATTGAAACAGTATTACTTACTGGACGACGATTTAAACAAGATTTTTTTCATTCTTCATAATCATCTCATCAATTATAATCACACGACTTCCAAACTTGAGTTTTATATACTTTCCTTTGTTCTCTCTTATTTGTCGTCTTTGGGGTAGTAAAATTTCCTAGATATCTGGGTGGACAGATGTTGAATCATTCCTGTTACGCGTATTCTCTTCAGTGGATTTGATGAACAAAGCTTCTGTTATCAATCTCTCCCTCCATCATGTTAGTTGTATCAGATTTTGAAACTGTCATCTTCTCACATCCTATTCTATGGTTGTGTGTAATTGCATGTGGTGAGTGTTATAGCTGAACTATTCTTCAGATTTCTTATCTTATTATTCGGGTCAACTAATCTAAATTTTGCTGGTAGGTTTTTATGCTCGGCTAGTCTGAGTGACTGCACCTGTTCTACTACTTTGACCTATGTGCTTGACCTGACAATCATTCCAGCAGGGTATTAGATTAACTAAATTGTTTTGTTTCAAAGGCTCCACAGGACTGATCCTTTAACCGACAAAGCTTGTTTCTAATTGAGTTTGTGGGTGGTTTGAATGCCACCTTTGTTCCTGTCTTGTTAAGAATTTCCCACCATGAGGTTTCCGAGGTCCTTTATTTGTATGGTATTACTACTGATGATTTAGATTCCTCATTGTTGATGTTGTCATTATCTTGCGCATGCTTGTCATACATGTCGTCATTAATATTACTATTATTATTGTTATTATTATTATCACTGTCACTACTATCATTATTTATTTTATTTTTAAATTTCCTTACATACTTTCTGACTAATTTTTTCAGGGTAATTATTAAGTTTTAAAGCTTCTCTTATATGCCTCACTTCCTGTCTTAGATTTTCCTTCGTACTACTTAGTTTTTGTGCTCTATTATTTAAACATTTCAACAATCGTATTTTCACTGACATAGAATGGGATGATCGGAAGTGCAAATATCTGTTTGAATGTGTGGGTTTCCTGTAAACACACTAGTGTTTAACTTCCCATCTTCTTCACTTTTTATGTTAAAAGCTAACATTGGAAGTTCCTCTTCCTGACTTTCCAATTCATGAGTGAATTGAATGGCCTCCACCTAGCAAAATCTAGATTAGTTGACCCGAATAATAAGATAAGAAATCTAGAGAATAGTTCAGCTATGGCACTCATTACATGCAATTACACACAACCATACAATAGGATGGGATAGGATGACAGTTTCAAAATCTAATGTAACACGGTGGAGGGAGAGATTGGTAAGAGAAGCTTTGTTTATCGAATCAACTGAAGAGAATACGTGTAATAGGAATGATTCAATACCTGTCCATCTAGACATTTGGAAACTTCTACTACCCCAACGACGACAAATAGGAGAGAACAAAGAAAACTATAAAACTCACGTATCGAAGTTGTGTGATTACAATTGATAAAATGATTATGAACAGCAATAAATTTTGTTCAGAACTTTGTCATCCAGTAAATAATAATACAGTTTCGCTGACTGTATGATATATCTAATAAACAAACTAATATGGAAGGAAATATGAGCGGATATTTTACTATTATATACTTTTTATACTATCATCCTATAAAGGCATAATTAGAACGTCGAAAGCAGAAACTATAAGGCTGCGTCAATATCAAGCCCGGTGAATTACGCAATCCCAGTCATTCCATCATTACCATTGTGGTGAGACCTGTCCGCAAGACAAACATTGTAGACAAAAATTTACGTCAATGTTTACATCCCAAATTAGCGTCATGAGAAAAAACAATAACAAAGCTTAACCTTGAGGAACTCAACAACTAATCACAGAAAACTTTGTGTTCCGAAAAAGCAAGGCCAACCAGAAACTTCTACTGCCGTGACCGGCTTTCGGTGGAGACTATACATTCATGAATTTGTATTACTAATATCTTTCCTAATTTCTCTGATATTCAGTGTATTGTTATGTTGATGCTATTGACCTGTAATCTGTTGATATTGCAATTATTGATTCGATGTTATTTAAACAACATTAATGTTTTTATTAACACTAATTCATTCATTCACTATTCACTGCTGTATATATAACTGTAGAACGTGATGAAGAGCAGGTTATCGAAAAGAATCTTCTTTGTTGAGTAACCATTATTATAACAGTTGCCTTCACTCCATAATGAAGATGAGATGACTGACCTGAAAAAAGTAAACACCAAGGAACTCTTGCAGCTTATCAACCAACAAACTACTGCCTTTTAAATATGCCTATGGAAATAGATACAAGCTAAGAAGGCCGTTGGGTGGTATCACGCGACAGGCCGTCGAGTTGGTAATGAAGACTTCAGCGTCCTATGGAGGACACTAAACAGATTCAATGAAGAGGAAATAAGCGCAAATGGGCAATCGTTAAGCTAATTAAGGAAGACTGTAGAAAAGAAGGTGTGAAATGTAGATATACGGTGAGAGCTGTCTGCTAGCCAAAATTGGTAGACACCAATTTACGTCAATGTTTACGTCCCGAATCGGGGTCATGAGAAAAGCAAACAATAACAAAGCTTAACCTTGTGGAACTAAACAACCAATCACAGAAAATTTGACGTGTGCAAATACGATTCGCAGATATATGGCCTGACATTTTAAGAAGCGGTAACAAAGAGATGACAGAATAACCTTGAGCAAGAAAACAACCTATCAGAAGGCATCGATTCTCTGCTAACAATAACGCTGATAATAATGCACATAAAAATCTTTAAATACCTCTTGATTTTCTGAATAAACGATCTGTTGCCTGGCCCTTGTCTTCTGTCGTTACACTATGACTTTTTATATCACCCCCCTCCCAGATCTCCACCTTAGTAAATCTACGAAAACTAATTGAAGAATCTTCTGACACCCGTCAGGTGAATTGTGTAGGTTCACCATACTAACCAGGTGGACTCAATTAAGCGAATGGTTAGCTAGAATTCAGTTACTCGAAAGAGATTTCTTCAGTACCAGCTGATGGGGCACATATACTGTGTGGGGGGGGGCAAGCGGGCTGACGATGGTACCCATTTGATGGGTGAAGTGGGACTCAAACACTTCTTAAGACAAAGGCAGTTAACAATATTCCCAATATTCAAGTATTGGTTTATAGGGATTTGATTGATTGGTTACAGGATTTCAACATGAGCTGACATTGGTTAGATAACCACTGCAAGACCTAGGAGTACTGGACATCTGCTTCGTCCTGGTTTGAGACTTCTCGGCAGCACGCACCCACCACAGGGGTTCGAACCCAGGACCTTCTGGTTACAAGGCGAATGAGATCGTAGACCATCAAACCACTGGGACCAGATGCAATGGCCAGCGTATGAATTCCAACTTCTTTCAATTTATGACGTAGCGCAACCGCTAGCCAATGTCTTCGGTGAGTATTTGTCCTCACACCTAATCTGCTTCACCATGACTTCCCATTAGAACCCTAATAGTTTGGGAAATTATGGCTGTCGGAGTCTCATTGCAGGTAATTTTTTACTCTGGGTTTCAATTTCACTGATCTTTCGACTTGTCATATTTAACGGAACAATATCTTTGATTCACGGATTATTCAAACGGTCCTACTTAAATTCTTTAATTCAACTGAATAACTATAAACACAGAGAACTTACATTTCAAACATATTCTTTCCCTCTTGACTTGCAAACTCTAACAGTCGGTTTCGTTGTCTGTCAAAACTAACAGAATTAGTTTCATCATCAACACAGTACTCTGCCAAAATTCTCAAAATCCGACGACTTATTGGTATGTACAATTCACAGCAATATGTCAATAAAAACCGCAATGAAGTTGAATGACCAGAAATTAACCAAGACGGGAGATTTCGTGCTTTTGTATCCACGGCTTCTACGATAAAGGGTGTATCCGCGTTCTTCAAACTGTCTAGATCTAGGCGGTTTAACAACCATGATACAGTGTATGGATCGTTTTCTGGAAATATGGAGATACTGTCGCCAGGTGAAAAATTGAATCCACCTTCAGTTGTAACTCTTAAAGTTGCTCTGTAAAAATTAAATAAACAAAAATGGATGCTATAAGGAGAAGTGATTGTCAGAAATCAGGTAAAACAGAAGGAATATAACAGAAATTCAAATAACGCTATTTATGTGGCTATATACATATACATCCCTCATTTTGAGATCAACAACACTCAGCATGAAAAATAAGATCCGGATTTTGAACTCCAATGTGAAGTCAGTGCTAATATACGGATCAGAGACTTGGCGTCGCGTCACGAAGGCCACTTAGAACAAACTTCACACCACCATCAGCATCTGTCTTCGCTCAGTACTACTCAGGATTAGACGGCCAGCCAGAAAAGATCAGCAACAGAGTAGGATCTTAGGCGATGAACTAACCAACCCAACAGGAACCACTTGTGCAACAAATATGCAGGAAGAAATGGAGGTGGATAGGAGGTCATACTCTGAGAAAACAAATCATCAAGTGAGTGACATCACACGCCAGGCCATGGCTCGAGTGGAACGCGAATAGGAAGCGGCGAGTTGGTCGTCATTGCCAGGGTGACATGGAATGGAGGAGGTCATGTGAAGAGGAGATGAAAGCATGTGAGCAGACGTGGAGCCAGGTGAAAACGTTGGCAGAGAACCGGACGCAATGAAGATGTGTGGCTGAAGTCCTGTGCTCCTCTAGGAACTAAACGAGCCAATAATAATAGTAATTTTGTCAGTGATGAACAACCAATGAAATTCTTTAGCAATGAAATTACTCCAATAGCAATTCCACTAGACAGTGTCTGTGATAACGCTATTGTTGAATACTAAGTAAACACATAGGAACTGAACAGATGACTTACAAGTAGAATCATATTTATGCCAATGTTTGGTGATTAACAATGGTAACCCATAACACAGTGTCGCTGACGAAATCTCATCACGGATACAGAAAGCTAGTTTCGCATATGCCAGTTTACGTGATATCCGGCTATCGACCAAAGGGTGGGTGTACTGCTCGGCAGTCCGCTCCGTCCTCCTTTATGGCTGTGAGACCTGGCCTTTGAGAGTGGAAGACATGAAAAGCCTGGTTAGCCAGCTGTCTTTGATCATAGGTGTCTGAGTTCTGTCCCTCGTGTTAAGTGGTATAATAGGGTGAGCAATATAGGCGTCGAGCGCTAGGTAAGGAGGGGAAATCAATCGACGAGGCTGTGAAGCTAAATAGACTCACATGTGTTACGCATGCCTAGCCATCGCCTTCCTCGACGGGAAATGTTAGTTGACTGACATAGGGTCAGGCTGGAAAAGAGCTAACGGCGGTCAAACCAAAACATGGCCTCATAAGTCAATGAAATTCACAACAGTTAGTCTAAGCCACGTAGGGAGCTGTAGACTTCCTGACCAGTTGGGGTCTTCGGAACGGTAAAAACCAATGGCTGGAGACAATCGGTGATATGGCTCAAAATCGTTCTCAATGGATAGCGCAGATGTATCCACTCCTTGTGACTTATAATACCCAATGAAACTACATTGTTCTTCGTTATTACTATTCCTTTTGTCTCATATCCCTGTCTACTGTTTCTAGAATGCATTTCTTCTACTTTCTTCTCTTGCTTTGTGTGCTACATGGAGGGAGTGTGGCAACTTGAACTGCTGCACATTGGTGCAAAGTTTTGTTGAAAACAGACAGACAGACCGTCGCGACTTATGGAATGCAAGCTTCCAGTGACTGTTCTTTAGTTACAACAGTGAGTGCGTATGCTGCATACAGATGCTCCAGTTTCAGATGTATTACTGTGTGAGATATTCAATTAGAAACTAATATATCATATGCTTGAAATCCCCTTCCTTGCCTAGAGAAGCCATCAGGTAGGGGTTATCAGTTCACAGCCTGGTTTATTAGTGCGCAGGTGTGCAAATAACTGTCGGGCTACAGTTCTACACTTTTCATTAGTTTAGCCTATTCACACAAGACAGCTGCATTGACAAAAATTAAAAATATTTCATATTTAAACAAGTAAAACGAAAATGAAATGTTACAAGATAATACATCGAAACAAAACAAAACCTCACTCATAAACAGTTTTTGAATTTCCTTTTGTTAAACATTTGAGAGATTTAAATTGTGCAGGCAGTGTGTGACTTCTTGAAAGAGGACCATTCGCGTAAATGTGACTTGTTGAAAGTGAAACGCTTTCCTCTTCTTCTTCATCTATCAGTTTGTATTTAAGTAAGGGTATTGATTTCGGAGGCAGACTCAATTTGTCTATGTTCCATGACTTAGGGAATTCATCACCCAAAAGGTAATCGCCTACATCAGCATTCTGTTTATCTGAGGTTAATTGAAACTCTCCGATCAATTGAGTGATACAATGTACATCCATTTTTGGTGAATGACACAAGGTAAAGACTAAAACAAACAAAAATGGTGACAATAAGTCAATTGAAATCACAGTGACAAAAGTAGGTGAGTCTTACACAAGAACCATATTTATTTTATTAAGTCAGACCAATAATTTTACTGGAGGAGCAGAGGATCTACAAAAAATAGTTGAATTAACAAACTGATGAATTGATCTTGTATTTATAACCGTTTAGCGATCAATATAAATCTCATCAGTGAATTCAGTTAAGATAATGGGAGTGTGACTCATGGTGGAGAGTCATGCAGAGTCTTCTGAACACCTTGAGCAGCAATCTTCGTATGTTTGGCATGCGATTCGCCCCTATAGAATGTAAGATGCTGCTACAGGACTGGACTACGTCAACTCCTAGCTTAGTGATAGAACATGTTGACCACTTCACCTATTTGGGAAGTTGTATCAGCACCAACGGATTGATTGGTGACGAAGTCTCAGCACGGATCCAAAAAGCTCGGGCTGCTTTCGCTAACTTACAACATCTCTGGCGTAGACGTGACATCCGTGACATCAACCAACGGACGTGTGTACTGCTCAGCAGTTTGCTCCATCTTTCTCTATGGCTCTGAAACATGGCCAATACGAGTTGAGGACATATAAAGGTTGTCTGTTTTTGACCACAGATGTTTACGATATCTGTCTCACGTCAGGTGGTATAATAAGGTAAGTAATGTTGACGTTAGGCGTGGAGTGTTGGGCAAAGAGGGAAAATCAATTGAAGAGGCTATAAAGTTACACAGATTGAGATGGCTAGGTCACGTGCTGCACATGCCTAACCATCGCCTCCCCCGACGGGCATTACTGGCTGATATAGGTGCAGGTTGGAAAGGAGTAAGTGGTGGCCAAACAAAAACATGGCATCAATCTATGAAATCCTTGACAGTTAAACTGAGTCAGGTAGGAAGACGCAGACTTCCGGGTTGGGGCCCTCGGGACTCTAAGAATCAATGGCTGGAGACAGACAATAGGTGACATGGCTCAAAATCGTTGTCAATGGCTTACGCAGAAGTATTCAGTCTCTGTAATCTTTCATATTCCTTTCTACCATTACTCATTCTGTTTCACTCTTATACTTGTCAAAAGTCTATTGATTCTCTTCACTCATTTTCTTGTCTACCTTTGTGTGCTCTTTGGAACGTGGCACCTGGAACTGCTGCACTTCGGTGCCAAGTTCTATGTTGAATCCAGCCAGGCAGCCAGCCAGACTCATGGTGGAACAAAGACTTACATAATTCATCCAATGAAGAAGCCCGCTTCACTTTAGTCATAGATTTTCGTTAAATGCGCTATGAATCAATAATAAGTAACCATTCATTCAGCCTTAACTGCTTCATAACACTATTCCCGAATTCTAATCCTCGTATTTTAAAGGAGAAAAGCAAAATTAATCTCTATACAAAGCTAGTAAGCGGATTTTATGTCTCATTCCAGAGCATGGAAAATCAATAACCTGTACACTTCTGAGTTTATTTCGATGTCCGATTGGTACAGAAGGCTTTGTGCAAGATGCTGGACAAAAATATCAAAACGACGAACACAGATTGTTCAATATAAACTGGGAAAACTGCGATGGGGTCACTGTGTCACAGAAAGCATGTACTCACGCCTTACACAATCAGCTATATTGCTTTGAGAGAGTATAAGCTCCTGCTTCTTACATTTGTTTCCTTTTATTCTTGTTTATCCCTTGCGTTTGAGTCCATCACATCGCACTCGAGTTGTAAGTGGAATGGTGTCACTGCCTCCAACCGGAGCATAAGACTGACTTGCTCAATGTGAAATTCATTCCACCGCAAAACAAGGGGTGACAATGGTGAGACGAATCTTTCTGTACTGGTATTTCAGAAGATGTTGTAGTACCATAATGTTGAACAAGCTTGATCGTTACAAGTGTTGGCAAAGTTAAACTATAATAGAAACTAGTGCGTGCGTCGGCAGCACAGAGGTAGAAAGCTGGCCAACCACGCAGGCGGTTAGGTGTTCGATCCCCGAACGACGCACTCCTTTACCTCACTAAACCAGTAATAAGACTGATAAAGAGTGGAGGTTGGGTATGAGGCTAGCAACCGCATCCCGTAAAAATAAATACCACTGCTTCCGAAACTTCAAAGCTCTAGCTTGAAGCCCTGTGTTCCACTGGGAACGTAAAAGGAATAAAATAAATAAAAAATAATAAGCCGTCACTAAGTGCCCCATAAACGACCTAAAACAAATCATAGAAAAACGACATTAAGACTGGCGAATTCGTTGATACACGGGATTGCTACATATGTAACCTTTCCTTTAGCTGTGACCTCCTATTAATGTTACCATAGAACATTTTGAAAAGGAGTTCGGTTCAAGTTTAAGTAAAGACCGATTTCAACATACATTTACAAATGAATAGTCAATATGCCGAATTAAGTTCTTATAAAGGCATTTCGAGTGCTGGGGCAGTAAAATATATATAAAAGTACCACAGTATTGTTACATTAAGTTTTTCGACTTTACCTCTGGTCTTCTAATTATGCTTCTTTCGGCAATCCCACTGAGGTCTCCAAAAATCCTGACTGTATGTTAGTTTGAAATAACTTTCAATATCCAATATAGCTTTTACAAGCTATTGTAAATCATTTTGATTTCTTTGTATTCGCTTCTTGGTTGTGAGGTTAGGGTTCCTTGTTTCCGGTAATCTTTTATGCAGTTTGTTCCGCAACTTGATTGCCGTAGTTTTGGTTGACTCCAGAAGGAGTGGTGTTAGTATTAATTATATGTAGTTTGTAGTAAGTGGTATGTTAACACTATGTTGCTACTGTGAATGGAGTTGATGCTTCCACCGGATGGTAGTCCATTATGGTTGAAAATGATAGAGACAAAACTAATAATAACAGTTACAACTAACTTAGGTTATGTAGACTTGAAAAGAACGAAAAACACGTTACAATTCGAATGACGCGCAAGGTCATTTCAGGTTTCAGATTTATTGGTTGAGGTTGCAGACACCACTTCTTCGGACAGTCAGTTCCAGGAATTTATGACTCGGTGTGAGAACCAGTACTCAACAGCAATATGATTTTCCTTGCTTTTGAACTCACCTGATATCTCCTTTAAGGTGTTCCGACCTGATGTGGGAACAGATCAGTTCCGCAATCATTATGTAAAAGTTCAAACATTGTAATTAAATCTCCTCTCTGCCTAAGGTATGATTAGGACAAGAGGTTTAAACTATCTAGTCTTTCTTCGTATGTTATATTAGTCATGCCACGAATCGTTCATGTGTTTTTTTTTATTATTGCTTAATTTCACACCGTATTTTTTGATACAGGTATGGAATTTTCAGCATGTGATATCGGTAGCAGGCTGACCATAGATATCAGGTGTGCGTCGGTAGAGGATCGAACCCTGGACCATATGCATGGTCGGCGAGAGTCCTAACCACTTTGCCACCGACGCACACTGTTGCCTTCCTCTGAGCCCTTTCTAGAACATGTGGATCCCCTTTGAGACAAGGACTGGCTGCCTGGATACATTTTTCCAGTCTTGATATCACCAGAGATGTATTTTAGGAGGTGAACATATCTCTGGTGATTCTAGTAAAGGCTCTGCAAATTGCCCATAAGAATGTGAAACTACGTGCCGTCACCACGTGACAGTGTGCTGTAGTTTTTAAATCGTGACTTACTATGACACCTAAATCCAGTTGAATCTGGACTGATGGGAGAGTAATTCTCTCTAGTTCGTAGGGACTGATACTTGTGCGTCCAACGTGCATGGTCGCACGTCTCGCTACTTTGATTGGGAGCACCCATTCTATAAACCAATCTAATGATTTGTTGAGGTCCCCTTGCAACGTAAGTGTATCCCTGTTGCTCTTCAGCTCTTTCCACATTTTTAAGTCGTCTGCATATAGGATCACAGGGAAATTGGCGAGCAGAGATAACCCACTGATATGCTGTTGTCCAGGAGGAGAGTTTTCAGTTTATCCTAACCCTCGGCCTCCTACTTAATAGGAATTCCCTAATCCAGTTTAGTAAGCTGCCTTAGGTACCGAAACTTCCTAACTTCATGAGTAGTCTCTTGTGAGGAATTTTATCGAAGTAGTATATGAAGGCGACGTCAACAGGTCTTCTGTTTTCCCTTGATTTGACAAGCATAAGATGTTTCCTCGGAAGTTATGCTATGCTATGCATAAACAAACTGTAGACTTCCAGATATGCCATGATGCTTTTCTTGATGATTCTTCCCAGTGTCTTGATTAAAGTGCTGGTGAGGCTAATACGCCTGTAGTTTGAAGGGCCTTGTCTTGGTCCTCCTTTTGGATGGGGGTTACTATGGCGTCTTTCCAGTCACACAGTAACACTCCATTTAGGGGAGATAGCTTGAAGATTGTGGTTAATGCGCCGGCTATGTGAGCTGGTAGCTCCTTCAGAAGCCTTGGATGAAGATTATCAGGACCCGTTGATTTCTCTGAATCTGAGAATGATATCTTGGTTGACGTCAACGGAATCTATCCCATGTTCCTCTGATGCAGCCAGAGCTGATCCTATGAGAAGTAAGGACTCCCGTGTTAAGACTTGGGAGAAGTAGTCTACAATCGCTTCTGCTTTTGCTTGATCTTCGACTGTTTCATTGTCAATAGTCAGGTTTGGCACACCATCGAATGTTTTATTCCTCAAGTTCATGTACGAGAAAATTTTGTTAGCTTGCGCTTTTGCATTTTGAGCCAGATGTGCTTCAAACTTCATCCTTGATTAGCGGATTTCTGCAATAGCTCTGTTCCTAGCGGTGTTGTATAATTTTCTGTCCTCAGCAGTCTCGAGTGTGGCAAACAGGTTCCAATATTTTTGCTTACGTCTGAGTAATTTACGGATCTCTCGGTTTACTCGGTGGAGGCAATGTTTCTGACCCTTCAGGACCGACCAAGGGATGAGAGGTTCAGTTACTTGGGCGTAAAGTTGTTTAAATAGTTTCCATGCAGCTTCTACTTGGGACTGTAGGTTGATGTACCAGTTCACTGAGTTGGCTGCTGAGAAGCTTGCCTTTATGTCAGCTTTCGAAACGTCTTGTCGAGCTGGGGTTTTGGCCCATGCTGCTGTGAACTTGCAAGTGAGCACAGCATGATCACTTCTTCCTAAAGAGGGAAGATTTTTTATGAGATCTACATTCTCACTATGTGTGGACACTAGGGCCAGGACTGAAGAAGAGTGGCATGAGTCAACAAGTGAGCTGAATGACATTTTGGATTAGGGTTAGGGAGTAATCTAAACTGCAGATAGGACTGCGGTATACAGCAATGTGTTTAATAGGTCGTTAGTGGAATTCTCCGGGCCTGTTAATTGTTTCCAATACAGTATACATACCTTTCCGACCCCTTATTGAACAAGTCTATTGAGGAAGTAAACACCACCACTTCTGTAAATCAATCACGCGGTGCAAAATTTGTACCCTACGGTTTTTGAACTCTCTTCCGACGTCCTCTGAAATGGCCTGATTCGGTGAAGGCAAAAAGGGGAGATAGATCATGCCTGTGGTTACCCAGTAGCTAATTACCACAAGAAGAGTTTAGGGAAGAAACTGTAGCACATGAAAATGGACACAGCTTCTACCATTTCTGTGGTACCATGGGGGAGCTTCGCGGAGTCAGTTAGGTTAACCATATGCCCAGGTTTCCAAACGCTATACCTCAAGGAGCCTTTAAAAGGGTTCAAAACAATAGCTCCGTGGAGACTCGCGGACTACTTGGACGACAGGACAAGAGGTAGTCTCTGGAAGCCAAGGGACCGTGCAGCACATCTTGAAACAAAACTACCGAGGAATTCCCCAGTCAAGGATGAAATTCAAAATTCATGCAACTTAGAACCCTAGAAATAATTTTCCTATTTCAAATTCAGAAACAATAGGTTCCATGAATTTTTCAGTCTAACTAATAACTGAGATATAATAGAAGAGAGCCAAGAGAAAGCTGAAGCAGTTGCAGACCACTTTGTCATGGTCTTCATAGAGGAGTGATCACCCACGTTAGCGACAACTCCAACCTTGCCACTCGAAGATGGGGAAGGTTGCACCGGAATCGACTAAAATATCCGATTTCAGTCTCTAAGCTAACTAGACTCAGAGAGGTCAACAGAACCCATGGCTTCTTGAGGAGCTGGCGGCTGACATAGTCTGCCTACTGACTACTCTGTTTAGGCTATCCTTTTCATGTGGGCTATTACGGCATGACTGGAATGACCCAATGGTTCCATTAATCTAACAAACACTTTATAATGAAAGCTTGCTTAAACATCATCCCTTCCACTATCTTAATTAAGAGGCTGATAAGTCTAAATGACTATTAGATTGAACAAAAATGCCTAGATCCACCATTGATCTTAGGGACTGTAATGATAATTTTCAAGTCAATCGTTGGCAAGATGAATCACTGATAGCTAGAAGATAACAACAAATATAGAGTCAAATCCTTAGAAAGTCTCAGATGAAAACCAGCTTATCCAAACGTTTTCCCTATTCAGGAGGCAAAGAGATGTTGACGATTGTACAATGTAGGTTACGTGCAAATGCAAGTTGTTTTCCTTGTCCTGCCTAAACGAAAGATTAGTCACAACACCAAACTGGTCGTCCAAAACATGAGATACACCCCGGAGTCTGCCACTTAAAATATGCACTATCTTGAACCGATTTCCGACACCTTATACTCAATGTATATTTTAATGTACTACTTCCAATCTCCCGCCGGTCTGCTTATCACTTTAAATATCAGTTGAAAATGTCATGGGTATACAGTCTGACGAACTTTTAGACTACTGAAGTTTAAGAAAAGCAGTTTAAATAAGCTAAAGGTGTTTCCATGTGACATTTTAACCAACTTAATGAATTTTGAAGTTTATCAGTGTGAATATTCATTATTTTGTGAACCTTGTAGGAGATTTAAAAGTGAGCTCGATAAATGTACAAAATATCGGAATAAAAATTCAAGTTAATGAGAGGATAATTAGACACTATATTATGGACATACAGATGAATCGTCAAAGTTCAACAATAGCGTCCCAGGAAGGCGAACTCACAAGTGACCCTTAGCCGACCAATCATAAAAATAAGTGACTTTTGCACAAAAATAACGTATATTTACGAGAAAATGCATGAAAACACAATGAACAGGGTATCTTTCTCTGAAATGACTTAGAAATACATCCCAGTTATATTGAGGAGTATCAGTTGTTAAGTTAGACTAGTTTCTGTACATGTATTTACCAAGGTGACTGAAAATACGGTGTAGAATCAAGCTGTAAATAAAAATAAAGATGAGCTGTTTTTGTCAATCGTTCATCACTTTTATCCAGTTGTGCAGTCTTCCCCAAAAGCCCTCGGCTGAATTACTATGGTTTCCAGTAAGAGGATAGACGACTACTTACCAGGAAAACAAATTAAAATAAATGACATCAACTGTAAATCTATCCCTAAGTATAACCCTAACCTTAATCCTAACCCTAATTACAACCCTTATGCTAACCGGCCTAACCCTAATCGTGATTATAAATCTGATCTCAACCCTAACCCTAATACTTACCTTAACCCTAACCCTAACAGGGTATTAACACATTGTTCAAACAGTACTTAAAAACGTGATCTGCGTAAAATTTGCTCCTAAGTTGGTGAATAGCATTGATATTTTAGCTATGATAATGACAGATGCCGTTAGCCAACGACTAGCACGCGTTCAAGGTCACTGGAGCGTTTACACTCCTGCGACGCTATTGTTGAACTTCGCCATGAGTCAAATAAAGTTGATGATTACTTGAAAATATAGTCATAGTCCACTGTTACAAATTAATAATACAATCCACATATCTGGTACACTGCTGGGGCCGTGTCCTCTGGTAGAAGTTGTTTACTGGCTGTTGAAGCATCTTTGGACGAGGACGAGATGTCTCTGTGAGTTCCAGAGAATACAGCATGAGGATTAGTGGAGAAAGTAAACGGTAGAAGCAGGAGAGAAGACGGAGCGATGGACAACACGATCATTTTTTCATTCAAACACCAAAGTTATGTGTATCTAACAAAGGAGTCGATTCAGCAAGAGTTGTGTGCAATGTGTCCATTTGTGACATTCAGCAAAATTTGTACAAACTTATTGTTCATGTCTCCACAACTTCAGAATGTGGTATTTAATTCCAATTAGTGTTGACTGCCACATTACTGTTCCTGGTTTTATATACCTATTATAGGAGGACAAAATGCATCTCAGCTCAATACGAACAACCTACAATATGACCTTTTATAGCCAATTAGGCCATTTCTCCATTTCCACTTTATTCACTCTATTTTTGACCTTGTCTACAAATCCGTCCTAACCTTTTTCACTTAACGCCCGGTTTAAAATATGAGCCAAGGATTAGGTCAGCATTGGGGTCTGGTTAATTTTAATATTTGAGTTAGGGTTAGTATGATAGTTAAGATTAGATATAATCTTAAATGAAAATTAATTACATCACTCTGGGGTGATGCAATACAATAATATCGGAAATAAGATGTTTTATAGTAAAATAAATAAGTAACTTGTTAGAATGTTATAATGTATGTGAATTGAAATAGAATTTTAAGATTATTTATCATCCTCCTCTGATTTGACTGAATGGTGGTAATAATATATTCCATATCTCCGGTATTTGCGTTGAGTCTCTTCTATTGCATGTGTTGGGTGTAGACTCAATGAACCAGGCAAGATTCAGTAGTCAATCTCTCTCGCGCTCCATCTACCTATATTACTTCTTAGAATTTTCACGCTCTCCCACCTTATTGTGCGGTTGTGTGTTAATGCATGCCGTGCATTTGCTGGTGACCTTTTTTCTAATTTACTTATCTTCATGGGATCAATCATTCTAACCTTAGCTGAATTCTTATGTTCCGACAATCTGACTACCGTCGACCTGCTAGTTTGATCTATGTAGTTGACTTAACTCACAGTCATTGCAAGGTGTTTTGTAAATTATATTATTTTGTTTAATTGCATCAACCTACAGGGTCCTTTAGCCTACAGAGCTAGTCTCTACCTGAGTGAGTTTGTAGGTTTGAATGCCACCCTAATATTTATTTTATTTATTCTACTATCAAAACATCTTATTTCCTATCTCATTCTAATTCGTTGATAACACTAATATTATTATTTCCGAATGTACTTTATCTTATGCTGATTTCTATTCAAATGTCTGATCATCAATTTCACTCATGTATATAAATGAAGCAAGAAAGTTGTGTGAGTGAATGACTTGATATGATTATGAGCGGTAATAATTTGTACTCGAAGGGTGGTCATCATTTAATATTGCTGTATAACACTGTGTGACTTATCAAAATAAAATCTTATCCATAATGGAGTTATACTCTACCACCACGGTGCCCACGTTTTATCCTTAAGTTTCCTCTCTACCTACAGTATGATAGGGAAAAAAGACTTAAACTGTCTGGTCTTTGCTCGTATGATAGATTAGTCATGTCGAGAATCACACGTATTGCCTCGAACCATGTGAGTCCCCTTTAACACAAAGACTGGTTGTCTGGATACAGTCTACCAGTCTTGACCTCACCAGGGAAGTATATTAGGAGGTGAACATATCTCTGATGATGCTAGTAAAGACTCTGCGAATTGCCCATAAGGATCTGAAACTACGTGCTGTCACCACATGACAATATGCCGTTAGTTTTTAAGTTTTGACTAACTATGATACTTCAAATCCCAATGAGTCTGAACTGATAGGAGATTAATTCTCTATATTTCGTAAGGGCTGATGCTTGCGTATCCAATGCACATGGTTGCACATTTCACTACATTGATTGACAGCATCCATTCTTATTTATTATTTTATTTTTGATTACAGCTAGATTCCACACCGTATTTTTTGTTACAGGTGTGAAATTTTCAGCATGTGATATCGCTACCCCAGATTTTGCATGTCGACCATAGATATCGGGTGTGTGTCAGCAGGGGATCAAACCCCGGATCATCTGGATGGTCGGTGAGAGTCCTAACCGCTGTGCCACCGACCGATCTGATAATTTGTTGAGATCCTTTTGCAACGTGAGCATATCACTGTCGCTGTAAGCGCAATATCGCTTGAAATTAAGTCACTCGTAGATAAAGCCTATCCTGGTCCATAACAAACAAGAAGCCGATCGCTGTATCTGCGGTACTATTAATAAACAAATCAATAATTATAAATACAACAATTGATATAAGAATAAAACTTGGGCACTGTGGTAGAGTGTAATTCCATTATGGGTAAATTTTATTTTGATAGAGTCTCACAGTGTTATACAGTAATATTTACTGATGACGTTTCGAGCACAATTTATTGCTCATAATCATATCAAGGTAATCACACGACTTCCTAAATTCATTTATATAGTTCCATTATTTTTCACTTGATTTCCACTTGATTTGGTTGGTAGTGTTATTTTCCATATTTCGGGTATTAGTGATGATTCATTCCTATTGCACGTGTTGGGTGTAGATTCGATGAACAAAGATTCAGTAATCAACCTCTCTCTCCACCTACCTAGATTACTTTTTAGAATTTTAACCCTCTCCCACCCTATTGTGTGGTTGTGTGTTAATGCATGCATTGCAATTGCCGAGCTTTTTTCTAAATTACTTATCTTTTCTGGGTCAACCATTCTTATCTTAGCTAAATTCTTATGTTCTGACAATCTGACTATTCCTGACCTACTAGTTTGACCTATGTAGTTGACCTCACAGTCATTGCAATGGTATTTTGTAAATTATATTATTTTGTTTAATTGGGTCAACCAACAGGGTCCTTTAACCTACAGAGCTTGTCCCTGAGTGAGTTTGTAGGTTTAAATGCCACCCTAATTCTTGCTTTATTTAGAATCCTACCTGGGGAGGGTCTCAGATGTCCCCTCTTTATATGGTATAACTGTAGATGACTTATATTCTCTCTTATTTATGTTATTATTACTAGTTTCACAATTCTTTTTCTTTTGGCGTTTTTCAATCTTCCTAATGAATTTTATAGGATAGTTAATTATTTAACACCAACGGCTCTTCTATCTGTTTTATCTCGTCATTTAGGTCTTTTTTTGTGCTACTTAGTGCTATTGCTCGGTTTGTTAGACACTTAACTAAGCCTGCCTTAACAGTTAACGGATGCGACGAATTAAAATCTAAATATCTATTAGAATGCGTTGGTTTTCTATACACACTAGTGTGAAGTTTACCTTCTTCTATTCGTTTTATTTTACAATCTAGCATAGCCAACTCTCCTTGTTCATCTTCCGATTCAAATGTGAATTTTATCCCCTCTACTAGTGAGTTAATATGTGTCAAGAAGCTAGAGATATGTTCTGTTTTCAACACTGTGTGTGAAAGTGTCATCCACATATCTCCACCATATTTTTGGAGTAGGATTAAACGTATTAAGTGCCATATTTTCCCAGCTATCCAGGCAGGCTTAGTTAAGTGTCTAACAAACCGAGCAATAGCACTAAGTAGCACAAAAAAAGACCTAAATGATGAAATCAAACAGATAGAAGAGGCGTTGGTTTTAAAATACTATCCTCTAAAATTCATTAGGAAGATTGAAAAACGCCAAAAGAAAAAGAATTGTGAAACTAGTAATAATAACATAAATAAGAGAGAATATAAGTCATCTACAGTTATACCATATAAAGAGGGGACATCTGAGACCCTCCCCAGGTAGGATTCTAAATAAAGCAAGAATTAGGGTGGCATTTAAACCTACAAACTCACTCAGGGACAAGCTCTGTAGGTTAAAGGACCCTGTTGGTTGACCCAATTAAACAAAATAATATAATTTACAAAATACCCTGCAATGACTGTGAGGTGAACTACATAGGTCAAACTAGTAGGTCAGGAATAGTCAGATTGTCAGAACATAAGAATTTAGCTAAGATAAGAATGGTTGACCCAGAAAAGATAAGTAATTTAGAAAAAAGCTCGGCAATTGCAATGCATGCATTAACACACAACCACACAATAGGGTGGGAGAGGGTTAAAATTCTAAAAAGTAATCTAGGTAGGTGGAGAGAGAGGTTGATTACTGAATCTTTGTTCATCGAATCTACACCCAACACGTGCAATAGGAATGAATCATCACTAATACCCGAAATATGGAAAATAACACTACCAACCAAATCAAGTGGAAATCAAGTGAAAAATAATGGAACTATATAAATGAATTTAGGAAGTCGTGTGATTACCTTGATATGATTATGAGCAATAAATTGTGCTCGAAACGTCATCAGTAAATATTACTGTATAACACTGTGAGACTCTATCAAAATAAAATTTACCCATAATGGAATATATACAACAAACCTTAACGATTTCAAGAGTACAAAGCACAACGCTTAACAGAAAGCAAGGTACCGCTATCAGAGAGGAATAACGTGAAAGCCAAAATTGCGAACTAGCCAGAATCAGACACGACCGTTCAGGTAAGCAGTCAGTAGAAGAATGAACCCAAGTAAGGCAGGGCATAGAACAGAGAGCGATTAAGAGATAGACAGAGCATAGGCACAAAGATAGAATTTAATTGGCTAATTAACCAGGTAGACTGATACAGATGAAGATCAATAAATAATATAAACTCGATAGAATAGTACAAAGTAAGACAAGGGTCAGCAAAACTAACAGTTCACAAAAATACTCTGATTTGGTCATGAGTTCAACGGTCTGACTAAACGGATCGATGTAAACACACACACACACAGATCATTAAACAAGGGGTATAGACACTTTAGGCATGGATAATTGGGTCGCAACAACGCTAGGCTGATCCGGGACAGGTTGACTTGATTCAAGGATGGGAACTGAATTGATCTTACAGTCGCCTTTCAGCTCCCTCCGGATTTTTAATACTGTGATATAACTGTGTAGAGACTGAAGAACAACAAGTTATTGAAACCACAATTGTTCACTAAGAAGTTTTTCTTCTTTCTGAACACAGTGGAACAATACAACATTAAACAAACATTATTTGTTCTCCATTCAGTTATGATTTTCTTATTGATTCATGATTGAACTGAAATGTTCTGCTTCCATTGACATGTTGGCTTCTCGAACGAGCACTTCAACGATGTTTGAGGATCAGCTAGAAGTAATTTTTGTTGATAGTGACAAACAGTGGAATCCAGAAGGCGCGTTTCAACCTATTTGGAACTCATCAAGGGGATTTGCCTGCACTCACAGTGACTGATAGTGTTCCCATTGAGGCTTGAACTCAGTACCCACTGATTTCAAATGCCAAAGGTTTATCCATTTGACTAAGTGGGCGGCAATAGCCACCTCTTGCACCACCACCAACGGGTATCCGTTCCTATTTATCTTTAAGTCAGTTTTGACTTTCCTTTTGATAGATTGATTGACTGAACTTAAATGTTCAGCCTCTCTTAGCATATCAGTTCCTAGCAGGGACGCTCTGTGGAACACCATCATTCACTGGGAATGCAGGTAAATTTAGCTGATGAGTCCCAAATAGGACGAAATGCACAACTACTACTACTTCTCACCCTCCATCGAAATTACTTAAACTAACATTTTTTTAAAATATGCCCGATATAGAATTTCGAAAAAAAAATCAGTTCTGTAGTGAATATGTAACGACAGAAGGCAAGAGTCAGGCAACAGATCATTTATTAAGGAAATCAAGGCATGTTTATATATGTTGTCATGTTCATTACTATGGATATGTAAACAAACAAACACAGTCTTCCGATTGGTTGTTTCTCACGGCAAATCTTGGGAACGTAAATATTGACGGAAATTACTGTCTACCAATTTGGCTAGTAGACAGCTCTCACCACAAATATAGGATATTCTTTCCGATGAATTCTTCATCAGGCTTTAAAGTTACATATCTCTAAATATTCCCATTATTAATATTAAAACAAGACATATAAGTGAGCGACATTGTTGTTTTCAATTAGATCTTCTTCAGGCTTTACTCTAATTTACATAGATTTATATATAAAGATTTTAACCAATGACGGTGATTTTGTGGATCAAGTAATAATGATCGTAATGTGGTAAGTATTTTGAACGTCATGAATAACTATGATTATAGTTATCAAAAGAATGGATACTGAACAAAGAATACTTTTTTCGGAAACCTCTTCTTCATAATCAGGCTCTACAGTTATGTGTATAAATTATAGTGAATGAATGAATTAGTATTATTATTAACACCATTAATATTGTTTAAATAACATCGAATCAGTAATATCAATATATTACAGTTCAGTAGCATCAACATAAAATAAGCTGAATGTCAGAAAAATTAGGAAAGATAATAATGCAAATTAGTGAATTTATAGTCTCTACTGAAGGTCGGCCAAGGCAGTAGTAGTGGCTGGCTGGACTTGCTTCTTTTGAACACAGAGCACTGGTTGTTTGAGGCGAATTGCAATAGCCTCTGCTGTTTGGAGCATGCGGCAGTTCAATGCTTTTGACAGTTTATTTGGATTCTTCAACGCTGGCTTTGTGGCCGGTTAAGACCAGGTGGTCCAATATCGAGCTGTTGATGGTTTTCACTACACCTTTACTTAGCCATAGTGGGAGATGTTCTCGAGAGAGCACGACAAATCAAGTTCCTAGAGTAACGGCCAATATAACTCGCTCCATCACAAGCGCAGTTGAATTGGTAGATACAATTGGAAGTGGCTAGCTAGTCTAGGTACTTCATCTTTCACTTGGGGAATAACCATCGGTCGTGTAGAGAATAAGACGTGTAGTTCGCCAGCATTAAAGGTTCTTTGAACTGATTTTCTTAATTTCTTCGTAATTATTTCACTTGGTATATCGCCCTTGAATTGCAGTCGTACGTGTAGAGGCTTCTTGTTTACGGATGGTGAGTGGTCCTTTTCCGCTTTCTATAGTTATAACAAAATACTGATAATAAGGTTTATGAAGGTGGCGATAAGAATAACAAAGGTAGTAATATGTGCGTATATGTAGACAATTCAATAAATAAACTGGGTCAAGTCTTAAAAGTTACGTAATACTAAAGGTAGGTGAAGTGGACAGATAATCAGAGTTTAAACAAATATCATAAAAGTACGAGGAAAATGGAAAATAAGAAAGGGTGGGAGGGTTTCGATTAGAATTCACCTAGGCAAGCAAGGGAGAGACAAAGATAGAAAAAACCTCTTTTGTAGGCAAAGACTAGGATTGTTCTCTCGAATCGATTCCCATTGCTTCGGCTATATGTAAAAGGTACCTTCAAATTGTGTTCGACTTTCTAAGTTTATGTACAGAACAATTTTCGACAAACTTGTAAATGATACATAATGTCAGTGGATAGGAAACTCCAAATTTAATAATCTGACCACACTGTTTGATAACGGATGAGAAGGCAAAAGGAGAAGAAGTATTAAACATTACTGAAATTCCCAAGCAAAACAACCACCTAAAGAAGTTCATCAACAAAATCAACACTGACATTAATTGTGGCTGAGAGCGTATTCCGTAGGCATCGGCCCTAACTGCTGTCATTCTATACAGATCAGAAACGTCAGACGATACCATGAGGGGACTCAGTAAGCACAACATCATAGGTTTTTTCAAGACATTAGACACACTGCGAGGCAACTTTGTCCAGGTAAAAGACCAAATCCCTAAGGATTTCAAACACAAAAGTGTCTACAGAATAACATGCTTGGAATGTGATGCGATATGCATAGAACAAACATCTCGAGAAATCAAGTTCAGAAGAAATGAACACCGTAGAGCCGCCTATGTTCCACTACCGAGAAATCCAGTTGAATTAGAAAAGCTTGAAAAATCATCAGCCATAGCTTTTCTACACGCTACGCTGTAGAATCAGGTCACAAAATTGATTTCGACAATATTGAAATCATCATCCAGGAAAAGCATTTCATAAATCACGAACGACGTCTGATATCATCAGAAGCACTTCATATCAAATCGAATCCAAATTGTCTGAGCTGAATAGGAATTATGGACTAAAACAGAATTTGACCTGGTTACAACACCTCCCTCCCCCATGAAATGACAAAATCAACTCGAATGTGATAAGCAATTTCATTGTGTAAACACACGCTGCTTTTATAATTTTACACACTGATCGAATCCAACAATCTACACCTACCTGGTTTTGTTATCTTTACCAATTGGCCAACTTGACAACACAAAAATGCCCCCATACTGAGGAACGATGATTAAGTTGTTGTATATAAGCTAAGTGGATTTTGTAAATTCTGGTTTAATAATACTACTTTGACAGAGCTATTAGCAGCAGCAATAGTGAATAGGGAAACGTCAGTAAAGACGACAACAATATCGTTTTGTATTTCATTCATTGGGAAATACAAAAAAAGCCCTTTATTATAAAGAATAATTATATTTGACATGATCAATGTTGTTTTATTGAATAACATCATATCATTTAGATTTTTAATAAATCCAAGAGGTGTGTGTCGGTAGATTATTATGCATAAATGTAATAACACTAAATTTTGAACGTCAGATATCAAAGTAAGTGATTGTGTGAATAGCACTCAATATAAACATCATATGAAAGAATGAATGATAATATATCAAGAATAGAGAGAAAGAGAATTGGATGGAGAGTTGTGTGTGTGTGTGTGAACCTGTGTGTGTTCATGCCGGTATTTAAGTGGATAACTAGAGATGAATTAGGCAGATAGGTTTGTTCATACAAGTGTAACAATAAAAGATTGGAAGAATTTATATATATATATCCCTTGCGTTCCGAATGGAACATAGGGCTTCAACAACACATTTCCACTCTGCCTTATCTACTGTTGTCCTCTGCAGCTGGGTCCACGATTGACCATAATACCTTATTTCTTCCAACTCGCAAGAACTCCTCCATGTCACTCTTGCATTGACGACCCACTCGTCGCTTCCCATTCACATTCCACTATAGCGTTGGCCTGTTTTTTTCGAGCAATGTCATTTGACGGTTTCCTTAATATGTGCCCAATCCGTCTCCATTTTCTCCTACATATTTGTTGAGCGATTGGCTCTTGCTTGTTGTAAAATTTGATAGTGTGGAATATTCCCATATTATGAATTAAAAGTCAATCTGAACGAAGAATATTCTTTTCAATAATTTCTCCTCTTAAGGTTCTTACAATTATAAAATAGAATATTTGTTGTTGTCGTTACAACAATGGCCAGTTATTTATGCGGTGGATACATTTTATTAACGTGGAATAACAGATTAGTTATGGGGTGTCAAAATAAATAGTCGTATTTGTGTGACAAACGTGCTAGGCTGAATTCGATTACAAAATATTATAAAACGGGAGACAATGGTGATTAATCATAATAGATTTGTAGAGTGTGGGGTAGGAAAATTGACAAGTAGGTCAGTTCAAGGTTATAAAAGCTGTCAGGTGAGTGGCTAGTACAAAGTGGTCTGTGTAAAACAGGAGATAGTAAGACTGCAATGGGAGGTTCATAATGAGATAACGAATATATGAAATGAAACAGGTGGAGGAAAAGAGATAATATCACTAATAATAAGTCCGGATAGTATAAACGAAAAATTCGATACTATTGAGAGAATGTTTGCGTGAAGGGCATAAATTATGACGAATAATAAATAATAATATTAATAATAATAATTGTAATAATAATAATATTTGTAATAATAAGCAAAGAAAGAAAAAAACCAAGAGGGTTAAGGGGAAGGAGCACTCTTGGTGAGGAGAAGAATCATCAATCCAAGTTTGACCACGGTAGGAACAGCGTCTGGACGTGTTCTTTTTGGATACAAAGTTCCAGTTTAGTCGATCGTATTGCTTGGTTTGTTCCCATAGTTTCTTGTTATTGATTCTTTCTGGCCGACCATTTGATCTTCAGTATGGAACCAGCAACGCCAGATAACGATGAAGGTGTACAACCAGTTGGAAATTCTTTCCGGCCATTTCATCTTTAATAAGGAGCCCACGAAGGGGACAGCTGTTGATAGAAATCTCCTACCTGTTGGAAATCCTTTTCGTGGCACACAGTGCAAGTTTCTGACCCGTATAGAAGAACTGACGCTCGCCGACCATGCACATGGTCCGGGGTTCGATCCCCGGCCGACGCATTCCTTTACCTCGCTAAGTCAGAAATAATGCTGGTGAAGAGAAAAGCTTGGGCATGAGGCTAGCAACCCCATCCTGTAAAATAAACACTGCTACAGAAACTTCAAGCCAGTAGCTTGAAGCCCTATGTTCCACTGGGGAACATGAAGGAAAAAAAATAGAAGAACTGACCAACTTGACATTGCTGTTAGAAATTCGAATCTTATTCCTTATGCTGACTGAGTGCAGAAGATTTCCAAACTGGCTTGAGATTGACGAAGGCATATCTTCATATACATTCATATATATTGATGTGGTTGTGTTTTCTGAACTAGCTGGGTGGTTTATTTGCGAAGCTTTCATTGTTGCCCTACTAGGCAACATCTTCAGTGCATACTCTTCAATTTGAATTGAAGTCAGCTTTTAGATTTCACAACGAGTTTATTAGTCACCTCTCCTGATGAGCTGGAAGGTGACCGGTTGCTTTTGACTGTTTTTACATCCTCTGGGCTACTTGTGTTGGAACTGATTGTTTCCTTGACTTGAACTTTGACTCTTTATGTGTGAGATTTCCTTCTTATCGGTCATCTACTTAGATGACACATTTGTAATAATCAAAAGAAACCAGTTGGATAAAACTCACAACTTAATAAACAACGTCTTCAACGACATCCAATTCACAAGAGAAGAGGAATCCGAGAACAGAATCCTATTCCTGGACGTCTTAGTCAAGCGAACAATCACAGAGGATTTAGCAACTCAAGTTTAAAGAAAATCAACTCACACAGACTAAATACTGAATTACAACAGCAACAGCAATCCAACAACATATAAAGGAATTGTATGCAAACACTATTCAAGAGGACCAGGACTCATTGCAGCACTCCCACCTTAAGGAAAACTGAAGAAAGATATCTCATGGACGTCTTCCAAAAGAGTGGATATCCACGGAATTTCATCAAGAGACCTATCAAACTAAAATCCCTCAAGGAAAGCACAAAGAAAGTCGCCCTGCCATATATAAAGAATATATCAGAAATCACTACAAGACTCGTCAAACCTTTAGGAATTGACGTCGCACACAAACCAACAAAATCACTTCACTCAGCTGGTGGCTCTGTGTCAACCAAAAGACTCAACAGTGAAGGAAGATGAAACCAACATCGTCTACGAAATAAGTTGCAACGACTGAGAAAAACACTGCATTGGTCAAAGTGGACGTCCTCTTCGTCTTCGTATCCGTGAACATAAAACAGCCATCAAAAGACGTGACATCCACTCCCTCATAACATTACATACAGACAACCGCGGACATCAATTCGACTGGAACAATGTTCAAATATTAAACAGAGGAAACACCAAGAATGCTAGAGAATTTTTTGAAACCTGGTATTCCAGTGAATCATCAATCAATAGATACATCAAGATAGACAAAACTTACCAATCGATAAGAAGGAAATTTCACGAACAAAGAGTAAAAGTTCAAGTCAAGGAGACAATCAATTCCAACACAATTAGCCTAGAAGATGTAAAACAGTCAAGAGCAACCAATCACCTTTCAGCTCACCAGGAGAGATGACTAATAAACTCGCTGTGAAATCTAAAAGCTCACTTCCTTCAAATTGAAGTGTGTGCGCTGAAGATGTTGCCTAGTAGGGCAACAATGAAAGCTTCGCAAATAAACCATCCAGCTAGCTCATAGAACACAACCACATCAAAATCAACCACCCGAGCTACAAATCTCTTCTCCATCATATATATATTTATAGGATTGCAGGTATATAATTGAAAGGTAATTGTGGACTTATAGATTTCACAGAAGACCAGGGTAGAAATGTTTTCTGGTTATATATTCATTGCAATTCATGATCAGTTGCGTTGATGTCTGACATTCATATGCTTTGAACTGTAATCTGCTTGCATAAATCTCTTGGAATTTCGACCTTTTAACTATTCGTTGTTTGTGATTTAGCGCGACCCCAACCAATGTCGTCGGTGGGATATCCATCCTCCCATGTGACTGGATGAAACTCACTGGTTAACGACTTCCCGCGAGAAAGATTTTCAGGGAACTCCATCCTGTACAAGTCACAAGCGAGCACCAGATTAACTTTCTATAGTTGGTTTCTAAAGATTAGTTTTGTTTCTACGAGTTGATGACGGATAGATATCAGTTAGAGAAACATTGAAAACCACAACTGAGGCACTGGACAGCTGTTTCATCCTTGTTTGGGACTCATCGGCAGTACTCACTCACTGTCAGGGGTCGAACCCAGGAGCTTCCGGTTACAAGGCAAGTTCGTATTCGTTTTTTATTTAAAATAACACGTTAATGTCACGTCAATAATAATTATTTTCTAACTAATATGGGTATATGTAACTGTAAAGGCTGAAAAATGGGCTATTGAAGATAAAACATTCATTAGACGGTGACGTATTTGTCAGCAGAATCTACTCTTAGGAAACATTTGTAAAAATTATATCTGTGTAAAATCTCAACGAAATTCAAATGAGTAATTTCAACGTTTCCTACGTTCAGCAATCTGGTCCGAACTTCTTCGGGGAAATTGATCCAAATTAACATAACAGTGGTTAATATGCAGGAAAGGACATCTCTTGTACTTAAAAACTTTATGCAATTATATGAGTCATGAAACAGGTATCAGCATATATAATAAACAAAATTGTTTGAACTGTGATTAAAATTTCGCCCCAAACCTTTAGTCTACTTTTGTTAAACACTTTAAACATCAGATTACGTTCGACTAAAAGTTCATGGTCGTAGACAACTGAATATGAAAATATATGTGTGTATTTGCAGTAGACAATGGTGGGTGCATGTGTGTGTGTGGGTAAACAGTCATAAAACATTTGTTAGCCTCTCCACAAAAAGATATAGACAATCGAGAATTTTGAGCAGGTATGATTAATTAGTGATACATATCCATTTTTATTTATTAATCAGGACTTGCCATGCATCAGCTAACACCACACCTTCATATCTGTTCAAACTTTTTGGATTCACTCATGTCCCGTTTCTATCGAATGCAGTGCAATCACTGATCTGTTTTCTAGCTTCTTTAAGTCTTCGGAGGTCTTTGGAACCACCTTCGAACATTGTTAATGCTCTTCCACACTTATATTTACCTGTCTGAAAGTTTCTCCTACATGTACGGCGTCACAGTCCACACAGTTGGTCTGGTACACACAATTCTGTTGGTTTTCTTCTTCTATTTTATCCGTAACCTTCACCAGTGATGAGGAGCGTAAGGTGTTAGTTGTACGAAAATACACTCTTATGTCATGATCGTTAAGGATTCGCTGACCTGATGTTTGTTTGCGGTAAGGAATCACCGCTGTACTAACCCAGTTCTTCGGAATAGGTTTTGATTCATCCTTATCTTCACATTCTAAATATCTTTTTATGAAGGCTTTAGGATAATTATTTTATTCAAGAGTGGACTGAAAAAATTTTTAGTCTACTAGGGTAACCCATTTGAACCAGCGTATTTTTTTGGATGTATCCTAACTCATTTTCTAGGGAGTCATCTGTACAGATAGATCCGTCTTGCTCTATTCATGAGGCGTTCGACCAAATTGATTTTGTATTGGATTGATAGGAAACTGAGTAAATGTGTATATTGTTCTACATATTTAGGTTTTCTATAGGTATTTCTCTTGAGTGAACCATCCTCTCTTCTGATCAAGTGAACATCAAGGAAGTGTAGTCTACCATCATGTTCTTCTTCTTCACAAGTGAAAATGAGCGATGGATGTGCATCATTAAATTTTACTAACATTTCATTCTTGTCAGCTTTCACATCAAGAATAATAAACGTATCATCAACATAACGAAAATAAGAATCAGTTTTGTCTATTACTTGTCTCAATGGATCATTTTCAAGTTAGCAAGAAAGAAATCTGCCAAAATTGACCCCAATAGAGAACCCATGGCAATGCCGTTGATTTTTCTGTAATAAAGGTTGTTGAATGTGAAGTGTACATTCATAGTACATCTTAAAAGCAACTCTTTCAGACTAATAACTGGAATTCCGATGTCAAACTGTTTTCCTAGTATCTGTTGGTATATGAATTCCACAGTCTCCATAAGTGGTACATTGGTGAACAGTGATACGACATCTAAGGATACCATTTACTTCTCATTTACATTGATATCATCTGAGTTAGCAATGAATTCAAAACCGTCTTTAACACTTTGATTAACCACCTTCTTGTGTATGGCGGAGTTCACCTAGCCACTTTACCACTCCATGGTAGGTTGAATTATACATGTCTAGGATTGGGCGAAGAGGAAGTCACGGTTTATGTACTTTGGATAAACCGTACGGTCATGAAGTATTACTTCCAGTAGGTTTAAGATGGTTGTAGGCTGCCTCTGAGATCACTACACTTTCGCTTGTCTCCTAAAGCTGCTTTTCAGCTTTTCCGCCTAAATCTGTTGGGTTTTTAAGCTTATGGAATTTCGTCTGATCCGTCAGAAGCGAATTCATTTTTATTACACAGTGATTCAATAATATATATATATATATATACCATTTGTTCAAAATTCTATATAAGCATTTTCATATCCCTTATTTATGTGAAAACATTAAAGAGAGCTTGAATTCTGTCTCACTAGTGCCACAGTTATCAGTTACTACATTGTTTGGCTCTTAAGCGAAATTCATAAAGAAAACAATATTGAGCAGTAGTACCTCTCTGTGAGCGATCATATCACGCTGGAAATTCCAGTTCTCCTCTTATTACCAAAGTTAAGGTGCGTTGATGATCCAATGGTAGAATGCTTGCTAGTCACCTGGAAGGACCTGGTATGATTCCTGATCATCGCACTTCTAAACCTAGCTTAGCTTCCTAGCCAATGGTAAACGCAGAAAAGAAGGGAAGTCGGGCATGAGGCTAGCAGATTCACCCTATTGAAAAACAAAGCTACTACTACTAAGCTTGAAGCTCTGAGTTCCACTCAGAAAGAAAAGGAGACAGAAAAAGTTTATTTAATGTGTTGTAATTCTCAGTTTCATTGTTTTGAACTAGTAAGTACATTCTGCACTCAACTGCATAGACACTTTATCAAGACTACCATAAAACATCTGGGATGAGTAGAAGTGAAACCGAAGTACCTGTTAGAATGTGGTAGTTTGTGTCTAACGCTTATGTTTAAACTATCGCCTTCTGATCTTTTTAATTCTTTCTGTGCAGTCACCTTTGTTTGGTGATGTTGAACCTAAGTGCCTTGTCTCCTTTGACCAACCGCACCCAAGTATCGACGCTTCGACAATGTCTAAGGGTTAATATGAAGCTATTTTGGTTGATGGTGATTACAACAAGGGGGTCCAGGATGCGCATTTCCACTCAGCGTAGATTATACGTCTGTGGCACAGCGGCAGAATGCTCGCCAACCACGCATGTGTCCAGAGCTTGACTCCCGGCCGACGAACTCCTTTACCTCTCTAAGCCAGTAATAAGATTGGTGAACAGGAAAGGTTGGGCATGAGGCTAGCAACCCCATCCCCTAAAAATAAACACCGTTGCCACCAAAACTTCAAGCCTGTAGCTTGAAGCCCTATGTTCCACTGGGAACGTAAAGGAATAAAAAAACTCAGTATAGATAATCAGTGGAATGTCGAAATTCACTTGGACGAATTAGCGACTGATACCCGTTGTAAAAGAGGTGACTCTCGTGTTTCATTGGCTTAGCGGATAATTCCTTGAGGTTTGAAAAGATGGCTGTTGGGGTCAATCCTGAGCGTAAAAATCAGTACTCACTGTGGATGTAGGTAAATCTAGGTAACGAATTTCTTATAGGATGTACTATTGTGATGAGAGCTGTCTGCTAGCCAAAATCGGTAGACAGCAATTTCCATCAATGTACACGTCCCTAATCAGGGTCATGAGAAAAAAAAACAAGAACAAACACTAACTCAGCAACCAATCACAGCAGACTTTGCATGGGCGGATACAATTAGCAGATATCTGGTCTGACCTTCGAAGAAATGGTCATAAAGAGATGACAGAATAACCTACAGCAGGAAAACAACCAATCAGAAGACGCTGTTTCTCTGCTAACAATAACGCTGATAATAATGTACATAAAAACGTATAAATATCTGTTGATTTTCTCAGTAAACGACCTGTTGCCTAGCCTTTGTCTTCTGTTGTTACAAGTTCATCTAAGACTTGAGGATGGTGATAGTGACAAAAACTCAATGACATACCTACAAAACAAGGGAAACAAAAGCCAACTAAAATGGAATATTTCAAAAAAATTTTTTATGAGCTTTGATTTATTTATGATAATCTTGCATTTCTGAAGAAATAATCATGATAGAAGAGAGAGAGAGATAAGAAGGGTGAATTAATTTGGCCAATTTATGAGTGAAGATGGTTGAAAATTTTGTAACCAAAGGGAATTCATTTAATTATTACAACATAGAAAGAAACAAAACAAACAACTTTTGATACATACAAAATACTTTACAATTTACATATAATACATATATATATATCATCATTTCAAAGGCAATATACTCAATAAGCAAGTGTAATAATTGGAAACAAATCGACCTTTTTATCACACAGACTACAGTCAGTAGCTCACATAGTCCATGCTTCATCCACTCACTATCTCGTGTGTAACAAAATTCTGGTCATCTTAGCCTCTGACTAGGGTGTACAACTGTTCTGTCAGCTTTCTATTGATCCATGTGTATTTTAACTGATCATCAACCTCGTTGTGGGCAGTCTGACAAACACAGGCATTCCTTTCATTGGATCCTTCGTCTACAACTTTAGCTGACTGACTGTCACTCGGTAGTTTGTAGGTGTCAGTCAATCTGTGAGCAGTTAATATGTCCAAATGAGTTGTGTGTGTCTTGTGTGCGTGTGGGTGTGAGTGTCACAGTCACTTTGAGCTAGTTTTCATGAGTGTGTATGTGGTTATCACCACTATACATTTATAGGAGCATAGTTAGTTGCCAAGTCATTATTAGTCTGAATAAAGCTCCTGTTAGTTTGCTCTTTTTCAAAACTTTAAGTACAATCAATGTATATACATATACAAAGTTTTTAAAAAACGTAAGAAAGACATATTATAGGACTAATCAGACTTCTGTATAATCGATTATTTGATTGATTAACGATGATTAGGATAATGTGGATGTTCTGATTGATTGTTATTACTATTACTACATGCATTGTGATGATTAGTACTGTTACTATTAATATTATTATGATTATTACTATGATGTCTGTTATGCAATACAAACTCTTGTTGACAATTCGGAGGAAAGAGCTTCTTTTGTACAGAAGAATAACCGTCGACAAGCGTCTTAGGATATTGTGTAGACTGAAGAGGAGTAGTACTGTGTGATGTTTTTGGTGTTGACGACAACTGTGATTGATTTCGATTGACCAGTAGCGATGGTTCACGTGTCTGTTGCCTATTTGTGAGAGAGAGAGAAAAAAGAAGATAAATTGAATAGATTAAATTCTACATACTTTAGGTAGGAAGTGTGCGTCAATGGTACACCGGTAGACTGTTCACCGATGATCGTCCATGTGGTCTGGGGTTCGATCCCCGACTGATGCCCTCTTAGACCTCATTAAGTCAGTAGAAAGCGCTGCAGAGTGGAAAGGTCGAGAGTGCGGCTAATAACGTTACACGGTAAAAATACGTTCGCTATCCAAGTGTATCACCGAACACTTACCAACATGCTTTTACAAAGGAGAAAAACCATGCCTCCCGCAGCTCTTTCTTAGGACACCTGATAGATTCCGGACACCAAGCTACACCGCACACGAACTTCAAAGTCGTCTAAAGAATACGAAGCAGTATTCCTAAAGGTGTACGAATCAGACTTCTTCAAACTGCTGAAGCAATGGCAATTCACTTGCTAAGTCCTGAACTCTGCATTCAGAAGAAGTTCTTTCAATCACTGCACTTGCAAGGGACGTAATCTGTCTTAATACCCGACAGGTAAATTTTATTTCTTTCTGTCTCTTTATTAGTATTATTTTGTCTTTACAACTGTAATATTTTACATTTTCAACTTTCGTGTTGTCTACCTCCACCCAATTTAATTTCTACACCTCATTACCACTGTTACTGACTTGACCAACGCACAATTTCTTGTCATTTATGTTACGTCCTCCAATTTATTTGCTAAATTTTTGTCCTTATTTAAATGGCATTATTCTCTGCCCCACCTCTACTTAGTCTCTACCTGTAATTACCTCTGTTGCTATCCTGACCTAATTTGAAATATTTTAGTCAGTTTTATTACGTCATCTAACTTACTAACTAACTCAGTCTTACTTTAGTTACTGTCTAATTAATCTTGTTTCTATATTTTTGTATCATTCTTGTATTACTTGATTAATCATCAAAACTTGACAAACCTCATGTACACACACACAAATAATTGTGTATAAATGCGATTGTACAGCTATGTGAATGAATTCGCCGTCGAAAAGATTCTCTACGCTGAGCGTCTTCTCTTTTTCAAAAAATAAAACCCACTGCTACTGGAACCCCAAAGCTGAAGCCTGAAGCCCTATATTCCACTCGGAACATAAAGGAAGTAATAAAGAATTGATTACCAATCAAGTAAACTGTTTCCATTACAGTCTGTTGATCTAACGAAATGTGTGATAGCCGCATTTATACTATTCCGGTATATAAAGCTTTATGTCTACATTTAATAATGGCCCTATAACTGTTATGATGCTGGATCGTTTGTCACGCGGTCACTGCTTAACTACTGACCAGTACCCACTTAACTGGTAAAGCAGAACACGAAGAGAATCAACTGTAAAACCAGGTTCCTTTATTATGACAAAATTGACTGTATTTATACCGAAAATAAGGTAGACTGGAAATCAACCAATCCGGTTGAGAGTTTGAATTGTGCAAGCGTCCAGTCAGAAGCAGGAACAATTGCATGTCAACGACTTGTTAATAACGCGATAATAACTTGACTGATGACCTGATAATTGCATGTTTTGCCTCTTCCTAACAATAACCATTCGTGAAGTCTACTTATTTTTTTATTATAAAGGTTCCTCTTCATTCCTGGAGTTCTGAGAGGAACATTACACTTCAATGTTCAATCTTTGGTGGATGATTTCGATGTAGTTGTGAACACAACACTGTACCATACATAAAGGACATCTCAGAAACCACTTCAGGAGTCCTCAAACCTTTAGGAATTGACGTCGCACACAAACCAACAAAATCACTTCACTCAGCTGGTGGCTCTGTGTCAACCAAAAGACTCAACAGTGAAGGAAGATGAAACCAACATCGTCTACGAAATAAGTTGCAACGACTGAGAAAAACACTACACTGGCCAAAGTGGACGTCCTCTTCGTCTTCGTATCCATGATCACAAACTAGCCATCAAAAGACATGATATCCACTACCTCCCTCATATCATGGACATGAATTTGACTGGGACAACCAACGTTCAAATATTAGACAGAGGAAACACTAAGAATGCTTCAGTGAATCGTCAATTATTCGGCACTTTGAAATAGACAAAATTTACCAGTCGATAAGAAGAAAATCTCACATACAAAGAGTCAAACTTCAGGTCAAGGAAACAATCAGTACCAATACAAGTAGCCTAGAGGGTGTGAAAACAAACAAAAGCAACCAGTCACGCTCAAGGTGGTCACCACGAGAGATGACTAATAAACTCCTGGATAAACCTAAAAGCTCACTTCCTTCAAATTGTAGTGTATGCTCTGAAGTTGTTGCCTAGTAGTAGGGCAATAATGAAAGATTCGCAAATAAACCATCCAGCTAGCTCAGAGAACACAACTATATCAAAATCTTTTTGGAGTTCCAGTAGTGTCATTATTTTTTTTAGAACAGTTGAACTGCCAGTCTGACATCCAAGCTTCCTTCTTTTTCACACTTACTCTGAGCTAGTGAACTAGGCGAAGTTTGTAGCAGTGCATCGACCAGCAATGAAACGTCGATGACGGACGTGGTCGTCGAGCATTCCACCATTCAACCACAGATGCACATAAAGCGTATTCTTTTTACTATTTTTGTAACTAAGTATTAATTGAGTAATATATGAGTCTAGTTAAAAAATTATTCAATTTTAACTTTTGAAATCGGAATCTACATAGCATATAAACTTCGTAATACTGGGTATAACTTACATATATTTCAAAGAACAACTTATCTGAGATTATATTAGTAATACATTTGATTCCACTTTCGGAATCTTTGAAAGTACACTCCTGTGACCCTATTGGAGATGGAAAATTGGACCTTCAGGTTACCATGGCAAACTCATTGATCATTCAGCCCCTGAGACTGAATCCCATGCCCAACCCATGAATTTCAGCTAACTCTCACTTAGCGATTTTAGTACGACCACTAGTCAATGCCATCTGCGAGTATTTTGTCCTCACATCCGCCCTGGTGAACGTCACTAGTCTTGACTTTTCACTAGAAATTCAGACAAATTCTCCCTGTATCTAGTCACTATTCATCCCCTTGGACCTCTTCTCTATCTGTAGCCATTAAACTCCAGATATTGAAAATACAACACAAAATAGGCTGTTTAGTAAAAAACTGAATGATTTAATTAGTGGTCGCTCTCCGGGTTCGATTCCCAGCTAACCGACTCCTAAACCTTGTCTAGTTTACTACCGAAAGTAAGACCCGAAAAAAGGAAAGCCTGGACGTGAGGCTTGAAGCCTTATTTTCCACAAGGAACGTGAAGAAATAAAAATTTTTAAAAATTTCAGAAGACTACAATAAATTTGCTTATCTCTTAGTTAACGCAGTTTATATTACCTTCATTAGATCTAGAAGACTTACCAGTAAACGGTAGTAAGAATATACATATTTAATTGAATTTTAGATTTTCCCGTCGACTGATTGGACCGAAGTGTTCGGTCTCAGGTTGACATGTCGGCTTCTTGTGCACATGCTTCGATGATGTCTGGGCATGTAATTAGAATTCAGTTGGTGGATGGCGACTAGCAGTGGAATCCAGGAAAACGCGCATTTCGTCCTATTTTGGACTTGTCAGACGATGTACCTTACATGCTCAGACATCGTCAAAGCATCTGCACGAGAAGCCGTGTCAACCTGAGACCGAGCACTTCGGTCCAATCATTCAATCGACGCGAAAATCTAAAATTCCAGTAAATAATTAATATCACCCGTTGCACAAGAGGTGGCTAACTCTCATGGCACAAGTGGTCTAGTGGATAACGCTTTGGCGTTTGAAACTATGGGCACTGAGTTCGAGTCTCGGTGGGAACACCATCGCTCGCTCACTAGGAAATGCAGGTACATCCAGCTTACGAGTCCCAAATAGGGTGAAGTGCACGTCTTCCTGGGTTCCACTGCTAGTCCCCATCCACCAGTTTAATATATATATGACTATTATAACAAAGTTTATTCCTTAGATTTCTCATGTAGAAATCAAAAGAAAACCTAAAGCTGTACAAAGAAACCGTATTATTATTGTTCCTTTGGGTTCCAAGTGAAACATAGGGCTTTAACATGATATCTTTATTTTCTCCTATTTTCTAGGGCCCTCTCAAGGTGGCCCCACTTTCGCCCGTAGTGTCCCATCTCCTCCTCATACGACTTCCTCCATGCCACCCTCAGACGATCCACTCATCGTTTCCCACTCAGGTTCCACTCGAGCAATGGCCTGGCAGGCGATGTCATCCAACGGTCTCCTCAGCGTATGCCTAATGTATATCCAATTTCTTCCATATATTAGTTGAGTAATCCTTTCTCTCCTGTTGGTTTGCTCCCACAGTTTCTTGTCACCAATTCTTTCTGGCCATCTGACCTCAAGTATCATCAGGCGAAGACAGCTGTTGATTAACGTCTGCAGCTGGCTCTTGGAAATGTGTTTCGTAACGTTCAGTACAAGTTTCTGAACTAGATACAGGAATTGACTTAACATAAGTGTTTAAAATTCAAACTTCGTTTTTCGAGCTAAATGAAGAAGATTTTCAAACTGGATTCACACTGATGAGGATCTGCTTTGCCATCCTCATCCGTTCTGTCACCTGTAGTTGAAACGATGCTTTCTAGATGAGTGAAGCAAGTGACCTCCTCCAGATTTCTTCCACTGGTAGTGTTTGTTGTTGTTGGTTGGCTGTCTTCATCAACTCCGTCTTCTCTATGTTCACTTGGAGTCCTGTTTTCGCTGCCTGCCAGCTTTTTCTAGTTTTCGCCTATCTGCAAGTCTTCGAGTTTGTCTGACATTAAACAAAAATCATTCACGCACAAAATCCATATCTTCTAGAATCTTCTTATCGGTCCAACGCATTCCAATGGTCTTCTCACTGTCACTCACAGTTTGAGGCGTAATCCAGTTGACCACAATTACGAATATCATCATTAATAAAAGGCAGCTTTGTCTTACTCCTGTAATGCTATTTTCATGTGGATGTTCGATGATAAGGCTGGTAATGATTCGGGGCACACCATAATCTTGAAGTAGTGCAGTTGATAATTCCAAAAGAGTTTGCATTCGCCGCTTCAGTAATAACAAGTTCTAAAGTATTTTATGCATTTACAAGGATGTTTTGAATCCAGTAAAATGTTGATCTCGACTCCCTTTTCACCTTACAGTTTGATGTAGGCATCATTGTTGTCTTGCTGTACGGATTCGGCTTTCTAGTTTCTGGCTTCTTCCTTCCTTCAGTACAAAATAATATATGCTCGTACAACCAAGTACAGGAACTCAACGATGCCATATTTGGTCCGTGTTCTAAGTGACAGAGACAATGTTAAGCACGAAACTTATGACTTGCTTTGTTGTTAATAACATAATTTTAGAATCTTTTGTTTCTCTCTTATTTTGCATTCCATAGTGAACTCCTTCTTAAACATACTTAGCTACCTAAATTATTAACATTGGCTTACTTTTTTTACTTTACTGTATTCCTTCTTTTGTGTATCTACTAGTTCCGACTATATTAGCACTATGAGTATTACAAAATTGTCTTGTCATTAACCATCATGTAATTATTAGTTTTTGTGGTTGTTGTTTTTTTTATTCGGTAATATTAACTGACAATCTTGATTGTGAACGTCATTATCACCACCTTAAAATTTTGTATTATGCAGGATTACTCACAACACTACTACAGACCTGACAATAAAAAACAAAACAACAACCCTGAAATGTTATTTTATGATTGTTTAGTGTTGTTTCAACCTAAATTAACTAATCATCTTGGCGATAAACATTCTTAAATATCATTTCATAACTTCGTGTATGACTATAGCTTTACTGTCACCATGCATAATCATTTCATAGCTTCCACTACCCAGTACTGAGTTATTTTAAATGCTGTTTTATTTTCCTTTCTACTTCCTGGTAAATTTTTCTCTTTCGCATTTTTTTAATTATTTTTTTGTTCCGTTGTTGTTGCTGTCTTTATATTTATTTCTTGAAATACTCCTTTTAAATGTTTGACAAAATTAGATGCAAATATTGTAGATATGTGCTGAATATTCCACACTGTACCACTAGTACTGTTTCTGGAATAAAGCAAATTATTATTATTATTTTTTTACGACCCTTTATGTTCCAAATGAAACATAAGACTTTACACTTTTTTCACGTTTTAATATTATTGGAGGTGTCACCTATTTTATTCTCAACGTTCTTTCTTTTCCAGGCTTACCATTGGTTAGTGAACTAAACGAGATTAAAGCGTTCTTTGGCAATGAGGAATTGAACTATGACAGCACGTATGGCTAGCGAGCAATCTAATAACAGGCCAACAACACATTTTGGATTATCTACCTTGATACCGGTCACGATTAAGTAATGCAATTGAATTCCTTTCACAAAGTATGCATTAGAAATATCCCAATTTAGAATAAGTTTTACCACGGATTGATAAATTCCCAAATATGTACACCAGTATAGTGTATATTATGTGAACTGAAACACAGTTTACGTAAACAACAGCGGTAAAAAAGCGTTTTAATGTATTTAAAAAATGTTTTTATTCTTTCTTTGTTAAACCCAAAGCATATTTCCCCAACTAAAGAAAAGACTGAACATAATCCCCCTAGTGAATTAAATAATGGACAAATGAATTCAACTAATCAATAAAAAAACAACTGTGATATTTACAGTTGTTTGTGTGTATGTGTGTGTGTGCATGATTGACACAAGTATATTCACTTCATCATTGAATGAAGATACAATTCTTATTTGTTTAAGTTAACTTGCATCTTCAAGTGTTAGTTTGCTGATATTTGATTGGTTACAGAATGTCATCACGAGCTGACATTAGTTAGACAGTCAATGGAAAACCACTAAGGAGTATTGGACAGCTGCTTCCGCCTAAATCAAGACCCTTCAGCAGCAGGCACCCGTCCCAGGATTCTAGCACAGGACCTACTGGTTACAAGGCCAACTCGTAGACCACATTATGAAGCAACCCAAAGTTCCATAAATTCCAACTTCTGACAATTCGTGATTTGCATTAAGTATAGCGAAAATATTCATTCATTCAGACATCTATAAAACACAAAATAATTGAGCAAAGAATATCCTTTCCGATAAATTCCTCTTCTCGCTCTACAATTATATATAAATGTGTATTTATATACACAGAATATTCTAGAATAGTAGTCAATAACAATATTAGTGTTTTTCAAATAATATCGATTTGTTAAGTAAGATCACAATGGAATTACAGTTCATTAAAGATGCTTAAATTATAATAATAAAAATATTATAATAAAAGTATAATAGCAAATAGAATATCAAATAAAATTAAGGAAATTTCTACAAAAATTAAGGATCATTCGAACCTAGATGGCCAAGCAGTAAGGACAATGTGTGAACTAGCTTCTTCTTTTGGACACATAAATTAAGCTTCTCAAGGTGGATCCCAACAGCCAGTCTCAGCAATATTTAGTAAACGAACTCTTAAGGCGAAGTTAAGATTTGTTGGTATGCGGTAAATGACTTTGGCAGCTGCCTCGTTGACATCAACCTTGTGTTCTATATTCACAAGATGAGATAGAATAGCACTAGGAATAGATTTTGTTTGTGGTTTACTTAATCACTATGCTGGGTGATGTTCGGAAATTCGACCAAAAGCACGCTTAACTGTACAGCCTAAGTAACTGGCCCACTCCACAGGAGCAGTTAAACTGGTGGATACAGATAGAAGAGGCGAAATTAGGCAGTTCATCTTCCACTCCCGAACGCAGAAGAGGAGTGGTTTTGAAGACACAGCGTATTTCACCAGGAAAGAACACCCTTTTTACTGAATTTCTAAGGGACTGTGTTAGTATCTCGCAGGTGTTTTCCTCGAGGAACTGAAGTTGTAAGAATAAGGCCTTCCTTTATCCAAACTGTTGGTACTTCGGGCCGCTTTGATTTTAGATTCATATTCTTATCAATAAACTCTTCTGGATAACCATTTTCACTCAGCAACTGTCTCACATTATTAAGTTCCTCATCAAGACATTCATCCGAGCAGATTGCTCATGCTCTGTGAACCAAGCGCTTTATCAGATTGCATTTGTATTTCAAAGGCACGAAGCTGAAAAAATTGAGTATACTGACCAGTTGATGTAGGCTTTCTATATACACTTCTTCTTATTGTGGCATCCTTTTTTCTGGTCATAAGGACGTTTCGAAGTGAGATACTGAAGTCTTTTTCTTTCTCAACAGTAAAATTTATTGCAGCATGAACCTCGTTAAATTTATTCAGGATTTTCTTTGCTTCATCCTCATTTTTCACTTTCAAAAATTTGTCATCCATGTACCGAAAATAGAATTCAAGAGTTCAGTTACTAAATATTGCTGTTAGGATCCACATTAAGAAGCCTAATTTGTGCGTCCAAAAGAAGCTGGTTCAGACATCATTTTTACTTCGGCCATCTAGGTTCGAATGATGCTCAATTTTTGTAGAAATTTCGTTAATTTTAGTTGACATTCTATTTGCTACTATATCTTTATTATTATTACTACTATAATTTAAGCATCTTTAATGAACCGTAATTTCATTGATCTTACTTTACAAATCGATATTATTTGAGAAACACTAATATTGTTATTGATTACTATTCTCGAATATTCCATGTATATAAACATGCATGTATAATTGTAGAACCAGAAGAGAAAATTATCGAAAAGGATATTCTTTACTGGCTCAATTATTTTGTGTTTAATATATTTAGCGCAACCGCCAGACAGTGTTATGGGCAAGTAACTGGTCTCTCGCTTGACTTTTTTGACCCATATTATCACTGTGTGGAATCAAGCTGTAATCAAAAATTAAAAAATTAAATTAATTCTGGCTAGAACCCCGGGTGATTTCCTGTAAGGATCCAGTCACTATTGAGTATCAGATTAATTATCAAGTGTCGATTTGAAGGGATTCAATGGATTACATAATTGGTCACGAAGTGACACCAATTAGAGGATCACGGAGAAGCTAGGGACGGTATGAATTCCCCGTTAGCTGGTTTTTATAGGGCAAAAATTTCACGTGTCTACTGGCGCATAGTGTGCATGCTTCAACGGTGTCTGAAGGTCAACATGGCATTATTTCGGTTGATGGTGAATTGTAGCAGAATCCACGATGAGTATTTCGGTCCAGTATAAATTAATCAAGTAGAACAGGAAACTTTAACAGAGGACAACTGGTACCTTTTTCACAAGAGAGGTAGCTGTCGTGTCTCAGTTGCTTGGCGAATAACACTTCAGCGTTTGAAAGGAATGAAGGCTTGATTACACTGTCAAATGTATCTCACTAGTCCAAAATAAGACAAAACAGGCTTCGTGAATTACATTGCCTGTCACCATCAACTAAATGACATGAGATTACATCTCCATAGACGTTGTAGCGGGATACATGGTGAAATTTTTGAAAATCTAGCCTGTTTACTGAAAATGTGAGTAGGAATGTTTGAAATTACAATTCCAACAATGAATCTTTTATATTTCGCAAACACCGTTTTGTTGAATAAGGATGCCGAACTGGACACAGACTCAGTGGTGACGGCATATCGCTAGGCTACTCGAACGAAGTATAAAACAGTTTTCTGTCTCCCCAGCCCTCTCTGCTTAAATGGCAACACACAACGAAGTGATACGAAGACGAAGAGTGTCAGTATATTTACAAAAAGAAACTATGGTACACGTTAATGTGGTCAGTGCAGTAGGCGTGACGAAGATATTCCATCAGGATGTATCCCCATAACAGAATTGAAATTAGATATTTCGAAAATAACCTTTCAAATTTTTTTTCGTTTTTCAAGTTAGGCCATGAGATTTCAGTGGTACATTGGTGGTTTGCAGGTAGTATTCTTGCCAACCACACATGTGGTACAGGGTTTGATCCCCGGTAGATACACGAACTAAATCCGCTTCGCCAGTATTAAGTCCGGTAAATAGGGAAGGTTGTCTGTCAAACTGGTAACCCCACCTTATGTAAAATCACCATTGTTTATGTAATTTTCAAGGCCAAAAGACAGGAGCCCTATGTTCTGCTTAGAATGCAAATGAACAAAATAAGAAACACAGTTTGACCAGTGGTGTTCGCTAAGTTTTTGGTGCGAGAACACTGACTAGCAGTGGAACCATATAGTGCGAATCGATAGTAGTTAAAACTTATCGACTGGCCATTGGATTCCTTCTCAGTAGCTCAGCCATCAATGGGTTCACCTCATCACTTGAAATCCCTGGGATGGACGACTCATTATCCTCTATTGGTTGTATGGCAATCAAGGTCAGTCTAGAAGTAAACCAATCAGAATCGACCTACGTAAAATAACGCCCACTATTTTACTGATCGCGATTGCATACTAATTGACTTTTTGAATTATACGTTATGGTATAAAATATACAGTGGCAGATACTTTGTGTTCTCTCCCGAGTAGATCGGGCTGGTGAATAGCTCGATGTTGTCTAATGTTTTTGGCTTAATCAACCAGTACTCGTGATCAGCGTCTCTGTGTCCAGCTCAGGGTTCCCACATCAGTCTCAGTGTCACTGCAAAATATAAAAAAGGGTGACATAATAATAGACCTCTAGTGAGAGATACGGGTAAGTGATACGGACGAGTTTCAAACAAGGACGAAACGCTACTGAGTATTCTGTGGCCTTCAATAGTTCTCTAAGTCTTTTGGATATGCCATTTAACTTGAAATCAATTATAATACCGCAGATGTTTTCTTTTTCATTCATATGTTTTTTAACATTCCGTTTAATATTACCCCTTATCTGAAGAATATAATAGACCGAAATACACTACTGTAATTGAATAGTGTTGTGATTAGAAGACGGAGATTATCGGAAAAAAGGGGTGTGATCTATTTGTGCTCTACATTTCGAACAATCTGATCCCTCACACATTTACTTGTCAAGTCGAAATATATGGAAAAGAAATTAAGGGCAATTAAATTAAACAAAGTGACAAGAAGCAGCAAAGACATGAAGCCAGGTGAACATAGACAGGACGGAGATTATGAAAATAAACAAACAACAACAGCAGCAGCAAAATCCAGCGCCAATCACCATCAACGGGAGGGATTTGAAAGAGGTTACTTCATTCACTTATCTAGGGAACATTGTCTCAACTACAGGCACATGGAACGGACGAGAATGTCAAATCGAGAATCGGGAAGGCGAGAAACACATTCATCAACCTGAAACCAATCTGGAAATCTTCGTCACTCAGCATCAACAACAAAATTCGGATTTTCAATACAAATTTCAAGTCACTTTTGCTATACGGATCAGAAACTTGGCGGTGGGTCACAAAGAATATTTCCAACAGCCTGTTACAGACCTTTATCAGCAACTCTCTTCGTTGGCTCTATACTGAAGATCAGGTGGCCGGAAAGAATCACCAACAAGAAACTATGGGAACAAACAAAACAAGAACCAATCGCCCAACAAATATGCAGGAGAAAGTGGAGATGGATTGGACACTCGCTGAGGAGGCCGCTGGGTGACATAGCGCGTCAGCCCATTGCTCGAGTGGAACCCGAAAGGAAAGCGGCGAGTGGGACGTCCAAGGGTGACATGGAGGAGGTCGTGTGAAGGGGAGTTGAAACAGTATGGACTAACATGGATGCAGGTGAAAAGTACGGCAGAAGACAGAAGCAAGTGGAAACGTGCATTTGAAGCCCTATGTCCCACTAGGAACCCAAGGGAACAATAAAAATAAGTGACAATAAGAAGGATTAAAAAATGATTAACGCAACGTTTGGTAATCCAATCAAATAAGGATTACCAAGGTAGGTTGAGAGTAATAATAAACTGTTTTTGAATACACAGTGTTGGGGTCGGGGGTTGGCTTAAGTTTATGAATAGCTATAGCCTCAACGCATTTCAGTAAGTACCCTTCACTACCTTTATAGATGACCTCAAAGTCTGAGTTAACATCAATCTTATGGTTCATCTCGATTAGATGTTTAGCTATGGATGAAGTTGGTAGTCTGCCTCCTGTGTCTATTGCTTTTCCACAATTCATTTGTTTTTCTAACCATTTCGGGATATCCTCGCTCTCCCACCCTCACATGCAAAGCACGATTACTCCTTCTTATATATGTGTGACCACATACACACACACACACACGAAAATTGGTGAATAGTGTGGGATGTGACATAATCATTTGTGCACTTTTGAGGTTTGCAGTGGAGCATATTTTTGGCTTTTCGGTAATTAATTTTTAAATTGCCCTTCTATAAGAGATCATTATTATTGTATCCTTTAATTCCTACAGGAACATTGCGTTCTGTTCTCTGCTAGAGTCTTCACCTGGCTCCATGTCTGCCCACACGTTTTCATCTCCTCTTCACATGACCTCCTCCAAGTCACCCTTGGACGACCAACTCGCCACTTCCCCTTCGGGTTCCACTCAAGGGCTTGTCTAGTGATGACAAGCCATAGGAAATATGTAGATGATATCATTTTGATATGTGACGATCATGAAGATACGAGTCGTCTATTAGATAGACTTAACTATGTACAGAATCATATTAGTCTTACATGCGAAGAAGAAAGTCGCAACCAGCTTGCATTTTTAGACATACTTCTGAGTCGAAGAGATGATGGTTCAATAAGGCGATCAATCTACAGAAAGCCTACTTGGATAGTGCAATACCTTAATTTTCACAGTTTCTATCCATTACAGTACAAGAGAGGCTTGGTGAAATGTCTGTTTAAGAGGATTCAACGTATTTGCACAGCTGATGTCATAGAGAAAGAAAGTGAAATATTGATGGATAATCTTGTTGAAAACGGATATCAATGGGTGCAGAAGTCAATTAATCGTTAAACCTACAATCTATACAACCCCTAAGAAAAAGGTTTTCATCAAATTACCATATAACAGGGAAATAAACAGTAGGATTTTGAGACAAAGGTTGAATTCGATCATCCGTAGAACCTACTATGCAGCCCACCTTGTAATTGTGGAAGAAGTCAAAAATATGCTCCACTGCAAACCTCAAAAGTGCATAAGTGATTATGTCACATCCCACACCATTCAACAATTTTCGTGTGTATGTGCACACATACATAGGGAGGAGTAATCGTGCTTTGCACGTGAGGGTGGGAGAGCATATCCCGAAATGGTTAGAAAAACAAATGAATTGTGGAAAATTAATAGACACAGGCGGCAGACTACCAACTTCATCTGTAGCTAAACATCTAATCGAGATGAACCATAAGATTGATGTTAACTCACCCTTAAGGTCATATAAAAATTGGTTGAGGGCGCTTACTGAAATACGCTGAGGCTATAGTCATTCGTAAACTTATCCCCCCACCGCTGTGTATTCAAAAACATTTTATTATTACTCTTAACCTACCTTGGTAATCCTTATTTGATTGGATTACCAAATGTTGTGTTAATCATTCTTAAATCTTTCTTTTTTGTCACTTTGTTTAATTTAACTGCCCTTTATTTCTTTTTAATATATAAAACGACTTGAATAGTCAATGTGTTAGGGATCAGATTGTTTAAAATGTATAGCGCAAATACACCACACCCCTTTTTTCAGATAATCTCTGTATTCAAATCACAACACTATCCAAATTTATTTCTAAAAGGGACTAATTGTTTTAAACACTTGTGCATGATTACATGGAGGATTTCATCATAAGCTGATATCAGTTAGAGAACCATTGGAAAATCACCTGAGAGTACTGCAAGAAAGCTTTTTCGTCCTCGTTTCCGACTCTTCATCAGTTCACACCCACCGGGTTTCGAACGCAGGACCTTCCGGTTACTAGGCGAGCTCGTAGACCATTAAGCCACTGGAACCCAATCCAATGGCCAGCCTATGAATTCTAACTTCTGCCAATTGACGACATAGGGCGACCATTTAGCAATGTCTTCTTCGATGAGATACTGCCTCATATTCAACCTGTTGTACCCACTGGTCACGGCTTCCCACCAGAACCCCAGGTCACTGCTTAAATAGGGCAGTATGACACTGAAGATATTGTTTTTGTGTTTTCCCTAACGAGGCATACATTCAGTACAGCGTTATTAAAAGATGCGGTGCATTAATGAATACTATGAAATGCCAAGTGACTGTTGTGAAAACTGTGATACATATCTGTAAAGTTTCACTTACCAACATTGTTTAAAGTTGACCGGAGTTATATAATGCACAGGTACTGATTTGTTATTACCGTTATTACTATTAGTATTATTGTTATTGTACGCACAGCCTAAATTGATCTCCCAGCCAACAGAATGATTCTTTACATTATTACAAGTTGAAGATGTTGAATTCATTTGATTCACCGCTACTGCCGCTGCCGCTGCTGCTGCTGCTGTTGACGATGATGATGATGATGGCGATGAAACTGATGGAGAATTTTTAGATTCGTCGAATTCTACTTGAGGATTGTTTCTACTGCTCTTCTTCTTTGGTTGATTCAATTGATATACAAGAAAAGGCTGATAAGAGAGAAGAGAAACAAGAGTAGATAAAGGGAATATGAATTCGTAACTATTCAACTTGGGTTATTATAAGCTTCTTTTTACTAAGCAGAATTATATATTAAATTAATACCCCCCGCACTGAGACATAAAACAAAGAATTTAACGAGGAAAATTCTCTTTGCGACAATCTGATTTACTTTATATGAGTTTGACCACGGAGTGTTATCAGTTAGAGAACCACTTTTTTTATTACGGCTTGATTCCACACCGTATTTTTTTGGTACAGGTATGGAATTTTCAGCATGGATATCGGCAGCCCAAATTTTGCAGGCCGACCATAGATATCAGGTGTGCGTCGGCAGGGGATTGAACATCGGACCATGTGCATGGTCAGCAAGAGTCCTAACCACTGTGCCAGCAACGCACACAAAAGTGCATCGGCGGGGGATCGAACCTCGGACCACCTGCGTGGTTGGTGAGCATTCTACCGCTGTGCCACCGACATGAAAACCTCCAGGGAGTACTGGGAAGCTGTTTCCTCAGTCCTAGTTTGGAAATAATCGGCAGTATGCACCCACCGCCAGGGTTCGAACCCAGGACCTTCCAGTTACAAGGGCAACAAGCTCGTATACCATTCAGTCAATGGGACCAGATCCAATGGCCATACCATGAATTCTAACTTCTACCAATTCATGATTTTTAGCGCGACTACCAACCAATTTCATCCGTGGTATATCCATCCTGACACTTGGCTGGATGGACCTCACTGACCATGACTTGTCACTAGAACTCCAGGAAACTCTGCCCTGTATCAAGTCACTAACAAGCATCTAATCCTTAGGAACCAAACTCTAGAAAATTTCATTTATATAGCTATCCAATCGTATATATATTTATGAATTGCAGTGCACAATAACAATCAGTTTTCTTGTGTGTGTGTGTGTGAAAGTTTAACAGTGAGTGGAAATACTAAAGTATTATAATAATATTTGTGTATATGAATTGATTATATATATATGAAATGACAATTAGTCTGATGCTTACTAGCGACTGGCTATATACAGGAAGTCACCTGGCATTCTAGTCAGAAGTCGTAACCAGTGGGGTACACCAAGTCACAGAAGAGAACAATTCCCATATCATGAATTAAAAGTGAATCTGAACGAAGATCAACTAAACCGGAACTTTGTATCCAAAAAGGACACATTCAGACGCTGTCCCTACCGTGGCCAAACTCGGATTGGTGATTCTTCTTCTCCTCACCAAGAGTGCTGCTTCTCCTTAACACTCATGGTTGTTATTTTCTCTTTGCTTATTATTACAATCATTATTATTCGTTATAATTTACACCCTTCATGCAAAAATTCTCTCAATACTATCGAATTTCGCATTTATACTATCCGGACCTATTAATTATTAGTGATATTATCTCTTTTCTCAACATATGCCTTCCTCCTTCTGTTTCATTTCACACATTCTTTATTTCATTATGAACCTCTCATTGCAGTCTTACTATCTCCTGTTTAATACATACCAATTTGTACTAGCCACTCACTCACCTGGCACCATTTATAACTTTGATCTGACTTACTTGTCAATTTTCCTACCCCACACTCTACAAATCCATTTTGACTAATCACCACCATTGTCACCCAGTTTACAATGTTTTGTAGTCGATTTCAGCCTAGCACGTTTGTCATACAAATACGACTATTTATTTTGACACCCAATAACTAACTGGCTATCATTATTGTAACGACAGTTAACATTATTTTATAATTGTAAAAACCTGAAAATGAGAAATTATTGAAAAGAATATTCTTCGTTCAGATTGACTTTTATTAATTCATGTGATATGGGAATATTTCACATTATTAGGCAGAACAGTTACTCTCCCAGGACACTGGCTGGTGGTTGGACTAAATAAATGGATATCACGGATTGTCAGAAGTTGGAATTCATGAACTTTTGGCTTGGTTCCCAGTGTTCGCCCTATAACCGGAAGGTCTTGGGTCCAAACTCCGGTGGTACGTACTGAAGAGGAGTCGCAAACTAGGACGAGGCAGCTGGCTGTCCAGTACTCCCTAGTGGTTTCCCAATGGTTCTCTAACTGATGTCAGCTAGTGGTTAGTCCTCTAACCAATAAAACCCATGTAATTTTCTATAGTTTGGTTTGTAAGGGTTAGTTATGTTTTACGAGTTGATCACGGACTGATAAAACATAACTAACCCTTACAAACCAAACTATAGAAAATTGATCTGATGCTCACTTGTGACTTGCTACAGGATGGAGTTTCCTGGAGTTCTAGTGAGAAGTCGTGACCAGTGAGGTCCAATTAGATGTCACGTGTGTGGATGGATGTCCCACCAACGACAATGGTTGGGGTCGCTCTAAATCCCGAATTGGTAGAAGTTAGAATTCACGCACTAGCCATTGAGGAGTTGGATCCCAGTGGCTGAATGGTATACGCACTGGATTGCCTTGTAACCGGAAGGTCTTGGGTTCGGATCCCAGTGGGTGCGTACTGCCGATGATTCGCAAACTAGGATGAAACAGCTATCCAGTACTCCCTGGTTTTCAATGATTTTCTAATTGATATCAGTCCGTGATCAACTCGTAAAACCCATGTAAACCAGTGTCCACCTAAAGTTCAGTAGACATGAGCGAAATAGATGGTAGTTACATATGAATTTGTGAATATAAAATGATGAGAACATAACATGAGTGAAATGTTGTAAAACTACTAGACTTAATAAAATGTTAGAATATGATAATCTAAATTGGAATAAAATAAAACAAAAAAATGGAACATGGAGTAAAGAAGAATAACAAAGTTTTTATGTGAATTACATAGTAAAGCCAAAACTATGGTACGAATTGATTTTGTACATAAAATTGTAGCTTTATGTTATTGTATTGCCTCCACTAAACAAAGAAAATTCACTTGCTTCCCTTTCGGCAAACTTTTTTGAACGATGTAGCGCAGATTGTGTGTGGTCAGTATCTACAATATGTTGCGGTGTTGATGAAACAATACCTCTACGTTCTACTTTGCTCAACTAGTATGAGACCTGCTCTCGAACGCGGCAGGATAAGTCGAACTTCCTATGAACCTAGCTCCGCAAGAGTAGGTGAGCATATAAGTACACATTGAATTAGACAATTGAGGTAACATTTCCTTGAAATTAGGGTCCAACAGTGGATGGTTAGAGTAAGTGATTGGGGGAGTGTCAGCAAAGAACATTTATCTCAATGATCTTGTCAAACGATTTTTAAAAATTCAAGTGTTGGTTTGTAGGGATTTGATTGATTGGCTACAGGATTTCATCATGACCTGACATTGGTTAGAGGAACATTGGAAAACCTTAGAGTACTGGACAGCTGTTTCCTCCTAGTTTGGGACTCTTCAACAGTACGCACCCACCGGGGTTCAAACCCAGGACCGATGTCAGCTCATGATGAAATCCTGTAGCCAATCAATCAAATCCCTACAAACCAATGGTTGAATATCGATGAGATGCTCACTGATAGCTGGCCCTATTCAGATAGGTAGTTGTCTGGGTTCTAGTGGGAGGTCGTGACCAGTAGGGTACAGCAGGTCGGGTGTGAGGACAAATACTCGTCACCTGTGACACTGGCTAACGGTTGCACTGAGTCGTGAACTGGCAAAAGTTGAGATTCGTGGCCTGGCCATTGGGTCGGGTCCCGGTGACTTAATGGCCTACGAGCTTGCTAGTCTTGTAGCCAGAAGGTCCTGGGTTCGAACCCTGGCGGGGGGTACGTACTGATGAAGAGTTCAAAACTAGGACGAAACGGATGCCCAGTACTTCCAGGTGTTGTCCAATGGTTCTCTAACCAATGTCAGCTCATGATGAAGTCTTGTAACCGATTTTTAAATATCTCACTCGCAGTGTAACCCTTTAATTCTAGTTTTACGTGCAACGCTTTTCTAGCTAACTTGTCCGTCTCTGTATTCCTTCAGTCTAATTTTCTATCTGCTTCGACGAAGCGTAGTGGACACCCGTTCTCTATGAAGGTTTCTCTTAATAGTTTGAGTTCAGTATCAACGTTGTCTTCACTAGACATTCTTCGGACCCTTGTTGAGACAGAACCGATTGGATTACTGTTTTTTTGTCTATGGGGACAAAACTGTAAAAAATTGATTAGTTGTCCTGTCCACTTTGATTTCTTATAAATAGATCTTTTCAAAGATCCATCAGCTCTCCTTGTCAGTAGTACATCTAAGAAATTTCCTACTGTTGGTTTGTAAGGATTAGTTTTGTTTTAACGAGTTGATCACGGATTGATATCAGTTAGAGAACCACTGGAAACCGCCAGGGAGTACTGGACAGCTGTTTAGTCATCAGCAGTATGCACCCGCTACAGGAGGTTTGAACCCAGAACTTTCCGGTTTCAAAGCCAGCGAGCTTGTATACCATTCGGTCACTGGGACCTAATCCATCCTCCATCCTCACACTTGACTGGATGGACTTCATTGGCCACAAGCTTGCCTTATAACCGGAAGGTCCTGGGTTCGAACCCCATTGGATGCGTACTGCTGATGATTCCCAAACTAGGATGATACAACTGTCCAGTGTTGCATGGAGGTTTTCAATGGTTCTCTAACTGATATCAATCCGTGATCAACTCGTTAAAAACATCAAAGTAAGATATTTTTCTATGAGTTTCTTTTTCTACACTGAATCGGAGGGCAGGATGACTGTCATTGAACACTTTCACGGTGTCATTTCTCGTCACATATAATCAATGTGTCATCCACATATCTTTTGTAAAAGTTAAACCCCATTTATAGCAGAACTACATTTTTTCTCTGTCATTTAGGTTTCGTTAACCCATATTTATCTTTTTGATAACATTTACTGAATGACTTCAGATAAAAGGAACCAGTAAGAGAAACACAATTTTCCAGTAGAGGAAATTCTTCTTAGAGATTTCATTGGTTACAGATGCACAATGGCTATCTGTATTATCATCAAGAAGTGAACATCATGAATGACCATCACTGCTAACACTAACCATCAGATCTTACTAATTTGTTCCCAAAAAGTTATCTATAACTTGGGAGATAACCTAGCTGAAGCCATTAATGTGGGCGTTAGCAAGTCTCGTATTACAATATTTAAGCTTTAACTATGTAAAGGATATAAGTCAGTGTTTTGTATACAGAAAAGACTATTTCAACCAAACCCACTCACTATTCAATATCTTAATCTTTTAATATATATATATATGTGAAGCAAAAAGAAATTTCTACATTTTAATGTAACATTGTAATCATACCTTCTTCTTCTAATTTGTAATTCGATGCTTAATTTGTTAGAACTTTTAATCTACGGTTGTAAAGGTTTTTCACTACATGGTTGAAGCCAGAATAGTTGTTTAATGCGGCGATCAGTGTAGCTATTTAGCTGTTTAAATGCTGCTTCCAACCCACGCTAATCAAGTTTGCAAAACAGAACATGTTTCCAAATGATAAAGTATCACTTTCATATCAGTATGTTTATTAGATATGTCACACAGTGAAACAATTACGCAGAATTCTTAACAAGGCAGGAATAAAAGTGGCCGGCACTCAAACCTACTCACAAACTCAATTAAAAACAAACTTTGTCGGTTAAAGGATCAATCCTGTGGAGCCTTTAAAACAAAACAATTTAGTTTATCTAATACCCTGCTGTTGGAATAATTGTCAGGTCAAATACATAGGTCAAAGTAGTAGAACAGGGTCAGTCAGTCAGACTAGCCGAGTACAAAATCTTAGCAGCAAAATCTAGATTAGTTGACCCGAATAAGATAAGAAATCTAGAGAATAGTTCAGCCATAGCACTCACTATATGCAATTGCACACAATCATAAAATAGGATGGGATAAGATGACAGTTTTAAAATCCAATCAAATATAACAGGGTGGAGGGAGAGATTGATAACAGAAGCTTTGTTTATCGAATCAAGTGAGACTGGATATGTGTAATAGGAATGATTCAACACCTGTCCACCCAGATATCTAGGTAAACTCTAATACCCCAATGACGACAAATAGGAGAAGACAAAGAAAACTATAAAACTCAAGTTTCGAAGTTGTGTGATTATAATTGATGAAATGATAATGAACAATAATAAATTTTGTTCGAAACTTCGTCATCCAGTAAATAATAATGCTGTTTCACTGACTGTGTGATATATCTAATAAACAAACTAATATGGAACGCCTTTTGAAAACTTAATGAAAGAAAAAATAAACCCACACATTGTGGCTTTATATTTCTTTCAAAGAAGATGGATTCCGCTGCTCATAATCTCGTCTAGTTTGTCAGCTGGCGACAAGAAGAAAAAAGGCTGAACGTGAGCTAGAGACCCTAGCCTGGAGAATCAGTCTAATGACTACGGAAACTTCGAAGCACAACAAAAGTATTTAAAAAAATCAAATTATTCTTTTGCTCGTATCAGAGAGACGGAATGACGTGGGTTGTTGAAAGATTCTGAGAAGCCAGTCAACCAATCAGTCCGGAGACCAAAGAAGAGCATTTTCAGTCCCTACCAGGTGTGACGCAAAGTCATGCTCCTATCCACATCAAGCAAAATTCTAAGTCGCGTCATCCTTCAGTTACTGAGAGATTTCCAGGATGAAAAACTCCATTTGAAACAAGCTGGATTCAATAGAAGAAGCAAATCATGCGCGGAACAAATTGTAGCGTTACGCATCATCATTGAAGAAAAAGCATAGAATGGTAGTCAAATTTCTAACTCAACTTTGTCGACTTTGAAAAGGCCTTCAGTAGCATTGACCGTGAAATAATTTATAAACTACTTCAGTACTACGGAGTATTCCAAATCTTTATCAAATTCACTCAACAAAATGTGGATTATCAAAACTAATGTCAGGTCAATGCTTCTCTATGGTTCATAGACTTGGCGTGTGACGTAAAGCACTTACAACAGTCTACAGACTTTCATCAACAGCTGCTCCCTTTCCCCTTTACTGCAAGGAGATAAGATGGATGGTCGGAAATAAACTCTGGCAGTTAACGAACCAGCCAAGTACCTACCATCCATCACCCCGACCGAAAGCTGCTACCTTGACGTGGTGGTCGGGTTTGAACACCGCAATGACCCAACAAGCCATACTGGCTGAGACTTATGTCGCTTGAGGTCCTACCATGCCAGAAAGGTTGTTCGGATAGCGGTTAGACTAAAAGCAGTTACCCAACCCAATGCTATGACTCAAAGTAAATCACAAAATATTATGCCGGATCGGTCGGGGCCCGGATTAACAACGACCGCGCTTTCTGCTGCCGTGTCACAAGGCAGAAGTGAGGAATATGCTGCTGAGACACACCAAATGAAAAAGAACAAACAAAAACAGGCCGTGTGTGACCGGCCTCAAGCAGTTGTCCCTTGGGCTCTGCGGTCACGCAACCAACTTCCACGTTGAGGGCAGCCGGGAAGTAACAATCGCCTTCACAATCCGAAGTGGACGCGAAACCTCCATAATCCTCACTCACCTTTGTCTTCATCTTCATCTCTATTATCTTGCCTTTCTTCTACTAATGCAACTCCTCTACTTGATGGCTCTTCACTTCCTCTTCACTCTGTGTGCACTGAAAAAGACGGAAGCCAAAAAACCATCATCCAACAAACAAGCAGAAGGGAACAGAAATTAGATAGTTGGAGGTAATCGGCCACAGGAAGCCTTGCCTGACCTAGGTTTCGTTCTAGTTGACACTCGTCAGCAAGGCGTATACGCAACCTTCAAGGAAGTCATATCCCTTCTGAGATTCGAATCCGCGTTGCCTAGTGCCGCCTGTAGTCAGACAAATTATCAATGAGCTAGCTATTCGGGCTCGCGATTGACCTCCTGTAGGACTGTATCATCAAATCAATGTGCACCGTGATGGTGAGCTACCCGTAACATGGTGACCACATTGCAAACCTGACTGACTGATAGAATTCAGTCTGCACCACAGAGAGGACTAGACAAACATACACACATTACACTAGTTACTGACTAGTGTCCAATCAAAAGACAGGAACATAGACAAATGGATTAGAGACATTCCAGGCCATCAAGTTAAGCCAGAATAAGAAACCACGAGTTAGGCGTCAAGTGTGAAATAAAGGAGATCGTGTGGCGTGGAGATGAAAGCTAATGGGGAATCATGAAGTCAGTTAAAAGATATTTCACAGAAAGTAGTGAAATCTGGAAATCTTCGTCACTCAACTCAGCATCAACAACAAAATTCGGATTTTCAATACAAACGTCAAGTCAGTCAGTTCTTCTATACGGATCAGAAACTTAGCGGGTCACAAAGAATATTTCCAACAACCTGTTGCAGACCTTTATCAACAACAGCTGTCTTCGCTCTATACTGAAGATCAGATGGCCGGAAAGAATCACAAACAAGAAGCTATGGGAACAAACAAAACAGGAACCAATCGCCTAACAAATATGCAGGAGAAAGTGGAGATGGATTGGACACTCGCTGAGGAGGCCGCTGGGTGACATCGCGCGTCAGGCCATCGCTCGAGTGGAACCCGACAGGGAAGCGGCGAGTGGGACATCCAAGGGGGACATGGGGGAGATCGTGTGAAGAGGAGTTGAAACAGTGTGAACTAACATGGATGCAAATGAAAAGTACAGCCGAAGACAGAAGCAAGTGGAGACGTGTAGTTGAAACCCTATGTTCCACTAGGAACCCAAAGGAACAATAATAATGATAATAGTGAAATGCCCCTGTCTTTCTTTCAGAACCCAAGGGAACAATAACCATAATAAAAAATTGCAAAATTACCATTGTAACTACTTCACATACCTCATTAGTGATATCTTTATTACTGCTAAACTGATTTCTAACAATCCATTGTGGATAACTATTTGCTACTGATTGTATTGACTGTATTCTAGTGTTCAATGGTTCAGTAGTTTTTATTGATTTTCTTATCTGTGAAGAATATCGATCATAATTTCTAGCTGAATTATTATTACTATTATTATTGCAATGAGTCAGATTTAAAAGATCCGCTTTATTCAATTTAGACATATCCGGTAGATTTCCATTTAAAGATTGTTTTTGATTACTTTTGCTTAACAGGACTTGATGTGTGCTGTTTGACAGAGGCTGAGGATAATTGGTTACTTTCGAAGGGAGTTGTTGTTGTGGCTGTTGAAAATGTTGATGAATGGGTTTCACTGCATAATTTGTTTTATACGGTCCATTGTTAACTGGATTTTTCTGTGGTGATGATATTGTTTCCTGTAAAGAATAAAATGCAAAGAAAATATAAAAAAACAATTCAGGAATAATAACAGGTGAGTTGGAACAAAGTCAAATAACGAAAATGTTTGTAAGATGAAGCAAAGGAGCTCATACAGATTTTCATCAACTTCTGAGGACTAATCAACTGGTATAAGTTAGTAGAAATGCAGAAATATAAATAGCTTAACGAATTTCCTATATCTAGTCCTTCGTTGGGTAAAGACTGAATAATATCAGTCATTTTCATTGGACACTAGTAACTAGTGTGACGTGTCTAGTCTTTTCTGTGGTGCAGACTGAATTCTATCAGTCAGTCAGGTTTGCAATGTGACCACCATTCTGGGTAGCTCGCCATCACGGTGCACATTGATTTGATGATATTAGGTGGTTGGAGGTTATCGGCAGGAAGTCTTGCCTGACCTAGGCTTCGTGCTAGTTGGAACTCAATGGTCAGCAAGGCGTATCAGCAAACTTGAAGGAACTCATGTCCGTTCTGAGATTCGAATCCGCGTCACCCATTGCCACCTGCAGTTAGAGACATTATCACTGAGCTATTCGGACTCGCGATTGATCTCCTGTAGGACTGTAGTGGATATTTTCACCATAGAAAGGACTAAACACGTCACACTAGTTACTAGTTTCCAATGAAAATACTCACTACAGTCCTACAGGAGATCAATTGGGAGCCCGAATGGCTAGCTCAGTGGTTACGTCTCTGGCTGCAGGCGGCACTGGGCGACGCGGATTCGAATCTCAGAAGGGACATGACTTTCTTCAAGGCTGGGGACGCCCCTTGCTGACGAGTGTCAACTAGAACGAAACCTACGTCAGGCAAGGCTTCCTGTGACCGATTACCTTCAACTATCTAATATCATCAAATGTCAGTCATGTTTGCAAACTGGTCATCATGGTAGGTGGCTTGCCATTATGGTGCACTCATAATTGTGGTTAGACGGTTACATGTAATCGGTAGGAAGCTTTGAACATATATTTTGTGCTTTTTAGCACTCACCAGTCAACAAGGCGTATCTGCAATCATGAAGGAACAACACATATCCCTTCTGAGATTCGAACCCACGTTACCCAGTGCTGCAATCAGAGATGTAACCAACTTATTGATATAAGTATAAAACTTGAGCAATGTGATAGAGTATAAAATTTACATTTCAATCAGAAAATGAACCAGGAGAATTAGCTATGTTGCTAGATTGTAAAATAAAACGAATAGAAGAAGGTAAACTGCACTGCATACTAGCGTTTATAAAAGGCCAACACATTCTAATAGATATTTAGACTTTAATTCATCTCATGCGTTATCTGTCTGTGAAGGCAGGCGTAGTTAAGTGTCTGACAAACCGAGCAGTAGCAGTAGTACAAAAAAACCTAAATGATGAAAAGAAACGGATAGAAGAGGCGTTGGTGTGAAATAACTAACTATCCTATAAAAATTCATTAGGAAAATAAAAAAATAAAAAGGAAAATAAAAAATAATGGGAAAACCAATATTGATAACATGAATAAGAAGAATAAAAGGAACCTACAGTAGTTTTGCCGTATAAGGAAGGGACATCTGAGACCCTCCCCATTTAAGATTCTCAATAAAGCAGGAATTAGAGTGGCATTCAAACATACAAACTCATTCAGGTAGGACAAGCTCTGTAAGTTAAGGGACCCCGTAGGTTGACCCAATTAAACAAAAAAATATAATTTACAAAATATCTTGCAATGACTGTGAGTTAAGTCAACCATATAGGTCAAATTAGTAGATCAGGAGTAGTGAGATTATCAGAACATAACAACTTAGCTGAGGTTAGAATGATTGATCCGAAGAAGATCCGTAATTTAGAGACAAACTCAGCAGTTGCACGGCATCCATGCATTAACACACAGCCACACAATAGGGTGGGTGGGACAGAGTCAAAATTCTAAAAAGCAATATAGGTAGATGGAGCGCGAGAGAGATTGATTACTGAATCCTGCCTGGTTCATCCAGTCTACACACCCAACACATGCAACAGAAATGACTCAATGCAAATATACCAGAGATATGGAAGATATTATTACCACCAGTCACTCAAATCAGAGGAGGATAATAAATAATCTTAAAATTCTATTTCAATTCAGTTGACGTACATTATAACATTCTAACAAGTAACTTATTTCGACTATAAAGACACTCGTCTTATTTTCCATCTGATTGTATTTGATCAATAACACTCATATTATTATTTCTGAATGCACATTATCCCATATTGATTTTTATTCAAATGTCTAATCATCCATTTCACTCATGTATATAAATGAAGCAAGAAAGTTGTGTGAGTAGTGTCTTGATATGATTACGAGTGGCAATAATTTGTGCTCGAAACGTGGTCATCAGTTAATATTACTGTACAACACACTGTGTGACTTAACGAACATAGTTATATACCTGGTGTATGAAGGGGGAAAAGTATCAACAGGAATTGCAAAAGAAAGCATTTCCGGCCACTAGACTCATCCCTCTTTGTAACAAGAAATGCTCACTAATACAGTCCAATCTAAATACGTACCCTACTCATGTTAACTCCAACTGCATTTACAAAATTAATATACACTTGCAGTAGCACGTAAATAGGAAGGATTGAGAGGAGAGCATCAACTAGACGTTTTGAACACTTTCCAAACAACCTTCATACGATAAGTAAGAAGGTGTTGGCAGGTACACTTGTTAAGTTCCTGACTGGCACGGGATATTCAGTAAAAAATAGACAAATAATCAATACATACAGTCATAAAACCTGCCTACTTCGATTTACAGAAGCCATTCCTATCAAACAAATTCATTCGAATCTCTGTTTACACAAGGGTAATGTGAATAATCTCTCACCCCCCTCACCCCCAGGGGGAAACTAGACGTCTCTGTTTTGTTTTCGTTGTTTTTGTTGCGTCACAATTTTTGTTGTTGATTTCAACTCAATGAGCTGATTTCATTATCAATCTTCGAATTTACGTAATAGCTTGTTTACGTAATAGTTTCCCTTTTATTTGCCTTATTTTTTCACTCCCATCCTTTCTTCCTTCTCAAACATTCCATACCTGATTGTTAGATTGCTGACCATCTTGTATTCGTATCTCTTGTTTCACAAATATGGCTTTTGATTTGAAATAATTTTTGATGTATGTTTAGATATTTTTTGCATTTATAATAACTTATCTTAGTTTTTAGGCTTTTAGAAGCTGTTAGAAGGCGATGAAGTAAAAGGCATGAGCTCTTTTTCATCCTGCAGGCATGTCCTTCCTTACTCTGTTCAAAATAATGAAGGGAACTGGTTGTGAGAAGTTTTAGGTTAATTACTATGATCTTACTTACTTGATCTTCTCTCTACAATGATAGCCTTCAAATAACGGAGAAGATCTGTAGTTCAGGTGGATGACATTGAATTGTTTGTGTTCTCTGAGCTAGTTGATTTAACTGCAAAGCTTTCTTCGTCCTTCTAGACAACATCTTCAGCTCAGGATTTGATATAAAATTGACTTTGATGTGGATGTGTTCTCTGAGCAAGCTGGATAGTTAATTTGCGAAGCTTTCATCGCCCTACTCACTAGGCAACATCTTCAGTGCATACTTCAATTTGAAGTGAGCTTTTAGATTTCTCCACGAGTTTATTAGTCATCTCTCCTGGTGACCTGAGCTTGGCATTCCAGTGAATCATCAATCAATAGATACATCGAGATAGACAAAATTTACCAACGGATAAGAAAGAAACCTCACTCACAAAGGGTCAAAGATCAAGTCAAAGAAACAATGAGTGACAATACAAGTAACCGAGAAGGTGTGGAAACACACACAAACAACCAATCACGTCCAAGGTCATCAGAAGAGATGATTAATAAACTCGTGCAGAAATCTAAAAGCTCACTTCCTTCAAATTGAAGTATGCGCTGAAGATGTCGCCTAGTAGGGCGATGAAAGCTTCGCAAATTAACTATCCAGCTAGCTCAGAGAACACATCCACATAAAAATCATCCCCCTGAGCTACAAATCTTCTCTATCATATAAAATTGACTAATTGAAATTCTCCATAAATGATGTAATTGTATCCCCTGGCAACCACTGTCCATTTTAATTTAAAATCTGCGCTGAAGATGTTCACTAGAAGGACGACGAAAGCTTCGCAATTAAATCAATCAGTTCAGCTCAGAGAACACAACAAATTCAATGAAAGCTTTATGCTGCTAAATGTACAGAATTCCAAGCTTGTCTTATTCTAAGAAACTTACTCCTTTTCTAAAATCTTCAAGTAATGTAATAACCAGGGAGTACTGGACAAACGTTTCGTCGTCACGCCCGACATGGTGGACAACACTGGTCATGACCTGTCTCTAGGACTCCATCCATGAAACTTTGTCCAGTAGCCTGTCACAGCCGGGCATCGGATTAATTTTCCAGAGAATAGTTTGTAGGGGCGTCCTGGGTTCGAACCCCGTGGGTGAGTAATGCTCGACAGTGCCAGACTAGGCTGACGAAACAGCTGTTCAGTACTCCCTGGTCTTCCATTGGTTCTCTGACCGATATATTAGTCCTTGACCAAACTACAGACAAACTCTTGAAAATTGATCTGGTACTCGGTGGTGACTGGCTACAGGGGGAAGTTTCCGGGATGTTTAGAGAGAAGTCTTAACCAGTGGGGTCTGCCAAATCGGCAATGAGGAAAAATACTCATAGATTACCTCGATTTGGTTAGCAACTACTTATTTCAGTTAATCAGTAGTATACAACTTTATCGTTTAAAATATCAATTAACTGTGTCCGCTTCAGTGACGTTTCCCATCCGGCAATTTATTCACGTGTCCGAAAGAGACACAGTTAAGTTATGAAGTTTGTGAAACAATCTATTGTAACTGATACGTTAATGATACATCTGTTTATTGTAATGTCATATATCTATAATGCGACAGATAGCGGGCAATGAGGAAACAGGCATAAGATCGACTCACACAAAAAACTTGAAGGATCTGGACTTCGACGATGATATATGTCTGATTTCCCACAAACTGGAAGATATGCAAGCGAAAAGCAACAAGTTGACAGAAGAAGCATCAAAGATAGGACTTCAGGTGAACATAGAGAAGACAAAGGTGATGAAGATTCCCGGGGAACACCACCAACAGCAACAACAACAGAAAACAATCAGCATAAATGGGAGGAAAATGAAAGAAACAACCTCTTTTACCTATCGGGGAAGCACCGTTTCAAGTACAGGCGGACGGAACTGACGAGGATATCAAAGCAAGAATAAAAAAAGCAAGACAAGCTTTCACTACTCTCAAGTCTGTGTGGAGGTCAACAACACTCAGCATCAAAAATAAGATCCGGATTTTCAACTCCAATGTGAAGTCAGTGCCACTTACTATACGTACGGATCAGAGACTTGCACTGCGCGTCATAAAGAGCATCTCAAACAAACTACAGACCTTCATCAACAGTTGTCTTCACTCAATACTCAAGATCAGATGGCCAGAAAAGGTCAGCAACAGAGATCTCTGGCAATGAGCGAACCAACCAGGAACCGATTGTGAAACATCAAGGCAGGAAGAAATGGAGATGGATTGGTGGCCATACTCTGAGGAAACAAGTCATCAAGTGAAATCACTAGACAAGCCATCGCTCGAGTGGAACCCGAAAGGGAAGCGGCGAGTTGGTCGTCAGTGCAAGGGTGACTTGGAGGAGGTCATGTGAAGATGAGATGAAAGCGTGTGGGCAGACATGGAGCCAGGTGAAGACTCTAGCAGAGAACCGAACCCAACAGAGACGTGCAGCTGAGGCCCTGTGTTCCTCTAGGAATTAAAGGATACAATAATAATAATATCTAGAGTGTTTAAACCTCAGGATAATGTACTTTCTATCAATACTAGATAGTAACTAGTGTAATGTGTCTAATCGTTTCTGTGGTGCAGATTGAATTCTATCAGCCAGTCAGGTTTGCAATGTGGCCACCATGCCACTAGGTGGCTCGCCATCACGGTGCACTCATAATTGTTGATATTAGATGGTAGGAGGCAATCAGCCACAGGAAGCCTCGCGTGCCCTAGGTTTCGTGCTAGCTCGCATACACCGGTCACCAAGGCGTATTTACAACCTTGAAAGAACTTATGTCCCTTCTGAAATAATGTACTTGCATCGTCATGAAAGTATGGTGCAGTCAAAATATGTTTCTATAAAAGAAGCCCACTGAATCTTAACAATATCCTTACTACTGCAGCTTGTATCCTACGAAAAAAACACATTCAAGAGAGAGGAAGTTATATTCATCAGAGAACATGCTGGAATAAGTATTATATATTTCTGAAAGTTCTCATAGAAAGAGTGGATATTCTAAGAGATCCACTTTTTGAAGTGTGGAAAAGAAGAATATATGTGTGTAAAACTTGGGCACTGTGGTAGTAAGTAATTGCATATTAGCATGTCTATGAGATGTGTCACACAGTCAGTGAGACAGTATTATCCACTGGATGACGTTTTAAAAAAATTTATTGTTCATAATCATTTCATCACTTATAATCACATGACTTCGAAACTTGACTTTTATACCTTTCTTTGTTCTCTCTCATTTATCGCCATTGGGGCACTTCATTGTGGTAGTAAGTAATTTCATATTAGTTTGTTTATTAGGTGTATCACACAGTCAGTGAGACGGTATTATTATTTACTGGATTACAAAGTTTCGAACACAATTTACTATTGTTCATAATCATGTCATCAATTATAATCACACACGACTTCGAAACATGAGTTTTATAGTTTCCTTTGTTCTCTCCTATTTGTCGTTAGGGGTAGTAGAATTTTCCAGATGTCTGGGTGGACAGGTGTTGAATCATTTCTATTACATGTATTCACTCTCAGTTGATTCGATAAACAAAGCTTCTGTTATCAATCTCTCCCTTCACCATATTAGTTGTATTAGATTTTGAAACTGTCATCTTATCCCATCCATCTTATTGTATAGCTGGTTGTGTGTAATTGCATGTGGTGAGTGCTATAGCTGAACCATTCTCTAGATCTCTTATCGTATTCAGGTCATCCAATCTAGATTTTGCTGCTAAGATTTTGTGCTCGGCTAGTCTGACTGACTGACCCTGTTCTACTACTTTGACCTATGTATTTGACCTGACAATCATTCCAGCAGCAGGGAATTAGATAAACTAAATTGTTTTGTTTAATTGGCTACACAGGATTGATCCTTTAACCGACAAAACTTGTTTCTAATTGAGTTTGTGGTTGGTTTCAATGCCAGCCACTTTTATTCCTGCCTTGTTAAGAATTCTGTGTAAGATTTCCGAGCTTTCTTTATTGTATGGAATTAGTACTGATGATTTAGATTCCTTATTGTTGGTGTTGTCATTATCCTGAGCATATTAGGCATGAATGTCATCACTGATGATGTTATTATTACCACTATCACTACTATCACTATTTATTTTATTTTTACATTTTCCTACATACTTTCGGAATAATTTATCAGGGTAATTATTAAGTTTCAAAGCTTCTCTTATATGCCTCACTTTCTGTACTAGATTTTCCTTGGTATATCATAGCTTTTGCTCCCAATTACTTAAACATTTCATCAATCCTATTTTCACTGACATAGGATGGGATGATCGGAAGTCCAAATATCTGTTTGAATGTGTGGGTTTCCCGTAAACACACTAGTGTGTTTAACTTCCCATCTTCTTCATTTTTATGTTAAAAGCTAACATAGGAAGTTCCTCTTCCTGATTTTCTAATTCATAAGTGAATTGGATTGCCTCCACCTTTGAGTTAATGTGTTCGAAAATTCTATCCAAATCCTGTGTTCTAAGTACAATGAATGTGTCATCTACATATCTCCACCATACTTTTAGGGTGCGGCTTAACAATTCAGTCACTAAGCTTTCCCACCTATCCATGAATATATCTGTCACTACCGGGGATATTGCCGACCCTATGACAACTCCTTCAGTTTGTATGTGTATTTTCCCCTGGAATTTAAATCTGTGGAAGTCAGACATAGCTGCATTTCCAGAATTATGCCATCAAGTAGCACTTTTGTCCTAAGTTTGAGCTCTTAGTCAGAAATGAGTTCGTTTCTGACTGCCTCTATAGTCACATTTATTGGAAAGCAGAAGTCAAGAAAATGAAACACTCAACTGATGAATATAAGAAATCACCGAAAATACCTATTGAGTCATGAAGAAAATAAAAGACAAATTCAGCGAAGAAAATCTTCTTTACCGACGAGATCATCTTTAGAGGTTGCACAGCGGTATTTAGATTTACCAAAAATGTATAGTAGTCTATTATTGAGTAATACAAGTGGGTTGACATAATTGGTATAATTACTCGGAAGCAGCTTTGGAAGTAAAAAATAAAAGTTGTAAATTACGTGGTACTCAATGGCACAAAGTTAGAAATTTGATCAGGTCAAAATTGCTAATGAGTTAGAATAAAGGTGGTAGTTGAGTATCAATGTAACAAGTGTTAAGAGGGTGTGAAATGTGCAAAAGGAGCACATAAGAGTGATAATATAGTGAGTTAATTATGAAAGTAAAAGCAAACTAAAAGTAAAATAAAAAATTGAAAAAAGAAAAGAAAAATTCAATTTTTTTTACAGGGAATGACTAGTGAAGAGATTAAGATTAAGGCAGAATAAGAGACTGGACAATCTTTTTCTGTATAAAGAGTGCAGGTTTCGAGCGGAGGCACTGGCAATTCGTCAATACAACCCCGAACTCTCTATACATAAAAAGTCTGTCCAGTCTCTTATTCTATTATTATTATTCTTTTATTGTTTCTTTTAATTCCTAGAGGAATATAGGACTTCAGCTGCAAGCCTCTATTGCGTTCGGCTCTGTGATAACGTTTCCATCTGGCTCCACGTCTGCCCACATGCTTTCATCTCCTCTTCACATGACTTTATCCACTCCATGTCACCCTCGCACTGACGACCAGCTCGCCGCTTCCACTTCGGGTTCCACTCGAGCGACGACCCCGCGTGTGATGTCACTCGCTTGACGGTTTGTATGTTTTCCAATCCACCTACCTCCATTTCTTCCTGCATATTTGTTGCACAGTCGGTTCATGCTTGATTGGTTCGTTTATTGCCAGAGATCCCTCACTGTTGCTGATCTTTTCTCGCGATCCGATCTTCAGTATGGAGAGAAGACAGCTGTTCATGAAAGTGTGCAGTTTGTTCGAAGTGTCCTTCTTGACTCGGCGTGGCGCCAAGTCTCTGGTTCGTGTAGGTAAGTAACACTGACTTCACAGTGAAGTTGAAGATCAGGATTCTATTTTTCACGATTAGTAATGCTGTTGATCTCCTCCATACAAACTTGAGCGTAGTGAAAGCGCACCTTGCTTTCCCGATCCTCGCCGCTTTGGTAACCTCATCAATTCCGTCCGCCTGTAGCTGAGAAGATGCTTCCCAGGTAGGTAAGTAGGTTGATAGGTAGGGGAAGGAGGTTGCTTCTGATTGTTGTCTGTTGTTGTTGCTGTTGCTGTTGGCGAGGAATCTTCATCACCTACCTCTGTTTTCTCTATGTTCACCTAAAGGGAAGTCCTATCTTCTATGCTTCCTCTGCCAACGGATAAAAAGAGTCAAAACAATCACTGGGAAATTGTCTCACCATAAGGTTATTAAAACCCTGGTCAGGCCGACTAAACATTCCTTTACCAAACAGTAACTTGTCTGTCTTAAATACAATTCAAGTCAATAGTAGCAAATTCCTTGAGCTAAAAAACCAAACCAAACAAAGTCGACTGTTTCCAGCCCATGTCACACAAACAATTCGGTAACATACAAGATAGTCAAACTTACTTTAAACGCACAATTACTTGGAAAGTTTGACTTGATGTTGTGTTGTCGGCTAGCCATACAATTAAAATAGGCATGTTTCTCACCGCCAGCGCCAGCGCCACCACCACCACAACCAGTGGGCCATCGTGAACTGTAAGGCACCAAATTGACAGTTGTCCCTGTTTTTCTTGTCACTGGTATACATATATTATTAATAGGGTTAACGGATTTATCCATTTCACTAATGATGATATGCTGAGTAGTGTTCACTTGGCTTTTATCGATTTTCATGTTCGATTCATCAATTGTCTTAGATAAAACACTTTCTTCCATTGATTTAGAACTATGATTTAACATGATAGATGTTCGACCATGAATTCTTGGAGGTATAGGTGGTGCAGGTGTTGATGACGAGGTAGGCTGAATAGATTGGATATGCGTAGGAGGAACAGGGAAAGGAGTTGTGGTACCAGGGGGAACAGTACAAACAATAAAAGATCCAGGACAGACTGATCCTGTTGTACCCAGTGATGAATTGTTCTTTTGAAGAGAATATAAGTGCATCCCTGGCATTAATTTCACTTGTGATGTGTACGCTGACGAAGAGGGTGATCCGTAAAGTGTATTTTGATTGTTTAACGCTCCATTGATATGCGTAGATTGTCTTTTAGTGTTGTTAGGATTCCTTTGGATATGATGACATGAATCATATATTTTTTTATGTCCATTGTAGGCAGTGGTGATATTTGGATTCCTTTGACTACTGTAAAACAAAGGCTAAAACAGAAAGCAGACAGAAACTAATTATGACGTCATATTTTGGTTGATCAATGTTAACTATAACAAGAAGCCTATTTTAACTACGGTTCTCTTTAAAACTGTAACGATTCTACCATCAAATTAACATTTCTCGTTATGAAAAATGAGAATGAAGCAATGAAAACCCTGGACAAGTTGAATGATACGCATTCGGCAATAAACTTCACCATAGAGAAAGAAAGTAATGACAGTATCTCACTCCCAGACGTCTTCTTGGCAAGGAAAGAAGATGGCACACTAAGAAGGAGTGTGCATAGGAAACCTACAACAACAGGTCAGTACACTCATTTTTTGAGTTTTGTACCTTTGAAATATAAACGTAACCTGGTAAAGTGTCTGGTTCATAGAGCTAGATTAATCTGTTCAGATAACTGCCTCAATGAGAAAGTTAAGATTATCAGAGAATTACTTAGTAAAAATGGTTATCCAGATAAGTTCATTGGGAAAAATATGAATTTAGCACCAACGACAGTGAGTATAGCAACAGCTCCATTAAAATCATTGTTCATTGTGACAACATCAGCGAAATAATAGCACAGCGAGCACCTGAAGAATGCACTCAAAAGGGCTTTCAATGCAGCAGAGGTACGTTGTCTCTTCACTACCACCCCGTATTTTACGTTCGAGAAATAAAGATAAACTACATAAATTTGCCTCCTCTATGTGTATCTAGCAGTTTGACTGCAGCCGCGGAGCCAGATACATCGAGCTTACAATTAGGCAGGTTCATCGTCGTATTTCCGAACATCATCCGGCATATGTTTAAGCAGGCGACAAACAAGATCTATTTGTAGATCTATTGTAGCACACCTTGTAGATAGTGAGCGTAAGGTTGACGTTAATACTGCATTTAAAATTATTTATCGCATTCCTACTAATTTTAATTTTGCTCTACGAGTTCGTCTTCTACATAAAGCTGAAGCAATAGGGATCCACCTGAAGAAGCCAAACTTGTGTGTTCACAAGAAATTTCTACAGCTACTTTCCTTACCTTGGCCATCGGTTAAATGAATGTATAAACCGGACTACTTCGCCTTCCCTTTCGCCAAAAACCTTTAAAAATTATAATTTTCCAAATTATTTTATAATATTTCTGACTACTTCATCTTTAATTACAAGTTATCATTGTCCAACTCGTTTTATTTTCTTTAACAATCTGTTACATAATCAGCCTTTTATTTGTGTGTATTAATTTTAAAGTATTGGTTTGTAGGGATTTGATTGATTGGTTACAGGATTTCATCATGAGATGACATTGATTAGAGAACCATTGGAAAACTTGGGAGTACTGTTTCTCTGACCAATGTCAATTCATGATGAAATCCTGTAACCAATCAACTGAATCCCTACAAACCACTATTTCAATATTCAATGAGATGCTCACTGGTAACTGGCCCTGTTCAGGTAGGTAGTTACCTGGGGTTCTAATGGGAAGTCATAACCAGTGAAGTACATCAGGTTGGGTGTGAGGACAAATACTCGCCACCAATGACATTGGCTGGTGCCAGTCGCGCTATGTTGTGAATTGCCAGAAAGTCAGAATTCATAGGCCATTGAATAGGGTCCCAGTGGTTCAATGGTCTACGAACTCGCCTTGTAACCATTAGGTCCCGGGTTCGAGCCCCGTTGGTTGCGTGCTAATGAAGAGTCCCAAACTAGGAGGACGAAGAGGATGTCCAGTACTTCCAGGCGGTTATCCAATGGTTCCCTAACCAATGTCAACTCATGATGAAGTCCTGTATTAATTTTCTTCGTTAATTATCACCCCATTGACATGTTGACACTGACTAATTATTGTTAACAAAGATATCAGTGCCACTTGATTGGTAAATTGTTGTGTATTGTAATAAAACTGCTGCACGTGTATATTAGAGTAGAGCCAGAGTGAGATGAAGATCTAATTGAAAAGTAAATAATTCTTCGCTACTCACTAGTTTTGCTTTCTGAATATCTAAATGGGTTTTTTTCTATATTAAAGTATAAATCGCATCCTGGGGTGACAAGAATTTAATTGCTTCAGAGTTAGATCAAGAAATAACATCAGCAAGGGAATCACTTTAAACAACGGGGTAGTAAATAATATATAGGATAGAGTACATTCAGAAATAATAATATGAGTGTTATCAATCAAATACAATCAGATGGGAAATAAGACGAGTGTTTTTATAGTCAAAATAAATAAGTAACTTGTTAGAATGTTATGACGTACGTGAATTGAATTGAAATAGAATTTTAAGATTATTTATTATCCTCCTCTGATTTGAGTGACTGGTGGTAATAATATCTTCCATATCTCTGGTATATTTGCATTGAGTCATTTCTGTTGCGCATGTGTTGGATGTGTAGACTCAATGAACCAGTATTCAGTAATCAATCTCTCTCTCCACCTACCTAGATTACTTTTTAGAACTTTGACTCTGTACCACCTTGGAATGACTGTGAGTTAAGTCAACTACATAGGTCGAACTAGAAGGTCGCCGGTAGTCAGATTGTTGGAACATAAGAATTTAGTTAATGTAAGAATGATTGATCCCACGAAGACAGATGAGTAATTTAGAAAAAAGCTCAGCAAATGCACTTCACGCAATAACACACAACCACATAATAGGGTGGGAGAGGGTTAAAATTCTAAGAAGTAATGTAGGTAGGTGGAGAGAGAGATTGATCACTGAATCCTGGTTCATCGAGTCTACACCCAACACATGCGCAATAGAAGCGACTCATCAATGCAAATACCAGAGATATGGAAGATATTATTGCCACCAGTCAGTCGAATAAGAAGAGGATAATAAATTATCTTAAGATTCTATTTCAATTCAATTCACATACATCACAACATTCTAACAAGTTACTAATTTTGACTACAGAAACACTCGTCTTATTTCCCATCTGATTGTATTTGACTCATGACACTCATATTATTATTTCTGAATGTACATTATCTTATATTGATTTTATTCAATCAAATGTCTAATCATCAATTCCACTCATGTATATAAATGAAGCAAGAAAGGTGTGTGAGCAGTGTCTTGATATGATTATGAATGGCAATAGTTTGTTCTAGAAAGATGGTCATCAGTTAATATTACTGTACAACACTACACTGTGAGACTTTATCAAAATAAAATCTTATATATCTATAACAGAGTTATACTCTACCACCACAGTGCCCAAGATTTAGACTTATATTATCAATAGTCTTCTAAATGTGTTTATTGGAAGGAAACTATTGTCACTTTATGCTAGTTCTTCTAATCGTAGGAGCGAGTGATGCAACCAATGGCGTCTTATATGAAAACTAAGAAAAACAAGTTTTCTTATTCGTGTGTGTATATACATATATAAAGCCTACCAGCAAGTAGTGCAGGAGGAAAGCCTTTTTGCACGAATAATATGTCGCCTAATAAGGGAACTCTAGAAGAAACTCGAACTCGTTTAATTATATACATATGTGTGTTATGTAATTAGACTAACAGATGGTTTCTTGTTTATATGTCTAGAAAAATTTTTTGGTGCTTTTCAGTTTGCTGAAATAAATTTTGTTTTTGAAAGCTACGAATACATAACTAGTTGAACTAGTTGAACAGATGTAGTTCTTACTCTTAGACGGATTCTGAAATATTATTGACAGGTGGTGCGATGTTTGTATTATATATAGATATATATAATCATCAAAACACTAAGACTAGATGTAGACTTCAAAGGAAGGCGGAGTTCTGCAGCCTGGGTGTTTTTTCCTACGATGTCAGCTGTTTGGACTAACAGACATATTGGCGTATTTTTAAACCTATTTTTTGTCGATATAATATGGTAAGTTTTGGCAGTAGGCAGCATAGATGAGGATTGCAAAGGCAGCCATAATCTTGGAAGTAAGACAGAAGTTTATGAATTGGAAATCTCCATGAGGATCAATACGCTACATTTAACACAAGGAAGATAACTGAGTTCTTTTCAATACTATTGTTAGTCAAGTTCGTTGTAAAGGAATGTGAACATTGAACGTTGTTTCATTGACCTTGGTCGCCTGCCTTTGGCGGGCAACTCGAAGGTGCGAATAATTCAGTCGTGTACAAGCTGGAAGAAGACGAACGAATACCAAATGAAAACTCTGTATGAAATATCGAATTTAACTGCTGAAAAATATATTTTGTCTTATTACAAGTCTATTATTCTCTATTGTTCCCCCTTAGTTTTTCCAGGGCTACTGAAGAAAGACTATACCTTATTACGCAGGATGTTAAAGGTTGTCAGCAGGCTAAGCAACGTGCCACTTAAGCAGCTTGTTAATATTCTGGTTGACAGGCACATGGACTCATGTGAAAAAATGGGTCAAATCCATTTTATCTAACTCACAGCACCCTCTTCACTCGCAAGTCTCCCCTTGCATCTCATCAGGCGAAACCAGAAGCCTATATAGAAAACTATATGCTCGCACTAGCAAGTACAAAAACTCAACCATACCCTACTTAGCTCGTGTTCTGTGAGATAAAGAAAGCATTAGGCGTGACACCTATAATTCATTAAATAGACAGTAGTACAACTGGACCTCGTCTTTCCAACTCATACCATTTATAGGTACAACATTTTCTTCCTTTCTTTTCCTTTTCTCTCTCTTTTTTTCCGTTATGTGCTGCTTCGTTTCTTTCTTCCGCTTACGCCAGTAAATATGATATCACCTACTTTTCTAACACCTTCAAACACTGTTCAGCTTTGGCTTTGCTACCGACATGCCAATATGTTGTTGTCATGATGAACTGAGATTTCCTTAATCTATGTAGAATTCTATTTATTGATAATGTACTAACTGGATGCAATACTGTAGTAAAATAAAATGCTGAGAATTCCATTCTGTATCACATGTACTCTTTGTGGGATAAAGCAAATTATTATTATATTTCCTTATTACAAGTACTTGTGTGTTTCGGAGTTCAAATCGATAATCATACTTAGTAGTTGTCGATTCAAAGCGTCATCGCAAATATAAAAATAGGAACTTAAGGCTAAGTTCCTTGACATTCGTGCTTACATATAATTCAATTACTTTGCATGTACTTCAGAAAACGCATTTTGCATCAGCCTGAGATGGACTGTCATCAAGACTTGACCTCTTTGTGGCATACTTAAAATCAGAAGGCTAGTCAGCAACAGGGAGGTAGAGATGAATCGGACACATATGAGAAAACATTCATGTGACTTCACACATCAGGCCTTCAAGTTGAAATGGAATTGAGAGTGATAAATTGAGTTCGTGTTCGACGATAACATGGAGGAGATCATGTGACGAGGTGGAAGTGAAAGCTTGTGAAGAGTTGTGGAGGTAGTTAAAATTTGATACCAAGGAAGCTAATGGAACACAAGGAATCCATAATAATAGTAATAATAATAATATAGCTAATTCAGTGTCGTGTAATTTTGTTGTGAGCCTTAATGCGCCTTGTTCGATGTTTTTGAATTCATTCAGAATACATGGAAGATTTCATCATGAGCTAACATCAGTTGGAGAACCACTGGAAAACCTGGGAGTACTGGACAGCTGTTTCCGTTGTCCAAGTTTGGGACTCTTCATCTGTACGCACCCACTGGGATTCGAACCCAGGGCCTTCTGGTTACAAGGCGAGCTCGTAGACCGTTGAGCCACTGGGACCCAATCCTATGCGTACTGATGAAGAGTCCCAAACTAGGACGAAACAGCTGTCCAGTACTCCCAGGTTTTCCAGTGGTTCTCTAACTGATGTCAACTCATGATGAAATCCTCCATGCAATCAAACAAAATCCCTATAAATCGAATACTTGAAAATTAATCTTATGCTCGCTTGTGACTGGCCCTATTCAGGCAGTTAACCTGGGGTTCCAGTGGAAAGCCGTGACCAGTAGGGTACAGCAGGTTGAAGATGAGGCAGTAACTCATCGAAGAAGACATTGCGAAATGGTTGCGCTATGTCGTGAATTGGCAGAAATTAGAATTCACGGGCTGGCCATTAGATCAGGTCCTAGAGGCTCAATGGTCTACGAGCTCGCCTTGTAACCAGAAGGCCCCGGGTTCGAATCCCGGTGGGTGCGTACCACTGAAAGAGTCCCAAACTAGGACGAAACAGCTGTCCAGTACTCCCAGGTTTTCCAGTGGTTCTCTAACTGATGTCAGCTCATGATGAAATCCTCCATGCAATCAAACGAAATCCCTACAAAACCAGTACTTGAAAATCATTCAGAATACTGAAGCGGTTAAATCGGTCATCAGTATTTTAGGCCAGTGATTGTAGGGTTCATCATACGGGGGTGTGATAACCTAACCGGTTGACCTTGGAATTCATTTCATAACTTTCTTATCAGCTCGTTGTCTAACCTTCGACCAATGGCTAATGAATGGTTAGTATTATTATGCCCCTCGGTTCCAAGTGGAACATATAGGGGGCTTCAACAACACATCTCCACTTTCTTCTATTTTTTACTACCGTCCTATTAAGCTCGCTAGCCCCATGAAGTGTGAAGTTTTGAGTGGCACAGTGGTATGAGTTCGAATAGCTTGAACTGCTGGCCTTACGCTCAACCTTCCCTCTTTCCCAGGCTTACTGCCAGCTACGCAAGGTTTAGCAGTATGTCAGCGGGAAATCGAAGGTTGAAGATACGCCTTGCTGATGAGTGCCAACTAGCACGAAACCTAGGTCCAAGGCTTCCTACCGATTGCCTCCAACCATCTAATACCAACAATCGAAGACTCTATTTTGCTGAAGAAGCCTTATTAAAAGTTCAAGTAAACGGAGATATACAACCAAAAAAATAATAAAAATACAACCTTCACTTACTTCATTTGTTCGAAATCCAGTGAAATGTTGCTGTCTCTGATGATTATTACAAGTGACTTGTTGTAATTCATTTGAACAGATACACTTTGGTGCTAACACATATGCTTCTGGTTGAGATAAACTTCTGTCAACTTGTGGCTGGAACTGTCGTTGCTGTGGTTCATGGTGATGGTGGTGATAGTGATGATGTTGATAGAGATGACAAGCATTATGAGGTGGTGGATACGTCCCCAAATGACTTGATTCCATATTATTATTACTATTATTCTGTTGATGAGCACTTAAAAATTGTAGGAATTCCTCTAGATGAAGGGATTGTCTCTTATTTACATCCAGCTTTACTGATGGTGTCAATTGTTTTGTTTCATTTTTACAGGTACTACTGTTATTGCCGTTATTCGTGTTATTATCTCTAGGCGGTAGACTACCTCCACGCGAGTGTTCACTTTTATCATTTGTAAAATAGCGGAAGTATTGTTCAGCAATCATACCTATCGATTGTCTTCTACGTACACCACTGTTCAACAGTCCACCACGATCTTTATTTGTCCTCCACCATTTCCAGGATTTTTTTGAATTTTCTGAATTATCATCAAGCAGATTGTCAGTAAGTGATCTTCTTGTAGGGGATAATTCAGCTGTGTTTCTTTGAAAAAGTCTATAGGGAGACTGAAAAAGAAAGAGAGTATAGCGCGCGAAAATTAGTATTGTGCACCAATGAAATAGAAAATGTGAGGAGATGACACGATTTAACTGTTATTGTGTAGTTTGGTGTCGTTTACAGACACACACGCACACACACACGCCAAGTTCAACTGGATCGCTTCCATAAAATGAAACTGACTGTTTCATAACTTATTTTCCTCATATAAATCAGCGTGCATAGTCTGAACGAGGGTGTGTCGGCGGTTCAGTTGTAGAATGCTCATTAAACACTCAGGAGGTTGAGGCCTGATTCTCTGCCGATGCACTTGCAGGCCTCACCCATCGGTAACAAGCTCAGAGAAGATAGGAGGTTGGTTTGGTGACCCCACTGCGTAACAATAAAAACACTGTTACTAAAAATTCAAAGCTTACGGGTTTGGAGTAAACACAGAAGTCAGACAAGGATGCTTATTATTACCTATGATATTCCTGGTTGTGGTGGACTGGATCATGCGTCAGAGAGTGGGAAACGAGAAGACAGGGATGTCCTGGACTGACCGACGTGAAGAACCTAGAAGACCTGGATTTCGCGCGTGGATGATTTATGTTTGATGTCACACAAAATCGAAGACTTACAAGCGAAAATCAACAAACTGGTCGAAGAAGCAGCCAGTGAAGACAGGACTCCAGGTGAACATAGACAAGACGGAGGTTATGAAAATAAACAACCAACAACAATAACAACAGCAGCAACATCCAGCGTCAATCACCATCAACGGAAGGGATTTGAAAGAGGTTAATTCATTCACTTATCTAGGGAGCATTGTCTCAACTACAGGAGGAACGGACGAGGACGTCAAATCGAGAATCGGGAAGGCGAGAAACACATTCATCAACCTGAAACCAATCTGGAAATCTTCGTCACTCACCATCAACAACAAAATTCGGATTTTCAATACAAACGTCTATACAGATCAGAAAGTTGGCGGGTCACAAAGAATATTTCCAACAGCCTGTTGCAGACCTTTATCAACAAATGTCTTCACTCTATACTGAAGATCAGATGGCCGGAAAGAATCATCAACTAGGAACTATGGGAAGAAACAAAACAAGAACCAATCGCTCAACAAATATGCAGGAGAAAGTGGAGATGGATTGGACACTCGCTGACGAGGCCGCTGGGTGACATCGCGCGTCAGGCCAACGCTCGAGTGGAACCCGAAAGGGAAGCGGCGAGTGGGACGTCCAAGGGTAACATGGAGGAGATTGTGTGAAGGGAAGTTGAAACAGTGTGGACTAACATGGATGCAAGTGAAAAGTACAGCAGAAGACAGAAGCAAGTGGAGGCGTGCAGTTGAAGCCCTATGTTCCACTAGGAATCCAAGGGAACAATAATAATAATATATGGGTTGAAGCCGTATATTTCACTCAGAACTCATGCGATGAAAACATTTGAAACGGAAGACATTTAAAAAATGTGACTATATGTTGTTCCACTGTTTTGAGCTGTTATTTCTGACAGCCTTCGGTAGATTTCATTAACCTCATTACGGTGACTTATTTACACGATTAATATTATTATTCCCTTGAACTCTAAGTGGAACATATAGGGCTTGAACAACACATCTCCACTTTCTTCAATTTGACACTGTCCTCTAAAGCTGGCTACCTCCACGATTCTCCATGATCTCTCATCTCCGCCTACCCAGCACACGATCTTATCCATATTACCTTCACACTGATAACACACTCGTCGCTTTCCATTCTAATTCCACACGAGTGATGGCCTGCATTGCGCGCACGTGATATCAATAAATGCTATCAGTTAGAATACTATTGAAAACTATTGGGTACTGGACAGCTATTTCGTTCACTCATGGAAAGCACCTATTACCAAGGAGCCAACGATTGAACTCATGACCCACTGTTATAAGGCGAGACCACTGACGATGCATCCACCTGGATGGAATCTCACGAATAGTTTTAACTTCTATCCCACATTTATTGATGTGAATATGTACACCCTAGGTGTAATGTAGTCATTAAACTAAGGCATACGAATCTGTTGAAAATTGTGGTTCATTTTAGAGAGATATAAGATTCTATTTATTGTAATTCCCTTGGGTTCCGAGGGGAACATGTGGGGCTTCAACAAAACATCTCCAACTTCTTTTATTTGATGCTGTTCTCTTCTCTTCAGCTGGCTAGCTCCACGACTGTCCATAATCTCTCATCTCCGCCTACCCAACACACGATATCCTCCATGTCACCCTCACATTGACGACTCCCGTGTCGCTTCCTATTCGAGTTCTACTCAAGCAATTGCCTGCATTGTGCGCGATGTCATTCAATAGCGTGCTCAATGTATGCCGAATCCATCTGCATTTTCTCCTACATATATGTTGAGCAATCGGCTCTTACTTGGATTGCTTCCAGGCAGAGTTTCTTGTTTCTAATTCTTTTGGCAATTTGATCTTCAGTATGGAGCCAGCGAAGGTGGCAGATTCTGATAAAAGCCTCCTATCTCTTGGAAATCCTCTTCGTGCCACGCAGTGCAAGTTTCTGACTGACTGGTTTCACATTTTATTTGGAAACCCGAATCTTTTTCTTTATGCTGGCTGGGTCAGTGCAGAATATTTCCAAATTGGTTTCAGACTGATAAAGGCGTATCTCGCCTTTTCGATTTTGGCTAGCCAGCTTTAACATCTTCATCGGTTCCGATAGCCTGTAGTTGAAACGATGCTTCCTAGGTAAGAGAAGGAAGCAACTTCCGTCAAATCTCTCCCACTGATGGTGATTGGTTGTTGCTGTTTTTTTGTTGTTGCTGCTGGTTGGTTATCTTCATCCACGCCGTCTCCACCTTCTCTATGTTCACCTGTAGTCCTGTCTTTGCTGCACGCCTCTTCCGGCAGTTTGTTGGTTTTCCCATGTAATTTTTCGAGTTTGTGTGACATCAGACCAGACCTTCTAGAGTCTTCTTATCGGTGGTCTAGCGTATTCCTGCCTCCTCACTTCCCACACAGCCTGGCGCATAATTCAGTCAGTCCACCACAACTGGGAATATCATCGTTGGTGATAATAGGCAGGCAGGCTTGTCTCACTCCTGTATGCACTTCGAATGTCTTCCTGAGTTTCCGCATGAACTATTCAGTAAAACAGAATATTATTTGGTTGGTCGCGACTAGAAGTGAAACAGAGGATGCAAATTTCATTCTAGTTCAGACTCATCACGCGAGTGTACCGGCAACTTCGGTAAGTGGTGAACATTCTTAAGTGATACAAACACAGCAGTTTCAAGTACCAAAACGTTATTTACTAGGCTATTGAGCCAACGAGAGTTAGGTAATATGTAATTCGAACAGTGTTATGGTAATTTAAAGCAATTAGTTACCTTTATGAATTTCGGCAAAACAATAAGAAGACGTAGTTTATCTGAAACGTGTAATGTCCATATTTGCGCAACACATTTCGGACATTCTCACCACACACCCGCGTACTTCTCATACACAGTTTTTATATAAGGCAAGAAGGCATGGATAATTACAATACAGGTCAGACTGTGTACAGGTCAAGGTCACAAATGGTGGGTAGGGAGACGCAAAGGTATGGGTAAGAAAGAGAAAAAGAGAAAAAACAAAGCAAGGAATGGGTTGAAAATATTATGAAGTATATTGGTCCCTGGTTCTAAATTGGATTACCAAGGAAGGTTTAAAGTAATAACAAAATAACTTTTGGACACATAAGACAGACAGGTTTAAGTCTTTTTATGGTTGAGGCTTCAATGAATTTAAGTATGTGACCCAACCTTGTTTTATGGATGGGCTTAATGGCATTGTTGAAATCAATCTTATGACCCGTCTCTATAATGTGCTTCGCTATAGATGACGTTGGACATCTATTTCCGGGTTCAGTTGTGTCTGGCGATTTTATTTGTTGTTCCAGCCACTTTGGAATGTGTCCTGTAGCCCTAACCTGCAGAGACCGGTGGGTTCTCCCTATATACGTGTCTCTACACATACATGTAAGTTGATAAACACAGTGGGATGTGACACTATTGTTCGGATAATATGAGGGCTTACGGGACAGCATAGTTCTCGTTTTCTCCATGAAGATAAGTTTAGGTGAATTATAAGTTCTATTCATTGAGACTTTGAGTCTTTGTCTGGCTGCAACAACAAATAAAATCACCATACGCAATTGACCCCGGAAATAGAAGTTCAACATCATCTATAGCAAAGCGCATTGTAGAGGCGGGTCATAAGATTGATTTCAACAATGCCATTAAGCCCATACATAAAACAAGGTCGAGTCACATACTTAAATTCGTTGAAGCCTTAGCCATAAAAAGACTTAAACCTGTCTGTCTTATGTGTTCAAAGGTTATTTGTTATTACTTTAAACCTGCCTTGGTAATCGAATTTAGAACCAGGGACCAATTTACTTCAAAATATTTTCAACCCATTTCATGCTTTGTTTTTTCTCTTTTTTGTCTTTCTTACACACACCCTTGCGTCATCTCCCTGTTCACCATTCGTGACCTTGACCTGTACACAACCTGACCCGTATTGTAATTATTCACGCCTTCTTGCCTTCAATAAAACTGTGTAAGACAAGTACTTGTGTGTGTGTGTGATCAGAATGTCCGAAATGTGTTCCGCAAATATGCACATTACACTTTTCAGATAAACTAAGTCTTCTTATATGGTTACTGTTGAGTGTACTGAGTTCAAAGTTGTCTATACAGAATAATGCCTTACTATTGCTTTAAATGTCTTATACATAAAAGGTTAACCACGATTACTTAAAATATTGTATTCACACAACAGCATAATTGTCGCAGACAGACTAAACGCGTTAAACCAACTCCATAATATTGATTTTTATTATTGGTCTGAGAGTGAAATGGAGGAGATCGTTTGGAGAGGAGGAAATGAAATGGGCAATCATGGAGCCAGTGAGACAAGTCTGCTGAGAACAATGTGGAGTGGATTTGTGCTGATAAAGTCCTATCCCACTCGAGACTGAAAGGATTAATTATAATAATGACCTCTAAAAAAACGTCTTTATTAGTCTGATCAATTTAACTTTAAATTTACCGTTGGACTTAAGTCAGTGCAAGAACTGGTCCGGCATTATGCTCCTGTCTATCCCAAGCAAAATACTAAGCGGCATCATCCTGAAGAGAATTAAACACGCCACCTTGGATGAGAAACTTCGACCGCGAAAGGCTGGATTCAGGAGGAACAAGTCATGTATTGATTAAATTGCGACACTACAGATCATTATTGAGCAGGGCTTGAAATGACAGTCAGCTGTATACCTCACTCAACTTCATCGACTTTGAAAAGGCCTTCGACAGCGTCAATTGAGAAGTGATTTGAAAACTACTTCGCTACTACCAAGGAGTGCCGCCAACAATTATACATCTTATCCAACAGTTGTGCGACAATGCTGCATGCCAAGTAATCCACAACGGGGAACTCACGGAATCCTTCGAAGTGAAGACCGGAGTAAGACTAGGTTGGCTGGCTGCCTACTATCTCCAATGATTTTCCTGATTGAGGTAGACTGGATAATGCGACAGACAGGGGACCAGGCAACGAGGAGACAAGCATAAAATGGACCCTCACGAAACACTTGGAGGATCTGGACTTCACTGATGATATGCCTGATTTCCCACAAACTGGAAGATATGCAATCGAAAAGCAACAAGTTGGCAGAAGAAGCATCCAGAGAAGATAGGACTTCAGGTGAACATAGACAAAACAGAGGTGATGGAGGTTCCTGGGCAACACCACCACCAACAACAACAGACAACGATCAGCATAAATGGGAGGGACCTGACAGAAACAACCTCCTTTACCTACCTGGGAAGCATCGTTTCAACTACAGGCGGACGGGACCGATGAGGATGTCAAAGCAGCGAGGATCGGGAAAGCAAAGGAAGCTTTTACTTCCCTCAAATCTGTGTGGAGGAGATCAAAAAGCACTACTCAGCATGGAAAATAACATCCGCATCTTCAACTCCAATGTGGAGTCAGTGCCACTTACCTATACGGATCAGATAATTGGTGCCACGTGGCATCACGAAGGACACTTCGAAGAAACTAAACACCTTCATCAAAAGATGTCTTTGCTCAATACTTCGCTCAAGATCAGATGGCCGGTCAGACAAGATCAGTAACAGGGAGAGACCTCTGGGAGCGAGCCAACCAGGAACCGACTTTGCAACAAATCTTCAGGAAGAAATGGAGGTAGGTGGATTTTAGGCCATACTCTGAGAAAACAAACCATCAAGTGACATCACTAGACCAGCCCTCGAGTGGAATCAGAACGGGAAGCAGCGAGGTGGTCATTAGTGTGAAGGTGACATAGAGGAGGTCATGTGAAGAGGAGATGGAATCATGTGGGCACACATGGAGCCAGGTGAAAACTTTGGCGGAGAACCGAACACAATGGAGACGTGTAACTGAAGGCCTATGTTCCTCTAGGAATTAAAGGAAACAATAATAATAATTTGCTGTTGGATTGTAGTGTTTGAAGCATCATCCTGTCATACTTGTAAACTGCGTATCGGAGGTCAATTATTCGTCTCTTTTTCTCAAGCGAGTTTCAGCAATATATACTTTGATGGGATTTTTTATTGCTTTATGGTGGATAGTTGTAAATTTAACAACGTGCATCTGTTCCTCCCTCTTCAACTTACCAGTTGGCTTTATCTCTATCCTGTTATCTGATTGGTTACTTTTTCATTAAACCACAAACACCACATCTCAGTTTAAACATCAAAAGTACTATTTCTTTTAAACTACCGACTTTTTTATGCAGTAAGTAGCCTATTTCATTTCTTACCCAATCGAGCGGAACATACACCTTCAAACTTTGAAGTTCCAGTAACAAGTCGGCGTCGTTAGCCTCACACCCACCCAAGCTTCTCTCTCTTTCCCAGGCTTACTGATGGCTAGTGAACTAGGCGAGATTTAAGAATAACTCGACCGGAAATCGATTCACAAACTCAAACGTGGTTGATAGTCATTCAACTATTGGACAACCGACGCAAATGCGGTAGTTTTTTAGTTATAATTTGTTGTTGATTGTCCGTTATTCTTTGTTTGTTTTACAAGAAAGAATCAGCTAACAGAAGGCTAAGCTAGGTGACTCATAAGGTGATGCATTGAAGTCAAAATCTATAATCTTCAAGTCCGGGAGTTAATTAAATTTTAACTACTTTTATATTTTCTCTTTATTAATCCGCTTTAAAGGAACAAAATGGTACCAGTAGCTCAAGGAAGCTGATAACTGTATCACACTTAGTACTAAGAAGTCCAGTAGATTGAAAGAGAAACACACAAATTTTGAGCTACCTTTTTGAGGCACCAGTGAACATAATGCGAGGAGAGTGTTACTAGATGTTAACTGTCAGAGTTCAGCTGGCATAAAGTTCTTAACATCCAGAAACACTAGGAAAACATGAGTAAGTTCCTCCCCAACCTACGAAAGTGATGTTGTACTTCAGTCGTGACAACTTTCTCAGTAAAATAAAATTTTATCTGTAGACATTTATAAACATTAAATTAATCTACAGATTTCCCTAGATTATAGATTCTTAGTGTCCATTATTATTATTATAATTGTTTCCTTTAGTTCCTAGAGAAACATAATGCTTCAGCTGCACACCTCCATCGCGTTCGGTTCTCCGCCAACGTTTTCACCTGACTCCACGTCTGCCTATATGCTTTCATCTCCTATTCGCTCGACCTCCTCCATTTCAAACTCGCGCTAACGACCAATTGACTCACTGCTTCCCATTTGGGTTTCACTTGAGCGATGATCTGGTGTGTAATGTCGCTTACTTGATGATTTCTTTCCTCAGAGTATGGCCTCCAATCCACCTACCTCCACTCCTTCCTGCACATTTGTTGCACAATTGCTTCCTGCTGGGTTCGTTCGTTCATTGCCAGAGATACATCCCTGCTACTGATCTTTTCTAGTTGGCCTTCTGATCTTGAGCGACGTACTGAGAGAAGACAGCTGTTGATAAAGGTGTGTAGTCTGTTTGAAGTGCGCTTCGTGACTCGGCGCGGCGCCAAATCTCAGATCCGTATAGTGATTAGCACTGACTTCACATTGGAGCTGAAGATGTGGATCTTATTTTTCATGCTGAGTAGTGCTGTTGATCTCAACACAGACTTGAGAGAAATGAAAGCTTGTCTTGCTTTCCCGACCCTCGCTGCTTTTATATCCTTGTCAGTTCCGCCTGTAGTTGAAACGATGCTCGCCAGATAAGTAGCATATATCGTATACTAAGTGATCCACAGCGGAAACATCAGCAAAGCCTTTGAGGTGAATACAGGAGTTAGACAAGACTGCATACTATCACCGACAGTATTCCTGATTATTGAAGAATAGATCGCGAAACACACTGTGGGGGTGGGGCGATATGACGAGCATAAGTTTGATCGACAAGAAGACACCAGAAGATTTTAACTTTATGCACGATTTATGTCATTTATCTCAAAAAGTTGAAGGTCTACACTCGAAAATCAACCAGTAGGCAGAAGAGGCAATCAGCGAAGACAGAACTTCAAGTGAACATAGAGAAGACGAAGATGATGAAGATAACCAACTTACCAACAACAACAACAACATGCATCAGTCACAATCAATGAAAAAAATTTGAAAAAGGTAACTTCCTTCACATTTCTAGGAGGCGTCGTTTAAACCGGAAATGGGTTTGATGGGAATGTCAAAGCCAGTCGGCAGCGGAAAGTCAAGGGAGACACTGATCACTCTGACAACAGTGTGTGAATCTCCTGCAATCAACATAAAGAACAAGATTCAGATTTTCAACACCAATGTTATCTCAGTTCTTCTATCCAGTTCAGAAATTTGGTGCATCACCTAAAGCCCTTCGGACCGGCTGAAGGCGGGGGATAAGCAAAAAGGTGCTCTGGTAGCGAACCAACCAACAATCTGTTGCTAAACATATATGTGGAATATAATGGAGATGGATTTGAGAAACGACGAGGTGACTATTGAGTGACTTCACGCATCAGGTCATCGTCCCAGTTGAACTTGAATGGGAGACGACGAGTTAGGTGTCCAAAGATGACTTGATGGAGATCGTGTGAAAAGGGAATCTAAGCTTATGCGTAATTTCAGAGCCAGAGTGAGAGCTGGATAAATAAGTGGTTGTATTCCTACTTTTCTGATAGGAAGCAGTACACTGTCTACAATGGAAAGTCCTCCACTACCTCACTTATTTTAGCTGGTGTTCCTCAAGGTGCTATTCTTTCTCCTTTTCTGTTTCCTTTTTTCTTACGTGACTTGCCCCATTCTGATGTAGCCACTTTTGTCAAGTATGCTGATGACCTCTCTGTCTCCATGCCTGTCAACTCTCAGTCAGACTGTTCCAAATTAAATAACCTTCTGTCGGAAATTAGTCAGTGATCCTCTTCAAACGATCTTAAGCTGAATCCGTCTAAATGTCAGGTAGTAAATTTTACTTTCAGACGAAAAAGTGACCTACAACAGCTAGCTAGCTCACATGGTCCCACTATCATTGACGGCATAGAGGTTGAAACTACATCTAATGTCAAGTACCTTGGACTGAGTATTTCCTCCGATCTTTCCTGGTCCTCTCACATCTTGCTAGTTACTAGAAAGATGTTTCGCTTAACGTTCTACGTTAGGAAGTTTAGGCAATCTGGTATAAAGCAGTCTTTGCTTTCTCAGTTTGTCAATTCCTGTATTCTACCCATCCCTCTTTACTGCTCCCCATTAATCTTCCCTGGACTACTTAAGAAAGACTTTGCTTCGTTGCATAGGGCACTAAAAGCTGTTAGTAGGGCAAGTGGGATTTCGTTAAACCAACTGGTTAACACTATTGTGGATAGACATATAATGTCATGTAAGAAACTAGCGAATTCTATATTGTCAGACCCCGAACACCCTCTCCATACGCAGCTCTCTCCTTGCATTCCATCTGGTAGAACTAGAAGCAACTATAGGAAGCTATATGCCAGGACTACCAAGTATAAAAACTCCACAATACCTTATCTGGCACAGCTGTTATGTGATGAGAAAACTGTTAGGCATGACACGATCAACTTACTGCGGCACTCTAACAAATAGTTCCCATTAGCTTTTGTTCTGCTTTCTTTGTTACTATTATATTGTTGCACATATATTCTATTACAGACTAATTTTATATATCATATCCTGTGGTGCATTGTTTAAATATGTGAATGCAATGCTGTTATTTTTTTATTTCTTTTATTTCTCTTTTTCTTTTTGTTCTTGTTGCTTTATATTTTTAAATCCTTATAAAATTTATGAAGTAATTAGATGCAATATTGTAATGCACGCTGAAAATTCCATACCTGTACCACAAATACTGTTTGGAATAAAGCCATTATTATTATTAAAAAAAACTAAAGAACACCACAGAGAACAAGACAAAACGAAGATGTTCCACAAAAAACCCAAGAGAATAATCATATTATAATAACAATAGAAGCAATCGTTCACTAAGCCGGTAGATTCAGTGTATTCTAAAGGAATTCCTAAGTAAATTTATTCACATTAAAATAGATTGCATAGTGGGGACCCCGGAACGTATTTGGAAACTTTTATGAGTTGATCACGGATTGATATCAGTTAAAAAACCAGTGAAAACCAGCACTGGAGAACTGCCAAACGGCTGTTAAGTCAGCCTAGTTTGGGAATCATTAGCAGTACGCACTCGCCACAGGGGTTTCCACTACAAGACCTTCCGGTTACAAGGAAAGCTCGTATATAATTCAGTCATTGGGACCCGATTCACTGGCCAGCCCATGAATTCTAAATTCTACCAATTCGTGATTTAGCGCGACCATCAACCAATGTCATCGGTGGGACATCCGTCTTCACACGTGACTGAATGGAGCTCACTGGTCACGACTTCTCACGAGAACTCCAGGCATTGCCGCCCTGTAGCATCTCACTGCTGAGCATCAAATTAACTTTCAATAGTTGGTTCATAAAGATTAATTTTGTTTTCACGAGTTGATCACGAATTGATATCAGTCAGAGAACCATTGCAAACCATCATTGAAGTACTGGACAGCTGTTTCATCCTAGTTTGAGAATAATCGGCAGTACACACCCACTGGGTTTTTGGAAATACTTTCTTGAAACGCTTCGTACACACGCTTTATCGTGCAATCATTCAAAATTACTTAAAAATATAAACATATATAATCTAAAGCCTAGTAATAAGAACAATTTCACTTACTTCAGGTATTCTTTCATGAGCACTTTTTGATCTTCGTGAATTACGAAATTTTAAACGTGCAGCTATACCTCTAGATCTATTTGTACAGTTAGCTGTATTATTTGTCTGATCTAGAATTACACGTGGCGTTGTATTAAAAGGATTTCTTGTTTCACTATTGCTACGTACATTCAAATGATTCAATGGGAGAAATGATTGATCTGATATATTTCTAGTAATCGCCTAAGGAGAAGAAAAACAAAACAAAATTAATGAGAAAAAGTTTTAAAAAAGAGTGAACTGAGCAAGGATAACTTATATTTAAAATAAATTAGTTTACATGAGTTGGTTTGTAAGGATGCGATTTGTTTTTCGAGTTTCACCACGGGTCGGTATCAGTTAGACAGACATACTGAAAACCGCCATGGAGTGCTGGACAGCTAATTCGTCGGCCTAGCTTGGGACTCACCGGTAGTACACAGCTATCAAAGAGGGGTTCGAACCCAGCACCTTTCATTTACAAAACAAACTAGTATACCATTTAGCAACTGGGACTCAATTCAACGGCCAGCATATGAATTCTAACTTCTACTAATTCGTGATTTTAGCGCGGCGACCGATACCAATCAGTGGTCAAACTCGAAAATTAATCTGATTCTCGCTAGTGACTTGCTATGGGATGCGGTTTCCTGAAGTTCTAGTGAGAAGTCATGACAAGTCATCCAGTCGGGAGTGTGGATGAATTTCCCACCGAAGACACTGGTTGGTGGTCGCGCTAAAAATCACGAATTGGTAGAAGTTAGAATTCATATGCTGGCCATTGAATTAGGTCCCAGTGGCTGAATGGTCTACGAGCTTGCCTTGTAACTGTAAGGTCCTGAGTTCGAAACACTTGTGGTAGGTGCGTACTGGCGATCATTTGCAAACTAGGCTGACTAAACAGCTGTCTGGCAGTACTTCAGTGCTGGTTTGCGATCCTTCTCTAACTAATTTAATTTAATCTCATCATTATTCATCCCTTCCGTTCCTAGGAGAACATATGGCTTCAGCGCAACATTTTTATTCCCTCCCCCGTGATTCTCTTCTATCACTTTCAACTGGTTCTGCAACTATCCGGAAACTTTCAGTTCGTCCTGACTGCACGATTCCATCCATTTCGTCAACGGATACGCGCTGTATCTATCACTCCATATTTGCTTTTAACTCAAAGGTCTGCAGTGTGATGTCATTTAACATCTGCTCAGTGTATGATCCATTCATTTCTACTTGATTCAGCATTTTTGTTGTGTAACCACTGATTAGCTGCCACAGCTCCTCGTTGCAAAGGTTGCATATATTGATGAATATCTGCAGCAGGTTTAATTCAATTTTAGATTTTCCGGAGGATTGATTGGACCAAAGTACTCGATCTCAGGTTGACATGTCGGCTATTTGTGCATATGCTTCGACGATGTCTGGGCATTCAATAAGAATTTAATTGGTGGATGGTGACTAGCAGTGGAATCCAGGATAACGCGCACTTCGTCCTATTTGGGACTCGTTGATGACTGGATGTACCTGCATTCCATAGTCAATGAGTGGTAGTGTTCCCGCCGAGACTCGAACCCAGTACCCATAGTTTAAAACGCCAAATTGTTATGCACTAGACCACTTGGGCCACGAGGGTCACCTCTTGTGCAAAGGGTCTTATTAATTATTTAATTCAATTTTAGATTTTCCTGTTGCTTGATTGGACCAAAGTGCCCGGTCCCAAGTGCAGGTGCATCCAGATGACGCGTCCCAAATAGAACGAAATATGCGTTGTTGTGGATTCCACTGCTAGTCACCATCCACCAATCAACTTCCTGCAGCAAGTTGCTGTAAAGTCTTCAAATAACTCACTCGCCAAGTCTTTGAAGTATACAGAAATACCCACTTAACTGACACCGCTGATAAAATTAGGGAGAATTTGAGGGAAGTCGTTTGCCTCACATACCTCTGCAGCACGGTTACAATACAGATGACGACATCAAGGCCATTCAGGATGGAGGGAATAAGAAGGATATTTATTCCTCTGAAGGAACAAGATTCAAACTTTCAACACTATTCCCGGCTATGTTTGTATTTCGATTCGGTTCAGTAACTTTGCGAGTGCATCAGTAAAAGCAGTTCCAACAGTCTAATGAAGAACTGTCATCAAAACTTGACCTCTTTGTTGAATACTGGAAATCAGATGACTGACCAGAAAGGACAAGTAACAAGGAAGAGTGTCAAGCAATCACTTATTACCCATTAGTTATACAGAAGGAAGTTATGCAGATGGAATGCTTATTGGATGAGCAAACCTTCAAGCGATATCACACACCAGCCCTTCGAGTTGAATTGGAACAGACTCATAGACTTGGCGTGTGCATCATCTGTCAAGGTCTTCACTACTGTCGGCAGAAAAACAAACAACAGTTTCAGGGGCTTGTTCTATAAGTGTCTGTAAGTCTGGTCTGTCTGTAGAGATGGAAATGCTCCCCAATTTCAATCTGATACGATAATATCTTTTACTTTATTGACTGTTACTATTATTGTTATCATTGTTATTCTTGTCTCCTTTGAAACCTTTTTCTGTCTGATTTCACACAAACTAGAAGATATGCGGGTGAAAAGCAACAAGTTTACAGAAGAAGCATCCACAGAAGACAGGACTTCAGTTTTACATAGAGAAGACACAGGTGATGATGAAGATTCCTGACCAACAGCGACGGCAACAGCAACAAAAACAGACAACAATCAGTATAAATTTGTCTGTCTGTCCCTGTATAAATGGGAGAAATCTAAAAGAAGCAACCTCATTTACCTACCAACCGACCTAGGGAGCATCGTTTCATCTAAGGGCTGACGGAACTGACGAGTTTCACACTGTTATGCAGTGATATTTACTGATGACGTTTCGAGCACAACTTATTGTTCATAGTCATATCAAGGTACTCACACAACGTCATCAGTAAACATTACTGTATAACAGTGTGAGACTTTATCAAAACAAATTTTACACATAATGGAATTATACTCTACCATAGTGAACAAGCTTTATTCTTTTATCAAGGAAATGACGAGGATATCAAAGCAACGAGGACCGGGAAAGCAAGGCAAGCTTTCATTACTCTCAAGTCTGTGTGGAGATCAACAGCACTACTCAGCATAAAAAATAAGATCCGCATCCTCAACTACAATGTGAAGTCAGTGCTACTTACTTTATGGATCAGACACTTGGCGCCGTACCACGCCGCGTCACGAAAGCCACTTCGAACAAACTACAGACCTTCATCAACGGCGGTCTTCGCTAAATACGTCGCTCAAGATCGGATGGCCAACCAGAAGAGATCAGCAACAGTGAGGGATCCCTGACAATGGACGAACCAACCCATCAGGAACCAGTTGTATAACAAATAAGCAGGAAGAAATGGAGGTAGGTGGACATATTGAAGGTCAAAATAACAATAAAGACCACTAAACCAAATAACAGAGTTAATAGTACATCTACTGTGGCTGCCGGTGTCAAAACAAAGTTTACGAAGGAAGATTTAGTGTGATGACGAAGTCTTGCTTTGAACGCATAGAGGTGGTTTAAACTTTCTAATTGTCAGCAAGGGCTTCCACAAACTTTAGGATACATCCCAAACACGTTTCATAGATAGATAGGTTTAAAAGACTTGTAAACATCAATTTTATGTCCCGTCTCCTCTGTAATATATTTCGCAATAGAGGAGCTAGTTCTCCTGTTCTCATGAAAAGAAACATACTTTCAATGCTTTGTAGCTAAAGAAATGTTGTTTATCGAGCTTGAACACGGATTGGTATCATTCCGAGGAACACCGAAAACCGCCAGGGAGTGCTGGACAGCCGTTTCAGGAAACTGCTCCCCGTAGCAAGTCACTAGCGAGCATCACATTAATTTTCAAGAGTTGGTTTGTAAGGATTAGATTTGTTTTACGAGTTTGACCGCGTATCGGTATCAGTTGTCGCGCTAAAAAATCGAATCGGTAGAACCTAGAATTCATGTGCTGGCCACTAAACCGGGTCTCAGTGGTTGAATGGTCTACGACCTTGCCTCGTAACTGAAAGGTGTTGAGTTCAAAACCCTTGCGATAGGTGCGTACTGCCGATGGATACTAAACTGGGATGAAGCAGCTGTCCAGCACTCCCTGATGGTTTTCAGTATGGCTGTCTAATTGACACCAGCCCGTGACCGAACTCGAAAAACAAATCTAATCCTCACAAACCAACTGTTAAAATGTTATTCGAAAGAAATTAAGGCATGATCCGTGATGTGCGTATTTATTATGAAAACTTTTATCTTATTTTCATCTTTACCGTCTCTGTTTTTTATTGAAAGCATGAAAATATGAGGGGTTAGATGATTTTCTGAATAAACAAAATTCTTGTCTGTACATAAACCTACATGACAACAGTTGGTAAGCTAAATCATGCATCCGAATCAGTCATATGATGGAAGTCAATATCTCTGTCTAGTTCTAAATATCATTTGTTATAACAATAACTGGTATCAGTTAGAATACTATTGGAAACTGTTACGTATCAGACAGCTATTTCGTCACCAGCATGGTACGCACCTATTACCAAGGAGCCAACGATTGAACCCAGGACCTACTGCTACAAGATGAGACCACCCACCTGGATGGAATCTCATGAAGATTTCTATAAATTTTAACTTCTATCCTACATTTATCGATGAGAATATGTCGACCCTAGGTGTAATGTAGTCGTTAAATTATGGTATAAGAATCTGTTGAGAATTGTGGTTCACTTTAGAGAAATGTAAGATTCTATTTATTGTAATTCTCTTGGGTTCCGAGTGAAACATGTAGGGCTTCAACGAAGCATCTCCAACTTCTTCTATTTGGTGCTGTTCTCTTCAGCTGGCTAGCTCCATGATTGTCCATAATCTCTTATCTCCGCCTACCCGACACACGATATCCTCCATGTTACCCTCACATTGACGACTCGCTTGTCACTTCCCATTCGAGTTCCACTCAAGCAATGGCCTGCATTACGCGTGATGTCATTCCATGGCCTGGTCAGTGTATGCACAATCCATCTCCATTTTCTCCTGCATATTTGTTGGGCAATCGGGTCTTGCTTGGACTGTTCCAATGCAGAGTTTCTTGTTACTAATTCTTTTTGGTCATTTCATCTTCAGTATGTAGCCTCGAAGGTGGCAGATTCTGAAAAAGCCTCCTACCTGTTGGAAATCCTTTTTGTCAAACGCAGTGCAAGTTTCTAGCTGACTGACTTCAAATTTGTGCTGGAAAGCCGAATCTTATTGTTTATGCTGGCTGAGTCGGTGCAGAAGGCTTCCAAACTGGTTTCAAGTTGATGAAGGCGTATCTTGCCTTTCCGATTCTGTTTGACTGGCTTTGACAACATCCGTTCAAACTGCCTGTGGCTCAAACGATGCCTCCTGGCCAGATAAGTGAAGGGAGTTACCTCTGTCAAATCTCTCCCATTTTTGGTGACTGGTGCTGGTTGTTGTTGCTGTTAGTGGTGGTGGTAGTTATCTTCACCACCACATTCTCCATATTCAAGTGGAGTCCTGTCTTTGCTGCCTGTCTCTTCTGACAGTTTGTTGGTTTTCGCCCACCTGTAAGTCTTCGAGTCCGTATAACATTTAACATTAATCATTCACGAGTGAGATCCAGATCTTCTGGAGTCTTTTATAAGTCGCCTTATCACCTAATTTATTAGCTGGCTAGTTTTCTAGCCGATCCTTAGCTCGGATAAAGAAGAAGGGTTGGGCGTGAGGCTAGCGGCCCTACACCACTTCAACGCACAATTATTGTTATTGTTTCCTTTAATTCCTAGAGGAACATAGGACTTCAGCCACATGTCTCCATTGCGTTCGGTTCTCCGCTAACGTTTTCACTTGGCTCCACATTTCCCACATGCTTTCATCTCCTCTTCACATGATATCCCCCACCTCATATCACCCTCACACTGACGACCGACTCGCTGCTTACCATTCGGGTTTCACTCGAGCAATGCCTGGCGTATGATTTCACTCACTTGATGCTTTGTTTTCTCAGAGTATGGTATCCAATCCACCTACCTCCATTTCTTCCTGCAGATTTGTTGCACCATCGGTTCCTGTTGGGTTGGTTAGTTGGTTCATTGCCAGAGATCTCTCACTGTCGCTGATCATTTCTGGCCAGCCATCTGATCTTGAGCGAAGTATTGAGCGAAGACATCTGTTGATGAAAGTCTGAAGTTGTTCGAAGTGGTCTTTGTGACTCGGCGTGGCGCTAGGTCTCTGATCTTTATGGGTAAGTAGCACTGACTTCACACTGAAGTTGAAAATCTGGATCTTATTTTTCATGCTGAGTAGTGCTGTTGATCTCCACACAGACTTGAGAGTAACGAAAGCTTGCCTTACTTTCTGAACCCACGCTTTCACATCCTTATCAGTTCAGTTCGCCAGTAGTTGAAACGATGTTTCCCAGGTAGGTAAAATACAAAAATACAAGACTCTAAGTGAAATAAAGCCACAGAAAAATGCAAACCTAAAATTCATGCCGTCCGATATTAATCTGCAATAGAATGCTTCTACAAAACTTTGTAGCCATATTTTAAAGACACATCTTCTTTCGTAATTTGAATAATGTCTGACGACAGAAAAGCATGAATTTTAATCTTGTATAAAAAAGAGTCACTTGTGACACGAATGACATTAAATAGCTGTACTAACGTTTAACTTTGTCTTCGTCTAGTTATTCTTAGAAATATTTCTTTTTGTTTATAAATAAGTGGTCTTGGTTGTCAGTCATTTCCAAGAAAAACTTCCTCAATCCACCTTTTCATTTTAGTATATACTACTAACCGACTGACAGTAGTAAGTGGACAGCGTTCACATCAGCAGACAAGGCTTGTCAGCCAGGTGGGTCAAAGTGATCTAAATGCCAGACAGCTCTTTCGGTCATTCAGGAGAGAGCCAGCTTATCATCTGTGTGATGGAATATGACTCAGCTCAGAGAACTAGAATGCGATGAAACCACCGGCTAACCATATGGGTGAACTATTTCAGATTTAGTATGTATGCATACCTATGTATCAGAAGTTCGTCCCAGTAGCCAGACAGAATTTAAGTGGTCTGAACAGATTCACTGCATTGCTGTTGAGCTAGATTCTAAGAGAGAGAAACATTCCTATAAGTATGAAACTTGGGCACTGTGGTGGTAGAGTATAATCCCATTGTGGATAAGATTTCATTTTGATGACTCACACAGTGTTGTTATACAGTAATATTTACTGGTGACCACCTTTCGAGCACAAATTATTACTGCTCATAATCATATCAAAGCACTACTCACACAACTTTCTTGCTTCATTTATATACATGAGTGAAATTGATGATTAGACATTCGAATAAAAATCAATATAGGATAATGGACATTCAGAAATAATAATATGAGTGTTATCAATCAAATAGAATCAGAGGGGAAATAAGATGAGTGTTTTTATGGTCAAAATAAATAAGTAACTTGTTAGAATGTTGTCATGTACGTGAATTGAACTGAAATAGAATACAATTTAAGATTATTTATTATCCTCTTCTGATTTGACTGACTGGTGGTAATAACATCTTCCATGCATATCTCTGGTATTTGCATTGAGTCATTTCTGTTGCATGTGTTGGGTGTAGATTCACTCGATGAAGCAGGATTCAGTAATCACTCTCTCCCTATCTCCACCTACCTAGATTACTTTTTAGAATTTTGACTCTGTCCCACCATATTGTGTGGTTGTGTGTTAATGCATGCAGTACAATTGCTGAACCAGTCAAATCAGAGGAGGATGATAAATTATCTTAATATTCTATTTCAATTCAATTCACTTACATCATAACATTCTAACAAGTTACTTATTTTGACTATAAAAACACTCGTCTTATTTCCCATCTGATTGCATTTGATTGATAACACTAATATTATTATTTCCGAATGTGCCTTATCTTACACTGATTTTATTCAATCAAATGTCTAATCATCAATTCCACTCATGTATATAAATGAAGCAAGAAAGTTGTGTGAGTGAGTGACTTGATATGATTATGAGCAGCAATAAACTGTGCTCCAAACGTCATCATCAATTAATATTACTGTATAACCACACTGTGTGATTTATCAAAATGGAGTTATACTCTACCGCCACAGTGCCCAAGGTTAAGGAATCATCGCCAGTACGCATTCACTGGAGTTCGAACCCAGGACCTTCCGTTTACAATACAAGCTAATATACCATTCAGCTATTGGGACCCCATCCAATGGTCAGCCCATGAATTCTAACTTCTACCAATTCGTGGTTATAGCGCAACCACCAAACAATTTCATCGGTGGGAACTCCGTCCTCACTCCTGACTGAATGGACCTGACTGGTCACGCCATTTCACTAGGACTCCAGGAAACTTCATCCTGTATCAAGCCACTAGCGCCAAATGACGAGTTGATAGGAGTTAGAATTCATGGACTGGCCATTGAGGGATCGCGTATCAGTGGCTGAATGGTATATGATCTTGCTGGCCTTGTAACCGGAAGGTGCTGGGTTCAAACTCCACTGGGTGCCTACTGGTGATGAGTCGCAAACTAGGCTGACAAAACATTTGTCTAGTACTCCGGTGCTGGTTTTCAGTGGTTCTCTAACTGATAACAATCTGTGATCAACTCATAAAAACAAAACAATTACTTATAAACCAACTATAGAAAATATTATTCATTTTATTATTTACTATTGACTGGCGGCCTGCTTAAAATTTGAGCCAGCGAAAATCTTCATGAATGTATTGCTTACAGTTTCTTTTATTCAATTTGTTTAACACTAGTAAGATATGATCTCTAGTAGTGTTGTTTACTGTGGTGAATATTTAAAACATTTACAGCCTGTGGTTTCGCAAGTTTCTATTAAATATGAGAAAAAGCATCAGCGTGGATGGCAGCTTATCCCACAGCTTCTCAGTGGTATCCTTGGTTCGCGAAATGTGTTCCTGAAATTTTTATCATTGGCGTTCAACAAAATATCATCGTGTGTTTCTCGAAGGAGAAAAAGAAGAGATATCATCTTAATGGACTGGTTTACGTTTTGGATCAGATAGAGCTATGTCACACGACCTACTGCCAATCAAATCTTTTATTTGAAGATCCTGGACACAGAGGAAAGGTTATGAAACAAAACTCCGCCAAAAAATTCTGTACATTGTATAAACATTGTTTCAGAATGAAGCTATCATTATTATATTTATTCGGTTAGACGTTTTATCAATAGCTGATATCACTTGGAGAACCACTGGAAAACCTCGGAGTACTGAACAGCTGTTTCGTCCCAATTCGGGACTCCTCATCTGTTTGTCAGCCAGAGGCGATAAGTAACAAGGAACTCAGGCAGCCAAATTGTTGCCCAATACATAAGCACAACGAAATGGAAATGAAATGGAGGCATGTTGAGGAGACCTTCTGGTAAAATCACACACCAATTCCTTGAGGGGCAGTATAACAGGAGGCTGACCGGCAGCTTAACCGGACTTCTACTGGTATGACTGTGGCGACGGTATCAGTAGAAGATAACTTGGGTCGTCACACCGCTCCTTGAGTAGCTCCGTTGACAGTAGCAGCGGACGCCAACGAAATTTTTCAAACCTCACAACCTACTGATACACTGGCGACGGTATCAGTGGGGGCTGGACTTAGTCGCCATCATTCATCAATCCAAACCCATGAACCCAACAAATCCAAGAAATATCATGCCGGATCGGCCGTGGCCCGGATTAACAACGACCGCGCTTTCTGCTGCCGTGTCACAGGGCAGAAGTGATAAGTACACTACTGAGACACACCAGGCCGCGTGTGACCGGCCTCAAGCAGATGTCCCCTGGGCTCTGCGGTCACGCAACACTAACCTTTCTTCCATTTCAGGTACCCGAAGACGAAACTCAGGCGTGAGGCCAGCAACCCCACCCTGTAAACAAACCTGCTACAGAAACTTCACCATGAGCAATCTCCTTGCGACAAAAGAAAAAGTCTGTGTGGGGACATGGAATGTCCGCACTATGTACGAGACTGGCAAAGCTGCCCAGATCGCCAGCGAGATGAAAAGATACAGAATCCAAGTGCTGGGAATATGTGAAAGCAGATGGAATGGAAGTGGACTCACCAAATTATCAACGGGAGAGTCAGTGATCTACTCCGGTCACCCAGAAGATAACCACACGCACACCAAGGGCGTGGCTATCATGATGTCACCAACGGCAACGAAAGCCCTGATGCAATGGGAAGCGATCTCGTCCAGGATAATGACCGCCAGATTCAACTCCAAAGGAAGAAAAGTGTCAATAATCCAATGTTATGCACCCACCAACAACGCAGACCTCGAAACGAAAGAAGAATTTTACAGACAACTACAGGCAGCAATAGACAATACTCCAGCTGGCGACATTAAAATACTAATGGGAGATATGAACGCCAAACTGGGACCAGACAATACAGGAAGAGAACTCATCATGGGTAGAAAAGCTCTTGGAGAAATGAATGAAAACGGAGAACTCTTCGCCGACTTCTGCGCCTTCAACGAACTAGTGATTGGTGGCAGTGTTTACAAGCACAGAGATATCCACAAGGCTACATGGGTGTCACCAGACGGGCGAACCAAAAACCAAATTGACTTTATCACAATATCGAGGAAGTGGAGACGCAGCCTACTGGACACAAGAGCAAGAAGAGGAGCAGACGTTGGCTCAGACCACTACCTCGTACAAGGGACAATCCAAATCAAATTAAAAGCTTTCAGGGAAACAGGAGCTGCAGATAGACCACAAGCCAAGTTCAACACTCAAAAGCTGAAGGACCAGGCTACAAAGGACATCTTCATTGAAAACATAACGGAAAAAGCCGAGACACAAATCAACACCAACGAAAAGGTCAGCGTCGAAAAGCACTGGAACAAATTGAAAACGGTGTGGAGTCAAACCTGCATGGAAGTCCTAGGCAGAAAAAGGAGACAGGACAAACAGTGGCTCTCTACGGACACTTGGAAACTAATAGAAGAGAGAAGGGTGGCGAAACAAAAGAATATCCAGTGCACCGACGAGCAACAGAAACAGGAGTTGAGTGCAAGCTACAATGCACTGAACAAAAGAGTGAAGAAAAGTGCCAGGGAAGACAAAAGAAAATATTGTGAAACCATGGCAAACGAAGCAGAACAAGCTGCAGGCAAAGGAGACCTCGCTACACTATACCAAACAACTAGGCACCTTTCGGGCAAAAGTTCGACACAGATTAAGCCAATAAAGGACGACAATGGAAAACCAATCACCAAAGAGGTGGAACAGAGGAAGCACTGGGCTGAACACTTCAAAAGACTTCTAAATCGTCCGCCACCTACAACGCGTCCAACAATACCAACAACGGAAGCAGAACTACCAATGAACATCGACCCTCCGACGAAATCCGAAGTCCTGAATGCCACCAAGATGCTAAAAGCTGGGAAAGCGCCAGGACCAGATGGAATCCCAGCAGAAGCTTTGAAAATAGACCCAGAGACAACAGCGGACTTGATGACGCCACTACTAGAGAAGGTGTGGAAAGAGGGCAAAGTACCCGAGGATTGGAAGAACGGATACTTATTCAAACTGCCAAAGAAAGGAGATTTGAGTCAATGTAAAAACTGGCGTGGAATTATGCTTCTGTCCATTCCAAGCAAGATACTATGTCGCATCATCCTGGAGAGAATTAAACAAGCCCTAGATGAAAAACTTCGTCCGGAACAGGCCGGATTCAGGAGGAACAAGTCATGCATTGACCAAATCGCCACCCTACGGATTATCATTGAACAAAGTTTGGAATGGCAGTCACCTCTCTATCTCAACTTCATCGATTTTGAGAAAGCCTTCGACAGCGTCGATCGAGAGGTGATTTGGCAACTACTTCGCTACTACGGGGTGCCGCCGACAATTATACATCTCATCCAACAGCTGTATGACAACGCTGCATGCCAAGTAATCCACAACGGGAGGCTCACGGAATCCTTCGAAGTGAGGACGGGAGTGAGACAAGGCTGTCTACTGTCACCAATGATCTTCCTGATTGCAGTAGATCGGATAATGCGGCAGACAACGGCAACCAACGAGGGAACAGGCATAAAATGGACCGACACAAAAGCCTTGGAGGATTTGGATTTCGCCGATGATATATGTCTGATTTCCCACAAACTGGAAGATATGCAAGTGAAAAGCAACAAATTGGCAGAAGAAGCATCAAAGATAGGATTTCAGGTGAACATAGAGAAAGCAGGGGTGATGAAGATTTCTGGCCAACAGCAACAGCAACAACAGACAACAATCAGCATAAATGGGAGGAACCTGAAAGAAACAACCTCTTTTACCTACCTCGGAAGCATCGTTTCAACTACAGGCGGAACTGACGAGGATATCAAAGCAAGAATCGGAAAAGCAAGACAAGTTTTCACTACTGTCAAGTCTGTGTAGAGGTCAACAGCACTCAGCATCAAAAATAAGATCCGTATTTTCAACTCCAATGTGAAGTCAGTACTACTATACGGATCAGAGACTTGGCGTGTCACAAAGAGCAGCTCAAACAAGCTACAGACCTTCATTAACAAATGCCTTCGCTCAATACTCAAGATCAAATGGCCGGAGAGGATCAGCAACAAAGATCTCTGGGAGCGAACCAACTAGGAACCGATCGTGAAACAAATAGGCAGGAAGAAATGGAGATGGATTGGACACACTCTGAGGAAACCAGCAAGTGACATCACTAGACAAGCCCTCGAGTGGAACCCGAAAGGGAAGCGACGAGTTGGTCGTCCAAGGGTGACCTGGAGGAGATCATGTGAAGAGGAATTGAAAGCGTGTGGGCAGACTTGGAGCCAGGTGAAAACTACAGCAGAGAACCGAACGCAATGGAGACGCATGGCTGAAGCCCTATGTTCCTCTAGGAATTAAAGGAAATAATAATAATCTGTCACACTCACCGGAGCTCCTACTCAGGACATTCCGGCTACCAGATAAATTTGTAGGCCATTTAGTCACTGGAAACCGATCCCAGGGCTCATGAATTCCAGCTCCGGCTAATTCGCAATACATACAGCGTAACCTCCACTTAGTATCATGAATGCATAACAGTCTTCTTCCCAGACTTAGTGGAGCCCTCTCGTCACAATCTCCCACCAGAACCGGAATGCCATGAATTCGAACCATGGCAGGTGTTTACCATTGAAGAGCCAGAAACTGGGACGAAACAGCTGTCCAATACTCCCTACTGATTTTCCGCCGGTTCTCTAACTTCTGTCAGCTCATGAGCAAACTAGTACACGATCAAATCCCTTCAATTCAAAATTTAATAATATATTTATTTCTCATTTTCACTTACCATTTCTTCCCAGCATAATTGTTCATATTTTTCCATTTCTTCAGAAAGACGTTGTAACAGTAACTGTTTCCTATTGAATAATTCAGCTAATATTTTCTCTTCATTATCATCATTAGCACATACATCGGTGGATTTCATTTGCTGAGGTTTGCTTTCATTATTGATTTTATTCCCTGAATCATTTTGATGTGTTGATGAATTGATTGACTGATGTTGGTTAGGTGTATTAACTTGTGGATGATCACTGTTAGGCTTGATTTTCAGCTGGATTCCATCTGCAGTCTCATCAGCTCTATTGGTGTTATTATCATTATTGTTATTATTGTTATTCTGAATGTCAGTTTGTGCAACGACCATGTTTTGAAGTATTGAAATACGAATATGAAGGAAAATAGAAAGCTGGTGGGGCTAATTAGCGTTCAACTATTTGGATTGTTGTCATTCGGATGCAGAGATTAAGTGTTTCGCGTTATTTTCCTTATTCTTCCTCTTCAATTCTGATTTCTACTCATATTGATATCTAAAATCACATAAACAACAAGATATACATTTGCAGTCACTGAAAATCTATTGGTTTGTATTGCAATGAAACTTCAGCCGAGTAAATCAGCTCATACAATGATTCCCTTTTATCACTTTGAACAAAGAAAGAAGAAACATTGGCACGCAGAGTAATCTGGATCCGTTTTATTTCGTCGGTTCTCATCAGCAGTTGCGTACAACCTGGATTCTTTAATAAAATAAAAAAGTGTACAATTCTAACATGCTATATATGTCCAAACCAAGTTCACTTTTAACGGTTTGAAAATATTTGGACATTGCGTATATGATATTCATTATAATAAAGGTTTTTGTATTTCCCAATGAATGAAAAACAAAACAATATTGTTTTACTGACGTTTCGCTATTTAATGCAGCTAATAGCTTTATCAAAGTAGTATTATTAAACTAGAATTTATAAAATCTCAACATATATATATCAAAGAGTTAAGGGGTGAAAAAATAGACTTAGGTCAAGTTAAAAGGAAATATTGAAAGTCAAAATAACTATGAAGATCACTAAACCAAATAACAAAGGTATTTGGTACATCTTTTATGATATCAAAATAAAGTTTACTAACTTGATCATCATTCGTCAGTCTGGAGTCATTTTACGTTGTCAAGTTGGTCAATTGGTAAAGATAACAAAACCATCATGTGTAGATTGTTGGATTTGATCAGTGTGTAAAATTATAAAAGTAGCGTGTGTTTACATAATGAAATGGCTTATCACATTCGTGTTGATTTTGTCACTTCACGGAGAGGGGGGTCTTTTTACCAGGTCAGATTCTGTTTTAGTCCATCATTCTTATTCAGCTCAGACAATTTGGATTCCATTTAATATGAAGTGCTTCCGATATTAGACGTTCTTTGTGATTTCTGAAATGCTTTTTTCTGGATGATGATTTCAATATTGTCAAAATCAATTTGTGGCCTGATTCTATAGCATGTAGACCTATGGCTGATGATTATTCAAGTTTTTGTAGTTCAACGGGATTTCTCGGTGGTCGAAGAGATGCTCTACGGTGTTCATTTCTTCTGATTTTGATTTCTCGAGAACGATGATCAAGTTAGTAAACTTCATTTTGATATCATAACAGACGTTCTATTACCTTTGTTATTTGGTTTAGTGGTCTTCATTGTTATTTTGACTTTCAATATGTCCATTTAAGTTGACCTAAGTCTATTTTCTCATCTCTTAACTCTTTGTCATATACATGCTGAGGTTATGTAAATTCCGGTTTAATAATATTACTTTGATAAAGCTATTAGCATTAAATAGCGAAACGTCAGTAAAAACAATATCGTTTTGTTTTTCATTCATTGGGAAATACAAAAACCTTTATTATAATTTTAACAAACGTTTGTTTATTAGCAAGCATATTGTCAGAGAGTCATAGTAAAATAAGACGTTGCAAATTACAAGGTGTGTAAAGTGTTACGATATATATATATATCTTGTTAGAGAGAAGTTTCTTGAAAAAAATTAATTAACAGTTGTGTTGTTGGGGTGGTAACAAAAGGAAATTAGTAATAGTTATCTACTTACGTAACACCATAGACACCTTGTAAATCACAACGCATTATTTCTCTATGACACTCTGACAATATGCTTGCTAATAGATAAAAGTTTGTTAGAATTGTACACTTTATTTTTATTTTATTAAAGAATTCAGGTTGTACGCAGCTGCTGATGAGAACCGAAGAAATTAAAAGGGATTCAGATTATTCTGCGTGCCAATGTTTTTTCTTTCTTTGTTGAAATCAGCTTACTTAAAAGGAGTATTAATCATTAGTGAATGATAACTAGAAGTGAGTCTCTTCATAACTTTCAGCGTCCTTTTTTGACCTTTTAAAATCAGTACCTTTTGATAGATACATTCAAACATTATACTTTCTTGTTAGTCAAGATGCTATGGGCATGATTTCTATCTGTGTAAGACATTTCGAAATAAAAGAGTGTCTTTGAAGGCCATCCTAACAGTTGTAGTTCTCATAACTATCCTTTGTTATACAAAGGAACGTTGTCATATAAGCCAAACGGATAAGCACTTAGTTGTCAGTGTTACAATGGGATGTTGTCTGTTCCTATCACATTGCTAAATATCAAATTACATATACAATATCCAATTTTGGATTTTAGATTTTCCCGTCGACTGATTGATTGGACCGAAGTGGTCGGTCTCAGGTTGACATGTCGGCTTCTTGTGCAGATGCTTCGACGATGTCTGGGCATTTAATTCGAATTTAATTGGTGGATGGTGACTAGCAGCGGAATCCAGGATAATGCGTATTTCGTCCTATTTGAGACTCATTGGTGACTGGATGTACCTGCATTCCCCAGTCAATGAGTGATGGTGTTCCCGCAGAGACTCGAACCCAATGCCCATAGTTCCAAACGCCAAAGTGTTATCCAGTAGACCACTTGGGCCACGAGAGCCGCCTTTTGTGAAACGGGTCATAGTTATTATTTAATTCAATTTTCCCGTCGATTGATTGGACCAAAGTGCTCGGTCTCAGGTTGATTTGTTGGTACATCCAGATGACGAGTCCCAAAATAGGACGAAATGTGCGTTATCCTGGATTCCATCGCTAGTCACCATCCACCAATTATACCCAATGTAGTCTCTAGGATGATGTTTAAAATCATTCAGAAAAAAATGTGTTGATTTCCAAAAGAAGACACACCGAGTTTATGTACTACTGAATGATGGTTGACATAAGTAGTTGGACATCACTCACACTAACGGGTAGTGATTAACTATTAAATGTTTGGGGGCGTTCGGCAGAAAGCCTTGCCTGACCTAGGTTTCGTGTAATTTGGCACTCACAAGTTAGCAAGGCGGCTTATCTGCAACCTTGAAGGAACTTCTGAGATTCGAACCCGTGTCACTCAGTGATGCAATCAGAGATGTTACCACTGAGACATTTGGGCTCGCGATTGACCTCCTGTGGGACTGTATTGGATACTGTGATTGGACACTAGTGCTTAGCTATCCAGACTGAAGTGTTTTAAACACTGGGCGGTTATTTCCCTCGTTTAATAATAATAATAATAATAATCTGCTTTATTCCAAAACAAAGTATACTTGTAATACAGTATGGGATTCGCAGTATTTGTCACCGTATTACATCTAAATTTACTCAAAATATAAATACAAAGTAACTACAGGAATTTATCCACATTTACAATAGGAATAAAGTCAAAAATGTGCAAAGTGCAGAGTGAGAACAGTAACTATAATAATAATAATAATACTAACAGTGAGTTTGTTTCAAACAGTATTGTTGATACAGTTAGTATGGAAATTTTAGCATTTTATACAGCATTGAATCTAATGTTCTGTTGGTATAGCATGGTGAGAGGAAAAACAAAATATAACAACTAATTAAAAAGATTAAATGATGTTTACGCTTATGAGAAAATAAACAAAACAAAATGAGAGGATTGTAAACATAGGAAGAATAATAACAGTAAAGCTTGGTGGAATAAAGGTGGAGGAAATGGTTTATTTACTAGTGCAAAGAAGTTTAGTCAGTTGGTTCGTGCTTGACACTATTTTCATCACACAAAATACCTGCCGTCAAAAATGGTATCGTGGAGTTTTTATACTTAAATGTACGTGCATAAAGTCTTCTGAAAAGCCTTCTTGTTTTACCTGAAGTGATAATAATAATAATTTGCTTTATTTCAGAAACAGTACTAGTGGTACAGTGTGGAATTGTCAGCACATATCTACAATATTTGCATCTAATTTTATCAAACATTTAAAAGGAGTATTTCAAAAAATAAATATAAAGACAACAACAAAAAATAATTTTTTTAAATGCGAAAAATTACCCAGAAGTAGAAAGGAAAATAAACAACATAATAAATAATATCTCAGTATTGGGTAGTGGAAGCTGTGATATGATTCTGCATGGTGACAGTAAAGCTATAGTCACACAAGAAGTTATGAAATGATATTTAAGAATGTGTATCGCCAAGATGATCAGTTAATTTGGTTGAAACAACACTAAACAATCATAAAATAACATTTCAGGGTTGTTGCTTTTTGTTGTTGTCAGGTCTAATGCAGTGTTTGTAGTGGTAGTGTGAGTAATCCTGCATAATACAAAAATTTTTAAGGTGGTGACACTGGCGTTCACAACCAATGATTGTCAGTTAATATTGCCGAAAAGTATAGAAAATAAGAAAAAACAACCACAAAACTAATAATTACATGATGGTTAATGACAAGAAAATTTTGTACTACTCATAGTGCCAATATAGTCGGAACCAGTAGATACACAAAAGAAGGGATAGAGTAAAGTACAAAAAGTAAGCCAATGTTAATAATTTAGGTAGCTAAGTATGTTTAAGAAGGAGTTCACTATGGAATACAAAATAAGAGAGAAATAAAAGAGCCTAAAATTATGATTATTAACAACAAAGCAAGTCATAGGTTTCGCGCTTAACATTGTCTCTGTCATTTAGAACACTTAGATTCAGTAAGGGGAAAGCTGCGGGTGTTGCAGTGGATGTACACAGTGTGACATAGTTCCTTTCGCAAATTTAGTGTATGAAATCAGGTATTCTGGGGTAGACGTCATCAGTGGTTTAGCCGGTTGATGAATCAGCTTAAAGAAACCTGAATGCCTTGAAACTACCCGGAAATTCTGGTTAACCACACAGGTGAGTCAAACGGGGTAGACTGCTGATAAGATCGGTGTCAAACGAACAGAACAGCCGCCGCCCCCCACCCCCGTGTTCAGATCCCTTCAACGTGGCAGGCTAGCAAACACTACTCCTTTCAATCGATCAGTAGTCTGGGGACACGTACATGTTTACCATCAGTCAGGCGATATCCTGCGATTTAAATATTTTTGGTTTTCAAAGGCAGTTGAGATAAAATTTCAACTGGATTTGTGTAAATAGGAAATCACGTATAAATTTACAGATTGCGTGAATTTGATTTAATACTGAAGATGAGGTTTAGTTGTTGTTGTTGTTGTTTTTGTTGCTCTTGTGGTTGTTTTGTCTATTGGGCGCTTCAACTTATCACATGATTTCCAGAAGAAATTTCACTAGTCAACAAACTAACTCACATGTCTGTATAGAAAAGACATAAGCAAGCGATAAATTCATACATACTATTAAGAAGACAGAAAAGTAGTGATTATATAACAGAAAGACTATACGTGTGAAGGAAAAATAAATCAAAATATAAAGATTGGTTACAGGATTTCATCATGAGCTGATATCACTTAGAGAACCATTGAAAAACCACCTGGGAGTACTGGACAGCTGTTTCGTCCTAGTTTGGGACTCTTCAGCAGCTGTTCAGTACACCCCAGATTTTCCAATGGTTCTCTAACCAATGTCAGCTCAGGATGAAATCCTGTAACCAATCAACCATATCCTTACAAACCAATACTTGAATATCGATGAGATGCTCACTAGTGAATGGTCCTATTCAGGTTTATTATTACGTGATTGGAAAACAGAATGAGTGAGGAATTGATATAAGTATAAAACTCGGGCACTGTGGTGGTAGAGTATAACTCCATTATAGATAGATAAGATTTTATTTTGATAAAGTTACACAGTTTAGTGTTGTACAGTAATATTAACTGATGACCAAGTTTCCAGCACAATTTATTGCTGCTCATAATCATATCAAGCTGCTCACTCACACAACTTTTTCCTTCATTTATATACAACAGTGAAATTGATGATTAGACATTTGATTGAATAAAATCGATATAGGATAATGTACATTCAGAAATAATAATATGAGTGTTATTGATCAAATACAATCAGATGGGAAATAAGACGAGTGCTTCTATAGTCATAATAAGTTACTTGTTAGAATGTTGTGGTGTGCTTGAATTGAAGTAGAATTTTGAGATTATTTATTATCCTCCTCTGATTTGACCGGCGGTAATAATATCTCCCATATTTCTGGTATTTGCATTGAGTCAAATCTGTTGCATGCGTTGGGTGTTGTAGACTCAATGAACCAGGATTCAGTAACCAGTCTCTCTCTCTCTCCACCTACCTTTATTACTGTTTAGAATTTTCACCCTTTTCCACCCTATTGTGTGGTTGTTTGTTAATGCATGTAGGTGGATAGAGAGATTGTATTCAGCTCTACATTTGTATTGTGGTGAGAGCCATCTGCTAGCCAAAATTGGTAGACAGCAATTTACGTCAACGTTTCCGTCCCATATCGGAGTCATGAGAAAAAACAAGAATAGAGCACAACCTTAAGGAACTCAACAACCAATCACCGAAGACTGAGCATGGGCGGATATGATTCTCAGATACATGGTCTGACAATCGAAAAAACGGCTACAAAGAGATGGCAGAATAACCTTGAGCAGGAAAACAACCAATCAGAAGACACTGTTTATCTGCTAATGATAACGCTGATAATAATGTATATAAAAATGTATAAATATCTGTTGATTTTCTCAATAAACGATCTGTTGCCTGACCCTTGTCTTCTGTCGTTACAGTATTATGACAATTCGAAACACTTTGTCAATTACACTGATCATTAGCAAGCGAAATAGTTCTAATTCCTGTGAGAATTCGCTACATAGATATGAGTTATGATTTCTAACAATAATAAAGCGACACATCAGTCCTTCCATATGGTTCAGCGACTTAGTGTGCAAGTCACCAAAAGCACTTTTAACAGCCTTTTGGGGACTTTCATTAACAGATGAGCAGATGGAAAGGGTGCTCATCAGCGCGCTGTGACATGCACCAAATCAGCTAAGAATATGTCCGCCAACAAATGAAGATGGATTAAACAAACTCTAGGGAGAATATTAGGTGACATCTTACGACAGACTTGACGTCATCGATTTTGAGAAAGCCTTCGACAGCGTCGATCGAGAGGTGATTTGGAAACTACTTCGCTACTACGGGGTGCCGCCGGCAATTATACATCTCATCCAACAGCTGTATGACAACGCTGCATGCCAAGTAATCCACAACGGGAGGCTCACGGAATCCTTCGAAGTGAGGACGGGAGTGAGACAAGGCTGTCTACTGTCACCAATGATCTTCCTGATTGCAGTTGATTGGATAATGCGGCAGACAACGGCAACCAACGAGGGAACAGGCATAAAATGGACCGACACAAAAGCCTTGGAGGATTTGGATTTCGCCGATGATATATGTCTGATTTCCCACAAACTGGAAGATATGCAAGTGAAAAGCAACAAATTGGCAGAAGAAGCAGCAAAGATAGGACTTCAAGTGAACATAGACAAAACAGAGGTAATGAAGATTCCTGGCCAACATCAACAGCAACAACCGACAACAATCAGCATAAATGGGAGGAACCTGAAGGAAACAACTTCTTTCACCTACCTGGGAAGCATCGTTTCAACTACAGGAGGAACTGACGAGGATATCAAAGCCAGAATCGGAAAAGCAAGACAAGTTTTCATTTCTCTCAAGTCTATGTGGAGGTCAACAGCACTCAGCGTCAAAAATAAGATCCGTATTTTCAACTCCAATGTGAAGTCAGTACTACTATACGGATCAGAGACTTGGCGTGTCACAAAGAGCAGCTCAAACAAGCTACAGACCTTCATTAACAAATGCCTTCGCTCAATACTCAAGATCAAATGGCCGGAGAGGATCAGCAACAAAGATCTCTGGGAGCGAACCAACCAGGAACCGATCGTGAAACAAATAGGCAGGAAGAAATGGAGATGGACTGGACACACTCTGAGGAAACCAGCAAGTGACATCACTAGACAAGCCCTCGAGTGGAACCCGAAAGGGAAGCGACGAGTTGGCCGTCCAAGGATGACCTGGAGGAGATCATGTGAAGAGGAACTGAAAGCGTGTGGGCAGACTTGGAGCCAGGTGAAAACTACAGCAGAGAACCGAACGCAATGGAGACGCACGGTTGAAGCCCTATGTTCCTCTAGGAATTAAGGGAAATAATAATAATGACGTCAGGTGGAACCTAGATGGGAAGAATCATCCTGGACATGAGTCTAACAGTAGGATGGAAGAGATTATATTGATGAAGAAGAAATAAGTACTTTTGGAAAGTCGTGAAGCCAGCTGAAAGACATGACAGAGACTCTAGTGGAGTGGAGATACTCTGATGAAGCCTTATGCTCCTCTCGAAAACACAAGAAAGGAACAATAATATAGATGGGAATTTATTACCATTTTGTGTTAATTTTAAAACATTAGATTATGGATTGTGAATGCGTTTACGATTTTTCATTTCGTTAGTTTTCTGTTTCATCAGTTGTTTTTTTCCTTTCCTTCACGCTCCCAGTCGAACATAGGACTTCAAGCTAGTGGCTTGAAGTTTCTGTAGCAGTGTTTATTTTTACAGGATGGGGTTGCTAGCCTCATGCCCAACTTTTCCTCTTTACCAGGCTTATTTCTGCTTTAGCGAGGTAAAAGAGTGCGTCGGAATCGAACCACAGACCATGTGCGTGGTCGTTGAGCGTCCTAACCGCTGTGCCACCGACGCACCAAGTAAATACAAAAACTTTAGTTATTTGAATAAAGCAAGCACAACAGTGGTGGTTTGTGCAGAATAATACATGGTACCATCATTGTTTATTTCGTTGGCTTCTCATCAGCTCAACTGCTTACAGCCTAAACAAATTATCAGGTTTATGTACAGAAACGTTTTAACATACTCGCCAATTTTTCATGATGTCAGTTGACAGAAGGTTCCGCAATTAGTGAACAGTGATCAGAAAATTGCGCTTATATAGTTTTTACACAGGCAGTTCAAGTTTAAACAAAATAAATGTATACATACAATAGTAAAGCAGTTACGCAATAAGGATGAGAGATGCGTACGATGCTGAGTGACTAATAAATTAGGTAACAATGTACTGAGTTCAATTCAAATCATAGAAACAAGAGACAAGCAAAATTACACTATATCAAAGAAGTGAGGTTGAAGACAAAGATTACGCAACCAAATGAAAGAGAGAATAAAGAAATCCAGTTACCATACAAGGAAAGAGTAATAACTGCTTCTTTATGAACACATGAATCTGGTTTCATGTGTTTGATAGAAACTGCTTCGACAAACTTGAGGAGAATCGAGCTCCTATGTCTACTGATAATTTTAAAGGATTTCGTGATTCCCAGCTGATGACCTATGTCGAGATATCTGGTAATAGCGCTATTATAAGAGTGTGTTCCCTTGAGACATAGGCATTTTGGTACGTGTTCAGAAAATCGTAGATATGCCCTTCTTTCTGTTCTTCCAATGTAACTGCTCCCGTAGATATATGTGAATCTGTATATACGGTTGGATTTAACATGAGAAGGATATCTGTCGACTTTTGACTGCACCAAAGAGTATGTTGTTCGATGGACAGGAACCAACTCAGCTGCAGGATTGGCTCTGGCTGATGGCGTACTCAGTCTTCTGTTGACCATTTCTGCAATGTTTTCACCTTTAAAATCTAGTTGAATGAAGACAGGCTTTTTTGCAGCTGTGATGTGTTTGATGTTTGAGCCTTCACATCTTCCATATTTATTAAATGAATCTTTGAGCATAACCGCTGTTTTTCAACACTTTTTCGACATTCCTTAATTCTTCCTCTAGTTTCTTTTCTCCTCACTCTATAGTACAGAGTCTTGACCGGTGTTCGTTTAAAGCTATTCCTACAAACACTTTTAAAATGTAAGTATTGTCCATTCCATGTCAGCTTTCGGTAAATTGACCTCTGGAGACTACCATTTTCTAGGCGTTGCATGACAATGTCAAGGAAATGGAACTTTCCATCATTTTCATGTTCCATAGTAAATTCAGTATTTGCATGGGCGTCATTGAATAATCTAAGTAGGTAGGAAGCATGGCTTTCATTGTTGCACACACTATAAATGTGTCATTGACATATCGACAACAGGAAGTTGTTTCGTTGAACTGTGTAAGCCACAAATAATTTCGCTGATATCATTTAAAGAACCATTGGAAAACCACCACTAGAGTGCTGAATAACTGTTTCGTCAGCTTAGTTTGGGACTCTTCACCAGTGGGAAGCCACCGAGGCTCGAACCTAGGGCCTTTCGGTCACTAGGCCACTGGAACTCAATTCAATCTTCCACGAGCTCACCTGGTAATCTGAATATCCCGGTTTCAAACCTCATTGAGTGCCTGCTGATGAAGAGTCTCATCCTGAGACGAAACAGTTGTCCAGTACTCCCTCGGTTTGCAATGGTTCTCTAAGTAGTGTCATTTCGTGGTGAATCTTGTAACCAATCAAACCCCTGCAAATGGCGAAATAGATTAACATTAATTTATTCTCCTTTATGAAAAATAAACGTCCACTTGGTTATTGGTCAAAGTGTTAGAAATCTGAAATACATTTCTGCCAATTACCACTATAACAAAGAGACTGCATGCATACATACACACATAGAGAGACACACTGCTGCTTAACGTTATTCAGTCCTAGTAATCTGACATCAAAATGTTATGTTAGTTGTTTATTTGTAGTTCATTCAGTATAAGTGGATTCATATGCATTTTTTTATTGGACATTAATGATGATCGTTCACCTATTTACTGTACAGACTGTTTATTGATTATAAAAGCAGAATGCTGCTAAATTTATTTGAATTGGAAATAACTTTAGGAGGAAACCGCGTTTCAAGACAATTCCAGGTAATTTCGATTGTATTGGACATGGAAATACAAGGCAGACTTCATTTAAAAGTAGTATAATCAATGTAAATATATTTATATGTATACCCCCTTTAACGACCTGCTACGGCCAAGAGTGGGTAGACTTCGATATTCCTCTCGAAACGGTTTCATGTGGTGACGCGTTCATTGCTTCCGCCTTCACACGATCAAGGTGTTCCTCTTAAAGGTGAAAAGGCGAATGCAATCGTCTGGCGCCTAAAACTGAACTAATGGATAACATGGAAGTCTGCAAACTAGGAGAGCTCAAAAACTGTAATTCCAAACCTACGGTGTACATGGAGTGGATGACGTATAAACCTGTATTGGTCGCCGGAAACCATGAAAATCTTACGTCTGACTCTGATCCACTGCCTTACGGATTGTACTTCAAGTCAAAGTCTGAGGGGGTAATCCATTAAGACAACCAGCTACTTCGGTCTGGGCGTCAGGGCATCATCCCAGCCCTATGAAGCAATTTTTTATGGTGAATCAAGCTATTATTTTCATAAATAATAAGTATATGCATACAGACATATGGAGAATGATAGAAGAAAGAAGGATGTTGAAACAAAACGAGCAGCAAAAACAGGAGTTGAATGCAAGCTACAATACACTGAACAAAAGAGTACAGAAAATTGCCAGGGAGGACAAAAGACGATATTATGAAGCTATGGAAAATGAAGCGGAACAAGCTGCAGGCAAAGGAGACCTCGCAACACTCTAGCAAACAACTAGGTTCTTATCAGGGAAAAGTTCAACACAAATTAAGCCAGTGAAGGATGACAGTGGAAAGTCAGTCACCAAAGAGGTGGAACAAAGGAAACGCTGGGCTGAACACTTCAAAAGACTTCTAAATCGACCGCCACCTACAACACGCCCAATAATACCAACAGGGGGAGCAGAACTACCAGTGGATATCATTTCTACGACGAGAACAGAAATTCTGAAGGCAGTAAAGATGCTAAAACCTGGAAACGCAGCAGGACCAGATGGAATCCCAGTAGAAGCACTGAAAGCGGACGCACAGACATCAGTGGACTTGATGACACCTTTACTGGAGAAGGTGTGGAAAGAGGGCAAGGTAACTGCTGATTGGAAGAAAGACTACCTATTCCAACTGCCAAAGAAAGGATGCTTAATTTAATACAAGAAGTGGCGCAGAATTATGCTCCTGTCCATCCCAAACAAAATAACAAGCCGCATCATCCGGAAAAGAATCAAACACGCCGCCCTGGATGAAAAACTTCCACCGCAATAGGCTGGATTCAGGAGAATTAAGTCATGCATCGACCGAATTCCAACACTACGGATCATCATTGAACACACCTTGGAATTGCAGTCAGCTCTATACCTCATTCAAATTCATTGACTTTGAAAAGGCCTTCAACAGCATCGATCGAGAGGTGCTTCGGCAACTACTTCGCTATTATGGTGTACCACCGACAGTTATACATCTCATCCAACAGTTGTACGACAATACTGTATGCCAAGTAATCTACAACAGGAAACTCACGTAATCTTTTGAAGTGAAGACGGGAGCAAGACAGGGCTGGCTGGCTGGCTCCTGTTTCCAATGATTTTACTGACTGAAGTAGACTGAATAATGTAACAGACAGCAGGAACCAGTTGTACAACAAACATGCAGGAAGGAATGGAGGTGGATTGGCCATACTCTGAGAAAACAAAGCATCATGTGAATGACATCACACACTAGGCCATCGCTCAAGTGGAGCCCAAATGAGAAGAGGGGAGTGGGTCGTCAGTGCGAGTTTGACACGGAGGACGTCATGTGAAGAGGAAATGAAAGCATGTGGGCAGATGTTCAGCCATGTGAAAACGTTAGCGGGGAGGCAAACACAGTGGAGACGTAATGCTGAAGCTCTATGTTCCTCTAGGAATTAAACGAAACAACAGTCGATAATAATAATAAATGCATAAATGTGAGAAATCTGATCTCCACTCTCACGACAAGAACTGGTACAATCAGCACCGAAGATCTATTGAATAAGTAAATAGAATTCTCAAGAAACACTCTAATTAAGATTGAATGCTCCACGATACCTGTATTTCCAGACAAAACAAAACAAATAACTGCAAATCTGAAATTTAAAGGGTGAAGCCATACGAAGCCTTTCGTTAAGAGTGATTCGAAAAGTGTTCTTTGTTGCTGCTCTGAACATGCTCTTTTTCAATAATACACCGAATACACAATCCCCCCCACCTGAGTTCGGCAGCTTCAATGTGTATTTATAATTCCACTTACTCCTGTGGAATTAAATAAATAGGCTTTACAAGCTGGACACTGTCCTGACTTATTCATCAACAACCATCAGCATGGTGGCTGAAATGATAATTGGGAACAATCGGTAGCTCAATTTAAGACCACACTATTATTTCTGGTAAGGCAGCATCAATAATTATCAACCAGTTATCAACATAAGCGAGTTAAATTCGGATTAATATTTAGGGTTATTTTAAAGGTATAAGATCAAAATTGAGTTAATATACAGGCTTCAGGTTTTGTGACTGCAACCAGTCAGTACAAGGAAATATAAGGTTTGTGCAAGGTGGGCGAAAAAACTGCATAAAGTTACATCACCTCCAGTTGAATGAAAGCAGTTTCAGCTAATCATAGATGATGAATAAAGACGGGATTCAAACTATTGTTGCAGTATAAGTTGTATATTAAATTAATTCAGCTACGCGACCTGTCAATCACACAAACTCCTAATGTTTAGCGTCAGTCAGTGACTAATTTGTCCATAGAATCTGTCATAGAATGATTGACATGTCACTGTCCGCCTAACACCAATAAACTAATTGCCGGTCAGCATTCCTTACTGCAGTTCTAATCATATTTAATAAGAGATAGATGAAGGTGTATATACCTGCTTCCACTGTGACTATCTGACTTGCATTCACACAGCCTAATATGTATGTAAATAGCTGATAGATGACTGAGGGATAAAGGTATACATATGCAGAAATACATCAACAAATCCTTTTCTTCCTTTTCTAATCAATATGTATTATATCATCCACAGAAAACAACATTTCTTTTTTTTCTTGTTCAATTAACCTACATACTGTTGTGTGCAGTCAGTGTAAATCATCAATTCTAACATTTGTTGATACACTACGTTAATGCAGTGAACAGGTATGAATTGTGAAAACCTTCAATAACAAATTCTGTATGCATGTACACAATTATATATCGAATAGTTTCAAACATTTCATCAATGTAAACAAGGCAAGGAATTAGTCGTTGATCGTCAGTGTATTCATCATACGATAACATCATAATATTGTTAGAAGGAATGGTGTGGAGGGTGAAATCACCTCATCAATATAGACAGCCTATTGCCTTACAGAAATGCAGAAGCAAAAGGAAAATGGTGGTTAATATATACGATAGGCAAACATTCAAATGGCATCACACTTTTTATTTTATTTTGATTATAGCTTGATTCAACACAGTACTTTTGGTACAAGTATGGAATTCTCAGCATGTGATATCGGTAGCCCAATTTTACAGGCCGACCATTGGTATCGGGTGTGCGTCGGCAGATGATCGAACTCCGCACCATACACGTGGTCGGCGAGAGTCCTAACCGCAGTGCGACCGACGCACACTATAATGACAGAAGGCAAGGGCCAGGCAACAGATCGTTTATTAAGGAAATCAACAGATATTTATAGATTTTTATGTACATTATTATCAGTGTTATTGTTAGCGGAGAATCAAAGTTTTCTGATTGGTTGTTTTCTTGCTGAAGGTTATTCTGTCATCTCTTTGTGGCCGTCTGTTTGAAGGTCAAACCATAGTATCTGCGAATAGTACCCGCCCACACTAAGTCTGCTGTGATTGGTTGTTGAGTTCCTCAAGGTTAAGCTTTGTTATTGCGCTTTTTTCTTCTGACGGCAATTCGTGACGTGAACATTGACGTAAATTGTGGTCTACAATTTCGGCTAGTGGATAGCTCTCCCCAATACGTAACCTAAAATAGTCCCAAGCTCACAAACCCTTAATTATCTGGTTAGAAAGTGGCGAACAATAGTGTCTGGTAAACCCAGAAAAGTTACAAGAATATTCTAGTATCATGGACTCAGTATAGTGAACATTAATTAATTAAGGGGGTGGAAAAAAGCGAACCAAAACAAAACCAGGATATTTTTGATGGAACACTAGTCAGTAACTAGTGTGTAATGTGTGTGCCTAGTCCATATTGTTGGTGCAGACTGAATTCTGTCAGTCAGTCAAGCTTGCAATGTGGCCACAATGCCAATAGGTAGCTCACCATCACGATGCACTGTGAATTGTTGGTATTAGATGGTTGTAGGCGATCGGCCACATGAAGCCTTGTCAGGACCTAGGTTTGGTGCTAGTTGGCACTCACCATTCAGCAAGGCGTATCTGAAAGCTTGACTGATAAAATTCAATGAGCACCAAACAGAGGACTAGACACGTTACACTAGTTACTAGCTAGTGTCCAATCATAGTATCCAATAGAGTCCTACAGGAGGTCAATCACCAACCGTTTTCTGTTGTTCTACACCGGTTACAATGCATAGTGTTCTGCGTATTAGGTTAAGTCTTCTGAAACCAGCGATAGGTCCAGGATCTCTGCGATCTGAATATTTGATAAATGCCTTCAACTGGAGCAGTGCTTATTTTTTTAAATTTTTATTCACACTATCACCACTTTCTCTTCCAGTTACTAAACAGCTTATGCAGACTTTCAGAATTAAACTCACAGCTCATCACATTTGAACGATACGCACTCAGGGGTCACTCAGAAGTGAATATGGTGAAGATATATAACTGCATATTGCAGAGTGTAAAGGAACATATCAGATGATATTTGCCTAGATTGAGCTTTTTTAATCCTTACAGGAGATATCTAGACTATAGGTTTTCTTAGAGATTTTGATTAGCTTCTGTTGTTAGATTCTGCGACAAATCAAAATCACTTAGAGACAACTATTGAAAACCAGGGGACACCGGAAAGTTTGTGAAGGAGGCACCCATTGTAGGCACTGGTTTACGTTAGCGCTTTGATATGAATTAATAAATTTATAACTGACGGGTCATTGAGTTTCGGCCTAAGTGGCTGGCTGAATGTTCAGAGAATCTTGATTTTGTAACTTGAACGTCAAGCGTTCTATACTTGATGAGATCATGGGTGCATATTACCAAAGAATCCCAAACGAGGACGAAACATCTGTCCACCGTCTCTGGTCTTCAATGATTTCTCTAACTTCTGTTGATTTGTGACGAAGGTGACAGTAAAACTCATGAAAAATTATAAGAGACGGAACTGAGTGACTAGATATCTTGATTAGCAGATAAAAAGATGAAGAATAAAGAAAATATGATATCTCCTTGACACGGGTCATGAGGTGGACGTCACAAGATCGTCCAAAGTTATCAACCGACAAAAGAGTTCAATCCTCTTTAAGTTTGTCGAATCAATCTCTATCAAGCGCCTGAAACCTGATTTAAGAGTTCAGAAAGAAGCGGCTATCAGTCTTTTCTTGCCTATCCTGATAACTGGATATCTTCACCCTCTTTTTCATCTGATTTCGTCATGCTGAAAGTTTCCATTGTGTATGATCATTATTGTTGCTTGGGATAAAGTGTTTATTACTATATATATTATTATTGTATGCATATATTGATTGTTTAAAAATGAACTCTCTGTGTATGTAAGTATGTTATAATTGTTTCTGTTACTTAATAATGACTTTAGCCTGTAAGCAGCTGAAGAGAAGCCAAAGAAATAAATAATGATGGTACCATTTTACTATTCTATACAAACCACTGTTGTTCTCGCTTTATTCAAATTCATTAGGGGAATAAATATACATTATGACATAAACAGTTATTACTCAAAGGTGAAAAAAGCGTGGAAATATGCCGCTGTAAAAGTGAGAGAATTTTCACTGAGAAGAAGAACGCTGATTTATGTTGTCTCTCTTTCTTAACGGAAAAAAAATTCTAAAAGATCCAAATAGATGGAAGATACGGAGAATTATTGTAATGAATTCTAAGTAGATAAATATCGATTATTTCTAGTAATCAATAGCAAATAATTCAAGCAAACATTTTGATCTCCATTAGCAACCTGATTATCTCGAAAAAAATGGCGAATGATGAAGTGGACATAAGATGATGAAACTATTAAGTGATACTGTGGCGTTTACTGTACTACTGATAAGATTTATCAGTAGTGTATAAATAGATATTCATCGGTAGAGAAAAATCAGATAACAGGGAAACAGATTTGATGTCAGAGAAAGTAAATGATGTAGTATTGTGGAAATAAATCGGGGAGGGGGGGGGGCGTGAAAGGAACACAAAGAAACACAATTTGGAAGATTTGTGTAAATGGTGCATTGAAGACAAAGTGCACATAATTTGGCTATATAGAGGCACCGAATAGAATTGCGAATAAACATTCCATTACGGAGTTCTCGTCCTCTATCACCAGGTTAAGGGTTCAGTGAAGCCTGAAAGCAAAACGACAAATAAGATGACCAAGGTTGGCATGAAGAAGATCAAGTAGTAATAAGAAGGTGAAATCTTGTTCGCAGCCATGGAACCTACTGAAAATGAATGTCAGAGAAGCGAGGGGAATAGAGATGTGCCTCAACAAACTTAGCATTCCACTCTGAATTCATGAAACGAGTAATATAATAACAGTAACATAATTCAGAAGGTTATTGATTTTTATAATGGCGGCGTGTTTGAATCATTTCATCACCTCATTTTAAAACGACAGAAATGCATCGTATTTATTCTATTTCATTTCCAATTCCATGCTTGAATTGTCATCTATACTCACACTGTTCTTCGAAAGCTACTCAGTTCACTGCTATTATTTTTTTCAACGGGAAAGGCGGAAAGACATTACACTGCTCGCTTTGAATAGAAGAATATGCTATACATGAATGTGGCGTTCAAAGGTGACCTTTTGACCGACATCCTAAAGAGAAGAATATTGTTGGTATTAGATGGTTGGAGGCAATCGGCCACAGGAAGCCTTGCTTGACCTAGGTTTCGTGCTAGTTGGCACTCACTAGTCAGCAAGGCGTATCTGAAACCTTGAAGGAACTGATGTCCCCTCTGAGATTCGAATCCGCGTAACCCTGTACCACCTGCAGTCAGAGACGTTACCACTGAGCTATTCAGGCTCGCTATTGACCTCCTGTAGGACTGGGTGACGCGGGTTTGAATCTCAGAAGGAAATGAGTTCCTTCAAAGCTGCAGATACGCCTTGCTGATGAGTGTCAACCAGCACGAAACCTAGGTCCTGACAAGGCTTCCTGTGGCTGATCGCCTACAACCATCTAATACCAACAATTCACAGTGGAACGTGATGGCTAGCCACCTAGTGGCATGGTGGCCACATTGCAAACTTGACTTATAGAATTCAGTCTGCACCGTAGATAGGTCTAGACACATTATACACTAGTTACTGACTAGTGTCCAATGAAAACTTATCAAAGTTTAGTTTACTAGAAGATTCTATACAGTAAGGAAATACTTTTTCAATAAAACAAGCTGTAAATTTTGCATTCTGTTTAAACGTATTTTTCAGAATAAATTTAATATTATTGTTATAATTAGGTTGTCAGTCTGAATAGTACGATTGTGAGAAGGAAAATTGTGACAATTGCAAATAAATGTCTGGCGCATGGTGAAATAACCTTTACTGTTTCGCCAAATTAATGACTGTCTGGTCAAACTAATCTACAGAAAGTTTTTGTAATTCCCCACTTAGACATTTAGGAAAACAGAAGAGGTATTCAGCAAAGAATTACTCTTTTTTGAGCAATAACATTCCCAAACTGTACAATCGCTTCAGTCAATATTTGCTATCTAAAAGTATCATAATAATAGTATTTACCTTCATGGTTTCATAGAAGAGAAAACTGATACCTCCCCCCACCTCGTAGCTGAAATTTGGAACACTTGAATGAACAAATCCACCAACCAACTTCAGAGTCATGTATAGGATATGCGGAAATTTTGCTGAAGTGGTATGAATAAAACTTCTTCAAACCACAGAAGTGATGGTAATCCACTTGTTGAATCCTGAACTATGTATACAAAGGGTCTTTATTTAGTTGCTGAACCTACAGTGGACCTGATTTGTCTTAACATTTTATAAGTAATTTATACCAATCTTAGTTGTGTTTTTTAGTTTTTTTCACTAAATAAGGCGGTGGAACAAGGTTTTGTCCTTGTGAGCACTCATCAGTAAGACGTATCTGCAATCTTGAAAGAACACATGTCCCTTCTGAGATTCGAAATTCGACTATCCACTGCTACAAACTTGCAAACTTGACTGACTGAATTAAGTTACCGTCAGACAAGGGACTAGACAGATCACACTAGTTGGTAACTAGCGCCCAGTCAAAGTACCCAGTGCAATCCAACAGGGGGTCAATGGCAAGCCCAAATTTCCCAGTGGTAATGTCTCCGACTACGACACTAGGTAACGCGAGTTCGAATCTCAGAAGGGACATGACTTCCTTCAAGGCTGCAGATATGCCCTACTGACGTGCTAACAAGCACGAAACTTAGGTCAGGCTGGGTTTCTTACATACTGCATTCAACCATCTAATATCACGAACTCCGTGCACCGTGATGGTGAATCACCTAGCATGGTGGACACAATGTCAGCATCAATTATAGAATCCAAAGAAAGGACTAAACATATTTCTTTTATTCGATAACTAGTGTCCAATGAAATTTTCAATTACATTACGTCACGTAAACTACTTGTTTAATTCTACTTTATTTTTCACTCGATCAACGATTTCTGTATTACCTAAGTATTGTTTATAACTTGCAATTTCAGTGCCATGTCTATATATATATATGCAATACTATAGCCTGAGAAAGATATTGCTGAAAACAGTAACACTTCACTGAACACTCCTTCTTAGATATGACTTTATGGAGATCTAGTGAAAAGCATTCAATTGAGCGTAGAAATTTATTTCATTCTCGATTAGTTCCTCATTGACAGCTCAACAATAAAAATGGATTTTCAAGTGTTGGTTTTTTTTAATAACATACATCAGCTGGGTTCGATTCCCAACCAATGCACTACTAAACCTCGTCACCTCGTCTACTAGCTGACAGTAAAGCCTGGAAATGACAAAAAGTCGGCAATGATAATAGCGAAACAAAGGGGCCAAAAAGCTAAATACCTTGGTTACTAAAATTTCAAAGCTTTGAGCTCTCAGTTCCACTCGGAATGTACGCATTTTGGAGAAGAAATTTTGTACATAAATTTCAAAACGAGAACGGAACTAAATATCACGTGATGACTTTATCAACTTCCGAAGAATGAAAATGGTCTAATCTGTAGAAAGATCGAGTCTACAGTTTAGTTATGATGTCTTCATTCTAAAATGGTTCTTCAGATTTGTTTTAAACTTATCGATAATTTGAAACATGTAACAAACTTTTGTTAATAAACCCGGAGATCATGAATTCATTAAATTTCAGTAGAACTCTACACACAGTAATATATCATCAGAAATATCTTAGGAGATAACTCCATTATGGATAAGATTTTATTTTGATAAATCACACAGTGTGGTTATACAGTAATATTAACTGATGACCACGCTTCGAGCACAATTTATTGCCACTCGTAATCAGATCAAGCTGCTCACTCACACAACTCTCTTGCTTCATTTATATACGTGAGTGAAATTGATGATAAGACATTTGAATTGAATTGAAATAGAATTTTGGGATTATTTATTATCCTCCTCTGATTCGACTCTCTGATGGTAATAATATCTTCCATATCTCTGGTATATTTGCATTGAGTCATTGCTGTTGCATGTGTTGGGTGTAGATTCGATGAACAAGGATTCACTAATCAATCAATCTCTCCACCTACAAAGAATACTTCTTAGAATCTTAACCCTCTCCCAACATATTGTGTGTTTGTGTGTTAATACATGCAGTGAGATTGCTGGTGACCTTTTTTCTAAACTGCTTATCTTCTTGGGTGGGGTCAACCATTCTTACCTTAGCTAAATTCTTATGTTTCGACAATCTGACTACCCCCGACCTACCAGTTTAACCTACATATTTGACCTCACAGTCATTGCATGGTATTTTGTAAATTATATTATTTTGTTCAATAGGGTCCACCGAGTCTTTTAGCCTACAGAGCTTGCCTCTGACTGAGTTTGTGGGTTTGAATGCCACTCGTCTTATTTCCCATCTGATTCTAATTTATTAATAACACTCATATTAGTAATTCTGAATGTACTTCATCTTATATTGATTTTTATTCAAATGTCTAATCATCAATTCCACTCATATACATAAATGAAGCAAGAAAGTTGTGTGAGTGAGTGACTTGATATGATTATGAGTAGCAATGATAATTTGTGCTGGATACGTGGTCATCAGTTAATATTACTGTATAACAACACTGTGTGATTTATCAAAATAAAATCTTATCCATAATGGAGTTATACTCTAACACAGTTTTATACTTATACTAGGAGATAGATAAGAGAGAACGGTTATAAGAGACTAAAATACAATTATGATGAATTATGGTTCAGTTGCTTCACTATCACAGGGAAAGAGAGAACTTTAGAATATCCTGGAGTGTAAACTGAATATTAATAATAATAATAATTGGATAAAATAGTAATTATAGTGACTACTAATAATTAAAAGGCGTTACCATGGTAGTTCCAAAGTGATTAAATATTTTTGCATTAAAGCCATATACTACTGATTGAGGCAAATGAGTAGTCGCAGACCACCCACATCAACCAATAGTGCTTGCTTGTCACAATTCAAAGTGATCTAAACACCGGACGGTCGTTTCGCTTGTTTGGTGACGATCTCATCAGCGGTATACCCAGTATCACTGAGCTCAAACATCCGAATCAGTTCAAACTACTCAATTTCTAACTAGCTACTTGAGTGAACTTGTCATATCAGGTGAAGGTGAGGCAGTAACTCCTCGGAAAAGACATTGCGAAGTGGTCGGACTATGTCAGGGATTAGCATAAGTTAGAATTCATGGACTGGCCGTTGGACTGGCGGGTCCCAGTGGCTTAGTGGTCTACGAGCTAGCTCCCCTTGTAACCAGTAGGTCCTGGGTTCGAACCCTGGCAGTGGGTGCGTGCTGGTGAAGAGCCTCAAACTAGGCTGACGAAACAACTGTCTGGCAGTACTCCTATGTGTTTCCCAATGGTTCTCTAACCGATGTCAGCTCATGATGAAAACCCCCAACCGACAAAACAAAATCCAACAAAACCCAATACTTGATAAACCAAATTCACAATTTGCAAGCTATTTTCAATCTGTACAGTTGATCAAATATGCCCATTATGAAATTTCGAAACACTCATTAGTGGCCAAAGAATATTCACTGAACATATGGCATACACACACACTGTGAAATATTGTTATTAACTGGATGATATATATTGAACACAATTCATTGTTCATAGTTACATCAGTTGTGACTAAATAAATCTAGTTCTGATCCTTCGTTCCTTCTCTCCCCTTTTTTGGGTGTGAGGGTAATCAAATTCCCCATATGTTCAACACAGTTACCGAATTCTTCCTATTCCCCATATTTCTAGTTGTTTTCATAACTAAAGTCTCAGTTATCAGCTGTTTATCCAAACATCTGAAAATACGTGAAATATGAATGATTCACCACCTGTCCCAAACACCTGGAAAATTATACAACCCTAATTCACAAACAGGAAGGAAAACTTAAAATCATAAAAGTGAAGTTTCGAAGTTGTGTAGTTACAATTTATGATATGATTATGAACCTTAGAGAAGTGTGTTCGAAACTCCGACATCCAGTTGTGATATATCCAACTAACAAATTAATATGAGATTACATCCTGCCAGAGTGTTCAAGTTTTACATACACTCAGAGAATATTCTTTACAATAAATTCTTTTGGTTTTAGTTATACATATATATATATGTATATTAATATTATATTATTGTTTCCTTTAATTCCTAGAGGAACATAGGGCTTCAGCCACACGTCTCCATTGAGTTCAGTTCTCCAACAACGTTTTCACCTGGCTCCAAGTCTGCCCACACGTTTTCATCTCCTCTTCACATGACCTCCTCCAAGTCACCCTTGCACTGACGACCAACTCGCCGCTTCCCTTTCGGGTTCCACTCGAGGGCTTGTCTACTGATGCCCTCAGAGTATCGCTAACCCACTTCTATTTCTTCCTGCAGGTTTGTTGCACAATTGGTTCCTGCTGGATCGGTTCGCTCCTAGAGATCCCTGTTGCTGATCTTTTCTGACTGACCATCTGATCTTGAGTACTGAGAGAAGACAGCTGTTGATGAAGGTCTGTAGTTTGTTTGAGGTGCTCTTCATGACGCGCCAAGTCTCCGATCCATAAAGTAGAACTGACTTCACATTGCCGTTGAAAATCCGTATCTTACTTTTCATACTCAGTGTTGATCTCCACACAGACTTGAGAGTAGTGAAAGCTTGTCTTGCTTTCCCGATCCTAGCTGCTTTGATCTCCTTATCAGTTCCGTCTGCCTGTAGTTGAAACGATGCTTCTCAGGTAGGTAGGTAGACAGATAGGTAAAGGAGGTTGTTTCTTTCAGATCTCTCCCATTTATGCTGATTGTTGTCTGTTGTTGTTGTTACCCAGGAATCTTCATCACCTCTGTTTTCTCTATGTTCACCTGAAGTCGTATCTTCTCTGGATTATTCTTCTGCCAACTTGTTGCTTTCGCTTGCATATCTTCCAGTTTGTGGAAAGTAAGGCATATGTCATCGGCGAAGTCCAGATCCTCCAAGTCTTTTGTGTGAGTCCATTTTATGCCTGTTTCCTCGTTGCCCACTCTTTGTCGCATTATCCAGTCTACTGCAATCAGGAAAAACATTGGAGATAGTAGGCAGCCAGCTTCTCTTACTCCTGTCTTTACTTCTTCGAAGAATTCTGTAATTTTCCCGTTGTGGATTACTTGGCATGCAGCATTGTCGTATAGCTGTTGAATGAGACGTATAATTGTCGGCGGCACCCCGTAGTAGTGAAGTAGTTGTGTAGTTACAATTTATGATATGATTGTGAACCACAGAGGATTGTGTTCGAAACTCCAACATCCAGTTGTGACATATATCCAACAAAAAAAATGATATGAAATCACGTGCTTTAAAAGTGTCCAAGTTTTACATACACGCAGAGAATATTCTTTTCGATGACTTCTTCTTCTTGTTCTAGTTATATATATATATCATTTGGTGATAAAGCACATCAGTAATCAAATCCTTTGGTCTAATACCTGTTAGAGACTGCCTTTATACAGGAAGTTACTTGGAGTTCTAATCAGAAGTTGTAACCAGCAGTGTCCACCAATTCAGGCAGAGGACAATTACTGGCCGATTACATCGGTTGGCAGTCATGCTAAATGTCACGAACTGGCAGAAGTTGGAATTCATTGACCATTGCCTCAGATCCTACTGGCTTAATGGTCTCTGACTTCGACTTGTAATTGGAAAGTCCTAGGTTCGAATCACGGTGGTTGCATACCGATAGAGAGTCTGAAGCCAGAAGGAAACAGCTACACCCATCTCTATCTTGATTTCTAGTGGTTTTGTAGCTGGTGATCAAACCTATAGCCAATCAAATCCCTACAAACCGACACTTGAAAGTATCTACATTGTTTTGATATGCAATCTACCAACCATATCTATCTACATTATAATAAACCTTTTTGTATTTCCCAATGAATGAAAAACAAAACGACATTGTTTGTACTGACGTTTCGCTACTTAATGCTAACAGCCTTGTCAAAGTAGTATTATTAAACAAGAATTTATAAAATCCACTCAGCTTATACATATAACAACTTAATCATCATTCCTCAGCATGGGTTAATTTTTCGTTGTCAAATTGGCGAATTGGTAAAGATAACAAAACCAGGTGGGTGTAGATTTTTGGATTTGATAAGTGTGTAAAATTATAAAAACTTATAAAAACAGCTTGTGTTTACATAGTGAAATTGCTTATCACATTCGTGTTGATTTTGTCATTTCATGGGGAGGGTGAGTGTATGATGCAACCAGGTCAAACTCTCTTTCAGTCCATCATTCCTATTCAGCTCAGACAATTTGGATTCCAATTGATATGAAGTGCTTCTGATGATATTAGACGTTCTTTGTGATGTCTGAAATGCTTTTTCTAGATGGTGATTTCAATATTGTCGAAATCAGTTTTGTGACCTGATTCTATAGCGTGTAGACAAACTATGGTTGATGATTTTTCAAGCTTTCCTAGTTCAACTGGATATACGTCTCGGTGGTCGGACAGATGCTCAATATACGGTGTTCAATTCTTCTGATTTTGATTTCTTTCTGGCAATGTTTGTCTGATGTATATCGCATCACATTTCAAGCACTATATTGTATAGACACAATTAGACGGAGAATCTTTAGGGATCTGGTCTTTTATATGGACAAGGTTGTTTCGCAATGTGTGTCTGATGTTTTGAAGAAATCTCTAATGTCGAGCTGATTGAGTACTCTTCTGATATCGTCTGACGTCTCTCCTCAATATGGAATGGCTGAGAACTGTTGAGGTCCATGTTTTCGGAATACGTGTTTTCGACCATACTTAATGTCTGTGTTGATTTTTTTGATGAAGTTCGTTGAGTAGTTGTTTTGCTTGAGAGTCTCAGTAATGTTTGATATTTCTTCCTCTTTTTCTTTCTCATCCGTTAACCTCAAAGAGTGTGCTCACAGATTTTTCACCTTAGTGATTGGATGTTATTTTTAGAAACGCATTAATTCTGTCGATATATACTATAAGTATTATTATTATTGTATCCTTTAATTCCTACAGGAACATAGGGCTTCAGCCGTGCGTCTCCATTGCGTTCTGTTCTCTGCTGGAGTCTTCACCTGGCTCCAAGTCTGCCCACATTCTCTCATCTCCTCTTCACATGACCTCCTGCATGTCACCTTTGCACTGACGACCAACTCGCCGCTTTCCTTTCGGGTTCCACTCGAGCAATGGCTTGTCTAGTGATGTCACTTGATGGTTTCCTCAGAGTATGGCCAATCCATCTCCATTTCTTCCTGCCTACTTGTTTCACAACCGGTTCTTATTTGGTTCGCTCCCACAGATCTCTGTTAATGATCTTTTCTGGCCATCTGATCTTGAGTGATATTGAGCGAAGACAACTGTAAATGAAGGTTTGTAGTTTGTTTGAGATGCTCTTCATGACGCACCAAGTCTCTGATCCGTATAGGTTAGTAGCACTGACTTCATATTGGAGTTGAAAATCCGGATCTCATTTTTCACACTGAGTAGTGCTGTTGACCTCCACACAGACTTCAGAGTAGTGAAAGCTTGTCTTGCTTTTCCGATCCTTACTTTGATATCCTCGTCAGTTCCATTGACCTGTAGTTGAAACGATGCTTCCCAGGTAGGTAAAAGAGGTTGTTTCTTTCAGGTTCCTCCCATTTATGCTGATTGTTGTCTGTTTTTGTTGCTGTTGGTGGTGTTGCCCAGGAATCTTCATCACCTCTGTTTTCTCTATGTTCACCTGAAGTCCTATCTTTGATGCTTCTTCTGCTAACTTGTTGCTTTTCGTTTGCATGTCTTCCAGTTTGCAAGAAATCAGACATATATCATCGGCGAAGTCCCGATCCTCCAAGTTTTTTGTGTGTGTCCATTTTATGCCTGTTTCCTGATTGCCCACTGTTTGTCGCATTATCCAATCTACTGCAATCAAGAAAATCATTTGCGATAGTGGGCAGCCAGTCAGCCTTGTCTTACTCCTGTCTTCACTTCTTCGAAGGATTCTGTAAGTTTCCCGTTGTGGATTACTTGGCATGCAGCATTGTCGTACAGCTGTTGGATGACACTATAGGTATATATATAAATATATTTTATTTGTATATATATATACATATTACATGATAAAACGCAGAGAAGAAGGTCGACGAAAAGAATATTGCAAAGTATTGGTTTTGTAGGGATTTTGTTCGATTGCATGGAGGATTTCATCGTGAGCTGACATCCTCTAGAGAACCCCTGCAAAAAGTGGGAGTACTAAATAGCCGTTTCATCCTAGTTTGGGACTCTTCACAGTACGCACCCACCACATGGGACGGGGTTCTAACCCGGGACCTTCTGGTCACAAAGCAAGCTCGTAGACCAGTGGGGTACAGCAGGTTGAAGATGAGACAGTAACTAATCGAAGAAGACATTGTGAAATGTTCGCGCTATGTCGTGGATTGGCAGAAGTTAGAATTCATGGACTGGCTATTGGATTGGGTCCAAGTGGCTGAATGGTCTACGAGCTAGCTTGCCTTGTAACCAGAAGGTCCTGGGTTCGAACCCTGGCGGTGAGTGCGCACTGATGAAGAGTCCCTAACTAGGACGAAAGAGTTGTCTGGCAGTACTTCTAGGTGGTTTTAGAGTGGTTCTCTAACTTATGTCAGCTCATGCAGAAATCCTCGATCCAATCGAAAAGAAGATTCTCTATTCATTAATCGCCATATTTTCAAATTTATTTAAACGCTTCAACTGTTTACTTGAATGGTTTACATCAATTTTCCGTCTAAACTTGATCTCATTATAAAATTAATGGGAATATGTCTGAAAATTTTGTTTTTTATTATCTTATGGTGATGACCGTTAGGAAAGAAAATCTCAACACATCTCAGTTCGTGATAATTTCCTGTCTGAACCCTATCATATTCAAGTTGATGGATGATTGGGTCACATGGGGATGGTAGAAATGACCCAGACAGAGAAAACTTGGAGGTCAACTCAGTAATTAATAATAATCATAATTATAATATTATTAGTTACTCGTAAAACATAACTAATCCTTACAAACCAAACTATAATATTATTGTTATGTAGATGATGGTAAGAAATATGTGTGTACTTTTGTTCTGTCCATTAGGTAACAAATGTGATTTTGTTACTTTTAAAATAATTTAACGGCATACATTAAAAGTCGGTCTGACTGACAAAGAATATTCTTCTCCCCAATAAAGTCTCCTTTTCAAGTGCCTACTGTTATAAGCAGTTGTAACTGTTAATAACTGATGTCACCTAACCAATCCATGACAACGCGCATTTCGTCCTATTTGGGACTCGTCATCTGGATGTGCCTACCTAAATTCCCCGAGTCAATGAGTGGTGGTGTTCCCACCGAAACTGGAACCCAGTGCCCATGGTTTAAAATGCCAGAGTGTTATCCTGTAGACCAATTGGGTCACGAGAGCAACGGTTCTTATAAATTATTTAATTCAATTTTAGATTTTACCATCTATTGATTGTAGCAAAGTGTTCGGTCTCAGGTTGACATGTTGGTGGGAACAAAATCACTCACTACGGAATGCAGATACATCCAAATGACGAGTACCAAATAAAACGAAATGTGCGTTGTCATGGATTCCACTGCTAGTCACCATCAACTAACTAACTTCGAACTACAAGCCCAGACATTGTCGAAGCATCTGCACAAGAAACCGACATGTCAACCTAAGACGAAGCACTTTGGTGCAATCAATCGACGGGAAAATCTACAATTGAACTCAATAGTTAGTTGTTTTTTTATATTCAGAAAATATATCTCTTTGTTTTGGGGTCATCATCAGAGTTAATTCTGTACAGTTTCCATTATTTTCAAAATATTCATGTACAATAAATAGGGAGTTTGACTAGCCATACTCACAAATATTAGTTGTTAGTTTTTACTTTACAGGGGATAGCGAGTACTTGACCCTACAAAATCGATAAGATGATAAATATAGCGAAAATATTCATCTATAAAACATCTATAAATATATAAATAAACATCTATAAAACACAAAATAATTGAGGAAAGAATGTCCTTTTCAATAAATTCCTCTTCTGGCTCTACAGTTATATGTATGCTTATATACATAGAATATTCTAGAATAGTAGCCAATAACAATATCGGTGTGTTTTTTAAATAATATCGATTTCTTAAGTAACACCTATGGAATCACAGTTCATTAAAGATGCTTAAATTATAATCATAATAATAATAAAGATATAGTAGCAAATAGAATATCAGCTAAAATTAGGGAGATTTCTACAAAAATTGAGGATCATTCAAACCTAGATGACCAGTGGGGTGAGGACAATATCTGAACAAGCTTCTTTTGAATGCATAAATTAGGCTTCTTAATGTGGATCCCAACAGCCAGTCACAGCAGTATTTAGTAAACGGATTCTTAAGATATGCGGTACGGTATGCAGTAAATGACTTTGAAAGCTGTCTTGTTAGCATTAATCTTGTGTTCTGTATCCACAAATGAGATAGAATAGAATAGCGCTATGCGAATAGATTTTGTTTGTCCTTTACTTAACCAACCACTATGTAGGGGGTGATGTTCGGAAATTCGACGTTAAATAATAGTAATGGCATTCGAGTTTTATTCATATACTTCTCAATAGTGCGTTGGTGGCACAGTGATTAGGACTCTCGCCGACCATGCACATGGTCCGGGGTTCGATCCCCTACCAACGCACACCCTATATCTATGGTCGGCCTGCAAAATTTGGGCTACCGATACCCATACTGAAAATTCCATACTTGTACTGAAAGTACGGTGTGGAATCAAGCTGTAATCAAAAAAATAAAAATAGTATACTCAGTGAAAGTCATACGATTTGATTCCTCTGTGAGTATATGAAAAATTTGTGTTTCTGAGTAACTGTACTAATTTTTATTTTTTATTTTTTTATTTTGATTACAGCTTGATTCCACACCGTCTTTTCTGTACAAGTATGGAATTTTCAGCATGGATACGATAGCCCAAATTTGGCAGGCCGACCATAGATATAGGGTGTGCGTCGGCAGGGGATCGAACCCCGGACCATGTGCATGGTTGGCGGGAGTCCTAACCACTGTGCCACCGACGTACAAAGCCCGTCGCGAGCAGGATTAATGATGAAGGGAAATAATTTTATTTTGATCCATTTATAAATACTTCAGTTAAGGATACAAATAATGAATATGCTTAGAGGAGTATTTGATTACTTGATGATTTTGTTTAGCCCTGATTACTGCTTACCGATGTATTATTACAATTATTATTATGTGAAGAAATCAGACCAACGGGCACGTACACGCCAAGATTGTATGGCCTACCTAAAGTGCATAAACCAGGGGTACCGTTAAGAACAATATTTGACATGCGAAATTCGCCCTACCATGCTCTAGCTAGCTAGATGGTTAGTAAATATTCTCAAACCTTAGCATGATAAGATAGTGAAATATAGCGTCAAAGATGTATTTCAATTCGTAGACAAAATCAGAGATATTAATATCAAGGGCAAAACCATGATGTCTCTGTACATAACATCTTTATTCACAAATGTACCTATAACAGAAACAGTTAACTACATATGTGAACAAGTGGATAACCAGTCGATAAACATTGGCATTCGTACTGAAATCCTAAAAGAATTGATATTAAGATGTACCATGAATGTAAACTTCAAATTTGATGGCATGCTTTACAGGCAAGTGGACGGGATGGCGACGGGCTACCCATTCTGGTTGATTTCTTTCTAAGTGAGCTAAAAAATGAACCTTTGAACAACCTTATCAGTAAACCCTCATTTTATTGCCGATATACGGATGATGCCTTCATTCTTTGTAATAATGGTTCTTATAGGAGTACAATAATTGCTGAATTCAATGAAGTACATTCGGCTATGAAATTCACATGCAAAGAGGAATCTCAAGACAGAATTACCTTCCTGGATGTCCTACTTACAAGCAAACCAGCTGGAGAACATCTCCCACTACGGCTAAGTAGGGGTGTAGTTGAAACCATTGACAGTTCGATATTGGACCATCTGGTGCAAACCGGCCACAAAGCCAGACAGCTTTGAAGAATCCTTCTCTATCATCTACCGGGTGTCTAATAAATTGCCAAAAACATCGAGGCACCATATGCTCCAAACAGGAGAGGCTATTGCAATTCGCCTCAGACAACCAGTGCTCTATTTTCAAAAGAAGCAAGTCCAGACAGCTCCTACTACTGCCCTGGCCGGCCTTCAGCAGAGACTTTAAATTCATGAAGTTGTAATATTATCTTTCCTAATTTCTCTGACATTCAGTTTATTGTTATGTTGATGCTATTGAGCTGTAATCTATTGATATTATTATTATTGATTCGATGTTATTTAAACAACATTAATACTGTTCATAACACTAATTCATTCATTCACTATTATGTGTTTATATAACTGTAGAGCCTGATGAAGAGCAGGTTATCGAAAAGAGTATTCTTTGTTCAGTATACATTCTTTTGAAAAAGATTTTGATGGGCATTTTTAATCAGTTATTATTCTTATTTGCCCTTTGCGTTCCTAGTGGAACATGGGCTAACTGAAAACCACAGAGGACTGGGCTCGTCTAACACTACTCACCCATCAGTCAACTATGGATCGAATCCAGGATATTCGGGTTACAAGACTAACTCGTTGACTAATGACCGCCATACGGATTCTAACTTCAACCTATTCGCACTATATAGTAACACTCTTAGTCAATGTCATCGGGGAGTACCTGCCCTCATACCTGACTTAGTGTTCCTGACTAGTAACGCCTTCTCACTAGAACTCCAGGCACACTATCCTACAGTTTGTAACTGGTGAGCGCTAGATTTGTTTTCAGCCACAGTCAGGCAGTCTGCACCTCTCTCCACGGCTGTCTCAAACCAATGGTCAGAGTCTTCATGGGTTGAGTCTGATTTTCGATTTGAAAGCCCACAACGCTTTCCTTATCAAGTCCTATGTTGGCTATCATTGCTCGAGGAAGAAGGTAATAGCATGGCAGGCGTGACTCGTGTCCTGGCCAACTCAGTCAATGCAGCGTCACAACCCTATCAACTTGCTTTCCCTCCTTCTATGGTGAGAGCTGTCTGCTAGCCGAAATTGGTAGACAGCAATTTACGTCATTGTTTACGTCCTAAATCAGCGTCAAGAAATAAAAAACAAGGACAAAGCTTAGCCTTGAGGAGATCACCAACCAATCACAGCAGACCGAGCGTGGGCGGGTACGATTTGCAGATATTATGGTCTGACCTTCAAACAAACAGCCACAAAGAGATGACAGAATAACCTTCAGCAGGAAAATAACCAATCAGAAGACGTTACCTCTCTACTAGCAAAAACGCTGACAATAATGTACATAAAAATGTATAAATATCTGTTGATTTTCTCAGTAAACGATCTGTTGCCTGGCCTTTGTCTTCTCTAACAATTTACGCCTAACCTCAACTCAATATTACTCATCATATATTAAACGACTTACTACGAGAGATAGATTGTAAATACCTTTAGTGAAAGACATCTAGCCTCTTCAAGTTCTCTACTTTCAACAGCCATGTCTTGCAGTCATAAAGAAGGACAGGAGGAACTGCTGCTCAAGACATATGTTCTCTTACTGATAGTCGGATATCACGTATATGCCAGAGATGTTGTGCGTTAGCATATACTAAACAGGCCTTTTGTATCTGTGCTACGATTACTTCAGAAATAAGTGAAATCAGTACAAGCCAAACCTTCAGCACCACCTTACATATGAAAGGGGTGAATCGCACTCAAAACACTCTAAGATTTCTGTTCAAAATGTCTTCAGAAGACTATACATTTTGTCAGTATCGTCACGTGGAAGGACTATCAATCCCTAAATGGCTAGAGCAGATTTGGATTATATTGATTTTGGTCACGCTTGATCTTTTTGTATATAGATCAAATGTTTTTTTACACTATTCACATGATGAACAGGATTTGATCAATATTACAAAAGTGACAGTTACATTTACAACTAATCAATGAACGCCTCAGGAATGATTTGGTCACTGGTGAAAAAGTATACAGGTTAAATAACTAAATTTTTGATAAAAAGTTCCTTAATAAAATACACTCATATTGTATTTATTCAGATGTATTCGGTTAGGGATTTGCTTTTAGATACCGTTTGACTCTGAGCATCAGCACGCAGTAATTCCAACTGGATGGCGGTCTTTACAGATTTATTTTTTGAAATTCCGTGATACTACGTTACATCGAGGAAACTGAATGTCACCGTATTGGATGATTACAAGTAGTAGTTACGATGTCTCCGCCCTTGGGTTTCTTTTCTGAAAGCGGTCAGTAAACGCGATGTCTGATATGTGGGTTTGGAGTACATGTCGTTGAGTACTGCGCTCAATAATTATTATATTACTATTATTGTTTCCTTTGATTCCTAGAGGAACATAGGGCTTCAGCCGTGCGTCTCCATTGAGTTCGGTCCTCTGCTAGAGTCTTCACCTGGCTCCATGTCTGTCCACACGCTTTCATCTCCTCTTCACATGACCTCATCCAAGTCACCCTTGCACTGACGACCAACTCGCCGCTTCCCTTTCGGGTTCCACTCAAGGGCTTGTCTAGTGATGTCACTCGATGGTTTCCTCAGAGTATGGCCAATCCATCTCCATTTCTTTTTGCCTATTTGTTTCACAATCGGTTCCTGGTTGGTTCGCTCCCAGAGATCTCTGTTGCTGATCTTTTCTGACCGGCCATCTGATCTTGAGTATTGAGCGAAGACAGTTAGCTGTTGATGAAGGTGTGTAGTTTGTTTGAAGTACTCCTCATGACGCGCCAAGTCTCTGATCCGTATAGCAGCACTGACTTCACATTGGAGTTGAAAATCCGGATCTTGTTTTTGTTGGTGAGTAGTGCTGTTGACCTCAACACAGACTTGACATTAATGAAAGCTTGTCTTGCTTTCTCAATTTTTGCTTTGATATCCTCGTCAGTTTCGCCTGTAGTTGAAACGATGCTTCCCAGATAGGTAAAAGAGGTTGTTTCTTTCAGGTTCCTCCCATTTATGCTGATTGTTGTCTGTTGTTGTTGCTGTCGGTGGTGTTGCCCAGGAATCTTCATCACCTCTGTTTTATCTATGTTCACTTGAAGTCCTATCTTCTCCGGTTGCTTCTTCTGCCAACTTGTTGCTTTTCACTTGCATATCTTCCAGTTTGTGGGAAATCAGACATATATCATCGGCGAAGTCCAGATCCTCCATGTTTTTTGTGTGAGTCCATTTTATGCCATTTATACGCTCAATAATGCTATCACTTAACTATTTAAACTGTGATCGTTCTCCTGTAGGAGTGTGTTCCTGATAAATACTGCTAATGTATGTCACATATTAGGATTTCTAGATTCAGACCTTACTGTTAACTGCCTCTAACCACCCACCATGAATAGTTTTCAGGCTTGGTAGATAGATAATATTCACTGGTTATTCTCTAGTAATTACCGAATGTACATAAATTTTAATTTAACTAGTCACTTGATGTCACGGTACAGATAAGGTTAGATTTTTATCGGTATACCTGCAGTATCCTATAAGTACAGTTAAAGCCATTAATATTAGCATCAAGTCATCGATGTTAATCCTACTGTCGTCCTTTCAGGATCGAACATAACGCTTCAAACGCTTTAAGGTTTCACTAGTCCTGATACTATTCTGTCTCCTCAAGATTGGGAATACCAGAATCATGCTCTACATAGCAAGTAGACTAGGTTTGGCTTGTCGAATTGCGGAATTCCGGGAATCCAACCCATACCTCCCACTTGAATTGCAGGCATTTCACCAGTGAACCGCTGAAGCATCCTGTCGTTAATATTACCTTTGTCTCTTTTGACTGGCTGAAATTTGTGTTAAGCAGCTTCTTTTATCTGTTCAACTCTTACCAGTAATCAGTATTCTTATTCCTATTATTTTTCTATGTCTTTTGTTACACAAACTCGAAGACGTACAGGAGAAAACCAACAAACTGGATGAAGAGACAGGCAGGCACCGAAGACAGGACTGTATGTGAACATAGATAAGATGGAGATAACGAAACAGCTGTCCAGTACTCCCAGGTTTTCCAATGGTTTTCTAACTAATATCAGCTCATGATGAAATCCTGTAACCAATCAAATCCCTACAAACCAACACTTGAATATCAATGAGATGCTCACTAGCAACTTGCCCTATTCAGGTAGGTAGTTACCTGGGGTTCTAGTGAGAAGTCGCGACCAATAGGGTCCAGCAGGTCGGGTGTGAGGACAAATACTCACCAAAGACATTGGCTAGGGGTCGCGCTATGTCGTGAATTGGCAGAAGTTAGAATTCATGGGCCATTGGATCGGGTCCCAGTGGCTTAATGGTATACGAGCTCGCCTTGTAACCGGAAGGTCCTGGGTACGAACCCCGGTGGGTGCGTTTTGCCTAAGAATCCCAAACCAGGACGAAACAGCTGTCCAGTACTCCCAGGTTTTCCAATGATTCTCTAACTAATGTCAGCTCACGATGAAAAACCTGTAACCTTCTTTCCACTAGTAAATAAACCATTTTCGCCATCCTTACACCAGCAAGCTTTACTGTTGTTATTCTTCTTATATTTATAATCCTGTCATTTATTTTTATTTTCTCATAAGTGTAAACATCATTCAAGCTCTTTAATTAATTGTCATTTTTTGTTTTCCCCCTCAACATGCTATATAAACAGAACATTAGATTCAATACTCTGTAACATGGTAAAATTTCTATAGTGTATCGACAGTGTTGTTTGAAACAAACTAACTGTTATTATTATTATTTTAGTTATTATTCGCACTCTGCGCTTTGCACATTTTTTACTTTATTCCTAATGTAAATGTGGACGAATTCCTGTAGTTACTTTATATTTATATTTTGAGTAAATTTAGATGGAATATTGTGACAAATTCTGAGAATTCCATGTTGTATTACAAGTACTTTTTGTTTTCGAATAAAGCAGATTATTATTACTATTATTAAACACTGTGGTACCACTTCGTTAGTTTGGGGCCGGGCTCATCAGTGGTGAACCCAGTATGAATCATTTCAGAGAGCAGAACCAGATCAAACCGCGTGACTTATGGCTAGCTAATATATGCGTAAAACTCGAGCTCTGTAGGAGTAAGTAATTCCATATTAGTTTGTTTATTAGATGTATCACACAGTCAGCGAAACAGTATTATTTATTGGATGACTCGGAGGGGGAGACGATTTAATTCACTCATGAATTCGAAAGTCCGGAAGGCGAACTGCCAATGTTAAATTGTAGCGTAAAAAGGAAAGAAGATGTGAAGTTAAACCCATACATTCAAACAGATATTTCGACTTCCGATCATACCATCCTATGTTAGTGAAAATAGGATTGGTGAAATGTTTGAATTACAGAACACAAAAACTAAGTAGTACCAAGGAAAATCTAAGACAGGAAGTGAGGGATATTAGAGAAGCTTTGAAACTTAATAATTACTCTGATAAATTCGTCAGAAAGTATGCAGGGAAATGTAAAAATAAAAACAAAATAAATAATTGCTTTATTCAAATTATAGTAGTGATAGTGATAATAATAATAATGACGACATGCATGTCAAACATGCGCAAGACAATGACAACACCAACAATAAGGAATCCATATCATCAGTAGTAATTCCCAACAAGGAAGGAACCTCGGAAACCACCTCACAGCGGAGAATTCTTATCAAGGCGGGAATAAAAGTGGCTGGCATTCAAATCAACCACAAACTCAATTAGAAACAAGCTATGTCGGTTAAATGGTGGACCCCGTGGAACCTTTATAACAAAACAATTCAGCTTATCTAATTCCCTGCCTGCCACGTTTGTCAGGTCAAATACATAGGTCAAAGTAGTAGAACAGGTGCAGTCAGACTAAACGAGCATAATAACCTACCAGAAAAATCGAGATTAGTTGACCCAAATAAGATAAGAAATCTGGCGAATAGTTCAGCTATAGTATTCACCACATGCAATTACACACAACCATACAATAGAATGGATGGGATAAGATGACAGTTTCAAAATCTAATACAACTAATATGGTGGAGGGGGAGATCGATAACAAAAGCTTTGTTTATCGAATCAACTGAAGAGAATGCATGTAATGGAAATGATTCAACACCTTTCCACTCAGATATCTGGAATATTCTACTACCCCAAATGGCGACAAATAAGAGAGAACAAAGAAAACTATAAAACTGAAGTTTCGAAGTTGTGTGATTATAATTGATGATATGATTATGGACAATGAATAAATTGTGTTCGAAACATCGTCATCCATTAAAAAAAAACCATTTCACTGACTGTGTGATACATCTAATAAACAAGCTAATATGGAATTCTGGCTAGCTAACTGGGCGAATTGTAAATTTCATAAGTCAAATCCACAATTCGTAAATTAAATTGAAATTCCTGCATAGTTCCCTTCAGAAACTTGAACTTCCCCATATCACAAGCACTAGTTGTCAGTGTGAGTACTATACAACTAACTACTCATCTTAGTCAATCAGTAGTTTATGTAGTTTTATGTATATATCTTTTTTTCACATTTGGTACCTATTAGTTTTCTAATGAACTTCTAAAGCCCCAAAAATCGATAAAAAAATCAGCTCTCAAAAAACTAAACTAACCTTTCTTTTTTGTATTGAATATGATCCCAAATTTAGTGATAAGGTATCCTTGAATCAAAATTGTTTAAAATATATATTTAGTCCAATTTCGTCATCATCATCGTCATCATTACATGTTTGTGTTTTAATTCCACTTTATAGAAAATAAAATTCCATAATGAGAAGTTTTACAAGTCCCGGTTGGAAATCTTTTTGATAATACTCATTTTAATGTGAAAATGTTCTCCTAGAATACTTTTCGAAAACTCAATGAATTCCCATCCTATACACATAGACACATGGATGGATAGACGCACAGACACGCACACACACAACCATCTCTCTATCAAATGATTATTATTATCCAATCATTTTTCTGTCTGATTTTGATGTTAGTTTATTGTGTGTCTGTACCACTACTTAATTATATATGTATATATATATATATACATTTATATATACATATATGTGTGTGTCCAATAAAAAAGGCAGTGGTACAAACACATAATAGAACTGCAACTTTTTGAAAAGGAAAAAAGGAGATGAAATATAAAATAATCTATACTTTAGACTAGAATGATGATGGATGACCCTGATTGTGAACCTAATTAATAACCTAACTAACAAGCATAAATGTTCCAGTCTCCACCTCTTTCTCTAACTCATTGTATTGATATGATGTTATAGTTAAATGGGTTATAGAGGGGAGAAAAAAATTTCTTTTTTTTAATTGTTGACATTAGAAAATAAAAATAGAAATTTTCGTATTTAGTTGTTTGTAGCTAGCTGTAATAGCTGAAAGTTTACCTCCAATAGAGAACTCCAGTACACGACCTCCGTTTTATTTATATAATTCTTGAGAAATATATTTTTTTATTTAACAAAAATGTTCCAAGTTTTCTTAGACGAGCACACTCTGATAACGGATGAGAGTGAAAAAGAAGAAGAAATATCAAACATTACTGAAATTCTCCTCAAGCAAAACAACTACCACAAGGGACAACATCAACAAAATCAACATGGACATTAAGTATGGCCGAAAAAGCATTCCGAAAACATGGACCTCAGCAGTTGTCAGTCATTCCATGTAGAGCAGAGACGTCAGATGATATCAGAAGAGTACTCAATCAGCTCGAAATTAGAGATTTCTTCAAAACATCAGACATACACACTGCGAAACAACCTCGTCCATATAAAAGACCGAATCGCTTAAGATTTTCTAACTAATTGTGTCTATAAAGTAAGATGCTTGGAATCTGATGTGATATACATAGGACTAAACTCACCAGAGAGAAATCGAAATCAGAAGAAATGAACACCGTGGAGCCGCCTATGTTCCACCACTGAGAAATCCAGCTGAACTAGAAAAGCTTGAAAAGCCATCAACCAATGGTCGTCTACACGCTATAAAATCAGGCCACAAAATCGATTTTGACAATATTGAAATCATCATCCAGAAAAAGTATTTCAGAAATCGCAACGAACGTTTAATATCATCAGAAGCACTTCATATCAACTGTAATCAAAATTGTCTGAATAGGAATGATGGACTAAAACAAAATTTGACCTGGTTACAACACCTCTCGCCCCCATGAATTGACAAAATCAACATGAATGTGATAAGCACTTTCATTATGTAAACACACACTGCTTTTATAATTTTAGACACTTATCAAATCCAACAATCTACACTTGGTTTTGTTGTCTTTACCAATTGACCAACTTGACAACGAAAAATGATCCCAGACTAACGAACAATGATCAAGTTAGTAAACTTCGTTTTGATACCATAACAGATGTACTATTACCTTTGTTATTTGGTTTAGTGATCTTCATTGTTATTTTGACTTTCAATATGTCCTTTCAACTTCACCTCAGTCTATTTTCTCATCTCTTAACTCTTTGTTATATATATGCTGAGATTTTGTAAATTCTGGTTTAATATTACTTTGATAAAGCTATTAGCAGCAGCATTAAATAGCGAAACGTCAGTAAAAACAATATCGTTTTGTTTTTCATTCATTGGGAAATACAAAATAAACCTTTATTATAATGAATATGATATACCCAATGCGCAAATTTTTTCAAACTGTTAAAAGTGAACTTGGTTTGGACATAAATTATTGAGTAGTACTGGGTGACATAACTGGTATAATTACCCGGAAGCGACTGTAGAAGTAAAGAATAAAAGTTATAAATTACATGGTACTCAACGGAACAAAGATAGAAATTTGATAAGGTTAAAATTGCTACTGAGTGAGAATAAAGGTAGTAGTTAAGTGTCAATTTGACAAGTGTGAAGAGGATGTGAAATGTACAACAGCGGACATATGAGAGTGATAATAGTGAATTAATTATTAAAGCAAAAGCAAACTAAAAGTAAAATTGAAAATTAAAAATAGAAGAAAAAATTAGAATTTTTTCCAGGGAACGACTAGTGAAGAGGTTAAGACCAAGGCAGAATAAAAGACTGGACAAACTTCCTCTGTATACAGAGTTCGGGGTTGTATTGACGAATTGCCAGCGCCTCCGCCATACACAAAAGCCGAAACCTGACGTCCTTTGTACCATTTGGCCTCACCTTGTCGATGATCTTGAAAGATTACTCTGATGGAGCTAGGTGGACTGAGTTCACCAAATGCTCGAGAATTGAGCTAGTAATTGTCTTCCATTGTCGTTTTGCTAACCAGCTATGATGGATACTGTTCAGAGATGCGTTTGGAATATGTGCGCTTTGTGTGTGTGCGGCCAACATAACTAGCTCCACACGAGCAGGTGAATTTATAAACACACACTGAAGTGGCCTGTCCAAAGCGGTAGTTTATCCTTCACACATTTTGTTTGCCTTTACTTTAATAATTAATTAACTATTATCATTCTCACATGCTCATTTTGTATATTTTCACACCCTCTTCATACTTGTTGAACTGACACTCAAGTACCACCTTTATTCTAGCTCAATAGGAAATTTAACCTTATCGAATGTCTAACTTTGTGCCGTTGAGTACCAAGTAATTTACAACTTTTATTTTTTACTTCTAAAGCCACTTCCGAGTAAATATATTTTTTACCAACTGTTGGTTTCCAGGGAACTGATTAGTTACAGGCTTCGATCACGAGTTGATAGCAGTTACAGAAGCATTGGAAAACCAACAAGGACAGTTGTTTCGTCCCAGTTTTGGACTCTTCAATAGTACGCACTCACTGGAGTTCCTAACGCCGGACCTTCTAGTTACAAGCCACGCTCTTAGACCATTCAGGCATTGGGAACCGATCAAACGGCCAACCCATGAATTCCAACTTCTGCCAATTCGTGAAATATGTGCTTTCCACCTGGATCATTGATTGGTATCAGGAGTACTGGGTAGCTGTCTTGTCCTAGCTTCGGACTCCTCAAAGATACTCACTCATTATTCCAACAGTGAACGAACCCAACCTGTTGACCATTCCGCTACTGGAACTAAATCGGGGAAACCAGTAGGGCGATGGGTGCGTGTTGCTGAAGTTTCCCAAACTAGGACGAAACATATGTCAAGTACTTTGTACTTCTGTCAAGGATATTGATTCGTGATTCAAACTGGAATCAATCGATACTCTGCAAAATAACACTTGGGGAAATTGATTTTTGATGATGAGTCCCAAATAGGAAGAAATGCGCGTTGTCCTAGCTTCCACTGCTAGACACCATCCACCAATTGACTTCCACTAACATACCAAGACATCTTCGAAACATCTGCACAAGTAGCCAGCATAGCCAACCTCAGACCGAACAATTCTTTCCAATGAATCAATGAGAAAATCTCAAATTAAATTAAATTAGCTAATAGATACTGCGTAATGAAAGTTCAGTGTCCTAGTATACATAATTTTCAAGAGTATTTTTGTAGGCATTTGACTTGTTTCAAGTTTGATCACGGACCAATAAAAACCAGGAAGTAATAGACAGCTGTTTCGTCAGCCTAGTTTGTAAACCCTTCATCCATCCAATCAAAGAAACAAACAAAATCCCTACAAAACCAATACTTGAAAAACTAATTTGTTAACTGAAATGGCGAAATTAATTCACGGAGAATGTTTATCGTACATGTTTCAAGTTGTTGCTTTTTAAATCTACAATTATTTAACACAGCAGATGACTAATATTTTTATCTTATGATTACTAAATACTCAAAATTCACTGCGTTAGCGCCAGTAATAGTCTCTCCAATTAGGAAACGAATGCGAAGGAATTATTTTCATTATTTTAGTGAGACTTGCTCAACTAAACCAGATTTCAGTGTAGATTTCGTCATGAACATGAGAATTATTGGAAATCAGGAGATACTGGCCAGCTGTTTCCTCCTAGTTTAGGACACTTCGCCAGAGAGTACCCATGACCCCACCAGGGTTGGAGCCCACAATCTTCACGTTATGAAGCCCAGCTCGTTGACCGTTAAGCCACTTGGGCTAAGATTCAGTGACCAGTGAATTATAGATCTATCAACTGGTAATATACAACCATCGGCTATCAGAGTCTTAGATGGTGGAACTTATTGGCCATTATTGCTGATTACAACTCCAGGACATCTACCTAGTAGTCACCAATGTGCTGGGGACTGACATTTTGATCATGGGTTTTTGTAGGGTTTCGGATTGATTTCAGTGTATCCAGTTAGAGAATTATTCAAAAACCAAGGATCACTGGATGTTTGTTTCGTCCTAGTTTGGGATTCTTCATCAGACAGCACTTACTACGTTGCTGTGAGTCAGATCTCGGAACTTCAGATTTCCAGATCAAGCTCCATGTATTGCTTGATATAAGCAGTCTTATTTGTAGGGCACATTTAGATAATTGAATAAAAAATATATTCAGTAGACAGAAAAGTGACCTGGACGTGGTGAAGTGAATCTATGCATAACTGTGGAATTCGATTAAAGCGAAAATGCCTAATGATCATTTTATGAAGGAATACAACTTTTCCTCCATAGTTCATTTATATGCTTAAGCATTTCTTGAGGTGCATCACTACGCCACCTCCTTGATGGTCGCGCTAAAATGACGAATTACTAGAAGTTAGAATTCATGGGTTGGCAACTGAATCGGATCCCAATGGCTGAATGGTATACGAGTTAGCCTTGTAACCAGAAGGTCCTGGGTTCGAACCCCCTGTGGTGGATGCGTGCTGCTGATGATTCACCAACTAGGATGAAACAGCCGTCCAGTAATCCAGTGGTACTTTTCGATGGTTCTCTAACTGATATCAATTCGTGATCAACTCGTAAAAAGAAATCTAATCCTTAAAACCAGCCCTTATAAATTGTATGCTTAAACGAAAAGTGATACAACGGAGAAAGAAATTTACTTAAAAATGACCTCGGAATAGTAAGTTAAACAGTAAAATGCTAATAATAACGAAGGTATTGTTCAGTAGTTACGAAGTGCAATCAGTAATCTTTCGTTTTCCATTCTTTATTCTACACGTTTCAAGTGGAACATAGGGTTGAAGACACTTTCAAGTAGTTCTACGAATGCTCATACGTATTTATTTCCTTTTCATTGCATGATCTCCTTCATGTTACACCCAGACACACGCCAAGCTTGTTACTTGTCTGATATGCGATTTCCCTCAATGGTCTTCTTCCAATCCACCTCCATTTCATTCTGGATATTTGTTGAGTAGAATGCTCTTTCCTTCTGATTCGCTGTCTATTAGAGTCAATTGTAGCTTGTTCTTTCTAGTCAACCACCTGAATTTCTGTATCGAATGCTCTATGCTGCACTGCAGGAAAGCATTTCAGTGAAATATATTTACAGCTTTGCCTTATAACTTAAAGTTTCAGGATTCTATCCCCAGTGAGGTGGTGCATAAACACGGAGAAGAAACAACTGCGTATTACTCCTTGACTTCCACTAGATCTCCATTTGATGTTTGTTTATTCATGGTCAAAATTGAAATCACTTGAATCCTTTGAAACAAAACCCTTTAAAATTGATCTGAATCTATCATCTAAAATGTATTTTCGAAATATAAAAAAACTTTATTTTATTTTATGAACCACATAGTGAAATAACATTGAATCATTTACCCAGTTAATGAAGGTATACAAGACACTGGAACACATTCTTTTCGCATTTCATGTAACTGACCTTTAAATTTATTGTGTAATCATTAGGTATGATTAAAACCTAACATCAGTAGATTCACCGTATTGATTCGTCAATAATAATAATAATAATAGTCAGTGAGTGAGTGAAAATATTGTTAATATCTACTAAGGAAAGTATCAGTGACTATTTTGTATATGCATCAATCAATTGAAACATTGAATACATATCAGTTTGAGAGGTCAAATACATTAGAATTTGTTTATATCAAGAGCTAAATAACTAACTAACTAACTTCGGTTTATATTGTAAATACCAAAAACCAACAAAATGCCACAGTCTCATCTCTATTTCATTTAACTTTGTCAGATTATTTGATATTGTCAGACAAACTAACCTCATCAGCGGTTACCGCATTAATTGTTCTAGAGACTGTTACCAGTTTCGAATAGTATGAATATGTATATAAGTAGTCAGATGGAAGATCTTGTCTTTCAGGCTTCTGCGAACCAGTGATTTCTTTGATGGCTTCATGATCTGTAACCAGTAATTTATTACTTTAAATGTGCTTTGGCGAAGTTCAAAGTCCTAGTCCAACCTAGGAATGCGAACGCTCAAATGACCTTGAACGGATGATATTGGTTGGTTGAAGAAACCTACGATTATTCTAGCGCGAAAATGAACGCTGTTCATCTGCTCAGGTGCAAATTTCACCCAGATCATGTATTTCAATACTGTCTGGATAATGGATTGATAGGACGTACTCGTATATGTAGTTCCGGTGCTTCAATGAGCCTGTAACCGTATTCACAAGTTATTGATGGATATATATTTAGATATACAGAGTGTAGGAAACGAACAAGTGTTCGTACTGGTAAGTGACACTCTCAGTTAATTGTCTTCTAGAAACTTTCTTTGCTAAAAATCGAAACTTTCTTTGAGGAATGTACTGTTTCTTTGCCATTACTGGATTTTGAAGTCCGGAGTGAGGTCAACTGCCGCTCAGACAGAAAATATGTTGACGTCTACTGTGCAGTGGTTTCAGTTTTGTCGAGATTTAGCCTCATTGAAAATGAACAATATTACACAAGTGTTAGGAGGAGTCGGTGTTATCGTTCACATCGACGAAACAGTGCTGATAAAGAAGAAATACAATCGCGGACATGCTAGAGCTAACAACGTTTGGGTATTGGGAATTTATGACACCCAAATTCAGAAAGGATTCATTGAACTTATTCCAGACAGGAGTGCCGACACTCTTCTGCCTATTATTCAAAGACTCGTTTTGCCTGGCACTACTATACACACAAGTGAATGGGCAGGATATAGCCGATTATCGGATTTAGGATATATACACAACCGAGTTAACCATTCCGATGAGTTCGTCGATCCTAGAACAGGCACCCACACTAATACAATAGAGGGGTTCTGGGTAAAGTTAAAAAGTAGAATAAGAGCAATCAATGGCTCTCAAAACCAAGTTATTTTTAGTAACCTGGATGAATACATGTATAGAAATTGGTTTAATTTAAAAGCTGATACTCCCCATTATAATTGGGATACAATTTTATCTCATATCAGAGAAAAATACCCTGTTTAATCTTTTTTCATGCTTTTTTGATGTAAATATACGTCATTTTTTGTGCAAAAGTTCCTCATTTTCTGATTGGTCGGCTCAAGGTCACTCGTGCTTTCGCATCCCTTGGGACGCTATTGTAGAACTTTGTCTGTGCTTTATTTGCAGGATTCACAGGTTATCTTTAAGCCGATATTTTTAAATCCTGTATTGTTTTTACTGTTCCTTTGGGTTCCAAATGGAACTTAGGGCTTCAATAAAACATCTTCACTTTGTCCTATTCTCCGCAATCGTCTTCAGCTGGGCCCACGATTGCCTATAATCTCTCATCTCCTCCTCGCCACACGATCTCCTCCATGTCCTCCTCGGATGCAACACCCATTGTTTCTCATCCGAGCTCCACTCGATCAACCGCCTCACATGCGACGTCATTCGATGGTCTCCTCTACATATCTGTTGGGCAGTTGGTTCCTAGTTAGTTTGTTCCCATAGTTTCTTGTCGCTAATTTTATACATTGTACTTAGAAGAAATGCACAATCATTTTTCCAGGCTTACTGATATAATATCCTATTCCTAAGATTTTATGTGGTTAAAATTACCCATAGCATGTAATATTCTTGCCACCTGTGACATTTATTTGTAAAAGTCTAGTCGTCAAACTGGTGCGTCTGTGGCATAGCGGTTAGGACGCTCGCCGACCATGCACATGATCTGGGGTCCGATCCCCGGCCAACGTACTCCTTTTTTCTCGCTAAGCCAGAAACAAATAGGCTGGTGAAGAGGAAAGGTTGGGCATGAGGCTAGCAACCCCATCCTGTAAAAATAAACACTGCTATAGAAACTTCAAGCCACTAGCTTGAAGCCCTATGTTCCACTGGGGAACGTGAAGGAAAAAAAGTCGTCAAACTGGAAAGATTTGTCAGAGTTCTGTCAGAGGAATTTTAGTTATGCAGATTTCGATGATATAAAAATATTCATGAAGACGTCTCCTTGAACAAACTGTATGATATATTGGGGACTAACCTTAACCTTATGTCTAGATGTAGGGTTGCCAGCAACCTATTCAGGAAAATTCCTTACTGGGGTTTACATTCAGCAATGAGACACAGGGATGAAGTAATTATTGGGAAATTGCTTCATGTCATATCTGAAAAGCATTTAGATGAGTTAAGATGTTAGATCATGTGACGTTTACCGAAGATATATGCATGAAATATTTGTGAAATTCGGCAAGATGTTAATTTATGAAGTGAATGCTTTCACTAAAGTGTTGGTTTGCAAGGATTTGATCACCTTTTTTACTCCTTCACGTTCCCAGTGGAACATAGTACTTCAAGCTAGAGGCTTGAAGTTTCTGTACAAGCAGTGATAATTTTTACAGGATGGATTTGTTAGCCTCATGACCAACCTTTCCTCTTTACCAGGTTTTTATTACTGGCTCAATGAGGTAAAGGAGTACGTCTGTGGCTGGGGGTCGAACCCCGGAGCATTTGCATGTTCGGCGAACGTCCTAACCGCTGTGCCACCAACGATTGATTACACGATTTTCATTATGAGTTGACATCAGATAGAGAGCCAATGGAAAACCAAACCAGCGAGTACTAGACAGCTAGATGTTTCATCCCGCTAGTTTGGGACTCTTCAACAGTGCGCATCCACCCCCGCAGGAGTTCGAACCCAGGACCTTCTAGGTACAGGGCGATCTCGTAGACCATTCAGCAACTTGTGCCCAACCCAATGACTAGCCCATGAATTCCAACCTCTGCCAATTCACGATATAGGGCGACTGACACTCGCCAATGTCATCACACACACCCAACCTGCGATATCCTTCTGGTCACGACGTCTCACTAGAACCTAGGTAACTACCCCACCTGAATAGGGCCATTCGCTGGTGAGCATTAGATCGATGTTCAAGTATTGGTTTGCAGGGATTTCACTGGTCCGCGAGCTTGCCTTGTAATTGGAAAATACTGGTTATAACAGTGTGAGGTTTAACAAAATAAATTTTGTCCGATACCCCTTGCTAGTCAAGTGTTGGTTTGTAGGGATTTGATTGGTTACAGGATTTTCATCATGAGCTGACATTAGTTGGAGAATTGAGCTCCAGTACTCCCAGGTTTTTCAATGGTTCTTTAACTAATATCAGCTCATGATGAAAATCCTACTCCTTGCTAGTCTTCCAACGGTTCTCTAAAAGATATCATCTCATTATGATGATATGATAAGAACACACTTTTCAATGTCTATCTGAATTTCGTTACTTCATTATTTAATTTTAACAACACCGTTTTGAAGCCATTCACATTTATCTTTCATCTTCATCCATTTACTCAACCTGAATCCTTGACTTCTACTCAGCTGTTCACGATTATTTCGGTCACTATGCCTCTAAAAGCTTGGCACTCTTACGTAATATGTTTTGCTTATTTTATCTCTCTTATTTATAACCCACCTAACTAATGTTCAGTTTATACTCGTAAATCAAAAATAGGTTTTTACCTTTTCTATTGTATACGAAGAATTCCATTGACGTGTGTAGATATTTCCTTTCAAGTCTATATGTAATCACTGACGAACGATCTCCTGCAACAGAGCATGTACTGGCCAGGTATTAGAGAAGAGGTCGAGAAGTACATAACACCGTGTACACAATGTCAGCTGATGAAAGGTGACCAGTACATATGACCGTCACGGCAGTCGATTCCAGTGACAGCAGTGGATGATCTATGGTCCGTAGATGTAATGGGACCTTTCCCACAGACGTCCAACGACAATCAATACCTTCTGGTCATGACAGAACATGCCACACGATGGCTAGACGCAGTCGCAATCCCCGATCAACGAGCGAAAACGGTGACAGAAGCAGTGGTTCGACATATAGTTGCAAACCACGGTGTACCAAAAGCGATAATGACATATCAAGGTCCGTGTTTTGAAAACGAAGATTTTAAAATTCGGTTACAATAGTTAGGTATCAAGAAAATTAGAACAACGCCATATCATCTACAAATGAACGGGCTTACGGAGAGAAATAACCGCACCCTGAAAGAAAAGGCTGACCACAAAGGGTAGTAACTAGGAGACAGAGCTTCCACTGATTCTGCTAGCACATCGTGCGTCCGCGCAAGAAACGACGAAGAAAGCACCGCTTCAGTTGATGTATGGAAGGAAACCACGACTACCGACACATAACAAGACCTGGCCAGGCCATCAGCGTTGGAGTATGACGAGATGGCGGACGGAGCGGAAAGAAGCCATCAACAACGTAAAACGAAAGCAGAAAGTGGACGCTGTGAAAGCCGAACAGAGGGTAAAGGGGAAGTACCCCGCATTCGAGATCGGAGATCAAGTCAAATGTAGAGATAGGTGAAACACTGGCAGATACGTGCCAGGGTCGCAAAAACTGCTACCAAAGTGGGAAGGACCATACACGGTCACCGCGAGACGGGGTCACGTATATACCATCAAAAATGCAAGCAGAGAGAAGCGGGTGAACGTCAGCCAGCTCCAGAAATGGATACAATGAGACAAGCCAACGAAGATGCCAGCACCAAAAAGATCAAGCCAACTTCAGTCTAAACTATTTGACGGGAGAACGAGTGTGGTGAAAGCTTTCTGCAAGCCAAAATTGTAAACAACAACTCACGTCAATGTTTACGTCCCAAATCGTAGTCATGAGAAAAAACAAGAACAAAGCCTAGCCTTGAGGAACTCAACAACTAATCACAGCAGACTTAGCGTGGGCGGATACTCTTCACAGATAGATTACCGGACTGTAAGAAACGCCCACAAAGAGATAACAGAATAACCTTCAGTAAGACTACAACCAATCAGGAGACATTGCTTCTCTGCTAACAATAACGAATACTAATGTACATAAAAATCTATAAATATCTGTTGATTTTCTCAAAAAATGATCTGTCGCCTGGCCCTTGTCTTCCGTTGTTACAGTGTGAATGTGGTGTTATTTGAATGATTGCCTATCGTATATATTCACACAATTTCCTTTTCCTTCCGCATATCTGTGAAGCAATAGGTGGTCTATATGATGAGGTAATTTTATCATGTGCAGTCTGCAGGAAGACTTGGACATAGGTTTCGTGATAGTTGGCACTTACCAGTCAGCAAGGCGTATCTGCTACCTTGAACGAACTCATGTCCCTTCTGAGATTCGAACCCACGTCACCCAGTGCCACCTGCAGTCAGAGACGTTACCACTGACCTCTTGTCGGACTCTATTGGATACTTTATTGGATACTAGCCAGTAACTAGTGTAACGTGTCTAGTTCTATCTTCAGTGCAGACTGAACTCTATCAGTCAAGCTTGCAGATACGCCTTGCTGACTGGTGAGTGCCAACTAGCACGAAACCTAGGTCCTGGCAAGGTTTTCTGCGGCCCATTGCCTGCAACCATCTAATACCAACAATTCACAGTGCACCGTGATTGCGAGCCACCTATTGGCAGGGTGGCCACATTGCAAGCTCGACTGACTGACAGAATTCAGTCTGCACCGTCAACATGGACTAGACAGACACACATTACACACTAGTCACTGACTAGTGTCCAATCAAAAATATCCTGATTTTGTTTTGCTTTGCTTTTCTTTCCACCCCCTTAATTAATTAATGTTCACTAAACTGAGTCCATGATACTAGAATATTCTTGTACTTTTTCTGGGCTTACCAGATACTACTGGTCGCCACTTTCTAACCAGATAATTAAGGGTTTGTGAGCTTGGGACTATTTTAGATTGTGTATTGGTGAGAGCTGTCTGTTAGCCAAAATTGTAGACAACAGTTTACGTCAATGTTCTCGTCGCCAATCGAGGTCATGAGAAAAAAAACACAATAACAAAGCTTAACTCACCAACCGATCACAGCAGACTTAACTTGTGCAAATACGATTCGCAGATATATGACCTGACTTTCTAAGAAACAGCCACACAGAGATGGCAGAATAACCTTTAGCAGGAAAACAACAAATCAGAAGACGTTGCTTCTCTGCTAACAATAACGCTGATAATAATGTACATAAAAATCTCAATAAACGATCCGTTGCCTGGCCCTTGTCTTCTGTCGTTATAGTGTGCGTCGGTGGCACAGCGGTTAGGACTCTCGCCGACCATGTATATGGTGCGGGGTTCGATCCCCTGCCGACGCACACCCGATGCCAATGGTTTAGCCTGCAAAATTGGGCTACCGATATCACATGCTGATAATTCCATACTTGTACGTGATGCCATTTGTATGTTCGCCTATCGTATATATTCACACCGATTTCCTTTTCCTTCTGCATATCTGCGAGGCAGTACGCTGTCTATATTGATAAGGTGATTTCACCCTCCACACCATTCCTTCTAACAATATTATGATGTTATCGTATGATGAATACATTGACAATCAACACTAAATCCTTGCCTTGTTTACATTGATGAAAAGATTGAAAGCATTCGATATAATTGTGTACATGCAAGAAAATATTTGTTATTGAAGGTTTTCACGATTCATACCTGTTCACTACATTAACGTAGTGAATTAACAAATGTTAAAATTGATGATTTATTCCGACTGCACACAACAGTATGTAGGTTATCTGAACAAGAAAAAAAGAAATGTTGTTTTCGGTTGATGATACAATACATATTGATTAGAAGAGGAAGAAAAAGATTTGTTGATGTATTTCTGTATTCACCTTTATCCCTTAGTCATTCATCGGCTATTTACATGCATATCAGGCTGTGTGAATGCCAGTCAGATAGCCACAGTATAAGCAGGTATATACACCTTCATCTATCTCTTATTAAATATGATTAGAACTGCAGTAAGGAATGCTGACCGGCAATTAGTTTATTGGTGTTAAGCAGACAGTGACTTGTCAATCAGTCTATGACAGATTTTATGGACAAATTAGTCACTGACTGACGCTAAACATTAGGAGTTTGTGTGGTTGACAGGTCCGATAGCTGAGTCAATTTACTCTCAAAAGATCCATCCATTGAAATCATACATGGAATAGACAACTTACTAATTTTTTGTAGTTGGGTGTCTACCTCCAGTTGAAGGAACCTTAGGATAAGAAACATTTGTGTTTCTGAAATGTATTGACTCAGAGCTTGCCTTCTTAAAAGCCACGCTCGTAAAAAACGGCTAGCCAAACCGATTTACTGACAGGAATAAGAAAGATAAGCACTGTAAACTGGTCACAGACTCAGTTCCAAAGAAAGCCTTATTCATGAACTTGGAATTCAGAGGTTGTCAAGCTTAATATGTGCTCAAAAACCAATTGTCTAAATCACTCAGTAAAGTGTTCTTTGCAAGTTGTTCTCTATCTCTGTAAAAGATAAGCTCCCTCGTCTGGTCGAATACATGTGCATCTATCAGCTCACCTGCTCTTGTGCAACAAGGTACATTGGCCGCAGCCAGAGATCGCTCTCCACATGGATACGAGAACATAATCCAGTGTGGTTTTACAAGGGAGAAAGAAAGGGCGTGCGAAGCTCTATTCTAGAACACCTGATCGACTTCTGTCACTCTACCAACCATGACCATGATTTTAAGATCATCTACCGAATCTATGCTAACTTCATGGCCGCGTTTTCTTAGTTATAAATTTCCAGAGACAGTGGAGGCCTTATTCTGCAACCTTGGAGGAACTCATGTCCCTTCTGAGATTCGAACCCGCGTCACCCAGTGCTGCAGTCAGAGACGTTACCACTGAGCTATTCGGGCTCGCGACTGACCTCCTCTAGGACTGTAGTGGATATTTTGATTTGACACTAGTAACTAGTGTGATGCGTCTAGTCCTCTCTTTGGTACAGACTGAATTCTGTCAGTCAGGTTGTAATGTGGCCACCATTCTAGGTAACTCGCCATCACGGTGTACATTGTTTGTGATGATATTAGATGGTTGGAGGCAATCGACAGGAAGCCTTGGACCTAGGTTTTGTGCTAGTTGGCACTCGTCACCTCAGTGGTAACGTCTCTGACTGCAGCACTGGGTGACGCGGGTTCGAATCTCAGAAGAGTAATGAGTTCCTTCAAGGTTGCAGATACGCCTCGTTGACGAGTGCCAACTGGCACGAAACCTAGGTCTAAGGCTTCCAGTGGCCGATTGCCTCCAACCATCTAATATCATCACAAAGTGGAGGCCTTAGTCATTCGTGAATCAAAGCTATACGTCTGTGTACCAAAGAAGTATGTACAATCCCTACTTCTGCCTTGGCCGTAGAGGGATAGACATTTATTTATGTATTTTGTTTATTTATTTATTCAATGTACCTTTCCCCCAGTTATACGATTATTATTATTATTACCATTCTCACTTTGAATCGTTTCCATTTGTCCTATTTGTCATTATAAATCCAAAAAATGTTTTTACAGTGTTGAATCTTATGAAATTTCCCATCATGATACGTAACGCTTTATATTAGCCTACTAACCCTATAGTTATACACCCCTTTTCGACAATATCTATACATCTTATGAATTATTCTATATATGACATTGTTTGTTTTGCTACTTGACATTTAACTATGATTATAATCACAAATATTTTAGTTGCATTTCATATTATTATTAGTAATATTATTATTATTTCATGTATTCACACCCCTTTAATTTAATTCCCTCACCTGATATAATTTCTTATAAATAAAAAACCCATTTATATACGACTGTGCAAATTGATAATAAATTTTCAAAAGAATGGATACTGAACAAAGAATACTCTTTTCTGTAACCTGTTCTTCATCAGGCTCTACAGTTACTTATACATTATAGTGAATGAATGAATTAGTGTTATGAACAACATTAATGTTGTTTAAATAACATCGAATCAATAATATCAATAGATTAGAGCTCAATAGCACCAACATAAAATAAGCTGAATGTCTGAGAAATTAGGAAAGATAATATTACAAGTTCATGAATTTATAGTCTCTACTGAAGGCCGGCCAGGGCAGTAGTAGGGGCTGAACTTGTTTCTTTTGCACACAGAGCACCGGCTGTTTAGGTTGAATAGTGATAGCTTCTGCTGTTTGGAGCATGCGGCACCTGGATGTTTTTGGCAATTTATTAGGCACCCGGTAGATCACAGAGAAGGATTCTTTCAGGCTGACTTTGCGGCCGGTTTGCACCAGATGGTCCAATATCGAACTGTTAATGGTTTTCACTACACTGGGAGATGTTCCTGAGTGAGCACGAGAAATCAAGTTCCAAGAGCAACGGCCGATATAACTCGCTCCTCAACAAACGTACTTGAATTAGTAAATACAATTTGAATTGGCTAGTCTAGGTACTTCATCTTTCAGTCGAGGAATCACCATCGGTCGTGTAGAAATCATGATTTGTAGTTTATCAGCACTAGAAGTTCTTTAAACTGATTTTCTTAATTTCCTCGTGATTATCTCACTTCGTATATTGCCCATGAATTGCAGTCGTATATAAAGAGGCTTCTTGCTTAAGGATAATGAGTAGTCCTTTTCCGCTTTCTGTGTCATTTGTTTCTTGACAAATTTGTCGGAATAGCTATTTTCAATCAAAGTATCATATACAATGCTTAATTCATCTTCAGTTACTTCTTCTGATCACATAGCTCTAACTCTGAGGCTGAGGGTCTTCACTAAATTTCTTTTGGACTTGAAAGGAACGAAGCTGTGAAAATGTGTATATTGTCCTGTCCAAGTACTTTTTCTACGTAAATTTCTTGTTATGCTACCATTTGATTTTCTTGTAAGTAGGACATCCAGGAAGGCAATTAACCCTAGTTTGGAATTCCTCTTCGCACGTCAATTTCATACAATCTATTTTATGGATGATGTTGGTTTTATCTTAGATTGGGGTATACCCCCAAGCCAACCTATCAAACCAAAAGCCCCCAAGGAAACCACAAAGAAAATCGCCTTACCATATATAAAGGACATCTCAGAAATCACCACAGGACTCTTCAAACCTTTAGGAATTGACGTCGTCACTTAGCTGTATGTCAACCAATAGACTCAACAACGAAAGAAGATAACACCAATATCATCTAAAAAATAAATTGTAACAATTGCGACAAACACTACATTGGCCACAGTGGACGTCCCCTTCGTTTTCGTATCCACGAACATAAGCTAGCTGTCAAAAGACATGATATCCACTCCTTCCCTCATATCGCTGCATACAGACAACCACAGACATCAATTCGACTGGGACAACCAACGTTCAAATATTAGACAGAGGAAACACCAAGAATGCTAGCCAGAGAATTTTTAGAAGCCAGGTATTCCATTGAATCATCAATCAATAGACACATCGAGATAGACAAAATTTACCAACCGATAAGAAGGAAATCTCACACACAAAGGGACAAAGTTCAAGTCAAAGAAACAATGAATTACAATACAAATAACCTGGAAGGTGTGAAAACACACAGAAACAACCAAAAAGTCACATCCAAGGTCACCCGCCAGGAGAGATGATTAATAAACTCGTGGAGAAATCTAAAAGCCCACTTCAAATTGAAGTATGCACTGAAGATGTCGCCTAGTAGGGCGATGAAAGCTTCGCAAATTAACTATCCAGCTCAAAGAACACATCCACATCAAAATCACCCACCTGAGCTACAAATCTTCTCTACCATATCTACTTATATGATCAGAAGATATTGTGGAAGAATACGGTCAAAATTTATAACAAAAATAACATTCTTTAATGTACAGTCTGTAAATAATGTTTATTCATTCATATTGATGACCTCCAGATGAATGAATTCAGGTATAAAGCCTTGAGAAGAAAAAGCTATTCATCCACTTAATACACAAAATAAAGTATTCAAAATTATATCAGAGATTCGAAACTACACACCCTACATTCCATAGTACGTTTTTCAAGGACAAGTCTTACCAGTATCTAATTGTGCTGATGATTTCTTTGTGAAATATAATTGCAATTGCACATCAACTTATGAAAATGAATCGTCAAAAAGAAAATTTTATTCACTGTTTACATCTTTTTCTAATGACTCAATATGGGAATGTTTCGTTTACTCACATTACTCCCTGGAATATACTTTGAAGTAGAGATATTGCTGGAAAGCATGGACTGAAACCTTTACAAATGCATTCCATGTGATTCAGTGCCGATTTTGAGTCTTTCCTGGACTGCTTAAGAAAGATTTTGCTTTGCTGCGTCGGGCACTGAAAGCTGTTAGTAGGGGAAGTGGGATTTCGTTAAACCAACTGGTTAACACTATTGTGGATAGACATATAATGTCATGTAAGAAACTAGCGAATACTATATTGTCAGACTCCGAGCATCCTCTCTATACGCAGCTCTCTCCTTGCATTTCATATGGTAGAACTAGAAGTAACTATAGGATGCTATATGCCAGGACTACCAAGTACAAAAACTCCACAATACCTTATCTGGCACAGCTGTTATGTGATGAGAAAACTGATAGGTGTGACACGATCACCTTACTGCGGCACTCTAACAAATAGTTCCCATTAGCTTTTGTTCTCCTTTCTTTGTTACTGTTATATTGTTGCACACATATTCTATTACACACTAATTTTATATTTCATATCCTGTGGTGCATTGTTTAAATATGTGAATGCAATGCTGTTCTTTTTTACTTCTTTTATTCATCTTTTTTCTTTTTGTTGTTGTTGCTTTTTATTTTTAATATCTTGTAAAATTTATGAGGTAATTAGATGCAATATTGTAATGCACACTGAAAATTCCATACCTGTACCACAAATACTGTTTGGAATAAAGCTATTATTATTAGTAGTAGTACAAGGAACCTCAAGTTAAAAATGAACTTCAATAGACCTGTAAGTACTCTAAAACTCGGGGAATTAATGTCCTCGTGCAGCCAAATAAGTTTTCAGCATTTCGTAGGACCATTAACTTAATATCAATTCTCAGATGTTGAATGATTGGTCATCAAACGTGACAATGTTTTGTGAAATAAATTGATATCACTTCCTATTCAAGTATCTGATATCGCAGGTCTTACAGAATCCAAGCTGAACAGCAGTTGGCTATGATAAACGTTGATGTCACAAGGTGAATAGAATAAAAATTCTAGGCTACATTTTATTGGCAACATAAATCGATGGTCACCTCACGTTAACTCAACAAATATGAATTACAAACTCCTAAATATGACCACTTTAATGTGAATATATCAGTTCACTCGCTGATGTGAAGCTAGATCTGTAGATCGTTCTGTACGCGTCCTTCAAGACTGTGTTAGTGAAACCTACCCAACATGACCGTTAAACTAAGACAGTGATTCATTCAGACGCACTGTAGGTGAACTGCTTGTCAGCATCTGACAAAATATCTTGCCTAACTTGATATAAGTATAAAACTTGGACCCTGTGGTGGAGCATAACTTCATCACACATAAGATTTTGTTTCGATAAATCACACAGTGTGGTTATACGGTAATATTAACTGATGACGTTTCGAGCACAAACTATTGCTCATAATCATATCAAGTTACTCACACAACTTCTTTCCTTCATTTATATACATGTGTGGAATCGATTAGATATTGGAATAAAAGTCAATATGAGATAATGAAAATTCATAAATAATAATATGAGTGTTACAAATCAAGTACAATCAGATGGGAAATAAAACGAGTGTTTTTACAGTCAAAATAAGTAACTTGTTAGAATGTTGTGATGTGCTTGAATTCAAATAGAATTTTAAGATTATTTATTATCCCCCTCTGATTTGACTGACTGATGGTAATAATATCTTCCATGTATATCTCTGGTATTTGCAATGAGTCATTTCTGTTGCATGTGTTTGGTGTTGCAGACTCGATGAACCAGGATTCAGTAATCAATCCATCTCTATCTCTACTTACCTATATTACTTCTTAGAATTTTGACTCTGTCCCACCCACCTTATTGTGTGGTTATGTGTTAGTGCATGCAGTGCGATGGCTGACTTTTTTTCTAAATTACTTATCGTCTCGGGGTCAATCATTCTTATCTCAGCTAAATTCTTATGTTCCGACAGGTAATCTCACTATTCGTGATCTACTAGTTTGACTTATGTAGTTGACTTAACTGGCAGTCATTGCAGGGTATTTTGTAAATTATATTAATTTTGTAAATTGGTTCCACTGGGTCTTTTAGCCTACAGAGCTTGTCTCTACCTCAATGAGTTTGTAGGTTTGAATGCCACTCTAATTCCTCTTTTATCAAGAATCCTACTTAGTAGGGCTTCAGATGTTGCCTCTTTATTTGGTATAACTGTAGATGCCTTATATTCTCTCTCATTTATGTTATCATTATTAGTTTCCTCATTATTTTTATTTAGCTCTTGACATTTACTAACCTTCCTAATGAATTTTACAGGATATCTGTTCAACACCACAGCCTCTCCTATATGTTTCATTTCATCGTTCAGGTCGACTAACTCTTCATTTAGATTCGTTTACAGGGTAAACATAAACCTAACCTATGCAGTGTGTTTATGACTCCAATCGATTGCAGAAGCTTTTGTCATATGCATTGAGAAATAGTAGCTATGTGTTCAAAAGAGGCTGGTTCTGTCACTGCATCCACCATGAATTTAGTCTTGTTCAGCTTCTTTCTCCTTAGCCCTTTTCATTCCCTTCACATATATATTTTGTCTCATCTTTGGTCATAAAAATATCATTGCAGTCGGTTTCTGAGCACCTTGTAATCTCATCTGTCTATTTCGTTATGTAAATGTTATTCCGACCATATTCATAATCCCGTATTATTTTTCTCTCTATGCTTGTCGTAATTATTATTCATCTGTCATTACACCTAAGAACTTCCACATCAATCTGAAGATTATTATTTCCCTTGAACCTCACCATCGTTACTAAGTGAAACTATATAATAGTTGTAACTATGCTAGCTTATGTGTATGTGTATAAATGGTGATCTTATAGCTACTCAGGATGAAATAGTCAAAAAGATATCCTATCTGAACTTCTTTTCTCTCTGATGTTTTGACTGTTATTTACTACGATTAACCAGAAACCAGGGAGTACTGGACAGCTGTTTCCTCCGTCCTGGTTTGGGACTCATTGGCAGTACGCACCCACCACAGGGGGGTTCGAGCCCAAGACCTTCCGGTTACAAGGCAAACGTATACCATTAAGACAATTGGGCCCGATTCAATGGCTAGTCCATGAATTCTAACTTCTACCGATACGTGATTTAGAGCGACCACCGGTTGAAATTCCATCCTCACACTTGACTGGATGTAACTTACTGGTCACTACTTCTCACTAGAACTCCAGGAAACTCCATCCTGTAGCAGGTCACTAGCGAACCGTGGCAGTGGTTGCGTACTGCCGATGATTCCCAAACTAGGATGAATCACATGTCCAGTACTCTAGTGCTGGTTTTCAGTAGTCCTTTAATTGGTATCAATCCGTGGTCAAACTGGGAAAACGAACCTAATCCTTACAAATCAACTCTTGGAAATTAACTAGAAAGACGAATAAATTATGAGTGTATTGTTTCAAATCCCCCCAGGAAAGCTCCAAATATCTCCCACTTTGAAAGCTGTGGGCCTCAGGATTTTCAGTTTGTCCTGGCTATGACAACAAATGTGACGGTAACACACAGTGGCACATAGCTGTAGAACTGTCTATTTGGCAGAATAACTTACAATGATGCAAAAATATAAAAATCTTTGCATTGAAACTTCAATCTGCAAAATGTCCTTCACATTCTGCTTCTTTTATCTTCATTTCAAACTTCCACTTCATTGTTTCACACTGATCTTCATTTCTCCTCTTTGCAACGTAATCGATCCGTCCACTGTTAATGGTCTTCGCAGGTGACATTTCCTACTTGATGTAGTGTGAAGACATTTAAGGCATTTTAAGTGTTTCAGCACTGATTTTAGTATTAACTATGGAATAGTAGTTCCACTATGCTGTGTAATAAACATACAAGTAGAAGAAATGGACTGACTTAAAAGAAACCAGAGCAACTGAAATTAATACTCAATAAAATCATCCAGTTTTGCTTATCTAGACATTGGTAGCTTCCACCTGAACAGCTGTAATACAGCGTCCATTCAATAATCACCAAAGAAACTGCTCTGAAAAGACGCTTCAAACGGAATTCATTTAAGTGTAGGTTTGCAGGGATTTCACTGGTTACACAGTTTTCATCATGAGATGACATTGATAAGAGAAAACCCGGGAGTACCGAACAGTTGTTTCGTCCTGGTTTCAGACTCTTTCGCAGCAGAAAGAGATTGATTACTGAATCCAGGTTCGTCGAGGATCAACCTCTCATCAAGAGAACTAAACTCTAGTGAGATAAAACTACTCGAGAAAGGACTAAATTTCAATGTAACAGTTAGTAGCTTAAGACCAGAGGATGTCATTTCTAAGATACAGTAGCACTAGGTTCAATAGACAAGACGACAGCTGAAGAGGTTCGAGAATAATGTGCGTTAACCCTGAAAAATCAACAGAAAGCAAAATCAAACTTAACAAAATCGCAAAGAGAAGCTGTAATTAGTCTAAAACAGGATAAAAAAGACATTGTCATTGCAAAAGGTGATAAAGGAAACTCTACAGCAGTTTTGGATAAATCTGATTATATCAAGAAATTCACTGAACATATTGAGATGGGTCCATATGAGGAAACTAAGAAGCCTGTAGATACAGGAATGAATAAGGTTAAGAAATCTATAGCGGATTTAATACGCAGAATAGGTGAGTTTAAATGGTTTAATTCAATGCCTAAGACTAATAATGCTAGTAGAATGTATGGTACTCATAAAATACATTATATATTTTATATATTTTGATTTACAGCTTGATTCCACACCGTATTTTCAGTACAAGTATGGAATTTTCAGCATGGATATCGGTAGCCCAAATTCAGGCTGACCATAGATATCGGGTGTGCGCCGGCAGGGGATCGAACCCCGGACCATGTGCATGGTCGGCGAGAGTCCTAACCACTGTGCCACCGACGCACACCATAACATTTTGTTTAATTCTAACCTCAGAGAAACCTTGCATTCCGCATTGGTAATAATAATATTAACTGATGACCACGTTTCCAGCACAAATTATTACGGCTCATAATCATAACAAGGTACTCACACAACTTTTTACTTCATTTATATGTATGAGGAAAATTGATTAGACATTTGAATAAAAATCAATATAGGATAATGTACATTCGAAAATAATAATATTAGTGTTATCAAAAGATTTTTAAGATCATATATTATCCTCCTCTGATTTGACTGACTGGTGGTGACAATATCTTCCATGCATATCTTTGGTATTTGCATATAGTCATTTCTGTTGCATGTCTTGGGTGCAGACTCAATGAACCAGGTTTGTGTAATCAGCCTCCCTCTCTCCACCCAAATAGATTACTTCTTAGAGTTCTAACCCTCTCCCACCTTATTGTGTGATTGTGTATTAATGCATGCAGTGCAATCGCTGAGCTTTTTTCTAAATTACTTATCTTCTCGGGATCAACCTTTCTGACCTGAGCTGAATTCTTATGTCCCGACAATCTGATTACCTCCGACCTACTAGTTTGACCTATATAGTTGACCTCCCAGTGAACAGCTCAGCAATTGCACTGCATGCGTTAACACACAACCACGCAATAGGGTGGGAGATCAAAATTCTACTTCAATTCAATTCACATACATCACAATATTCTAACAAGTTACTTATTTTGACTATAAAAACACTCGTCTTATTTCCCATCTGGTTGTATTTGATTGATAACACTCATATTATTATTTCTGAAAGTACATTATCTTATATTGATTTTATTCAATCAAATGTCTAATCATCAATTTCACTCATGTATATAAATGAAGCAAGAAAGTTGTGTGGGTGAGTGGCTTGATATGATTACGAGCAGTAATAGTTTGTGCTCAAAATGAAATCAAAATAAAATCTTATCTATCTATGATGGAGTTATACTCTACCACCACAGTGCCCAAGTTTTATACTTTATATCAATTTTGAATATTACATAATTGTTCTGTTTCTCACTGTCTTTAGATTATAAAAAATAGGGAATAGAAGCATAACGATAACTTCATATATTTTAATAATAATATAAAGTTGAAATGAGGCCAGGCAAGAGAGGAAAACCCTACTAGCATTCTATCACACTTTACTATCTCCTTAAATATACCTGGAATATTTTCCCTAGAAATATATGGATATATGAATCTATATCTATTGAAAGTAACGAAAGTGTATGAATTGTCCAACCTTATTAGAAACTTTTTATTCCCCTCAATTATTCTTATGATTATTTTTTTCAACTGGGATTCAATTATTTCTTCTCTCTTCAACCCAGGAAATAAACAAAAGAAGAAAATGGGATTAATGAAAGCTCTCATATCCACACACTCACATATACACACATTCGTGTACAGCTTTTCCTCCATAATCAAGGTCAGCAGGAAGGAGCAAACAGAAAAACGAAACAAACAAATCCCACTTCCCATTTGACCCATCATTTTTCCTTCTTACTTCTTTCTTTCCCCAACTGCCACCCCCATCCGGTGAAAATTTCGTTGATTTTTCATCAAACCAAAAGGAAAAAATAATAAATTTTTCATTTCTGTGCATAAAGTAACATTCAGGTTAACTCGTAAGATCAATAACAATTCAATTGATTCTTTATAAGATCTGTAGTGTGTTAAAATGAAAATGAAGAGATCAGTTCAATAAATGTATCAATGCCCCCCCACGCATGAATTGGCAGAAGTTGGGCTTCATGGTCTGACTGTTGGGTCGAGTCCCAGTGGCTTATTAGTCTACAAGCTCATCTTGTAGCCTGAAGGGAAGTCCTGAGTTCGAATCCCCTCTGTAGTGGGTGCGTGCTGGTGATGAGTGACAAACTTGGCTGACGAAATAGCTGTTTAGTAGTACTCCTTGCTGATTTTTCAATGGCTCTCTTGTGTTGAGAGCTAGCTGCTAGCCAAAATTGGTAAACAGTAATTTTCGTCAATGTTTACGTCCCCAATATTGCTCATGAGAAAAATACGAACAAAGACTGATTCAACAGCCAATCACAGCAGACTTTGCGTAGGCGGATACGATTCGTCTAACTTTTAAAGAAACGCCACAAAGAGATGAAAGATTAACGTTAAGAGAGAGAGAAACCACCAATCAGAAGACTGTGTTTGTTTGCTTACAATAATCTATAATAATGTACATGAAAATCTATAAATATCTGTTAATTCTGTAAATAAACAATCTGTTGCCTGGCCCTTGTCTTCTGTTGTTATACTCTGACTGATTTCAGCTTATGAATTAAACCTGTAACTAATTATATCCATGCAAACTAACATCTTTTTTCTTAACTTATGTTTCATAGTTTAAATTTCTTGTCGGAAACTGTGCTGGTGTATAAAGGTGTTGAAAGTTTTGACTCTTAGATGTTAAAAGAATATTGGTTAATTTATATTGAGAATAAATGTTTGATCTGTACAGAGACACTGCCTCTTAGTACGGATTCTTCAGCAATCTCTAACAGTTAACACAGGGTTATTTTATTGGTGATAGCTAGCTGGGTAAACCTATTCAGCATTATGTCATTGAGATAGAATCCAGTGGTAAGCTTATGAATACACGTGTGTGTCAAATCCCGACATATATCTTTCATTGGACACTAGGTGGTAACTAATTTTATGCATGTGGTCTTTGATGGTGAGATAGATTGAATTCTATGAGTTATTTCAGATTGGACTGTGATGGCAAGCTACTTAGCATTGTGACCATACTGCAAACTTGACTGATAGAACTGATAAGTGATATAATTACTCATAAGTGGCTTTAGAAGTGAAAATTAAAAGTTGCAAATTACGTGGTAATCAGCGGTACAAAGAAATTTGATCAGGTTAAAATTGCTATAGAGGGAAGAGTTTGAAAATACCCAGATGGTACCGAAGAAACTGCTATTTATGAGCGTCAAATTTAAAGGTGATACCGCAGCTGAGATCCTGAAGAATCGCTTATGCAGATCACTGGGGAAAGCCTTCTTTGCGGCTGAACTACAGATCCCTTTCTATAGCCGACAAATGATCAGTGGATGTGTGAAGGACAAACTGCCGCTTTGGACGGGCCACTTCAATGCGTGTTTATAAATTCACCTGCTCGTGTGGAGCTAGCTATATTGGCCGCACACACACAAAGCGAACATTTTCCAAACGCATCTATGAACATTATCCAACATAGCTGGTTAGCAAAACGACAATGCACGACAATTGCTAGCTCACTTCTCGAGCACTTGGTGAACTCAAGCCACACAGCCCCACCAGAGTCGTCTTTCAAGATCATCTACAAGGTGAGGCTAAATAGAACAGAGGGCGTTAGGTTTCGGCTTTTGTGTGTAGCAGAAGCGCTAGCAATTCGTCAATACAACCCCGAACTGTGTACACAGAGGAAGTTTGTCCAGTCTCTTATTCCACCTTGCACTTAACGCCTTCACTAGTGGTTCCCTGTTAAAAATTTGATTTTTTCTTTGCTTTTTTATTTTTATTTTTACTTTTAGTTTGTTTTTACCTTAATAATTAATTCACTATTATCACTGTCATATGTTCCTTTCGTTCATTTTCACACCCTCTTCACACTTGTTGAATTGACACTCAACTACCGCCTTTCTTCTCACTCAATAGGAATTTCAACCTTATAAAATTTCTATCTTTGTACCGTTGAGTACCACGTAACTTACGACTTTTATTCTTTACTTCTAAAGCCACTTCTGAGTAATTATATCAATTATGTCACTTCCTATTACTCAATGATAGAACTCAGCCTGAAATAGTACTCAGGATTGAATATATGGCATTGGTTACAACCTAGTTTCTAATCAAAGGACCAATTACAGTCCTGCAGATGGTCAATCCTGAGTCTGAACAGCCCAGCGGTAACATGTGTAACTGCAGTAATCGGTAACCAAGTTTCAAATCTCAGACATAAGTTCTTTCGAGACTGTATATACACTTTTGCTGACTAGTAAGTGTCAAAAAGCACAAAACCTAGGTCCAAGACCTTTCGCCGATTGCCTTCAACCGTCTAACAAAGATGCCAGTTTATTGCATAACTGCCGGTTGATGTCATCGGTAAAAGTATACGTCTTAATACTCAACTTTCGTAGACCCCACTGGTCAAGACTTCTTACTAGAACTGCATGCACTCAATCGAGTAGTCATTCAGAAGTGAGCATTAGACCAATTTCCAATCATTGGATTGTAAGGAATTCATTGATTTTACAAGTTAAGTGAATAATGTTTCATATTTCTGCATGAAAGCTTCTATTATCATTAATTGTTCTCAGCAGTTCATGACACTCACTGGATTATTTGGTTAATCTCACTACGAATAGTTTTATTTCTGTGTCTAGTGTTCTGTTGTCAGCAAATCATATTCCCTTCAAATATCTTTATACTGCAGGTGGCATGATTAAATCTTTCCACATATATGTATTGTGTGTCGGTGGTCCAGGGTTCAATCAATGACTGACGCACTACTAGACCTCGCTTAGCCAGCAGCAAGCCAGCCAAAGAGTGAAGGTGGGCATGGTGCTAATAGTTAATTTGCAAAGCTTTCATCACCATCCTAGGTGACATCTTTAGCGCATACTTCAATTTGAAGTGAGCTTTTAGATTTCTCCACGAGTTTATTAATCATCTCTCCCGGTGACCTTGTTACAACCAACATCATCTACAAAATAAATTGTAACAACTGCGAAAAACACTACAGTGATCAAAGTGGACGACACCCTCTTCGTCTTCGTATACACGACCATAAGCTAGCAGTCAAAAGACATGATATCCACTCCCTCATATCACTACATACAGACAGCCATGGACATCGACTCGATTGGGACAATATTCAAATATTAGGCAGAGAAAACAACAAAAATGCTAGAGAATTTTTAGAAGCTTGGCATTCCAGTGAATCATCAATCAATAGACACATCGAGATAGACAAAATTTGTCAACCGATAAGAAAGAAACCTCACACACAAAGGGTCAAAGTTCAAGTTAGAGTAACAATCGGTTCCAATACAAGTAACCTAGAAGGTGTGAAAACGCACAAAAACAACCAATCACGTCCAAGGTCACCAGGAGAGATGATTAATAAACTCGTGGAGAAATGTAAAAGATCACTTCAAATTGAAGTATGCGCTGAAGATGTCACCTAGGAGGGTGATGAAAGCTTGGCAAATTAACTATCCAGCTTAGAGAACACAACCACCTCAAAATCATCCACTTGAGCTACAAATCTTCTCCATCATATGATGCTAATAATTTCACCCTAGAAAGCATAACCAAAACTAAAACTTTACAGCTTAAAGCTTGGAGCCTTACTTTTCCCTTGAAATCCAAAACGAATAACGAGTACTGCAGTTATACTCGGCAAATTTGTGTACTCAACAGGGATACTCAGTATCAAAGTAAGCGAAAGTAATAAAATAAAATCGATTCAAATAAAAACTGTCGGCATAGTTACTTGGACGTTGGGAAGAAAGTGGTGGTAAAGACTGGCCCACTGGCGACAATTTCGGCCATGTAATTCATAGATTCAGATGTCGTATATTTCAATGCTTCTCCTCCACTGCAGATTTATCAATCTGGCCATTGATTCTCCTTTTAATGAAGTTGCCAATTTCGCGTCATTTCCTAAAAGATGTGACTAATAACTAAAATGGGAACCAGCTAACCACAGGAAAGGAGAACATGAAGTAAGAGTTAGCATGCGTATATTTCATACTTTCTGCGCAAAAGTTGCATTTTCCCGAAATTGTATCGATGAGACAAACACAGTTTTCAAGTTTTGGTTTTGTAGGGAACTTTTGTTTGATTGGTTGGAGGGTTTCATCATGAGCTGACATCGGTTTGAGAATCATTGGAAAACAACCTGGGAGTGCTGGACAGTCGACTGTGTCACCCTGCTTTGAAACTCTGCAGGGTTCAAACCCAGGACCTTCTGGTTACAAGGCTAGCTAGCTGGTAGCCCACAAGCCGCTGGGAACCGATCCAACGGCCAGCCCATGAACTTTAACTTCTGCCAATTCACGACACAGCGCGACCAATTCGCAATGTCTTCTTCGATGAATTACTGCTACAACCTACTGGTGGCGGCTTCCAGCTAGAACCCTACGTTAACTGCCTGAATAGGGCCAGTAGCTAGTGAGCATCGGATCAATTTTCAAATACTGGTTTTGTAAAGAACTTTTCTCTGATTGGTTAGAGAATTTCATCATCATCTAGTGGGTAGTCATGAAGAGTAGGATACAGCAGGTTGAAGGTGAAGCAGTAACTCGTTGAAGAAGACATTGCGTAGAGGCCGCGCTATGTTATGAATTCGGAAAAGTAAGAATTCCTGGGCTGGCTGACCATTGGATTGGGGTCTCAGTGGCTTAATGGTCTACAAGCTCGCTAGCCTTCTAACCAGAAAGTCATGGGTTCGAACTCCACTGTGGAAGGTGTGTACTGCTAAGGAGTCCCAAACTAGGCTGACAAAACAGCTGTCTGGCAGTACTCCCTGCCTGGTGGTTTTCCAATGGTTCTCTAAAAAATATATCAGCTCATGATGAAATCCTCCAACCAATCAAATAAAGCTTTGTTTCAGACAAGAGATAAAAATCGATATTCTGATATGATCGCCATTTTTGATTTTCAACAGAAAGGCTATGCAGAGAATCATCTCTCTCCACCCTCTGCATTGAAAAAACTATTCCAAACAGATAATATTTTGGTGATCGCTGATGAGGTTAGTTTGTCTGATACCATCAAATAATTTGACAAGGTTAAATGAAATAGAGATGAAATTGTGGCATTTTGTTTTGTTGGTTTTGGTATTTACAGTATAAAGCTTAGTTGATTAGTTATTGGTATAAACAAATTCTAATGTCTTTGACCTCAAAATGGATATACATTCAAATCTCGGAATTGATACACACATATGTACAAAACAGTCATTGATAGCTCCCTTTTGTACATATTGATAAGATTTTCACTCACTCACTGCCTATTATTATTATTATTGACGAATCAATACAGTGAATCTACTGATGTCAGGTTTTAATCATACCTAATGATTACACAATAAATTTAAAGGTCAATTACATGAAATGCGAAAAGAATGTGTTCCAGTGTCTTGTATATCTTCATTAACTGGGTAAATGATTCAATGTTATTTCACTATGTGGTTCATAAAATAAAAACAAAGTTTTATATTTCGAAAATACATTTTAGATGATATATTCAGATCAATTTTAAAGGGTTTTGTTTCCATGGTTTCGAGTAATTTCAATTTTGACCATGAATAAACAAACATCAGATGGAGATCTAGTGGAAGTCGGAGAGTAACAGATAGTTGTTTCTTCTCCGTGTCTACGCACCACCTCACTGGGGATAGAATCCTGAAACTTTAGGTTATAAGGCGAAGCCGTAAATATTTTTATTATTATTGTATTATTGTTTCCTTTAGTACCTAGAGAAACATAGGGATTCAGCTGAGCACGTCTCAGTTGCTTTCGGTTCCCCGCCAATGTTTTCACCTGGCTCCACGTTTGCCGACATGCTTTCATCGCTTCCTTACATGACAAGAAACTGTGGGAACAAACTAACTAAGAACCTGTTGCCCAACACATATGTAGAGGAGACCGTCGAATGACATGGCGCGTGAATCCATTGCTCGAGTGGAACCTCGGATAAGAAACAATAAGTAATGTGTCCGAGAGAGTCATGGAGGAGATCGTGCTAGTTGGAGGAGATGAGAGATTACAGGCAATCGTGAGGGCAGCTAAACAGGATCACAGAGAATAGGCCAAAGTGAAGATGTCTAATTGAAGCCCTATGTTACACTTGAAACCCAAGAGAACAGTAAAAGCGACACAGGTTTTAAAGATATCGGGTAAAGATAACCTGTGAATCCTGCAAATAAAGCACAGGCAAAGTTCTACAATAGAGTCCCAAGAGATGCGAACCCACGAGTGACCTTGAGCCCACCAATCAGAAAAATGAGGGAGTTTTGCACAAAAAATGACGTATATTTACATAAAAAGGCATGAAAAAACATTAAACAGGGTACTTTTCTCTGATATGAGATAAAAGTATATCCCAATTATAATAGGAAGTGTCACTTTAAATTAAACCAATTTGTATACATGTATTCATCCAGGTGACTTAAAATAACTTGGTTTTGAGAGCCATTTATTGCTCTTATTCCATTTTTTAATTCTTCCCCAGAATCCCTCTAATGTATTAGTGTGGGTGCCCGTTCTGGAAACGACGAAATCATCGGAGTGTTTAACTCGGTTGTATATATATCCTAAATCCGATAATCAGTAATATCCTGCCCATTCATCCTTGTGTACAGTAGTGCCAGGCAAAACGAGTCTTTGAATAATAGGTAGAAGAGTGTCGGCACTCCTGTCTGGAATAAGTTCAATGAATCCCTTCTGAATTTGGGTGTCATAAATTCCCAATACCCGAATGATGTTAGCTCTAGCACGTCCGCGATTGTATTTCTCCTTTATCAGCACTGTTTCGTCGATGTGAACGATAACACCGACTCCTCCTAACACTTGTGCAATATTGTTCATTTTCCATGAGGCTAAATCTCGACAAAATTGAAATCACTGCACAGTAGACGTCAACGTATTACCTGTCTGAGCAGCAGCTGACCTCATTCCAGACTTCAAAATCCAGTAATGCCAGAGAGACAGTATATTCGTCAAAGAAAGTCTCGACTTAGCAACGAAAGTTCCTAGAAGACAACTTACTGAGAAAGGCACTTACCTGTAAAAACACTCATTCGTTTCCTACACTTTATACATTTAAATATATACCCATCAATAACTTGTGAATACGGTTGCAGGCTCATTGAAGCACCGCAACTACATATACGAGTACGTCCTATCAATCCATTATCCAGACAGTATTGAAATACGTGATCTGGGTGAAATTTGCACCTGAGCAGATGAACAGCGTTCATTTTCGCGCTAGAATAATAGCAGGTTTCTTCAACCAACCAACATCATGCGTTCAAGGTCATTTGGGCGTTCGCATTCCTGAGTTAGCTATTCTTGAACTTCGCCAAAGCATATTTAAGGTAATAAATTACTGGTTACATATCATGAAGCCATGTAAGAAATCACTGATTCGCAGAGGCCTGAAAGACAACATCTTCCATCTGACTACTTATATACATATTCATACTATGCGAAACTGGTAATAGTCTTAAGAAAGATTAATGCGGTAAGCGCTGATGAGGTTAGTTTGTCTGACAATATCAAATAATCTGACAAAGTTAAATGAAATAGACATGTGAATATCGCATTTTGTTGGTTTTTGGTATTTACAATATAAACCGAAGTTAGTTGGTTAGTTAGTTAGTTAGCTCTTGATATAAACAAATTCTAATGTATTTGACCTCTAAACTGATATGTATTCAATGTTTCAATTGATTGATGCATATATACAATAGTCATTGATTCTTTTCCTCGGTAGGTATTAACAGTATTTTCACTCACTCACTCACTGATTTTTATGATTATTATTGACGAATCAATACAGTGAATCTACTGATGTCAGGTTTTAATCATACCTAATGATTACACAATAAATTTAAAGGTCAATTACATGAAATGCGAAAAGAATGTGTTCCAGTGTCTTGTATATCTTCATTAACTGGGTAAATGATTCAATGTTATTTCACTATGTGGTTCATAAAATATAATGAAATTTAGGATATTGGAAAATTTTTATTTGAATAAAGTAAGAACAACAGTTTTGCAGCAGTTGTATACAGAAGACTGAGTACGTCACTAGCCATAGCCTATCCTGCAGCTGTAACGACAGAAGGCAAGAGTCAGGCATTTATAATTATTCCCTTGGGTTCCTAGTGGAACATAGGGCTTCAATTGCACGCCTCCACTTGCTTCTGTTTTCTGCTGTACTTTTCACCTGCATCCATGTTAATCCATACTGTTTCAGTTCCTCATCACACGATCTCCTCCATGTCACCCTTGATAGTGGTCTGAACCCACATCTGCTCCTCTCCTTGATCTTGTGTCCAGTAGGCTCCGTCTCCACTTCCTTGAGATTGAAATGAAGTCTATCTGGTTTTTGGTGTGTCCATCTGGTGAAATCCATGTTGCCTTGTGTATATCCCTGTGTTTGAACACACTGCCACCAATCACCAAATCACTGAAGGCACAGAAGTCTGAGAAGAGTTCACCATTTTCGTTCATTTCACCGAGGGCCTCACGACCCATGGTGAGTTCTCTTCCTGTATTGTCTCCTCCCAGCTTCTCAATCATATCATCCATCAGGATTTTGATATCGCTCTTTGGGACGTTGTCCATTACTGCTTGTAGTTGTCCGTAGAAATCCTCCTTCTTCTCATGTTCTGAGGCGTTTGTAGGCGCGTAGCACTGAATGATTGTAACCTCCCTTCCTTTTGAGTTGAACCTGGCTGTCATTATCCTGGAGGAGATTGGCTCCCACTACATGAGAGCTTTAGCCGCTGCTGGTGACATCATGATGGCTACTCCCTCGGTGTGCTCGTGATTGTCCTCTGGGTGACCGGAGTATATTATTGTCTCTCTAGTTGGTAGTTGGCTCTTTCCACATCCGTTTCATCTGCTCTCGCAGATTCCCAACACTTCTATTTATATATCTTCTCATTTCTGCGGCTACCTGAGCAGCCTTTCCAGTTTCGTACATTGTACGAATATTCTACGCCCCCTGCTTATTTTTGCTTTCATCGAAAGAAGGCACATCGGCTGACTGGCTTCCCGAAGGCTTTCACCAGCCTGCGTCATTTCACTTCCCCGATTCCAGCGAAAGATAAGGTTATTGTTTGTATTTTTAGAATTTTTAATATATTTGTGCGTTGAAGTTTTAGTAGCAATTTGGTTAAATTTTGGGGGTGGAGTTGCTAGCTCCACGCCCCAACCCTCCCTCTTTATCCGGGCTTGGGACCGGCTAGAATACTAGTGACCTAGTAATCTAGGCGAGGTTAAGAGTCAGGCAACAGATCATTTATTAAGGAAATCAACGCATATTTATATATTTTCATGTACATTACTATGGATATTTAAGTAAACAAACACAGTCTTCCGATTGGTTGTTTCTCACGTAAAGTTAATCTTTCATCTATTTGTGACTGTTTCTTGAATGTCAGATCATCTATATGTTAACTGTATCTGCCTACGCAAAGTCTGCTGTGGTCGGTTTTGAATCAATCTTTATTCACATTTTCTCACGACAAATCTTGGGAACGTAAATATTGACGTAAATTACTGTCTACCAATTTGGCTAGTAGACAGCTCACACCACACAGCTAAGTTCGTTCCCGTCTTTCGAACAACTTGCTCTCTGGTGCAATCAAAATTCGATAGATATCCTTCTCTTGTTAACAGCTCCAACTGTATATACAAATTTACATGTATCTGAGGGAGCAGTTACATTGGAAGGACAGAAAGAAGAAGGGCATATCTAAGATTTTCTGAATATGTACCAAAAAGCTTATGTCTAAAGGGGACAAATGCTTTGAACAGTGCCATAACCAGGCACGTCCTCGACACGGGTCATGAGGTGGACGTTGAAAAGTAGTTTAAAATTGTCAATAGACAAAAGAGCTTGATTCTCCTCAAGTTTGATGAAGCCATCTCCATCAAGAGCGTGGAACCTGATTTATACGTCCAGGAAGGAGCGGTTATCAGTCTTTCTTTGCCCTGGTAACTGGATATTTTCATCCTCTCTTTCATTTGATTACGTAACGCCGAAAGTTTCCATTATGCATGATCCCTATTGTTTGGAATAGTGTTTAATATTACATATATACATATTATTACTGTGTGCATATATTGATTGACTTTTGTTTAAAATGAACTCTTTGCAAGTATGTTAGAATTGTTTTTGTATATATATTTAATAATGTCTTTGGCCTGTAAGCAGCTGATGAGAAGTCAACGAAATAAACAATGATGGTACCATTTTATTCTGCAAAAACCGCTCTTGTTCTTGCTTTGTTTAAATCGATTTAGGGGAATAAATGTATGAAGATTTTTTAAGTTGAGAGATTCACATGAATTTTGATGTGTTTGTCTGGGGGCGACTTGATTGATTTGAAGTTCTATCATGAGCTGACACCAGATGGTGATGTAATGAAAATCAGATGGTACTGGATAGATGTGTCATCTTAGTTTGGTATGTCTCAGCACTACACAAAGGCATCATCCTACGATGCATCAAACTGATAACCTTTAGGTTAGGTGGCAAGTCAGTCGACCATGCAACCAATGAGTTATCTTTTCACAATACTTCAGTTCATTATGAGCTGACATCAGTTAGAAAACGACTGGAAAACCTGGGAATATTAGACAGCTGTTTCGTCAGCCTAATTTAGGACTCTTCATCAGTGCGCACCCAACGCCAGGTTTCGAACCCGCGACTGGCATTGGCCAATGTCATCGCTGCATGAGTATCTGTTCTCACACCCGACCTACTGTACTCTAGTACCCAGGTAACTACCTACATGCACAGAACCAGTCGCTAGTAAGCATCACATGTCAGCTGATGACGAAATCCCTGCAAACCAACACTTGAAAACCTAGATTACGTAAGAGCATTCACTATTTTTTTTCTCTATACCCAGTTATTTCTCACAGACTTTGACTTATTTGTGTAACGACAGAAGGCAAGAGTCAGGCAACAGATCATTTATTAAGGAAATCAACGCATATTTATATATTTTCATGTACATTACTATGGATTTGTAAACAAACAAACACAGTCTTCCGATTGGTTGTTTCTCACGTGAAGTTAATCTTTCATCTATTTGTGACTGTTTCTTGAATGTCAAATCCTCTATATGTTAACTGCATCCGCTTACGCAAAGTCTGCTGTGGTCGGTTTTGAATCAATCTTTGTTCACATTTTCTCACGACAAATCTTGGGAACGTAAATATTGACGTAAATTACTGTCTACCAATTTGGCTAGTAGACAGCTCTCACCACATTTGAAAGATAAGGTGTTCAGCGAAGCGTTACTCCTCTTTTGAGCAATATCGCTCTCAAGCTGTACAGTCGCTTATGTGTAATAAATTTGCCTTAGCAACAAAAAGAGTATATCCAAAGATGTACCTCATTAGAAATGTAAATTTTAGAGAAAAAATTACGCAGTATTAAAAAAGGCGTTTATCGGGGAGAAACTAAAATAAAATTGAGTAAGTTGAGTGACGTAGTAGTATTTTTATGAATAATCCCCATCGAGACATTAGTGAAAACTAAAGCGCGTAGTTCAGCGAAGAGTCTCCTTTCGGCGGCGAATTTATTCACTAAGCTGTACAATCGCAATTGCATATAAATATACTTATTTTTATATGTGTGTGGGTACATTAGATCTGTCTGATAACAATAAATATTAGTTACGGTTATTGTTGTCAAGACGTTTCAAAAATGTGATGAGTAATAAAATTGTAACCGGGGGAAGCGGGTGAAGATTGTTAAAAGGGTAGTGGTGATGCGTTGTCAAAATACATAGTTATCAATATTGATCAACACACGAAAGAAGTTGAATAAGCGTAATACGGTTACGCAATAAGGTGGGTACTTTAATGAGTGAGTTGTGATAAGGATGGACATAGAAACGAAGGAAAGTTTGGAATTATATAAGAGTTATAAAAACTATAAAATTTTATAGGGAGTTAGAAAAGAAGTGACCAGCCACTTGTGAATGGGATGAAGTCGAATTCAATTTATCTGACAGACTGCTTGATTGCGTCCTGTACGTGGTAGGATTTCTCTGTTAAAGAGAATCAGTGCTGAAATGACGACGAGTGTTGGTGTTAGGGTCGGTGAATGAGTTACGAGTTGATGATGCGTGTCTAGATGTGAGTACATCAGAGTGTCTTAGTATGTGTTAGTGTGTGTTTTGTATGGTAAGTGATGTGCATATACGTAAATGACACAGAGAACACATCAAAATCTCCGCACCCCCCCAGAGAGAATTGAACTCTTGACTCTTAGTTTACTAGACCAGTACACTAACCACTGAGCTATGGCGGTTCGACTTCACCACTCTAACATCAAAACTATTGTAATTTTATTTATTTTTTTTGATTTACAGCTTGATGCCACACCGTATTCTCAGTACAAGTATGGAATTTTCAGCATGGATATCGGTAGCCCAAATTTTGCAGGCCGACCATAGATATCGGGTGTGCGTCGGCAGGGGATCGAACCCCGGACCATGTGCATGGTCGGCGAGAGTTCTAACCACTGTGCCACCGACGCATTTTGTTCAAGTCACGTTTATTTTCTAGGGATGAAATCTGTGGCCATACCGTTATTTCTTTTCCTTACATTAAGGTCTAGGAAATTAAATTTGTTGTCAGGGTGGATCTCGATAAGACAGTCTAATAAACCAGATACGTGACTCATATCATAACAAGCAGGAAACATATAATCAACACGCCTTCAACACGTGCGTCGGTGGCACAGTGGTTAGGACTCTCGCCGACCATGCACATGGTCCGGGGTTCGATCCCCTGCCGACGCACACCCGATATCTATGGTCGGCCTGCAAAATTTGGGCTACCGATATTCATGCTGAAAATTCCATACTTGTACTGAAAATACGGTGTGGAATCAAGCTGTAAATAACAAATAAACAAAATTATAAGTTGCTTCATGAGTTTCATAGAACTCAGCCGCGTCTGTTAAAGATAACCCATGAAGTTATCGGTCAAAACTGGTCGAATACGCAGCCGAAAATATCGATTTATATACTGCAAATTTATCAAGGGATGAATGAAAGAAGGATAATCAACCAGTGGAATCAAGGATGCACATTTCATCCCAATTTGCACTCGTCCTCCAGCTGGATGTACCCTTATTCTCCGGCGAGTGATGGTGTTCGAGCCTTGTTGGGAGCACTATGAATCACTTACTGGGGAATGAAGGTACATCCAGCTGGCAGATGAGTTCCAAATAAGACCAAATGCACATCCTTCAAGTTAAATCCTTAGACATCGTCCAAACACTCGCACAAGAAGCTGACATGTCAACATTGCCCGAACACATCGATCAAATCAGTCAGTTGGAAAATTCAAATTGATTTAAATAAGAATAATCAACCAAATTTGTCTGCATGAGGTGATTGTAATTTTTCAATTGAATTTTAGATTTTCCCATCGACTGATTGATTGGACCGAAGTGCTCGGTCTCAGGTTGACATATCTGTCGGCTTCTTGTGCAGATGCTTCAACCATATCTAGGCATGTAATTAGAAGTTAACTGTTGGATGGTGACTAGCAGTGGAATCCAGGACAACGTGCATTTCGACCTATTTGGGATGTACCTGCATTCCCCACCCCCTCCCCCAAATGAATAATTAATATAACCCATTGCACAGGAGGTGGCTGGCTCTTGTGGACCAAGACGTCTAGTGGATAACACTCTGGCGTTTGAAACTGTGGGCACTGGATTTTAGCCTCGGTGTCGGGAACATCATAATCACTCAGTGACTGGGAACGCAGGTACATCCATCTGACGAGTCATTCCTAAAATGGACGAAATGTGCGTTGTCCTGGATTCCACTGCTAGTCACCATCCACTAGTTTTAATTTTTGCCTGAATATGAAATAGAATTTTAAATTCTAAAGTTGTTAAATATAAGCATAGTTAGTAGTACTACATATATGTAATAACTTGTGTGTTTCTCCGAGGAAACTGTTACAATTATTAAGAAAAAATAATTGCGGAACAATTGCATATTGAAAATTACTTAACTTACTTATGTTAATTGAAATGTACCGCTCAAGAGTGAGTGTTCTGTTTAATAGGCTTTCTTTTTTCTTTTTTGAATGCACTAAAATCAACATTTAACGTATTATTCCACTCGGTTTTTTTTATTGGAAAAGTTATTTAGCTATGTGTGAGTTTTATTTTTTATGTGTTTTTGAATACTTGTTTAAATAAACTGACCTAATTGCGGGAAAAACAAAAGTACTAAATAAGTAAATAACTATCTGAACATGCTTAATGTGAATATTTTTAGATCAAAGTCATCAACTAGGTTATTAATTCTATCTAATTAAATAGGAAAGGATAAGAGGTATCGTGAGGTATTTTCGCGCACAGCATTATAGCAAGAGATATTTTATGGAAAAAATTTGAAAGAGGTTGCTTCCCGCTCACACTTATCTAACTAGGAGGCATGATTTCAACCACAGGCAGTCGGACAGCACGGATGAAGATGTCAGAGTCAGCCAGCCAGCCAGCCAGCCTTGATCGGAAAGGCAAGATACACCTTCACCAATATGAAATCAATATGGAAATTTTCTGCATTGAGCAAGAACAACAAGATTCGGATTTAGAACGCAGGTGTTAAGTCAGTCTGTTGTTCTATACGTGTCAGGAAAGGATTTCCAGAAGGTAGCAGACTTTTATCAACACCTGCCCACTTCTGTGGTTCCATATGGGAGATCAAATGGCCAACTGGCCAGTCAGAAAGAATTAGCAACAAGAAACTCTGGCTGGGAATAAATCAACCAAGAGCTGATTGCTCAACAAATATCTAGGAGAAAATGGAGATGGATAAAGCATACATTGAGGAAACCATCGAATGATATAGTGCGCAGTGCAGGCCATTGTTCGAGTGTAATCCAAATGGGAAGCGATCAGCGGGTCGTCAGTGCTAGGGTGACATGAAGGAGGTTGTCTGTTGAGGAGCAAGAGATGAGAGATAATGGTCAATTGTGGACCCAGCTGAAGATGACAGCATCGAATAGAACGAAGTGGAGATGTGTTGTTGAAGCCAGCCGTATGTTCCACTCGGAACCCAAAGCAACAATAATAATATTAATACAACAGATATTTTAGCTGGATGTGTAAAAAGGTTGATAAGACACTTTTAGCGCAACCTACAGTAATATCTGATATGATATTTACAGTATTCTTCTAAGAGTTATATAATACGAAGTTACATAAAACTAACTACTTAATGAAATTTAAATCGCAACTAACCGCCTCTGATCCACCTATTCAAGTTTATGCAAAAAAAAGAGTGCGGCAATTTTGACTTGCAATAACTTATATCCTCATTCAATTCAATTCAGTAGTTTTAAGTATTGAGACGGACTACTTGAGATACTAATAACACAATGGCAACTGGTAGAATATAATTTGAAGTCAGTGCTAATTTATAAAAATCAGAGACTTGACGCGTCATGAAGAGCACCTCTAACAAATTGCACACCTTCATCAACAGCTAGCTGTCTTCGCTCAATACTTCGCTCAAGATCAGATGGCCGGTTAGAAAAGACCAGCAACAGAGAGAGATCTCTGGCAGTGAAAGAACCAACCCAGCAGGAACCGATTGTGTAACAAATAAACAGGAAGAAATGAAGGTAGGTGGATTGGAGGAAGTAGTTGGAGAAATCAAGGCATCAAGTGAGTGACATCACACGCCAGGCCATTGCTCGAGTGGAACTCGAATGAGAAGCGACGAGTTGGTCATTAGTGCGAAGGTGACAACATCGAGGCGGTCTTACGGAGAGGAAATGAAATCATGTGGACAGAGGTGGAGCCAGGTGAAAACGTTGGAGGAGAACCGGACGCAATGGAGACGTGTGGCTGAAGCCCTATGCTTATCTATGAACTAAAGAAAATAATAATAATGACAGCTGTTTATATTACAGAGTAACTGGAATTGAAATTCCCTGACTATTAGATTCCAAACAGTTGTCCAATTAGTAATCTAACTGCATTGTAACTCAATGTTACTGGGTTTTGATTGGATCACATTTGCGATTTGCAATTTACACAGAATATAATGACGAGAACTCACCACAGTTTGCTTTAAAAACCAAAATTATTTACATCATAAAATAGTCGATTTACTTATTATTATTGTATTCTTTAATTCCTACAGGAACATAGGGCTTCAGCCACACGTCTCCATTGCGTTCTGTTCTCTGCTAGAGTCTTCACCTGGCTCCAAGTCTGCCCACACGTTCTCATCTCCTCTTCACATTACCTCATCCAAGTCACCCCACCCTCGCACTGACGACCAACTCGCCGCTTCCCTTTCAGGTTCCACTCGAGCAATGGCCTGTCTAGTGATGTCACTTGATGGTTTCCTCAGAGTATGGCCAATCCATCTCCATTTCTTCCTACCTATTTGTTTCACAATCGGTTCCTGGTTGGTTGGTTCGCTCATTGCCAGAGATCCCTGTTGCTGATCTTTTCTGGCTGGCCATCTGATCTTGAGTATTGAGCGAAGACAACTGTTAATGAAGGTCTGTAGTTCGTTTGAGATGCTCTTTATGACGCGCAGTGCAAGTCTCTGATCCGTATGGCAAGTAGCACTGACTTCACATTGGAGTTGAAAATCTGGATCTTATTTTTGATGCTGAGTAGTGTTGTTGACCTCCACACAGACTTCAGAGTAGTGAAAGTCGATTTACTTAGTGCTACTGAAACCGTAGAAAATGAAAGACTTGTTAAAGGAATGTTAATTTGGAAATTGGTACCCCAATTATTTCGCCAAATTATGTATAGCACAGATCTTCGTACGGTGATACTTCTGGAATTCATGTTGTGTGTATTTCTTTGTATTCCTTTCTCGTCTCCCATGTATCTGTCTACCTCCACAACTATGTATCATTTGCCTTCTCTGAAATCAAATGTATCTACCTGCTATTTGATATTTTTATGCCCATGAGCATCTCTTTATATATATACTGATAAATCGCATCAGTAGCACTCGCTACACTATGAATGCCTGACAAAAATGCAAGCACAAATACGTTCGAGTTCTATACTACTGATAGGACGATATGAGTAGTTGGGCATCGTTCATATCGACCAGTAGTGTTAGTCAGAATTCGACTACTGGAAATAAAACACAAAATAATTGAGCAAAAAGTATCTTTTTCAATAGATAATAATATTATTATTAATAATATCGATTTGTAAAGTGATATCAATGGAGTTACAGTTCATTAAAGATGCTTAAATTATAATAATAATAAAGATATAGTAGCGAATAGAATATCAAATAAAATTAAGGAAATTTCTACAACAAATTGAGGATCATTCAAACCTAGATGGCGAAGGTAAGGACAATGTCTGAACTAGCTCCTTTTGAACGGTTAAATTAGGCTTGTTAATATGGATCCCAACAGCCAATCTCAGCAATATTTAGTAGTCGAACTCTTAAGGCAAATCGAGATTCGTTGCTATGCGGTAAATGACCCTGAAAGCATGCATGGTTAACGTCACTCTTGTGTTCTGCATCCACAAGATGAGATAGAACAGCGCTATGCGAATAGATTTTGTTTGTCTTTTGCTTTACCACACAGGGTTATGTTCGGAAATTTTTTATAGCTATTTGGAAAAAGCCTATAAAATAATGTAATTACTGTCCGTTTCACGTATGCTATCGGCGAATTGATCTCTGGAGTCTACCGTGTTCCAGGGGTTGCACGGCCGTGTCGAGGAGATGTTACCTTTCATCATTTTTGGTGTTTCATAGTGAAGGCTGTCCGGTATTCTCATGTTGTCAGCGGTTTTCTGCCTGATGTCAATTTACGATCAAACTTGAAGTTGTTCAAACCTTTGCAAACCGACACTTGGTTTGGAATCTTGTTTTCACTAGTATCGCTAAACTTTTGATGTAAACATGTCAATATGCACAGGTGTTTGGAAATTTAACTGTAATAATGTCTCAGTGCTAAACTCATAGCTCTTAAATTCACCCCTGAACATGTACTAAACCGACTATGTGAATATATTATGAAGTTTGATTATTTGTAGCATTATTATTATTATTATTGTATCCTTTAATTCCTACAGGAACATAGGGCTTCAGCCGTGCATCTCTATTGCGTTCGGTTCTCTGCTAGAGTCTTCACCTGGCTCCAAATCTGCCCACATGCTTTCATCTCCTCTTCACATGACCTCCTCCAAGTCAACCACCCTTGCACTGACGACCAACTCGCCGCTTCCCTTTCAGGTTCCACTCGAGCAATGGCTTGTCTAGTGATGTCACTTGATGGTTTCCTCAGAGTATGGCCAATCCATCTCCATTTCTTCCTACCTATTTGTTTCACAATCGGTTCCTGCTGTGTTGGTTCGCTCGTCTCCAGGGATCTCTGTTGCTGATCTTTTCTTACCGGCCATCTGATTTTGAGTATTGAGCGAAGACAACTGTTAATGAAGGTCTGTAGTTTGTTTGAGATGCTCTTTATGACGCACTGACCAAGTCTCTGATCCGTATAGTAGCACTGACTTCACATTGGAGTTGAAAATCCGGATCTTATTTTTGATGCTGAGTGTTGTTGACCTCCACACAGATTCGAGAGTAGTGAAAGCTTGTCTTGCTTTTCCGATTCTTGCTTTAATATCCTCGTCAGTTCCGCCTGTAGTTGAAACGATGCTTCCCAGGTGGGTAAAAGAGGTTGTTTCTTTCAGGTTCCTCCCATTTATGCTGATTGTTGTCAGTTGTTGTTGTTTCTGTTGGTGTTGTTGTCCATGAATTTTCATCACCTCTGTTTTCTCTGTGTTCACCTGAAATCAGTCCTATCTTCGATGCTTCTTCTGCCAACTTGTTGCTCTTCACTTGCATATCTTCCAGTTTGTGGGAAATCAGACATATATCATCGGCGAAGTCTAGATCCTCCAAATTTTTTTGTGTGTGTCCATTTTATACCTGTTTCCTCATTGCCCGCTGTTTGTCGCATTATCCAGTCTACTGCAATCAAGAAAATCATTGGCGATAGTAGGCAGCCTTGTCTTACTCCTGTTCTCACTTCGAAGGATTCCATTAGTTTCCCGTTGTGGATTACTTGGCATGCAGCATTGTCGTACAGCTGTTGGATGAGATGTATAATTGTCGGTGGCACCCCATAGTAGCGAAGTAGTTTCCAAATCACCTCTCGATCGACGCTGTCGCAGGCCTTTACAAAGTCAATGAAGTTGAGGTAGAGAGCTGACTGCCATTCCAGTCTTTGTTCAATGATGATCCGTAATGTGGCGATCTGATCAATGCATGACTTGTTTCTCCTGAATCCAGCCTGTTCCGGTCGAAGTTTTTCATCAAGGTTGGCATGTTTGATTCTCTCCAGGATGATGCGGCTTAGTATTTTGCTTGGAATGGACAGGAGCATAATCCCGCGCCAGTTCTTGCATTGACTTAGGTCTCCTTTCTTTGGTAGTTTGAATAAGTATCCTTTCTTCCAATCCTCGGGTACTTTGCCTTCTTTCCACACTTTCTCCAGTAGTGGCGTCATCAAGTCCGCTGTTGTCATAGTATTAGATAGTTGGAGGCAATCGGCCACAGGAAGCCTTGCCAGGACCTAGATTTCGTGCTAGTTGGCACTCACTAGTCACCAAGGCGTATCTGCAATCACCTTGAAGGAACTCATATCCCTTCTGAGATTCGAACCAGCGTCACCCAGTACTGCAGTCACTCATCAAATCAATGTACACCTTGATGGCGACCTGTCTAGAATGGTGGCCACACTGCACACCTGACAGTCAGCACCAAAGAAAGGAGTAGACACATCACACTAGTTACTATTGTCCATTCGAAATACAATTATAGTCAAACAAAATTTACTTAACCTAAACTTAAATGAAATCACTGAGAGAAACATCATTTTGGATACCTTTATTTTTCAAAAAAAATATCATTAATTATAGATGATGATGATGAACGTCTTAGACTGATATTTTAGTATAACGAAAAAACGCACACAACAAATGTCTAAAAGAAAAAAAAAGCACAACAACAAATTAACATTTCCATCCTGCTTGACTTTTTTACAACCTTCTTTTAATTGGTTTCTCTTTATTTCATTTCTCAAGGTCATCTAGGGATTGGATCAATAACTTTCTTCCTTCACCTAGATTCATGATATCTATCGCATTAGATTGATGTGCATAAATAATCAAAAGTAATTAAAAAAAATAGTTTGTGTAACTCGAATTCATTTTGATACCATATGTTTCTCTTTTTTTCTTTTCAACATAGATAAATACAAAGATAACTGCATATCTAACTAATATACACACATTTATGTACAATATATAATTTTATATTACACTAATAGAATTTACAAGTATTGATTTTGTATGGAACTTTTGTTTGATTGGATAGAGGATTTCATCATGAGCTGACATCCTCCATCCAAAAACAAACAAAAGTTCCCTACAAAACCAATACTTGGAAATTAATCTGATGCTCACTAGTGACTGACCCTATTCAGGCAGCCACTTGGGGTTCTAATGGGAGGCCATGACCAGCAGGGTGCGGCAGTAACTCATCGAAGCAGAAGACATTGCGAAATGGTTGCGCCATGTCGTGAATTGGCAGAAGTTAGAATTCATGTGCTGGCTGGCCACTGGATCGGTTTCCAGTGGCTCAATGGTGGTCTACGAGCTCACTAGCCTTGTAACTGGAAGGTCGTGGGTTCGAACTTCAGTGGGTGTGTACTGACGAAACGTCCGAAACTAGGCCGAAATAGTAGTTGTCCAGTACTCCCAGGTGGTTTTCCAATGGTCTTCTAACCGATGTCAGTTCATGATGAAATCCTGCAAGCGAGATTGTTGACAATGAATTAATTAGGTGATTAATAATCATTTGTTAGAAATAATTGATAGTTAACAAAAAGACAAAGAAATGAAAATGGCTCGCAAAAAATGAAAAAATAAAAAAATAAATAAAAGAACTACATAAATTTTATTATACAACAATTCAGGATAGCTTTATCCAGCCTCTTTCGCTAACACAGCCTTTATTATTTTATTGTCTTCCTTTAAGCTCCCAGTGGAACATCGGGCTTCAAGCTAAAGCTTCAAAGTTTCGTTAGCAGCGGTTTCATTTTCAAGCCTAGCCTCACGCCCAACCTTCCCTCCTTACCTGCCTTACTATCGACGTAGCGAGATTTAGAAGTGCCTCGTCGGCCGGAAATCAGATCCTGGACCGTGTACTGAGTGGTTTTAGGGCGTTCTACCGCTGAACCGTTGGTGCACACCCCGTAGCCTTAGAATCAATTTCATCTTCCTGATTTGATGCGTAATTAATCCTATTTAGTCCTTTTAATTTTTGATCCCTTGTTCCCATGGCTGCTATCAGCTACTTCTAAGTGATTATTCATCGCCTAATTAATTCATTGTCAACTCTCTCTCGACTACGTAAGATTCGAATAAAGAAAGAACGAGCAGATATTCGCAGGATAATACGAGCTCGTTTTATTTCGTGTATTATCTCTCTTCACCTGCGTCGTACATCCTAAATAAATCAATTACATGTTACAAAATAGCATCGGAACAAACGTTTTACAGTGATTTCAAGTTGATGTAAGTAGATAATTATTTAATGTTAAAAGAGTAACCTGAAACCAATCTGGAAATCTTCGTCACTCAACTCAGCATCAACAACAAAATTCGAATTTTCAATACAAACGTCAAGTCAGTCAGTTCTTCTATACGGATCAGAAACTTGGCCAGTGTGTCACAAAGGATATTTCCAACAGTCTGTTGCAGAGACCTTCATCAACAACTGTCTTCGCTCTATACTGAAGATCAGATGGCCGGAAAGAATCACAAACAAGAAGCTATGGGAACAAACGAAACAAGAACCAATCGCCCAACAAATATGCAGGAGAAAGTGGAGATGGATTGGACACTCGCTGAGGAGGAGGCCGCTGGGTGACATCGCGCGTCAGGCCATAGCTCGAGTGGAACCCGAAAGGGAAGCGGCGAGTAGGACGTCCAAGTGTGACATGGAGGAGATCGTGTGAAGAGGAGTTGAAACAGTATGGATTAACATGGATGAAAGTGAAAAGTACAGCAGAAGACAGAAGCAAGTGAAGACGTGCAGTTGAAGCCATATGTTCCACTAGGAACCCAAGGGAACAATAATAGTAATAATATAATAATAAAAGAGTAACTATTTATTCAAAGGGGTGGAGTGGAGTTCAGATCTAACTTGGAAACAACGATGAACTAGAGACAACATACAAGATAGAACAACAGAGTTAATCTATACATAATATGGTGGAGAGTTCAGAAGGATGAGTGTAAGGGGGGGCGGAAATAGTGTAGTAAAATTATAAAATCGATGAAATAATTTAATTTAGGAGATTTGAAACCTTAATAGTGAGTCCAACTCAGTTAGTCAAAATCAAGATTGAGTGGAATGTTATGCGTGCAACAGAACAAAACACTGGGTTTCGAACCCAGGACCTTCTAGTTACAAGGCGAGCTAGCTCGTAGACCATTGAGCCACTGGGACCCGATCCAATGGTTCTTGAATTCTAGCTTCGGACATTGCGAAATAGTCGCGCTTTGTCGTGAATTGGTAGAAGTTAGAATTCAAGAACCATTGGATCGGGTCCCAGTGGCTCAATGGTCTACGAGCTTGCTCGCCTTGTAACCAGAAGGTCCTGGGTTTGAACCCTGGTGGTGGGTGCGTACTGATGAAGAGTCCCAAACTAGGACAGAACAAAACACAAAAGCACACGAACAAAACAGTTGTGGTTACCAGGTTGGGTAGTGAGAGATTATCACACTCTCTTTCTGTATGCATAGGTTGGGTCTGATAGGACCTAGCATAAAATAGTATATCATCCTTTCTCACGAATCGTATGATTTATCTTGTGATGGAGTTACTATTTGGATCTATCATTCCTCACGCATATTGTGATTTATATTGTGTGATCAGTTCATCATCTTTTGTCTCACTTTGATCTTTGTCGGATCACCAACCAATCAAGATAGATATTTCCAACCAATAAGAACAATACATTCTCACAGTTGTGAGTCAACTGTATTGTGATAAATTAAATATATAAATATGATGTTTTGTTTCCTAATAGATGTACAAAATACAATAGCTTACAGTCACAGGCCAGCCAGTCTTTGTCTTTTCATATTTGCGTGTCTCAGTGAATCGGAAGGTACAACAGACAAATAGAGGCGTATTAGTGTACCAGTCGAATTCATTACCGTTATAGGCTAATTAACAGGCGCAGACATAACAAAAATAGCGACGGAGTTTATTCGGTTCAGTTTCAGTCATAACAGTTTCGAAGTCTTTTGATGTCAATCAATGGCTTCTGCGAAAAGAAGTAACCATGCTTTTCCTTGAGTGTTGATTATTTTGAAAGTCTGACTAATTTCCACTACACATATGTCCGGTGTTTATTAGGAGTCTGGAGACTGCGCTTGAGAATACTCTGCTGCCTTGAAAACGGAGACTTTTAGGGATATGCTCAGAGAATCTAGTAGACACTCTCCTCTCAGTCCGTCCTATGTACTTGTTGCTACAAGTGCAGGTGAATTGGTAAATTCAGTCGGAGTTGACATGAGGAAAAGGATTCTTATCTACTTTTGACTGGGTTAACGAGCATATTGTGTTGTAAAGTGGAATGAGTCTAGCAGCCGGAGATGTCCTTTTCAATGCACCTTTATTTCTTATAAGATTATAAGTTTACACACCGTAGATGTTTCGAACTTCCTAGAATAATTTAAGCGCCGAGTCAGATTCATTCATTATAAATTGTTTAAATTAATTGCAGCGTCTTTAAGAAAAAATCAAAACAAGATCTTTTTTCTGACCGTTTCGCTGTGTAAGCCACAGCTTCTTCAGCAGATTTATTCAGATTTTTATTAATCATCAAAATATATAGTGAAAAATTTTCTACATAAACTGAAGTCAGTTTATTTGAAGGTCATTTGTCCATAGACATCTGTACCAATAGGAATATGTAAGCAGTCGTCACATTTAGATGTAATGACTGATGGTAAATTGTTATTGTGTGTGTGAGTGCATGTTATTTGTCATATGCAAATGACGTCAATTCACATGTGATAAACATGATAATACATTTTTAAAGGTCATGGAGGTTCACAGAGGTTTTTGTTGTTTTTTCATATGTTTTGCTTCATTAGAGTTTTTACGAGTTGATCACGGATTGATATCAGTTAGAGGACCATTGAAAACCAACACTGGAGTACTGGACAGCTGCTATTTCATCCTAGTTTGGGAATCATCGGCAGTATCTACCCACTGCCAGGCGTCGAACCCAGGACCTCCAGGTTACAGAGGAAGCTCGTAAACCATTCAGCCACTCGGACCCGATTCAGTGACTCATGAATTTTAACTTCTACCAATTGGTGATTTAGCGCTACCCCAACCACTGTCATCGTTAGAGTTTGCCACATAGGTGATAAGTCTATCCACACCTTCCTACTTACTGCATTCGATGTGGTTAAAATATGCAGGGCTTCAGAGGTCAACTTTTCTTTATGTGAATGAAATCCTCTTCCTAGAATCCCGACATTGCTGAAATCAGTCTTAGCACAGTTTTTGTTCAGCGAAGAAATTTCCTTTCAACGACTTCATTTTCAAGCTGTACAGTCGTATTTATATTACAGAAAAGGTTATTAAGTGGCACTAAATAATTGCTCAGTCAATATACATATATGTGATAAGAATAACGATAATTAAAATGTTATAAGGGGTAGAGTTGAAGTGGATAAATTACAGAATTATTAAAGATTGTTTTATAAGTGAATTGATATCAAAAATGTTTTAAAAACGTACTTTTCCTGCAGCAGACTTACAACTAGTTTTTACCAGCCAAAATATGATTAGACAATGCGTCAAGGATAGATTACCGCTTCTGTCCACATCTATGTGTATTTACTCTTTTACCTGCTCTTGTGGAGCTGTTCATATTGGACGTTGTAAGCGTAATCTCCGAAAACGTGTAGCTGAACACTATCCAGTCTGGTTAATGAAAGACGAACGTAGAACTGCAAAGTCGTCTATCTGTGATCATCTGTTAGAGTCAGGTCATTTAGCCCCACGTGATTCACCTTTCAAATTTATCTACGTGGTAAAATCGAATCGATCCAAAAGTTAACGTTTTCTTCACTTATGCATAGCCGAAGCTTTAGCTATACATGAACAGAGACCTAAATTATGTGTTCAGAAACGTTTTGTCAAACCCCTTTCTTTACCTTGGTCATAGTAATGTTCTTTCTAGTTTTTAGTTTATTTTATTTTTACCACCTGAATTCTTTCCACTTCACTTCACATCTTCATTCTTATCGTAATCGTACTCCTAATTTTTAAAATTTTTAGACAACACTTGACATTTTTAAAACATTTTTGATATCAATTCACTTATAAAACAATCTTTAATAATTCTGTAATTTATCCACTTCAACTCTACCCCTTATAACATTTTAATTATCGTTATTCTTATCACATATATGTATATTGACTGAGCAATTATTTAGTGCCACTTAATAACCTTTTCTGTAATATAAATACGACTGTACAGCTTGAAAATGAAGTCGTTGAAAGGAAATTTCTTCGCTGAACAAAGCTGTGTTTTTACTTATGAATAAATGGGTATATTTTGTGATTTGAAATCAGTTTTATGTCCGCTGTCTATCGCATGCACTGCTATAGCCGATCTTTTCTCTAGACTTTTTAATTCCACTTCATTTCTAGGCGGGGAAGTTTCGTGCATAGTCTATGTTCATTCACTTTGACCTTCACCGGTCTACCGCTCTCCCGTATAGAGCATGCCTCACATTCTGAACACTTTATCCTATAGACACAATTACTTTGTAACATTTTGGGAACCATATCTTTGACATGCACCAACGCTTTCTCCAGAGAATTAGAGGGCTTTACATAGACTTTAATACTATATAAAGCAAATAGTCTTTGAAGTTGTTCAGCTGTATCCTTTCGATATGGAATTGCTATCGTTGAGAGCCAAGATTTTTCAATTTTCTGTTTTCCCTTATGCTCCTTTTTATTGATAATATTATCTAGTAGCTTTTCCGGACAAACATTTCCAATCGAAATCTGTCTTATATTGGATATCTCGTTCTTCATATCATCATTATCGGTTATAATGTTTCTAGCTCTGTTAACGAGATTTAAAGCTACTGAAACTCTCATTCCTATTAGTTGATCTGATTGGAAATTCAAATACTTGTTGGAATGTGTCGGTTTTCTGTCAATTGTAAACTTAAGTTCCTCATCAGTTTATCTTTTTACAAGACAATCAAGAAAGTTTAGAGTTCCCTCAGCCGATTCTCCTTCATTAGTAAACTCTATATATATTTTGAGATTAAGTTAATCTCTGTTAGCAATTTTTCTTTTTCAGCTTTCTTTATTTCTGTTTTCAGTTCTTACGGATGATTTATCGCCTTTGTAATCTAGATAGATAAAAACTGGTTTCTTTTCAACTATTTCGAGCTTCGCTTTAGATGGGTTTTCCTTCCCATATTTTGACATGAACTTCCGAGGGTATCCATTTTCGATAGGTTCTTTTCGATGACTTCGACTTCCTTTTCGATCTTATCTTCTGAACGAAACGCCTTAATTCTGCTGAAGAACATTTTCACCAGACTTCTTTTGTAGCTGATCGGACAGATTCACTATTTATCACATATCTCAACTTTTGTTGTATTTCGGTATCCATTAACATTATATACATAAACCCTCAAACAACTGTAAGGTTACGAGAAGAGATCTATTTACTGACGACTTCGGTATTTCAAATTCCATTCCCTAAATATACCCCAGGCATTTTTGTTGATCTTTTTACAAGACAATCAAGAAAGTTTAGAGTTCCCTCAGCCGATTCTCCTTCATTAGTAAACTCTATATATATTTTGAGATTAAGTTAATCTCTGTTAGCAATTTTTCTTTTTCAGCTTTCTTTATTTCTGTTTTCAGTTCTTACGGATGATTTATCGCCTTTGTAATCTAGATAGATAAAAACTGGTTTCTTTTCAACTATTTCGAGCTTCGCTTTAGATGGGTTTTCCTTCCCATATTTTGACATGAACTTCCGAGGGTATCCATTTTCGATAGGTTCTTTTCGATGACTTCGACTTCCTTTTCGATCTTATCTTCTGAACGAAACGCCTTAATTCTGCTGAAGAACATTTTCACCAGACTTCTTTTGTAGCTGATCGGACAGATTCACTATTTATCACATATCTCAACTTTTGTTGTATTTCGGTATCCATTAACATTATATACATAAACCCTCAAACAACTGTAAGGTTACGAGAAGAGATCTATTTACTGACGACTTCGGTATTTCAAATTCCATTCCCTAAATATACCCCAGGCATTTTTGTTGATCTTTTTACAAGACAATCAAGAAAGTTTAGAGTTCCCTCAGCCGATTCTCCTTCATTAGTAAACTCTATATATATTTTGAGATTAAGTTAATCTCTGTTAGCAATTTTTCTTTTTCAGCTTTCTTTATTTCTGTTTTCAGTTCTTACGGATGATTTATCGCCTTTGTAATCTAGATAGATAAAAACTGGTTTCTTTTCAACTATTTCGAGCTTCGCTTTAGATGGGTTTTCCTTCCCATATTTTGACATGAACTTCCGAGGGTATCCATTTTCGATAGGTTCTTTTCGATGACTTCGACTTCCTTTTCGATCTTATCTTCTGAACGAAACGCCTTAATTCTGCTGAAGAACATTTTCACCAGACTTCTTTTGTAGCTGATCGGACAGATTCACTATTTATCACATATCTCAACTTTTGTTGTATTTCGGTATCCATTAACATTATATACATAAACCCTCAAACAACTGTAAGGTTACGAGAAGAGATCTATTTACTGACGACTTCGGTATTTCAAATTCCATTCCCTAAATATACCCCAGGCATTTTTGTTGATCTTTTTACAAGACAATCAAGAAAGTTTAGAGTTCCCTCAGCCGATTCTCCTTCATTAGTAAACTCTATATATATTTTGAGATTAAGTTAATCTCTGTTAGCAATTTTTCTTTTTCAGCTTTCTTTATTTCTGTTTTCAGTTCTTACGGATGATTTATCGCCTTTGTAATCTAGATAGATAAAAACTGGTTTCTTTTCAACTATTTCGAGCTTCGCTTTAGATGGGTTTTCCTTCCCATATTTTGACATGAACTTCCGAGGGTATCCATTTTCGATAGGTTCTTTTCGATGACTTCGACTTCCTTTTCGATCTTATCTTCTGAACGAAACGCCTTAATTCTGCTGAAGAACATTTTCACCAGACTTCTTTTGTAGCTGATCGGACAGATTCACTATTTATCACATATCTCAACTTTTGTTGTATTTCGGTATCCATTAACATTATATACATAAACCCTCAAACAACTGTAAGGTTACGAGAAGAGATCTATTTACTGACGACTTCGGTATTTCAAATTCCATTCCCTAAATATACCCCAGGCATTTTTGTTGATCTTTAAATATTCCCATTTTTAATATTAGAACAAGACATTTAAGCGAAAAGTATTGTTGTTTTCAATTAAATCTTCTTCAGGCTTTACTCTAATTTCCATAGATTCATATATAAAATATTTAACCAATGACGGTGATTCTGTGGATCAAATAATAATGTGGTAAATGTTTTGAACGTCATGAATAACGATGATTATAATGATAACAAAATAGTGATAATAAGGTTCATGCAGGTGGCGATAAGAGTAACAAAGGGGTAGTAATATGTGTGTGCATATATAGACAATTCAATAAATAAATTTGGTCAAATCTTAAAAGTTACGTAATACTAAAGGAAGTTGAAGTGGACTGATAATCAGAGTATAAATAAATATCATAAAAGTACGAAGGAGATCGAAAATAGAAAAGGGTGGGGGTTGATTAGAATTCACCTAGGCAAGCGATGGAGAGACAAAGGTAGAACTGGGAGTGTTCTTTCGAATTCTCATAGCTTCGACTATGTGTAAAAGACGGTTTCGAATTCTGTTCGAAAGGATCGATGGACTGCGATAGGTAACTTTGAAAGCACCACTTCTGTCCGGTTGGTGACCGCTATCAATAAAATGAGTCAAAATAGAACTTCTTATAGATTATATTTAGCCTTTTCCGAACCATGAAGGAAGATGCTCATCAATGCGTTTGTTAAGCTGTGTAGTTGTTAGCCCCATATAGATCTCACCACAGGAGCAACTAAATTTGTTGGCACACATATAAGTGGCACAGCTAGGTAGATTGTCTTTCGCGTGAGCAATCATAATTGGTCTGCTGGAAAATGACAAACAAAGAGTTACAGCAGCATAAGTCCATTTAATTGCTCTTTATAATCTTAGATGTATTCACTAGCCACGTCCCCATTAAATTGCAATTTCATGAACACATTGTTTCTTTTTAACTGTTTTCAGTTTCTCTTTATTGCACCTGGTGTTCATGTGTCTCCTAACAAATCTACTAGGATAACCCATTTACACCAGCGTATTTTGAATATATCTTAACTCATTTTCTAGGGAGTTATCTGTACTGATACGTCTTGCTCTATTTGTGAAAGAATTTAAATTACACTATCTAAAATGAATGGTTGGTTTGTCCTTTGTTGAGAGACGTAGGATTCAGTTGATTCAGCATAGAGAACCTCTTTAAACATTTGAAATGACAAAAACTATTCCTTCAAGTTATTCACTGTTATATTAGAATAGTCATTTGCACAGATCCCCTATGTTGTATTAGTTTTGCTCTTCGCTTTGTGTTTCTTTGTCCTCTCCTCGTTTCTCCCATGTGTTGCCGCAATTCTGGTTCATTTCCTCTCTTTGACGTCAAATCTGTCTCTCCGTTATTTGATATTTTCTTTTCTTCCAATGAACGTCTCCCCATATACTACTGAAAAATCTTATCAGTAGCACACGCTACAATAGAACTTAAATGTCACGCCTCTGTCTAAATGGCCTAATGGGTAAAGCTTTGAAAGGACAAGTGCTTATTTCAAGTCTTAGCGGAACGCACTTACTACCCCAATCACTGAGGCTTACAAATGTAGCATTAGGAAAACACTATTCAGCGAAGAGACTCTTTTCAACGAATTTATTATCAAGCTGTACAGTCGTATATATTTGGTTTTTTAAGAAATTATATCCGGTGAGGGAAATAGATCAAAGGTGTGAACACATGAAATAATAATAGTAGTATGAAATGCAATTAAAATATTTGTGATCATAATCATAGTTAAATTTCAAGCGGCAAAACAATCAATGTCATGTATAGAATAATTCATAGGGTGTACAGATGTTGGAAAGGGGTGCATAATTATAGGATTAGTAGGCGAATATAAAATGTTACACAACATGGTGTGAAATCTGATAAGATAGAATTCAATATTGTAAAAATAAAAATATAAAAATCAATAATTTTGGATTTAGAATGACAAGTGGAAACAATTCAGCGTGGGAATAGTAATAACAATAGTAATAATTGTAGTAATGAGGGAAAAGTATATAGAATAACTAAAAAAAATTACATAAATAAATAAATGTCTATCCCTCTACGGCCAAGGCAGAAGTAGCGATTGTACATACTTCTTTTGCACACAAAGATCTGGCTTAAAGTCATCAATTGCCAAGACTTCCGCTGTCTTTAGAAGTCTGTAACGAAGAAAACGCGGCCGGCAAGTTTGCATGGATTCGGCAGATGATCTTAAATTCATGGTCAGGTTCGCAGAGAGACAGGAGTCGATGAGATGTTCTACAATAGAGCTAACAGTTGAAGAAGGTGTTAGTTATTCTATGTACCTTTCGATTATTACTACGATTATTATTATTATTACTATTACTATTCTCACTCTGAATTATTTGCGCTTGTCCCACTTGTCATTCTAAATCCATAATTATTATTATTTTTGTTTTCACAATATTAAATTCTATCTTATCAAATTTCACCCCATGTTATGTAACATTTTAGATTCCCCTACTAATCCTATAATTATGCACCCCTTACCAACATCTATACACCTTATGAATTATTTTATATATGACACAGATTGTTCTGCCATTTTGACATTGAACTATGACTATAATCACAAATATTTTATTGCATTCCATACAATTAATATTATTATTGAAAATCAAAACAAATGATTCAGCGAAGAGACTCTTTTCAACGGATTTATTATCAAGCTGTACAATCGTATATATTTGTTTTTAAGAAGTTATATCCGGTGAGGGAATTGAAACATAGGCGTGAATGCATAAAATAATAATAGTAGTATGAAATGCAATTAAAACTAAAATGTTTGTGATTATAATCGTAGTTAAATGTCAAGTGGCAAAGCAAATTAATGTCATATATAGAATAATTCATAGGATGGATAGAACTTGGAAGGGGTGTGCACTTATACAATTAGTAAGCAAATAGAATAAAAATAAAAACGTTAGGTAATATTGTTTGAAATTTGATAGCATAGAATTTAATGTTGCATAAAGGAATTGATTTAGAATGACACGTGGAACAAGTGAAATAATACCGGGGTCAATTAAAAGTGAGAGTAGTAATAACAACAATTGACGTGTGGTGAGAGCTGTCTACTAGCCAAATTGGTAGACAGTAATTTACGTCAATCTTTACGTTCTCAAGATTTGTCGTGAGAAAATGTGAACAAAGATTGATTCAAACCCGACCACAGCAGACTTTGCGTAGGCGGATGCAGTCAACATATAGAGGATTTGACATTCAAGAAACAGTCACAAATAGATGAAAGATTAACTTTACGTGAGAAACAACCAATCGGAAGACTGTGTTTGTTTGTTTACAAATCCACAGTAATGTACATGAAAACATATATAAATATGCGTTGATTTCCTTAATAAATGATCTGTTGCCTGACTCGCTTCTGTCGTTACAGACCATGAAACCTGGGTGGGGTTGAACGAACTTTTTCTGTACACTAAGATCTGGCTTTTCTGTTTCGATAGCCAAAGCTTCAGTAATACATATGAGTCGGGTACGTAGGGATTTGGATAAATTACTCCTTGCATTGTAGATGACCTTGAAGGCGGAGGCTATAGAGATAGGGTGATCATTATCGACCAGGTGTTCAATGATCGCGCTTCTTATTGCTCCACTTCCACCTTTTCGTAACCATGCAGGATAGTGTTTTTGCACCCTCTTGGACAAAACTCGAGTCGAGCGACCGATATATCTAGCTCCACACGAGCAGGTAAATTGATAAGCACACACAGAGTTGGTCAACAGGTGGATCTTTTCCTTCAGGCTATTGAACAATAATGGTCGACTAGTAAAGGCTATTCTCAGGGATGCAGCAGGGAATGTTCTTTTCAGTGACTATGATATCCTTCGTTTCATGATATCGGAAGCTAAGTCCCCTTTGAATTCCAAGCTCATGTAAGGTTTCTTCTTGGGTACGGTTGATAAGTCATGTTTTTTAGGATTTGAATGTATATTCTTATCTATAAAACGTGGTGAAAATCCATTTTCAATTAGGATTTTCCTCAAGATGTATAACTCATCTTCCACAGTATCAGGGCTACATATGCGCCGAATACGAGTGGCAAGTGACCGGATCAGGTTTCATTTTTGACCAATGGGTACCCAGCTGTAGAAATTTGTCAGCTGACCATTCCATGATAGCTCACGATAAATCGATCTTTTCAGAGTTCTATCGGTCCTCCTTGACATTTAACTACGATTATAATCACAAACATTTTAGTTTTGATTGCATTCCACACCTATGTTTCAATTCCCTCACCGGATATAACTTCTTAAAAAGGCCATATATTTACGATTGTACAGCTTGATGATAATTTCGTTGAAAAGAGTCTCTTCGCTGAATATTGTGATCTTAATGCTACAATTGGAATTATTAGATTACAAATGTGGCAGGTGCTACTGAAAAGATTTATCAGTAGTATATAGAGAGATGTGGTCGCGTTTATACTATCAAAAGAGGAAATAAACAGAAACGGGTTTACATCAGACAACTGCAGAAATGGAGTCAGCTGTATAAGTAAGCCCGGACCAAGGTACAACAGGAAGAGGTAGAACCAAGAAGGTCGGAAGTGCTCCACTTTGAAACTATTTGAAGGGAGGAAAAAAGCGTGGTGAGTGCTTCTGATAAGATTTTTTTAGTAGTATACAAAGAGAAGTTCATTGGCATAAAAACATCAAATAGCGACGAGATAGATTTGATGTCAGAGAAAGTAAATGATACAGCGTTGTGGAGAGAGATAAATGCGAGACGTGAAAGGAACACAAAGAAACACACATCATATAAAGTCCAGAAGTAGCACAACACGAAGATCTGAACAAATGGTGCGTTGAAGATAACGTGTACATAATTTGACTGTATAGTGATACCAATTAACGGAGTGTTTCGTGTTAAACCACTTCGAAGAAAGCCTCTGGATGACGAGTCCCAAATAGGACGAAATGAGCGAGTTCTGAATTTCACAAGCAGTCATCATCTACCAAATAACAATAGAAGAGGAGATCTGCAGATGAAGATTGAGATACTAATGACTAACTAACTACGAACGTCAGTAGTAATTAGCACTGTATCACTGGAATTATTCAATTGTAAATATTGAATACGTTTTAATCTTACAAATCAATCCACCAAAACAACAAAATTGTCATTATTGCTTAATTCATTTATGAATACAACTCTGAAGTATGTCTAAAAACTGAAATTTTACTATCATTTCTTTTTTTTATTTTGTAATGTCAAATTTCTAAATTTTAGACATTGAATTCACCTCTTTTTTTAAACAAAATAATGTAACTATGGTAACAAAGCGTTCTGTTTAAAAAATGTCATTTAGCAGTGCGCATAAAATTGATTATATGAGGTTTTTTTAAAAAATAGGACCATTTTTAAAAGAGACAAATTTTTGTGATATCTCATTTTGCAGGAGAATTTTGAGGAAGGATATAACCATATAGTTCGATTAATTTTTAAACACAAGTTTTCAAAATGTCTGGCATTCGAAAATGTACGTTTCCCAACACGTTCTGTACTTCCACTCAAGTCATAAGATTTATAAGGATTTTGAATTAATGAGTAAATTGCTACATTTTTGTCGTGAACTAACATCATTTAGAGTAGTCGTTGAAAGCCAGGGAACACTGGACAGTTGTTTCGTCCTGTTCTAGGACTCCTCATTAGTGTGACTTTCAGGTTATGTCACCAAGTTCGTTGACCATTCAGCCATTTTGGCTGGAATTTTAACGACTCGTGCATTCTAACTTTGTCAACTCGTGCGTGATACAGAGATTCCCTCTTCAGTGTCTTCGAGGACTTGGCTGACGAAAATTTAACAAAAGATAACATATGTTTGAAGTCAAGTTAGATTACCAGTTCGAGAACTTTTAATATCAGTGGTTTGTTCTGTCACACTTTAGGAGTGTTCGTCAGTACGTACTCATCACCTGCCGTCGGGGATTTAACCCATAAATTTCAGATTGTGAGGTAAGCCCGCCAGTCATTTAATCACTAGGATGACATCCAATCGCCTAGGAATTCTAACTTCTACCAATTTGTGATATATAGCGCTGATTACATCCAGTGTCATTGGAGGATAAGTGTTTCCAGCTTCAGAAATCACTCCTGTTAGTTCCCATAGTGGATGTAATTAGTAGGACCATTTGTTTTTTTGGACTATTTAGTTATAAAATAAGCTTAGAAATTGAAAAAAATAATAAGTAGAGTCAAGCATGAGTACTATACATCAGCAAAAACTATAGTATATTGCGGTGTGACCATAATGCAGAAATGCGGATAAATGGCCCAGAGACTTGGGACGTACGTCACCAATAGCATTTCTAACAGGCTTCTGAAAACCTTCATCAACATTTGCTTCCTTAACTGCGTCCTGAAGATCAGACCGCCTGCCAAAAAGGACAAATAACAAGGATCTGTGGTATTGAACGAAGCAGCCAAATACCTATTAGAAAATCAAAACAAGTGGTGATTCAACGAAGCGACTCTTTTCAACACGAATTTATTATCAAGCTGTACAATCCTATATATATATATATATATGGTTTTTTAAGAAATTATATCAGGTGAGGGAATTAGGTCAAACGTGTGAATGCATAAAATAATAATAATAGTAGTATGAAATGCAATTAAAATTAAAATGTTTGTGATTATAATCATAGTTAAATGTCAAGTGGCAAAACAATTAATGTCATATATAGAATAATTTTCAAGTATTGGTTTTGTAGGGATTTTTTTTGATTGCATGGAGGATTTCATCATGAGCTAACATCACTTAGAGAACCACTGAAAAACCTGAGAGTACTGGACAGCTGTTTCGTCCTAGTTTTGGACTCTTCAGCATTACGCAACCAACAGAGGTGTTTGAACCCAGGACCTTCTGGTTATGAGGCGAGCTAGCTCGTAGACCATTGAGCTACTGGGACCCGATCCAATGGTTCTTGAATTCTAACTTCTGCCAATTCACGACATACCGTGACCATTTCGCAATGTCTTCTTCGATGAGTTACTGCCTCATCTTCAACCTGCTGCACTCTACTGGTCACGGCTTCCCGCTAGAACCCTAGGTCACCTAAGTCTATTTTCTCACCTCTTATCTCTTTATTAATTTCATATAGAATTTAATGTTCCAAGACAGAACTGATTTATAACGACAAGTGGAACAAGTAAAATAATAGTGGGGACAGTTCAATATGAGAGTAGTAATCGTAACAATTGACGTAATAAAGCAAGAGTATACAAATTGAATAGACAAAACGAAAAAAATTGGCAGAGCCAAAATATGATTGGGGATTATCATACTTTAGCATAAAGGGATTAAGACCATGAAAGCTGGGCGGGGTTGAACGAACTTTTTCTGTACACAGAGATCTGGCTTTTCTGTTTCGATAGCCAAAGCTTCAGCAATACAGATGATTCCCTCACCGGATATAATTTCTTAAAAACCATATATATATATATATACGATTGTACAGCTTGATAATAAATTCGTTGTTGAAAAGAGAGTCTTCGCTGAATCACTTGTTTTGATTTTCTATATGTTACAATGGGAATTTTCAATGAATTAAAAAATACCTATTACTCAATAAATGTGCAGGAGTATATGGTGATGAGGACAGATTCAGACTCCGATCTGAGGGTCCTGTAGTGGAGTAGAGGGGAGCATGTGATGAGGAAGTATATGATATAAGATTGTGGGTAATCTTCGATGGGGTTGAAAGTAATGGTATAGTATATATATATATATATATATATATATATATATATATATATATGAAGAAGAGAGAAGAGACGCTTTTCGGCGAATTCATTCACATAGCTGTACAATCGCATTTATATGCAATTATTTTCTGTGTGTGTGTATATGAGGTTTGTCAAGTTTAAATAATTAATTAGGTAATGCAAGAATGATCTAATATAGAAACAAGGTTAATTAGACAGCAACTAAAGTAAGATTGAATTAGTTAGTAAGTTAAATGACTGAATATAATTGACTAAAATGTTTCAACTCACGTCAGGATAGCATTAGAGATAATTATAAGTAGGTAGAAACTGAGTAGATGTGGAGTGTACAATAATGCCATTTAAATTAGGACTTAAATTGACCAAATAAATTGGATGACGTGGCATAAATAAATAGAAATTGAGCGTCGGTCAAGACAGCAACAGTGGTAATGAGGTGTAGAAATTAAATCGGCAGTAGGCAGACAACATGATATTTGGAAATGTAAAATATTATAATTGAAAAGACAGAATAATAGTAATAAAGAGACAGAAAGAAATAGAATTTACCCATTGGGTATTAAGACAGATTACGTCCATTGCAAGTGTAGTGAGTGAACGAACTTCTTCTGTATACAGAGTTCAGGGCTTAGCAAGTGAATTGCCATTACTTCTGCAGTTTGAAGAAGTTTGATTTGTACACTTTTAGGAAGACTGCTTCGTATTCTGTAGACGACTTTGAAGTTTGTTTGGCGTCTACCTTGGTGTCCGGAATCTATCAAATGTTCTTAGATAGAGCTTTGGGAGCATCGTTTTTCTCTTTTGTAAAACCATACTGGCAAGTGTTCTGTGATGCGTTTGGATAGCAAACGCTGTGTACGGCCGACATACCTAGCTCCACGCGAACAGGTGAACTGGTAGATACACATTGATGAGGCCAGCACTAGTACCTTGTCCTTCATGTTCTTACGAATGATAGGTTTCGTAGAGAAGGTTAATCGTAGCTCAGATGCGAAGAACGTCTTCTAAAAGTAAGGTGACAGTCGATTTTTCAGTTTTCCCGCCGATAAATCGCCACTGAATTGAAGATTCATTTACAGGTGTTTTTCGAGGTGCTAAGCTTGGGCGTCTCATATATATATATATATATATATATATATATATATATATATAAGTGAATGACGAATGCCGTGTATCAAAAGTCCATTCTGTCGAATATTAGATTCATGTTCAAATCGCGTTTTCCCGAAAAGTATCTGCATTTTCCGACATCGAATCCTACAGATCACCTATTCTCGTATCTCAGATATCAGCGAAGTGTCTGTTTAACTTACTTTACCAAATCAAAACTTTGACAATAGCTATTATCTTCGGTAGTGGTGTGTTATATTCACTGAGATCATAGCTAAATTCACTCCTCCGTAGATAAACGCAGATGACCAATGATATATTTCTAACAGCGTCAATATCTAGATTCAACAGCCTAATTCTGGACTTTCAACCCAAAAATTACCAAGTTCTCATAAACCACAAACAATAATCATGTTTTAAAGTAATAACTTCTAGAGAATTTCTTATTTCTGATGTTGGCAACTTAAAGACTGAACAAATTCTGCATTCTCACTATCTATAACTAAGACTTGAAGGAATAAGTCATTTGTTCTATGAAATTATGATAGCTATTCATTCATTTCTTGCTTTCCAAGTAGAACATAGGTCTTCACGGGTACATTACTATTCCTGTCGTCACATGATCTCCTCTATGTCATCCTGAGACACACGCTCAACTTTGTCGCTTCTGATTTGGTTTCCACTCATTTATCCGTTTGATCTATCATATGAATTAGATGTCTCCTCATAGTTAATCCAATTGTAACGACAGGAGACAAGGGCCAGGCAACAGATCGTTTATTGATAAAATCAACAGATATTTATAGAATTTTATGTGCATTATTGTCAGCGGAGAAGTAACGTCTTCTGATTGGTTGTTTTTTCGCTCAGGGTTATTCTGCACAACTTGTGACCGTTTCTCAGAAAGTTGAGTCATATATCTGCGAATCGCATTTGCACACGTTAAGTCTACTGTGATTGGTTGTTGAGTTACTTAAGGTTAAGCTTTGTTATTATGTTTTTTCTCATGAGCAAGATTTAGGACGTAAACATTGACGCAAATTGTTGTCAACAATTTTAGATTGCAGCCAGCTTCCACCACACAATCACTCTCAATTTCCTTGTGCATATTTGTTGATCAGTAGGGTATTCAGATGGGTCGATCACACAGAAGATCTGTGTTACTTATCCTTTTTGGTAGGCCATATGATCTTCAGTATGAAGCGAAGTAGGCAAGTGTAAATGCAAGTTTTCATTAGGCCTCTTGGAAATGCTCTTGATGATGTACCTGACAAGTTTTAAAAACCATTTCTCTGGCTGACAATAGTGTCGAATCATATTCGGATGCTGTTCAACCTACAGGGTGCTTTAGACCTCCAGAGTGATTTTGAAAGATCTCATTTAAACAGTGGTATTCACCTTTAAACTGCAACAAGCTCAGAAGGCTAAAGGACCCTGTCGGCTGACCCAATTAAACAAAATAATATAATTTACAAAATACCTTGCAGTGACTGTGACTTAGATCAACTACATAGGTCAGGAGTAGTGAGATTATCTGTCAGAGAATAAGAATTTAGCTAAGGTAAGGTCACCAGCAATCGCACTGCATGCATGCATTAACACACAACTACACAATAGGGTGGGTGGAAGAGGGTTAAAATTCTAAGACGTAATCTAGGTAGGTAGAGATAGAGAGAGATTGATTGCTGAATCCTTGTTCATCGAGTGTACACCCAAGACATGCAACAGAAATGACTCAACGCGAATACCAGAGATATGGAAGATATTATTATCACTAGTCAGTCAAATCAGAGGAGGATAATAAATGATCTTAAAATTCTATTTCAATTCAATTCACATACATCATAACATTCTAACAAGTTACTTATTTATTTTGACCATAGAAACACTCGTCTTAATTCCCATCTGATTGTACTTGATTGATAACCGTCATATTATTATTTCTGAATGTACATTATCCTATATTGATTTTTATTCTAATTCCTAATCATCAGTTTTTACCCATGTATATAAATGAAGCAAGAAAGTTGTGTGAGTGAGTACCTTGATATCATTATGAGTGGGAATAGTTTGTGCTCGAAATGTGGTCATCAGTTAATATCACTGTATAACATTACACTATGTGTTTTATCAGAATAAAATCTTATCTATCTATAATGGAGTTATACTCTACCACCGCACTGCCCAAGTTTTATACTTTATACCAATAACACCATAATGTTATTTTCAAAACTGAAATAATGTACCAATCTACTGAACTTCATCTACATTCAGCATTTTTCACACGAGTCTCTCTGCTTTTTGTCTCTCTCTTTTGACTGTCAACATTATTATTCATAAAATAAGGGATTAAATACTTTCCCGTCTCATCGGTTCACTGGAAAGATTTTCTCTCTCTGATAATTAGAGATTTATTAGATTTATCGTCTGAAATTTAATTATTAATCATGATGGTTAAGAAGGAAAATTTTAAAAAAAACTACTTTTCTCCCGCTTAATTCGACTAAATCTTTCAGTTTTGCAAACATAACTTAACTTTGCTCTTTTATAAGACGATGAAGCAGAGTTATAGAGAAACAGACAGAAAAAAAGCGTAGCTTTCCGTCATCCATATGTTATTGATAACACATGCAGAGATTTACTTTTTCCTCCTCTGCAATTGTTTTCTACGATTACTTGATCCACCCTTCCCCCCTAAAAAAGGTAAATGTCATTTTATCCATTCTGATTGATTTCAAGCTAAACCATGAATCGACACTATTCAGAAAGCTATCCAAAACCAGAAAGTGATGAGCAAGTGTTTCGTCCTAGTTTTAGGCTCTTTAGCAGTATGCTTGTAACGACAGAAGACAAGGGCGCCAGGCAACACAGATCGTTTATGGAGAAAATCAACAGATATTTATAGATTTTTCGACACATTATTATCAGCGTTATTATTAGCACAGAAACACTGTCCTCTGATTGGTTGTTTTCCTGCTGAAGGTTATTCCGTCATCTCTTTGTGGCCGTTTCTTGAAGGTCAGGCCATATATCTGCGAACCGTATCCGCCTACGCTAAGTCTGCTGTGATTGGTTGTTGAGTTAGTCTTTGTTGTTGTTTGTTTTCTCATGGCCAAGATTTGGGACGTAAAAACTGATGTAAATTGCTGTCTACCGATTTCGGCTAGCAGATGGCTCTCACTACATGCTCACATGCGAGTGTTTCCATATTCGTGTCCAGGATGAGCCTTCAGTGTGCCAGTGGTTTAGTGGTAGAGAACTCGCCAACCACGGATGTGGTCTGGAGTTCAATCTTGGGCTGAAGCACCCCCAGTCCTGGCTGAGCCGTTAAGGAAGCCTGATAGAAGGTTTGGCGTGAGGCTAGCGATCCCAACCCCTAAAAATCATACGCTGCTGAAATTGAAACTTTTGAGCTCAAGCTAGAAAGCCCACATCTCCCCTGCAAAGCAGAGGAATAAAAAAACGCACACACTACTGCACCCCTAAGGATCTAAGCCCAACACCTCCAGGTTTCCAGGCAAGCTGTCTGATTATTCCGGCCGTTCAGGACTTCTTACTGGAGCTCTGGGCAGCTCTGCATTCTAGTCAACCACTTGTAAGATTTAGATTAATTTTCAAGTCTCACCTTGGTCTGATTACTGTTGGAATTATTTCTGCGTACTTTTGAAGACGAAACAGCCGTCGAACACTCTCTGGTTTCTGTTAGTTTCTCTAACTGATATCACCTGATGATGCTCTCTGTTTCATAATTAAACATAAGTGGATATGCTAATGTATAGATTCAGATATAAGTATTTTACGCGTACAACTCGTCATTCATTAATTTAGACAAAGCAATAAGAAGACGTAATTTGCCTGAAGTGTGTTATGTATGTATTTGAGCAACATATTTCGAACAATCTGATCACACACGCACTTGTCATAGGAATGAATATATAAGAAATTAGTAAAGAGTTAAGAGGGGAGAAAATAGACTACTTAGGACAAGTTAAAAGGACATATTGAAGGTTAAAATAACAATGAAGATCACTAAACCATATAACAGAGGTAATAGTACATCTGCCCTAGCCGGTATCAAAACAAAGTTTACCAAGGAAGGTTTAGTGTGTTGACGAATTGTTTTTGAACGCATATAGGTGATTTAAACTTTCTAGTTGTCAGCTAGGGCTTCCACAAGCTTTAGGATACGCCCCAAACACGTTCCATAGATAGGTTTGAAAGACGCGTAAACATCAATTTATGTCCTGTCCCTATAATGGGTTTCACAATAGAGGAGCTGGGTCTCTTGTAATCACCATTAATCGGTTCTGGGGATTCTGTTTCCTTCTCAAGCCATTTAGGAATATGCTGTGAAGCCAGCCCTAACTTGTAGAGATCAGTGAGTCCTCCCTCCTATGTATGTGTGTCCACACGTGCATTCAAATTGGTAAATACAGTGGGACGTGACATCGTTTTTCGCATGCTCAAAGGGCTTAAATAAATGGATGGATACATTGGCTTCACATTCTCAATTATTATGATATTGGCTGCATACAGTCTTTTTAACAGCAGCGTTCAACCTTTGTCCAGTTATCAAGCTGCTATTATCTCCCATATATGGTAGCTTGATGTACGCGTCTTTCTTAAAGGCGAGCTGGGGAGCAAGTCTTGGTGTTCTGTCTACTTTATATCTCCTGATGAACTTGTCTGGATAATTATTATCAACCAGAGTTTGTGTCAACTTTCTTTCTTCGTCATCATCAAGTGTGTCTTCAGTGCATATTCGTTGGATTCTACTGAAGAGGCACCTTATTAAGACTGTTTTTTATCCAACAGGGCATAAACTGTGATAACTAAGATACTGTCCTATCTAGGTAGATCTTCTATCAGTATATCGTTTTATTGATCCATCAGGCCGTCCACTAAGCAATATATCTAAGAAAGACAAACAATTATGTTCCTGTTCTACAAACGTAAGTGACATGCTATTCTGAACCTCATTCATTCGATTTGAAATTGATGATTGCAATGTCATCGACATATCTTCTATAAATTGGTGCATTTCCGATTAAGTCTTAACGTACGACATATAGATATCTGCTAAGAGCGGCCCCCCCAATCAACAAAAGAGACTACAAAACGAAAATGCTATTATTCTCGTTGATAAACGTAAATTCAGCCGCGTTTCCTACTCAGAAGATATTCAGTTTTTGAAGGGCACAGTGACAGGTAGTCTAGTGAAGCTTCATGGCCTAAATGCTATGAGTAAAGATAAATTTGATTCTTTAAAACTATCAGAATGTAAATTCTCACATATGTAGGATTTAACAAAAACACTTATACCCCATAATCACCTACGTCTTATAGTGTCAATGTGCGGATCCCGAACACATAAACTTGCCAAATAGTTATTAGAATTATTACCCCCCGTTGAAACATAATTCTGTAGGTATGTGTTAAAAGATACATTTGGACTGGTTAATTTTCCTGATGATATTAATATCATATAATATTTAGAAATTAACATTTTCGCCTTGCTTTTCCAGTACGTTCTACACATTTCAATCCTAATCATACTAAAATAGTAACTAGATAACAGGTTGTCATCGTTGTTAGTGAGACTATCTATGTTAACTTTGGTAATGAAAAACTCTTATTTATGTTAGAGAACCACTGGGAAACCATCTGAGAGTACTGGACAACTGTTTCATCCTAGTTTGGGGCTCTTCATCAGCACGCACCCACCGGTGTTCCAACCCACAACCTTCTGGTTACAAGGCAAGCTCGTAGACCATTGAGCCACTGGGACCCAATCCAATGGCCCATGATTTCTAACTTCTGACTTCCGGCAATGACCTGGGGTTCTAGTGGGAAGCCGTGACCAGTATGGTACAACAGGTTGAAGATGAGGCAGTAACTCATCGAAGAAGACATTGCGAAATGGTCGCGCTATGTCATGAACTGGCAGAAGTTAGAAATCATGGGCCACTGGATCGGGTCCCAGTGGCTCAACGGTTTACGAGCTCCCTAGCCTTGTAACCAGAAGGCCGTGGGTTCGAACCCCCTGTGGTGAGTGTGTACTGATGAAGAGTCCCAAATTAAGCTGATTGAACAGCTGTCTGGCAATAATCCTAGGTGGTTTTCAACCGTTGTCTAACTATCTTCAGCTCATGATGGAATCCTCCATCAAATCAAACAAAATCCCTACAAAACTAATACTTGAAAATTGTTATTTATGTAAGGATTTGTTGTGTAAACTATAAATCATCACTCAAGCTTCTAAGTCAGTTTCAGTGACTGCTTGTAAACGTGACTGCCAGTCTTCCACCTGAGGATCATCTCATATAGCTTCACCAGATGTGTATATAACAAGCCATCGTACCTATTACAGCCTAGATATCGGTGAGTACTTTTTAAATGAATATAGAAAGATAACTCTAACAATCAATACCCTTCAGCTAGCTTCCAAATTTCTAGTCATAAAGCAGTTTCATTCTGATAAGAATGTTACATGAATGTAACAAGATACCGCTTGAAACTTTTGCTTGTTTCTCACGTTTCTAATTCTATTTCGTTCGAAATTTCAAAGCATTTGCATTCATCTTATTAACATATGAACGATAGTCTATCTTCCAATAGTGACATTTCATAAATGTTGAAACCTTGAAAATTCAAACAAATAGCACCTTACATTATTTGATTTTGAACTTATATGACATTTACTGATGCAGAAGTGAGTTTCTACGCTACATTGAACATTGAATGACATTTGCTTCCAGTGTATTAATCTATTATAATTTACATCTTCTTCTTCTTAAAGTTCATTTATAACTCTAATTTCCAGTGTGTGTGTTTTTTTCCTTTTTTATTCAATCAGAGTAGTAAAATGTTACAATAAAACAGCAAGAGTGTAAAATCCATTGAACCATTGAATATGCCCTACTTTTATAAACTTCAAAACTATATATTCAATCTCATAGTTAATATTTCTATCAAATAAAGTCTAGAAATAAGTTCATTATTTTGATTTCCTTTTACATATTTTTTCTTTGCAAAAGTAAAAACTGGTTCCATATTAGTTTGTTTATTGGATATATCACACACAGTCAGTGAAACAGTATTATTTACTGGATGACAAAGTTTCCAACAAAATTTACTCATTGTTCAATATCATATCATCAATTATAATCGCACATGACTTCTAAAATTAAGTTTTATGGTTTTCTTTGTTCTCTCCTATTTGTCGTCGTTGGGGAAGCAGAATTTTTCCAGATATCTGAGTGGACAGGTGTTGAATCATTCCTATTACACGTATCCAGTCTCAGTTGATTCGATAAACAAAGCTTCTGTTTCATACATTTATTCCCTTTAATGAATTTGAAGAAAGCAAGAACTACAAGTTTTGCAGAATAAAGTGGTACCATCATTGTTTATTTCGTTGCCTTCTCGTCAGCTGCTTACAGACCAAAGTCATTATTAAATATATCTACAAAAATAATTTTAACATACTTGCACAGAGAGTTCGTTTTTAAATAAAAACCAATCGATCAATATATGCATACAGTAATAATATGTATATGTAATATTAAACACTATTCCGAACAATAATAATCATAGACAATGAAAACTTTTCAGCACTACGCATTCAGATGAAAGAGAGATGAAAACATCCAGTTACCAGGATAGGTAAGGAAAGACTGATAACCGCTTCTTTCTGGACCCATAAATCAGGTTTCAGGCGCTTGATGGAAATGGCTCCAGCAAACTTGAGGAGAATTGAGCTCTTTTGCTTATTGATAATTTTGAACGACTTTTCGACGTCCACCTCATGACAGACCCGTGACAAGGAGATACCTGGCGATGGCACTGTTCAAAGCATTTGTTCCCTTTAGACATAAGCTTTTTGGCAAATTTTCAGAAAATCTTGGATATGCCCTTCTTTCTGTTCTTCCAATGTAACTGCTCCCGCAGATACATGTAAATTTGTATATACAGTTGAATGCGTAATACTGAAAAGTTTCCATTGTGTATGATCACTGTTTTTCGGAATAGTGTTGAATATTACATATATATGTATATATTATTACTTTATGCATGTATTGATCGATTGGCTTTTGTTTAAAATGAACTCTGTGCAAGTATGTTCAAATTGTTTTTGTAGATATATTTAATAATGTCTTTGGCTTTTAAGCAGCTGACGAGAAGGCAACAAAATGAAAGATGGTACCACTTTATTCTGCAAAATCTGTAGTTCTTGCTTTGTTCAAAGCTTCCGTTATCGATCTCTCCCTCTACTTTGTTAAATCAAATTTTAAAACTATCATCTTATCCCATCCATCCTATCGCATGGTTGTATGTAATTGCATGCAATGTGTGCTATACCTGAACTATTCTCTAGATTTCTCATCTTATTGGAGTCAATTAATCTAGATTTTGCTAAGTTTCTATGCTCGGCTTGTTTGATTGCACCTGTTCTACTACTCTGACCTATGTATTTCACCTGACGATCATCACGGGCGGGGTATTAGAGAAACTACATTTAGATACTCTGTCACACCCATGTTTCTGCATTTTTACTACCATTCTCTCATCCTAATATGTAACTAGTGACAACTTTGAAAAAAGCACTACTTCATCAATTCCATTTTAGTTTGTTTATTTAAATGTATCACACAGTCAGTGAGACAGTATTATTATTTACTGGATGACAAAGTTCCGAACACAATTTATTATTGTTCATATCACACGACTTCGAAACTTGGGACTTGAGAAACACACAGAAGTTTCGAAGTCGTATGTGATTATAATTGATGAAATGATTATGAACAATGAATAAATTGTGTTCAAAACATTGTCATCCAGTAAATAAAAATACTGTTTCACTGACTGTGTCTGATACATCTAATAAACAAACTAATATGGAATTACTTACTACCACAGTGCCCAAGTTTTACACATATATTCACCATCAATGAGAAAGGCCTGTAGGAAGTCGACTCTTGTACTTTTCTACATAGCATGTTTTCAACCAAAGAGAGGTGTCATGGAGGATGTCAAAGCCAGAATTGGATATAGAAGTCAGTGTAGAGATCTGCGACACTGATCACAGTGAACAACGTCCAAATCTTATATAATACTAATGCCACACAAGGCAGTGCCTTCTGTGTGGTTTAGAGGCTATGTGCGTCTTGAAAATCTTTTCGAACAGGCTGCAGACCTCCACAAACACTTTCTCCCTTCGCTCATTACTGAAGATCACACGCCTTGCCAGAAAGGATAAGCAAGAAGGATCTACACTGTCAGCAAAGCAACCAAACATCTATTTCTCAAAAATGTTAAGAAGTAAATGAAGGTGGAAGAGATTAGTGAGACCCAAGTAGGAAACTATCGTTTGGACGTCTTCCCAAGGGTGACATGCCAGAGATTGTTTGGTAATGAAGTATTGAAGACTTGTAGGAAGTTTTAGCGCCAGTGGAAAATGATAGCAGCAGAACGGTGGCTGCGGGAGCCCTGTATTCCACTTGGGACACAAAGAAATAGAAACAATTCTCTTTTTTTCCATTCCTACTTGTCCACAACTACATAGTATATGTAGGCTCCAGGGTTTCTTCCTATGCATACTAACAGAAAGTCGAAATATAAAAAGCATTTCTTAAATGTCTCATCTGGACATTTGACTTTGATTTTAAAACTTTTTTCCAACTAATAAGTGGCGAAAAACGATATGAGTTGAAACAACCAACCCTAATATTAATCTTGCTGCAACTGGGGTTCAGTAACGGAAAACAATAAGTAAGTCGGATGAAGAATGAACACCACTGTCAATTTCCGACCACCAGAACCTATGCAGAGGAAGACAGGCTGCTCCACCCCGTTGATAACCACCAATCTTAACTATACGAAATATTAAATGGCTTGAAAAGTTAGGCCAATAAACAAAGAATTTATTCGGTTCCATAACGTTTTGCTTCAGGGCTATCACATTACATTCTAACATATATTCTGTCTAATTCCGACAGCTTACTTCGAGACTTATAACTAGATGAATTTAATTAGAGAAACTTTGGAAACCACCAAGAATTACTGAACAGTTATTTCGTCCTTGTCTGGGACTCTTCAAGAGTGCACTCTCATGACTCCACCATGGATCAAACCCAAGATCTTCGAGCTACTATGCGAATTCATATAAAATTCGGCCATTGGGACTTCCACGAATTCGCGATATATTTTTCGAGACTGGTTTGAGCCAGTTCTTACCTGTTTAGTATGGTTTCAGCCTGTTTTAGCGGGTTTTCAGAGTAGGCAAAACCAAGGGTATGTAGTACACACAGGTAGTGATTTATTTATTCAATGGCCACCCGCCTAAACAGCAAACCGTCACTTACTTCACTACGTCCTCTCAGAGCAGAAGGCTAAGTCAAGCATCATTATGAATGTAAACCAGAGGTCATCATTCTTAGCAAATACTCGCTAGTGGTTGCGTTATATCGTGAATTGGCAGAAGTTAGAATTCATGGACTGGCCATTAGATCGGGTACCAGTGGCTCAATGATCTACGAGCCATCTCGCCTTGTAACCCGAAGATCCTAGGTTCGAACTCCTGTAATGGGCGCGTACTGCTGAAGAGTCCCAAACTAGGAGGAAACAGCTGTTCAGCACTCCCAGGTGGTTTTCCAATGGTTCTCTAAACAATGTCAGCTCATGATGATATCCTGTAGCCAAAATGGTATTTAATTCACTAATCGCTCTAATGTCTAAATCTGTGGAAAATATCCCAACTTTTCTATCGTCGCCTTCTCTTCAGCTGCTTACAGGGCAAAAACATTATTAAATGTATCTACAAAAACAATTTAACATACTTGCACAGAGTTCATTTTAAACAAAAATCAATCGATCAATATACACATACACTAATAATATATATATGCAATATTGAACACAATTCCGAGCAATAATAATCATACAAAATGGAAACTTTTCAGTATCTTGCATTGGAATGAAAAATATCCAGTTACCAGGGAAAAGAAAGACTGATAACTGCTTCTTTCTGAACGCACAAATCAGGTTTTAGGCACTTGATGGAAAAGGCTTCAGTAAACTTGAGGAGAATTGAACTCTTTTGCTAATTGATAATTTTGAACGACTTTTCGACGTCCACCTCATGACCCGTGTCGAGGAGATGCCTGGCGATGGCACTGTTTAAAGCATTCGTTCCCTTTAGACGTAAGCTTTTTGGTACATGTTCAGAAAATCGTAGATTTGCCAAACTCCTTCTGTTTTTGCAATGTAACTGCTCCTACAGATACATGTAAATTTGCATATACAGTTGGAGTTAACATGAGAAGGATATCTATCGATTTTTGCTTGCACCAGAGAGCAAGTTGTTCGATGGACGGGGACGAGCTTAGCTGCAGGATAGGCTATGGCTAATGATGTACTCAGCCTTCTGTTGATCATCGCTGCAATGTTTTCGCCTTTATAATCAAGCTGAAAGTAGATTGGCTTTTTTCTTACTGTTATTTGTTTTTCATTTGTGACTTCAGATCTTCCATACTTGTTGATGAATCTTTGAGGGTACCCATTGCTCTTCAAAGTCTTTTCAAGAAACTCAAATTCTTCCTCTAGTTTCTCTGTAGAGCATATTCTTCTGGCTCTATAGTACAGAGTCTTGACCAGTGCTCGTTTATAGCTATTTGGACCAAAAGCTATTAAAATTTAAGTATTGTCCTTTCCATGTGGACTTACGATAAATTGACTTTTGAAGACTACCGTCTTCTAGGCGTTCCATGGCGATGTCGAGGAAGTGGAACTTCCCCTGCACTTTCATGTTCTATAGTGAACTTGATATTGGCGTGTGCATCATTGAATAATCTTAGTAACTGTGAAGCATGATTTTCATTTTCACACTATAAATGTGTCATCAACGTAACGACAGTCGGAAGTTGTTGTTCAAATTCATTAAGGGGAACAAATGTATGAAATTTTCTATAATTGTTGATGTAATGGCAGAATTGTAGATTTCGTGAAATACCATACAGAGATGGCGAAATATAAAAACTTTACATTGGAGCTTCACTCTTCAAAATATATTTGTATTTCTCTTCTTCCACTTTCATTTCATGACCTTTATATTGCTTCACCATTATCTTCATTAATCTGTTTCTCCGCCATTCAAGATTCTTGCGGAAGACTTCATCAAGAGACTACTTGCAAACTCTTGCCAGTTGTACACACCACAGTTGCAAACCAAGTCAAACAGACGGATGTCAGCACACACACTCTTGTTACATGATTTCGGTGTTACATGTCGCCATTAGCAGAAGTTAGACAGAATAGATTTAGCGACTTTAAACGATCTCATTCCTGGCCAACAAACATTTCATTTCCAGTTGCAAAAATGGCTAAAAAAAGCAGTTGATATTATCAAAAAGTCTACAGAGTTAATTTTTCTGCATCTAAAGAGTTTACAACTACTAAATTTTATTCAAACTTATATGAATACAAACAATTGCACAAGCACAATAAAAAGAAAATACCATTTACTACTCCTGTCGGCGCCAAATCTAATTGCATTTTAAACTCTTTGATCGAAATCTAAGAGACCAGGAGTGACGACAGATTATAAAAGTTAAAAATTAATATGGCGCCAGTTATTAATGAAAGTCTCAATTTACGAATTAAAACAAATACTGTCTTTAAAATAATGGTGCGAAACAAAATCAATAGAATTACAGTTGTATTGATTAATAAAAAATAGTTTTGAAATAATAATAAAGATGATTTATAGCTCAGGTGGATGATTTTAATGTGGTCGTGTGGGTGCTAGTTTGATTGTGAAGCTTTCATTATCCATCTAGACAACAAATTCAGCATCAACTTTATTATGAAGTGAATTTAATTGTATCCCCTGGTAACGTTTATTTTGATTGGTTGTGAACTTGAATTATTTTTAAATTGATCATTTTTATTGACTTAGAATTTGACTCCTATTTACCTTGCGTATGATTCTTTGTTGGTTGATAAATTTTATCTATGCTGATGTGTCTGTTGATAGCTAATTTGGCCTACTCACTCAGCTTCTAGGAATTCCGTGACATTTTTAGTCTTTCTAATGTTTAAAATTTCTACATTTTACCAGTCAAATTAGTGTCCACAGTTGTCCACATACATTGATATAAAGGAATACACGATGTCGTGGTTTTTCACAGCTTTCTTGGACTCGGAGTTGAAGGAAATATCTATCAAAGTGTCTATCATAGTGTGCTGTTTCCTACTGGTCATAGGTTCGAACCCCAATGGGTATGTACTGATGAAGAGTCCTAGACTAGGACGAAACAACTGTTCAGCACTCCCAGGTGGTTTTTCAATGGTTCTCTAACCGATGTCAGCTCATGATGAAATCCTGTAACCAATCAATCAAATCCCTACAAACCGATATCGGAAAGATATTTTATTGATAATGCTGTATAGTTTGAAAATGAAGTTGTCAAAAATAAATATTTCTTCGTCGAACGTGACTATGGTTTTCCATATTAATTGTGATAAAAGTTTGAATTAATTCCCCAGAAGACGTAAATAACGTCTTAAGATGCAGAACCCGAAGATTTAGCTAGCAGTTAGACTGCAGTAAAGTTGCAAATAAACAAAAAACACTTTAATTTCAATAGTAGTAGTAATAGTTAGGCGTGTACTACTGGCAATATTTATTAGTAGTATATGGACAGACGTTCATCGACATAAAAATATCAAATAGCGGAGAGATGGATTTGAAGTCAAAGAGAGGAAATGAACCAGTATTGCGGAAAAACATGGAAGATACGAGAAGAAGACAAAGAAACACAATAAGAAGGGGCACAAGTAGCAAGCACAATACTGACTGACTGACTGGTTTCAACACAGAACTTTGCACCAATGTGCAGCAGTTTGAGTTGCCACACTCCCTTTATGTAGCACACAAAACAAGAGAAGAAAGTAAAAAGAAGTGCAAAATAGAAACAGTAAACAGAGATATAAGCCAAAAAGAATAGTAATATCGAAGAATAATATAGATTTATCGGGTATTATAAGTCACAAGGAGTGGATGCATCTGCGCCAACCATTGACAAAGATTTTGAGCCATATCACTAATTGTCTCCAGCTTGCATTGCTTTTTACCATCCCTAGGAAGCCAACCAGGCAGTCAGGCAGTCTACACCTTCCTACATGACTGGCTGGAAATAGCTATTGTGGATTTCATTGATTGATGAGGCCATGTTTTTTTTTGACCACCACTGGCTCTTTTCCAACCTGACCCTATGTCAGCTAATATTGTCCATCGAGGAAGGCGATGGCTAGGCATGCATGCGTAACACATGTCCTAACCATCTCTCAGCCCGTGTTGCTTCACAACTTCGTCGACTGATTTTACTTCCTTACCTAGCATTAGACGCCTAACCCCAATATCTGCTCACCTTATTATTGCCACTTAACACATAAAAGAGATAGAACACAGGCACCTATGATACAATACGAAAGATCTGTGCAGATAACGACTTAAATATAAGGTATACAAAATTTCCTTATATGTGTACGTCAAATTCCTAATGGTCATTACGTTACCAAGTTTCTTGTATTCTCCCGTTACATTTGGTTTCTTTGCCTCCAGATAATGAAGATCACCTGGCCGGATGCTTTCGAAGAAGGAGACATAAGGAGCTTCTGTGTGGAATCCGATGCTGTTAAGGGTCCGATGGCGAAGGCGGTTGTGTTGAAGGCGTTGCTCAGAGATCGGAAAAAGGCGGCATTCGACAGTGTGGAGCGGTAATTGGTTTTCTCAATGTCTTTGTAAGGAAATATTTGTATCGCTAATGCGTTGCACTCTGCCAGCTTTGTTAAACACAATGGCAATAATTTGTGCTCGAAACGTCATCAGTTAATATTACTGTGTAACACTGTGTGATTTATGAAAATAAAATCTTATCCATAATGGAGTTACACTCTACCACAGTGCCCAAGTTTTACACTTATATCAGTAAACACAATGAGCTCGAGTAACGACGTGATCATTGTGGCGGAATAATTGTTTGGAAAATCCCTCCTAACGATCTATTTACAGTATTGATACTTACTTGGATACTTCAGCTAACTTTGTAGTTATTATCCTCTTTTCTCCTACTCTGCATCTCATTTTTCTGAGGTTTTCACGTCACCTGTTGACTTCTTCTTGTCTCATCTCTAATATTATTGCTTCTCTTTGTGGTTGTGTAAAGATGTTGGTAGTGTGTGTTGTTTTACGACTGCAATTTTGTTTGAATGAAGTCAAGGTCACCTCAACTCGGAACTGACAGTCTGTGGAATGTGTATGGTGGGTGATTCTTGCTGACAGAGATTTGTTACCACCTTGTTAGGAATATTCGTCTTGATTCTCAGGTACTTCTTACGGTTTATTTTTGATTGAATACTTTCATGGTACAGTACTTGTTTCGTAACTGAGAAACTACTGGATGTTTACAACTGCTTGACAGCACTGTTGTAGTCATTTGGAATTTCGATAGCTTATTATTATTATCATTGTTAGATAGTAACACAGGTTTTATTGCAAAAAACAGGCTTTTTTGCTGTTTTTGGGACACTTTGGAACTGTGCATAACTCAAGGAAGTTTTTGTTTAGCTGTGCATTAGAACGTGAAGAATGTTTCACAGAGTCAGACCAAAACAAGTCGGTTTTCGTTATCTCATGTAATCTGTAAATAATGATTAAAGAACACGAATCCAAAAGACTCAGACGTTTCAAAAGTCCCCCATTTAATGATGCATTCAAGGAATAGAGATGTTATAATTATTTGTAGAAAATTTCAGAGTAGAATTTGGCCGCAAGTATAAACCTTGGGCAATGTGGCAGAGCATAACTCGATTATGTATAAGATTTTATTTTGATAGAATCATACATTGTTGTTATACAGTAATATTAACTGATGCGACCACGTTTCGAGCACACATTATTACTGCTCATAATCATATCAAGTCACTACTCACACAAATTTCTTGCTTCATTTATATACATGAGTGAAATTGATGATTAGACATTTGATTGAATAAAATCAATATAAGATAAAGTACATTCAGAAATAATAATATGAGTGTTATCAATCAAATACAATCAGATGGGAAATAAGACGAATGTTTTTATAGTCAAAATAAATAAGTAACTTGTTAGAATGTTATGACGTATGTGAATTGAATTGAAATAGAATTTTAACATTATTTATCATCCCCCTGTGATTTGACTGACCGGTGGTAATAATATCTTCCATATCTCTGGTATTTGCATTGAGTCATTTCTGTTGCATGTGTTGTATGTAGACTGGATGAACCAGGATTAAGTAATCAACCTCTCTCTCCACCTACCTAGATTACTTCTTAGAATTTTAGCCCTCTCCCACCCTATTGTGTGGATGTGTGGTAATGCATGTAGTGCAATCGCTGAGCTGTTTTCTAAATTACGTATCATCTCGGATGGGGTCAACCATTCTGACGTTAGCTAAATCCTTATGTTCCGACAATCTGACTACCCTCGACCTACTAGTTCGACCTATTCAGTTGACCTAACTCACAGTCATTCCAAGATGTTTTATGAATTATATTATTTTGTTTAATTGGGTTCACTGACAGGGTCCTTTAGCCCGCAGAGCTTGTCTCTGAATGAGTTTGTAGGTTTAAATGCCACTCTAAATCCTGCTTTATTATGAATGCTACATAAGGAAGGTCTCAGATGTCCCCTCTTTATATTGTATAACTATAGATGTCTTATATTCTCTCTTATTTATGTTATCATTATTAGTTCCACCATTATTTTTATTTTGTTTTTGGCGTTTTCTGATCTTCCTAATGAATTTTATAGGATAGTTAGTTATTCAACACAAACGCTTCTTCCATCTGTTTCATTTCATCCATTAGGTCTTTTTTTGTGCCACTTAAAGCTATAGTAGAATTTTGGCTCTATGGTAAAATATAATTCCACATTAGATGAAATTACTTGATATACCACACACTGATACAGCACTAATAACTGAAAGACGTTTCCAGCACAGTTGACTACTGCTCATAATCAGATCAGTGGATTCACATGACTTGATGAACTGCTTCATATAGCCTGACTCTCTCTCCTTTTTTTTATCTCAATATCCAGGATAGATGTTACGTCATTTTGTTTGCATGTGTTTTGGCGTTGATACGATAAACAAAGATTAGATGAGCAGCCTCCATGTACACTTAATTATATTTCTTGTTAACGCCTTTACTCCTTTCCCGTATTCCTCGGTATTACAAGCGGCCGAGTTATACTTTAAGCACCACTAACAACTACCAGTGGAGTGCGACCGTACCAATGACCTTGAAGCGCTCACTGAGCAAGTTAGTTAGTGAAACCTGGCAAATAACGTTGTCATCATCAATCAAAAATATGCTCATCGACGTGTTACGTTATTAAATGGGATATCTGGCAAGTTCCAGCTTAGGTTTGGGAAACATTAAGTTACGCTTTAAGCCAAGGACAGGTCGGGGTTAGATTAACCTAATAAAGGGGACATTGGGGTTCGATCGAGGTAGATTACAGAGTTAGTTTAGGGATATTTTCACGTTAGGGTTAGATTCAGGAAAGATTAGGGTTATTGTTTGCGTCAGAAAACCTAAATAATTTGATGCATAGAATGTGGTTAAATTACTTTGTTGATATAAGAATAGAACTTGTGCACTGTGGTGGTAGAGTACAATTCCATTGTGCGTGAAATTTATTTTGATAAAGTCTCACAGTGTGTTATACAATAATATTTACTGATGACCACGTTTCGAGCACAATTTATTGCCCAGTAAATATTACCGTATAACAATATGAGACCTTATCAAAATACATTTTGTCCACAATGCAGTTATACTCCGTTGACACTCCAGCCTTAAACTGAGAGCTATTTTTATCACATGTGAGAGAAAGGTATCCTCTGTAACACTTTTCTACAGTTTTTAAGCATTTTTTTCATAAATATATGTATTCCATACACAAAAATGCCTCCTTCACTGAATGGGTGCGTTTGAGGTCATTCACTGATTGGTAGATGGTGGTACTTAAAGTTTAACTTTGCCTTACAAACAAATAAATGCTTTTCAGAAGCCGACCTTTCCTTCAGATTACTTCGTCAATCAGGATCAGTCATTTTAGTTCTGGATAAATTCCTGTGTTTCGATAATCTAATTGACCCTGAACTACTATTTTGACGTATGTGATTGACCTAGCAGTCATTATATTGTAATTTCTAAATTACGTCATTTTTCCTGATTGTATCTGTGGGGTCCAAAGTTGTGTTTGAAACGTATCCAGTTCTCCGCATAGCCTCACTGTAACACGCTAGTTTTGTAGCAGCAGAAATGTTTGTTTGACAAAATGACAAATGTAAAATTACAGCAAAATGCTGAAACCTTACATCGGAATCTTCACTTGCACATGTTCTTCATGCTGTGCTTCTTTTGTCTTCCTTTTATACTTGATGTTGTTTATTTCACAAGGATCCTTCACTTTGCAATTCAGTGCATCTGTCTGCTACTCAATATTCTTGCAGATATACAACATACTACTTAATAACTCGTGTCAGTAGCACATGGCATAATAACAAATAAATGTATGCAATACAGGATTTGATAATAGAGTGGAACTCATCTGGTTTAATGTAACTGAATTATGGACCCTGAGGATATGCGTGCTAACAAGCGCAAAAATGGCATCTAAGCCCAGTTGAATGCGCACGCATTTAAACAAAACTTATAACACTTCAGCATTTACAAGCAGACTAGAAGCTTACATGTTTAATATTTAGTTAGTTCAATTCAATCTGTTTATTTTGGCCACAGGTGTATTTTTGTACCAAGCACTACACATCAGTGACAATAATTTTTAGGGATAACTTCATTTGTCTGTTGGCTTTCCTAAATCTATCACTGAGATGATCAGAAAAGTAACCGATTTCTTTAGTCTCATTGCAGGAACAGATTTCACACTAACCCAGTCGTCTTAGACAAATCGATTTCAAAATAGAAAAAATTCCTCCATTTAGTCACTTGGAAAGCAAATGGATTTAGCGAAGAAATATTTACTTTTCAATTAGATCCTTATCCCTGGCTCTACTCTAATATACCTGGGGTTCTAGTGGGAAGTCATGACCAGCAGGGTACAGTAGGCTGGGTGTGACGACAAATACTCTCTAGGATTTTATCATGGCTGACATCAGTTAGAAAACCATTGTAGAAACCTTGGACTACTGGACAGCTGTTTGGTCCTAGTCTGGGATGTACTGCCAAAGAGTCCCAAACTAGGACGAAACAGCTGTTCAGTACTCCAAGGTTTCTCCAATGGTTCTCTAACTGATCGCAGTTCATGATGAAAACCTTCAGTCAATCAGACAAACAAAAGAAATCTCTACGAAACCGAACTTGAAAATATAGCATATATATAATGCTGGCTATCGATGGAATCAAACATGTGAATCTTCACCCGTCATCGAGTCTTCCTTACTAGGAGCTCACAGATCATTAGAGACTGATCATTTTAGTTCATTTTGGGAAATTCAGGTAAACATAAACACAAAATAACCGGGTGCCCAATGCATAAGAAGCTGCTCTCGTAGCACAATGAGCTACTTGATAATGCTTCTAGGTTTTTAAACAGTGAGCGCTGGGTTACAGTGTCAGGGAAACATCATCACCCACAAGAGATGCACTTTTACCAAGCTGTTGAGTATGAAACATGCAGAAGTATATTCCTCCTAAATCCCACTGCTAACTACCATTAACAAAATAAAAACGATGTGGCTTACTGGACTTAATAGTCCACCATATATATTACAGAATACAAACTTGAAGATCAATAATTCGTACATACATAAGACCAGATCAATTTACCAAGCATATAACTTTGACTAGATTCCAGTTATTTCCTCACAAATCAGTCTATCTATGAAACGCATATTATTTGACTAAAAATAGTGACCTTAAGGTCAAGGACTTCAGAATAACTCACCTGACTTAGATATAATATCAATATTAAATGCAACAACACTGCTCGAGGCTAAGAAATAAATTTAAAAGAATACATTTTGTAAAACACAAGACAGTGTATACCAAGAAAATATTGAGATGAATATGCGAAATAGACACGAAAAAGTATTACAAATTGCGACACTGTTCAATGATAAATAGATGCTTTTTGTTATATAAATGTCCAAACCAAGTTCACTTTTAACAGTTTGAAAAAATTCGGGCTTTGGGTGGTATATGGTATTCATAATACTAATAAAAGTTCTTTTTATATTTCCCAATGAATGAAAAACAAAACGATATTGTTTTTACTGACGTTTCGCTATTTAATGATGCTGCTAATAGCTTTATCAAAGCAGTATTATTAAACCACAATTTACAAAATCCACTCAGCTTATATGTAACAGCTTAATCATCGTTCCTCAGCATGAGGTCATTTTTGCGTTGTCAAGTTGGTCAACTGGTAAAGATAACAAAACCATATAGGTGTAGATTGTTGGATTTGATAAGTGTATAAAATTATAAAAGCAGCGTGTGTTTACATAATGAAATTGATTATCACATTCATGTTGATTTTGTCACTTCATGAGGAAGGGGGATGTTGTAACCAGGTTAAATTCTGTTTTAGTCCATCATTCCTATTCAGACAATTTGGATTCCACTTGATATGAAGTGCTTCTGATGACATTAGACGTCCCTTGTGATTTCCGAAATGCTTTTTCTGGATGATGATTTCAATATTGTCAAAATCAATTTTTTGGCCTGATTCTATAGCGTGTAGACAACCAGTGGTTGATGGCTTTTCTAGATTTTCTAGTTCAACTGGATTTACTTCTCAGTGGTCGAACAGAGGCGGCTCTACGGTGTTCATTTCTTCTGATTTTGATTTCTCTCTGGTAATGTTTGTCCGATGTATATCTCATCACATTCCAAGCATTTTACTTTAAAGACATATTTAAATAGAGAATCCTGAGGGTTTTTTGGTCCTTTATGTGGACAAGGTTGTTTCACAGTGTATCTGATGTTTTGAAGTAAACTCTGATGTCGAGCTTATTGATTACTCCTCTTCCGATATCGTCTGACGTCTCTGCTCTATATGGAATGACAACTGTTGAGGTCCATGTTTTCGGAATACGTGTTTTCGACCATACTTAATGTCAGTGTTGATTTTGTTGATGAAGTTCTTTGGGTAGTTGTTTTGCTTGAGAGTTTCAGTAATGTTTGATATTTCTTCTTCTTTTTCTTTCTCATCCGTTAACATCAAAGAGTGTGCTCGTCTAAGAAGACTTGAAACAACTGAAATCTTTGCGCTGATGGGGTGTGATGATTCGAAGTTTAAACATTTATTGGAGTGGGTTTTCTTCCTGAATATAGATATACTAAAGTGTCCGTTTTCACTCCTCTTAACTAGCCAGGCAGTCTAGAAATGGTAGTTCACTGACGTCTGATTCTGCTTTCGAAGTAAACTGGATTCTGGGGGGAGAGACTGTTTATTTTCAACCAGGAATGAACTGTGTAGATCTCATTTTAGCAATTTCATTATGTAAACACACGCTGCTTTTATAATTTTACACACTTATCAAATCCAACAATCCATACCTGCCTGGTTTTGTTATCTTTACCAACTGGCCAACTTGACAACGCAAAAATGACCTCATACTGAGGAACAATGATGAACGAAGTTTTTATATATAAGTTGAGTGGATTTTGTAAATTCTGGTTTAATAATACTACTTTGATAAAGCTATTAGCGGTAGAATTAAATGGCGAAATGTCAGTGAAAACGACCATAATATCGTGTGTTTTTTCATTCACTGGGAAATACAAAAAACATTTATTATAATACATGCTTTTTGATTAAAACAAATGATTTATAAAATAATTATGAGATATTCAGGTCATTCCCATCTCAGAATGAGCATACTTACATTTACGTTGACTTAAACATTTTAGAATGACTAATTAGTCGTCACGGTTTCTGGTTAATTCTCACTGATAAAAGTATGCCAGCCCCTAAATTTTTTATAAAATAATATAAACTACTCATTGGCTGAAATGAGTAGTTGTATGCTGCTCATATCAGCCACCAGTAGTGTCAGATAGAGGTGATCAAAACACGAATGGCTGTCTCTGTTGTTTTGGGCGGTGTTCATCAGCGGTGTACCCAATTCGACTCAGTTGAGAGAGAGCTGATGAGTTCGGCCCGGAACGAGAGAAACGAATGTCCTGTGTTTACATCACCTGTATTAGGCTGGCACGCACTTCTGGTTCATATAAGCAGTATGCTAGTACTCATATCGATCGATTGGCACTGCATAGTTTTATACAAGTCTGCTTTCTATCTTGATTACCACGACTTATGGTATCAAGTAGCAGATCACTTTTGGTATTGATTGGGATGATTTAGTTTCCAAAGGAGGCCGAGGTAAAAATCTCACCCGTCGAACTGTGTACATTGTATATTGCTAATCAATTTGATTGATTTTTCGAAATCCACCATGGATTGATATCAGTAAGAGAACCATTGAAAACCAGCACTGGAGTACTGAACAGCTGTTTCATCCTGGTTTTTTGAGAATCATCTGCAGTACACGCCCACCGGTGGGGTTCAAACCCGGGGCCTTCCAGTCACAAGGCAAGCTCATATACCAATCAGCCACTGTGACCCAATTCAGTAACCAACCCATAAATTCTAACTTCTACCAATTCGTGATTTTTACCGCGACCACCACTCGATGTTATCGATGGGAAATTCATCCCTACTCTCGAATGGATGCAACTTATCTGTGACATTGGTTGGTGGTCGCGCTAAAAATTATGAATTGGTAGAAGTTAGAATTTATGGGTTGGTTACTGAATTGGGTCACAGTGGCTGAGTGGTATATGAGCTTGCCTTGTGACTGGAAGGCCCCGGGTTTGAACCCCACCGGTGGGCGTGTACTGCAGATGATTCTCAAAAAACCAGGATGAAACAGCTGTTCAGTACTCCAGTGCTGGTTTTCAATGGTTCTCTTACTGATATCAATCCGCGGTCAAAGTCGAAAAACAAATCAAACCTTGCAAATTTGATTTATGCCAACTTTCATTTTTTTCATTTTCTCCATTCCGAGTAGATTATACGGCTTCATGCTAAGGAATTTCAATAGCGGTGATGGTACTGTTAACATGAAGTGGGCTTTTTCGAGCCTTATGTTGTAGACGGCTTAATAGGGAGCTCGGTAAGGGTACAAATATTCAAATAAAAATCCAAGTTTAATGAAAGAATGTTGTAATAGACTATTTTATAAAAAATACAGTTAACAAGTTATATAAATTAATGGTTACTTGGTGATACGGTTAGTGCCCACTGCTACAAATTATTAATATAATACACAGAAGTGTTCACTATTGGAGTCGTCTCCACTAGAAGAAGCTGAGCATTGGTTGTAGAATAGTCTCCAGATGAGGAATGAGATGTTCCTGCAAAATCCAAAGGATACAACATGGTTAGCAGTGAATCAAGTAGACAGTAGCGTCGGTGACATAGCGGTAGAGCGCTCGCCGATCACACAGGTGGTCCGGGGTTCGATCCCCGGCCTACGCACTCCTTTACCTTACCAAGCCAGTAATAGAAGTGGCAAAGAAGGAAGGTTGGGCATGAGGCTAGTAACCTCATCCTGTAAAGTAATCACCACTGCTACAGAAGCTTCAAGCCTCTACCTTGAAGCCCCATGTTCAGCTGGGAACGTGAAGGAATAAAAAATTACTTTACACAGTTATGCACTTTTGCATTCGCTTCGCGCCTTTTGAAATTCAAATTCATTCACAATACATCTTTTCAGGTTTTCACTTGTGCTTCTTTCCTTTCCTCTTTCTTTCCAAACTTTCCTCTTTACCAGCTTTTTTTATGACTGACTTAGTTAAATAAAGGAGTGCACCGGCAGGGGTTCGAACCCCGGACCACGTGCATGGCCGGGGAGCATCCTAACCGCTGTGCCACCGACTCACAAAATAATTTATGCAACATATGAAGAGTAATCTTGTGCATCTGTAGAGTTGTGCAACTCTATCCAGCAGATGCTTAGATCAAACATGCCTTGTAATTCCTCCTACCGTCGTCCTAAATCCCCTCAACGGCAAAACGCACGTGGTCGTTCTAAGTCCAACCCACGTTCTCTGAAAAACCCTGACTAGTGCTGGTATCACAACACCTACGGCTAGGAAGCGAAATGTTGCCGTAAACCTTGTAACTTCGGCAATGTCTCAAAGTCTGTGGGAAACTATCCCGCCGGCACGCGTCAGAGGCAACCGTCGCCGGTGGCACTAGCCGCCTACCTTACAACCATGATGTGATCAGCCGGACACGATATTTAATCGACACAGGCGCCGAAGTCAGCGTCCTTCTTGCTACAGCAGCAGATCGACAGAAAGAACCTACCTTCAACTCACAGTCTGCAAATGGAAAACCGATTGCAACTTTTGGTAGAAAATACGTCTATCTGAACGTGGGTTTACACAAACCTATTCAGTGGATTTTCCTTCTCGCTGACGTCACAATGCCCATTATTGACACGGACCTACTTAATTATCATGATTTACTCGTAGATGTCCACCGAAAACGACTGACTGACGGTACTACTAGACTGTCTATCAAAAGCATCACCTACGTAGGCCCTAGCTTGTCACTCGTTAAGATGAAGGCGATCCTTGATCCAATTTTCCAACCGATTGTTGATAAATGCCCGGAACTTAATTGTCGGTCTAACGATCTACCATCCATAACCAGCAATGTTATGCATCATATCATAACCTCAGGACAGCCCGTGACATCCAAAGCACAACGACTTGCTCCTGACAAACGGAGACTCGCTAGAAATGAGTTCGACCATATGCTCACCCTTGGAATCATTCGGCCATCAAATAGCCCATGGGCATCCCCACTGCATATGGTACCGAAAAACGATAGCAACGATTGACGACCCACCGGTGATTACCGGTGAGTGAACTCCAAAACAACCCCTGATTACTATCCATTGCCTCACATACACAACTTGACGGCAGCATTATCTGGCCCAAGTATATTCTCGAAAACAGACTTGGTTAAAGCGTACAGCCAAATCACGATGGCACCAGAAGATATTACGAAAACGGCTTTCATTACTCCTTTCGGACTTTTTGAATTTCTACGTATGTCATTCGGTCTCCGGAATGCAGCACAAAAAAATCTATGATTCGTATAAACGTGAAGGATAAGCTACCACTGCTGGTCTCATCAATCTGCATCTACCAATTCACCTGCTCGTGTGGAGCTAGGTATGTCGGCCGTACACAGAGTTCGCTATCCAAATGTATCACCGAACACCTACCAGAATGGCTTTACAAATGAGAAAACCGAAGACCCCACAGCTCTATATTAGAATATCTGATGGATTCCGGACACCAAGGTAGACGCCAAACAAACTTCAAAGTCGTCTACAGAATACCAAGCAGTCACCCTGAAAGTGTACAAGTCAAAACTTCTTCAAACTGCAGAAGCAATGGCAATTCACTTGCTAAGTCCTGAACTCTTCACGCAGAAGAAGTTCGTTGCAATGGACGTGATCCGTCTTAATACCCGACAGGTGAATTCTACTTCTTTCTTTATGTCGCTTCATTCGTATTATTTGTCCTTGCAATCGTAATATTTTACATCTTCAACCTCCAGTATCAAAACTAAGTTTGAAATGAATTTCAAAAGGCGTAGTGATATTGCAAACGACTAAGTCTAAAATGTAACAGTCAGGTGTGAGTCACATGACATGTTGCCTCCAGAATACAGTGGTGAAAACCTCAAAGTGGTTGAACTCTTCGGCACTTCGCAATTCACTTATTGAAGGCTTCACAACTAGTTCTTCAGTCCCAAACAAATTTGTTGGCAGGTGTAAGTACCTCACATCTGCTTCGTTCCTATACGTGTAACGGTTAGTCTTTCCCAAAAATTATTGGTCTACACCACTCACGACTTGATGTTGAATGTTGCGCTTCACTGTTTGAGTTGACTTTCTTAGCTGAAGGCTTATGAGCAATAGCTTGTGCTCGAAAGGTGGTCATTAGTTATTATTACTGTATAAGACTGTGTGATTTATCGAAATAAAATCTTATCCATAATGGAGTTATACTCTACCACAGCGCCCAAGTTTTATACTTATATTGCTAATTGTATAAGTAAAATATTAAAAGGCATGGTTGCTAGTATAATTGTTTCCAGAGTTACCTATACTAACGCATCTTACTGAAGATTATAGAGAATAGAAAATCAGCAAATTAGTTAAACTTCCGCTGAGTAAGTAGTAGATTCGAGTTGTACGTAAGTGACTACACTAAAAACTGGACTGGCTGTCATTTACCATTCTACCAACAGTTTTCGTCTTTTAAAAGAGCTAAAGCGGACACGTTATTGTGTTTTTCTAGGCTCCGTTTGAGCCCATCGGTGTTTTTACAACATCTAAATTCAGATGTTAGTTGGTTCCAGAGAGTGACATATTTAATAGTGGAAAAGTTTGCCCTAATGGTTTTTCTGTGGGTAGTCATGGTTTCGCATCTGATATCATTTTATGTTTGCTCGCGTTATGGACGAGTTACTGTAACAATATTTCCTAATAACTTCGAGGAGTAGAAACAAGTTGCTCTAATTTCAGTCGCTTACAGCTGTCAGCATATTCCACTTGTTAGTCCAATCATATTTTGCTTTTCGTGAGAAATCTGTGAACGCTTTCGACTTTTTCGGTCAGCAGATCATTTATGTTAGTATACGTCGTACCTTCACGTAAAAGCCAACAGATCCCTCGTCCCCTAAATATATGAGTAGAGGATGGTCTATTTATACTTCTACTCTAAAAAGCACCCCTCTATTTACGACAACGAGAGTTAGTTGTAGTGCAGTCTCTTCACACTGTGAAGGATCATACGGCTACGACAGACTATTTTTAACTGTAACTCTCACCAACAAGTGCCTTAATGGAATTCTTTCCTATGCCTGAAACCACCACAATTTATAGTGTGACGAATAGGAAAGACAAATAAGGGAGACCCTAGAAAGACCCTCTACAGTTAATGCTGTCAATTCAGGTCTAATTCTAACGGGAAAATGGACGCAAGTTTGGATTACACGGACGATGCAGCGAGGGAGCATGCGGTGCGATCACTCCTGAACTCTTTCTAAGGTTGTAAGAAACAGACGTAAGACCACACCCTGAAGTGCACTACATCGATGTATCCCTCTAACGGTTTCCAAAGAGTCCAAAGACGGTCGAAAAAAGATGTGATGTGTTTCCGAGATGAACCATATAATGAACGGCTGAAGAAACTAGTATTTTCAGGCTTAGCTATCATCGGTCCTCAGGTGACTTAGTTACTGCTTGTAAGCATACAAATGACGAGAATCACCCAAACAAAGGCACTTCTCACTTAAGTATGCATGGACTTCCTCGTGGTGATCCACGAAGGATAGGTCTCCAAAGAGCAACGACTCGAGTATGCTCCCATTTCTTTTCACTTCGACTTCTCAGCATCTGGAACTCTTTTCTGGCAGATGTGTCTACTGTGACGTCAATGGAAAGCTTTAAGTGTAGACTGGACAATTATGCAGCTACACAAGAACTGAGTCCAAACTTCTTGTCCCCGTAAAATTCACACACCACCAATAGGTATACACTTTACTTTACTTCACATTCTCGCTTGTCTTACTTTCCTGACTACTCTGTCTATTCATATATATATGTATTTCAAATTTCATTAGCTGTTTTCCTGTTTTATATTTTTAAGTCCACAAAATCTGCCCAATTTATATCTGTTGCTATTGTAATCTTCGTCTTGACTACAGCGGATGAGTAACGGACAAAAGGATCAGCTCCATTCACATTAGTGATACCGTCTTAGATCACAGCATGCAGCAAATACCAAATAAACACTCCCAGAACCAATATTTTGGAGTCGAACAAAGCTATGACAGCCGAGTGGCGGTATGAACTACGCAGAGGCTTACCGAAGACCAGGGACCAAGAAGCAGGCACAAAGAAATCATTTCGGCTTACACCAGCTGGTAAAAACAATGTTTTAGTGTGACTTCACACCAATGGATCGGAAAAGTGAAGTGGCCAAGAAGTAAGCAGTGTCCGCTTGAAGTGGTTAAGACATAGTTTCGGTAACTAAAATCCATTCGTGAATATATGACAGCGGGAACACCTTTCTACATTCATTTTTCAGGCAACAGTTTGTTATTGTTGACCGCTTCCAAAACAACCTACTCGGACGAGTTCATTCACATTTCGTGAAAAGTTAATCGAGCCTCATTATCCTCAGATGCCAAGACAGTGAAACTTGACCCTCTATTTATGTTACCTTAAAAATGCCAGAGGCACATCTTTAGAGATACGGCGAAAGAAAAGTGGAGAGGCCTTCAGACACAACACGCTAGACTGAAACATCCCAAACTGTATTAACTGAACATATTGGCCAAGTGTCAAATGACAGTGTTCAGCTAATAAAGTGTATTCATAAATGGTTAAAAGACTGTACTTACAGATCACAGTTTTCTGTTACCTAACTAATATGCGTGTCCAAGCTTCCCTTCTGGAAACTCAGACAGATATAAAGCTAGTCCCTATAAATGTGTTTGAGATTTTCGGATAATGTGTTGGGTCGCAATGTCCTTGCCATGGGTAGTAACATGATTGAAGGACAGTTATTTCAATCTTCGAGTTAAACCATAGCGCCGTTTTCGATTGTATACAGTACTTCAGGATGTCGGCAGTAGCAGCACAAAGTGAGGGAGTAACAAAGCTTCAGCAAGCTCGTACTGCTGCTCTAGCCAAGATTGAAGAGGCCCGAAACAGTAAGCTCCTCAAAAAAAGTTAATTTGACACAAAAAGGGAGAGCAAAACGTCTGAAGGACGCCAAAGGCGAAGCAAACGTTGAAGTAGAGGCATTTAAAGCACAACAAGAAGCTCACTATAATTCTCTCGAGTTACAGGTATAAAGTTAGCGCTGAAGTAATCACCTCTGACAGATGAACTCACAACTTGGACCATATGAAGAGGTGTGTCGTCAAATGACGACCGAGCAACTGAACGCAATCCAACGTTCTTTCCTCTCCAATAAGGATGCAGCCTTGAAATTACTGCTTTCCACAGTTTTGGACGTGAAACCAGTTGTTCATGTGAACTTTGGCTATAACAAAGCAGCCTCATCGTAGTTTCTTTCTCTCTGTTGAAATTAAAAGGGTCATGTGGACCATATGAACATGCATAATATTATCAAGATTGTGATTTTAGTCTCAATTGTTTGCATTACTTTAATTCACTAATAATAAATGATTTTGTTTTATCTTTAGACAAGCCCTCATTACTTGCCTAAACACGCCTTCCAACTGAGTCGTTGGGTTGGTGTTGACCAGTGAAAGGGTTTTTCGTTGAAGTTTTACCTCATTTGTAGCATGACTGTTTAGGTGCAAGGCATGTCACTGTTGTTTGCTGGGATTAGACGATTTAACCTTAGATTTTCCTTGGAACGCACTGTATACACAAAGCCCTACCGGGAGGGACAAGTCACAATCTACTGATACGCATCTGTTGTATCATATTTTATGTTGTTCATTGTCGACTACTCTTCGAAATCTTAGAAATACAGTTTCACGGATTGTCTTCAATCAGTACAAAGTCATTTAGGGGCGGATTATTATTTTATGCATGTTGTCACCATGAAATACTGTTTTACCCCTAAAATGAATAACCCATTGTTTTTTTTAAATTAAGGTGTGAAGTACTGTATGAGTATTTTAGATCGTTAGTCTTTTTCTAGGTGCCTTACGAAGTAGATATGATTTAGACTGACTGCTAAATCAAAGCTGTTGCTTGCCCTAGAGAGTAAAAAAATACTGTTTTACTTGTATTGTTATTATTCTCTGTTATGTCACATAGATAAACCAGACGAAATCACTAGATAATTACATATTAGTTTGTTTATTAGGTATATCACACAGTGAAACAGTATTATTTACTGAATGACGTTTCGAACAAATTTTATTGTTCATAATCATATCAATTGTAATCACACGACTTTGAAACTTGAGTTTTATAGTTTTCTCCTATTTGTCGTAGGGGTAGTAGAATTTTCCAGATATCTGAGACAGATGTTGAATCATTCCTATTACATGTATTTGGAGTTGATTCGATAAACAAAGTTTCTATTATCAATCTCTCCCTATACCATGTGACATTAGATTTTAAAACTGTCATCCTATCCCAACATATCGCATGTTTGTGTGTAACTGCATGTAGTGCTATAGCTGAACTATTCTCTAGATTTCTTATCCTATTTGGATCAACCAATCTAGATTTTGCTAAGTTTTTATGTTCAGCTAGTCTGACTGCCCCTATTCTGCTAGTTTGACCTATGTATTTGACCTGACAATCATTCTGGTAGGGTATTGTTTTAAAGGCTCTACAGGATCCGCCATTTAACCGACAAAGCTTGTTTCTAATTGAGTTTGTGGGTCTGAATACCACTTTTATTCCTGCCTTGTTAAGAATTCTGCGTAAGGCTCCCGAGGTTCCTTCCTTGTATGGGATTGCTACTGATGATTTAGATTCCTTATTGTTGGTGTCGTCATTAATATTAATGTTATTATCACTATCGCTAGTATCATTATTTATTTTATTTTTACATTTCCCTACATATTTCCTGACTAATTTATCCGGGTAATTATTAAGTTTCAAGGCATCTCTTATATGTCTCACTTCCTATCTTAGATTTTCCTTGGTACTACTTAGTTTTTGTGCTCTGTCATTTAAACATTTCACCAATCCTATTTACACTGACATAGGATGGGATGATCGGAAGTCTAAATATCTGTTGGAGTGTGTGGGTTTCCTGTAAACACTAGTGTGTTAAACTTCCCATCTTCTTTCCTTTTTACGTTGCAATCTAACATTGGGATCTCCCCTTCCTGATTTTCCTATTCATAAGTGAATTGAATTGCTTCAACCTTCGAGTTGATGTGTTCGAAAAACCTATCTATATCTTGTGTTTTAAGTACAGTGAATGTGTCATCTACATACCTCCACCATACTTTTGGGGTGGGGTGAAATCGCTAGATGTTCTCTCCAAAGATCAGTGGTTTAACTATACGATGATTGGGGATCCCAACAATAAGTTGATCACACCTATGCTAGAAATGTGTATGTGCCGGTATCCAAGTTAAATATTTAACAGTTTCCGCCTGTATACATAGAACGCTTTTCGCTCCAGCTTAGCAAAGATATGTACACCTTTTATGATTAATATGGACGAATAGCCTAACACACTGACTGACTGGTTTCAACATAGGAATTCACATAGATGTTCAGTAGTTCGAGTTGCACTCTCCATACAGTCCACAAAGCAAGAGAAGAGATTTTAAACAGATATAAACAGAAGTGTGAGGCAAAAAGGATAGTAATATGAGAGAACAATAAAGTTTTATTGGATATGACAAGCCACAAACAGTGAGTACGTCTGCGCCATTCAGAACGACTTTGAACAATATCACCTATTGTCTCCAGCCAGCATTGCTTTTTTCCATCCCTAGGACGTCAACCAGTCAGGAGCTCAACACCTCCCTAAGTGGTTGCCTTAAACTAACTGTTATGGATTTCATTAACTGATGAAGCCACGATTTGGTTTGACCGCCTCTGGTTAGTTCTTTTCCAGCCTGACCCCATGTCACCTCACATTGACCTGACCATCGAGGAAGGCGATGGCTCCACATCCTCACATTGATGGATTTCCCCTCTTTACCTAGCACTCGACCGATGTCTAACCTCAATGTTGCTCATCTTGTTATACCACTTAACACACGCAGGAAATAGGACGCAGATACCTATGATCAAAGACAGCTAGATAGCCAGGCTTTTCATATCTCCCACTTTCAATGGCCATCATTCACGACCAGCCGTAAAGAAGGACTGGGCGAACTGCTGCTCAGCACACACTTCCTTTCATCGGCAGCCACATATGACGTCTACTCAGCCAGAGATGGCGTGAGTTGGCCAATGCCAAACGAGCCTTCTGTATCTATGCTGAGATATCGTCAATGATCAACCCTCTAGCGTTGGCTGATACAATTTCCCAAATAAGTGAAGTGGTCAACACGCCCCATCAACCCCTATCTCTAGGCTAGGAGTAAGTCGATGTAGTCCAGTCCTGCAGTATGACAGCAGGAGCGAATCGCATTCCAAACATTTGAAGATTGCAGCTCAAGATGTTCAGAAGACTGCTCTACTTTGTCAGCGTCTTCACCTAGAAGGATTGTATGATCTGCATATTCTAAGTCAACGAGATTATTTCCCGGTAGTATCAAGTAATTCCATGAAGTCAGTTAGGGTTAAGTCCATTAGCACATATATCTATGATAAAATTAAAGAGAAACGGGGAAAAGTAGGCATCCCTGATGGACTCCATTTCAGATGAGAATTCTGCGTAGACTATCACCTTGCTGCATGAGTTCGAGTAGAGTGTCTTAATCAGTGCAACGTATTTCTTCGGCATTCTCTTCACAGCCAAACATCGCCATAGTACCCCTTGGTTGAGAGATTCAAATGCCACTTTCAGATCCAGAAATATAACGATTGCTGCGAGCCGACGGTAAGTATGTCTATGTAACAGAATCTGTCGAAGGGTGAAGATGTGATCAATACACCTTCTTCCTAGTCTAAAGCCTGTCTGGTTCTCTCGTGTGTTCCTCCCGTGCACTTCAACGTCTACGCATAGTGATTGAGCCTAGAACTCTGGATACCATATCGGTCAAGCTAATCTACTTGTGTGTATCGGGATAATCAATGACTCACACCAACCCGACGGGACTTCCTCTGATTCTCAGACGCTGCGTAATACCTTAGTTAACGAAGACAGTAAACTGTTTGCGCCATCCTTAAATACCTCTGGAGTCATTCCATCAGGTCTCGCTGCTGTGCCTGGTTTCAGATTAGTCACCGCTTTTTTATCTCCAGTTACGAACGAAGGACCTGTGTTTATATCCCACTTGGGGAGGTGTTAGGTTTTCGGTAAGTTGAACGTGGCTGTAGGCCGAATAAATTGCTCCTCGAAGTTTTATTTCCAACTTTCCAGTCGTCCATCCTAAGAGCTAATTATGGTGCCATTTTCCTCGGAGATTGCTTCACTTATAATTTACCCTTTGCCACGTGTTTCCCTGATAAGTCTAAATAGCTGTCTGGTGTTACCTATCGCCGATGCCTTTTCCATCTCTTTCACCTCTCGCCTACCACGGTCGTTGTGAAGACTTCTGGTTAGCTTGCGTTTGAGCAGCTTTCGTTCTTCATCATATCCAGAGCTAGTTTCGCTATTTCTTTAAACGGGGACTCAGTGTCTTGATCTAGTTGAGGGTGTGACGGCTTAACTGTCAACATTTTTTTTATGTCCGTTTAATCGTAAGCATAAAAGTGCGCGAACCAGGGCGTGACCGGAGTCTATGCACGTGTTCCAGAAGGAGTGCCAGTCTTCTGCTTACCCTCACCAACGATAGCCTATCGCCATGTGGTCATTTTGAGTCCAGGTTAGGCAATGTCTCTCTTTGTGCCTGAAGTTAGTAGTGACTACGAACAGATGATTACCTAAACAGAACTGTAGAAGACAACGACCGTTGTCGGTTCGTCGGTAGGGAACTACAAATCAACACTAAGAATATCGATAATACTTCCCAAGGTGTATTACAACATCACAGTTCTTTGACGGTGACTCCAGTTGTGCTCGGAATGGTTTTAATACAAGTGAAATATTTCATCAATCTCCATATTCATATTCCTGTCCTGTTTAATAAATAAATAAAGGACTGATTGTGACCAACCCAATGACGTAGAACTTCTCAAAACTTCACAATAGTCCATGTGTCACCACGCTTCGAAAAAGCACATAGAAGTAGGGAAAATAAGTGTAATGAAACCACAGTAGACGAAGATGTATATGCGGAAGAATAGTCAGAACCGTTCGATGAATAATCGCCAACTACTCAATCGTAACGCTCTGAGTACTCTCCAGACAGATCATCTACAACCACCCGCTGTACTAACACAGTTTATGACTTTGTGCATTGCTGTTATATCTGTGTTAGGTTACCTATAACTCTTCTCCAACCTAGTCCTCTTTCAGTTAATATTCACCGTCGACGATGGCAGTGATTTGGCGTGCGTAACATGTACATCTCAACAAGTGGAACAACACCCCAATCGATTGAGTTTTCCTTCTTATTATTGTTTCCTTTAATTCCTAGAGGAACATAGAGCTTCAGCCGCGAACGCCTCCATTGCGTTCAGTTCTCTGCTAGTCTTCACCTGGCTCCAAGTCTGCCAACACGTTTTCATCTCCTCTTCACATGACCTCCTCCTCCATGTCACCCTTGCACTGACGACCAACTCGCCGCTTCCCTTTCGGGTTCCACTCGAGCAATGGCTTGTCTAGTGATGTCACTTGATGGTTTCCTCAGAGCCTTCGTTGCCGTTGGTGATATCATGATGATAGCCACGCCTGCGGTGTGCATGTGGTTATCCTCTGGGTGACCGGAGTAGATCACTGACTCACCCATTGACAATTTGGTGAGTCCATTCCTGTTCCATCTGCTTTCACAAATCCTCCCTCAGTAATTGAATTCCGTATCTTTTCATTTCGTTTGCGATCTGGGCAGCTTTGCCAATCTCGTACGTACATGGTGCGGACATTCCATGTCCCCACACAGACTTTTTCTCTCGGCGCAAGGAGATTCATCGTGCTGAAGTTTCTGTAGCAGCTTTGTTTACAGGGTGGGGTTGCTAGCCTCACGCCTGAGAAGGGGATTGTTACTTTCTTCTTACCTTAACCTTAGTACTACTACTACATAAGACTGAACGAAGGAGCCTGATAACGTTTAACTCGTTGATGACAGTTACACTCTCTAAAACTCTTTGTAAGAGTGGCGTAATCTGAATCGACTTAGTTCTACTATATAAGATGACTACATCTCATCACTCCACACACAAAAAACAAAATACGATAAAAGTAAAGTACATCACATGATTTATCATACATTTGAAAAGTTGAAGCATATGATGCATAAGCTTTAATAATATCTGCTTTCGATAACTGCCTATGTCGAGAATGACAATTTAACGTTGAACTACACGGATAGCTTTCATCTTCACTGCTTATTTCTTCTTCAGTATAATTATCCATAATAGTTGCTGTATCGATTAGTAGTGGTGATGGTGTTAGCGTTGGCGGTGGCGGTACCGGTGATAGTGTATGATCTGTACTGTTCATTATCGATTGTATATCATTGAAATGATGATTGTATGATGATGATAAACGTTCATAGAATACTAGATAAGCAGGACTTGATTGGACTTGTTTAAATGGTACACGCATTACATGTGAATCTGATGTCAATATCCACGGTGAATTAGACACTTGATGGCGATGATGAAAGGGATTTGATATTCCACGGAAATAATTTGTAATACATTCATATAAAGTGGTTATAACACGAATTAACCAATAGTGTCTTTGTAGATTGCTATAAAATGTTTGAGGTGTTTGCCATTTACGATAAGTGATATAATGTCCACATTGAAGAAATGCACCTTCATGAACAATAACTGAACGCAGAATGTATGGTTTCAAATAACTGTATAATAGCAAAAAAAACAGAAAATTATTATTACAAATAATATTAGAGAATATATTTGCAAAAATTTGTGAGAAATGAGTGTTCCATAGGTTAACTGGTGCGTCGGTAGCACAGTGGTTAGGACGCTCGCCGACCATGCACATGGTCCGGGGTTCGATCCCCGGCCGACGCGCTCCTTTACCTCGGTAAGCCAGTAATAAAAAGCTGGTAAAGAGGAAAGGTTGGGCATGAGGCTAGCAACCTCATCCTGTAGAAGTAAACACGGCTACAGAAACTTCAAGCCTCTAGCTTGAAGCCCTATGTTCCCCTGAGAACGTGAAGGAATTAAGAAAAATAGGTTAACTGACATTTCTGTAATGATTAAGGTAGGTGATCAATGTAGTAAGCAAGTAAAATAGTGGGAATCAACACATTTGCTCAACTGATACCTCTGTGAGAAAGTTAAGATGCACTGAAATAAGTAATTTGGTTAGTTCCATTATGTGTAAAATTTATTTTGATAAAGTCTCACAGTGCTTTACTGTCATATTTACTGATGACCACGTTTCGAACACAATTTATTACTGCCACTCATAATCAATATCAAGACACTACTCACAAAACTTTCTAACTTCGTTTATATAATTCCATCATTATTTTTCATCGCTTGACTTGATTGGTAGTAGTATTTTCCGTATTTCCGATATGAGTGATGAGTCATTTTTGTTGCATGTGTTGGGTGTAGACTCGATGAACCAGGATTCAGTAATCAATCTCTCTCTCCACCTACACAGATTACTTTTTAGAATTTTAACCCTCTCCCACCCACCCTATTGTGTGCCAATGCATGCATACAGTGCAATCGGTGAGCTTTTTTCTAAATTGCTCATCTCCTCGGGGTCAACCATTCTTACCTCATAGGTGTCTGCGTTCTGTCTCATGTGTGAAGTGGTATAATAAGGTGAGCAATATCGAAGTTAGACATCAGTCGAGGGGAAATCAATGAATGTGAGGATGTGAAGTTACACCGATTGAGATAGTTAGGAGATGTGTTACGCATGTCTAACCACCGCCTTCTTCGATGACCAATGTTAAGTGAATGACATAGGATAGATCAGGTTGGAAAAAAGCCAATGGTGGTCAAACCAAAACATGGTCTCATCAGTCAATGAAATCCACAACAGTTAGTTTGAGTTGCGGGGTGAGAGGTATAGACTTCTTGACTGGTTGGGGTTCTCGGGATGGTTATAACCAATGAAGACTGGAGGCAATTGGTGATATAGCTCAAAATTATTCCCAACGGGTGGCTCAGATGCAACCACTTATAATTTCTTGAATATTACCATTCTTTTCGCCTTGTATATCTGTTTACTCTATCTCTATCTTGCATCTCTTCACTTACTTCTCTTCCTTTGTGTGCTACATGGAGTGTGGCGACTTGAACTGCTGCACAGTTCTATGTTGAAACCAGACAGACAGACATCTCAGTCAATCAGACTAACTGACTGGTTTCAACATAGGACTTTGCACCAATGTGTAGCAGTTCGTATCGCCATACTCCATGTAGCACACAAAGCAAGAGAATTAAAAGGAAATGCAACATAGAGGCAGTAAACAGAGATATGAGACAAAAGGAATAGGAAAATCGAAGAACAATATAGTTTTATTGGATATGACAAGTCACAAGGATTGGATGCATCTGCACCAGCCATTGAGAACGACGATTTTGAGCATCTCACTCATACCGACCAGCAGTGCTTGCTAGCTAGTTAGCTAGCCAGATCAGGGTAACCCAACACCGGATGGCCGTTTCACCCGTTTTGGTGCCGAGGTCATCAGCAACACTTGAAATGTTGAGGTGTTGCAAACTGTTAACCAATTCCGCTAATTATGAATCTGATTTATGGCATGACAAGTTCATCCAATTAGCTGACCAGGCGAGAAATCAATCGTTCGGTTTGAAGTGACTCGACTCAAACCATGGTACACTACTGATAAGCTCGATCTGGTGTTTGGATTACCTCGATCTGGCTGGCTAGCTAGTAAGCATTACTGGTTGATATGAATTGTACCCAAGTAGTCATTCCAATTAATGAGCAGTATATGGCTTTATCCTCATATCAATACCTTGTAATACTCATATACATCTAATGTGACACAAACCGGAAGACTTGTAGGCGAAAACCAACAAACTGGCTGAAGAGTCTGGCAGGCAGCGAGGACAGAAGTCTGCAGGTGAACATAGAGAAGACGGAGGTGATGAAGATAACCAACCAGCCAACAACAACAACTGGCACCAATCACCATCAACAGGAGAGATTTGACACAAGTTACTTCCTTACTTCACTTATCCAAGCAGCCAGCAGCATCGTTTCAAAACTACAGGCACGCGGAACGGATGAAGATGTCGAAACCAGTCAGAATCGGAAAGATGAGATACGCCTTCATCAGCCTGAAACCAATTTGGAAATCTTCTGTTGTCCCTCGGCTAGCCAGCAAAAACTACAAGATTCGGACTTTCAACACCAATGTCAAGTCGGTCGTTCTTTACGGGTGGCGCGAAAAGGATTTCCAACAGGTTGCATGCAGACTTTCATCAACAGCTACCTTCGCTCCATACTGAAGATCAAATGGCTGGTCATAAAGAATCAGTGACAAGAAACTATGGGAACAAACCAACAGGCGAGAGCCAATCACTCAACAAATATGTAGAAGAAAATGGAGATGGATCGGGCACACACTGAAGAAACCGTCGAATTACATTGCACGCAATGCAGGCCATTGCTCGAGAGGAACCCAGATGAGAAGCGACGAGTGGGTGGTCGATGCGAGGGTGACATGGAGGAGACGAGAGATTATGGTCAATCGTGGACCCAGCTGAAAAGGATGGCTCACTAGCAACTTGCTCTATTCAGGTAGGTATTTACCTGGGGTTTTAGTGAGAAGTCGTGACCAGTAGGGTGCAGCAGGTCGGGTGTGAGGACAAATACTCGCCGAAGACATTGGCTAGGGGTCGCGCTATGTCGTGAATTGGCAGAAGTTAGAATTCATGGGCTGGCCATTGGATCGGGTCCCAGTGGCTTAATGGTATACGAGATAGCTCGCTAGCCTTGTAACCAGACGGTCCTGGGTTCGAATCCCGGTGGCTGATGAAGAGTCACAAACTAGGACGAAACAGCTGTCCAGTACTCCCAGGTTTTCCAATGGTCCTCTAACTAATGTCAGCTCATGGTGAAAATCCTGTAAAGTGTAGATGTGCTGTTGAAGCCAGCCCTATGTTCCACTCGGAACCCAAGGGAACAATAATAATAATACTATAAAATTAATTCAAAGAAAATATGAATTCCGAATCACACTATTATAATAATAAGTAATCAACTCAAAATCAATAATTCAAAACCTACTCAAAACTTACTCTTTCTGTGATAATTTTCTATTATTGAACGATGAAAAAGGGTCAACAGTGTTATCACCATGTGAATTTATAACTTGCAATGATGCCGGAGATTGCTTTGACACTACTCCTCCATTTAGCATTAAATATGGTGCCATATTTAAATATTCAGGAATATGCACACATTCTGACCGCTTAGTTGCAATTCTAGCAGTACTACCACTACTACTAGTACTACTAAAAGTTGATGAAGGATTTCGATTGAATTGACAAAAACCATTCACTGGAAACGGTGTTGTTGTAGTGGTGTTTATATTCAACCAATCACTTCTTTGTATATACAGGACTAAATACTTTGGTGTATGCGTTATCCATTGTTCACGTTGACAATAATTTGATGAGGCAACAGCAGAAGAGACCTTTGATGTTGTAGCAGGAGGAGGTGGAGGAGGCTTTTTTAAACAATTAGGACATTTCATATCAGGTAAGGGTTCAACTGTTGCTGATTGAGCATCAAGACATTCAACAAGATCGATTACTTTCATCACTGAGGTCGTCGTCGTCGTAGTGTTTAATTGTTGATTTTGTAATTTTTTATTACTGGCTGCTGATGACGATGATGATGATGCTGGAGTTGTACTGTTAGGATTCTCTATAATTAAACAAATCAGATAATTATAACAAAATAGAAAAATATGAATTTAAACAAATTTATGGTTAGACATTTAAGAAAAAATAGGTTGAAAAGATCTGTTAACGTGAATTTTATTTCCTGTCTCCTCTGTAATATATTTCGCAATCGACGAGAAAATCTAAAATTCAATTAAATATATCACCAATAGTCTGGGGCCATTGGTTCTTAGAATCCCGAGGACTCCCCCTATGCGGCTCACAAATTTTATTCCTAGGCATGTGTAACACATGTCTTAACCACCTCTCAGTCGGTGTAGCTTCATAACCTCGTCAATTAACTTTCCCGTCTTACCTAACACTCGATAACTAACCGCAGTATTAATCACAATATTATATCACTTAATACACAAGATACAACGCAAACATTTATGATCAAAGACAATTAGCTAACCAGGCTTTTCATGTCTTCCACTTTCAATGGCCATGTCTCACCCACAGTCATAAAGGAGGACATGGTGAATCGCTGCTCAGTACGCATGTCCTTTGATCGATAACCGGAGATAATGAAAGTTGGCAAACGACAACACACCACCAGTCTTTTCTTATCCATGATAAGATTTCATCGGCAACCAGTTCGTTGAGGCTGATGATGTACCTTCCCAAATAAGTGAAGTGGTCAGCATGCTCCACTACATCACTCCCTACCTTTAAGCTACAAGTGTATATAATCCATTCTTGTAGCATCATCTTACATTTTATAGAAGCAAACTTCGTGACAAACATCCAAAGATTTCTGCCCCTCAAGGTATTCAGAACACTTTATATTGTATTGATATAAGAATAAAACTTGTGCACTGTGATGGTAGAGTATAATTCCATTGTGGGTATAATTTATTTTGATAAAGTCTCATAGAGTTATGCAGTAATATTTACTGGGCAATAAATTGTGCTCGAAACGTGGTCATCAGTAAATATTACTACTGTATAACACTGTGAGACTTTATCAAAATAAATTTTAGCCATAATGGAATTCTACATTTTATTCGGGTCTTCATCTAAAGATGACTATATCATCTGCGTATTCTAAGTCAACCAGACTATTCCCTGGTCACAAGTCAGTCCCTGAGTCACTGAAATCAGTTAGAGTCAATTTCATTACTATGCGTAGTATCCGATAACTCATACGAAGAAATGGCAAAGTTAAACTTTAAGTACCACTATCTACCACCAATCAGCGAATGACCTTGGACGCACCAATCACGTGAAGGAGGCACTTTTGTGTATGGAATACATATATTTATGAAAGAAATGCATAACAACTATAGAAAAGTGTTACAGAGGATACCTTGCTCTCACATGTGATAAAAATAGCTCTCAGTTTTCGGTTGGAGTATCAACAGAGTATAATTCGATTGTGGGTAAAATTAATTTTGACAAAAATTCATAATGTTATTTAGTAATATTTCCTGAGCAATAAATTGTGCTCGAAACTCGGTCATTAGTAAATATTACTACTGTATAACACCCTGAGACTTTATCAAAACAAATTTTACCCGCAATGGAATTATACTCTACCTCCACAGTGCACAAGTTTCATTCTTATATCAACAGAGTAATTTAACCACATTCTATGCATGTAATTATTTAGGTCTTCTAACCCTAACGTGAAAATATCCCTAAACTAACTCGAATCAAACCTAATGTCGCCTTTGTTAGGTCAACCTAAACCTAACTTGTCCTTAGCTTACAGCGTAACTTGATATTTCTCAAACCGAAGCTGAAACTTGCCATATATCCCATTTAATAACATAACACTTCGATTGGCATATTTTTGATTGATGATGACAAAATTATTTGCCGGATTTCACTAACTAACTCGCTCAGTGAACGTTTCATCGTAGTCATTGGTGCGGTCGCACTCCGTTGGTAGTTGTCAGTGGTGCTTAAAGTTTAACCTGGCCGAATCAATCGATCAATCAATCAGTGGTGTATAGCGTCATGCAGAGGGAATAAACCACAATTGTAATATAAAGCTGCTACACTACACACAATATACAATCAAATGTAATTAGTAGCTATGCGTATTCACTGAAATAAGAAACAATGAGTCAGTCATTATCATTTAATTCACCTGTCAAATACTGGCGTCATAAATTCCTTTAGTAGCACACCTTGCCTCCCTCCACTGAAAAATATTTTCACTGTATTACTTTCCAATTTTGGTATGTTAATTATTATTGTTAAGAACACAATATTCAGCGAAGAGACTCTCTCCAACAACGAATTTATTATCAAGCTGCACAATCGTATCTATATATGACCTTTCTAAGAAGTTATATCCAGTTAGGGAATTAGATCAAACGTGTGAATGCATAAAATAATAATAGTAGTATGAAATGCAATTAAAATATTTGTAATTATAATCATAGTTAAATGTCAAGTGGCAAAATAATTAATGCCATATATAGATTAATACATAAGGTGTATAGATTTTGGAAAACGGTTACCCTAACCGATTTATCGACAGCAACATGAAAGAAGATAAGCAGTCTAAACTGGTCACCGACTCAGTTCTAAAGAAAACCTTATTCAATGAACTTGGAATTTAAAGGTGATCAAGCTTCAGATATGCTCAGAAACAACCGTCTCTCTAAATCAGTCAGTAAGACGTTCTTTACAGTAAAATTACATACGACGTTCACTAGCTGCAAGTTGTTCTCTACCTCTGTTAAAGATAAGCTTCCCCGTCTGGCTGCCTACATGTGCATCTATCAGTTCACTTAGTCTTGTGGAGCAAGGTACATTGGCCGTAGTCAGAGGACGCTTTCCACACGGATACGAGAACATATTCCAGTCACTTGGTTTTACAAGGGAGAAAGGAAGTGTGTGAGAAGCTGTATTCTGGAACACCTGATCGATTTCTGTCACTATGTCAACCCTGACCATGATTTTAAGATCATCTACGGAATCCATGCTAACTTGCTGGCGGCGTTTTCTTCGTTACAGACTTCTAAAGACAGCTGAAGCCTTGGCAATTCATGACTTTAAGCCAGCCAGACCTTTGCGTACAAAAGAAGTATGTACAATCCCTATTTAGAGGGATAGACATTTATTTATTTATTTTGTTTATTTAGTTATTCTATGTACTTTTCTCTTATGTACGGGAAACTCACGGAACCCTTCGAAGTGACGACAGGAGTAAGACAAGACTGCCTACTATCGCCAATGATTTTCTTGATTGCAGTAGACTGGATAATGCGACAGACAGTGGGGAATGAGGAAACAGGCATAAAATGGACACACACAAAAAACTTGGAGGATCTGGACTTCGCCGATGATATATGTCTGATTTCCCACAAACTGGAAGACATGCAAGCGAAAAGCAACAAGTTGGCAGAAGAAGCATCCAGAGAAGATAGGACTTCAGGTGAACATAGACAAAACAGAGGTGATGAAGATTCCTGGGCAACACCGCCAACAGCAACAACAACAACTGACAACAATCAGCATAAATGGGAGGAACCTGAAAGAAACAACCTCCTTTACATACCTACCTGGGAAGCATCGTTTCAACTACAGGCGGAACTGACGAAGATATCAAAGCAAGGATCGGAAAAGCAAGACAAGCTTTCACTACTCTCAAGTCTGTGTGGAGGTCAACAGCACTCAGCATCAAAAATAAGATCCGGATTTTCAACTCCAATGTGAAGTCAGTGCTACTATACGGATCAGAGACTTGCACTGCGCGTCATAAAGAGCATCTCAAACAAACTACAGACCTTCATATGCAGTTGTCTTCGCTCAATACTCAAGATCAGATGGCCGGCCACAAAAGATCAGCAACAGAGATCTCTGGCAATGAGCGAACCAACCCAGCAGGAACCGATTGTGAAACAAATAGGCAGGAAGAAATGGAGGTGGACTGGCCATACTCTGAGGAAACCATCAAGTGACATCACTAAACAAGCCATTGCTCGAGTGGAACCCGAAAGGGAAGCGGCGAGTTGGTCGTCAGTGCAAGGGTGACTTGGAGGAGGTCATGTGAAGAGGAGATGAAAACGTGTGGGCAGACATGGAGCCAGGTGAAGACTGTGGCAGAGAACCGAACGCAATGGAGACGCACGGTTGAAGCCCTATGTTCCTGTAGGAATTAAAGGATACAATAATAATAATGTACTTTTCCCTTATTACTATGATTATTATTATTACCACTATTACTATTCTCACTCTGAATCTTTTCCACTTGACCCACTTGACATTTTAAACCCAAAATTATTAATTTTTATATTTTTATTTTTACAATACTGAATTCTATCTTATCAGATTTCAGACCATGTTATGTAATATTTTATATTCGCCTACTAATCCTATAATTGTGCACCCCTTTCCAACAATATCTAAATACCTTATGCATTATTCCATATATGACATTGATTGTTTTGCTACCTGATACTTAACTATGATTATAATCACAAATATTTTAATTGCATTTCATACTATTATTATTATTATTTCATGTATTCACACCTTTGACCTAATTCCCTCACCAGATATAATTTCATAAAAAAACCATATATATATATATATATATATATATACAGGTTGATAATAAATTCGTTATGGAAAAGAGTCTTCGCTGAATATTGTCTTCTTAATGCTACAATGGGAATTCTTAAATTAATTGTTATGGTAGTTTAAAAGTTGGCAAAGTTTGATCACTAGATAAAATTCAATTAGAGAACCATTGATAACCACCATCAAGGAGCACTGGAAAGCTAATTTGTTCCATTTCAGGGCTCTTCATCAATTCGCACACACATAATCCCACTGCTTGCTGGAGATAGAAGCCAAAGATCTTCTGGCTACAAGGCAAGCAGCTACTGGGACGAAATCCAATAATAACCCATGGATTCTAACTTCTACCAACTCGTGTAGTGTACAGAGAGACTTGCCAACCAATGTCATAGATGATTATCAGTCTGCAAAATTCTCATTTCATGTAATTAAGAACAACACATGAATCAGCAAAGAGATCCCCTCTTCTTTTCCTCAATTCACTCCAAAGCTATTTACGTGCGTAACGTAGGTTGACAACAGAGCGGCAGGTAGTAAGCCCAGTGAAGAGGGAGGGTTTAGCGTGAGGCTAGCGACACCGCTCCTCGTAATCAAAAAAAGAATAACATCACTGCTAGTGAAGTTTCAGAGCTCAATGTTTGAAGTCCTTAGCCTCCTCCCCCACCCCCAAAAAAAAAGGCAAAGCAACAAGACAAAAGACAAAATATGTCTTGAGTATTTCATAAAACTATATATACCACTGATTTATTGAGATAAGTAGTTGTTGTATACCACTTATTATCAGCTAGTAGTAATTGCTAGTTAGCTAGATCACGATGATTTTAACACGGGGCTGCCGTTTTGCTCGTTTGAGGTTGAGATAATCAGCTGTGTGCCATAGTTCCACCTAGCTCAGAGAACCCCATATGACAGACCGACTGGTTTCAACGCAGAACTTTGCACCAATTTGTCAAGTAACACATGTCCTAACTATCTCTCAGTCGGTGTAGCTTCACAGCCTCGTCGATTGATTCGCCCTCCTTACCTAGCATTAGACGTATAATTTAAATATCTACTCATCTTATTATACCACTTAACACACACGGGAAATAGAACGCAGGCACCTACGATCAAAGACAACTAGCTAGCCAGGCTTTCCATGTTTTCCACTTTCAATGGCCATGTCTCACAGCCAGCCATAAAGGAGGACGGAGCGGACTGCTGCGCCCTCTGGTCGGTAGCCAGCCAAATATGACGTTTACTAAGCCAAAGAAGTCGTAAACTAGCATATGCGAGGACATGTGTTACGTACACATTTTATATATATATATATTTTTTTTATATATTATATTTATATTTTTGGTTACAGCTTGATGCCACACAGTATTTTTAGTACAAGTATGGAATTTTCAGCTTTGATATCGGTAGCCCAAATTTCGCAGGCCGACCATAGATATCAGGTGTGCGTCGGCAGGGGATCGAACCTCGGACCATGTGCATGGTCGGCGAGAGTCCTAACCACTGTGCCACCGACGCACATGCCTAGCCATCGCCTTCCTCTCTGGTCAGGTCAATGTGAGGTGACATTGGGTCAGGCTGGAAAAGAGCTAGCCAGCGGTGGTCAAACCAAAACATGGCACCAGTCAATGAAATCCACAACAGTTAGTTTAAGCCAGTCACGTAGGAAGGTGTAGACTAGCTTCCTGATTGGGATCCTCGGGACGGTAAACACCAATGGCTGGAGACGATCGGTGATATGGCTCAAAATCATTCTCAATGGCTCGGCGCAGATGCATCCACGCCTTGTGACTTATAATTTCCAATAAAACTATAATGTTCTTCGATATTACTATTCCTTTTGTCTCATATCCCTGTCTACTGTCTCTATTATGCATTTCTTTTCTTGCTTTGTGTGCTACAAGGAGGGAGTATAGCGACTTAAACTGCTGCACATCTGTGCAAAGTTCTATGTCGAAAACAGGCAGACAGTCCCGAGTAGAGTAGAGTAGACTGGAAATAAGTCCGTCACTACAAAATTGAGAAAAGTAGAAAAGTGAACTGTCTTCAACTATTAACTGAGAATTCCATTATGGGTAAATTTTTATTTTGATAGAGTCTCACAGTGTTAGACAGTAATATTTACTGATGACGTTTCGAGCACAAGCTATTGCTCATAATCATATCAAGTTCTGAGAATGATTACATAATAATATAAATAAGAGCAGCACTTTGATAAGAACCCTGATAAAATCAATAGTATATTACAGTATTTGATTAATCATTTTTTTTTTAAATAAAAAGCCAACTCACTTAGAAATACAGTTAGACAAGCTTCCGGCTGGATAACCACTTTACTATGATAGTTGCATGAATTACAAGTGACACGACTAGCCACCAGAGTTTGCTCGAATACTTGAGTTGGAAATGTATCACACAGAACTGAACGAAATTTTATACTTTCAATAGCTGAACAATACGAACGACAGAGAACTATCTTTTTATTTTTGGTTAACAAAAAAAAGAAAAAGAAAAACGATAGAAAAAATATTAATAAATTTAATCATAATCTGTAAGGACAAATTTTGTACTCACAAGAAAATTGGCGCCAAAGAGATATACAATATTCCTTCTTAAAGTGGCTCTTCACTAAAGACGACTTGATATGGACGAGGGTGAACAGACCTCTGTCCAATTGGTGACGTACGTTCTACTCACCCCACTGCCTTCACGCGCCGAGGTGTGTCCCTCACAAAAATCAAAGGGTAAATGCAGGCGGACTGGTGGATTATGCTGGTTTACCTAGGGAAGCTGAGAAACTCTGATCCCTAACCTCCGATGTACATCAGCTCCAGAATCCAAAATGAATAAATGGCGTTTGAATCTGTTTCTGCTCACCAGCAGCAGCTAGGACCGCCGTTTCTGGATCAGAATTCAAATCAAAGACTCTAGGGTGACTCCCTAAGACAACCATCTTGCTTCGGGCTGATGGTCTGGGTAGTTTTGTATTCTGATAATGATAATAAGTTCCTCACCAATATATATACATATATATGTAACGACAGAAGACAAGGGCCAGGCAAAAGATCCTTTATGGAGAAAATCAACAGATATTTATAGATTTTCATGTACATTATTATTCGTTATTTTAGCAAAGAAGCAACGTCTTCTGATTGGTTGTTTTCCTGCTAAAAGTTATTCTGTCATCTCTTTGTTGCCGTTTCTTATACAGTCCGGTCATGTATATGCGAATCGTATCCGCCCACGCCAAGTCTGATGTGATTGGTTGTTGAGTTCCTCAAAGTTAGGCTTTGTTCTTGTTTGTTCTCACGACCCCGATTTGGGACATAAATATTGACGTCAAGTGTTGTCTAAAATTTTGTCTTGCAGACAACTCTCGTTTCACATCAAAGTTAAACCGATCATATGTTTTTTTCATGCTTTTCGGTCCCAAGTACAACATACGGCTTCAAGCTTGACCTTTGAAGGTCCGGTAGTGGCGGTGTTTTTCTGACTAGTGGGGTTGCTAGCCTCACGCTCAACCTTCCCTCTTTGCCAGGCTTACTACCAGCTAGCCAAGGCTCATCAGTACGTCGCCCGCGAATCGAAACCCGAACCATCACTTGTTTAGTTGGTGAACATTCTACAACAAACATTGTTAATCGAAAAGAAATATAAATTTTACAATACAAGCCATATTACACCCCGTCTGAGAAAAGCCTATCGCAAGAACCTTTAACGCAGCTGAATTATGCTGTTTATCACTAGTCAACCAATACTTAGTTCATCAAAATAAAGACAAACTGCCTAATATCGCCTCTTCCATGTATGCATGAAAAATCCCCCATTCGAACATTAATAGACAGAAGACCGACAGTAATTCAGCGAAGAGTCTCTTTTCGCCGGCGAATTCATTTCCATAACTGTACAATCACAAATACATATGGTTGTTTTGTGTGTGTGTGTGTGTGTGTGTTTACATTAAATTTGTCAAACGAAAATACAATTAGTAAGTTCAGATGAATTGGATGTTGATATAAGAGGGTAGTAAGAAAAGTGATGAGTTGTCACAAACGATTGTTAAAGAAGACTTACGTAATAACATGAATAGTTTGATGTAAGAGTTGCGCTCAGGGTGTACAATAATCGAACATCTCGCCACCACTGGTCATTCTATCTCAACAAACGCCTACTTCAAAGTAATCTACAAAGTGAAGAACAACCTGTCAAAGACAATACGTTTCCGTGTTCTTTGCATTGCAGACGCCCTAGCCATTCAGAACTATGCATACAAAAGAAAATTATTTGACCACTTCTACTCTCATGGTAACAACTCTGTTGATATGACTTAACTTTTGCTTCTATGCTTATTTTTCTAACTACTTAAAACTCTTGCGTAATTCCGTATGTTACATTAAGAGGTAGTGTCCACTAACTAAATAAACTGAGACACAACTTAAGCACTACTAAACGCCAACTTTACTCATCATTTACAGCCAATTGATATGAATGAGATGAGTATTCTACAAGTGAAATAAAACAAAAATCAATAGACTCACTCTTTTATCATTTGGAAGACTGAAATTGAAAAGATCACTTGTCAGTCTAGCAGAGGTTTTACTCAGAAAATTATTATCCAGACTGCAGATACGTTCCATAATGAAACCAAACAGTTCGTGGGCATCCTAAGATGAAGTGAAAAAAGAAGGGTTTACATAACATGAGTCTTTACTTAGCACATTATATATATATATATATCATTGTTCCCTTGGTTTGACAAACAACTTCAAACAACTTGCCAAACCGAGAAGTAATTTGGAAAACGTTCTTCTCACAGTTCTGTTCTTTGATTGCTTTTTCCAGTATCCGAAGCATATTATTTCTTTTCTGAACTTGTTCACTCATATACTACTTATATATGATTATAAGTAGCACTCACTACACTACTACTGCTATTATCTGTGCGTTGATTGTCTAATATAAGAATACCCACCTAGCAACACTACGAGAGGAAAGAGTTCAATTTCCGACGGACGTGTCGCTAAACCTTGTCTAGTTTCCTGCTAGCCGGTAGGCAGTAAGCCCGGGGGAAAGAGGGAAGGTTACCCCACACATGAGGTTAGCAATCCTACCACCCCATGAAATAGTCATCCCCAGTGTTACTAAGACTTGAAAGCTTGAAGATCTATGTTCCACTAGCGTGGCGAAAAACAAAACTGTGGTTAGTAAAATAAATGAAAACAGATTGACGGTGAAAAATGATAAGTGCAAATAAAGTTAACAAAAGAAAACACAAATAAATAAGAAAAAGAATCACATAATAATAATAATAATAATAATAATAATAATAGTAATAATAACAATACTCTAACCTGTTGTTCATGAATTGCCCAATTTTGTGTATTCACTATATCATTGATCAGTGCTTCATGTGCTCTTCTCAAGACAACATCTAATTTATTCTCTGTTATATACTGAGAAGAACATTGTAATCCTGTCAAAGAATAATTACACATAAGCATGGCATACATGAGAAATAAAAGAAAAAACAAACACTGAATTGAAGAAATAATAAGAGTAAAAAGGGGAACTGATATTATAAAAAACACAAAATAATTGAGTCAGCAAAGAAAAATATCCTTTTCGAGAATTTCCTCCTTCTCTGGCTCTACAATTATATACACATATATGTTTATATACATAGAATATTCTAGATTAGTAGTCAATAACAATATCAGTGTGCTTTTTAAATATATATATATATATACGACTACAATTCATAGGCGATTTATCAAGCGAGATAATTACGAAGAAATTAAGAAAATCACTTCAAAGAACTTTTAATGCTGGCGAACTACACGTATTATTCTCTACACGACCGATGGTGCTACCTCGACTGAAAGATGAAGTACCTAGACTAGACTAGCCACTTCAAATAGTATTTATCAATTCAACTGCGCTTGTAGCGGAGTGAGTTATATCAGCTGTTGCTCTAGGAACTTGATTTTTCGTGCTCGAGAACATATCCTAGTATAGCTAACTAAAGGGGTAGTTTAAACTATTAACAGCTCGATATTAGACCATCTGGTCCAAACAGGTCACAAAGCCAGCCAGCGTGGAAGAATCCTTCTCTATAATATACCGGGTGCCTAACAAACTACCAAAATCGTCGAAGCACAGCATGCTCCAAACAGCAGAGGCTATGGTGATTCGCCTTAAACAACCAGTGATTTGTGTGCAGAAGAAGCAAGTCCATCCAGACACTACTACTGCTCTGGCCCTCAGTGGAAACTATAAACTCATGAATTTGTACTATTATCTTTCCTGATTCTTCTGACATTCAGTTTATTTTATGTTGATGCTGTTCACCTGTAATTTATCAATATTACTGATTCGATGTTATTTAAACAGCATTAATGTCGTTCATAAGACTAATTCATTCATTCATTATAATGTATATATAATTGTAGAACCTGATGATGAGTTTATCGAAAAGAGTACTCTTTGTTCTGTGTCTATTCTTTTGATAATATCGATTCGTTAAATAAGATCACAATGGAATTCCAGTTCATTAAAGATGCTTAAATTATAATAATAATAAAGATATAATAGCAAATAGAATAAGAACTAAAATAAGGAAGTTTCTACAAAAAATTTAGTATCATTCGAACCTGGATGGCCAAGGCAAGGACAATGTCTGAACTAGCTTCTTCTTTCGAACACATAAATTAGGCTTCTTAATGTGGATCCCAATAGCCAGTCTCAGCATTATGTAGTAGTCGAACTCTTAAAGCGATGTTAAGATTTGTTGGTTGGTGTAAGGCAGATGACAAGGTGATGTTCGGAAAAGTCTAATTGTACAGCCTATGTAACTGGCTCTGGACATCACCCTACATAGTGGTTAGGTAAAGGACAAACACAATCTATTCACATAGCGCTATCCTATCTCATCTTTTGGATACAGAATACAAGATTGATGTCAACGAGGCAGTTTTCAAAGTCATTTACCGCGTATCTTAACTTCGCCTTAAGAGTTCGTCTACTAAATATTGCTGAGACTGGCTGTTGGGATCCACATTAAGAAGCCTAATTTATGTGTCCAAAAGAAGAAGCCAGTTCAGACATTGTCCTTACCCCGCTGGTCATCTAGGTTCGAATGATACTCAACGTTTTGTAGAAATTTCTTTAATTTTAGTTGATATTCTACTTGCTATTACATTTTTACGTCTATTATAATTTAAGCATCTTTAATGAACTGGAATTCCACTGTGATCTTACTTAACAAATCGATATTATTTTTTTTTAAACACACCGATATTGTCATTGACTACTATTCTCGAATATTCTATGTGTATAAACATATGTATATATAATTGTAGAGCCAGAGGAGGAAATTATCGAAAAGGATATTCTTTGTTCAATTATTTTGTGTTTTATAGATGTCTGAATGAATATTTTTGCTATACTGATATATAAAATTTAATGAAAGGCAATTAAGCAAGTGAGTCATCTTTAGAGGGCGTGGTACAACACAACGATCAATGGATATATGTGGAGGACTAACTGATGCTTTGGTCCACTTTAACATGTATGTTTATCAATTCGTTTGCTCCTGTGAAGCTTGTTATATTGATAGGACGAAACACACTTTCTAAGACCATTTCAAGACGACAACACAAGTCCGTTAACAGTTCAATTCTCAGGCACTCAGTGAACACGCAAGCTACACACAGCTCCACCAGCGTCTTGTTTTAAAATCATCTACAAGGTAAGTTGTAGAGTTGTGGTTCATTAGTCGAAGTGCTCAATTTCCTTTCAACCAGTGGGTCACAGGTTTCAGCCTCAATCCCACTTATTGAGGTTTGAGTAGCCAGGTAGCAATACTAACTCTCAAATGAAAGGTGTGGCAGATTGCCAACTGCATGGAATTGCACCTGGTTATCAAGTAACAATTCGAATGGTACGACGAGTGTTTTGTTTCGGCACTTTAGTATGGCAAAGGAGTTAGCGATTCGTTAATATAGTCTATAACTTTGTGTGCTGAAAAAGTTTGTTCAGTCTCTTATCTTAACCCCGATCGTAAACTCCAGTCTACTTATTTGCTTCTATTTAGATAATTTGTTATTATCACTCTTACATACGCGTTTTGCGCATGTTACTAGCTTTTTCCCCATGTTCCAAAGTTCGTTACACTTGTCAGGTGGATATCTAATCGCCTTACTTCTCAAATATAATTATATTGTAATGACAGAAGACAAGGGCCAGGAAACAGATTGACTATTGAGAAAATCAAGAGTTATTTATGGATTTTTATGTACATTATTGTTAAAAGAGAAGCAACCTCTTCTGATTGGTTGTTTTCTTGCTGAAGGTTATTCTGTTATCCCTTTGTGGTCGTTTCTTTGATGGTCAGACCAAACATCTGCGAATCATATTTCCACACTTTAACTACGCTATGATTGGTTAATCTTTGTTATTGTTTTCGTCATAACCCTGATTCGAGACGTGAACATTGACGTAAAATGTTGTCTACAATTTCGGCTTGCAGCCAGCTCTCACCACAATATGACATCAAGAGTTAGTTTCTGTAGGGATTTGACCACGGATTGATATCAGTTAGAGAACCATTGAAAAACCAGGGAGCACAGGACAGCTGCTTCGTCAGCCTAATTTGGGATTAGAGCTCATGACCTTCCGGTTACAAGTGTGAAGCTCGTAGACTATTCAACCACTGGGTCCCGACTCAATTGCCAACCAATGAACTCTATTCAGGTGTTGGTTTGTAGGGGATTTGATTGGTTACAGGATTTTCATCATGAGCTGACACTATTTAGAGAACCACTAGCGACTTGCCCTATTCAGGTAGGTAGTAGCCTGGGGTTCTAGTGAGAAGTCGTGACCAGTAGGGTGCAGCAGGTCTGGTGTGAGGACAAATACTCGCCGAAGACATTGGCAAGGGGTCGCGCTATGTCGTGAATTGGCAGAAGTTAGAATTCATGGGCCATTGGATCGGGTCCCAGTGGCTCAATGGTATACGAGCTCCCTTGTAACCAGAAGATCCTGGGTTCGAATCCCGGTGGGTGCGTACTGACGAAGGGTCCCAAACTAGGACGAAACAGCTGTCCAGTACTCGCAGGTTTTCCAATGGTTCTCTAACTAATGTCAGCTCATGATGAAAATCCTGTAACCAATGAATTCTAACTTTCACCAGTAGTTTTCACTTTATCAAACTCCAAACTCTTACATTCATGGTGGCAGTAATTATCACATAATACATGATAGGAGATAACTGCCCAACTAAGAAAATTTAACATTTTTCTTCTACTGTGAATACCTCCTCAGAGTATTTATCTATTTCACAAATTTCATTAATGCGAAGTGAAGGACCTTAATGAATTCTTAATAGAGTATTAAGAAACTCTGCCCAATCCACATATTAATTGCCTTTATATAAAGTGCCGACCGATAGCCGCTACCTTGATGTTATGGTCTCAGGCTTGCAAATATCGCAATAACCCAACAAGCTACGCTGGATGGAACTATTGTTCCTGCAGGTCCTAACATGCCAGGAAGGTTGTTAGGATAGCGAGATTAGACTAAAAGCAGTTACCGGCATAGTGTAAGAATTTTGTTTTTACACTATGCTGGGGGTCTGTGGGCGAAGTCGTACTGTTGGGGAACAGGGATGTAACAGCAGTAGGGTGTTTCCCTCAGAGAAGGTCGACCCCAAAAGTTGTACATCCCGACTTACCCTACGGTGGTCCGTAGCACTACTCATGTACATGTATAACATCGAGGACGTACCTCATACAGTCACTCACAAAATCGTTACCACTGGTCAACCGCTTCGAACTCGTCCCCGTAGATTACCCCTTGACAAATTAGCAGCAGCCAAGGCAGAATTCGAGCACATGATGCAGCTCGGCATCGTTAGACCTTCCAATAGCCCATGGTTTTCACCCTTACACATGGTGCCTAAAGCTGAGCATGACTGGAGGGTATGTGGGAATTATCGACACAACGTCACAGTTCCGGACCGTTATCCGATTCCCCACCTACACGATTTCTCCCTGACATTACATGGAAAAACGATTTTCTCTAAAGTAGACTTGGTCAGAGCCTATCATTAAATACAAGTTGCCCCAGAAGATATCGAATTAAACAACCATCATCACACCTTTTGGTTTGTTCGAATTTCTTCGCATGCCGTTTGGTCTAAAGAACGCCGCACAATCCTTCCAACGTTTCATGGATCAGGTCACACAAGGTTTAGATTTTGTATTCGTATGCATCGATGACGTCTTAGCTGCTAGCTCGTCGGTTGAAGAACATACAGATCACCTCACCATCTTATTTCAGCGATGTGAGCAATATGGCGTCGCCATTAACCCCACAAAGTGCATATTCGGTGTCTCCTCTATACAGTTTCTGGGACACCACAAAACCGGGATATGCTCTTCCACCCTCACATGCAAAGCACGACTACTCCTCCCTATGTATGTGTGTCTACACACATACACACACACACACGAAAATTGGTAAATAGTGTGGGATGTGACATAATCACTTGTGCACTTCTGAGGTTTGATCAGATTGTTCGAAATGTATAACGCAAATACATCACATTTTTCAGATAATCTCCGTCTTCTAATAACAATATCCAAATTTATAAAAGGAACTGGTTGTTTTATATATATATATATATATATATATATATATCATTATCATACTATACATTACTGTTTCATCGGGTCCCTAGTGGAACATACGGCTCCAACAACACATCTCCAATTTCTTCCTTTTTCTGCTGTCCTCTTCACCTGGCTGACCCCATTATTTCCATTAATCTCTCATCTCCTCCTCGCCACACGATCTCCTCCATGTCACTCTAGGACGACTCACTGGTTGTTTCCCACTCAGATCCCACTAAAAGGTCTGCCGCGGGATGTCATTCAACAGTCTCTTCTGTCTATGTGTCTGCTTTCGACATAGAACTTTGCACATATGTGCAGTAGTTCAAGTCGCCACACTTCACTCCATGTAGCACACAAAGCAAAAGAAGAAAGTACACGAAAAATGCAAAATAGAGACAGTAGACAGGGATATGAGACAAAAGGAATAGTAATAACGAAGAACCATATAGTTCCACTAGAAGTGGATGGATCTGCGTAAACCTTTGAGAAAGATTTTTGAGCAATATTACCGACTGTTTCCAGCCATTGGTTTTACCGTTCCGAAGAACCCAACCAGGAAGTCTACACCTTCCTACGTGACTGGCTTAAACTAACTGTTGCGGATTTCATTGACTGAGGTCATGTCATGACCCTATGTCAGCTAACATTGCCCTTCGGTTGAAGAAGGCGATGGCTAGGCATGCTTGCGCAACAGATGTCCTAACCATCTCAGTCGATGTAACGGCACATTTCCAACCCATATCCATTTTTTTCTACATATTTGTTGAACGACAGGTCCTTGGTTTGTTTGTTCCCATCGTTTCTTGTTGCTGATTCTTTCTAGCCATTCTATCTTCAGTAAGGAGCCAGCAAAGCGGGCAGCTATTGATAAAAGTCTACAGCAATCTGTTGGAAATGTTTTTCGTAATGCGCCATGTTTGTGACCCAGTTACAAACACTATTTCTTTGCATGTATATATATGACGTAATTAAGTGTCCTCTGAGCTTTTCGGATTTCACATGAATTTTTAAAAAAAGAAATATGCAAAAGATGAACTCTTACCCTCTAATAAACATAATAAACGATACATGAATTTATCTGGTCGCATACGAGCACTACGTTTCAAAAGGCGTACAAGACTTCGATTTGCTGCAATCGCTTGCATCAATGCATTAAAGTAACACACATTTCTGGGATTTGGAAGTCCAACTGGCAAATCTGAAGAACTTCCTGCAAAAAATGATTAACAGACGAAATTATTAACGTTAGTAATCAAAAATAAAACTTCAAACGGTTTGGAAAAAAAACAAAGGGCATTAGGAACATAGTACTAATTGTAATAAAAAATTGTATGCTTCCTAGTGAATGAAAAACAATTACTTTGATAAAGCAATTAGTAGTATATAATGGAACATGAGGAAAAATAATACCAGTTTCTTTTTGTTCATTGAGAAACAAGACATTTTTGTAAAATGCAAAATTATAAGCAAAATGGGTACTACTGTAGTGCCTCTAACTGTTCGCTTATAAAACTAATTCATTGGTATAAGAACAGAACTTGTGCACTGTGTTAGAGTATAATTCCATTAAGGATAAAATTTATTTTGATCAAGTCTCACGGCGTTATACAGTAATATTTACTGATGACGTTTCACATCCAGGTGATATGATTATGAGCAATAAATTGTGCTCGAAACGTCATCAGTAAATACTACTACTGTATAACACTGTGAGACTTTATCAAAATATATTTTATCTTTAATGGAAAACTAATTCAATTACGCATATTATACGCTTACTGAAACCAACTTTATGCTTGTGGAATATATGCTGTTGTATTACTGAACATTGCTTTTCATTCGAAATTTGATTTCGTTAACAATATATCTTTCCAAGTTTTCACTTGGTTCATTACACAACGTTGTTCGTCTTTGACTATACACAGCATTAGCACATCGTAGAACGTGAAAACCTGGATGTACTATAGTATTACAATCGGGATCATGATAAGTACACTATACCACACACCCTAAAAGCAGACTCAAAATGGATGTACACACTTCATGTCACCATGATATTTTTGAACGGAACCACGCTTTCAACATAGAACCTGGCAAAGAAAAGTGCAGCAATCTGATTCTGCACATTCCCTAAAGCGCACACACACACAAGAAAAGGTTGGCAAGACAAAAAACTCAACGAAATTATAATATACGGAAAAGAATAATTACATGGGGGAAATCACAAAGTGATAGTACAACTTTGAGAACCGGTGGCTGGAAACTGTTGGCGACGTGGGTCAGAGTCTGTAGGATACCAGTCAGGTGGACTACAACTCCCTCCTTAGCCTAAAATGACAACCAATGACTTAATGATTTGATAATATATTTTTGGTTTTACCACCCTCAACTCTATTTCAACACAATTTCATGACAGCCAACATTGATAAACCTAGATGCTGACAGATAATGATGCAAGACACGTGTCCGAACAATCTCAATCGGTGTGGTGAGACTGCATCGGTAAAACATAGACTATTAACTCCATCACTGTATCTTCTAGTCCCATTGTAGACTGAATGCTACTACTCCTACGTACTTCTGCATATCCAGTTACTAATCTCTCCCATTGCTGTTTTTATACATACCATATGCTCTTATAACAGTGAGTGAACATGTTTAAATCTAGATTCTTCCACATGTAATGAACTAGCCAAGATGAAACTGTTGCCGACAGGTAATTATCTCCAATCAAAACATTAATAACAGTGATGCAGTAAAACCGAGACAATTAAAGCGTAAGGAGAACGGATATAAAACAGGACAAGCTATAGGGAGACATGACCCTGAAATTCAGTCTTTATTTGAAAAAGATGTAAACATACTAAAACAGACAAAAGCCAAACACGTGAAGAAATGTTCCATGAACCTCGCTTATTTTGTTATTTTTTTTATTTATTATTTATTATGATACAGCAGAACATGATCACGAAATTATGTGACCCACTGTGTATTGGTTAAATTAACCCAAGTCCTAGGTCTGGCGGAAATTTGTTGCTGGAATATAAGATCATTACAGAGACTTACTGCTAGGACTAAAGCCAAAAATCCTGGAAAACGCCTCAGTGGTCTATTCATGTTACAAGCTTTATGGCTACCTTCAGTGAGACGAAAATGCTCAGGTTTATCTAACATATGAAAGTTGTTAAGTAAGACCAAAGTATAGAGACTCAAGCAAACGACCGATAAAATGTTGCTGAATAACCAGTCAGATGAGCCACATTATCCTGATTTGGTATGTTAATACTGTTTGTAAAATAGGCAATTAGGAAGGACCAATCATGCAACCATTTTACTGGAAACAGAGGAAAATATGATATGCAATGCAATTCAAACATAATGCGTAGATAACCAAATGAAAGAAGCGGAGGACTTAGGACCAAAAGTGATTCGAATTTATTTTATTTTATTTTGATTTACAGCTTGATTCCACACCGTATTTTCAGTACAAGTATGGAATTTTCAGCATGGATATCGGTAGCCCAAATTCAGGCATACCATATATATCGGGTGTGCGCCGGCAGGGGATCGAACCCCGGACCATGTGCATGGTCGGCGAGAGTCCTAACCACTGTGCCACCGACGCACAAATCACCTTTTCATCCAGAAAATTCTGCAGTGCGCCAGAAGAGAACGCTGGTTGGGTCAGATTCAGGTTCAGATTATAAGGATAGAAGGCTCTTGTTGCCTATGATAATCCTCGCGGTATATATCTCTGCAGAGATCCAGTTTTTCTTTGAAAGCGTTCACCAATGGAGCTGTTATGATCCATTTTCAAGTCAAGTTAAATAAATAACCGTCACATATATATACCCGAATAATTTAGGGGGCAACTCAATGGAAAAGTATCAGGAGAATGCAACATTTTTCCCCAAGCCCCCTCAAAACCTGAAATTTCAGGTATTTAAATAAAACAATTTTTTTTATTTCGGTGTACATATATATTTATCGCATTCAGGGACATCGTTAATGATAAATCATTTTTCAAATGGTAAGGGCTATACGATAAAGGCATACTGAAAAAAAAAACTTACGAAAAAACTTCTTCCTATCCTTACGATAAAACAGGACGAATATACTTCCAGAAATAACGACACTTCCTATAATCACGACAAGTGAATCACAGAGTCGTTTAACTAAACAGTATTAGATGAAAAGAAAGAGAAATACCATAAAGACTAGAGAAGGCCATACTACTCAACTCCCACACCAAGGTTAAGTGATGGAAAGTACCGTTAATCGTTGAATCATTGCCATCGTTTCCAATATCCAATATCGTTTTTACGAGCTAGTATAAACCAATTTGATTTCTTTGTGCTCGCCTCTTGATTGTGAGGTAGAGGTTCCTGATCTTTGGTAAACGTCTGCGTAGCTCGTCCCGCCACTCGACTGTCGTAGCTTTAGTTGACTCCAAAAGGAGTAGTGCAGGAATTAATTGTATGTGGTTTGTAGAATGAGGTGTGTTAAGACTGTTACTACTGTGAATGGAGTTGATCCTTTCACCAGTCGGTCCTTCGGTATCGTCGTCAATAGAAAAGAGGTAATAACAGATATAATTAGTGGATATAATTCAGATGTAACAACAGTCAGTCAACCGGTATATATATACCGGTAATAATGATAATAATAATAATAATAGGTGTAGTTAAAGCTTTCAGGAGAGTAAGACGGAAGAGAATGTAAAGAAGTAAAACGACCAGTTTAATTGTCTACCTTTGAATGGTGTATGCGATTTTAAGGGGATAGGCCATTTGGATGAAGTCCTTGTGTCGCTGCATGGTTGTCCAGCCTTCGCTTAAAGGCGTCCACAGATGGTGCCATAGCTACATCTGCCGGTAAAGAATTCCAGGGACGGCAAACCCGCAGGGAAAAGAAGTGGGAGCGCACCCGGGTCCTTGCCCTCTGATGAGCTATCCTTCTAGGATTTCCACGAGGGAGCTCATACCTACTCATTGGCAGAACACCTTTGTTTGGGTGATTCTGATCATTTGTTATTTTGTAGGCTGTAATTAAATCCCCCCTAAGACGACGGTAACTAAGTGTGAATAGGCCTTTTTTCTTCAGCCTTTCATAATATGGTTTGTTTCGGAGACCAACCACTGCTTTTGTTGCCCGTCATTGGACTCTTTCCAAGACGTGGGCGTCTCTTCTAGGCAGTGGGGGTGCAATGATATTACGCACTTCAAGGTGTGATCTGACGTATGTTTTGTACAACCTTAGAAAGAGCTCAGGAGTGAGTGCACCTAATTGTCTATGTGTAAAGTGTATGACGGCATATGCTCTCGCTACATCCCCCGTGTAATTTACGCTTGTGTCCATTTTCTCCGTTAGAACTAGACCTAAGTCACGTTCCGACATTGAGCAGGACAAGCTTTCATTGCACAAGGTGTAACTTGCATTCTGCAGTCTACAGGTGTGTAGTTTCACTACTTTACACTTTTTCAGGTTGAAAGTCACACCCTTGGTCACCACGCAGTCTTCCGGAAGCTTTAGATCTGCCTTCAGACTATCTGAGTCTTCCGAACACTTTATTGCCCTCCATACCTTTAAGTCGTTAGCGTATAGAAGAGTTGGACAGCTTAGACGGCATGGTAGATCGCTGATAAAAATCAAGAATATCAATGGTCCCAGGATAGAACCCTGAGACACTCCTGATGACAAGCTGTGTCAAGATGATAGGACTCGATTGACCTTAGTGCAAAATCGCCTTTCAGTTAGGTAGTCCTTCAACCGTGACAGAAGCAGTTTACCTATGCCTACCTGGCTTATTTTGTGTAGGAGAAGGTCATGGTGAACTGTGTCAAATGCCTTCTCAAAGTCTAGAAAGATCACATCGACTGGAATATTCATATCCCAGCATGATGTCCAGTCGTCCCAAGCTGATAATAAGTTAGTGACGCAGGATCCCCCTTTCCTGAAACCGTGTTGGGCTTCATGGAGTATTTTAGACCTATCGACATATTCCCTGATGTGATCATCAATAATACGTTCCAGTACTTTTGATACCACTGGGAGTAGAGCTACTGGTCTATAACCAGTGGGATTTTGCTTATCCCCACCCTTGAAGCTCGGAGAAAGGATGCTTCTTTTCCGTTCCTTTGGCAGTTTCCCCGATTCCATGGAGTGTTGGAACAAGTTGCATAAGGGCCAACAGAGAGCTTCAGCGCACTGTTTCAGAACAGATGGCCTGACGTCGTCGCAACCTGGGGACTTCCCAGGTATGAGTCGCTGCAGCTTTCTTAGTACTATTGCAGGGTTTATTTTGGAGGTGGCTATTTGGTCTTTCTCCTGTGAAATAGTGATGCCACCATTTTGGTCCGTAACGGTAATACCCACATTGCTGTTTAGCTGTTTGGCGAAGGCTAAACTAAATGTTTCAGCCATCTACAGACTAGTGAGATATTGACCGTTCCGGCCTACTAAGGTGCATGCCCCCTGATTGGCTGATTTTCTTTCCGACATGAATCGGTACAAATTCTCGGGGTTTGCCAGGAGATTTTAGCAAGGTTAGCCTGGAATGACCTTCTGTCTCTTCTGACTCTTGCATTGCACCGGTTCCTGAGTTCCAGGTATGCATCGTGGTCGATCTGACTCTTAGATACGCGCCACGTAAACCAAGCTTTCCGCTTTGCTTGCAGAATACGCTGTGTGCCTCTGTTTAACCATGATGACTTTCTTTTGGGCTGTATTGTGACTAAAGGGACGGTATCCGAGATTACTGCATGAATAATCTTTTAACCGCTTCCCAGTGTTCATCCATAGGCAGCTCATCCCATGCTAAGGGCCAGTCTGCATCGGACAAGAGCCTCCGCATTTCAGCATAGTCAGCCGTGCTGTAACACAGACATGGTTGCGTAACGTCCCACTGCAAATGCTTGCAGAGAACGAGATCGATAATGTTTTTACGAGCTAGTGTAAACCGATTTGATTTTTTGTGCACGCTTCTTGATTGTGAGGTAAAGGTTCCTGGCCTTTGCTGAAATTCTGCATAGTTCGTCTCGACACTTGAGTGTCGTAGCTTTGGTCGACTCCCGAAGGAGTGATGCTGGGATTAATTATATGTTGTTTGTAGTTTGCAGTGTATTAAGACTTCGTTTCTACTGTGAAAGGGGTTGATCCTTTCACTAGTTAGTCTAACGGTATCGTCGTCAAAAGAAAAGAGATAATAATAGTAATAATAATACACATAATTTGTCAAGTTATTCAAACTAACAGACAGAAAAAGAAATAAAGAAAAGGTAAAAATATACAGCTAATTAAATTTGAAGTCACCATATATATAAATGTAAATTGTTGGATTGAAATCATGTCGTGTATAAAAATGAAAGCGCTTTGAACTGTATTTCTCATTTCTTTCGTAAGACACTATTTTGGTTCTGATTTTAAGCCTATTATAGGGTTTCTCTTCCTGTCAGCTTGTGACTATGACAGTTTTTCAGTGCCACTATGTTCAAGGCTACTCAGATTCTGTCTGTAACTTTCATCAAGTGAATGGACATAGGAACCATGGATAAGAGATTTCCAGTGGCGAAGAAACATATGGCAAATGCGTTACACCTTTTTCATTACATATTTAAATATCAATCACACCTTGACGGACTACATCCCCTGTGTTTCCCACGTGACCAACTTACTAAACACATGATTTTCCCCCTTTATAACAACCATTTAAGGCTTTTCATTGTATTTTAATGGCCCATCACAGTGAATCGTTACATTTGAGGAAGATAAAAAGAAACTAATCTGTTGTTTCAATATCACCAAGTTCATATATACACAGGATTGTGGCATAAGTTATACGACAGGCTAGGTTACTGGTGAAGACTGTCAGTCATCACTTCAAAATGCTTGTATCATTGAGAACTTTCACCGATGTTCGGCGCATATGGTAGTTACGGGTGACGGAGGAAAATTCATGATTACATTTTCAAACAATATGCTTTGACAAAGTCCTTTACTGAAAACTTACAGCATAACTTTCGTTTTCAATAATAAGCTTGAAGTCATTCCTCTTCTCCTCACCAATATCATTAGGCAGTAGGGCCCTTGGAAATCTATGTGCTTAGGAATTCGCTTATGTAGATCAAAGACATGTTCAAAGGAATTATTAAAATCACTTCGAAAGTTATCAAGGCACCTAGCTCAATGTCATAGTAGCAGTTCACCGATCGACATGAGCTGCAGTCCGGTGAAGTGAAATCAATTATATAATTGCCCATAACCTACTTGACAAAGTCAGTGAAGATTTCGTCGGGAATAAACATCATTTGGGAAATCATTGCTGGTTCATGACGAATTCTACATTTAAATTAATCCAAAACTCCGCAAAACATGTTATCTGAATATCAGACTATGATATTGATTAAATGTAGTATATTTATACGGCTTCAGGGAGATAAGATACAAGTCAGTTTACTTTTTACATCTGAAGAACGGCTAGTTCAAAATAGGATGCATTAAAGTTGAGAGAGTAAGACTTTAGCGATTATTTTGTAGTGCACATTCCAATGTTAAAGACTTTATTCTAATATGTACCTATATGAACTGGCCCCAACGCCATTTTATGCCTCCTCGTTGTGCTGCCCGTACGCACACTCATTGGGTCTGAAATAAGGCCATGTCTATTAGAGAATTTGTAAACGTTTCTGCTTGGATAGCTGATACCTTTTATTTTACTCAAATATTCGCCGCGCTTGAGCACTATTTCGTCAATAACCAGGTCTTTTTAATTTGTGTTCTGCCCTCAATACTTTAGGTTGAGCGTTGAATTATTTGGTACACTGGTAGATTATGCTAACTGGGGACTGGTAAGGTGTACCTTATCAACGACACTACCATAAAATAATCGATATGTGAAATGAAAGAGTTGGAGTCACCCATTCAGAAATAAGATAACATCACTAATATTCGAGCACAATGCCATAAACGAAATACAAAGAAATATAAAGAATACTAGAATGAATGGTAAAAGTTGTGAAACGTTGTGACTTTAAAGTGTTACGACCGAGGGAGGATGCGTTAAATGATAAAGAAAACAAGCAAGAGAAGAGGGTACCACATGCACTTCTGTGGGAGAATTTTTAGTCCAAGTTTGGTCACTGTGTGATCGGTGCCTGGATTGTGAACAGCCATCAGTCCATCTGTATTTTTCATCGTTATGCAGAAACTAGAGATTTGTTGTGCAATTAGGCGGCAGCTTCGTCAGTCAAGTGGTCGGAATATCTGTGTACAACTTCCAATCTATGATGTGTTTGTAGATTTAAACTACAATGACTAACCACCTAGGCCATATGGAACTTCACCATATTTTGCCGCCGCATTAATCTCCACACATTTTTCACACAAACACTGTTTATTTTGTTACTCTGCAATTAATCTGTTATTCCACATAAAAATGCACTGGCTACATAACTGGGTGTCATTTCAATGGTAGACATTTTATTTATTCCTGTCAGAATCTGAAGAAACTGTCCTTCGTTGAGGTAGAATTTTTATGCATGACATGTGGATATTTTGCACTCTGAAATCTAGCTTGCTTATCCCCTACGTTTTATGAATCCTTATCTAATCAGACGTTAAAGTGAAATCCAGTAAGATTTGTGGAATCTTGCTGGTCCTGCCTAATCTGGACAGAGCAGTTTGCGGAAATCTGGTTAACCGTTCTAGGAGACATGTTCTGGATAGTGAAATAAGTTCGAAGCCACAAACTCCCAGGTATTGTGTGAAACATAGAATATGAATCAACCAATAACAACTCAAAATTTTACTAGTGATAACTGTACCCTCATATTCCAACTACAAAATAAGGCTCCAGTAGCGCATCTCTATTTCACACTGTTCTTTGAAGTCCTCTTTAAATGGCTCTAGCGGTTTTCTTAATCTCCCTTAGCCTTCTCACACGATCTCCTCCACACCATGTTCGGTCGCCGAACTCGTCCTCCTCCATTTTTGTTAGTTTCGATTGATGGCCTGACAAGCGATGTCATCCAACTTTCTCCTCAGAGTGTGTTCGACCTATCTACATTTTTCTGCATACCAACTGAGCAGTAGGTTTTTAGGTGGTTAGTTGCCAGAGTCTTGGTGGCTAATTCCTCTTGGCTATCTGATTTTCCGCAGGAAGCGATGGAAGCTGCTGATAAGAATCTGAAATCTGTTCGAAATGATTTTCCTGGTATGCCACCTTTCCAACTCATATAGAAGAGCTGACTTAACATTGGTATCGAAAATCAATATTCTATTCCTCTTGCTAACTGTAACAGATCTTCACACTGAAATCAGAGTGACGGCTGTCTTGCCTTTCTGATAATTGTTCTGACATCCTCACCTGTGACGGGTGTCTGCAGTTGAAATGATGCTGCCTAGACAAGTGAAAGGAAAGATTCCTTTCGAATTTATTCTGCCTATAATGACTGGCGCCTGTTGCTGCTGTCGTTCAAATGTCAACCTGGAGCTACGCATTCTTTGCACCTTCAGTCGCTTTGTTGGGTTTTGCCTGTGGGTCTTCGAATTTGTGCAGCGTCAGACATAAATCATCCTTTAAGTCCAAATCTTTTCTAAGCTTCTATCGGCCTAACGTATTCCAACGTTCTCACCATTCTACAGTCTCCCACATAATTCATTCCATCACAATTAAGAATATCGCCATTGATGGGAAGTAGCCTTTGTCTTACTTCTGTCTTCAGCTCAACAGCATCGCCATCCTATTCCCCGTTCGATTACAATCCCTGGAGTTCCAATTTGATCGCCAAGCAGTCTTAAATGGGAAATACAGGTAGTAAAAAAGACCTGCAGATGGTAGTATTGATATGCTCCTAAAACACTGAGTAAGCAAACGTAACCCGTTTCGTGTAGAAAGATTACATCTGCTTCTGGAGAAGCATGCCGGATGGATATTCATAATGATAATAATAATAGAAATTTATGATTCCTATAAACGGGTAAGTTTACAAAAAATGCATGCCATTTTTACAGGCAGGATCAGTAATGTTATAAATTACAATCGTGAACAATCACAAACTAATACTTTTTCAAAAGTTTAAATTGTACAAGCGATCAGAGCAGGTTCTTATAAATGTTAAATTGTAAACCCCTCAATAAGATCACTACCAAAGTTTGCCGCAACCCAAACTTCTTTTCGTTTCCTGCTGATAGTTATGGCCGTCCAGTGGACCACGTATATTTAGGGTAATTGCTATGCCGCCACGTGACTAAAAGCTATTTCAAGAAGAGGAGAACTTCCTGAGAATTTACAAAACAGCATAATATGTGCACATGTGGGAGAAAGAGCAACATACAGAACGGTATTAGGAAATCAAAACAGTCCAATAAAACAGTTTATCTCACTTACGTGTGAAAATAGAGGTGTTCCAGGCTCGAATAATACGGAAAACCATAAGATTAAGCAATACCATATAGTTCCTAAAATGCAGAATGTACATTACATTAAACAACTGGAGACAACGTACGGAGAAAAATCTGTATGTACTAAACCAGCAGAGAGAAATTATATCACTATGGAAGCCGCATTCGCATTGGAAGATAGAGAAAAAAACAGGCAACGAGGCATGGCGAACGCAACACGAAAGCTATGATAAAAATTTGAACTCAATGAAATGACGAGCACTAAGCATCTACAGACAAAACGACAAAAAATATGGATTACGAAGTTGATATTAATATTCATTGAAATTAAAATCGAATCTAATTTCAAAATATACCACAAAAGTGCGGAAACATTTCTCACAATATCTGAAAAATGACATCCCGTACTGAATGAATTCCGAAAATTACCAAAATCGTTGTTCTCACACAAACTACGATTGAGTGTTGGTATTCATCATCACCGGCGATGATTCATCACTTTATGATTTTTCTCGACATTTATAGAAGTGGCTTACAAAACACTGGCTTAGTTTATCAGCGTTATTTAACCTCTCTCAGCCATCATTCGGCAATAACTCACACCACTTTAGAACAGTGAGACTTAGTTCAGCCCATACTGGCATTTCTTTTCAGCGTTATTTCAATCCTAAATTAGCACCGAATAGCATTGACATCATTGTCTAAGCGTATTCTGGCACAATTCACGAACATTAGTTCAGCAGATACCTGGTCCTCTCCCGAAGAATCCAACACATTCTTCAACGCATTTTAGAATCACTGCTGCTAATCATCATTTGCTACATCTTATGCTTACGAAATTCATTGAAGGAAGAGATCACTACTTCTTCATTTGGAGTATCTTCTTTGATTATATTACAGTACAATATTACTGCAAACCCGTCAAGTAACGCCCACCGCCAGCATACTGTATATAAGTAAAATATGAAATTAGATGAGATATACGCCTGGTTATTACATCTTCAGCATTTACATTTACAAAGGCGCACTTACATCACCGCCACTATCTCCTCCCAAGGCTTCCTTCCCATTTATTTAGATATAAGAAATAGTGTTATGCTTACTACATGTCGATCAAACCATGGCTTTTAAAAGTGAGTCCATGTGTTCTGTAATATTGCCTGACTTCCTTTCTTCTACACACGTCTCTGGACGCCGTGTTCAAAATAATGAAAGTAAGATTTCGTGGCTTTGTCCATTATGTCTCCAACCTCTCTAGACGACGTTATTTGGCCAGAGTACTCCGCCATAATTACAGCTACAGAAATAAATACTTCATAAATTAACCTTACGCCTCATGATTTTATGGAAAGCGTAGGGCAAAGCGCTAAACCTATTTACATTCCCCTGAAATATAAACTTATAAGACCAAATTACAGGTTTGAGAATGGTGTGCATCATAACTTGCGGTGGCAACTTTGGATCGCCGTGAAGGCAGACAGCTAACCATTTTAGCTGTCTATGAAGTATGATGCTCACTTAAGGAGGCGAACTCAAAAATTTCCCCTTGCATTTATCGTATCTGAAAGATGCATCTAGCACCTGTCGACGTTGCCTTCAAAGAGTTAGTCAGAGTCTTAGTAAAGGTCTCACAAAGGGGTGTTCGTGAAATCGAAAACCCTTGGAATCAAAGGTGGCTTGTAGAAGTGGATTAAAGAATCCCTCATAGTTCGAAGACAGACATTCAGGATCAGTTCAAACTTCTCTCCATAGACAACAGCACGTGTTGAAGTGCCATAAGGCACGGTACTTGGACCTGTCATATTTATTCTACTTATCAATTAGTCATCCGTGCCCACTTATTCTCCTGTGGTTCTATGCACACATGAATTGAAAATGTGGAAAGAGTTAAAGAAAAACAGCTATACGCTTACGTCGCAATGGGACCTCAACAAATTGTCAGAGTGGTTCAAAGAATGGATGCTCCCTGTCTATGTAGCTAAATGCGCAACTATGCTGACTGGACATGCAAGCGTCAGCTCATAAGAACTACAGGGAATAAAACTCTTATCAGTTCAGACTCATTTGGATTAAGGCGCCATAATTAGTAGTGGTTTAAAGACTACAAAGCGAAAGATAAAACATTGTCGTGCTGTGACAGCACACAGTTTCATATTTTTATGGGCAATTCGTGGAGCCTTTGCTAGAATCAACATAGATATGTTCACCTCTTTACATACATCTCTGATGCAGTCGAGACGGGAACGCTATATCCAGACCACCAGTCCTTGTCCTAAGAGGGATTCACATACTACAGAAAGAATTAAAAGGAAGGTGATACGCACGATTGCCGGCATGGTTAATTTGTCATACGAGGGTAGACCAAAAAGTCTGAATCTTTCCTCACTGTCATACCGCAGGCAGGGACGAGACCACATCACAAAGCTTGAAATTATAAATGATGACCATGCACTTGATCTCCACCCATCAGGTTGGAACACTCTAGAGGACATAGCAGGAGTTTTCAATAGTTTCACACTTATATTTATCGGTGGAATATGGTCGGCTTTGCACCTATGTTGCTCTTTTCCTGGTAAATTTCTGCTCCTGTCCAAACCTTTCTTGAATGAATCATTTGAGTTTTCATACCCCGTTTATTCTGGCAGTCTGTTGCAACATCTTATGCCTCGGAGTGAGAACCAGTACTCAACAGCAGTACGATTTCTCCTTGGCTTTTGAACTCTTCTTCTATATCCCCTAAGATGTTCCAACCTGGTGGGGAGGAAAAGTGAGAATAGGTCAGGTTAGTAGTCATTACCTAAAATTTTAAATATTGTGATTAAACCTCCTCTTTCCCCATGGTATGATAGGGAGAAGAGATTTAAACTGTCTGGTCTTTCCTCGTATTGTAAATTAGTCATATCAGGAACCATTCGTGTTGCCTTCCTTTGAACCCTTTCTAGAATGTGTGAGTCCCCTATTAGACAAGAGCTGGCTGCCTGGATACAGTTTCCCGGTCTTGACCTCACCAGAGATGTATTTAAGGAGGTGAACATATCTCTGATGATTCTAGTAAGGGCTCTGCGAATCGGCCATAAGGATGTGTAACCACTGTGTGACAGTGCGCTGTAGTTTTTAAATCGTGGCTTACTATGACACATAAATCCAAATGAGTTTGAACTGATGGCAGTGTTATTCCCTCCAGTTAGTAGGTGCTGATGTTTGCATGTCCGGTGCGCATGGCTGCACATTTCGCTACATCGATCGGGAGCTTCTTTACTCCAGAACAATATAATAACTTGTTGAGGTCCTCTTGCGAGGCGAGAATATTTCTATCGCCCTTCAGCTCTCTCCACATTTTAAGTCATCTGTGTATAGGACCATTGGATAATCCGTGAGCACAGATAACTCATCGATATACAAAATAAATAGGAGACGTCCGAGTACCGCGCCTTGTGACACTCCGCTATGCACTACTGTCCAGGAGGGGAGTTTCGAGTTGATCCTGACCCTCTGCTTCCTATCTATGAGGCATTTCCTAATCCAGTTTAGTAAGCTGCCTTTGATACCAAGACTTTCCAACTTCGTGAGTAGTCTTTTGTGAGGAACTTTATCGAAGGCCTTGCTGAAGTTTATGAAGACGACGTCAACGAGTCCTTTGTTTTCCCCTGATCTGACCCAGCTTTCTCTCGCACTGAGAAGATTTGACGGGCATAAGAGGTTCCCTCGGAAGCCATGCTGTGCTGTCGTTTTCCAGATATGCCATGATACTTTTCTTAACGATTCTTTCCAGGGACTTGATTAACGATCTGGTGAGACTAATGGGCCTGCGGTTTGAAGGGCTTTGTCTTGCCCTCCTTTGTGGATGGGGGTCACTGCGGCGTCTTTCTAGTCACGTAGTAACACTCCATTTACTAGAGATGCCTTGAAGATCGAGGTCAGTGGACCGGCTATGTGAGCCAATAGCTATTTGAGAAGACTTGGATGAAGATTACCAGGACCCGTTGAATTCCTTGCATCTAGTTTCACCGGGCGGTTGAGCACGACATCTTGGTAGATGTCAACGGGATCTATCTTGTGTTCCTCTGATGCAGCCAAAAATGATCCTATAGGGATTGACGACTCCTGTGTAAAGATTTGGGAGAAGTAGTCTGACATTTCTTCTATTTCTTCTTGATTCTCTTCGATTGTGTCATTGTCAACAGTCAGATTTGGGACACCATTAGAGGTTTTATTCCCCAAGTTCTTAGTTTGTGCCCTTGCATTTTGAGCCAGAAGTGCTTCGAAATTCATTCTTGATTGCCGGATTTCTGCAGGAGCGCCGTTCCTAGCGGTGTTGCATAATTTCATGGTCTCAGGAGTCTCAAGTGTGACAAACAGGTTCCAACATTTTTGTCTACTCCTGAGTAATTTAAGGATCTCTCGGTTTATTCAAGGGGAGCAATGTTTCCGACCCTTTGGGACTGACTAACCGATGAAAGGTTCAGTTACTTGGGCGCAAAGATGTTTAAACTGGTTGCATGCGGATTCTACTTGTGACACTGGGTTTATGTACCAGTTCACTGAGTTGGCCGCTGAGATGATTGCATTTGTATCAGCTTTCAAAACGTTTGGTCGAGCTGGGGTTTTGCCCATAATGCTACTGCTGAGAACTTGCAAGTGGGCACAGTGTGACCACTTCTTCCTAAAGGAGGAAGGTGTTATGTGAGATCAATATCCTCATCACGGGAGAACACTAGGTCCGGAGCTGAAGAGGAGTGCTGTGAGTCATAGGGCGTGGGCTTAATGACATATTGGACTAGGGCTAGGGAAATGCCGGATTCCAGCAGTTTATGATCAGAAGAGTTGTCTGAAGATGGCGTTGTAAGGCTTGTCCAGTGAACTGTTGGGGCGCTGAAGTCACCGACTGCGAGACTTCGACATTTGGATGTCTAGGAGCTTATCTTTCTATTAGGAAGTCGTTCGCATTGCATTCAGGACTGCGGTATATGGCAATTGGGCCAATGTCTTGACCTATGCATTTAAGTCAGCAGCTTGAGCGAGTGCCTCGATGCCACATACGGTTAGGCATTTCTTGAGGTAGATGACCACGCCACACCCTTTGCGGCTAAGTTGGTCCACCCTACGCACTCAGAAGTTTGGCAGGTTAACTTCGTCATCAGTGACATTGGGTGTGGGCTGTCTCTGTGATGATAATTACATCCGGATTTCCGGAGTCTGTCATATTACACAGCTCAGTCTGTTTATTCAGCAGGCTGCGGGTATTTGTGTAGCAAACAGCCAATTCAGTTTGGTGCTTCCGCAGCCCACCCACAGAGGTTTCGGAATGATGAAACTCCGAAATCTGACAACCAGAAGACCCTTAATATTAAGGTCTATTTTCGCCGATTCGGCGTTATCCGCTTAATTCTAGAGCCGCAGGCTGCCTTAGACGTTGTCTGCTAGGTATAGGTCAGCACGGACGTATACGCCTGATCCTTTAGGAGTTCGAGACTTGTTTATAATGGCATCCCTCCTTTCTTTGAAGTTTAGTACGACTTTGAGGTGTACCGGCCAGGGAGAAAATATTTCTGAGTTTCACTAGTCATCAGCTCCTGATAATGACACTCAGAAGAAGCAGTGTCATTAATCTCAAGTGATTCACTCAAGAAGGGCGTGGACAAGCATAGAAATTCAGACAAAAGCCTTCTATCTAAAATCAACAAATCCGAAGTTTAAATTTTAATTTGTACATCCCTCATTTCCTTTTTCCAATATCCAAATCATCCCTAACGCGACTATCTTTATTATTTTCGTTATAATTCTCTTTATCTGACATTGTTAAATGTTACACTGCGGATAGCTGAAGTATTCTTCCATCCATTGTACACTAAAACGAGCGGGTTTACAATTTACACGTGTTCTACCTGTTTCGAAATTACTTCAGGTTGAGTTACTTCAATTACTCAGTTTAGGTTGATTGTTTTACCGTCGGGTCTTTAATTAATACGATTTATTGATTTTCAATAAATAAATCATTTAAGCATTCAGGATCTTATCGCCTAATGTTGCAAAAACTCCGGTTGTTTACCTGCTTGAATGAACAAAGGTGAAGAAAAATGGTTAGATCACACCTTAAATATAATTCACTACCTAAAAAGAGGGTCTCATAATTGGCGTGCATTTCGTCCATGCCCCCTGGATAAAATTCATCTGTTAGTTATCCGGTGATAACTTCCCCCAAGAACACTGTGATGCTAAATCAAATCTCACAATGTCTGAAATAACTCAGACATCCCAGAGTGACTGAATTCCGAAAATTATAAGAGCTGTTTTTATTTCTACGGTTGAGTTTTTGTATTCAGTATGACTGACACTGATTCAACACCCTAGGATTTTTTTCGACATTTTTTTAGAAGTGGCTCACAAACTACCGGCTATGTTTATCAGCTTTAGCTGTTGTATTCTGAAAAAGGAAATGTAATGAATTGGAAATACAGCAGTATTACTTTTATGCGTATCAGGTTGATGGGCAAAACATAACAGCATATATATATATATATATCAACCTGATACGTATTAAAGTAATACCGTTGTATTTCCGATTCATTTCATTTCCTTTTACAGAATTCAACAGCAGTTAAATTCCTCGCCGTTTGTTTGGTGACAGACAACAGCATAGTCGCTGTCGCAGACACGGGTAATGCGAAGTGGTTTAATGAGCATACAACAGCAGTGCAAACGATTTAGATGCTGTGTTCACTGGCGATAAATGGTCATTATTTGAATTCCATCAGCTTCGCGAATATGGCACTTGAGAATACTTCTATTGTCACCTTTCGAGATACGTTTGAAAACTGAAAAGCCTATAGAGCTTCCGAGAAGATGTGGTCAAAACAGTTATGTTGATAAAACCAATACTCAACGACTTCGGAATTCACTCACTATGGGAAATCATTTTTTCTAGATATTGTGAGCAATAGTGTGGACTTTGATGAGATGCGGAGTTGGTTTCAGTTATATACACGGCAGCGTCCACTGTGTAATTGATACTCTACATACAATGTGCTCGTAATGGTACCGAATTCAAATGTTTAATATCTCATTCAAGTTGCCTTTGCCTTACATCGTAACTAGCTATTGCTCGCTGTCTGTAATTTCGAATACAGCTTCCAGCATCATATATTGCCTCTTTTTTGTTCTAGTACTAACATGTATTTCTTTGTACATTGTCTTCAGTTGTTTCATATGGTGTGTGCTCTGCATTTTAGGAATTATATCATATTCCTTCCTCTTACAATTTCGTGTTTAACCCGAGCTCAGAAGCTTCCATTTCACAATATGGACGGGATAAATTGTTTTAGTAGGCTATTTGGGATGTCTAATACCGTTCTCATATATGCATATACATATATATTACGTAGTACAGTTGACATTTTTCGAACCTCCTTGTACCGGCACATGGTTGGTTTGACTAGATTCTGGGTTGCATTGATTAATAGACTTAAAAAATTAGAGTAAAATGCATTGTTGAACAGGAAACTTTTTAATTAAACGTTTCATTTTGTGTGACTGCGCAATGAGTTGTAGCTGCCAAAAGGAAAGTATATATGTCTAAATGTACTGAAATACGTTTTTTTAAATCGTGTTATGCCTCCGTCTAGTCGGGAAAATTTATTATTTATTATTAGTTCCTTCACGTTCCCAGTGAAACATAGGGCTTCAAGCTAGAGGCTTGAAGTTTCTGAAGCAGTGGTGTTTATTTTTACAAGATGGGGTTGCTAGCCTCATGCCCGACCTTTCTTTACCAGCTTTATTTCTGGTTTAGCGAGGTAAATGAGTGTGGCGTCAGTGGCAGGCGACTCGAACCCCGGGCCATGTGCACGGTCGGCGAGCTTCCTAACTGCTGTGCCACACAAGTCAGGAAAATATTGTGTGCTAAAGTTTAGTACTCTCCTGATATAGCTGGAGGTATCATATTTTATGCATTCAGTAGTAAACAGTGAGTAGTGTAACTGGTATTGAGTTTTGTCTGCTATCCCCCCTTTTTTTTTACTGAAAATATGTTGTTGCTGTTTTAAATTTCAGACCATATGGTGATCTAAAACACAATATTTATAAAATTTCAATCATATCCCTCTTTAAGCAGAACTTCAAGTCCCTTGTCATTTTACCCTAACAGTCGGACTTTCAATGGATAAATTAACAGATACGGTAAAAACCTTTCTATTCACTTTATGTGTTATTTTCAATGATCCTAGTACAGGGATTGACTTTTTGTACTAATTAGATGCTTTGAGGGTGTCAATATAGACTTTGTATGTATATATTCATTATACATTCGACTGGTTATACCCTATTTTGACACTGTTATGTAATGAAGGGAGAACATTCGACTGGGAGACATACAGTAACTTCTCTCATACGCGTAGACAATCCTCAACTCCATCTCAAAGTATTTAGTGTCTAGTAATCCTATCATTAGATATGTTCTAAAGCAATATTCCTATGAATACTAAGGGCGTAAATTTAGCACATATTTTTTGAAGATAATGGGAGTGTTCGCATTCAATATTCCGACTTGAATCATCTATATACATGCTAGTTCTTTTATCACATTGAGTCTTCATTCCATATTTCGAAGACTTTACCTCTGTCCAGCAGTCATCAACAAGTAAAGTCTGATTGCCATAAAGTACCACACGAAGTGATGGAGTCGATTTCGAATATATGTATCCATTAATTTGCCAGCAAAATAGGATTACGTAAGTGAATGCCCATCAAATACATGTCGTATTGTTCTCATGTTTTGCTTCATCAGTAGGTGGTTTCTTCTTATTATTTTTTTAACTGGTTAAATTGTCCATTTGTCTCCAGTTGAGTGTCATATGAATATGCAGATGATATACTCCTCCTTGGTGAAGACGCTGACAAAATACAGAGTCTTCTAAACATCTTGAGCAGCAGTCTTCAAATGTCTAGCATGTGATTCTCTCCTGCTGCTAAATGTAAGATGATACTACAGGACTCTACTACATTGACTCCCAGCTAAGAAATAGAGAGTGAAGTGGTGGATGGAGCTTGTTGACCACTTCACTTATTCGGGAAGTCGCATCAGCCAAAGCCACCGGGTTGATCTTTGACGAAATATCAGCACTTATACAGAAGGCTCGTTTGGTATATGCCAATTTACTCCACCCCTGGCGTCGAAGTGATATTCGCTTTCCTCCTCTATAGCTGGCCGTGAGTGATGACCATTGAAAGTGGAAGACATGAAAAGCCTGGCTATCTGTCTTTGATCATAGCTGCCTGCGTTCCATCTCTCGTGTGAAGGAGTATAATAGGGTGAGCAATATTGAGGTTAGGCGTGGAGTGCTAGGTAAGGAGGGGAAATCAGTTGACGAGACTATGAAATTACATCGACTGAGATGGTTAGGACATGTGTTACGTATGCCTAGTCATCGCCTTCCTCGACGGGCAATACTAGCTGGCATAAGGTCAGGCTGGAAAAGAGCTAGCGGCGGTCAAACCAAAACATGGCACCAGTCAATGAAATCTACAACAGTTAGTCTAAGCCACGTCGGGAGGTGTAGACTTCCTGGTTGGGATCCTCGGGATGGTAGAAACCAATGGTTGGAAACAATTGGTGACATGGCTCAAAATCGTTCTCAATGGCTGGTGCAGATGCATCCACTCCTTGTGACTTATGATTTCCGATGAAACTGTTTTGTTCTTCGTTATTACTATTCCTTTGTCTCACACCTCTGTTTACTGTCTCTAATATGCATTTCTCCTACTTTCTTCTCTTGTTTTGTGTGGTACATGGAGTGTGGCGACTTGAACTGCCGCACATATGTGCCAAGTTCTATGTCGAAAACAGACAGACAGAGTTGAAAGGTAGTGAATTGTGATTGGTCAGTGACGCAATACCGTACTGTAATGTGTACTTATTGTTTTAGAACTAATGATACTAACCAGGCTTAAGTAGATGAAGAGAGAGAGGGATGCTTGCCCGCAACCCATTCATTGGAAGACAAGTTTCCAAGCCAATGAACCAAATTAATAGTGGATTTCAGCATGAGCGTGAAACCCCCCGTTCGTCAGCAGCATCAGATAACGAAATATTGGAGAAATCAGAGAACTACAGTCCATTACAAATTGTTATTCACTTGTAGACTTGTAGATCGATACTTATAAATATGTGGGTATTCTCATTTTATTTCGTAGGGTCTTTATGACATGGGATTCGTGTTTGTTGATTTTCTCCCTAGTTATAAGATATACCTGATTATTCATTCTCTGTATTCATCATAACTAATTCTTCTTATTGTTTTTGTCAGCTCCAACGTGATCTCAACAAATTGCAAACTAACTATCAGAAATCAGTTGAAGAAGCCTTAGGTATCCTGGATACTGGATATCTACGTAAAATACAGGTTAGTATTTTTTAACAATACAATTTATGTTTACCATATTTATATATATATATATAGGCGAATTTCTTTCGTTGCGGTTTGAAATGCTGTGAAAACACTAGTGCACCTATTGATGAAGTACAACGATGCATACAACGGTGTGAAACTCCTTTGAGTCGAGCACATGAATTAATGCAGTCGGAAGTTGACATGTTTCAAGTAAGAAATAAATGTTTACTCATTTGCCTCCTCCCCCCCCCCCCCGCTATATATAGATAGTGTTTTAATAAGTCCTATGTATTTTGTTGTATACTAGTTTAGTAGGAGGCTTTCTTTTGATTATATTATTATTGTTTCCTTTAATTCCTAGAGGAATATAGGGCCTCAGTCGTGCGTCTCCATTGCGTTCTGTTCTCTGCTAGACTTTTCACCTGGCTCCAAGTGTGCCCACAAGTTTTCATCTCCTCTTCACATGACCTCCTCCAAGTCACCCTTGGACGACCAACTCGCCGTTTCCCTTCCGGGTTCCACTCGAGCAATGGCTTGTCTACTGATATCACTTGATGATTTGTTTTCTCAGAGTATGGTCAATCCATCTCCATTTCTTCCTGCCTATTTGTTCCACAACCGGTTCCTGGTTGGTTTGCTCCCAGAGATCTCTGTTGTTGATCTCTTCTGGCTGACCATCTGATCTTGAGCGACGTATGGAGTGAAGACAGCTGTTAATGAAGGTCTGTAGTTTGTTTGATGTGCTCTTTATGACGCGCCAAGTCTCTGATCCGTATAGTAGCACTGACTTCATATTGGAGTTGAAAATCCGGATCTTATTTTTGATGCTGAGTGCTGTTGACCTCCACACAGACTTGACGTGAGTAGTGAAAGCTTGTCTTGCTTTTCCGATTCTTGCTTTGATATCCTCGTCAGTTCTGTCCGCCTGTAGTTGAAACGATGCTTCCGAGGTAGGTAAAAGAGGTTGTTTCTTTCAGGTTCCTCCCATTTATGCTGATCGTTGTCAGTTGTTGTTGTTGCTGTTGTTGTTGTTGTCCAGGAATCTTCATCACCTCTGTTTTCTCTATGTTCACCTGAAGTCATATTCTTCTCTGGATGCTTCTTCTGCCAACTTGTTGCTTTTCACTTGCATATACTCCAGTTTGTGGGAAATCAGACATATATCATCGGCGAAGTCTAGATCCTCACAGTTTTTTGTGTGAGTCTATTTTATGCGTGTTTCCTCATTGCCCGCTGTTTGTCGCATTATTCAGTCTACTGCAATCAGGAGAATCATTGGCGATAGTAGGCAGTCTTGTCTTTCTCCTGTCCTCACTTCGAAGGATTCCGTAAGTTTCCCGTTGTGGATTACTTGTCGTACAGCTGTTGGATGAGATGTATAATTGTCGGTGGCACACCGTAGTAGCGAATGGTAATGTTTTATTGAAGTAAGGGTGTGCAATGAATGTGCCGATGCTGTGTGTTTATTCCTCATGTTATAAAAGTAAGTGACTGGCGATTATTCCCTACACCTATAGTGAGCAACCAGACGCGAAAGCAGCAACAATCGAAACGTGTAGTCCCTTTGAGTGTTCTACCTTCATTGGCCATCTCATAGCCATAAGCTAGGACAGGGGTGAAGCATTGATTCAGGTGTCTAAGAGACATGTAGCTTGAAAATCCCCATTGAGTCATATGAAAAAGAGAAGACGCTCAGCGAAGAGAGACTCTTTTCGACGGCGAATTCATTCACATAGCTGTACAATCGCATTTATATACAACGATTTTTATGTGTGTGTGTATGTACATGAGGTTTGTCAAGTTTAGATAATTGATCAGGTAATACAAGAATGATCTAATATAGGAAGAAGGTTAATTAGACAGCAACTAAAGTAAGATTGAGTTAGGTAGTAAGTTAAATGACGTCATATAATTGACTAAAGTGTTTCAACTTAGATCAGGGTAGCAACAGAGGTAATAACAGGTAGAGACTAAGTAGAAGTGAAATTGAGCAAATAAGTTAGATGACGTAACATAAATGACTAGAAATTGAGCATTGTTCAAGTCAGTAACAGTGGCAGTGAGGTGTAGAAATTAAATCGGTTGGAGGTAGAGAACAAGAAAGTTTAAAATGTAAAATATTACAATTGAGAAGACAAAATAATACTAATGAAGAGACAGAAAAAGAGATTAGGTAGAATATACTTGTCGGGTAATAAGATAGATTACGTCCATTGCAAGTGTAGTGATTGAACGAACTTCTTCTGTATGGAGAGTTCAAGACTTAGCAAGTGAATTGCCATTGCTTCTGTAGTTTGAAGAAGTTTGATTCGTACACTTAGGAAGACTACTTCGTATTCTATAGACGACTTTGAAGTTTGTTTGGTGTGTAGCTTGGTGTCCGGAATCTATCATATGTTCTAAGATAGAGCTGCGGGGCTATCGTTTTCCTCTTTTGTAAAACCACGCTGGTTAGTGTTCGGTGATACGTTTGGATAGCGAACGCTGAGTACGGCTCAGCTTTAGTCCTACTCCACCTCTACTTAGTCTCTACCTGTTATTACCTCTGTTGCTACCCTGATCTAAGTTGAAACACTTTAGTCAATTATATGACGTCAGTTAACTTACTACCTAACTCAATCTTACTTTAGTTGCTGTCTAATTAACCTTCTTCCTATATTAGATCATTCTTGTATTACCTGATCAATTATCTAAACTTGACAAACCTCATGTACACACACACACACAAATATTTATATATAAATGCGATTGTACAGCTATGTGAATGAATTCGCCGTCGAAAAGATTCTCTTCGCTGAACGTCTTCTCTTTTTCATAAGAGACATGTGTTACACTTTCTCGGTGCCCGAATAGATCAAAAAGGAAATTATGAAAGGTGATATCAAAGCATAGCACCCACGATATCAGTCTAAGCCACCTAATAGGGTGTAGATTGCTTGGCCTAGCATCTTTGTGATACCGTGCATCGATCGTTAGATTAAGTTGGCCATGTGGATTAAAAAAAGTTCTTGATAGTGCATTTGTATTTGCAATTTCTAGATAGAAAGCATTTCAGTAAACTTCATTTAGATACTCTGTCACACCCATGTCTCCGTATTCTATTGCCATTCTCCCATCTGTGCAAAAAACACTATTTCATAAATTCATCAACTTCAGAGAGAACTTGTCAACTGAATACTCTACAAACATTGTCACTTATACAATTCCTTCTTAAGGTTGAATACATACAAACACATGAACAATGTCACGACCAATAAGTATCAATTTGAACAAATATATACCATCTATTAGAAGCGGTGAGTATCTCCGCCTGTCACGTGGAAGGCCCGGGCTCGATTCCCGGTCGAGGAGCTGGCTTTAAGTGCGTCGGTGGCATAGCGGTTAGGATGCTCACCGACCATGCACATGGATCAGGGTTCGATCCCCGGCCGACGCACTCCTTTACCTCGCTAAGCCAGAAATAATGCTGGTAAAGAGGAAAGGTTGAACTTGAGGCTAGCAACCCCATCCTGTAAAATAAACACTGCTACAGAAACTTCAAGCCACTAGCTTGAAGCCCTATGTTCCACTGGGGAACGTGAAGGAAAAAAAATTAGAAGCGGTGAGTGATAATATGTTAACGTTATCTCCAAGTGAATAATGTTCATCAATGTACTGTACTACATATGGTGTCATTGTGACAGAACTCATACAATTACAAACATCTATATGTATATATTAATTGAATATTCCCATAATTTATTCAGAACAAAATAGTTAAAGTGGACAGTTGCCGCTTTCAATATATTCTTCTTCTTTAGGCTCTACAATTATAAATCCATTAATTTAAGCATACAATAGCCAGCCAGCCAGTCAGTAAAGGCAAATTAGAATCATATCAGAAAGTGTATTGTGGAACAAGTATAAGTCAGATGGGATGGAACAGTAGTCAGATAGCTTTTTTAATATGCATGGTCAATGAGAACATGGGACAAAATGAGATGGAGTAATTTAATTTAATGATATGTGAGTATATATATAAATATAGTCACCAGAAATACAGGTTTCGAGAGTGTGTGTAATCAGGGTGTGTGAGACAATATCAAAATAATAATAATAGACATAAGTTCAAGGTTGGAAATAACGACAATAAGAATGATTGCGAAATAATAACGATGATATGGTGTAAAATTACAAGCACTATTGGTGAATGATTGTCAAATAATAATTATAATTAATATAATGAAGTGGATGAACAGGATTTTGTAAATACGATAACAAGTTAGAAAAGCACTACTTAAACCTAAGGTAATAAAATCATAAGAAAGGTCATGAAATCATAAAAGTCGAAAATGAACGTTTGTCAATGAAACAGAGGAATAGAAGAAGGAGAAAAGAAAAGAAAATTGTGAAATGAATTTATAGTGTTAATGTTTATGGAGGATTTGTTGGCTTTATTGTAGACCAAGGTAAACATAGAGGCTGAACATACTTCTTCTGTATACAAAGAGCTGGTTTTCTGGTATTAATTGCAACCGCTTCAGCTACTGTTAGAAGACATAGTCGAGCTCCTCTAGATAAATTACTAGGAACGCGGTAAATAACTGAGAACGCCTGGTCAAGTTTTATCGGGTGTCCAGTATCAACCAAGTGGGCTAAGACTGCACTTTCTGATATGATTCTAATTTGCCTTTACTGGCTCACTGGCTATTGTATGCTTAAATTAATGGATATATAATTGCAGAGCCTAAAGAAGAAGAACTTATTGAAACCACAATTGTTCGCTCTATTTTGTTCTGAATATATATATATATATATATCACATAAACAGCGGTGAAAATTCTCTTTTCGACGATTCATTTTCATAAGCCCATGTGCGATCGTAATTAAATTTAATAGGGAATTCATTAGACCAATCAGATACTGGTAAAATTTGTCCTCGAAAAATGCATTACGTAATGTAAGGTGTCGTCCCTCCGGAAGGAGGAGTGACTAACTGGAAGTTAGGAAAATAGGGAAGAAGTAGGCACATGACGTAACAAGTGTGAGATGACTTATCAGCATAGTTGTGTAGAGTAGACAAGAACTAGTGGATATACGATAAAGTGTTTTTATAAAATCTGTGTGGAAACACAATGTTGTTAATCACCAGCAGTAGAGTGATAATAAAATAATATTGATAATAAACTTACATAGTAAAGGTATAGTGAGAACTTTACTGTGGTCATGGTAGGGCGAGGGAATGTATGTGGTGCATTTGGATGCAGAGGTCCGGCTTCAGATACCCAATAGCCAATGATTCATCTATGGCGTATTCGAAGTCATTTTGTACGACAGTGAGGGACTTTGTGTAGCACTGTGAAGCATTCATGCAAGTGCGGGTGCACGATGTCCAGAGTTGACAAGCTGCTCGAGGATGGAGCTGCTAGTATTCTTTTCCCCTCTGGCTAGCTAGCCAACCTAGACAGTGTTCCAGAATACTTCTGTGGACTTGATGTTGCGTACGACCAATATGCTTTGCTTCACACGAGAAAGCAAGCAACTCACCGAACACCTCCCTGAATGCGATATAAACACAAATCCTCCGTCCCTAACTGAGGTTACTAAGGCGTTCACTAGTCTGAAACGAGGCGAAGCTACGGGACCCGATGGAATGACTCCAGAGGTGTTAAGGGATGGCGAAAACAGTTTACATTTCTGCATTAACTAAGGTACTAGGCAGAGCCTGGGAATCAGAGGATGTCCCGTCCGGTTGGTGTAAAACATCGATTATCCCAATATACAACAAGGGAGACAAGTCTTCCTGTTATAATCACAGGGGGATTAACTTGACTAATATGGTATTTTAAGTAATAGGCTCAATCACCATGCTTAGACTGAGTGGTGCTCCGTAGGATGTAACTTGCATCCTGCAGCCTGCAGGTGCGTAATTTCACTACTTTGCACTTTTTCAGGTTGAAAGTCATGCCACTGGCCACCGACCCGTCTTCCAGAAGCTTTAGATCTGCCTTCAGACTATCTGAGTCTTCCGAACACTTTATTGCCCTCCATATTTTTACGTCGTCAGTGTATAGAAGAGTCGGGCAGCTTAGACGGCATGGTAGGTCATTGACAAAAATCAAAAACATCAGTGGTCTTAGGATACAACCCTGCGACACTCCTGATGACGAGCCGTATCAAGATGATCGGACTCGATTGACCTTGGTGCAGAATTTCCTTTCACCTAGATAGTCCTTCCTTCAACCATGTCAAAAGCGACTCACCTATACCACCTAGCTGACTTATTTTGTGTAGGAGAAGATCATGGTGAACAGTGTCAAATGCCTTCTCACAGTCTAGGAAGGCCATATGGACTGGAACATTCATATCCCAGCATGATGTCCAATCGTTCCAAGCCAATAGTAGCTTTGCCACACAGGATCTGCCTTTCTTCAAACCATGTTGTGCTTCATGAATTCTCTTAACGCCATCGAGGTTCTCCCTGATATGATCAATTATAACTTCCAGCACTTTCGACGCCACTGGGAGTAGCACTACTGGCCTAAAACTGGTGGTGGCGTTTTGCCTGCCCCCACCCTTGAAAACTGGAGAAAGGATGACTTTTTTGCACTCTCTAGGTCGTTTCCTCGAATCCATCGAGTGTTGGAATAAGTCTCACAAGGGTCTACAGAGAGCTTCGACGCACTGATTCCGAACAGGTGGCCTGATGTCGTCACTTTCCAGATGTGAGTATCTGTAGCTTCCCTAGTACTACTGCCAGGTTTAGTTGGGGAGTAGCCACTAGGCTTTCCTCCGGCGAAGTAGTAGTTCCGCCATTTTGGTCCGTACGGGTAATACACACATTCCTGTTTAACTGTTTGTCGAAGGCTAAACCTAATGTTTCAGTCATCTCCAGACTGGTGAGGTATTGACCGTTTGGACCTACTAAGGCGCACGCCCCCTGGTTGGTTGTTTGCCTTTCTCTCCAACATGAATCGGTACAAGCAATTGGGGTCCTCTAAAAGTTTTTCGCAAGGGTTGCCTGAAATGACCTCCTGCCACTCCTGACTCTCACGTTTCACCGGTTCCTTATTTCCAGGTATGCATCTTGGTCAGTCTGACACTTGGATACTCGCCACGTAGATCAGCCCTTTCGTTTTGCTTGCGGAATATGTTGCGTACCTCTCTTCAGCAATTAGTATTTCTTTTTGGCTGTGTTATGACTAAAGGGACGGTATCTGAAATCGCTGTGTGAATAATCTCTGACTACTCCCTTCCCAGTGTTCATCCACAGATGACTCATCCCTCGCTAACAGCCATTCTGCGTCGGACAAAAGCTTCGCATTTCAGCATAGTCCGCCTTTTTTTGTAGTATAGGCATGTCTTCTTATATCCAATATATTTGTGAAAATGAGTCAGCACATACCGATTTGTTAATGTGCGGTTCTCTCGGTTGAAGAATAACTCCTGATCTCCTAATCTCCTATTCACCAATAGTACTTGCAATTTTACACCATATCATCGTTATTATTTCGCAATCATTCTTATTGTCGTTATTTCCAACCTTGAACTTATGTCTATTATTATTATTTTCATATTGTCTCACACACCCTGATTACACACACTCTCAAAACCTGTATTTCTGGTGTCTATATTTATATATATACACACATATCATTAAATTAAATTACTCCATCTCATTTTGTCCCATGTTCTCATTGACCATGCATATTAAAAAAGCTATCTGACTACTGTTCCATCCCATCTGACTTATACTTGTTCCACAATACACTTTCTGATATGGCTCTAATTTGCCTTTACTGACTGGCTGGCTATTGTATGCTTAAATTAATGGATTTATAATTGTGGAGCCTGAAGCAGAAGAATTTATTGAAAGCGGCGATTGTTCACTTTAGCTATTCTGTTCTGAATAAATTATGGGAATATTCAATTTATATATACATATAGATGTTTGTAATTGTATTAGTTCTGTCACAATGACACCAGCTTTTATTGTTAATATGTAGTACAGTACTTTGATGAATATTATTCACTTGGTGATAACGTTAACAGATTATTATCACTCACCGCTTCTAATAGATGGCGTATATTTGTTCAAATTGATACTTACTTATTGGTCGTGACATTGTTCATGTGTTTGTATGTATTCAACCTTAAGAAGGAACTGTATAAATGACAATGTTTGGAGAGTATTCAGTTGACAAGTTCTCTCTGAACACAATGAATATATTAAATGCAGCCTTTTTCACAGTCGTTGGTTAAATTTACTGGGCGAACGAAATGTTTTGAATCCTAATGTCTGTCAACTTTTGAGTTGTTCCCTATTCGTTGGTGAACCATGAAATAAGAGATTTTCGCACGATTGACACACCTCTGTCGATGTAACCAACTGATGTAACTGAAAGTGTCGAAATATTACGTTGTGTATGTAGCCTGCCTTATTCATATGTTGAACTGACATCACCCAGTTATCCTCCTAGTCACTATGAAAAATACCGCCTAAATAGCCTAAGTCTATTTATGGCTTCTATTGAGTATCTACTTTTACGTTTTGCCTATGGCAAATCTGTTTCCAGTAGAAGTTTACACTTAGACCATGTGATGAAACGCTTCGTTTTTCCCCCTTGAATGTATGTATGTGTGCCGCTTTACTGATAACTCACTCATCATCTATACTCCATCTCTATTCCTCTTTTTGCTTATCCTACTACTACTACTACTAGACAAGAACACAACAGTGTGCTTCTGAATGTGCTAATCGAGCCCGTGACAAACTAAGCACAGATGCCAGTGAATCGCAAATGAAAGCTGCTCAACGTGAAGTATTGACATGCTCTCAAGCATGTGTAGACAATCAGCTGGCAAGTGGACTACCAGCGCTTATTACTCGGTTGAAAGAACAACTGCAAAAGTTGAAGCAGGATGAAGTTGGAATTGTTAGTTGATTTATATATACATATATACACATAAATTCTATTTATATAAATATTAGTGTGTAAATAGTATTGCATTACTCTTGACTGATTAGCTACCGTACAAATACATCTTTTTCTAAACATACTAAATTGACTTGTGGTTTACCTTGTGTATTGTCAAAACAACCAGGATATACGACAGTGCAATATTCTGCTTCCGCTTGTTCTTTATGCCTGTGAGACTGGTTACTGAAAGGGGAAAATATGAGGAGGGTAGCTGTCTTTCACCATGGACCTCTGTTTTACCTGCTATGCTAAACAACATTGAAGTTAAGGGGAATTCAATCAATGAGATGGCAAAGTTACAACGCGGTGGAGATGGCTAGAGATACGTGTTGCACATACTGAGTCACCGCCTTTCCAGTCGAGTAATGTTATCTAACTTAAGATTAGGTGGGGAATGAGTATTAGCTTGACCAATATGGTATCCAGAGTTCTAAGCTCAATAACTACGCGTAGACGAAGAAGTGCGCGGGAAGAACAAACACGAGAAAATCAGACAGGCTGTAGACCAGGAAGAGGATGACCCTTCGAAAGATCCTGGAACATAGGCATACTTAGCGGCGTCTAACAATCGTTATATTTCTTGACCTAAAGGCGGCATTCGATTCTGTCGACCGAGAGGTACTATGGCGATGCTTGGCTGTAAAGGGAATGCCGAGAAAATACATTGCACTGACCAAGGCACTCTACTCGAACTCATGCAGTTAGCCAGATGAGAGCTTACGGCGAGTTGTCATCTGAACTGGTGACAACTTGTGGTGTCCTTCAGGGATGCCCATTATCCCGATTTCACCATAGATGTACTAATGGACCTAACCCTAACAGACTTCAGTGACTCAAGAATCGTCTTGTTACCATCAGGGAATAATCTCGTTGACATAGAATATGCAGATGATATAGTCTTCTAGGTGAAGACGATGAGAAAATACAGTCTTCTGAACACCTTGAGTTGCAATCTGCGAATGTCAGGCATGCGATTCGCTCCTGTCAAATGCAAGATGATACTACAGGAATGGACTACATTGACTCGCTCCTAGCTTAAAAAATATAGAGTGAAGTGGTAGAGCGTGTTGACCACTTCACTTGTCATTTAGGAATTTGATCGCTAACCAAATCTCAGTACGGTTACAGAAAGCTAGTTTCGCATATATGTCAGTTTACGCCAGCTGTGGCGTAGAAGTGATATCCGGCTATCGACTGAGGGGCGTGTGTACTGCTCGGCAGTTCGTTCTATCCTCCTTTATCGCTGTGATATCCGGCCATTGAGAGTGAAAGACATGAAAGGACTAGCCATCTGTCTTTGATCGTAGGTGTCTGCGTTCTGTCTCCTGTGTGTGTGAAATGGTATAATAGGGTGAGCAATATTGAGGTTAGGCGTCGAGTGCTAGATAAAGAGAGGAAATCAATAGACGATGCTATGAAGTTACATCGATTGAGATGGTTGGGACATGTGTTACATACACATGCCTAGCCATCGCCTCCCTTGATGGCCAATGTTAGCTGACTGACATAGGTTGGTTCAGGTGGGAAAAGAGGCAGTGGTGGTCAAACCAAAACATGGCTTCATCATTCTGTGAAATCCACAACAGTCAGTTTAAGCCAGTCACGTAGGAAGGTGTGGACTTCCTGGTTGGGTTCTTCGGGACGGTAAACACCAATGGCTAGAAACAGTCGGTAATATGGCTCAAAATCGTTCTCAATGGCTGACGCAGATGCATCCACTTCTTGTGAATCATAATTTCCAGTGGAGCTATATGGTTCTTCGTTATTACTATTCCTTTTGTCTCATATCCCTGTCTACTGTCTCTATTTTGCATTTCTTTTTTACTTTCTTCTCTTGCTTTGTGTGCTGTTTGGAGTGGGGCGACTTAAACTGCAGAACATCGGTGCAAAGTTCTATGTTGAAAACATACAGACAGAGGAAAGGGTGGAAAAACTAGATCCTCAAATCAACCCATGAAGTTTTATTCAGTTGGTTTTAGCCGGCCACCCATCGGGTTGTAGATTGCTTGCATGGTTGAAATTCTCGAGACGCGAACAGCCAATGATTACAGACTGTTTGTTAGTAATATAGGCTTAAAATCACCTTCAGTGGCGCAGATGCGCCCACTCGTTGGGATCTTCCAGATCCTCATATTTTTCTCCTGTACATTTACGCACAGTGTAGTTCTTTTGATTTCTCTACCTTCATGTACTACATATATAGGGTAGCACAAATTGAGATGATGAACTTCTGCGTAAAATTCTGTATTGAAACTCAGCAAGTCCAATCTCCAGTTATTAAACATTGCATATGTCGAAATTACTGTAGGATTTTTGCAGATGTGTAATTTCCAGGTTCGATAATCTTTGTGAGGACAGACAAACTCGCTTCGATAGTGTATAAAACTATGCTATAGAAACGTCCACGCACAACATATTCGCCATACTATTAGACATCTTTTGTAACTAGGTAAGAACGGTCTTATTTGTTGCTTTTAGTTCTTGTCTCGAAACGTCCTGATCAGTTTACACTAGCAAATTTACAATGATCCATGATATTGTACCGACGACTTCATTACGGTTAATTTCAAAGTAATCATCATTAGAATTATTTGGAATTCCTTTTTGTAGTACTTTTACTTGGTTACATTCAAGGAAGTGCTTTTCCACTACTACAAAGTACAACTACTTTGGTAATTTGTTCCATAACAATTTCATTGACAAGCGTCATTCTTTGGTATAATGCTTACATATATATATATATATATATATGACTGGTGTCAACATAGAACTTTGCACATATGTGCGGCAGTTCAAGTCGCCACACTCCATGTACCACACAAAACAAGAGAAGAAAGTAGGAGAAATGCATATTAGAGACAGTAAACAGAGGCGTGAGACAAAGGAATAGTAATAACGAAGAAGAAAACAGTTTCATTGGAAATTATAAGTCACAAGGAGTGGATGCATCTGCGCCAGCCATTGAGAACGATTTTGAGCCATGTCACCAATTGTTTCCAACCATTGGTTTTTACCATCCCGAGGACCCCAACCAGTTGGAAGTCTACACCTTCCTAGGTAGCTTATACTTACTGTTGTGGATTTCACAGACTGATGAAGCCATGTTTTGGTTTGACCACCACTGCCTCTTTTCCCACCTGATCCAACCTGTCAGTTAGCTAACATTGGCCATCAAGGGAGGCGATAGCTAGGCATGTGTATGTAACACATGTCCCAACCATCTCAATCGATGTAACTTCACAGTCTCGTCTATTCATTTCCCCTCCTAACCTAGCACTCGACGACTAACCTCAATATTGCTCACCTTATCATGCCATTATATATATATATATATATATATATATATACATATTGGCCTAAACCTCACTTAGCCGATATTAAGTCCATTAAAGAGGTAAGTTTGGGTGTAAAACTAGCCCTCCTCCAACCCACCCCGTAAATACCACTGCTACTGAAACTTCAAAACTCAAGGTGGAAGCCCTATGTGTTCCATTGGGTACGCAAAGGAATAAAATTAAAATATGAACAAATCACAGGCAAACTGTCAATATGAAAGAAAAGACTTTTTTGATGCAGTTGTGTTCTCTGACCTAGCTGGATTGTTTATTTGCGAAGCTTTCATTACTGCCCTACTAAGTAAAATCTTCAGCGCATACACTTCAATCTGAAGGAAGTGAGGTCTTTTTAGATTTCTCCACGAGTTTCTTAGTCATCTCTCCTGGTGACCACCTTGAACTTGACTTTGGTTGTCTTTGTGTGTTTCCACACCCTCTAGGCTGCTACTTGTATTGGTATTGGTGTTAATCTGAACTTTGATCCTTTGTGTATGAGATTTCCTCCTACTCGATTGGTAAACTTTGTCTATCTCGATGTGTCTACTAATTGACGATTCACTGGAATACCTGGCGGGCTTATAAAAATTCTCTGGCTAGCATTCTTTGTGTTTCATCCGTCTAATATTTAAACGTAAACCACCCATCAAAAGACATGGCATCCACTCCCTCCCTGATATCGCTGCACACAGACAACCACAAACATCAATTCGACTGGGATAACCGTACTGACTCTCTTAGGTGCTGAATTCATATTTTTCTCGATGAACTTATCTGGATAACCATTTTTTCTAAGTAATTCTCTAATAATCTTAAGCTCCTCATTGAGGCAGTCGTCTGAACAGATTAACCTAGCTCTATGAACCAGACACTTTACCAGGTTACGTTTATATTTCAAAGGTACGAAACTCAAAAAATGAGTGTACTGACCTGTTGTTGTAGGTTTCCTATACACACTCCTTCTTAGTGTGCCATCCTCCTTTTCTTGTCAGGAAGACGTCTAGGAATGAGATACTGTCATTACTTTCTTTCTCTATGGTAAGGTTTATTGCTGAATGTGCATCATTAAACTTGTCAAGGATGTTCATTGCATCATTCTTGTTTTTCATAACCAGAAATGTTTCATCCATATATCGACAGTAGAAATCCAAGTCGTTAATTACTCCTTTCAGTGGTCCATTCTCTAACTTAGCGAGGAAACAATCAGCTAGGATTGGACCTAATGGGGAACCCATAGCTACACCATCAATTTGCCTGTAATATTCCTTATTGAATAAGAAATGAACATTCATTGTATATCTTAAAATATGTTCCTTCAAGGAAGATACAGAAATGCCGATTTCCATGTTTCGGCGTAGTAATCTCCTCACATATAAAATCCACTGTCTCCATTAACCGTACATTGGTGAACAAGGAGGATACATCAAAAGATATCATAAACTTGTGCCTCACATTAAGATCTCTTATTTTTTCAACAAATTCAAAACTATCGTTTACGCTATGTTTTACAAGTTCATTATGCAGAGGTTTCAAGAGCTTCACTAACCATTTTGCTGTTGCGTGATATGGGGAATTACACATGTCCAACACTGGTCGAAGTGGCAAACCAATTTTAATGCACTTTTAGTAGTCCATATAATCTTGGTGTAACCGTGCCAGTAGGCTTTAGAGATTCATATAAACCTTCTATGATGCTACGTTGTTGTTTAAGTCTCTTTTTAGTGACTCAATTAGTGTTGTTTTTCCACTTTTTTCTGTTGGATCAACGGAGAAGGTCAGTCGCAAAGGTTTCCCCCAACAAGCTGGATAGGCAATTTCCCAATATTTCTGTCCTCATCCCCCCTAATTAAATTTCTAACTCTTATTACCCTCTGTTGCTAACTTGACTCTGGTTCAAATTTTATTTTTTTTTTACCCAATTACGTGATTTTTTATCTAAATATTGCCAATTCTAACGATGCATCTAAGTGCATCGGTGGCGCAGCGGTTAGGACGCTCGCCAGCTATGCACACGATCCAAGGTTCGATCCCCGGCCACCGACGCCACCACACTCCTTTACCTCGCTAAGCCAGTAATAGAACTGGCAACCCCATCCTGTAGAAATAATCACCACTGCTACAGAAACTTCAAGCCTCTAGTTTGAAGCCCCCCCCCTATGTTCCACTAGGAACGTGAAGGAATACAAAAAATCACACAACTATGGTAATACTCCTTTTGTTGTTAAGAGAATCTACTACTATATATACGAGTGTACAGCTTGAGAATGATATCACCTAAAAGGGGAGTAACTCTGCTTCATTGAGGGGAATCGAATACAGAGAATTACTATAGTTCAGTTATTAAACGACTGATAAACAACGCACTCCAGTGGTTCGAGTAATTTGGTCGACATGGTAAAACTTTATTTGATAATTCAACCTTTCAAATCAATACATAAGTAGTATGTGAGAGACTATGATAGAAGAGTAACGTAGGGAAGGAATTTCCTAGAAAAAAGTAACCTCTCTACATTGGGTTGTCAAATGGCTGCATTCTTATTTCTCAGGAAGAAAGCAGTACACTGTATTTCAGGGAAAGTCGTCCACTTCGTTGCTTACTGAGGCTGGTGTCCCTCACGGTGCTGTCCTTTCTCCTTTTCTGTTTTCTTTCCTCTTGCATGACTTGCCTCACTCTGATGACGAAATGAACTTTGTTAAGTATGCCGATTATCTAACAATTTCAATGTCTGTTAACTCCCAGCTAGACTGTACTAAGATGAACAGCTTTCTATCAGGAGTTAGCAGATCGTCTTCGTCTAATGGTCTTAAACTGAATCCTTCCAAATGTCAGACTGTTAATTTCAGCTTCCGATGTAAACTAAAGTTGAATGAAGCCGTTGGTTCCTACGACCCTTGCAAAATTGATGACAGTGATATAGAAATCAAGTCTGAAGTTAAGTATCTTGGATTAATCCTTTCTACTGACCTATCCTGGTCTTCCCATGTCTTAGCGATTTCTAAAAGAATATTTCGTCTGACTTTTCACACTAAGAAGTTAAGGCACTCAGGCATAACTCAACCCCTCCTCTTATAGTTTGTCAACTCGTGCATCTTACCTATTCTTCTTTACTGTTCACCCTTATTCTTTCCTGGATTGCTTTAAAAAGACTATGTCATACTTCGTAGAACTCTGAAGACTGACTGTCAGTAGGGCAAGTGGTGGTATCCCATTAGGCCACATCGTTGACATTGTCATTGATGATAGGCACTTGATTTCATGCAATAAATTTGCTAAAGGAATTTTGTCAGAATGTGAGCATCCATTTTACCCGCAGCTCCAATCTTGTGTCTCCTCAGGTAAAACAATAAGTCTTTTCAGAAGACTTTATGCACGTACGTCTAAGTATAAAAATTCCACTATACCATATTTAGCACGTACTTTATGTGATGAAAATAGTGTCAGACATGAACTAACTAACCTTCTTTGCACTAGTAAATAAACCATTTCCTTCACCCTTAAAGCATCAAACTTTATTGTTATTGTATTTCTTATATTTATAATCCTCTCAATTGTTTGTTTCTATTTGTTTATTTTTTCATAAGTGTGAACATCATTTAAGCTGTTTTATAACTGTTAATTTTGTATTTCCCCTCACTATACTATATCAACAGAACATTAGATTCAATAATCTATAACATGCTAAAATTTCCAAACTGAATCGACAATACTGTTTGAAACAAACTCACTGTTATTATTATTATTTTTAATATTCTCAATTTGTGCTTCGAATATTTTTGACTTTATATCGTAAATGTGGACAAATTCCTCTGGTTAATTTTATTTATATTTTTAATTTTATTTAAATTCTGAGTAAATCAGATGCAATATTGTGACAAATGCTGAGAATTCCATTCTGTATTATAAGTACTGTCTGTTTAGGAATAAAGTATATTATTATTAAAAAAAGGAGCAAGAATAATAACATGCTTCTTAAAAATACCTATATACACATACAAGTAATAATATTCAAATAGTCTGACTAATTATTTCCGAGGTATAATCGTCTCCAAATCGACTGATGGTAGGGTATATTGTAAATGTGACCATAATTTTGGTTTGCCTATATGAGAAGAACACGGCATTTGTCCATATACTTCACATATACACTGACGTGGGAAACTATACATACGGTTGAAAAAAAGAAATGACAATTAATCACATCACCACCTTATAAATACCAAAAACTTACTCTGTTCCAAAATTCGACGGATTTCTTGTAGTCTGATCATTTACTGCTAATGACTCATCCGATTGTGAAGTTGTCTTTCCAAGCAGTGTGTGCAAATGATCATAGATATCGGCATTTTTACGAAAAGCACAATTGACCACCTGTTCTTCGTCTTTTTCAAGATAGATCTTTATAAATGGTGTTGGAAACATATTTTTGAATGTAATTATCTGTTTGAAAAAATAATAAAATAAAAAAGAAATTAGTGAATTTAACACATGCACCAACTTTGATCTATTTACCTGAACATTATAATAAAGGTTTTTTTGTATTTCCCAATGAATGAAAAACAAAACGATATTGCTGTCGTTTTCACTGACGTTTCGCTATTTAGTGATGCTGCTAATAGCTTCATCAAAGTAGTATTATTAAACCAGAATTTACAAAATCCACTCAGCTTCGTTCCTCAGCATCGGGTAATTCTGTTTACGATGTCAAACTGCCCAATTGGTAAAGATAACAAAACCAGGTAGGTGTAGATTCTTGGATTTGATAAGTGTGTAAAATTACAAAAGCAGCGTGTGTTTACATAATGAAATTGCTTAACACATTCGTGTTGATTTTGTCACTTCATGGGGGAGGGAAGTGTTGTAAACAGGTCAAATTCTGTTTTAGTCCATCATTCCGCTCATCAAACAATTTGGATTCCACTTGATATGAAGTGCTTCTGATGATATTAGACGTTCTTTGTGATTTCTGAAATGCTTCTCCTGGATGATGATTTCAATATTGTCAAAATCAATTTTGTGACCTGATTCTACAGTGTAGCGTGTAGACAAGCTATGGCTGATGATTTTTCAAGCTTTTCTATTTCAAGTGAATTTCTCGGGGGTCGAACAGACACTCAGTCTACGGTGTTCATTTCTTCTGATTTTGATTTCTCTCTGGAGATGTTTGTCCGATGTATATCTAATTCAGATTATGTATAGACACAATTAGACGGAGAATCTTTAGGGATCTGGTCTTTTATATGGACAAGGTTGTTTCACAGTGTATCTGATGTTTTGAAGAAAACTCTGATGTCGAGCTTATTGAGTATTCTTCTGATATCGTCTGACGTCTTCGAGAAATCGAAATCAGAAGAAATGAACATCATAGAGCCATTTCTGTTCGACCACCGAGAAATTCACTTGAAATAGAACAGCTTGAAAAACAATCAGCCATAGCTTGTCAACACATGCACCAACTTCGATCTACTTACCTGAACATTATAATAAAGGTTTTCTTGTATTTCCCAATGAATGAAAAACAAAACGATATTGTTGTTGTTTTTACTGACGTTTCGCTATTTAATGCTGCTGCTAATAGCTTTATCAAAGTGGTATTATTAAACCAGAATTTACAAAATCCACTCAGCTTATATATAACAACTTAATCATCGTTCCTCAACATGGGGTCATTTTTGCGTTGTCAAATTGGCCAATTGGTAAAGATAACAAAGCCAGGTAGGTGTAGATTGTTGGATTTGATAAGTGTGTAAAATTTTACAAAAGCAGCGTGTGTTTACATAATGAAATTGCTAAAACGAGATCTTCACAGTTCATTCCTGGAGAAACTAAAAATTCTATCTCCCAGAATCCAGGTTACTTCGGAGGCAGGCAGAATCAGACGTCGATGAACTACCATTTCTAGACTGCCTTGCTAGTTAAGAGGAAGGAAAACGGACATTTTAGTATATCTATGTTCAGGAAGAAAACCCACTCCAACAAATATTTAGACTTCGAATCATCACACCCCATCAGAGCACAAAAGTACCAGTTGTTTCAAGTCTTCTTAGACGACCACACTCTTTGATGTTAACGGATGAGAAAGAAAAAGAAGAAGAAATATCAAACATTACTGAAACTCTCAAGCAAAACAACTACCCGAAGAACTTCATCAACAAAATCAACACTGACATTAAGTATGGTGGAAAACGCGTATTCCGAAAACATGGACCTCAACAGTTGTCATTCCACATAGATCAGAGACGTCAGACGATATCGGAAGAGGAGTACTCAATCAGCTCGACATCAGAGTTTTCTTCAAAACATCAAACACACTGCGAAACAACCTTGTCCATATAAAAGACCAAATCATTAATGATTCTCAGTCTGTGTCTACAAAATAAAATGCTTGGAATGTGATGCGATATACATCGGACAAACATCGCCAGATAGAAATCAAAATCAGAAGAAATGAACACCGTAGAGCCGCCTCTGTTCGACCAACTAGAAATCCAGTTGAACTAGAAAAGCTTGAAAAATCATCAGCCATAGCTTGTCTACACACTATAGAATCAGGTCACAAAATTGATTTTGACAATATTGAAATCATCATCCAGAAAAAGCATTTCAGAAATCACAAAGAACGTCTAATATCATCAGAAGCATTTCATATCAAGTGGAATCCAAATTGTCTGAGTGAATAGGAATGATGGACTAAAACAAAATTTGACTGGTACACACCTCCCATGAAGTGACAAAATCAACACGAATGTGATAAGCAATTTCATTATGTAAACACACACTGCTTTTATAATTTTACACACTTATCAAATCCAACAATCTACACCTACCTGGTTTTGTTATCTTTACCAATTGGCCAATTTGACAACGAAAAATGACCCCATACTGAGGAACGATGATGAACGATTTTGTAAATTCTGGTTTAATAATACTTTGATAAAGCTGTTAGCATCAATGAATAGCGAAACGTCAGTAAAACCGACAATATCGTTTTGTTTTTCATTTATTGGGAAATACATAAAACCTTTATTATAATGAATATCATATATCCAATGCTCAAATTTTTTCAAACTGTTAAAAGTGAACTTGGTTTGGACATATACTACTTACTTACCTGAACGTTTGGATTTCGAAATTGTAATGGTGGTAGATGCCATTTAATGAATTCATCGCATCCATGCGATATTTCAGCCCCGGGAATATGATTGATAACCATAATTTTGACACCATCATTTAAAATTATTCGTCCAGCTTCCAAGTACTTTTTCGTTCTAGTTACTGCTGCTCTTCCACCTTTCAAGAATGGCATCCTTCAGTTGAAGAGGCCTGAAATTTGGGTAGTAATTAAAAAATAAGTAGGGGAAGGTGATACTGCTCAAATATGGTAGACATCTTGTAAGAGGTAAAGGCAGATAATTGTTAATTAGAAAATCGAAGTGTCGAATTCGCATTTAAAACTCTTGTTCCCTAACTCCACTCTACAACTTAATTGGATGAAATAGATAGAAATGTCTACTCGTGAAGGTGAAGCTTTAAAATTTTTAAGTTTTACGAAGTGAAGTTTTAGGCAGTATCGGTATACGGAAGAAATCTGGCACTCAGAATCAATATTAACAACTAGTGTAGATGAGCAATATACACAGTTAGTGAATTACGTGCTTCGGTGGCACAGAGGTTAGGACGCTCGCCGATCAAGCACATGGTCCGGGGTTCGATCCCCGGTCACTGACGCCACACTCCTTTACCTGGCTAAGCCAGAAATAAAGCTGGTAAAGAGGAAAGGTTGGCGGGCATGAGGCTAGCAGCCCCATCCTGTAAAAATAAACACGACTGCTACAGAAACTTTAAGCCTCTAGCTTGAAGCCCCCCCCCTATGTTCCACTGGGAACGTGAAGGAACAAAATAAATAGATGAATTACGTGAAAATTTCAGAAAGGCGTCTTACACCGTGTGCTTAAGTGAAGATGCAATTTCAATCGTCCTAAGTCTATTATAGATATGTAAATTAAAGCCCATAGAGCTAGTGAAAAGCTACTAAATTTACGTGTCAATTTTACACCTGAACTGGTTAAAGAGTCACTGAATTGAATAATATCTTCAAGCTAGCGATTAAGGAAATCACAAAAAAAGATGTGATCTGAAACTAACTGACTTTCTAGCATCTTCTGGAATTAAATTTTAAGAGAACAAGTTCTCGAGCAATGACGGACTGTTCACAAGTTTAGAGATACTTCTTTATCTCAACTTTCTTGGTAGGCGTTTCTCGTTCACTGTGATGAGATCACCTCTTTTCCTGCGATAGCCTAGCTTACATAGGTTAGGACGTAATTCAAAGTGTTTATATTCCACTAACTTGATAACTAATTTCTACGAATATTTTCGAGGATAATAATATGTCTTTTAAGCATAGTGCTCTTAGTTTTAGTAATTCTAAATGCAGTGAATCCTATACCCTGAAGACTGTTAAAAATTTTAGAATAACACTATCTCAATGACTGCATAAAAATTGTGTACAACGAAGTTTGGTCTTACTGTTGTACTTTTATAGCTTGTCGGAAAAGTTGATTACGAATTCCTGTTTGATAGATATTCTGATAATTGTGTTATCTTGAAAGTAGTAATAAAAGCATTATGAAATCGAAGAGTTATACTATAAACACACGAATAATATTGGTCGGGAATTTCGTAATTATAGTTTATGGACAACTTACAATAAAAGGTTCAAGGAGTGTTAGTAGATTACAACGGAGTGCTAAATGAAGTTTACCGAACAAAAAGGCGACCAAGATTGTAACGAAACATTGAAAAAGATAATCAGTCGTTTGTTAGATGCTATGCTCGTTTAGAATGGGATGAATTTATCTAGCTTGAGCTACTATTTAAGTAACTTTTCTAATGATTTTATGTAATTTTAAGGACACAAATGGAACTAGTTGAAACGGACAGTCAAAAGAGATACACTAAACTTTCACAACACCAACAATAAGGAATCTAAATCATCATAGTAGTAATTCCATACAAGGAAAGAATCTCGGAAACCTCACAGAGGAGAATTCTTAACAATGGAGGAATAAAAGTGGCTGGAGCTCAAACCCGAATAAGATAAGAAATCTCGAGAATACTTTAGCTATACCACTCACTAAATGCAATTATACACAACCATACAGCATAGGATGGGATAAGATGACAGTTTTAAAATCTAATCAAATTTAATAGGTGGGAGGAAGAGATTGATAACAGAAGCTTTGTTTATCGAATCAACTGAGAGTGAATACGTGTAATAGGAATGATTCAACACCCAGATATCTAGAAAATTCTACTACCCCAACGACGACAAATAGGAGAGAACAAAGAAAACTATAAAACTCAAGTTTCGAAGTCGTGTGATTATAATTGATGAAATGATTATGAACAATGAATAAATTGTGTTCGAAACATTGTCATCCAGTAAATAATACTGTCTCATGGACCGTGTGATACATCTAATAAACAAACTAATATGGAATAAACTTTCGCAACAATTTAATGAAGTCCATATTAGTCTTATTAGAACTGTTACTGTCATTAGGAGGAAAATACACATAATATAATATTGTCATATTACAAAGATAATAGGCATCCTTCAAGTTGACATATGACTCCCTGGCTTCAATGCTAGACTTTAAGTTGGTTTGTCCGGGGTTCCAATCCCATTCCATCAGTTTCAACCTTGGTAATTCATACAATAAGAAGGGCTCATAGCCTCGAATATTAAGGACCTGTTAATGGGACTAAGTTCAAAAGAAAGCTCCTCATACTATTACTATCCAAAGTGTACTGTTTTAATTTACAGGGCTGTCAATTTGTGTAAGGATGATTAGATTTTCATATTAGCAACCACTATGACTGCTTTCTTGCCTTTGTCATGTGAAAACATATCGGCTGTATAGTAATACAAGCCAAAGCGGCTATCATACTAATTACAAATCCCATTTTAAGGATACAAAGTGAAAAGAATGACATTAGCATAAAAGACAAGTATGCTCTCATACAAACATAAACCCGGAAATAGCTTTATCACGAGTAAACTCAACAAGTAGAGAAAAAAATACTGCTGCTGCTGCTGGATTCAACATAGAACTTGGCACCGAAGTGCAGCAGTTCGAGTTACCACGTTCCAAATACCACACAAAGGTAGACAAGAAGATGAGTGAAGAGAATCAATAGAGTTTTGACAAGTATAAGAGTGAAACAGAATGAGTAATGGTAGAAAGGAATATGAAGGTTAAAGAGACTGAATACATCTGCGCCACTGACAACGATTTTGAGCCATATCACCTGTTGTCTCCAGCCATTGATTCTTAGAGTCCCGAGGGACCCAACCCGGAAATCTGCATCTCCCTACCTGACTCAGTTTAACTGTCAGGGATTTCATGGATTGATGTCATGTTTTTGTTTGGCCACCACTTACTCTTTTCTAACCTGCACCTATATCAGCTAGTAATGCCCGTCGGGGGAAACGATGGTTAAGCATACGCAGCACGTGACCTAACCATCTCAATCTATGTAACTCCATAGCCTCTTCGAGTGATTTTCCCTCTGTGCCCAACACTCTACGCCTAACGTCAACATTACTTATTATACCACCTAACGCAAGAAAGAGATCGTAAACACCTGTGGTCAAAAACAGACAATCTCTTCATGTCTTCCGCTCTCAATGGCCACGTCTCACCGCCATATAGAAGGACGGAGCGAACTGCTGAGCAGTATACACGTCCCTAGGGTGACAGCCGGATGTCACGCCTACGCCAGAGACGGTGTAAGTTAGCGAAAGCAGCCCGAGCTTTCTGGATTCGTGCTGTGATTTCGTCAACAATCAATCCGTTGGTGCTGATACAACTTCCCAAATGGGTGAAGTGGTCAACATGTTCTATCACTTCATTCCCTATCACTAAGCTAGGAGTTGACGTAGTCCAGTCCTGTAGCAGCATCTTACATTTCACAGGGGCGAATCGCATGCCAAACATACGAAGATTGCTGCTCAAGGTGTTCAGAAGACTCTGCATTTTTTCAGCATCCTCCCTTAACAGGACTATGTCGTCTGCGTATTCTAAGTCTATAATAATATTCCCTGGTAACAAGTCGATTCCTAAGTCGTTAAGTTCAGTTAAGGATACTTCCATTAGCATATTTATGATGAAGTTAAACAGAAAAGGGGAAAGTGGACATCCTTGACGGACACCACTGGCTGTTATCAATTCAGATGACAATTCCCCATAAGCCCTTACACAGCTACGTGACCGACCGAAAGCTGCTACCTTGACGTGGTGGTCGGGCTTGCATATCATAATGATCCAACGAGCTACACTGGCTGGAACTTATGTTCCTGCAGGTCCTACCATGCCAGAAAGGTTGTTTGGATAGCGGTCAGACTAAAAGCAGTTACCCAATCCAATCCTATGACTTCAAATAAATCACAAAATATCATGCCGGATCGGTCGGGGCCCGGATTAACAACGACCGTGCTTTCTGCTGCCGTGTCACATGGCAGAAGTGATAAATACGCTACTGAGACACACCAAATGAAAAACAACAAACAAAAACAGGCCGTTTGTGACCGGCCTCAAGCAGTTGTCCCCTGGGCTCTGCGGTCACGCAACCAACTTCCACGGTGTGGGCAGCCGGGAAGTAACGATCGCCCTCACAATCCGAAGTGCACGCGAAACCTCTCTAATCCTCACTCACCTTTGTCTTCATCTTCATCTCTATTATCTTGCCTTCCTTCTACAAATGCAACTCCTCTACTTAATGGCTCTTAACTTCCTCTTCACTCTGTGTGCACTGAAAACGACGAAAAGTAAAAAATACACACCATAGGAACAATTCTATGCTACAACAGAAAGCTGACATTATTTTAGCCCTGCAGTGAACGCATCCGACCACATTATACCCTGTCCATAAACCAGAAATCTGTGAAGACGAGACAAGTCTACGAAACCAGAAAAGAAATTCCTTGGGAAATTATTCTCAAGAGTTAAATGATTTTTAAGTCACTTCATAGTCTAGACTAGTCGACTAGTCTAGGTGACCAATACCAGCATTTAGCAATGATTTGAGGAGTCTAAAGATACAATAATGCCTACTTCTTTCTGTCAAAAAGGCACACGCAACTAGCAGACCTCATGTTTTTCTAGGTTAATCGACTCAGGGCCTGATGCAAAATCAACAAGATGGCAGTGACTTATGCCCCTGTGTTAGTGTTAAAAATAAGGATCACATAAAGTGCTGTCGTCTTAAAAAGAAAGTTCTTCTAAAACCAAACGAATCAATAAAACTAGGTTTAGTCCCAAGCTTACAACAATTCTAAACTTATTCTAACCTATGCGTCGATAATGCCTTTTTATGGTAAATGAAAATTTTTTCTACCCACTATGTTCTTAAATAACGCTGGTCGTGCTTAGAAAGAGAGCTGGGTGCTGAATTAATGCGACAAAATCTTAAAAAAAGATCAGCATCTGAAATAATGCCTTCAATGCTGAAAATAAGCACCGCATGCCTAAATATGTGCTGAATATGTGCTGAGAAGGCTAGAATTAAGCTGAAAAAATTGCCACTATGTGCTGAATTAGGTCTTTTTGTTTTGAAGTAATGCTAGTCAGTTCTGAATATGTGCTGAGAAGGCTAGAATTAGGCTGAAAAAATTGCCACTATGTGCTGAATTAGGTCTCTTCGTTCTGAAGTAATGCTAGTCAGTGCTTAATATGTCCTGTAATGGCTGGAACAACGCTGATAAGGAAACCCAGTATGTTCTGATCTACTCCTGAAAATGCCTAGAAAAAGAACACGGTGCTGAATTCGTTCTATTCATGCTGAAAACCAGCACTAAGTTCTAGTCTGTGCCATTAAACAAACCATTTCAGAACAGATTCAGAATTTACTCACTATAGGATGCAAGAATTATTTCAGAATTACTGAGATTTAATTCAGCATTATTGTAAGCTTGGGGTAGCGATATTTTATATCCATACATCTTCCTCCTCTTAATCATAACGTATTCAAGAGTGTGAATAAAACGCTATATATTTATACAGACATATGAAGGTTAAAGAATTTGTACTAACTGATCGTAGACGATAGTACCATGCACAATTTACATACCTAAGGGGGAAACAAAAGCAGTAACGCAGGCTTTGTAAACAGCGCGTCCACTGACCAGCTTGCAGATTATTGAGGATAGTAGGGTTTAACCTGCATTAATTCTCTTAGTTTGCAGTACCCTGAGGGCCGAATCTCGCCTTTAAGGGTTCGAAAAGTGTAGACATAACGTGCTTCAGCAGAGAATTCTCCTGTTTCACATTTTGCTGTGGCGAACGAACTTCCAGACGTAGACGATTTAAGATTTGAGATTTGTTGGTCGAGGATAGAAGGTTCGGGGCCTGTGTTGATTCTTTTCTAGTAAATTTATGTGGTTGTCCAAACTTCTTGAATGAATCAGTTGAGGTTGCAGACACCACTTATTCTGGGAGTCGGTTACAAGAGTTTATGACTCGGTGTGAGAACCAGTACTCGACAGTAGGAGCGACTTTATTGCATATCCCCTCAATGACGTTTGTCTCTATGTTGCTATTGGTTTCAAGTGGCCTTGGTTTCGGGGCGAGATTTAACTGATATAATATTGTGATTTCATAGACATATCTCAGGCTCATACGTGAAAGAAAGTTATTATCCTGTAATAAGGAAAAGTTGTTCAGAAGGTAAGGAGGACGTTATTTTTCAGTTTATTTGTGTATGTACTATTGTGCACCGAGTTGCACTGGGTTCTTAGTGCAACTGTATGTAACTGCATTTACATAAAGTGAAACATTAGGAATGCTCCTGTTTCTAGAATAAAAACATTATTATCATTAAGTTTAGTAATGAAGAATTGAATTTCTTCAACGTCAATGTTATTTAATTGAAGTTGTAATCTGTGTAGGCCCTCGGAGGAATAGATTCGGCATGAAGATCTCCTATGTAAACCGAAAGTGCTTTTAGTTTAGTAAATCTTACTGACTTTCTGTATAAATTTGATATTTGTCAAGTGTATATTTCAAATCTGCTGGAGTATTCAGTAAAGTAAAAGTTGTGGTGCATGATTCCAAGACTTGTTGTAGTCATTGGTATTGCCAGGGTACCACTTACTCGTTTTATGCAGCCAAAATATACAAATCTCGCTTTATTGAGGAAACACTATAATGCCTGCAAAAGTACTGCGTCAGTTAATGAGTTTCATAAATTCTACAGAATTTTTTCTATTCAGTGGTTACTGTTTGAGAATTATCCGAGAAAACACATTTCCAATTGGGATGTAACACAAGGCTGAATTCTTAAACTGTCATCCTGATATCATTTCAATCACATATATCAGTAGGATAGTCTATAAATGGCTTTAGAGACTTATCATCCTCATTAACTTACAGTTTACTGATGATACTGTACACCTAGACTATGAGAAGTTACCCCTGATACTGGAAAATATGAAAAGAATACCGGTGTTTGATTATAGGTGTCTGTGTTCTATCTCATAATAATAATAATAATAGTATATTCTCATTTTTTACATGAGGGACACCAGTTTACAGGCATCATCACTTCGATAAATTACACATACGATTAGTAAATATAGTTAGTAATTATAATATAATAGGGTACATATTTGTTCATACAAATATAGGAAAAACAAGTTCTATAGGAATGGATAAGAATTATTTAAGTTACATATTCAAATTACATGATTTACGGTTAAATAACATGGTTGCTGTCATTTTATCTTTAGTTTGTGGGGAAAATCGGATAACTGGTGATTCAATGGAACACACCAACAAATATAGAGATATTGACCTCGCATTAACAAAAAAAACCCAAGTATGCGTTGGATGGATTACATACACTTGGGAAAATAAATAAAGCTTGAAGTCAATTCCCTCATAAAACAATAAAATGCGTCTTACAATAATATATTCCCACTTTATGCACATGAGGGACTCCAGTTGACAGGCATCAACAATATGGTAAAGCAGTATAATATGGCGGTTGCTCTTGAGGTTACGCATAAAGTGTTAGGTGAGGAGGGTAAGTTAGTCTTCAAGGTTGGGAAGCTGAATAGGTTGAGATGGCTATAACACATGATTGCATACCAAGCCATCGCCTTCCTCGAGGGATAATGTTAGCCAGCACATGTTAAGGTTCAAAATGTGTTTGGGTCAGTCGACTGAAAAACTGCTATTGGTTCATAAAATCGTTGACAGTCAGCTAGAAGAACTACTAGGTATATGTCTGCAAGTCTTTGTTAATGGCACAGACGCATTCACTCTGTGTAATCTCACGTATCTATTCAACTCATGTTGTCACTATTTATTTTCCCTCAAATTTCCGCTCGTTAAACTTCCATTTAGTTTTATGTCTCTACCTTTGTGTGGTGCATGGAATGTGGTAAACTGAACAGTTGGACTTCTTTGCGAAGTCATACTTAAAGTCAGGCAGGATGACACAGGCTATACATAACTAAATGCGAAACACTGAATAATGGTCTCCAGAATGTCAACAAATGATAATTGCAGTTCTTAATCTTGTTCTTTGCTAAATGACAAATAAATACCTTTCAGTAACCTCTTCATCCACCCGGGATTCGTCTCCTACTTTGCAAGTGTTTTTTGTGCTTTATCGCTTTTGTGCTAAGCTTTAAGTTATTCAACATATGCCGTTATTGACTAAGGACCTAGATGATATTAGTTGAGTAAGGTTTCGGTCGTGCAAACACGAGTCCTGTGTAGGTGATTGGTTGCATTATCATTTCCCAAATGAATACGGCATACTGTATATTAGGGTAAATCTTCCGCCTTGCTTGCTGAAGGTTGTGTTCCTCAGGGTACTGTTATCTCTCCTTTTCTTTTTTCTCTCTCTTGTCTTACATGACTTTTCTCTTTCTAATGAGAGCAACTTCGTCAAATACGCTGGTGATCTGACCGTCTCACTTCCTATCATGTCACAGTGTGTCACCAGGAGGACTTTGTTTTTCAGTTTATTTGTATATAAACTATTGCGCATGGAGTTGCACTGCGATTCCACATGTAGCAGAAGATTATGAATACCTTCCTCTTCTCTTCTGCATAAGAAAGCTACTTCACAAGAACCGCTATATTTAACTCAGTAAGGAAAAATATGAATTTCTCCACTTCAGCGTTGTGAGTTAATTTGTGAACTGTGTAGTCCCCTAAAGTAATGCATTTGGCGTGCATGCTGAATAGTGAAATAAGGAGTGTGCATGTTGTACTAAATCTTCTGCGCTTTCTGTATGGATTCCATGTTCATGAATTGACCACTTAACAACTGCTGAGTGTCGCATGTGATCCAGCTGAAATTATAACTGATAATTCCAAGAATTTCTGTAGTTTTCATCGGCAGCGGTTCACAGCCTATTGATTTTACACAATTACAATACCCATTGCTCACTTTAATGAGGACACATTAACTATGATTCCAGAAAAGTAGTACGTCAGTATGTGAATTTCATCAATCTGTAGATTGCATTCCATTCACTTAATAGTGAAACTATACTATGAGGGAACTGATATTTCCAAGAATGATATAATACAAGGCTCATTTCTACAACTGCCGTCCTTATTTTAGTTCACTTTCATCATACATGTATTAACAAATTTTTGTGTCACTCACTTCAGGGACTTACCAGGGAAAAGTCTTGTCAACTTAGTGTATGCTAATGACATTGTCCACCTAGGTTGTGAGAAGTGACCATTGAAACTGGAAGATACGAAAAGACTATTGGTTTTTGATCGCAGTGTCTGTGCCCTTTCGTCTGTGCACTGAAGAAAACATAAACCAAAAGTCAGTAACACGGACATAAGAATTAGTGCTAATAGAAGTGAATTAGATGAGTGATTATTTTAAACCTTTAGTACGCATAACTGAAATACTCATGTATCATTCACAAGATGCTTGTATCACAGAGGGCACTGAAACATAAACTAAGTCTAACATGAAATACCTTGGAGATGTTATTACTTCATAAAATGAGATACAATAATGTACGAGATGCTGCGGATTCAACACTGAAACATTAATACTGTTTTCGAACAAAGCAAATTATTATTACTGCTGCACCTCGCTGCAGTGTTAATCTGCTTATACCCTTATTATTGCTGTATCCTAAGTATTGCACTCATTTCCTTGCGCTGTGTAAATAGGGTGCAACGAAGAAGTTACAGTGCACTATAAGTAAGTAACGCTGACGCGAGAAATGGTAGCAGTCGAAAGAAATGAAATGAGTTGAAGACCTTGTAATAATACTAGTGATCTCCCCTATTCCAAAACAGTACTTGACTTATTTACCTATGCATTTTAACGTGTCTTCTAATTATCTTATTTTTGTCTTTGTAGACATTGCCTAAGGTTGCGTTGTACGGATCGTCTGGAAGCAGTCTTTAATTTCATCTACCTTCCGCGAAGTTTGACGCACGAAAAGTCGAAATTTTACTGACTGGAAAACGCCACAATTGGTGTTACTCATGCGGCGATACGCCAGACTAGACACGTTATAGCAACGTATGCCTGTAATAACATTACCTACATAGTAAATACAATGCTAGTTACAAAAACTCGTCATTATCTTTTCATTGCGTACTTACAAGAAAAAACGTTCACCTTACTTCTCATACTAAGTACTGGAGATTCCGCCTAGTACTCACTTTTACTTGCTCTCTAGAAAATGCCTTCTACTATATTCGCAAATGACTATTAGACTTCTGTCACATGAAACGGTAAAACATAAGGCGTATGCAGTTTAGAAGTTAGGGTATATTTGCATTTACTGACGCAAAATTTATGTACATCTTCCATTATTATACAAGAAAGTTCTCGAAATAATTTAGAGTTGCTCGCAGTGCACTAATAGTATATTCATTACTATAGTTATCCTGCATAACTGCGAAGCTTCTGTTCAATTGCCTGCGAAGTTGCAGTATCTCCATGCAGGGTTTCTTCACTGAACCTTCACACGGCACACGACTTCGTAGCAACGGACCCTGCCAAAACCATCTGCGACACAGGCGAATTACTTTGTCAACTAAAAATATTAATTTAAATATTAGTAAGAGTTTGATTTACCTGTAAACTGAGGAATTTGAGTGTGACATAGCAGCATATGCCGGCAAGGTATTCTTTGTGCCCTAAATATTCTGCAGGTACAAGTAGAACTGGTATAATCCACTTGGTGCAGGTATATGCCGTCATTTATAATAGCCATATCATCAGTATACAACTCTATGTTCATCCGACGATTACGGCCATAGTCCTTGGCAATTAACTTAGCGGCATAAGGAGTGAAGTTTCCTAATATCGGCATAACTGGTTCCGGTGCGTGGTACTTATGAATCCGACAACTTTCGACGATGACTTCAACACTACGACGCTTCTCTGTGCTGCGGGTTGGCCACCCCTCCGCACACCTCTTGAAATGCTCCCATATGACCGGGCGTCTTACATAGCCTCTCCTGAGGAAGTCCTACTCACTGCCTTCACGTGGCGGAGGTGTTTTTCACCAAAGTGAGAGGGCGAAAGCGGATGCCCGGCGCTCTTCACCGGGTTGACTGCCCATTAGATGACAGTCTAGGGGAGATGGCTAAACCCTGATTCCAAACCTCCAACGACTGGCGTATGAAGCTCACCGGCAGACGTATGGACAAAGGGCTTGTTGGATGTCCTGGATGTCTGGCCCCATTCAAAAAGGCGTATGAACCGAACTCCGATCACGGGCTGCCAATGGATAGTGGACTCCCTACTCCACTCCTACTGCCTTGTAGGTCACACTTGGTTGTGTAAAGGCTAGAGCTGCACTCTCAAACAAAAGGCCGAGCGATTCTGGGGACATCACTCGTACCAAATTCCCATGAAACTTCATGAACTCTCTTACCTTATCGCAAAACCTTGCAACAGATCACCGCGCCTTGGCAGCGATGATTCGAGATGTTCATGAAGCCGGCTCATCCTTCCGTAGGAGATAGCCGAAGTAAAGTAAGTAAGTACACACCATTTATACGTCTTGTACATGCATACGTGTAGGGGATCTCTTCTGTGGAGATATCGTTTTAGGTGACTGTGAGAGCTTGCAACTCTATTGTTGGTACTATTAAACAGCAACAGAGTATTCGGCATATATGCCGCAGCCCACGTCTCCTTCTTAGGCACCCAGTAATGCCTGACATAATTCCACACCCTCCGATCAACCATCCTAATGACACTAAGGTAGTGATGAAATCTAAACGATTAGAAATCAATGCATTTACCTTTCAGGTGTCGCAGCTTTAACAAGACGATATAAAAACCTGCGCACAAAAGGATTTCGAGTCTAAATGCATCAAGTATTAATTACATTCACCTCACCTTCCCGCTGAAAGCCCGGCATACATGAAATGCACAGATGACGATTTTCGCCTGAATTTGACTATTACGCACGACGGATATCTCACAGTTGGCTGAATCCATTACGAAAGTTTCTGTAATGGACGTATCCTGCATTATTCTTTGGAAATGTTCCGATATCCAAGCTACATCACATGACCTCCCTCGTCTCGTCCATGCCAAAAACACAGGCCCATATTGTCTGTTACCACCAACTGAAACAGAGGATATCTGATTAAGATTTGTCAACCGTTTCACGTATAACCTACCCGTCCTTATTGGTATTGTATGTTGAGTCAATACACACCACCTTTCCATATTTCCGATATAACTGAACCTGTGATTCCAGGGCGAAGCAAACTCTGCTGGTTATCCCTGTATTCGAATCCACGTATTCAACCACCTGACCGCTTTGCCTTATTATGCGCATAACATCTGATCTTAAAGGCATGGCTTCAAAAATAACTTTAAACTACTTCAGTTACCTGGTCTCACATCCTTACGTAAATTATACACATCTGTGCTCGTCAAAATTTTGTTAAAATTCTCTTCACCATATTCCAAAACATCAGCAACCTCAGATGTAGTCTTCACAACTGGTGCAATATTCTCCTTTTCATCCCCGGACAGGCGTCTAAAATATGGATCACCTATCATAAGACTTTTTTCACATATGTGATTGTGAACTGTGAACTCGTCCTCCTTGTAGCGTATACGAAAGCCAGATTGGCAACCGGTGTATTTTGCACTGCAGAAATAAATAATAGAACTCTTACGGTTTGGCGCGTAAACCTGAACCTCTAGTTTTTCGCTTCATGCCATATATACATCGAAAGACTACTAATTTGTACTTCAAATCCTGAGATTCATGGTCCCGTATGCACTTTTTGATTACATAATGTGTATGAGTTGCCTAGGAATACTCTGTCATACATATATACATATATTACTGATTCCAGCTGACTAAGAGCATCTTCTACTTGAACCCAATTGGTATACCGGTGACTAAACATAATTCCGTCAAAAAGTTTTTTGATATCCACTGATATAGGAAGGACAGGTTGGTCGCCATTGTCTCCAAGTGCCAATGCGTCCATTCGGTACCACTGTAAATGAAAACAGAAGCTTTTCAATTAAAAATTCACGAATAGCCACAGAGTACAGTAAGCAACTTAAAAGAGACATTGACTTGGAAACTATAGCGGAAAAAAATATAAATTCCTTACCACAGTTACCGTTTTGGAAAGTTCCTGATTATAGCCATAAACATTTACTGAAACTTTCGTGAATGACAAATATGGACACAAGTGATGAAACGAAGCTCTACAGGAATCATTGAGGCGCCACAAACAGGAGGATTTTAGGTGCACCCTATAATTTTCACATGAAACACATTCTCAAGCATCCTCCTGCACCATAACTGCCTTTAGGCCTAGAGGCAGCTTTTGACGACTATTCTTAACAAAATCAATACAGTTCAAGCCAAACAGAAACCAGAATCACGTCAAATGCAGCTACCTAGATCAAACGAAACAAGTCAGCCAAACTGAAATCAACTAGACCGCGCAAATGTCCTCAAGGTAAAGCTGGAGGCGCCACTTCAAACAGGGGATATGCCTTATCAACGCCCGATAGGTTAGGTTATTAGTCATTACTTAAAATTTTAAACGTTGTAATTAAATGTCCTCTCTACCTACGGTATGATAGGGAGAAGAGATTTAAACTGTCTAGTCTTTCCTCGTATGATAAATTAGTCACGCCGAGAATCATACGTGTTGCCTTCCTTTGGACCCTTTCTAGAATATTTGAATCCTCTTTGAGACAAGGACTGGCTACCAGTCTTGACCTCACCAGAGGTATATGTAGGGAAATGAATATATCTCTGGTGATTCTAGTAAAGGCTCTGCGAACTGACCATAAGGATCTGAAACTACGTGCCCCCACCGCATGACAATGTGTTGTAGTTTTTAAGTTGTGACTTACTATGACACCTAAATCCAAATGAGTCTGAACTGATGGGAGTGTTATTCCCTCTAGTTTGCAGGAGCTGACGCTTGTGTGTCCGATGCGCATAGCTGCACATTTCGCTACATCGATCGGGAGCATCTATTCTTTGGACCAATCTAATAATCTGTTGAGGTCCCCTTGCGAGGCGAGAATATCACTGTCGCCCTTCGGCTCTCTCCACATTTTAAGTCATCTGCGTATAGGACCATTGGGTAATCCGTGAGCACAGATAACTCATCGATATACAAAATAAATAGGAGAGGTCCGAGTACCGCGCCTCGTGACACTCCGCTATGCACTTCTGTCCAGGAGGAGAGTTTCGAGTTGATCCTAACCCTCTGCCTCCTATATGTGGGGAATTTCCTAGTCCAGTTTAGTAAGCTGCCTTTGATACCAAGACTTTCCAACTTCATGTGTAGTCTTTTGTAAGGAACTTTATCTAAGGCTTTGCTGAAGTTTGTGAAGACGACGTCAACGAGTCCTTTGTTCTCCCCTGATCTGACCCAGCTTACATCGATTGGTCGGTACCAGAGGGCCGGAAACATTGCCCCCTTGGATAAACCGAGATTTTCGTAATTTCCTCACATTATTATTATTATTGTTCCCTTGGGTTCCTAGTGGAACATAGGGCTTCAACTGCACGTCTCCACTCGCTTCTGTCTTCTGCTGTTCTTTTCACTTGCGTCCATGTTATTCCATACTGTTTCATCTCCTCCTCACACGATCTCCTCCATGTCACCCTTGGACGTCCCACTCACCGCTTCCCTTTCGGGTTCCACTCGAGGGCTTGACGCGCGATGTCACTCAACGGCCTCCTCAGCGGGTGTCCAATCCATCTCCACTTCCTCCTGCATATTTGTTGGGAGATTGGTTCCTGTTTCGTTTGTTCCCATAGCTTCTTGTTGGTGATTCTTTTTGGCCATCTAATCTTCAGTATGGAGCGAAGACAGTTGTTGATAAAGGTCTGCAACCTGTTGAAAATATTCTTGGTGACCCGCCAAGTTTCTGATCCGTAAAGCAAAATTGACTTGACGTTTGTATTGAAAATCCGAATTTTGTTGTTGATGGTGAGTGACGAAGATTTCCAGATTGGTTTCAGGTTGATGAATGTGTTTCTCGCCTTCCCGATTCTCGATTTGACATCCTCGTCCGTTCCTCCTGTGGTTGAGACAATGCTCCCCAGATAAGTGAAAGAAGTAACCTCTTTCAAATCCCTTCCGTTGATGGTGATTGGCACTGGATGTTTCTGCTGCTGTTGTTGTTGTTGGTTGGTTATTTTCATAACCTCCGTCTTGTCTATGTTCACCTGGAGTCCTGTCTTTGCTGCTTCTTCGACCAGTTTGTCGGTTTTTGCTTGTAAGTCTTCGATTTTGTGTGACATCAAACATAAATCATCCACGCGCGAAATCCAGGTCTTCTAGGTTCTTCACGTCGGTCCAGGATATCCCTGTCTTCTCGTTTCCCACTGTCTGACGCATAATCCAGTCCACCACAATTAGGAATATCATTGGTGATAATAAGCACCCTTGTCTGACTCCTGTGTTTACTCCAAACGCTTCGCTGAGTTTTCCGTTGTGAATCACTTGACATGTGCCGTTGTCGTACAGTTGTTGAATAAGGTTGATGAATATTTGCGGTACGCCGTAGTACTCGAGTAGTTTCCAAATTACTTCGCGGTCAACGCTGTCGAAGTCCTTCTCAAAGTCTATGAAGGAAGTTGAGGTAGAGATTTGATTGCCATTCCATGCTTTGTTCGATGATAATGCGTAGAGTTGCAATTTGATCAGAACATGATTTGCCTTTCCTGAATCCAGCTTGTTCTGGTCGGAGTTCTGTATCCAGCGATGATGCGACTCAGGATTTTACTTGGCGTCGACAGGAGCATGATTCCTCGCCAGTTCTTGCAGAGTCCCAGGTCGCCCTTCTTTGGTAGTTTCACCAGGTAACCTTTCCTCCAGTCAGTAGGCACCTTTCCCTCTTTCCAGATCTTTTGCAATAATGGAGTCAGCATATCTGCCGTCGTTTCTGGGTCCGCTTTCAGTGCTTCCGGGGGTATTCCATCTGGTCCAGCTGCTTTTCCAGCTTTCAGAAGCTTGATTGCATTCATGACTTCAGTTTTCGTTGGAGGATTGGTGTCAACTTGCAGTTGTGTACGTGCTGTTGTTGGTATTACTGGACGGGTTGTAGGTGGTGGTCGATTCAAGAGTCCTTTGAAGTGGTCCGCCCATTGTTTAATCTGTCTTTCTTCTTTGGTAATTGGGTTCCCTTGGCTGTCTTTTATAGGTTTCACTTGTGTTGATCTCTTCCCGGATAGAGACTTGGTTATCTGATATAGTGTCCTCAGGTCCCTTTTGCCTGCTGCCTTCTCAGCTTCAGTAGCCAGGTTGTCGTAGAACTGTCTTTTGTCCTTCCTGGCACTCTTCTTCACTTCTTTGTCCAGTGCTGTGTAAGTTGAGTTCAGCGTCTCTTTCTCTTGTCCATCTTTGCATTGAATCATTTTCTCTTTCACTTTTCTCCTCTCCTCTATTAGTTTCCAAGTGTCTGTTGAGAGCCATTCCTTGTCTTGTTTCTTCTTTCTTCCTAAAACCGTTGAGCACGTTTCGTTGAAAATTACCTTCAGAGAGTTCCAATGGTCTTCCACGGATGATTCCTCAGTGGTGCCACGTAGTGTTTCCTGCTTTGCTCTGACAGTTGCAGTGAAAATGTCCTGTGTGATTGTGTCCTTCAGTTTGTGAGTGTTGAACTTGCATTGTGGCCTATCCCCAGGTATCCTCGAGGCTTTCAGCTTCACCTTGAAAGTCCCTTGTACCAGATAGTGGTCTGAACCCACATCTGCTCCTCTCCTCGATCTTGTGTCCAGTAGGCTCCGTCTCCACTTCCTTGAGATTGAAACGAAGTCTATCTGGTTCTTGGTGTGTCCATCTGGTGAAATCCATGTCGCCTTGTGTATATCCCTGTGTTTGAACACACTGCCACCAATCACCAAATCGTTGAAGGCACAGAAGTCTGAGAAGAGTTCACCATTTTCGTTCATTTCACCGAGGGCCTCACGACCCATGGTGAGTTCTATTCCTGTATTGTCTCCTCCCAGTTTCGCATTCATGTCGCCCATCAGGATTTTGATATCGCTCTTTGGGACGTTGTCCATTACTGTTTGTAGTTGACTGTAGAAATCCTCCTTCTTCTCATGTTCTGAGGCGTTTGTAGGCGCGTAGCACTGAATGATTGTAACCTTTTTTCCTTTTGAGTTGAACCTGGCTGTCATTATCCTGGAGGAGATTGGTTCCCACTGCATGAGAGCTTTAGCCGCTGTTGGTGACATCATGATGGCTACTCCCTCGGTGTGCTCGTGATTGTCCTCTGGGTGACCGGAGTAGATTATTGTCTCTCCAGTTGATAGTTGGCTCCTTCCACATCCGTTCCATCTGCTCTCGCAGATTCCCAACACTTCTATTCTATATCTCCTCATTTCTGCGGCTACCTGAGCAGCCTTCCCAGCTTCGTACATTGTACGAACATTCCACGTCCCCATCCTTATTTTCGCTTTCATCGAAAGAAGGCACATCGGCTGACTGGCTTCCCGAAGGCTTTCACCAGCCCGCGTCATTTCACTTCCCCGATTCCAGCGAAAAATAAGGTCACTATTTGTAATTTTAGAATTTTGAATATATTTGTGCGTTGAAGTTTTAGTAGCAATTTGGTTAAGTTTTGGGGGTGGAGTTGCTAGCACCACGCCCCAACCCTCCCTCTTTATCCGGGCTTGGGACCGGCTAGAATACTAGTGACCTAGTAATCTAGGCGAGGTTAAATTTCCTCACACGTGAACACAAATGTTGCGACCTGTTCGCCACGCTTGAGACTCCTGAGACCAGAAAGTTTTACAACATCGCTAGGAACAAAGCTATTGTAGAAATCCGTCAGTCAGGGATGAAATTCAGAGCACGTCTGGCTCAAAATGCAACGGCACAAACTGAGAAAAATTTTTCGTACATGAACTTGGGGAATAAGACATCCAGTGGTGTCCCAAACCTGACTGTTGACGATGACACAATCGAAGAGGATCAAGAAAAAGTAGAGGCAATTTCAGACTACTTCTCCCAAGTCTTTACACAGGAGTCGTCACACCCTGTAGGATCAGCTCTGGATGTATCACAGGAATACAAGATAGATTCCGTTGATGTCGACCAAGACATCGTGTTCCACTGCCTGATTAAAATAGGTGCAGGGAAATTTATGGTTCCTGATAATCTTCATCCAAGGCTTCTCAAATTTCTATCAGCTCATATAGCCGGCCCATTGACCACGATCTCCAATCCATCTCTCCCAAATTTAGTGTTACCGCATGACTAGAACGACGCCATAGTGACCCCCATCCGCAAAAGAGGAACAAGTCAAAGCCCTTCAAACCACGGGCCTATTAGTCTCATCAGCACTTCAATCGAGACACTGGAAAGAATCATCAAGAAAAGCGCCATGGCATATCTGGAAAACAACGATTTGTTATCCAGAGCATAGCATGGCTTCCAAGGAAATCTCTTATGCCCGTCAAATCTTCTCACTGCAAGAGAAAGCTGGGTCAGATCAGGGGAGAACAAAGGACTCGTTGACGTCGTCTTCACAAACTTCAGCAAAGCCTTAGATAAAGTTCCTTACAAAAGACTACACATGAAGTTGGAAAGTCTTGGTATCAAAGGCAGCTTACTAAACTGGACTAGGAAATTCCCCACATATAGGAGGCAGAGGGTTAGGATCAACTCGAAACTCTCCTCCTGGACAGAAGTGCATAGCGGAGTGTCACGAGGCGCGGTACTCGGACCTCTCCTATTTATTTTGTATATCGATGAGTTATCTGTGCTCACGGATTACCCAATGGTCCTATACGCAGATGACTTAAAATGTGGAGAGAGCCGAAGGGCGACAGTGATATTCTCGCCTCGCAAGGGGACCTCAACAGATTATTAGATTGGTCCAAAGAATAGATGCTCCCGATCGATGTAGCGAAATGTGCAGCTATGCGCATCGGACACACAAGCGTCAGCTCCTGCAAACTAGAGGGAATAACACTCCCATCAGTTCAGACTCATTTGGATTTAGGTGTCATAGTAAGTCACAACTTAAAAACTACAACACATTGTCATGCGGTGGGGGCACGTAGTTTCAGATCCTTATGGTCAGTTCGCAGAGCCTTTACTAGAATCACCAGAGATATATTCATTTCCCTACATATACCTCTGGTGAGGTCAAGACTGGTAGCCAGTCCTTGTCTCAAAGAGGATTCAAATATTCTAGAAAGGGTCCAAAGGAAGGCAACACGTATGATTCTCGGCGTGACTAATTTATCATACGAGGAAAGACTAGACAGTTTAAATCTCTTCTCCCTATCATACCGTAGGTAGAGAGGACATTTAATTACAACGTTTAAAATTTTAAGTAATGACTAATAACCTAACCTATCCTCTCTTTTCCCTCTCACGAGGTGGGAACGCCTCAGAGGACACAGTAGAAGAGTTCAAAAGCCAATCATACTACTGTCGAGTACTGGTTCTCACACCGAGTCATAAACTCTTGTAACCGACTCCCAGAATAAGTGGTGTCTGCAACCTTAACTGATTCATTCAAGAAGTTTGGACAACCACATAAATTTACTAGAAAAGAATCAACACAGGCCCCGAACCTTCTATCCTCGACCAACAAATCTCAAATCTTAAATCGTCTACGTCTGGAAGTTCGTTTGCCACAGCAAAATGTGAAACAGGAGAATTCTCTGCTGAAGCACGTTATGTCTACACTTTTCGAACCCTTAAAGGCGAGATTCGGCCCTCAGGGTACTGCAAACTAAGAGAATTAATGCAGGTTAAAGCCTACTATCCTCAATAATCTGCAAGCTGGTCAGTGGACGCGCTGTTTACGAAGCCTGCGTTACTGCTTTTGTTTCCCCCTTAGGTATGTAAATTGTGCATGGTACTATCGTCTACGATCAGTTAGTACAAATTCTTTAACCTTCATATGTCTGTATAAATATATAGCGTTTTATTCACACTCTTGAATACGTTATGCTTAAGGGGAGGAAGATGTATGGATATAAAATATCGTTGCTAAACCTAGTTTTACTGATTTGTTTGTTTTTAGAAGAAATTTTTTTTAAGACGACAGCACTTTATGTGATCCTTATTTTTAACACTAACACAGGGACATAAGTCACTGCCATCTTGTTGATTTTGCATCAGGCCCTGAGTCGATTAACCTAGAAAAACATGAGGTCTGCTAGTTGCGTGTGCCTTTTTGACAGAAAGAAGTAGGCATTATTGTATCTTTAGACTCCTCAAATCATTGCTAAATGCTGGTATTGGTCACCTAGACTAGTCGACTAGTCTAGACTATGAAGTGACTTAAATCATTTAAGTCTCGTCTTCACAGATTTCTAGTTTATGGATAGGGCATAAGGTGGTCGAATGTGTTCACTACAAGGCTAAAATAATGTCAGCTCTTCATTGTAGCATAGAATTGTTCCTATCTGAATGGAAGGTTGATGGATCTATGGTGTGTATTATTCTCTCTACTTGTTCAGTTTACTTGTGACAAAGCTATTTCCGGGTTTATGTTTGTATGAGGGCATACTTGTCTTTTCTGCTAATGTCAGTTTTGTATCCTCACGGCCTTATGTTATTCTCCAGTTTGGTAATAGATGGTTGGAGGCAATCGGCAGGAAGCCTTGAACCTAGGTTTCGTGCTAGAATTCAGTCTTCACCAGAGATAGGACTAGACACATTACACTAGTTACTGACTAGTGTGCAATCAAAAACATTCTCCAGTTAGTTTACTTGGAGAGCCATGCCGTTGTTGCTATCTATGATTTGTGTTACTGCTAACCGTTACTATTTCCTAATCTTCCTCTCCAGTCAGTCTAAGGGGTTACCCACACGTTTCCTGGTGTTGAAACTGAACACTGATGTAGACAAACCTAGTGACTGGACTCACTGAATAGTGATTCATGGAAGTCGTTAAAAGGGAGTTTATTGAATAGGCGGTCGAGAAGCTTTTGCTAGTCGCATCATTCAGTTGTTTAAAAATTTTAAGGGTAAGAGGAATGATGTTCAAATTACCGATAACTGTGGTTGCTCCGATCGAGCTAAACACCAAGGTGTTTGGACTCATTCTCTCATTGAAATCTGCTTCTTGTTCAGATGACAGTTGTGCAGAGACTACTGGTTTCTCTGTTTATTTCTCCTACAAATGTTTGAAACTGTGCGTCTGTATTTTCACTGGTTGACAGTCTTGTTCTGTTTTGCTATGGATTCTTTCGTTTGTGGTAAGAAATGATGTATGGGAAGTCGTTTCATCAAATTGGTAAATATACTTTCTCACCCTTGTTTGATTCTTGCTAATCTGCCTAGTAAATTCTGACGTTGTCTTTGAATAACAACAATGTCATATTATGATTGTAGTGGTGAGTTCTGGAACTTGTTGTTTTCGTGGAGAATATCTGGGTGTACTAGTATTCAAACCGCAGCGATACAACTTGCCGTACTTTTTCGCTTAAATTTCTATCGTCACCACTTGCATTGTGAATCCCCATGGTACTGCCAATTTTTGAAGAGAGAAATAAAGTCTAATTGCAGTGTATGTTTAGACGTGGAGTTCGGTCTAGTGTTAGTTTATATTTTTGACTAATCTTCTGACATGTAATGACTGGACGATATATTTATGTTTTTGATAATGGTTAGGCATCGTTGTCGTAAAGGTAAAGTATCATGTGAAAGTTATTGTTAATTGGTATTTCTGGCGAAATTTTTTTGACAGGCTTTTTGTCCATTTTGTGTATCATTTTCTAGGTATTTGAAAGCTGTTTCTTGATCGAATTTAATGTTCGTTGTAACAAGGAATTAAGCAAAAAATGTGATATTTCGGAGTATGACTTACTTCATGTGCAAAATATAATATTTTCAGGTTTAAGTGTGGCAGTGGAACGACTGAATAAAATTAAATGTTTTCTTTTTCACCTTTCTGCCCTAATTCCATTAGGCTGTAATATTTTGTTATTATATGGGTTGTTAACATAGTGGTTTTGCTGTCGTATTTAGCGTAACTACTTCACAGAGGAGATTCGTTCGGGTCGTTTAGATGAAGAACATGCATCTATTCAGTTGCGTTAACATTGTGTACATGGTTACAGACCGCATTTCTTTATCTAAAGGAGGCATTCAACTCCGTTGATCGAGGGTTTACACGGCAATGTTTAGATGACGAGTACTGAGTAATTGCGTTTCACTGACCAATGCACTGAACGTACTGAATCATCCGCGTAAAAGCTAATGGAGCGGTGTCATCTGAAGTGATGACACCCAGAGGTGTTCGCCTGGGATGTGTCCATTTTTGTTTAATTTCAACATAGATGTACTAATGTAATTGACTCTAATTGACTCCGTTGACTTAGGCATTGACTTGTTGCGAGGGAATATTCTTGTTAACCTAGAGCATATGGATGATATTGTCCTCCTAAGTGAAGATGCTGACAAGTTGCAAAGTCTTCTGAACACCCTGAGTAGAAATCTCCGGATGTTTGACATGTGATTCACTGCTGTCTATTGTGAGATGATGCTACAAGACTCGACTACACCGACTCCTTCCCTGAGAAAAGAAAATGAAATGGTTAGACACGTTTGATCACTTATTTGAGAAGTTGCTGACGAAATCTCAGCACAAGAAGTTCATGTGGCATTTTCCAACTTACGTCATCTTTGGTGTAGATTTGAAAGCCGGCTATCGATCAAATGACGTATGCGCTGCTTAGCAGTTCGTTGTATCCTCGTTTAAGACTATGAGGCTTATTCATTGGAAGTGGAAGGTATGATATGACTAGCTGTCTTTGTCCACAGATGTTTGCGTTCTATCTTGCGTATTAAGTGGTACAGTATGGTGAGTAATATTGCGACTAGGTGTAGAGTTAGATAAGGAAGCTAAGTCAATCTATGAGACTGCAAAGTTACATCGATTGAGTTGGCTAAGACATGTGTTACGCATGGCGAACCATCGTCTTCTCTCGACAAGAAATCTTGACTGACATTGGATTATGTTGGATAGGGCCTAGGGACGGTCAGACCGAAACCTGTGATCAGTCCGTAAAGTATTTGACAGTTGGTTTAAACCGTGTACTGAAGTGTAGACTTCCTGGTTGGGGTCATCGTGGTGCTAAGAACTGATTACTGGAGACTGTTGGTGATATAACTCAAAATCGTTCTCAATGACTGGTGCCGATTTATTCACTCTCTGTGATCCCGCATCTTCACTGAACCGTCATGTTTTTCCGTGTTCCTATCCTCTTGCTTGCCATTTCTGCTTATCACAGAATATACACATTTGATCATAAGGGAATGAAAAGACAGCTGCAGAGAAGAAAATTTTCTTTTCGACGAAATCATCAACCAGGTTGTATATTCGTGCATTTATAATAAATGGGTGGGAAAGTTCCAGAGTAATTTCTGGTCAAGGGTCAGATTAGTAAAATTACAATTACGAATTAAAATGCCATAATAAACAGGGGGACAGATAAAGCTCAGACAAAGTAGCATCCTATTTACTGAGAAGATTGACATTGATTGTGCAATTAGGGGTTAGAAATGTAGAAATAACAAAATAAATAGACAGGATGTTTGAATAAAAAATATAGTGGGATCATAGCTAATGTGACAAATAATTGTTTATGAAATCAGGGATTAAATATGTAGAAATGATAAAATGACAAAATAGACAGGAAGTTCGGATGTGAAAAACTTAAAAAATAACATGAATAAACAGGAAGTTTGGATAAGAAAGTCAATGGGATAGTCACTAATAAAAGAATTAGCTGTTTATGATGGCCACTGCAGGGACAAGGATTGGACGTATTTCTTTTGGATACATAGCGTGGGTTTGAGCTTTTGGATGGCTAGTGCCTCGGCTATGCCCAGATGTCCTGATTTTACTCCCTTTTTGCTTATAATAATAGTAATAATTTTTTAATCTATTCTCTTATTCACATTTGTGTGCTGCATGTAGTATAGCTACTTCAACTGCTGCACTTCTATGCCAAGTTCTGTGTTGAAATTCCGTCACTTAGAATGTAGAGTAAATAAGTGTAAAAGATTACGGGTTTTCTGTCAACTTGAATCCATGAAATTCAATTCATTATCTGCATTGTAGTTCTGGTTTTATTTATAGGTTGTTTTCTTCACTGATTCGATGACTTCACCTTACAGCTTGTGCTTATATCTTCACTTATTTTTCCATATTAGTTTGTTTATTAGATATATCACACAGTCAGTGAAACAGTATTATTTACTGGATGACAAAGTTTCGAACACATTTCATTATTGTTCATAATCATTTCATCAATCATAATCACACACGACTTCGAAACTTGAGTTTTATAGTTTTCTCTCTTCTCTCCTATTTGTCTTCTTTGGGGTAGTAGAATTTTCCAGATATCTGGGAGAACAGGTGTTGAATCATTCCTGTTACACGTATTCACCCTCAGTTAATTCGATAAATAAAGCTTTCGTTGTCAATCTCTCCCTCCACCATGTTAGTTGCATTACATTTTAAAACTGTCATCTTATCCCATCCATCCTATGCTGTATGGTTGTGTGTAATTGCATGTAATGTGTGCTATAGCTGAACTATTCTCTAGATTTCTTATCTTATTCGAGTTAACTAATCTAGATTTTGCTAGGTTTTTATGCTCGACTGGTCTGACTGCCCCTGTTCTACTAGTTTGACCTATGTATATGACTTGACAATCATTGCAGGGTATTAGATAAACTAAATTGTTTTGTTTTAAAGGCTTCACAGGATCCACCATTTAATCGACAAAGCTTGTTTCTAATTGAGTTTGTGATTGGTTTGAACACTAGCCACTTTTATTCCTGCCTTGTTAAGAATTCTTCGCAGTAAGGTTTCCGAGGTTCCTACCTTGTATGGAATTACTACTGTGATGATTTCAATTCCTTATTGTTAGTGTTGTCACTATCCTGTGCATGTTTGACATGCATGTCATCATTAATATTACTATTATTATTATTACATATATATTGATTTATTTTTATATTCCATTTCAGATTTAGATGATCTCTCCGTCTGTCAGCTTCCCTTGAGAATGGCTGATTATTGGAAAAGTAATCCTAAAAAATACTGTGATTTATGTAAATGTTGGATTGCTGACAATAAAATCGTAAGTCGTTATTCAATAATAATAATAATCATAATTATTATTTCTTCAATTTTTCTTTGAGTAGAGCATTCAAAATCATGAGAATGGTATGCGTCATAAAGCCAGTGTAGCAAAGAAGGTGAACGATTTAACTCGTAGCAACAATGATGCTGAAATAGAGAAGCGAAAACTGGAAGCTTGTCTACAACAAATAAATGATGTATTTAGCGTGTTTATTTCTTCTCATAATTTTTTTGTTTTCTTCCTGAATATTAGAGTGCTCATATCAGCATGATGAAAGATTTGGAAAGAGATCCGTCATTGGCAAAACAATACGGAATTGAATTAGCTAGTAATTACTTTTCTGTATATACTTATTCATAAAAATCAGAAGAAATCAAGGCTAATAATAATAATAATGAAGAAACTTTAAGTAAAACAGAGAAATCACTTCCTGCTAAATCTCGGCCTGATCCACCGAAACCAGAGAATATTTGGCGAGAATCAATCACTCCAGATGGTAAACATTATTACTGGAATGCAGTCACTCGTGTTACTCAATGGACGCGACCGGATGGTATTATAGAACCGGATAATCGGACGGTGAAACAAGAAAAGGATAGATTAAAAGATTTTGTCTTTAATCGTCTTGTGGAGTTAAGTGAATCTGGATCGAAAGGAGCAAATGAAGCAGTACTACAGGCATTCAATGCTTCTGTAGAAGATGATATATCAACTACTACTGCTGTAGTAGAAAAGCCTACAGTTGACAATCATAATGAAAGGCCTAGCACACCAGAACCTCCTAGGCCTGTTGAATTTCGTGGTCCACGGATTGATTTGCTTGGCCCTTGGGTTGCTTGTGAGGATGTGTAAGTAATGTTTGACTTTTTTTGTGTCAATTGTCTTGTGTCGATGGTATAACATTATAACTTTTGTAGAGCTGTAGATCATTAATGTAGGCATTCGTCAACTTAGTCCGAGAGTTTGGGCCTCGTCCAGCTGCCAGTTTTTGGGTGGTTAGGTAGCACCATCACTCCTCATTGTCAGGAGTGTATATGTGTGTGTGCCTGTGCGCAAGTAGTTACTGGGTAACATTTCATTCATCTCTCTGTAGCATTAATAAATCTTTTAAACTGACTAGAGTAATAGACTTGACACTTTACAATATGTTACAATTATGTTACAATACTGAACGGATTTATTCTGCATCTCTTTACATAGTTTGTGATGCGTCATTTCAACTAACCTTGTTAAAATATAATTCTTTTTCAAAATCATTCATTATGTTCCAAGTTAGATCACGGACTATTTTCAGTTAGAGAACCATTGAAAAGCAGGGAGCATTGGGCAGCTATTTCGTCCTAGTTTGGGACTCTTCAACAGTACACACCCACCGGTGTTCAAGTGACACCAGTCTGTGATCTAACTTGACACAAATCAAGTCCTCACAAACCAACTCTTTTTTTATTTCTTTACGTTCCCAGTGGAACATAGGGTGGCTTCAAGCTAGTAGCTTGAAGTTTTGGTAGAAGTTTTGTTTATTTTTACGGGATGGGGTTGCTAGCCTCACGTAGACCAACCTCCCCTCTTCACCAGTCTTATTACTAGCTTAGCGAGGGAGGTAAAGGAGTGTGGCGTCGGTGGCTGGGGATCGAAACCCAAACCAGCTTCGTGGTTGGTGAGTATTCTACTGCTGTGCCACCGACGCGCTAAATCACGAATTGGTAAAAGTTAAAATTCATGGACTGGCCATTGAATCGGGTCCCAGTGGCTGAATGGTATACGAGCTCGCTTTCCTTGTAACCGGAAGGCTCTGAGAGGGCGAAAGCGGATGCCCGGTGCTCTTCACCGGGTTGACTGTCCATTGGATGACAGTCTAGGGGAGATGGCTAAACCCTGATTCCAAACCTCCAATGACTGGCGTATGAAGCTCACTGGAGCTCACCGGCAGACGTATGGACAAAGGGCTTGTTGGATGTCCTGGATGTCTGGCCCCATTCAAAAAGGCGTATGAACCGAACTCCGGTCACCGGCTGCCAATGGATAGTGGACTCCCTACTCCACTCCTACTGCCTTGTAGGTCACACTTGGTTGTGTAAAGGCTAGAGCTGCACTCTCAAACAAAAGGCCGAGCGATTCTGGGGACATCACTCGTACCAAATTCCCATGAAACTTCATGAATCCATGAAGCCGGCTCATCCTCCCGTAGGAGATAGCCGAAGTAAAGAAAAGAAGAAGAAGGAAGGCTCTGGGTCCAAACCCCAGTGGGTGGGTACTGCCGACGATTATCACTGGTGAGTAAATTTGACGAATGCGAATAACCATCTAAGCGTGATATAGAAACTGAAAAGTTGTAAGTTGGCTTATGTTTTGAACGTAAGTTAACTAATTTGATTATAATCTATTTTTCATGTAATGGGGGCCGAAATTGATACTCAGTGTTAATTAAAACTAGTGATGGGTATGGAGTGAAGATAAGGTTTGGCGGGCAAGTGTTCAAAAATGCTCTGTTTGAAAGGAAGTTTAGGACTCTCTACTGGTATGCTATAAATGTCACTTGTTGGATAGTTGGAGGTAATCACCAGATAGCCTTGCTTGACCTAGGTTTCATACTAGTTGGCAATCACCGGTCAGCAAGGCAGGCGTATCTGCAACCTTGAAGGGACTCATGTCCTTTCTGAGATTCGAACTCACGTCACCCATTGCTGCCTGAAGTCAGAGACGTTGCCACTGATCTATTAGAGGTCAGTCTGCATCGAAGAAAGGAATAGGCAAATTACACTAGTTACTGACTAGTGTCTAATCAAAAATATCCAAAACATTCCTACAGGAGGTCAATCGCGAGCCCGAGTAGCTCAGTGGCAACGTCTCTGACTTCAGGTCGGACTGGGTGACGCGGGTTCGATTCTCAGAAGGGACATGAGTTCCTTCAAGATTGCAGATACGCCTTGCTGATCGTGGTGAGTGCGATAAGCACGAAACCTAGGTCTGATGCTTCCTACCAATTGCTTCCGACCATTTAATCTCAACAACTGAAAGTGCACCGTGATGACGAGCTACCGAGAATGGTGGCCACATTACAAAACTTGACTGATAGAATTCAGTCCGCACCAATCAAAGGACCAGACACATTACACTAGTTACTGCCTAGTGTCCAATCAAACAAAACATAGGGTCTCAGTAGCACATCCCCACTCCACTTTGTTCTCTGCAGTTCTTTTTTTAGATGGCTCCATGATCATCCACCAACCTTTATATCCACCTCACTACACGTTCTCCTTCATGTCACCTTTGAAGCCAAGCCCAACTCATCGCTTGTTTCCGATCCGACTTTCACTCGAGTGCCTGACTAGTGCATGATATCGTTGCTTAGTGTGCACAGTTTTATGATCTACTGGTCAACCTTATGTCTATCTGAAAAGACAGAAATTTAAACGCCTCAATCTTTGTTATCTAAAAGTTCACATCAGTTTATATTTATTTCGTTGTAATTAAGACTATGAGAAGTAATTCCTCATATTTTTTTTACTTTACTTTTCTTTTCCCTTTTTTAAAGTCCTAAACCAAAATTACCGAAACTTGATCTTCCTGTCACTACCAATAATGTTGTCTATTCACAGAATCCAGAACTCAATGAAAAATTATCTGTAATAGCACATTTAGAAGAAGCAACAGAAAAATCTATTGAAAATGCATCATTATTCAATCCAGTAGAAAAAGTAATTCATCCTGGAAGTTGTCTTGGCGGAGGCGGCGGCAGTTCTAAGAAAAGCGAAGACGACAATTCTTGTAAAGTTGAACAGTCAAGCAGTAGTAATCCTGCTCGTATTGTATTTAGACGACGTCAGCCTGGCAGTAATCGATCTATACGTGCACCACAAAGCGATGATTAGTGATGATGTTGTTTCGTGTAAATTAATTATTTGAAATAAACGCATCTGTTGTACATATTAAAATGTAATAATAATAATATAATTATAATTCATGCGTCAAAAGAGCCTAATAAACCGTGTTTTCTTAATCATATTGTAATGACAGAAGACAAGGGTCAGGCAACATATCGTTTATTGAGAAAATCAACAGATATTTATAGATTTTTATGTACATTATTATCAGCGTTATTGTTAGCAGAGAGGTAACGTCTTCTGATTGGTTGTTTTCTTGCTCAAGGTTATTCTGTCATCTCTTTGTGGCCGTTTCTTTGAAGGTCCATATATCTGCGAATCGTATCCGCCCACGCTAAGTCTGCTGTGATTGGTTGTTGGGTTGCTCAAGGTTAAGCTTTGCTATTGTTTGTTTTCATGACCACGATTTGGGACGTAAACAATTGACGTAAATTGGTGTCTACCAGTATTGGCTAGCAGACAGCTCTCACCACAGTAATAGTGTATTCTATTGAGCCTTTTCAATTTCTTTGAGTTCTAAGTGGAATATAAGATTTCAAGCTTTCGAGTTTCAGTAGTACTTGTGTTGTTTTCACGGGGTGGTGGGGTTGATAGCCTCACACATAACGTCTTTCCTCTTTTCCGGGCTCACTGTAAGTTAAGTGAAGTGTAGGAGTATATCAGACAAGAATTGAATCCCGGAACACGTCGGTGAGCATTTCGCTTTGTCCTCCTTTATGGCTGCGAGGCATGACCATTAAAGGTGGAAGACATGAAAGGGCTGGCTAGCTGTCTTTGATCATAGGTGTCTGCGTTCTATTTCCTGTATTTATTGGTATAATGTAGTCAGCGATATTGCAGTTAGTCTTTTGTCGAGTGCTAGGTAAGCAGGGAAATCAATCGTCGAGGCTGTAAAGTTACATAGATTGAGATGGTTTGGAAATGTGTTACACATGCCTAACCGCTGCCTCCCTCGATGGGCAGTATCAGCTGACAAAGGGTCGAATTGGGATGTCACTTGATGGTTTTCCCAGAGTATGGCCAACCCACCTACCTCCATTTCTTTCTGCATATTTTTCGCACAATTGGTTCCTTCTGGGTTGGTTCGCTTCCAGTGATCCTTGCTCGTTGTCATTTCTGGCGATCTGATCTTGATTAGTATTGAGCGAAGAAAGATGTTGGTGAAGGTCTGTAGTTTGTTCGAAGTGCTCTTCGTGACGCGGCGCCAAGTCTCTGATCCGTATAGTAAGTAGCACAGATTTCACATTTGAGTTGAAAATCCAGATCTTATTTTTATGCTGAATAGTGCTGTTGATCTCCACACAGACTTGAGTGTGATAAAAGCTTGACTGGCTTTCCCAATCCTCACTGCTTTCATATCCTTATCAGTTCCTTCCACCTGTATTTGAAACGAGGCTTCCCAGTTAGGTAGATAGTTAAAGGAGGTTGCTTCTTTCAGATTTCTCCCATTTATGTTGACTAATAGACTAACTACAATTAGTATATCCTTTGAAATTTTGTTATTACAAAGAAATTTAGATAGATACAACCATTTAAACAAAAAACAACTATACTTTAAACTGCACCCTGAAGTGAAAATTACTAGTTATTGCCTGGGATCTGTCGTTTAAGTTCAATTACGCATAAATACAATAAGATTGTTTAAAGTTGATATCGTAACTTCTTTTGTCTTGTGTTCTTAAGTGATGTACTTTTGAAAACTGTGTGAAGTCAACGTACTGTCTATTAATTTTTTTCAAGTGTTGGTTTGTAGGGATTTGATTGGATACAGGATTTTCATCATGAGCTGACATTAGTTAGAGAACCATTGGAAAACCTGGGAGTACTGGACAGCTGTTTCGTCCTAGTTTGGGACTCTTCACCAGTACACACCCACCGGGGTTCAAACCCAGGACCTTCTGGTTACAAGGCGAGCTCGTGTACCATTAAGCCACTGGGACCCGATCCAATAGCCAGCCCATGAATTCTAACTTCTGCCAATTCACGACATAGCGTGACCCCTAGCCAATGTCTTCGGTGAGTATTTGTCCTCACACCCGACCTGCTGCACCCTACTGGTCACGACTTCTCACTAGAACCCAAGGTAACTACCTACCTGAATAGGGCAAGTCGCTAGTGAGCATCTCATTGATATTCAAGTGTTGGTTTGTAGGGATTTTTATATGTTAATAATACCGATCTTATAACGAACAAGTGTTTCAACCCACTTTGATTGGACATTATGAAGTAACTAATATCAGGCGTCTATTTTGTATTTTTGTGCAGGCCAAATTCTGTCAGTCAAGTTGACATTGTCGTCATCATGCTAGATGGCTTACACTCTGAATTGTTGTTAGATAATGACCATATTTCAAATTTAAATGGGAGAATTCAGCCTGCCCCAAAACGAAGAATTAGACGCCCGAGAATAGTTACAACCTAGTGTGTTCATTATAGTCCTACATGAAGTCAATCGCAAGCCCGAATAGCTGAGTGGTAACGTTTCATATTAGTTTGTTTATTAGATATATCACACAGTCAGTGAAACAGTATTATAGGTACTGGATGACAAAGTTTCGAACACAATTTATTGTTCATAATTATATCAATTGTAATCACATGACTTTGAAACTTGAGTTTTATAGTTTTCTTTGTTCTCTCCTATTTGTCGTCGTTGGGGTAATAGAATTTTCCAGATGTCGGGGACAGGTGATGAATCATTCCTATTACATGTATTCACTGTCATTTGATTTGATAAACAAAGCTTCTGTTATCAATCTCTCCCTCCACCTTGTGACATTAGATTTTGTAACTGTCATCTTATCCCATCCATTATATTGTATGGTTGTGTGTAATTGCATTTAGTGAGTGCTATAGCCGAACTATTCTCTAGATTTCTTATCTTATTCGGGTCAACCAATCTAGATTTTGCTAAATTTTTACGTTCAGCTACTCTGACTGCCCCTGTTCTACTAGTTTGACCTATGTATTTGACCTGACAATCATTTTGGTAGGGTATTAGATTGACTAAATTGTTTTGTTCTAAAGGCTCTACAGGATCCTTTAGCCGACAAAGCTTGTTTCCAATTGAGTTTGTGGTTGGTTTGGATGCCAGCCACTTTTAATCCTGCATTGTTAAGAATTCTCCGCCGTAAGGTGGTTTCTGAGATTCCTTCCTTGTATGGAATTACTACTGATGATTTAGATTCCTTATTATTGGTGTCGTCATTAATATTATTATTGTCACTATCACTACTATCATTATTTATTTTATTTTTACATTTTCCTACATATTTCCTGACTAATTTATCCGGGTAATTATTAAGTTTCAAGGCTTCTTCTATGTGTATCAGTTCCTGTTTTAGATTTTCCTTGGTACTACTTAGTTTCTGTGCTCTGTCATTTAAACATTTCACCAATCCTATTTTTACTGACATAGGATGGGATGACTGGAAGTCCAAATATCTGTTTGAGTGTGAGTTTCCTGTAAACACACTAGTGTGTTTAACTTCCCATCTTCTTTCCTCTTTACGTTGCAATCTAACATTGGGAGCTCTCCTTCCTGATTTTTCAATTCATAAGTGAATTGAATTTCTTCAACCTTGGAGTGGTAACGTTTCTGACTGCCGGCAGGACTGAATGACGCGCGTTCGAATCTCAGAAGGGAAACAAATTTCCCCAAGGCTGCAGATATGCCTTGCTGACTGGTAAGTGCCATAGAGCACAGAACCTAGGTAAAAAGCTTTCTGCTGATTGCCTCCAACCATCTGACGATATTTCAGCTCAGTTGCATGGTTGCCAAACCCTTCTTCATTCTTTTTAGTACGCATTTGATCAGAGTGTATTTTCCTGTTCTCTTGAATGGTTTGCAGATATCTTCAAAAGAGAATCACATCTTTTCGAAGTTAGGCCACAAACTGACGTTAATAAGAGAGCTTTCGAAAACCAGAGAATACTGGACAGCTGTTTCACCCTAGTTTGGGACTCTTCAACAGTAGGTATTTACGATCCGACCAAGGATCTGACTCAGTATCTTAAGGTTAGAAGGCGAACGCGTTGACTATTCATCTACTAAGACAAAATCCACAAGTGAGCTTTTAGATTTCTCCACCAATTTATAAATCATCTCTCCTGATGACCTTGAACACGACTGGTTGTTTTGCGTGTTTTCACACCCTCTAGGCTGCTACCTGTACTGGTACCGATTGTTTCCTTGATCTGAAGGTTGATCTTTTGTGTATGAGATTTCCTTCTTATCGATTGGTAAATGTTCTCTATGTCATGACTCACTGCAGCACTCCTACCTTAAGGAAAATCGAAGGAAATTATCTCATGGACTTCTTCCAAAAAGATGGACAACCATGGAACTTCATCAAAATACATCTAGCCCCAAGCCAATTGACGAGACCAAATGTCCCCAAGGAAAGCACAAAGAAAATCGCCCTGCCATATCATAAAGGACACCTCAGAAATCACTGCAAGACTTATCAAACCTTTAGGAATTGATGTCGCACACAAACGAACAAAATCACTTCACATTCAGCTCTGTGTCAACCAAAAGACTCAACAATGAAAGAAGATAAAACAAACATCGTCTTCAAAATAAATTGTAACAACTGCGAAAAATACTACATTGGTCAAAGTGGACGTCCTCTTCGTCTTCGTATCAATGAACATAAGCTAGCCGTCAAAAGACATGACATCCATGCCCTCCCTGATATCGTTGCATACAGACAACCATGGACATCAATTCGACTGGGACAACCAACGTTCAAATATTAGACAGAGGAAACACCAACAATGCTAGCCAGAGAATTTTTAGAAGACCGTGTGGTTTTCCAGTGAATCGTCAATTAATAGACACATTGACATAGATAAAATTTGTTAATCGATAAGAAGGAAATCTCACACAAAAAGGGCGAAACTTCAGGTGAAGGAAACAATCAATGCCAGTACCAATACAAGTAGCAGCCTAGAAGGTGTGAAAACACACAAACACAACCAAAGAGTTACGTTCAAGGTGTTCACCAGGAGAGATGACTGATAAACTCGTGGAGAAATCTAAAAAGAGCTCACTTCCATCAAATTAAAGTGTATGCTCTGAAGATATTGCCTAGTAGGGCAATGAAAGCTTCACAGCTAAACCATCCAGCTAGATCAGAGAACACAACTACATCAAAATGATCCACCTGAGCTACAAATCTTCTGCATCATATCTAAATCCTATTGCATATGAACTCTACCTTTCGCCAGTTCGCAAACTTTCAAGTCTCACGGAAGATGATTTGAATGTTTGTTATTGAAAGGTGTGCGCCCGGGAGGAGACACCAGCTCAGAGTGATCTTATGAAGACTTGATAAATGAGTCAATTATATAATTCAGTACAACTGGTAGATCTATGAGTAATCTTGATCTTGTTAAACAATTAGAAATGAACTATTTGATGATAAGTTGTAGTTGGTTGGGCAAATAAACACCAGGACATAGTATGAAATACAAGTTATAGAGGAGATAAGAGATTATGAGAATTTGTGTGGCTAACTGGAGAGAACCGCAGAGGATAGAACAAAATGGAGATTTGGTCTGTTTGAAGCCCTATGTTCTACTCGGACGTGATATCTGGCTGGTTATTGACCAAAGGGGGTGTATACTGCTCAGCAGTCCGCTCCTTCCTCCCTTACGGCCGTGAGACAAGGCCGTTAAAGTTGGAATACATGAAAAAGCTAGCTGGTTGGCTGTTTTTGGACAAAAGTGTCTACGTTCTATCTCCCGTCTTAGGTGGTGGTTTAATAGGTTAGTGAGCATCATTGACGTTAGGCATAGGTCGAGTGCTAGGTAGGTGTGAGGGGAAATCAATCGATAAGGTTATGAAGTTACATTGGTTAAGATGGTTAGGACATGTGGTACGTACACATGTCCAGCCATCGACCTCCTCTATCAAGGTCAATATCAGCTGACTGACATAGGATGGATCAGATTGGAAAAGAGCTAGCACGTGGTGGTCAAACCAAAATATGGCTTCATCAGTCAATAAAATCCACAACAGTTAATTTAAGCCAGCCAGTCAAGTAGGGAAGTGTAGACTTCGGGGCGGTAAATCCAATACAGCCTGGAGATATCTAGTGATACAGCTCACAATCGTTCTCAATGGCTCGGCACAGATGCATCCACTCCTCGTGATTTGTCATATCCAATTAAATTCTATTGTTCTTCCATATTACTATTCTTTTTGCCTCACTGTCTTTTGAATCTCTCTCTTTTCCTGCTTTATGTGCTACATGGAAGGAGTGTGGGAACTGGAACTTTCGTACGTCTGTGCAAAGTTCTACACTGAAACCAGTCCGTCAGTCAGTCAATAATAAAGACTATACCTATCCCGGAAATCAAATACATGCTGTTCACTTTTATTTTATTCCTTTACGTTCCCAGTGGAATATAGGGGGCTTCGAGCTAGAAGCTTGACGTTTCGATAACAGTGGTGTTTATTTTTTACAGGATGGGGTCGCTAGCTAGCCACATGCCCAACCTTTCCTCCTCTTTTCCAGTCTTATTACTGGCTTAGCGAGGGAGGTAACTTACTTTAATTTACTTCGGCTATCTCCTACGCGAGGATGAGCCGGCTTCATGAACATCTCGAATCATGGTGAGAGTCGTTTGTGAGAGAGTTCATGAAGTTTCATGGGAATTTGGTATGAGTGATGTCCCCAGAATCGCTCGGCCTTTTGTTTGAGAGTGCAGCTCTAGCCTTTACACAACCAAGTGTGACCTACAAGGCAGTAGGAGTGGAGTAGGGAGTCCACTATCCATTGGCAGCCGGTGACCGGAGTTCGGTTCATACGCCTTTTTGAATGGGGCCAGACATTCAGGACATCCAACAAGCCCTTTGTCCATACGTCTGCCGGTGAGCTCCAGTGAGCTTCATACGCCAGTCGTTGGAGGTTTGGAATCAGGGTTTAGCCATCTCCCCTAGACTGTCATCCAATGGACAGTCAACCCGGTGAAGAGCGCCGGGCATCCGCTTTCGCCCTCTCACTTTGGTGAAAAACACCTCCGCCACGTGAAGGCAGTGAGTAGGACATCCTCAGGAGAGGCTATGTAAGACGCCCGGTCATAAGGGAGCATTTCAAGAGGTGTGTGGAGGAGTGGCCAACTCGCAGCGCAAGGCACCCACTCCCAACCATCCTGAGGCTTTGGAGGCAGGTAAAGGAGTGGGCCTGTCGGGACCCAAACCCCGGACCACCTGCGTGGTCAGTGAGCATTCTACCACTGTGTCATAGACACATTTTAATGAGCGGATATTTGTCACTGTATGTAATGACATAACAGAAAAGAAAGCTATAAAGTTTTCGAATTATAAATGCATCATAATATATATGTATATATTTATATATTTCTTTTGAAGAAACAAGCACAATAAGAATGAAATGACTTTTAGAAATACAAAAAAATATCTCATATATACTTGCGCGAATTAAAGTAATATAAATGTCGAAATCTTTTATTGAAATGCAATTGTTCTCTGTGTAATGCAAAATCTGTCTTCAAAAGTGATTTTTTTATTGGGTTAGATGATTAACTTGGTTTTCCTTTTGTGGATGAGTTTGTGGCATACTGACTGACTGATCCTGTGGTGAAATACTCCTGAGAAGAAAATTGCTTCTTTGATGTATATATATATATATATATCCGTCTACAATAGCTACTATTACTAATGATGATATTAATAATTGATAAGAATCGTGATAGTCGAAGGGGGGGGGTTGATTGTGGGGTGTGGGGAAGATTGGAGGTGCTGGAATCATAAATTATATGAAGGCAGTGCTTCTGTGTTGTGATGAACCCTGGAAAAGAGAACAGGAAAATTTGAAGCATTATATATATATATATATATATATATATATATAAGTGACAGAGACAATGTTAAGCGCGAAACCTATGACTTGCTTTGTTGTTAATAATCATAATTTCAGGCTCTTTCATTTCTCTCTTATTTTGTATTCTATAGTGAACTCCTTCATAAACATACTTAGCTACCTAAATTATTAACATTGGCTTACTTTTATTTTGTACTTTACTATATTCCTTCTTTTGTGTATCCACTGGTTCCGACTATATTAGCACTATGAGCATAACAAAAGTGTCCTGTCATTAACCATCATGTAATTATTAGTTTTGTGGTTGTTTTTTCTTATTTTCTATACTTTTTGACAATATTTAACTGACAATCATTGGTTATCAACGCCATTGTCACCACCTCAAAATTTTGTATTATACAGGATTACTCACACTACCACTACAAACACCACATTAGACCTGACAATAAAAACAAAACAGTCAACCCTGAAATGTTATTTTATGATTGTTTAGTTTTGTTTCAACCAAATTACCTGATCTTCTTGGCGATAAACATTCTTAAATATCATTTCATAACTTCTTGGATGACTATAGCTTTACTGTCACCATGCATAGTCATATCATAGCTTCCACTACCCAATACTGAGATATTATTAGATGCTGTTTATTTTTATTTCTACTTCTTGGTATTTTTTTTCGCATTGTTTAAATTATTTTTGTGTTTTTGTGTGTGTTTTTTTGGTTTTTGTTGTCTTTATATTTATTTTTTGAAATACTCTTTTTAAACGGTGGATAAAATTAGATGCAAATATTGTAGATATGTGCTGAAAATTCCACACTGTACCACTAGTACTGTTTCTGACATAAAACAAATTATTATTATTAAATATATACTTGAAAAAAATAGTATTGTCATAGCTGAAAAGTGATACATGTTACGCCAAACACAAAAAGGGGACAGGAATACGAGAGTCGAACTTAAGCCCTGTGGTGTCAGATGACCAGAAAAGATAAGTCAGTCAGTCAGTCAGGATAAGGAACTCTGGCGACAAAATAACCAAGAGCCTAATGTCAAACAGTTATAAAGCAGCAAATGGATATACAACAACAACAGCAGCAACATCCAGCACCAATCACCATCAACGGGAGGGATTTGAAAGAGGTTACTTAATTCACTTATCTGGAGAGCATTGTCTCAACTACAGGAGGAACCGACGAGGATGTCAAATCGGGAAGGCGAGAAACACATTCATCAACCTGAAACCAATCTGGAAATCTTCGTCACTCAGCCTGCATCAACAACAAAGTGATTCGGATTTTCAATAAAAACGTCAAGTCAGTCAGTTCTTCTATACGGATGGATCAGAAACTTGGCCAGTGTGTCACAAAGAATATTTCAAACAGCCTGTTGCAGACCTTTATCAACAACTGTCTTCGCTCAATACTGAAGATCAGATGGCCGGAAAGAATCACCAACAAGAAACTATGGGAACAAACAAAACAAGAACCAATCGCCCAACAAATATGCAGGAGAAAGTGGAGATGGATTTGACACTCACTGAGGAGGCCGTTGGGTGAAATCGCGCGTCAGGCCAGTGCTCGAGTGGAACCCGAAAGGGAAGCGGCGAGTGGGACGTCCAAGGGTGACATGGAGGAGATCGTGTGAAGAGGAGCTGAAACAGTATGGACTAACATAGATGCAGGTGAAAAGTACAGCAGAAGAGAGAAGCAAGTGGAGACGTGCATTTGAAGCCCTATGTTCCACTAGGAACCCAAGGAAACAATAATAATAATAAATGGATATGCATTGAGTGGAGTCACGCATGAGACAGTAGAGTGGAATTAGAATAGGCAACGATGAGATAGGCATCCGAGGGTGATGTGGAGGAGATCGTGTGTAGAAGAGATGCAAGGTTGTACGCAGTCGTGGTAGCGAATAAAACAGTACTGTAGAAAAGAAAATGAAGTGGAGATGTGCAGCTGAGAATAATAAAAGTATTCACCAACTGATAGTGACTGACTAACTGGTTTCAACAGAGAGCTGTGCACCGAATTGCAGCAGTTCGAGTCGCCACACTCCCTCCTTGTAGCACACAAAGCAAGAGAAGAAAGTAAAAAGAAACGCAAAATAGACACAGTAAACAGAGATATGAGGCAAAAAGAATAGTAATATCGAAGAAAAATATAGTTTTATTGGATATTCTAAGTCACAAGGAGTGGATGCATCTAACTCCGCCAGCCTTTGAGAACGATTTTGAGCCATATCACCAATTGTCTCCAGTCTCCATTGGTTTTTACCATCTCGAGGACCCAAACCAGTCAGGAAGCCCACACTTCCCTAAGTGGCTGGCTGACTGGCTTAAACTAACTGTTGTGGATTTCATTGACTGATGAAGCCATGTTTTGGTTTGACCACCACGTGCTAGCTCTTTTCCAACCTTATCCATCCCATGTCAGCTAACATCGCTCATCGAGGAAGGCGGTGGCTGGACATGTGCACGTAACACATGTCCTAACCATCTCAATCAATGTAACTTCATTACCTCGTCGATTGATTTTCCCTCCTTACCTAATACTCGATCTATGCCTAAATTCAATATTGCCCACTAACCTATTATACAACCACCTAACATGGGAGATAGAACTCAGACACCTATGATCAAAGACAGCCAACCAGCTAGCCTTTTAATGTCTTCCACTCTCAATGGCCATATCTCGTATCCATAAAGGAGGACAGAGTGGACTTCTGAGCAGTATACACATCCTTTAGTCGATAGCCTGACATTACGTCTACGCCAGTGATGGTGTAAACTGGCATATGGTGAGATTTCGTCAGTGATCAACCTGTTGCGGCTGATGCAACTTCCCAAATAACTGAGGTGGTCAACACGTTCATGAACCAATTCACTCTCTTTTTCTAAGCCAGGAGTGAGTCAGTATAGTCCAGTCAACAGGATCTGTAAGCCGTGATGAGTGTGACTGAAATTTTCGCGTTTTGGTATAGTTGATTTAGCGCAGCGAGAGTTGCGTAAAACTATACCTTAAAATGCTGACGAAGAACTAGATTGAACGCTGAAATTGTATGGTCTTAGGTATCTACCTGGCTTTGATTTGAAAATGTTCTATTAAGATATTGTCCAGCTTTGACGAATTTCCACTAGGTTCATAACTAGTGCCATCTTCTAATTTTACAATCAACCTGACACTTCCTATGGTGTATGGCAGATTTCAATCGAATTTCCCTTGAGTAAACACAGAGATGGGATGGAGCGTTGCATTTTTCACTTGTAATAACTTGGTAATTGCTTAGGTTCCTTCCCCTTGTGATGATGCTGGGTAGTTTCTATTTTTGTCCCGCTCAACATGAAGGTGGTCAACAGATTCTAGCCAATAAATGCTGGTGTATTATATGATTTAATCTCACAATATCGATTCTGAGAGTTCATTGGGTGTTCATTTCGATCCCTTCCTTATTATGTTTATCCCACCTGACCAGAAACATTTTGCATATACTAACTTCATTGTTGGCACCAATAGCAGTCAGCCATTCGCATTCCCCATATATTGGCAATCGATAGTCAGTCTTTCCACCTCGTTTTGTATTGGAGTAGTTGGCACGATACAGGCTGATGGAGGGGTGGTAATCTTGTGAACTAGCTGCCTGATTCCTATGGGACCAGCCTATCGCCGTTTCTTTCTTCAATTTTTAATAAATCTCTTGTGTGTCCTTGATTGTCTGCCCCCTCCGGGCCACACCACCATAGTGTAATGGAGGCATGAAGATGCATTGTTTGCTGCTATCACAAGATTCAAGATCAACTCTCGCGGCATCGAATCTACCCGTTAACCTTATTTTTGATTTCATACCAGTGCCAGAGCATGACAGCAGGAAGAAATGGAGATGAATTGGCGGTACTCTGAGATGACCATTGAATAAAATCACGCGAACAGGAAGGTATTCAAATGGGAATAGGCGATTTGGACTTGTCTCCGAAGATGACATCAAAAGGGATCGTGTGAGAAGGAAGCGAAAGCTTGCAGACAGTCATGAAGTCAGCTGTGAAAGTGATAACAAAGAAACTAGTGAAATGTTAACGTGTTGGATGAAGTCGTATGTTCAATTTGGTACTTAAACACTGACAGTGATGTATTTCTTTGTTAGATGTTCATGAATGATCCTCATCCAAGTATAAACGATAGAACAAAAGAACCAAGTAGTTGAGTGAAGAAGCCCAATTCGGCGAACTCATCTTCTATAACTGTACAACCTCATTTGTATTCAACGTCCTTCGCAAAAGGGAAGGTAGTTACAAAAGAGATGAAATGTTATAAACAAGATCGGTAATATTATTAATCAATTCATAAGAGAAGTTGGATAATGGGGATGGAGTTACGTAATCAAGTGCACTGTTGAATCAATGAGTCGTGGGATAGGTTGCACACGGAGATAAAGGAAATGTGGCATTACGTAGGAGCTCGAAATAACTGAAAAGTTACTATTATTATGATTTTAGAAGTAGTTGAAGAGTTTTCTTCTGTATACGAAACTCTAGTTTCTCTATCTGGATGGCTAGAGCACCAATAATGCAAAGGAGACAAAAGCGTATTGCCTTTGGTAGGTTGTTCTCCACTTCGAAGGAAAAAGCGGTTAGGACAGAGTTTCAGTATTGACTTGCTGTTCAATCATTACACTCCCTATGGAGCAGCTACTACCTACCATGCGAACCCTTTTAAACAAAAATGGCGTTGAACGACGAATATATCTGATTCCAGAGAAAGGGGTAAACTGACATATATGCACATAGAAGTGGTCGGATACGAGATCTTGATGTTCGGGCTTCTGCAGACCAGTGAACAACTGGAGACCACATACCTTAGCTTTACCGCTAAGATTTTTCTCCTGAATTATGTTGAGATACTTTTATTAAGGAAATAAAAATTCATGTAAAGATTCTCTATTGGCACGAGTGAAGTCTCATGCCATTGAATTTTTGTTCTAGTGTTCTTGTCAAGAAATCTTGATGGATGGATATCCATTTCAGATGAAGATTTCTCTCACCATAAGTTTAATTATTCTTCCTCCAAAGCGTCAGGGCTGCAGGTACTTTGGACACGAGTGGTAAGGGAGATAAATAAATTTCATTTTCTTTCAATGTGTACTCAGGTGTAGAAATTCGTCTGTTGCCAGTTGCGCTTTGGTTTCCTGTGCAGAAACCATCTTGAGGTTCCGTTGGCAACTGTTCGTACAACAACTTAACGCTTTTATTACCCTTCTCTTTTGCGAAGAAGCAGTATATAGACGCGATTGTACAGCTAAAGAAAGTGTGGTCGAGTGGTCGAGATCATTGTAGGATTCTATATGTCCCTGATGTCTATAAATTCAAGACCACACAAGAAAACTAACCAAAGTATATCTATATATATTCTCTAAGGAGAAGACACCATATACCGGAAGTCCAGAAATATCTTGCAATTTTGATGTAGTTGTGTTCCCTGAGTTAGCTGGATGGTTTCAGCTGTGAAGCTTTCATTGTTGTCCTACTGCTAGGCAACATCTTCAGCGCATACACTTCAATTTGAACTGAAGTGAGTGAGCTTTTTAGATTTCTCCACGAGTTTATAAGTCATCTCTCCTGGTGACCATCTTGAACGTGAACTAAAACATGGCTTCACCACCAGTCAATGAAATCCACAACAGTTAGTCTAAGCCAGCCAGTCACGTATGGAAGAGTAGAGTGGCTTCCTGATTGGAATCCTCGGAACAGTAAGGCGATTTTCTTTGTACTTTCCATGGGGGCTTTTGGAAAGGAAAGCACAAAGAAAGTCGTCTTACCATATATAAAGGATATCTCAGAAATCACTGCAAGACTCTTCAAACCTTTAGGATTTGACGTCGTACACAAACCAACAAAGTCACTTCACTCAATTCTATGTCAACCGAAAGACTCAACAGCGAAAGTAGATAAAACCAATATCATCTACAAGATAAATTGTAACAACTGCGAAAAACACTACGATGGCCAAAGTGGACGTCCCCTTCGTCTTCGTATCCACGAACATAAGCTAACCGTCAAAAGACATGACATCCACTTCCTCATCTCACTACATACAGACAAACATGGACATCAATTCGACTGGAACAACGTTCAAATATTAGACAGAGGAAACAACAAGAATGCTAGAGAATTTTTAGAAGCTTGGCATTCCAGTGAATCGTTAATCAATAGACACATCGAGATAGACAAAATTTATCAACCGATAAGAAAGAAACCTCACACACAAAGGGTCAAAGTTCAAGTCAAAGAAACAATGAGAGGCAATACAAGTAACCTAGAAGGTGTGAAAACACACAAAAACAACCAATCACGTCCAAGGTCACCAGGAGAGATGATTAATAAACTCGTGGAGAAATCTAAAAGCTCACTTCAGATTGAAGTGTGCGCTGAAGATGTCACCTAGTAAGGTGATGAAAGCTTCGCAAATCAACTATCCAGCTCAGAGAACACAACCACATCAAGATCATCCATCTGAGCTACAAATCTCCTCTATCATAACTATTGAGTCATTTATGACGCTAGTCTGATGTAAATCAATTAGAGTTATTTAACTTAAACAATAGTGTAGCCAATCAATTCAAATAATAAAGAGAATAAAATCAATACCTGTAAAATATATTTTAAAAACTTCCCATTGAATTATTCATATCATTCGTCTTCTTCTTATTCTTCACGTTGTTTACCATGATGATGATGATTATTTGTAATAAATTTCTGATTATCAGAATTAAGAATAATACGTTCATATTCTTGATGACGTCTATATAAATCTTTATAGGCGAGACATACACGTTCATATTCTGTTATCGATGCCACATTCGTCCTTTGGAGAGAGAAGAAATTAAAAAGAAAAGAACACATATGGAATTAACGATGAAATAAACTTTCCGTAGATTTTCAAGTATTGGTTTTTCATTATAGGGATTTAGTTCGACTGGTTGGAGGATTTCATCATGAGATGACATCGGTTAGAGAACCACTGAGAAATCACCAGGCTGGGAGTACAGCCAGATAGCTGTTTCGTCAGCCTAGTTTGGGACTAACCCTTCAGCAGTACGCACCCACCATAGGTGGTTCGAACCCAGGACCTCCTGGTTACAAGGCTAGCAAGCTCGTAGACCATTAACCCACCGGGACCCACTCCAATGGCTAGTCCATTAATTCCAACTTCTGCCGATTCATGACATAGTGCGACCATTTCTCAATGTCTTCTTTTATGAGTTACTGCCTCACCTTCAACCTGCTGCACTCTACTGTCTCCTAAAATGTGTAGTTTTTCTATATAGCGTCGTTTTTATGCTACCATCTGTTATTCTTTGTCAAAAGACAAATTGATGGAAACCAATACATATTCAAACAGATATTTGAATTTTCTTTTTAATTATCTTATAAGCATGAAAGTTTCAATAGCTTCAAATCTGAGAGACAGAGCTAAATTCCTTACAGTCAACAATGATTATATGGAGATATAAGAATAGAACTTGTGCACTGTGGTAGAGTATAGTTCCATTGTGGGCAAAATTTTATTTTGGTAAAGTCTTACAGTGTAAAACAGAAATATTTACTGATGACCACGTTTCGAGCATAATTTATTGCTCATAACCACATCAAGGCACTGACACAACTTTCTAACTTCGTTTATATAATTCCATCATTATTTTTCATCGCTTGACTTGATGATTGGTAATAGTATTTTCCATATTTCCGGTATGAGTGATGAGTTAATTCTGTTGCACGTGTTGGGTGTAGACTCGATGAACAAGGATTCAGTAATCAATCTCCCTCCCGTTATCCACTTACCTATACAACTTTTTAGAATTTCGACTGTCCCACCTACCCTATTGTGTGGTTGTGTGTTAATCCATGCAAGCAGTGCAATTGCTGAGCATTTTTCTAAATTACTTATTTTCGTGGGGGCACTCATTCTAGGCTGAGCTAAATTCTTATGTTCTGACAATCTGACTACCCCTGACCTACTAGTTTGACCTATGTAGTTGACCTCCCTCACAGTCATTGCAGGGTATTTTGTAAATTATATTATTTTGTCTAATTGGGTCCACTGGGTCCTTTAACCTACAGAGCTTATCCTACCTGAGTGAGTTTGTAGGTTTGAATGCCACCCTAATTCCTGCTTTATTGAGAATCCTATGTAGGAACTCAGATTTCCCCTCTTTATATGGTATAACTGTAGATGACTTATGTTCTCTCTTATTTGTGTTATTATTACTAGTTTCACAATTGTTTTTATTTTGCTTTTGGCCTTTTTCAATCTTCCTAATGAATTTTAGAGGATAGTTATTCAACACCAACGCTTCTTCTATCTGTTTCATTTCGTCATTTAGGTCTTTTCTTGTGCTACTTAGTGCTACTGCTCGGTTTGTTAGACACTTAACTAAGCCAGCCTTTACAGACAACGAACGGATGAGATGAATTAAAGTCTAAATATCTATTAGAATGCATTGGCTTTTTATAAACGCCAGTTTGCAGTTTACCTTCTTCTATTCGTTTTATTTTACAATCTGACATCATGGCTAATTCTTTTTGCTCATTTTTCGATTCAAATGTGAATTTTATTCCCTCCACTAGTGAGTTTATGTGTGTCAAGAAGCTAGAGATATGTTCTGTTTTTAACACTGTGAAAGTGTCATCCACATATCTCCACCATATTTTTGGAGTAGGATTAAATGTATTAAGGGTAATATTTTCCCAGCTGTCCATAAAGATATCTGCTAAGATCAGGGATATCGGTGATCCATCCCATTGCTACGCCTTCTGTTTGTCTATATATTTTGCCTTGGAATTTAAAGATAGTATATGTGAGACAGCATAACTGAATTCCTAAAATAATTTATTTAAACGGGCAGCTTTGTCCTTTGAGTGAGTTCAGGATTTGCAGTTAGTTCTTTTTAACTGCTTCTAAGGCTGCCATATTGACTGGTATATCAGTATAAAGACTAGTTATATCAATACTAACCATTGTTTCATCATTATCTAGTTGAATGTCATTTAGTTTATTTTTCATATCATATGAATTAGTTAGTCTAGAATTTGAACGATTTCTAATGGGGCATAATATTAGAGCTAAATGTTTTGATAATTCATATGTAGGAGTATTTCTAAAATCTACTATTGGTCTTATGGGATAACCTGGCTTATGTATTTTAATAGTACCATACTTTCTACTAGCATTATTAGTTTTAGGCATTAAATTAAACCATTTTGACTCACCCAGTGACGGCTTCATTCTGCGTACTAATTCCGCTGTGGATTTTTTAACCTTATTCATTATTGTATCTACGGGCTTCTTAATTTCCTCATATGGACCCGTCTCAGTATGTTCAGTGACTTTCTTGATATAATCAGATTTATCCAAAACTACTGTAAAGCTTTCTTTGTCAGCTTTTGCAATGACAATGTTTTTATCCTGTTCTAGACTCATTAGAGCTAGTCCTTCCGGTGTTTTTAAGTTTGATTTTACTTTCTTTTGATTTTTCAGGGTTAACGCACGTTGTGCTCGAACCTCTTCTGCTGTCGTCCAATGTATTGAACTTAATGATACATCACAGGAATGTCATCTTCAGGTTTTAATTTACTAACTGTTCCGTTGAAATTTAGTCCTTTCTCCGTCGATCGATTGGACCTAAGTGCTCGGTCTAAGTTGAATTATATAATTAATAAGATATGTTGCACAAGAGGTGGAACTTGTGGCTCAAGTGGTCCAGTGGATAGCACTTTGGTGTTTTACACTATGGACCCTGGGCTCGAGCCTCAGTGCGGGGAACACCATCGATACTCAATCAATGGGGAATGCAGATACATCTATCCAGCTGACGAGCCATTCCGAAACGGGACGAAGTGCACATTATCCTGGATTCCACTGCTAGTCATTATCCACCAAAATGAACTGCTTTTATCCTGCAAGCAAGTTCGTTCTCACTTTGTGAGAAAATCGATAACCTTCATTATGAAATTAAAAAAAATATGTTTGTATAGTTGTAAAATCTTACTTCAAATTGATGTTTTCTTCACGTAGTTTCTCGATTTCAGATTCGAGGAAGTTGATTTTCTGTTTAAGAAGAACTATTCGAAGGCATAATGTTCGTTTTTTCTAAATAGAAGTAATAGTTTAAAAAATTTTTTTAAATATAATACAATTTAAAGAAATGTAACTATACAATAGATCCCAAGATTACAAAGTTACCTTCATCACAAACTGTAGCAAAAATTAAGAAGCATTCAACAATTCCTTCATTTTATTTATTTTATGACTCTTTAGCAGCCTGCATGCACAACTCCATAAGTGATGTAACACGGAACTATCAGGTTATCCGAGAAGTATATCACCACCACTCACTTGCTTGGTTTCTAAAGTGCTCGTCTCGTTACACAACCTTTTCTATGTCCTGTCATTCATGAAGAAGTCAGCTGATATCATTGAGTAGTTCTTGTAGGCGTAAATCATTTCTATAATTGATTAGCTTGCAGATTTCATCGTAATTCAACATTGGATGTTGACGTCCATTGTTTAAAAGTGTGTGATCAAGCGTCCGTGCCATTTAGTAAGCTGTCGTGTTACGTTTGGTTGTTTGTGTACGCAGTCTAGCTAGTTTAATTGTCCTCACTGATCCACATTTCTGATCCAGAAATATATTTCGTGATTTTTGAACGATCAGTTTATTTTGTTTTGCATTGGGAGCTTGTTATGACCGAAACTACGACCCAGTAGACTATGAACGAATACTAACTTAATGCACTGGCTAATCTGTCCTAATCGCACGTCAACAACAATAACACCACTGGATCGCAAAGACAGAAGAAAAGACTGGACGTTGATAAGAGAGCTTTTAGCGTCTCAAAACAACAGTCAAAAAAGGTTGACAGAGCTTGCGTATATATGTATGTGTTTTAAATGACCTTGAGAGGCACTAATGACATCGACAGATTAAACAGTGAACAACCAATAGGATTTCATAGGTCATCAGTAGCGTGAGAGAAAATTTATTTTCAAGTATTGGTTTTGTAGGGATTTTGTTTGATTGCGTGGAGGATTTCATCATGAGCTGACATCAGTTAGAGAACCACTGGAAAACCTGGGAGTACTGGACAGCTGTTTCGTCCTAGTTTGGGACTCATCAGCAGTACGCACCCACCGGGATTCGAACCCAGGACCTTCTGGTTACAAGGCGAGCTCGTAGACCATTGAGCCACTGGGACCCGATCCAATGGTCCTTGAATTCTAACTTCTGCCAATTCACGACATAGCGCGACCATTTCGCAATGTCTTCTCAGATGAGTTACTGCCTCATCTCCAACCTGCTGTACCCTACTGGTCACGGCTTCCCACTAGAACCCCAGGTTAACTGCCTGAATAGGGCCAGTCACTAGTGAGCATTAGATTAATTTTCAAGTATTGGTTTTGTAGGGATTTTGTTTGATTGCGTGGAGGATTTCATCATAAATCATAAATCAATAAGTGGGGTGAGAGAAATACAAACAGACATGTAAAAATGATGTATAGACATTTAGGTCTATGTATCATAGTTGGAGGATATACACTTGCGATAGCATATAGTGTATCATTCGTACTCACCGACATCCTTCTACCTTCTATATCCTAACTGGGGATAAAAATAGTTGTCAAAAGTTCCATGATTTTCAGTGATTTTATATCAATCCCTTATTCATTTTACGTGAATATTAAACGCAGTTTTATAAGCTAAACAACCTTAAAACCTTAGTTGCCTCTTTTGAGCAAGACTTAAAGGTATGCAGGACAATAATAATAATAATCATATTCAAGAGCTGGTTTTTAAGGATTAAATTTGTTTTTTTTTACGAGTTTGACCACGGATTGATATCAGCTGGAGAACCATTGAAAACTGCCAGGAAGTACTGGATAGCTGTTTCATACTAGTTTGGGAATCATCGGCAGTACGTGCACACCACCAGGGTTCGAGCCCAGGAACTTCCGGTTACAAGGCAAGCTAACTCGTATACCATTCAACCAATGGGACCTGACTCCCCAATGGTCAGCCAGCCCATGAATTCTAACTTCTACCAATTCGTGATTTAGCGTGACCACCAACCAATGTCATCGGCGGGACATCCATCCTCACACTTGACTGATCGGACCTCACTGACCACGACTTCTCACTAGAACTCCAGGAAACTGTGTCCTGTAGCAAGTCCTTAGAAAGCATCAGAATTGGTAGGGCATCACGAATTGGTAGAAGTTAGAATTCATGGGCTGGCCAATAAATCGGGTCTCAGTGGCTGAATCGTATACGAGCTTGCTGGCCTTGTACCTGGAAGGTCCTGGGTTCGAACCCCAGTGGGTGCGTACTGCCGATAAATCGCAAACTAGGCTGATGAAACAGCTACTCAGTAATCCCTGGTAGTTTTCAATGGTTTTCTAACTGATATCAATCCGTGGTCAAACTCGTAAAAAAATAATAATTGCAACACTGAGAAAGAGATGAATATTATATTACGTATAACATATTCAGCTGATGAGGAGAACTCCTGCAGTCAGATGAACTTTAAACACTTAGTCTACATTTCTTTACATGCAACAGTCAATGACTGTATGGAATAGTGATAGGTCTTGATGAAGCAATTAATCGTTTTTTTTCAAGGCAGTCCCACTTTCCCTTACAATAAAATGTCACTGTAGACGGTGGACAGGCGTAAACAGAACATAAACTAACCCACCTCAAAACGATAACATTTGACAACCTTCTCAACTGACCACCTAACTGTTATACATAAGGCTGTAAGCCTAGTTTCTATACCGGTCACTTATTGGTGTCACACAGCACAAACAGTACAACGGAGACAGCGTTGATTAGTCACCTAAAGTTCTTCTGAATCTCCCTCTTCCTTCCCCTCCTCCTATGTAATCGTGTAACAAAATCATATAGTTGAATGTAGAACTCTCCTTTCCAACTTGTAAGAGTTTCCTTGTCTTATTATTATTATCATTGTTCCCTTGGCTTCCGAGTGGGACATAGGGCTTCAACTGCACGTCTCCACCTGCTCCTGTCTTCTGTTGTACTTTTCACCTACATCCATGTTAGTCCATACTGTTTCAACTCCCTTTCACACAATCTCCTCCATGTCACCCTAGCACTGACATCCCACTCGCCACTTCAGTTTCGAGTTCCACTCGAGGGCCTGACGCGCGATGTCACCCAGTGGCCTCCTCAGCGAGTGTCAAATTCATCTCCACTTTCTCCTGCATATTTGTTGAGTGATTGGTTCTTGTTTTGTTTGTTCCCATAGTTTCTTGTTGATGATACTTTCCGGCGGCCATCTGATCTTCAGTATAGAAGGAAGACAGTTAGTTGTTGATAAAGGTGTGCAACAGGCTGTTGGAAATATTCTTTGTGACACATTGGCCAAGTTTCTGATCCGGATAGAAGAACTGACTGACTGATGTTTGTATTGAAAATCCGAATTTTGTTGTTGATGCAGGCTGAGTGACGAAGATTTTCAGATTGGTTTCAGGTTGATGAATGTGTTTCTCGCCTTTCCGATTCTCGATTTGACATCCTCGTCCGTTCCTCCTGTAGTTGAGACAATGCTCCCTAGATAAGTGAATGTAGTAACCCCTTTCATCAAATCCCTCCCGTTGATGGTGATTGGCGCTGGATGTTGATGCTGCTGTTGTTGTTGTTGGTTGGTTATTTTCATAACCTCCGTCTTGTCTATGTTCACCTGGAGTCCTGTCTTTGCTGCTTCTTCGACCAGTTTGTTGGTTTTCGCTTGTAATTCTTCGATTTTGTGTGACATCAAACATAAATCATCCACGCGCCAAATCCAGGTCTTCTAGATTCTTCACGTCGGTCCAGGATATCCCTGTCTTCTCGTTTCCCACTGTCTGACGCATAATCCAGTCCAGTCCACCACAATTAGGAATATCATTGGTGATAATAAGCACCCTTGTCTGACTCCTGTGTTTACTCCAAACGCCTCGCTGAGTTTTCCGTTTTGGATGACTTGACATGTGCCGTTGTCGTACAGCTGTTGAATAAGGTTGATGAATATTTGGGGTACGCCGTAGTACTCGAGTAGTTTTCAAATTACTTCGTTCCTTGTCTTAATTACTGAAATGTTGATAGTACAATAAAATGCATAGTTCATTAGCTGATTTCTCCCCAAGTGATAGCTAAATCCTTAGAAAATTTCTAAACTAACCAAAGTAATATGAAATAAAGAATCACTGAGAACCGAGGAGTACTGGGCAGCTGTTTGGTTCTGTTTTGGGACTCATCAACAGTGTGCACCTGCGAATGCATCACAGGTAACGAGACTATGTGTGATGCAGCTGTACCGCCAATCAATATCGTTGATAAGCATCCCCTTCACCCTGATGCAGTGGAGCCCACTGGCCACATCTTTTACTAAGAACTTTAGAACATTCAGCTAGTAGGCGTTATTAAGCTCCACAATGACACCTGGATTATGGATTTTGTAGCAATTTAGAATGATTCAAATTTAGATTTCGTCGTGAACTAGCATCATTTAAGGAACCATCCTTTTGGTGCGCGGCTGCATCTTCTCTGGAATCGGTCTAAATCCATACAACACATATCATCTGAAAACTGGAATAAGTTTCTTCTTTCTCCACGAACCTAAAGAGTTTTGACCACACTGACATACACACAGTGGATTGGGGCGAAATGGTCTATATATTCTAACTTTTATTAGTTTTTCGTAATTGTGTGTGTGTGGTTAACTTCTGACCTGACTCCATAGCTGATATCACCTCCAGTGGAAAACATTCAAATTATTCAATCATTGTATGACTGAGAAGACTTTTGCTTACAGGATTTCATCATGAGCTGACATTGGTTAGAGAACCATTGGAAAACCAGCAGGGAGTACTGGACAGCTGTTTCGTCCTAGTTTGGGACTCTTCAGTGGGAAGCAGTGACCAGTAGCGTGCAGCAGGTCGGGCGTGAGGACAAATACTCGCAAAAGACATTGGCTAGGGGTCGCACTATGTCGTGAATTGGCAGAAGTTAGAATTCATGGGCCATTGGATCGGGTCCCAGTGGCTTAATGGTATACGAACCCGCCTTGTAACTAGAAGGTCCTGGGTTCGAACCCCGGTGGGTGCGTGCTGTGAAGAGTCCCAGACTAGGACGAAACAGCTGTCCAGTACTCCCAGGTTTTCCACTGGTTCTCTAACGAATGTCAGCTCATGGTAAAATCCTGTAACCAATGAACCAAATCCCTACAAACCAATACTTGAGAAGACTTTTGTTGACGTAATCGATGATAAATAAAACTCTGGATGACGGCGAGAATCGAACTAGCGGTCTCTTGATTACTAATTCAGTGGATCACCAAGTGATTTGAAAAAACTGTACAATAATTTTTTACTTTATTTTCTCAGCTTACCTTACGCGCATCATCTACATAACGTTGCATATTATCCCGTATAGGGGTCGGTTGTATACGATCTGAAGTTTTTCCGTTCTGTTGTGATGCAATAGAAGATTTTGGATGTATTGATGACTGATTAATCTTTTCCATAATTGATTTTGCATGCATCTGTATAAAGTGTAGAAAGGAAAAGAAAACAAGAATAACTGGATGACGAGGTTTCAAGCACAATTGATTACTGCTCATAATCATATCAAGGTACTTTCTTACTTCCTTTATATAATTCCATTATTTTTCATTTCTTGACTTAATGACTGGTAGGAATATTTTCCATATCTCCCATTGCACGTGTTGGTCGTAGACCCAATGAACAAGGATTCAGTAATCAATCTCTCTCTATCTCTACCTACCTATATTACTTCTTAGAATTTTAACCCTCTCCCACCCTATTGTATGGTTGTGTGTTAATCCATGCAAGCAGTGCAATTGCTGAGCTTTTATCTAAATTACTTATCTTCTCGGATGGGGTCAACCATTCTTACCTCAGCTAAATTCTTATGTTTTGATAATCTCACTACTCATGAGATTGATTGAGTGTGTTGACTACTTCACTTGTTATTTGGGAAGTTGTATCAGCCAACAGCAGTGGGTTGACCGCTGACAAAATCGCAGCACAGATACAGGAGTCTCGTTTCGCATATGTCAGTTAACTCCATCTCTGACTTACTAGACGTGATATCCGGCTGGCTATCGACCAAAGGGCGAGTGTACTGCTCAGCAGTCCAATCCGTCCCCCTTTATGGCTGTGAGGGGGACATGGTCATTGAAAGTGGAAGACACGAAAAAGCCGACTACCTGTTTTTGATCATAGATATCTACGTTCTATCTCCCCTGTGTGTGAAGTGGTATAATAGGGTGAGCAATATTGAGGTTAGGCATCAGTCAAGTGCCAGCTAAGGAAAGGAAATCAATCACCGATACTGTGAAGTTTCGTCGATTGAGATGGTTAGGAAATGTGTTACGCATGCGTGCCTAGCCATCGCCTTCCTCGACGTGCGATGTTAGCTGACATAGGATGAACCACGTTGGAAAATAGCTAGTGATGGTCAAACCAAAACGTGGCCTCATCAGTCAATGAAATCCACAAGAGTTAGTTTAGGCCAGCCATCTATCCACTTAAAAAAGTGTAGGCGTCCTGACTGGTTGGAGTCCTCGGTATGGTGAAAACCAATGACTGGAGGCTCAAAATCGTCCTGCATGGCTGCCACAGATGTATCCACTCCTTGTGATTTATAGTATTTCATAAAATTATGTTGTTGTTCCATATCACTATTCTTTTTGCCTCATATCTCTGTGTTGTTATCTCTCTCTGTCTTTACTTTCTTCTACTGCATTGTGTGCTACATGGAATGTGGCTATTCGGACTGCTGCACATCTGTGCAGAGGTCTTTATTGAAATTTCTTTATGGGTAAATTTTGTTTTGATAAAGTCTCACAGTGTTATACAGTAATGTTTACTGATGACGTTTCGAGCAAAATTTATTGCTCATAATCATATCAAGGTAATCACATGACTTCCTAAATTCATTTACATAGTTCCATTGTTTTTCACTTGATTTGATTGGTAATAGTCTTTTCCATATTTCGGGTGAGTGATAAATCATTCCTATTGCATGTGTTGGGTGTAGATTCGATGAAAAAGGATTCAGTAATCAATCTCTCTCCACCTACCTAGATTACTTCTTAGAATTTTAATGCTGTCTCACCCTATTGTGTGGTTGTGTGTTAATCCATGCAGTGCAATTGCTGAGCTTTTTTCTAAATTACTTATCTTCTCGGGGTCAACCATTCTTACCTTAGCCACTAAATTCTTATGTTCTGACAATCTGACTACCCCTGACCTACTAGTTTGACCTATGTAGTTGACTTAACTCACAGTCATTGCAGGGTATTTTGTAAATTATATTATTTTGTCCAATTGGGTCAACCGACAGGGTCCTTTAACATTCAGAGCTTGTCTTACCTGAGTGAGTTTGTAGGCTTGAATGCCACCCTGATTCCTGCTCCATTGAGAATCCTATGTAGGAACTCAGATGTTCCCTCCTTATATGGTAAAACTACTCTAGATGTCTTATATTCTTTCTTATTTATGTTATTATCATTATTAGTTTCACCACTATTTTTATTTTGACCTTTTCTGATCTTCCTAATGTACTTTACAGGGTAGTTATTTGATATCAGCACTCCTTCTATCTGTTTTATTTCATCATTTAGGTCTTTTCTTGTACTACTTGGTGCTACTGCTCGGTTTGTTAGACACTTAATTAAACCTGCCTTCAAAGATAGATAACGGATGAAATGAATTACAGTCTAAACATCTATTAGAATGCGTTGGTTTTTTATAAACACTAGTGTGCAGTTTACCGTCTTCTATTCGTTTTATTTTACAATCTAACAAAGCTAATTCTCCTTGTTCATTTATTCCCTCCACTAGTGAGTTTATGTGTGTCAAGGAGCTAGAGATATGTTCTGTTTTTAACACTGTGAAAGTGTCATCCACATATCTCCACCATATTTTTGGAGTAGGATTAAATGTATTAAGGGTAATATTTTCCCAGCTATCCATAAACATATCTGCTACGATAGGGGATATTGGTGATCCCATTGCTACACCTTCAGTTTGTTTATATATTTATTGAAACCAGTCAGTCGATCAGTCAGCTTAATATTGGCTGGTAAACTAGGTGAAGCTTATGTGGATACGTCAGTTGGGGATCGATCCCTGAGCTACGCACATGTTAAGCGAAAATTCTACTACTAAACCACCAAAGAACTTGAATGTATTCAGAGAATTAGATAATCGAGTAGTAAATTGGTAAACTTATTAAAAGCAAAAAAAAATCGATACCTACCTGAAATGTTTGCATTTGATCCACTTCTAAATTTAAACGATCTGATATACTTGACACTTTATTTTCAAATTCATTTATATGCAGCAAAAAGTGTTTTTGAAATAATTTAATAATTCGTTGTAATTTTTCCTCTTCTTCATCGCTGTTGTTTTGTGTGCTGATTACATCACCGTTCCCAGGCAACTGATTGGTACACGTCAATCGACTATGCAGCATATCCAACTCATCTTGTAATTCTTAAGATATTCAGTGATAAAAGGAAAGGGAAAATCGATAAATTTAATTGGTAACAGGAATTCATTATGAGCTGATATTGGTTAGAGGACCATTGGAAAACCACCAGACAGCTGTTTCGTCAGTCTAGTTTCGTACTAACCCTTCAGCAGTAAGCACTCACCACCAGGGTTGAAACTCCCGACCTTCTGGTTACAAGGCGAGTGAGCTCGTAGACCTTTAAGCCCCTGCGATCCGATCAGATGGTCAGTTCATAAATTCCAACTTGTGCCAATTCACGACATACTGCGACTGACACTAGCGAATGTCATCGCCGACGAGTACTTTTCCTAATGGCCGACCGGTTGTACCCTCCCTAGTGGTCACGAATTCCCGCCAGAACCCCAGGAAACTACCTACCTGAAAAGGGCCAGTCACTAGTTAGCATCTTATTGATATTCAAGTATATAAATTAGAAGTAGTGTACCTTTCGTGCGGCTTAAATAAATCAATAAAACTGAATGTTCATAAAATTGCAGTTCCTCGGTGACAACATCAGCGAAATAATAACACAGCGCCTGAAGAATGCAGTTAAAAGAGCTTATTATGCAGCAGAGGTACGTTGTCTCTTCACAACCAACCCTATTCTATTTTCGAGAAATAAGGATAAACTATCTGAATTTGCCTCCTCCTCTATGTGTATCTACCAGTTTGACTGCAGCTGTGGAGCCAGCTACATTGGGCGTACAATTAGGCAGGTTCATCATCGTATTCCCGAACATCATTCAACATGGTTAAGAAAGGGACAAACAAGATCTATTCGTAGCTCTATTTTAGCATACCTTGTAGATAGCGAGGTTGACGTTAATATAAGAATAAAACTTGGGCACTGTGGTAGAGTGTAATTCCATTATGGGTAAATTTTATTTTGATAAAGTCTAACAGTGTTATACAGTAATATTTACTGATGACGTTTCGAGCACAATTTATTGCTCATAATACAGCATTTAAAATTACTTATCGCATTCCGACTAATCTTAAATTTGCTCTACGAGTTTGTCTTCTACATACAGCTGAAGCAATCGGAATCCACCTGAAGAAGCCAGGCAGACCTGTGTGTTCAGAAGAAATTTGCACAGCCACTTTCCTTACCTTGGCCATCGTTACATGAATGTATAAACCGGACTACTTCGCTCCCCTCCCCCCAAACATTTAAAAACTATAATTGTCCAAATTATTTTATTTTTTCTGACCACTTCATCTTTAATTACGTGTTATCCTTGTAAGATTAATTTATTCTAACCATTTCTACCTCTTAAATGTGCATTGATTTTCTTCGTTAATTATCACCCCATTGACATGTTGACACTGACTAATTATTGTTAACAAACATATCAGTGCCACTTGATTGGTAAACCGTTGTGTATTGTAATAAAAATGCTATACGTGTATATTAGATTAGAGCCAGAGATGAAGATCTTATTGAAAAGTAAATATTTCTTCGCTCAATCTTTCTGTTTTCTAAAACTGAATGAACTTAATGTTAACTAGATAAACGTATAGCTCGCCTGCGAATGCCTTAGATGTTTTAAGTTTTGTTTGAATGAGTGGTGCATCCCACCAGACTGGCGTGGGACTGGACCCTAGTTTGTGTTTCTTCTTTGTGCTGGTGACACGCACATCCTCAGAGTCTTTAATTCATTCATACTAGCCAGATAAGTTCTAAACTCTATTACTCCCAAATAACCTTAATATTTTATTCTATTGCTTGAGTGAGAGCATATTTCTGAATAACTGAGTGTTTCTTATGTGTGTTTCATGATCAATATTTCGAGCTCAGTTAGTGTATTATTATGTTATTATTATTATCTTTCTTAGTTCCTGGAGGAATATAGGACTTCAGACACACGTCTGCATTGCATTCGGTTCTCCGCCAAACGTTTTCACCAGACTCCACGTCTGCCAACAGATAGTGTAGTGAAGGGTTATTTTTTTCAGCTAAAAATAGTTTAACATAGTGCCTGAAACCAATATCCAAAATTACGAGGTATGGTGCTGTGTGATTGGTAGTTTTCGAATTAGTATATTGCCGACATCTTTTCCGCTTCAGTAGTCCGCTCCGTCCTCCTTTATGGCTGTGAGTCATAGCCATTGAAATTGCTTCGTGCCCCTAAGTAGAAAGAGGAACCTGATATACGCTCTTTCCTCTAGGATTCGGAAGATATGCAGCGAGAAAGTGATTGAACAAGTCCAATCCGTCCCAAAGAAAATACTTCTGCTTAATCTAGAATTCAAAGGTGATACTGAAGCGGAAATCCTTCGCAAACGTCTTTTTAAATCGCTGAGGAAAACATACTTCGCCGCGAGCCTACGACTGACATTTTCCTGCAAGAAACTGTTCAGTCAGAGCGCGAAAGACAAGCTGTCGCATTGGGCCACTTCAACGTGCATATACCAGTTTACTTGCTCTTGTGGAGCTGAGTACATCGGCGGTACCATGCACCGACTTGAAAAACGTGCTCTTGAACACTATCCAGCCTGGTTAGTAAAAGGAGAACGAAAAGGTGTATATAGTTCAACGACAGAACATCTGGTCAATTCAGCGCCTTTCGAAAAATCCTTCAAATTAATATACAAGATTCAATCAAACTTATCAAAGGGAGTGAAATTAGGACATCTGGGCATAGCCGAGGCAGTGGCTATCCAAAAGCTCAAACCCACGCTATGTATCCAAAAGAAATATGTCCAACCCCCCTCCCTGCCATGGCCATCATAAACAGGTAAAATTTTTTTAGTAATGACAATCTCATCGCCTTTCTTATCTAAACTTCCTGTTTATTTTGTCATTTCACTATTTCTACATATTTAATCCCTGATTGCATAAAACATAATTCATCACATTAGTTTTTTATCCAAACATCCTGTCTATTTTGTTATTTCTACATTTCTAAACCCCAATAGCACAATGTCAATCTTCTCAGTAATAATGATGCTACTTTGCTTGAGTTTTATCCGTCACCCTCCCCTGTTTATTATGGCATTTTAATTCCTCATTGTAATTTTACTAATTTGACTCTTAACCGGAAATTATTCTGGAACTTTCTCATCCATTTGTTATAAATACACGAATATTCAGCCTAGATGATGACTTCGTCGAAAAGAAAATTTTCTTCGCTGCAACTGTCTTCTTATATTGGAAGACATACAAAACCTAGTAGGCTAGCTGTCTGTGATCATAGGTGTCTCAGTTCTATCTCCCGTGTTAGGTGGTGATGTAATAGGTTAGTGAGCAATATTGACTTTAGGCATAAGTCGAGCACTAAGCAAGGAGAGGCTGTGAAGTTACATCGATTGAGATGGTTAGAACATGTGTGTAATGTACATATGCCTAGTCATCGCCTTCCTTGACAAACGGGCAATGTTAGCTGAAATAGGATGGATCAGGTTCGAAAAGGGCTAACATGTTGTAGTCAAAACAAAATATGACTTCATCAGTCAATGAAATCCACAACAGTTAGTTTAAGCCAGCCAGTCAGTCACGTAGGGATGTGTAGACTTCCTGGTTGGGGTCCTCGGGACGGTAGAAACCAATGGGGGTTGGAGACAATTGGTAATATGACTCAAAATCGTTCTCAATGGCTGGCGCAGTTAGATGCACCCACTCCTTGTGACTTATAGCACCCAATAAAGGTATACTGTACTTCAATATTACTATTCTTTTTGTCTATGTTTACTGTCTCTTTTTGGCATTTCATTTTACTTTCTTCTCTTGCTTTGTGTGCTACATGAAGAGAGTGTGGCGACTTGTACTGCTGCAAATCTGTGCAAAGTTCTACGTTGCAACAAGTCAGTCAGTCAATAAGTCAGTGAAGCCCTACATTCAACTTGGAAACCATGGGAATATCAGTAATAATAATAAATGTTAAGATTAGGAAGAAAAACTTCATGTAGTTTCATTCGTCAAATCATAATCCCAAAACAAGAAGTGATGACCATAGACACTGTTTTAACCTTTCCATAAAATTATATAATAATAAAAAATATATATTGTATATATTGTTTCCTTTAACTCCTAGAGAAACATAGGGCTTCAGCCGCGCGTCTACACGGATTTCGGTTCTCTGCTAGAGTCTTCACCTGGCTCCAAGTTTGCCCACATGCTTTCATCTCCGCTTCACATGACCTCATCCAAGTCACCCTTGCACTGACAACCAACTCGCCGCTGCCCTTTCGGCTTCCACTCGAGCAATGGTTTGTCTAGTGATGTCACTTGATGGTTTCCTCAAGAGTATGGCCAGCCAATCCATCTCCATTTCTTCCTGCCTATTTGTTTCACAATCCGTTCCTGCTATGTTGGTTCGCTCTCAGAGATCTCTTTTGCTGATCTTTTCTGGCCGGCCGTCTGATCTTGAGCGAAGTATTGAGCGAAGACAACTGTTAATGAACGTTTGTAGTTTGTTGGAGATGCCCTTTATGACGCGCTGGCCAAGTCTCTGATCCGTATAGTGAGTAGCACTGACTTCACATTGGAGTTGAAAATCCGGATGTTATTTTTGATGCTAAGTGTTGTTGACTTCCACACAGACTTGAGTGTAGTGAAAGCTTGTCTTGCTTTTCCGATTCTTGCTTTGATATCCTCGTCAGTTCCGTCTGCCTGTAGTTGAAACGATGCTTCCCAGGTAGATAAAAGAGGTTGTTTCTTTCAGGTTCCTCCCATTTATGCTGATTGTTGTCTGCCGTTGTTGTTGCTGTTGGTAATAAAAAATATATTACAAATAAAAAACTCATCTACGCACACAGAAAAAAATAAATAAATAAAACTCATTACTTCTAGATTTTTGAGTTAATTCACTTCGTTGTTTTTCTATTTCACTTTTTTGATATTCTGCTTCTTTGCGTAAGCTGATCAATTCAATACGTGTTGATTGTAACAATTTATCGATTTGTGTTTCAGCCTTATACTGACATTTTGTAGATTCTACAACGGTTTGACGATGATTTATCAATTCTGCGCGTAATTCATTCACCTCTTGAGTTAAAGCATTGATCTAACGTTTTTTGGAAATTAATAAAAGAAAAAGAGAGCAGGTGAAGTGTTTTCGCGCGCACAATATTGAGCAAACACCACTATAGATATTATAGCTTTGTAAAACGGTACCTGTATATCAACAACCAGTAAACACAGGTCATTCCCTTTCATTGATATAAGAATAAAACTTGTGCACTGTGGTAGAGTGTAATTCAATTATGGGTAAATTTATTTCAATAAAGTCTCACAGTGTTATGCAGTAATATTTACTGGTGACCACGCTTCGAGCACAATTTATCACTGCTGCTCATCATATCAAAGCACTACTTCCACAAGTTTTTCCTTCATTTATATACATGAGCGAAATTGGTGATTAGACATTTGAATAAAAATCATCATAGGATAAAGTACATTCAGAAATAATAATATGAGTGTTATCAATCAAATACAATCAGATAGGAAATAAGATGTCTTCATAGTCAAAATAAGTAGCTTGTTAGAATGTCATAATGTGAATAGAGTACGCTTTAACATCATTTATTATCCTCTGATTTAACTGGTGGTAATAAATATCTTCTATATCTCTAGTATTTGCATTGAGACACTTCTATTGCATGTGTTGGGTGATGAACCAACATTCAGCAATAAACTTTTCCCTGTCTTCACCTACCTATATTACTTCTTGAAATTTGAATCCTCTCCCAACCACCCTATTGTGTGGTTGTGTGTTAATGCATGCAGTACAATTGCTCCTAAACTTTTATCTAAGTTACTTAGCTTCGTGGGGTTAACCATTCTTACCTTAACTAAATTCTTATGCTTTGACAATCTGCCTACTACCGATCTACTAGTTTGACCTATGTAGTTGACTTAACTCACAGTCATTGCAAGGTATTTTGTAAATTATATTATTTTGTTTAATTGAGTCAACCGAGAGAGTCCTTTAACCTACAGAGCTTGTCCTTGAGTGAGTTTGTACATTTGAATGCCATCCTAATTCCGGCTTTGTTGACAATCCTACGTAGGGTCTCAGATGTCCCCTCCCTATATGCTATAAAAGTAGATGCGTTATATTCTCTCTTATGTCGGAACATAAGAATTTAGCTAAGGTACGAGTGATTGACCCCGAGAAGATAAGTAATTTAGAAAAAAGCTCACCGATTGCAATGCATGCATTAACACACAACCACACAATAGGGTGGGAGAGGGTTAAAATTCTAAAAAGTAATCTAGGTAGGTGGAGCGCGAGAGAGGTTGATTACTGAATCCTTGTTCATCGAATCTACACCCAACACATGCAATAGGAATGATTCATCACTCATACCCGAAATATGGAAAATACTACTACTAATCAAATCAAGTGAAAATCAAGTGAAAAACAACGGAATTATGTAAATGAATTTAAGGAGTCGTGTTATTACCTTGATATGATTATGAGCAGTAATAAATTGTGCTCGAAACGTCATCAGTAATCATTCCATTTCAACAAACGCTTCCTTCAAAGTCATCTGCAAAGTGAAAAATAATCTGCCAAGGTCAAACAATCTTTTATCTCTTCTGGGAAACGTATCCGGGAAGAAAATAGTATCTATGGATGTTACGTCCCTTTTCACTAATGCTCCTCTCATTGAAACTATTTGCTTTATAGGCAAATTCATTGAGGATAATAGTGTAGACATGAGTGTCCCGATACATTACTGAAAGGAGCTACTATTGAGGTGCACTTTTAATGTCCATTTCAAGTTCAACAGCACGCTTGAAAGACAATTAGATGAAGTGGCGATGGCGTCGTCATTGGGTACCCTAGTCGCGGACTGTTTCTTGGCAAGCTTACAGAATAGTATGCTAGACCCACTATCGATGTTTTCCACATATACCAAAGATACATGGATGGTACTTTGATCGTCTCTTCTGATCATTGCTGAAGCTTTAGCTATTGAGATAGAAAAATTGGAGCCATGAATACAAAAGAAAATTATTCAACAGCTTTTACTGTGATGGTAACAAGCTTGTTGATTTCTACTATCTTGATATTTGGTTACAGGATTCAACATGAGCTGACATCAGTTAGAGGACCATTGAAATACCTAGGAGTTGTGGACAGACGTTTCGTCCTAGTCTGGGACTTTTCATCAGTATGCACTCACCGCCACGACCTTCTGGTTACAATATCTTCTTTGATGAGTAATTGTCCTCACCTTAAACCTGTTGTTCCCTCCCTAATGGTCACGACTTCCCACTAAAACCTAGGTAACTACCTACCTGAATAAGACCAGTCGCTAGTAAGCATCAGATTAGTTTTCAAATATTGGTTTTTGTAAGGATTATTGTTTGATTGGTTGGAGAATATCATCATGAGCTGACATTGGTCATTAACTTATCTAATTACGTAGTTGTGATACACTTTCTTAATTCCTCTTATGCAATGACTAATATTAACTACTATGATTGTGAAAAATCACTACTTTTGTTACTACCGTAGAAAAAAGTGTATATAAATGCAACTGTACAGCTAAAGTGGAAAATAGATTCGCCTGAAGAGAGCCTCTTCATTGAACTATTTGTTTTGTTTTTCTTTGAGTAAAAAAGAAGAGGAATAATCGATAAGACACTTTTAAATCGACCAAACATAACATCTGATATAATTACAGCATTCCTCTGAGCCCGTAATACAAAATGGCATAAAACCAACTACAGCAAAGAGTTCGAATCATAATTGACCGCCTCTGTTCTATCCATTCGAAGAAGAAGGAAATGAAACGTTGGGGGGGGGGAGGGGTGTCTAAAATTATTTCAGTGATAACTTATATAGTCACCTAGTCATAAGAGTTTAAAGTCTTCTGCATATTAAGTATTGTTTTGTAGGGATTTCATTGAATGGTTACAGGATTTCATCATGAGCTGATATGTGTTAGAGAACTGGACAGCTGTTTCGTTAGCCTGGTTTCGGACTAACTCTTCAGCAGTACGCACTCACCGCCAGGGTTCCAACCAGAAACTGTTACTCGTCCTAACTGAGCAGTTTTGTGAGTAAAGAATTTGCCAGAGAACTATGATAACATGGATTCTGCCGATTTCTTGCATGAGTTCTAGTGTCTATCTATGACTACAAATCAACAGGTTGACTTTGCGCAGCTCTTGGTTACACTACTGACATCTCTCAGAGCTATTTGCAGTATAAAAGTCTTTTGTGAGTCATGCAGGAAAGAATAATGGAGAACAATAAGGAAGAAGAAGGGAGATGCGACCGTAGATAAATTTTAACATGTAGGTATTAGTCACTTGAAGGCAGTTGGCAGAAAGCCTTGGACCTAGATTTCGTGCTAGTAAACACTCACCAGTCAGCAAGGCAGGCGTATCTGCAACCTTTAAGAAACTCATGTCCCTTCTGATATTCGAACCCGCGTCATCCAGTGCTGCCTGCTGTCAGAGACGTTACCACTGAGCTATTCGGGCTCGCGACTGATCTCTTCTATAGATTTTTGTTTGATTGGACACTAGTCAGTAACTAGTGTGATGTGACTAGTCCTATCTTAGGTCAAACGCTTCCTGTCGATTGCCTCCAGCCATCTAATACCAATAATTCACAGTGCACTATGATGGCGAACCGCCTACCATAGTAGCCACATTGCAAATTTGACTGATAGAATTCAGAAGACAAGTAGTTCAGTGAAGAGTCTCTTTTCGCTGCCGAATTCATTTTCATAGCTGTACAATCGCAAATATATATGGTTGTTTTGTATGTGTGTGTACATTAAATTTGTCAAACGAAAATACAATTAGTAAGTTCAGATGAATTGGATGTTGATATAAGAGGATAGTGATGAGTTGTCACAAATGATTGTTAAAGAAGAGTTACATGATAACATGAATAGTTTGATGAAAGAGTTGTACTCAGGGTGTACATGGAAACAAAATATACGGAATTACACAAGGGTTTTAGGTAGAAAAATAAGCATACAAACAAAAGTTAAGTCAAATCAAACAAACAGACAAAGAAAAGTTAAGTCAAATCAACACAATTGTTACCATTGGAGTAGAAGTGGTTGAATAATTTTCTTTTGTATGCACAGTTCTGGTTCCTCTATCTCAATGGCTAGGACTTCTGCGATGCAAAGAAGACGGAATCGTACTGTCTTTGGAAGGTTATTCTTCACTTTGTAGATTATTTTGAAGGAGGAGGCGTTTGCTGAGATGGAATGACCAGTGTTGACGAGGTGTTCTATTATTGCACTCCTTATGCAGCCATTACTTCCTTTCTGCAGCCACGCTGGATAGTGTTCTTTGACCCTTTTTGACAGGATACGTGTTGAGGATCAGTCTGCACCAAGCAGAGGACTAGACACATTACGCTAGTTACTGACTAGCGTCCAGTCAGAAATATTGAATATTTAGCAATTCAATAAACTTCTGTGTTAGAAAGTCACGAGGAGGAATTTCCAGTGTTAGATTGCATCATAAAAACGAAATTAGATGAAAAGGTAAACACTAGTGTTTACAAATAACCTACATATACAAAGTAATATATGATTTTCAGTTCATCTCACCCCGTCTCAGTGCAAATAAGATTAAAGAAATGCTTTTAAGGAACCTGGTGAAATATCTAAGTAGTACCAAGGAAAATTTAAGACGAGAAATAAGGCATGTGAAAGAAATTTTGATACTGAAAAATTAATTCAGAAGTATGTAGGAAATCATAATGTTGCGAGTGCTACTGATTAGATTTATCAGTAGTATATAGAGAGATATTCATTAGCAGAAAAACATCAAATTGCAGGAAGATACAGTTGATTTCAGAGAACGCAAATGATACAGTATTGAGGAGGTAGAAACATGGGAGACGACGTGAAAGGAACACAAAGAAACACAATATGAAGTCGAAAAATACCAAAACACGAAGATCTGTGCAAATAGTGCGTTGAAGATAAGGTGTGAATAATTTGCCTATATAGAGATACCAGAGACAATTTAAGAACAATTTTCCAAGACTCCGTCTACTACCGTTCAAATAAGAATAATTTTAAGGTGTTGCCAAACAAAGAAGGGAATCTAAGAATTTACGCTGAATTCGCCCCTGTAAAATGTAAGATGCTGCTACACGACTGGACTACGTCTGCCCCTAGCTTAGTGATACGGAGTGAAGTAATAGAACATGTTCACCACTTCACCTATTTGGGAAGTTGTATCAGCACCAACGAATTGGTTGGTGACGAAATCTCAGCACGGATCCAAAGAGCTTGAGCTGCTTTCGCTAACTTACACCATCTCTGGCATAGGCGTGACATCCGACTATCAACCAAGGGACGTGTGTACTGCTCAGCAGTTCGCTCCATCCTTCTCTATGGCTCTGAAACATGGCCAATACGAGTTGAAGACCTGAGAAGGTTGACTGTTTCTGATCATAGATGTCTACGATCTCTTTCTCACGTTAGGTGGTATAATAAGGTAAGTAATGTTGACGTTAGGCGTAGAGTGTTGGACAAACAGGGAAAATTAATCGAAGAGGCTATAAAGTTACATAGATTGAGATGGCTAGGTCACGTGCTGCGCATGCCTAGCCATCGTCTCCCCCGACGGACGGGCATTACTAGCTGATATAGGTGCAGGCTGGAAAAGAGTAAGTGGTGGCCAAACAAAAACACGGCATCAATCAATCCATGAAATCCCTGACAGTTAAACTGAGTCAGGTAGGGAGATGCAGACTTCCGGGTTGGGGCCCACCCTCGGGACTCTAAGAATCAATGGCTGGAGACAATAGGTGACATGGCTCAAAATCGTTGTCAATGGCTTACGCAGATGTATTCAGTCTCTTGGGTAATCTTTCATATTCCTTTCTACCATTATTCATTCTGTTTCACTCTTATACTTATCTAAATTCTATTGATTCTCTTCTCTCATTTCCTGTCTACCTTTGTGTGCTATTTGGAAGGTGGCAACTCGAGCTGCTGCACTTCGGTGCCAAGTTCTATGTTGAATCCAGCAGCAGCAACGTTGAATTCTTAACAAAGCTGGAATAAAATTAAGCTAAAAACTCGCTTAAAAACAAATGACGTCATTTAAAGGATCCCGTGGAGACCATTAAACAATGATTGTGAATTAAAACACATATATCTAACTAGTAGAACAGGATCACTTAGACTAGCACAGCACAAAAATCCAACGAAATCTAAATGAGTAAACCCTAGTAAGATAAGAAACGCAGAAAAAAGTTCAGGAAGAGCACTACATACAGTTACGGCGGCCTGCTTAAAACTTGGGCTACCAAAAATTTCTATCTCTCTATTGCGAATATATTTTCTCTCTTTTGGTTTGTTTTAATCGATTAAGATATGACCTCTACTAATGGTACTATCTACTCTGATGTGTGTATTTAAAATGCTTAAAAGCTCCTGATTCACAAATTCCTACTAAACTTGAGGAATGGCCTGTGATTGTGGCTGTGGCAACATATTCCAATACGTGAGATACCTGTTCTTCAGTTATGTCCTTAGGTCTTAAAATGTACTTTTGAATATTTTACAATCGGCTTTCAACCAGATCTAGTTAATGTCGATATTGTGAATTTCTTGAAGGAGATATATCAGAAATATCATAATGAAATGGTTTTTGATTCACCTCAATCAATATTTTACTTTAAAATATGGTACAGAGGGAAAATATCATGCAATAAAATCCTCTGAAAATTCTGTACATTTTTATGAGTACTTTCCAGAATAAAGATATTATTATTACATTCAACCCCACAGTTGGATATGAAAACGTGACAGTTTTGAAATCTAATATAACTGGGTGGAGAAAGGGGTAGTTTGATAACTGAAGCCTTATTTTGTTGTGTCAGCTCGAAACATATGAGATAAGAATATGGTAACACCTTTTCCGGACATCTGGAAAATTCTAGTAGCCTTATGACAGTTGAGAAAGAAGGAAAAGAACCGGAAAAAATCAATTTTTGAAGTTGTATAGTTAAAACCAATGCTTTGATTATGAATAGTGAATTGTGTTTGAAAAGTTATCCAGTGAGTAATACTGCTTCACTGTGATCTTACCAATTAAAGTTAATATTGTGTAAATACAAACCATTACAATGCCCATGTCTACAATGTAAAACAATTTAAGTGTTCTGACTGATTAAAAATGCCCATTAAAGCTTTCAAAAGAATGGATACTGAACAAAGAAGACTCTTTTCGATAACCCCTTCATCATCAGGTTCTACAGCTATATATACATTATAGTGAATTAATGAATTAGTGTTATGAACGACATTAATGTTGTTTAAATAACATAGAATCAATAATATTGATAAATCACAGCTGAACAGCATCAACATAAAATAAACAGAATGTCAGAAGAATTAGGAAAGATACTATTACAAATTCATGCGTTTATAGTCTCTACTAAAGGTCGGTCAGGGCAGTAGTAGTGGCTAGCTGAGGTTGCTTCTTTTGAACACAGAGTACTGGTTGTTTGAGGCGAATTGCAATAGCCTCTGCTGTTCGGAGCATGCGGTGCTTCAATGATTTTGGCATTTTGTTATGCACCCGGCAAATTATAGAGAAGGATTCTTCTACGCTGGCTGTGTGACCCGTTTGCACCAGATGGTTCAATATCGAGCTGTTAATGGTTTTAACTACACCTTTACTTAGCCATAGTGAGATATGTTCTCGAGCACGAAAAATCAAGTTCCTAGAACAACGGCCAATATAACTCGCTCCAACACAAGCGCATTTGAATTGATAGATAGAATTTGAAGTGGCTAGTCTAGTCTAGGTACTTCATCTTTCAATCGAGGAATCACCATCAGTCGTGTAGAGAATAATACGTGTACTTAACCAGCATTAAAAGTTCTTTGAACTGATTTTCTTTATTTCTTTGTAATTATCTCGCTTGGTATATCGCCCATGAATTGTAGTCGTATATAAAGTGGCTTCTTGTTTACAGACAGTGAGTAGTCCTTTTCCGCTTTCTTTGTCATGTGCTTCTGGATAAATTTGTCGCGATAGCCATTTTGATTGATTTGTAGATAGATTACGAACTGATATCAGTAAAATATACACTGAAATTCAGGGGTTACTGTGCAACTGTTTAATCCTATGGTCACGGACCCGATGGTAGAATGCTCCACAGCCAGATGGGAGGTCCACTTTCAACTACCAGCCAACGATCTCCTTAACTAAACTTACCTGCTAGCGAGCTCGAGGACGACAGACAGTTGAGCGTGTGACTAGCAACCATACCCTGTGAAATTGTGGTGACAGCTGACTCCTAGCCAAAGTTGGTAGACAGTAATTTACGTCAATGTTTATGTCCCCAATACTGGTCGTGAGAAAAATGAGAACAAAGACTTTGCGTGGGCGGGTACAGTTAGCATATAGATGATTTGACATTCAAGAAACAGTCACAAAGAGATGAAAGATTAACTTTCAATGAGAAACAACCAATCAGAAGACTGTGTTTGTTTGCTTACAATAATCTATAATAATGTACATGACAATATATATACATATGTGTTGATTTCCTAAATAAACGATCTGTTACCTGGCCCTTGTCTTCTGTTGTTACAAAATAACCTAACCTCTTCAGGTGCGTCGGTGGCACAGTGGTTAGGACTCTCGCCGACCATGCACATGGTCCGGGGTTCGATCCCCTGCCAACGCACACCCGATATCTATGGTCGGCCTGTAAATTTGGGCTACCGATATCCATGCTGAAAATTCCATACTTGTACTGAAAATACGGTGTGGAATCAAGCTGTAATCAAAATAAATAAAATAAAATAAAGGTGAAACTTGAAAGCTCAAGCCTGAAACCCTGTGTTACACTTAGAATTCAAGAAACTAAAAATAACAAAAAAAATATACTTTGGAATAATAAAGAAGATTCTCAGTTCAAGTGGATGATTTTGATGTGGTTGTGCTCTGTAAGTTGGATGAAGCTTTAATTACGAAGTTTCCATTGTCTTCCTAGACAGCAACTTCAGCGCAAACTTGAGTATGAAGTATGAAGCTATCAGAGATGACCTTAGGTTGGAAGATATTTGGAAGTGATATTTGAAGCAACAGTTATGGATTGCTAATTAACCTGCCTCAAAGCCTAGGATAAAAAGTAATCCATGGAATCGCCGTTTCACTTCATACTGAAGTTTGTCGCCTAGAAAGATTATCAAAAGCTTTTCAATTAAACCCTCGAGGTCAGAGGGAATACATTCACATGGAAAAGTATGCCTTATCGTGTTAACCGTTACATCGTTAACCAAAAGGTAAAACGGCATCAATTTTAACTAATCGACAACAACAACAACAACAAATGCTTACATGATTCTTTTGTGTTGAACAGACTGCTTCAAGTTCCATATTCTTGGCTTTAAGTTCACTGCACAGCTGCAGTTGATCCTCATTTTCTAATTGTATCTGTTCTCTGAAATAACGAGAATGGCAAAGGAGAAATAAATGTGGTAAGTAAGTAGTTTTAACAACCAATTTATAGCTTTTATCACCTACCCGGGAAGCCTCGTTTCAAATACAGGCGCACGCAACTGGTGAGGATATCAAAGCGGCGAGGATCGGGAAAGCAAGACAAGCTTTTATCAGTCTCAAGTCTGTATGGAGATCAACAGCACTATTCAGCATAAAAAATAAGATCTGGATTTTCAACTCCTATGTGAAGCCAGAGAGTTGGCGCCGTGCCACAAAGGCCACTTCGAACAAACTACAGAACTCTCTGGTAATGAACGGACCAACTCAGCAAGAACCAACTGCTCAACAAATATGCAGGAAGAAATGGCGGTAGGTGGATTGGAAGCCATACTCTGAGAAAACAAACCATCAATTGAGTGATATCACACGCCAGGCCATCGCTCGAGTGGAACACGAATGGGAAGCGGTGGGTTAGTTGATGATCAGTGCGAGGATGACATGTAATGGAGGAGGTCATGTGTAGAGGAGATGAAAGTATGTGGGCAAAGGTGGAGCTAGGTGAAAACGTAGGCGGAGAACAGAATTCAATGAAGATGTCTGGCTGAAGCCCAGTGTTCCTCTAGGAACTAAAGGAAATAATAATAATATTACTTTTATGATGTAATAACATCTTCCGATTCAGTATACGATGAAATCCTAAAACACTATCAATTATAAATGACACAATGACAATGGATTCGAAACCCATAACCCAGTGCAAAATTCACAGAATGAATTTCCAAAGAAGTACAATACTTCAAGCTACCGCTCTCAATGTAGCTCACAAAGTTAGAGGAAAGAGAGAAGAAAGAGATTCAGAAAAAACTACAATGTTTAGAAATATACGGAAGGAAGAATAATATTGTAACAACAGAAGACAAGGGTCAGGCAACAGATCGTTTATTCAGAAAATCAACAAATATTTATAGATTTCAAAGTTAATTATTATTAGCGTTATTGTTAGCAGGGAAGCAACATTTTCTGATTGGTTGTTTTCTTGCTCAAGGTTACTCTGTCGTCTCTTTGTGACCGTTTTTAAGAAAGTCAGAACATATATCTGCGAATTGTATCCGCCCACGCAAAGTCTGCTGTGATTGGTTGTTGAGTTCCTCAAGGTTAAGCTTTGCTCTTGTTTTTTCTCATGACCCCGATTCGGGACGTAAACATCAACGTAAATTAATGTCTACCAATTTTGGCTAACAGGTAGCTCTCACCACAGTATCATGGAGAAACATGTGGATTCAACCGATCTGGAACATTACAAACAGTCAATGCATTGGCGCCACTGAGGATGATTTTGAGCTATATCAACAATAGTCTTAAACCATTGCTTCTTATCATCCCAAAAGTTCCAGTATGGCAGTCTGCACCTCACCATATGACCCAAACCAACTGTTTTCGACTTCACAGACTGATTTTATGTTTTGTTTTGACTTAGTAGATATACCGTTGGGTGCGTAATCCACAGGAGTCACTGTTTTGAAATCCTGAGACTATCCTGAAACAAGTTTCTATTTATAAATCACAAAATAATCGAGCAAAGAATATTCTTTTCGATAAATTCCTCTTCCAGGCTCTACAATTATATATGCATGTTTATATACACAGAATATTCTAGATTAGTAGTTAATAACAATATTGGTGTGTTTTTTAAATAATATCGATTTTTAAAGTATGATCAATGGGATTACAGTTCTTTAAAGATGCTCTTATTATGATAATAATAATAAAGATATAACAGCGAATAGAATATCAACTGAAATTAGGGAAATTCCACAAAAGTTTCGGATTATTCAAACCTGCATGGTCAAGGTAGTGATAATGTCTGAACTGACTTCTTTTGGATGCATAAATTAGGCTTGTTAATATGAATCCCCACAGCCTCAGCAATATTTAGAAGTCGAACTCTTAAAGCGAAATTGAGATTCATAGGTATGCGGTAAATGACCCTGAAAGCATGATTAACGTCAATCTTGTGTTCTGTCTCCACAAGATGAGCCAGAATAGCGCTGCGAATAGATTTTGTTTGACCTTTGCTTAACCAAGCAGGGTGATGTTCGGAAATTCGACGCGAAACACGCCTAATTGTACGGCCTATATAACTGGCTCCACAGGAGCAATTAAATTGGTATATACAATGACATAAAGGATACAAAACGAGACAATAACACGCATACTGACCTTTCTTTTGATAGATTGCTTTTAATCAATTCAAGTTGATTGCTAAGTTCATCACACTTAGCTTGTAATTGTGCATTTTGTAAAAGTATCTTCTTATCTTCATTAGTATTGACTAAGGATAATTGATTAATCTCTGTGTTTTGGTCGTCTTTAATTTTCTGGAGGCTTGAAATCTGTTTTATTCACGAAAAAGAAACAAACAAACAAACAAATGACACAAGGTTATTAAGTGTGTGTGTGTAAAACTTGAACACTGGAATATTGATTATTATTATTATTATTATTATTATTGTTCCCTTGGATTCCAAATGGAACATATAGGGCTTCAACAACACACCTTCCAATTTGTTCTGTTTTCTGCTGTCGTCTTCAGCTGGCTAGCTCCACGACTGACCGTAATCTCTCACCTCCTCCTCCTTCTCCTCGACATACGATCTCCTCCATGTCACTTTCGAGTTGACTGCCCACTAGTCCGTCGATTCCCATTTGGATTCCACTCGAGCAATGGCCTGCAATGACAACGATGTCATTCGATGGACACTGTGGTAGTATATAGAGCCATATTAATTTGTTTATTGGATATATCACTTAGTCAGGAGAACAGTATTATTATTATTTACTGGATGACAATATTTCGAACACAATTTATTTATTGTTCATAATCAAATCAGTTGTAACTACACAACTTTGAGCCTTTCGTAGAAGCGGTAGTAGAACTTTCCAGATGTCTGGTTGGACAGATGTTGAACCATTCCTATTACACGTATTCTCTTCAGTTGATTCGACAAATAACGCTTCCGTCATCAATCTCTCCCTCCAATATTGTTACATTAGATTTTAAAACTGTCATCTTATCCAATCATCCTATTGTATGGTTATGTGTAATTGTATGTAGTGAATGCTATTACTGAACTATTCTCCAGATTTCCTAACTTACTAGGGTCAGCCAACCTAGAAGAAAACTCGCAAACCTTACGCAGAATTCTTAACAAAGCAGGATTAAAAGTGGCTGGCATTCAAACCCACAAACTCAATTAGAAACAAGTTTTGTCGGTTAAAGGATCAATCCTGTGGAGCCAATTAAACAAAACAATTCAGTTTATCTAATACACTGTCTGCAGTGATTGTCAGGTCAAATACATAGGTCAAATTAGTAGAACAGGGGCAGTCAGACTAGCCAAACATAAAAATCTACCAAAATCTAGATTAGTTGATCCGAATAAGATAGGAAATCTAGAGAATAGTTCAGCTTTGGCACTCACTACAGGCAATTATACACGAAAGTACAATACACTAATAGTTAAGATGACAGTTTTAAAATCTAATGTAACAAGGGTGGAGGGAGAGATTGATGACGGAAGCATTATTTATCGAATCAACTGAAGAGGATACGTATAATAGGACTGATTCAACACCTGTTCACCCAGATATGGGAAAAATTCTTCTACTCCAACGATAGCAAATAGGAAAGAACAAAGAAAACTTTAAAACTCAAGTTTCGAAGTCGTGTGATGAAAATTGATATGATTACTAAGACTGGATTGTGTCCGAACTTAGTCATCCAGTAAATAATACTGTTCCAGGCGAAACATGATATCCTCTGCTGCTTGCAGTATGCAGTACCTGGATGTTTTTCGCAATTTGTTTGGTACCCGGTGGATGATAGAGAAGGATTCTTCAATGCTGCCTGGCTTTGTGGTCGGTTTGGATTAGATGGTCTAATATCTAGCTGTTGACAGTTTTTACTACACCTTATCTCAGCCATACTGGGAGATGTTCCTGAAAGAGCACGAAAAATCAAGTTCCTAGAGCAACGGCCAATATAACTTGCTCCACCGAAAGCGCAGTTGAATTGGTAGATACAATTTGAAGTGGCTAGCGAGTCTAGGTACTTCATCTTTCAGTTGAGGAATCACCATCGGTTGTGTAGAAAACAAGACTTGTAGTTTACCAGCATTAGAAGTTCTTTGAACTGATTTTCTTAACTTCTTCGTAATTATTTCGCTAGGTAAATCGCCCTTGAATTGCAGTCGTATGTATAAAGGCTTCTTGTTTACGGATAGTGAAAAGTCCTTTCCAACATTCCTAGTCATATGTTTCCTGATGAATTTGTCTGGATAGCTATTTTCAATCAAGGTACCATAAACAATCCTTAGTTCATCTTCAGTTACTTCTTCTGATCATATAGCTGTAACCCTGTGGCTGAGGGTCTTTACTAAATTTCTTTTGTACTAAAGAGGAACGAAGCTATGAAAATGTATGTATTGTCCTGTCTATGTGCTTTTCCTATGCAAATTTCTCTTTATGCAACCATCTGGTTTTCTTGTAAGGAGAACGGACATCTAGGATGGCAGTTAATTCTATTTTGGGATTCCTCTTCTCACGTGAATTTCATAGTAGAATGTACTTCATTAAAATTAAGTTATTATTATGCTCCTATTGGAATCATCATCACAAAGAATAAAGGTGTCATCCATGTACCGACAATAAAATGAGAATATTCTAATCATTTGTGCGTCGGTGGCACAGCGGTTAGGACTCTCACCGACCATGCACATGGTCCGGGGTTCGATTCCCTGCCGACGCACACCTGATATCTATGGTCGGCCTTCAAAATTTGGGCTACCGATATCCATGCTGAAAATACCATACTTGTACTGAAAATACGGTGTGGCAACAAGCTGTAATCAAAAATATAAAAAAATAAATAAAAGAATTTTATTCAAAGGTCCACCATACATTTTATGTTTCCTTTCTTAATTGCTGTTTATGATATGTCAAGTAGATTACACACAGACTGCGATTTGCATAATTAAGGTTTCCAAAGTGGAAACTGTTAGACACTAACCCATCAAGGCTGATAAAACCATTTGCAATTAAGCAAAATGTTAAGTGTACTCAATGTAGTCCCCCTCTCTCTTCCTCTCAAGTATAACAGAGTATCATCTCTGTACCCAGTGTCCATTGGTCCACCATGAAGTCAACACACTGAGTACACTTGAAATGTGACGTCTGAAAAACGGTTTTAAATGACCAGGTATGCTTTTTCGAAAGTTGAGATAATTATTGTAGGCTAATAATCTAAACAAAGAGTAAAATGGTTTACATTTGTTCCAAGTTTTGTCACAGATTGATATTAGTTAGAGAACCATCAAAAACCAGAGAGTACTCGACAGGCGTTTCGTCCTAGTTTGCGACTCTTTGACTGTATGCACCCACCGGGGTTCACAGGTTGACTATTGAATATAGCCCCTGGGATGGGATAGTCTACAATCCTGCCTTTTAACTTGAAGGCCTTGGGTTTGAATTCTGAAGGGCGCGTGCCTCTGAAGAGTCCGAAACTAGGACGAAACACCTGTCCAGTACGCCCTGCTAGTTTTCTATAGTTCTCTAACTGATATCAATCCCTGATAAAACTCGAGAAAAAAAAAGTTAAATCCCTTAAAATTAGCTCTTGGTATAAATTTATTGATAAAAGGGCGGAGTGAAAATTTAGCAGATAATAAACAATAAAGTTGATTGTTATTAGAAAAGCTGGCTATCTGTACATCAGTCAGTGTTTTCCGAGTGCCTACAGTATGAATAGAAAATTTCAAAACATTTTTTATTTATTTCACCAATCAAAAATAAAATTTTCAAACTTTTGTTTTTCTGGGATTCGATTGATTTCAAGTTATGTTGCGAAATGAACTATTGAAAGCTAGTGAGTACTGGAGAGATGTTTCGTCCTAGTTTGAGACTCTTCAACAATACTCAACGATATCTTCATCAGGGGACAGACTGAAGACATTCCGTATCACGAGGCGACGCTGTTGACCATTTAACCAGTGGGATGGGGTCTGATGACGCATAAGTTCGAACTCCTGACAATTTGCCAGCCATAGAGGACATAGAGGATATCGCTGGTCATGACTTCTCACTAGAACTCTAGGCAGCTTCATCTTGTAGTCAGTAACTAGCGAGTATTAGATGAGTGTTTACTGCTTAAGAGATACAAGTTAAGAGGTAATGGCTGCCTAGTACTCCCCGGTGGTTTTCGCAGGGTTTTTTTTCAACTTATGTCAGTTTGTCAGTTAACTTGAAATAACCAATGAAAGTTCTAGATCACTTCACCTCAACTAATTTCAACCTGAAATTGCGTTACCACAGGTATAATTCACTTACAGAGTATGGCAAACCGTAGTAATACTATCGTGTAATTCGTAATTATGCTTTGATTGGACACTAGTCAGTAACTAGTGTAATGTGTGTCCGGCTCTTTGTTTGGTGCAGACTGAATTCTATCAGTCAAGTTTTGCAATGTGGTCGCCATTGTGGGTGGCTCACCTTTACGATACACTGTGAATTGTTAACATTAGATGGTTGAAGGCAGTCGTTAGGAAGCCTTAGATCCAGGTTTCGGGCTTGCTTGAACTCGTCAGCAAGGCAAACGTATCATCAATCTTGAAACAACTCATATCTCCTCTGATATTCAAACCAGCGTCTCCCAGTGATACAGTCAGAGACACTACCCCTAAGCTATTCGGCCTCATGACTGACCTCCTGATAGACTAACCGGATACTTTGATTCTTAGATATAAAGTAGTAGGTTAATCACAAAACGCCCGGAGATTCGAAGCCTGAAATCTGTCCCATCTTCCGCGTTTTGGTTTGCCTAAATAATAACATTATCTTTCACACAATTGTTATTACTATTGTTTTATTTAATTCCTAGAGGAACATAGGGCTTCAGCCGTACGTCTCCATTGCGTTCGGTTCTCTGCTAGAGTCTTCACCTGGCTCCAAGTCTGCCCACACGTTTTCATCTCCTCTTCACATCACCTCCTCCAAGTCACCCACCCTCGCACTGACGACCAACTCGCCGCTTCCCTTTCGGGCTCCACTCGAGCGATGGCTTGTCTAGTGATGTCACTTGATGGTTTCCTCAGAGTATGGCCAATCCATCTCAATTTCTTCCCGCCTATTTGTTTCACAATCGGTTCCTGCTGGGTTGGTTCGCTGATTGCCTGAGATCCCGCCCTGTTGCTGATCTTTTCTGGCCGGCCATCTGATCTTGAGTAGTATTGAGCGAAGACAGCTAGCTGTTGATGAAGGCCCGTAGTTTGTTTGAGATGCTCTTTATGACGCACCAAGTCTCTGATCCGTATGGTAAGTAGCACTGACTTCACATTGGAGTTGAAAATCCGGATCTTATTTTTGACGCTGAATGCTGTTGACCTCCAGATCTTCTAGCGGATTCATATTGGTGGTCCAGCGTATTCCTGATCTCTCGCCCCCAACATTCTGACGCATAATCCAGTTCACCACAATTAAGAATATCATCGGTGATAATAGGCAGCCAGCTTGTCTTGCTCCTGTACTCACTTCAAACGCCTCGCTGAGTTTTCCGTTGTGAATCACTTGACACATAGCATCGTCTTATAGCTATCATATAGCTATTATTCCCTTGGATTCCGAATGGAACATATAGGGCTTCAACAACACATTTCTACATTGGTCTATTTTCTGCCATCCTCCTCAACTGCCTAGCTTCATGACTGACTATAACCTCGCATCTCCTGCTACCCAACACACGATCTCATCCATGTCACCCCCACATTGATAACCCACTCTTCGCTTCCCATTTGGATGCCACTTGAGGGCCAAGTGCGCGATGGCAGTCGACGGACACTGTGGTGGTATGTAATTCTATATTAGCTTGTTTATTAGATGTATCACACAGTCAGTGAAACAGTAGTATTAGTATTTACTGGATGACAAAGTTTCGAACACAATTTATTTATTGTTCATAATCATTTCATCAATTATATAAGTACACAAATTCGAACCTTTCGTTTTATAGTTTTATTTGTTCCATCCTATTTTGTCATCGTAGAGTGGTAGAATTTTCCAGAAGTCCAGGTGGACAGGTGTTGAATCATTCCCATTACACGTATTCACTCTCAGTTTATTCGATAAACAAAGCTTCTGTTATCAATCTCTCCCTCCACCATGTTATATTAGTTTTGACAATTGTCATTTTATCCTATCCTATATTGTATAGTTGTGTGTAATTGCATGTAGTGTGTGCTATAGCTGAACTATTTACCAGATTTCTTATCTTATTATTTGGTTCAAGTAATCTAGAAGAAAACCCGGTGACCTTATGGAAGAGAATTCTTAACAAGGCAGGAATAAAAGTGGCTGGCATTCAAACCCACAAACACAATTAAAAACAAGCTTTTCCAGTCTAAGGATCCTCTGGAGCCAATTAACCAAAACAATTTAGTTTATCTAATACCTTGCAATGACTGTCAGGTCAAATACGTAGGCCAAATTAGTAGGACAGGCTCAGTGAGACTCGCTGAGTACAAAATCCTAGCAGCAAAATCTAGATTAGTTGACCCGAATAAGATAAGAAATCTAGAGAATAGTTCAGCACTCACTACATGCAATTACACACAACCACAAAATAGGATAAGATGACAGTTGTAAAATCGAATGCAACTAACAGGGTGGAGGGAGAGATTGACAACAGAAACCTTGTTTATCGAATCAACTGAAAAGAATACTTGTAGTAGTAATGATTCAACACCTGTCCACCCAGATATCTGGAAAATTCTACTACCCCAACGATGACAAACAGGAGAGAACAAAGAAAACTAAATAAAACTCAAGTTTCAAAGTCGTGGGCTTAAAATTGACATGATTATGAAGACTGGATTGTGTCAGAAACTCTATTGTCCAGTAAATAATACTCTTCCAGTAGAATCACGATAGCCTCTGCTGTTTGGAGCATACGGTACCTGGATGTTATTGGCAATTTATTTAGTATCTGGTAGATGACAGAGAAGGATTCTTCAATGCTGACGTTGTGGCAGGTTTGCACCAGGTGGTCTAATATCAAGCTATCTATGTTTTTTACTACACCTTTACTCAGTCACATTGGGAGTATTTCCTAAGCGAGCACGAAATATTAAGTTCCTAGAGCAACGGCCAATATAACTCGCTCCAACACAAGCACATTGGAACCGGTAGATACAATTAGAAGTGGCTAGCTAGTCTAGGTACTTCATCTTTCAATCGAGGAATCACTATCGGTCGTGTAGAAAACAAGACTTGTAGTTTACCAGCATTAGAAGTTCTTTGAACTGATTTTCTTAACTTCTTCGTAATTATTTCACTTGGTATATCGCCCTTGAATTGCAGTTGTATGTATAATGGCTTCTTGTTTACGGATAGTGAAAAGTCCTTTCCAACATTCTTAGTCATGTGTTTCCTGATGAATTTGTCTGGATAGCTATTTTTAATCAAGGTACCATACACAATCCTTAGTCCATCTTCAGTTACTTCTTCTTATCATGTAGCTCTAACCCTGTGGCTGAGGGTCTTCACTAAATTTCTTTTGTACTGAAGAGGAACGAAGCTGTGAAAATGTGTATATCGTCCTGTGTATATGCCTTTCCTATGCAAACTTCTCTTTAAGCAACCATCTGGTTTTCTTGTAAGAAGGACTGACATCTAGGATGGCAGTTAATTCTACTTTGAGATTCCTCTTCTCACGTGAATTTCATAGCAGAATGTACTTCATTGAAATTAGGTTATTATTATGTTCTTATCGGAATCATCATTACAAAGAATAAAGGTGTCATCCATGCACCAACAATAAAGAGCCAATCTTTGGATAATTTTGTTCAAAGGTCCAATATGCATTTTATGTTTGCTTTCTTAATTGCTGTTTATGATGTCAAGTAAATTGACACACATAGATTGTGATTTGCATAATTAAGGTTTCCAAAGTGAAAACTGTTAGCCCCTAACCCATCAACGCAGATAAAATCATTTTCAAGTATTGGTTTGTAGGGATTTGGTTGATTGGTTACAGAATTTCATCATGAGCTGACATTGGTTAGAGAACCATTGGAAAACCTGGGAGTACTGGACAACTGTTTCGTCAGTCTAGTTTGGGACTCTTCATCAGTACGCACCCACCGGGATTCGAACCCAGGATCTTCTGGTTACAAGGCGAGCTCGTATACCATTAAGCCACTGGGACCCGATCCAATGGCAAGCCCATGAATTCTAACTTCTGCCAATTCACGATATAGCGCAACCGCTAGCCAATGTCTTCGGCGAGCATTTGTCCTCACACCCGACCTGCTACACCCTACTGGTCACGACTTCCCATCATTTTCCATCGAGCGAAATGGTAAGTATACTCAATGAAATCCTCCTATGTCTTTCTCTCAAGTGTAACAGAGTATCATCTCTGTACGCAGTGTCCATTGGTCCACCATGAAGTCAACACACAGATTACTCTCAAATGTGACGTCTGCAAAACGGTTTTAAATGACCAGGTATACTTTTTTGAAAGTTGACATAATTATTGTAGGCTACTAATCTAAACAAGTAGTAAAATGGCTTACATTTGTTCCAAGTTTTGTCACAGATTGATAATAGTTTGAGAACCATAGAAAACCAGAGAGTACTCGACAGGTGTTTTGTCCTAGTTTGCGACTCTTTGACTGTTTGCACCCACCACAGGGATTTGAACTCCAACTTTGAGTCTAATCCCAAGAGTGGGATGGTCTACAAGCTTGTCTTTTAACTTGAAGACCCTAGGTTTGAACTCTGAAGGGTGCGTACCGCCGAAGAGTCCTAAACTAGGACGAAACAACTGTTTAGTACGCCCTGCTAGTTTTCAATGGTTCTCTAACTGATATCAATCCCTGATAAAACTCGAGAAAAAAAAAGTTAAATCCCTACAAATTAGCTCTTGGTATAAATTTATTGATAAAAGGGCGGAGTGAAAATTTAGCAGATAATAAATAATAAATTTGATTGTTATTAGAAAAGCTGGCTATCTGTACATCAGTCAGTGTTTTCCGAGTGCCTACAGTATGAATAGAAAATTTCAAAACATTTTTTATTTATTTCGCTAGTGAAAAATAAAATTTTCAAACTTTTGTTTTTTGGGGGATGTGACTGATTTCAAGTTAGGTTGCGAAATGAACTATTGAAAGCTAGTGAGTACTGGAGAGAAGTTTCATCCTAGTTTGACACTCTTCAACAATTCTCAGCGATATCTTCATCAGGGGGCAGACTGAAGACCTTCCGTATCACGAGGCGAGGCTGTTGGCCATTTAACCAGTGGCATGGGATCTGGTGACGCATAAGTTCGAACTTCTGCCAATTCACCAGCCATAGAGGACATAGAGGATATCGCTGGTCATAAACCCTCACTAGAACTCCAGGCGAATTCAGCTTGTAGTCAGTAACTAGTGCGTATTAGATGGTTGCGTACTGCTCAAGAGATCCAATCTAAGAGGTAATGGCTGCTTAGTACTCCCCGGTGGTTTTCGCAGGGTTTTTTACAACTTATGTCAGTTTGTCAGTTAACTTGAAATAACCAATGAAAGTTCTAGATCACTTTACTTCAACTAATTTCAACCTGAGATTACGTTACTACAGGCATAATTCACTTACAGACTATGGCAAACCGTAGTATTACTATTGTATAATTCTTAAATATGCTTTCATTGGACACTAGTCAGTAACTAGTTTAATGTGTCCGGCTCTTTGTTTGGTGCAGACTGAATTCTATCAGTCAAATTTTGCAATGTGGTCACCATTGTGGGTGGCTCGCCATTAAGATACACTGTGAATTGTTAACATTAGATGGCTGAAGGCAGTTGACAGGAAGCCTTGGACCTAGGTTTCGTGCTAGTTGGCACTCACCAGTCAGCAAGGCAGGTGTATCATCAATCTTGAAAGAACTCATATCTGCTCTGATATTCAAACCAGCATCACCCAGTGATACAGTCAGAGACACTACCCCTAAGCTATTCGGCCTCATGACTGATCTCCTGTTAAACTAACCGGATACTTTGATTCTTAAATATAAAGTTGTAGGTTAATCACAAAAAGCCCGGAGATTTGAAGCCTGAAATCTGTCCTATCTTCAGCGTTTTGGTTTGCCTAAATAATAACATTATCTTTCAAACAATAATTATTATTATTATTGTTTTATTTAATTCCTAGAGGAACATAGGGCTTCAGCCATGCGTCTCCATTACGTTCGGTTCTCTGCTAGAGTCTTCACCTGGCTCCAAATCTGCCCACACGCTTTCATCCCCTCTTCACATGACTTCCTCTAAGTCACCCTTGCACTGACGACCAACTGACTCACCGCTTCCCTTTTGGGTTCCACTCGAGCGATGGCTTATCTAGTGATGTCACTTGATGGTTTCCTCAGAGTATGGCCAGCCAATCCATCTCCATTTCTTCCTGCCTATTTGTTGCACAATCGGTTCCTGCTGGGTTGGTTCGCTCATTGTCAGAGATCCCTGTTGCTGATTTTTTTCTGACTGGCCATCTAATCTTGAGTAGTATTGAGTGAAGACAACTGTTAATGAAGGTCTGTAGTTTGTTTGAGATGCTCTTTATGACGCGCAGTGCAAATCTCTGATTCGTATAGTAGCACTGACTGACTTCACATTAGAGTTGAAAATCTGCACCTTATTTTAGATGCTGAATGCTGTTGACCTCCAAGTATACATACTTTGGTGGTTCATTGGTTGAATGCTCACCAACCGCACATGTGGTCGGAGTTCAACTACCTACTGACTCACTCCTAAACCTCGCTTAGCTGACAGTAATCACCGTAAAAGGAGGAAAATTGGACGCACAACTAACAAACCCCACCTCGTGAAAACAACACCGTTGCTAGTGAAACTTCAAGGCTCAATTTCGAAGACTTCTGTTCCACCAGGAACATAAGAAGTGATGAAAAACGTGACTACATTCGTTAACCGGATGATAAAAATTAGAATAGACTGTAAAAATGTGGTTATAGGATTTCACCATCAGCTGACATCCGTTACAGAACCATTGGAAACCATCTGGGAGTAATGGACAGCTATTTCAACAGCCTAGTTTGGGACTCTTCATCAGTATGCACCCAACAATACGGTTCGAACCCAGGACCTTCCAGTTACAAGGCTAGCTGGCTGGTAGACCATTAAGCTACTGGGACCCAATCCAAAGGTCATTGTATGAATTCCGACTTCTACGAGATCGCCAGCCTTGTAACCAGAAGGTCCTGGGTACGAACCCCACCGACGGTTGGTTACTTCTGAAGAGTCCAAGACTGGGACGAAACAACTTTCCAGTACTCCCAGCCTAGTGGTTTTCCAATAGTTCTCTAACCAATGTCAGCTCATAATGAAATCCTGTAACCAGTCAATCAATCAATCAAAATCCCTACAAACCAATACTTGTAAAAAATATGATTTGAAAACGGAGTTACAAATATTCATAATAAAACAATCTTTAAAAAAAATGAGAAAACTGCCTACTTCGGCTTCATAAAACAATTTTGAATTCATTAGTGTATTCTTGAATTCACCACGTTCTTGATTTAATGTTTTATTGAGGTTTTGTATCTCCTCGACAAGTAATCGATTTTCATCTTGACAACGTTGTAGATCGTATTGTAGGTTTAAAATTTGTTCACGATATTTTGATTCCAGTTCATTTGTAATCTTAAATATAATGAGTGGGAAAGAAAACAAAGCGAAACATGACAAATTATACTCCATATGAATGCATAATGATAAGAATTGTAAAAAAATCAATAATCGTGGGTTATAGCCCATTTAAAACTCAAGTGTTGGTTTGTAGGGATTTGATTGATTGGTTACAGGATTTCATCATGAGCTGACATTAGTTAGAGAACCATTGGAAAACCAGCACTGGAGTACTGGACAGCTGTTTCTGTTGTCCTAGTTTGGGACTCTTCATCAGTACGCACCCACCACAGGGGGTTCGAACCCAGGGCCTGATTACAAGGCGAGCTCGTATACCATTAAGCCACTGGGACCCGATCCAATGGCCAGCCAGCCCATGAATTCTAACTTCTGCCAATTCACGACATAGCGTGACCCCTAGTCAATGTCTTCGGCGAGTGTTTCTCTTCACACCCGACCTGCTGCACCCTACTGGTCACGACTTCTCACTAGAACCCCAGGTAACTACCTACCTGAATATGGCAAGTCGCTAGTGAGCATCTCATCGATATTCAAGTGTTGGTTTGTAGGGATTTGATTGGTTACAAGATTTCATCATGAGCCATTTGAAACTTTTATCAGGAAGCAATTGATTGAAGTCAATATATATGTATATATTTATCCTCATGATTTCAACATCAACTGAAAAAAAATCATAGGAGACCAAGAGACGCTGCACCACTGGGTGACGCGGGTTCGAACCTCAGAAGGGACATGAGTTCCTTCAAGGCTGCAGATACGCCTGCCTTGCTCACGAGTGCCAACTAGCACGAAACGTAGGTCATGTGAGGCTTCCTGTGGCCGATTCCCTCCAACCATCTAATATCATTAAAACAATGTGCAATGTGATAGTGAGCTATCTAGAATGGTGGCCACATTACAACTTGACTGACTGATAGAATTCAGTCTGCACCAAAGAGAGGACTAGCTAGACACATCACACTGGTTACTAGTGTCAAATCAAGTCGCTAGTTAATTAAAGTATCTCGCATTAATATCCTTTCGAAGATTTGACAAGTGTTAATTGGTAGCGTGACACGTGTGGAAATCTGCTGCAGAATAAGGAAAGACTCAACCCTCATGTCAAGTTAGTCGGTGCTTATACATAGTTCAGAGATTTGGCGCATCAAGCATCACAAAAGTATTCCCGACAGACAGCTGTAGACTTTCTTCAACAACTGGCGTCATTCTGTAGTGAATATCAGATGGCCTGAAAGTATTAGCAACAAGAAACTCTTGGAACAAATCAACCAAGAACCAGCTGCCCAACAGAAATGTCCAATGGCCAATGATTTTTAACTTCTGTGAATTCACGACATAGCGCGACCACTTCTTAGCAATGTCTTCTTTGATGAGTTACTGCCTAATCTTCAACCTGCTGTACCCTACTAGTCACGGCTTCCCACCAGAATCCCAGGTTAACTGTCTGGATAGGACCAGTCGCTAGTAAGCATCAGATTAATTTTCCAGAATTGGTTCTGTAGAGATTTTGTTTGATTGGTTGGACGATTTCATCATGAACTGACATCGGTTAGAGGACCACTAGGCAGGGAGTACTGCCAGACAGCTGTTTCGTCAGCCAAGTTCGGGACCGACCCTTCAGCAGTACGCACCCACCTACAGGGTTCCAACCCAGGACCTCCTGGTTACAAGGCGAGCTCGTAGACCATTGAGCCACTGGGACTTGATCCAATGACCCATGATTTCTAACTTCTGACTTCAGGCAGTAACCTGGAGTTCTAGTGGGAAGCTGTGACCAGTAGGGTGCAGCAGGTCGAAGATGAGGCAGTAACTCATCGAGGAAGACATTTCGAAATGGTCACGCTATGTCATTAATTGGCAGAAGTTAGAAATCATGGGCTGGCCACTGGATTGGGACCCAGTGACTGAATCGTCTACGAGCTCACCTTGTAACCAGAAGGTCGTGCGTTCGAATCCTGGCGGTGGGTGTGTACTGATGAAGAGTCCTAAAATAGGACGAAATAGCTGTCCAGCACTCCCAGGTTTTTCAGTGGTTCTCTAACTGCTATCAGCTCATGATGAAATCCTCCATCCAATCAAACGAAATCCCTACAAAACCAATACTTGAAAATATGTCGAAGAATTTGGAGATGGACCAGACACTCTGAGAAGACCTCCGAATCATGTCACGGGCCAGACAGGTACTTAAGTTACTAGGACAGCGGAGCACTGCTGAGAAATCTAATGCTTGAATGATAGAGAAGCTCAGAAGCTCCCTTTCATAGTCGTAGTGGTAACTATTTGGGTAAAAAGCTACGTCACACATTTACTGACAACCAAGTAGTCTGAATAGGTGACAGATAACTGCAATATCAAAACTTTTTAAAAAAAATGCATTTCACAGAGAATACTTATTCGAATTACTTATAGTCTGCAAAGCAATTCTGAAAGGATCTTTCTGGTCTTGCTTCTATTATTGATGTAGAATGTGGATAATGGCGATTCATGTTAGCTACACTTCCCTACTGGACAAAGCTACACATCAGAAATATGACCTGATAAAAAAATCTACATAGAAATAATCCTGGAAAAGTCTCTATATGGATGTAGCCTAAGAACTTTAGGCTTCCAGCCAAACAGATTTATCATTCAGCCACTGATTCTGACCAAGGATTCCAACTATTCTCAATTTGCACTATAGTACTGCTGGTGAGAAATGCCATCTACTTTATATCTAAAATTGAGGTGCCTTACCGACATCTTGCTGTTAAAACTTCTGGACAATCCAGTGTTGGTTTGCAGGGATTCGATTGGTTTCAAGATTTCATCATGAAGTGACATCGGTAAGAGGAAAACCTGGGAGCTGTTTCCGTTGTCCTATTTCGGGACTCTTCATCAGTGTGTACCCACTGAGTTTTGTACCTAAGACCTTCTGGTTACAAGGCGAGTTCGTAGACCATTAAGCCACTGCAACCCTATCTAATAGCCAGTCCATGAACATGTAACAAAAAGCTTATGTCTAAAGGGAACCAATGGCTTAAACAGTGCCATCGCCAGACATCTCCTTCACACGGGTCATGAAGAGTGGACATCGCAACATCGTTCAGAATTATCAATAGGCTAAAGAGTTCAATTCTCCTCAAGTCTGCTGAAGCCATCTCCATCAAGCGCCTGAAACCTGATTTATACATTCAGAAAGAAGCAATTATCAGTCTTTCTTTGCTTACCCTGGTAACTGGAAATTTTCACCTCTCTTTCATCTGATTACCTAATGTCGAAAGTTTCCATTGTGTATGATCATTATTGTTCAGGATAGTGTTTAATATTACATATGTATATATATTACTGTATGCATATATTGATTGGTTGAACTCTGTGCAAGTGTGTTAAAATTGTTTCTGTAGATATACCTAATAATGTCTTTGGCCTGTAATCAGCTGATGAGAAGCCAACGAGATAAATGATGGTACCATTTCATTCTGCAAAAAATGTTGTTTTTCTTGCTTTATTCAAATTCATTAAGGGGAATAAATGTATGAAATTCCAGCTTCTGGCAATTCATCATATGGCATGACCACTAGCGAATATCATTGTTGGCGAATATTTGTCCTCACACCCGACCTGTTGTGCCCCACTGGTCACGAATTAATGGTCCCAGAGGCCTAATGACCTATGAGCTCACCCTGTCACCAGAAGGTCATAGTTTCGAACCTAAGTGGTTGCGTACTGTGAAGAGTCCCAAACTAGGCTGACGAAACAGCTGTCCAGTACTCCAGTACAGGTTTTCCAATGGTCCTCTAACCGATGTCAGTGCATGATGAAATTCTCTACAATCTTCATGACGCTAGCCACTAATAAGTAGGTTATTTTTGAGAATTTACATTTGTAAAGAAATGATAAACTTCAAACCAGACGGCAATGCTCTATGACCGGTCGATAGAAGATAGGATCTTTGAGTCGTTTTAATCAAAATTAGTCTATGAATGGTAAACGTGTCTAACTCGCGAACTGATTTACTGTTTGATTTTGAATAAAGCAAGAACGACAGTGGTTTGTGTAGAATAATATGGTACCATCATTTATTTCGTTGGTTTCTCATCAGCTGCTAGCTTACAACCTAAATAAATTATTACTAAGTTCATGCACAGAAAAGTTTTAACACACTTGCAAAATTTTTTCATGATGTCAGTTGACTGAAGGTTCCGGAATTAGCGAACAGTGCTCAGAAAATTACGATTATATAGTTTTTACACAGTCAGTTTAGGCTTAAACAAAATAAATGCATGCATGCATACAATAATAACGGAGTTACGTAATAAAGACGACAGATGCGTAAGATGATGAGTAACTAATAAATTAGGTAACAATGTACTGAGTTCAACTCAAATCATAGAAACAAGAGACAAACAAAATTACACTATATCAAAGCTGGGTGAGGTTAGAGCCAAAGATTACGCAGTCAAATGAAAGAACGAATAAAGACATCCAGTTACCATGGCAAGGAAAGATTAATAACTGCTTCTTTCTGAACATACAAATCTGGTTTGAAGCGTTTGATAGAAATTGCTTCGGCAAACTTGAGGAGAACGAGCTGCTTTGTCTATTGATAATTTTAAAGGATTTCGCGATTTTCACCTCATGATCCGTATCAAGGAGATGTCTGGTAATAGCGCTATTATAACGGTTTGTTCCCTTGAGACGTAGGCTTTCTGGCACATGTTTAGCAAAACCGGAGGTGTGCCCTTCTTTCTGTTCTCCCAATGTAACTGATCCCGCAGATACACGTAAATTTGTATATACAGTTGGAGTTAACATGAGAAGGGTATCTGTCGACTTTTGACTGCACCAAAGAGCATGTTGCTCGATGGACGGGAACCAACTATCCTGCAGCTACGTTGGTTCCCGTCCATCGAGCAACATCGTGTAAAATTTGCAAGTATGCTAAATCTTTTCTATACATAAGCTTAATAGTAATTTATTTAGGCTGTAAGCAGGCAGCTGATGAGAAGCCAACGAAATAAATGATGGTACCATATTATTCTACACAAACCACTGTTGTTCTTGCTTTATTCGAATTCATCAAGGGGAATAAATGCATACAGTTTGATTCCTGGTGGAACCACACATGCTCATTGCTGAAGAGTTCTACAATGGGATAAAACACTTGTTCATTGATTCCTTAAATGATATCGATTTTTTTTCGAGATTCATACAATCACCAATAAAATCCCTACAAATCTAGAAATCTGGTAGCTTGTCTCTATTGCCAGAACTCAAATTCTACTGACGGTTTTCCACCGAAATAACTACGGAATGTCACTCTCTACATACTTATAACTGCATGGTATTTTATACTATTGATTCATCGACCTGAGTAGATGGGAATCATACACACATATCAACCGGTAGTGCTTTCCATTCAGTCGGATAGAAATGATTCGAGATCCAGTGACAGCCATTTCACTCATTTATCAGCAATTTGCCCAGTTTGACTTATCTTAGAAAATACCCATCGGGACAATAGAGGGAAAACAACAAGAAGTTCAGCAAAGATGGTGATCTTTTTGGCGATTTCATTCTTAAAAGCTGTACAATCACATTTATGTACGCATAAGTTTACATGGATTCCACTTAGTAACGAAGAAGATAATAATTCTTAACTTGATATGAAAATTTGAAAGTACGAATATAGATTAAAAGGGGTTTAGAGACAAGACTACATAAGATTAGAAAACCGTTATAACGTAGGCAAAATTAATATTTGACAACTGGAGAAATAATTTTAAAGACGAATAAAAGGTGATAATTATTTTCAGCTTGATATGAATTACAAGAGCCTTAGAAACAAAACATTACACAGGGATAGAAGGAATTACATGGGTGAACAAAATGAGCATGGAAACAAATTGAAATGGAAGTTAGGAGGTGGAAATATAGACTACAATAGGATTAGAAACAAAAAATAACACAGGATTAGAATATAACTGTCAAATAGTTATTCTTAAACGAATTACAAGTGGGATCAGGAGGAGCATGGAAACAAACTTAAAACAACCGATTTTATAACTGAAAAAAGAAATGGGATGAAATGAATGAAGACAGAAAGAATAAGAATCACAAACACAGAGAGCAAAAAAAATATTTTAAAAAAACCGGTGACTAAGGGAACATACAGAACTAGGTCAATGGTAGTTGCAAAGGTTGGACTAATTTCTTTTGAACACACAGCTCCGGCTTTTCGATGCATTTGGCGAGAACTTCTACGCTACAAAGAAGTCGGAAACACACTGCCTTTGGTAGATTTTTGTTTACTTTGTAAATGACTCTGAATGATGAGTCAGTTGAGATGCCGTGACAGGTATTGATTGACGAGGTGGTCAGTTATGGCGCTTCTGACTGAACCAGTGCCTCGCCTTTGCACTCATGCTGGATAATGTTCTCTAAAACGTTTTGATAAGACCCGCACAGAACGATATATGTAACTGGCTCTGCAAGAGCAGGTGAACTGATATATGCACACTGAATCGGTCATATGCGGAAGTCTGTCCTGAATATTATGATCTCCTTCGTTACCATTTGGAATCCATGTAACCTTATGCGTATATAAATGCGATTATACAGCTTTTAAGAGTGAAATCGCCATCTTTGCTGAATTTCTTGTTCTTTTCCCTTTATCTCAGAAAGCTGAATCAGTTCAAATTACCTGAATTTCAGCTGGTTACTCAGGTGAACTGGTAATACAGTGGATTAAATTCGTAATTCGCACTTTACACAGTTCGAAGTGTTTATATCATAAGCAATAATTTATAAATATTTCATTTTACAAGTTTTCCTAGCTCCAATTTCTCAAAATGACACAATTAACACATCGATTAGTTGATAGAAATGGGAGAAATTGTGAATTTATAATTTTAAGGTCACTGGAAAAAAGTTTCTGGGAGACATTGATTGTCTACTCAAAATATAAACAGATTTTTGAAACTGTAGGCAAAAATTTAAACGAATCAATTATTTAGACGTCTTACTTACTCTTACCTTAAGTTTTGCGATTTCTAAAGTTTCTATAGCTGGTATAGAATTAGACTGTTTTACAGTCTCCATTGCTGAAATGTATTCGTTTAAATTACTGCGTGCTCCCAGCAGATGGGTATCGCCTTGTTGCTGTTGTTGTCTTTCCAATAACTTGGAATCAGTTGCTGATGAATTCAAGCGTGATTCAAGCTGATTATAAGCATTCTAAAATTAAATAGAATAAACGTGTTTAAAAGACAAAATAAGAATATCCATTTCGATAATTTCCTCCTCCTCTGGCTCTACAATTATATATACATATGTTTATATGCATAGAATATTCTATAATAGTAGTCAATAACAATATCGGCGTGTTTCTCAAATAATATCGATTTGTAAAGTAAGATCACAATAGAATTACAGTTCATTAAACAAAAAATAAAATAAAATTATAATAATAATAATAAAAATATCATAGCAAATAGAATATCAACCAAAATTAAGGAAATTTTCACAACAAATTGAGGATCATTCGAACCTAGATGGCCAGTGGGGTAAGGACAATGTCTGAACTGGCTTCTTCTATGGGACACAAAAATTAGGCTTCTTAATATGGATCCCAACGACCGGTCTCAGCAATATTTAGTAGTTGAACTCCAGAGGCTAAGTTAAGATTAGTTTGTATGCGGTTAGTGACTTTGAAAGCTGCCTCGTTGACATCAATCTTGTTTTCTGTATTCACAAGATGAGATAGAATAGCACTCCGATAATCGGAAATTCAACGAGAAACACGCCTAATTGTACGGCCTATGTGACTAACTGGCTCACTCCACAGGTGCAGTTAAATTGGTATATACACATGGAAGAGGCGAAATTAGGCAGTTTATCTTTTACTCCTGAGCGCAAAAGAGGAGTGGTTTTGAACACACAGTGTAATGCAGCAGCAGGGAATGCTCTTTTTACCGCATTTCTAGGGCGTTGTGTTTGGGTATCTCGCTGATGTTCCAAACAATAACTAAAAATGCCAGTGCAAATTATGAACAAATTAAACACCTGTCGTTTTCTCTGTCTCTCAGATCTTCGGACCCGTTTAAAATAAGTTAAACAATCTGGCCATAAGCCTAAGTGTTATTTCACAACATATTTATCAAATTTACTTATCATACATTACTTCTAATTTCCACAGTATAATATGAAAACTGTAGCTGTCTTTGACTGCACATGTTTCCGTTATATATCTCCTGTTAAGTGGTATAATGTGACGGCCGATACCACTGCTGGGAAGGAAAGTCATTCGACAAGACAGACTGACTGGTTTCAACATAAAACTTTGCACAGATGTGTAGTAGTTCCACTCGCCACACACCCTCCATGTAGCACACAAAGCAAGAGAAAAAAGTGAAAGGAAATGCAAAACAGAGACATTAAACTGAGATATGATGCAAAAAGAATAGTAACATCGAAGAACTATATAGTTTTATTGGAAATTATAATGTCACAAGGAGTGGATGCATCTGCGCCAGCCATTGACAACGATTTTGAGCCATATCATCAACTGTCTCCAGCCTTCATTGGTTTTTACCATCCCGAGGACCCCAACAAATTAGGAAGTCTACATATTCCCATGTGGCTGGCTTAAAATAACTGTTGTGGATTTCATTGACCGATGAGACCATGTTTTGGTTTGACCACCACTAGCTCTTTTACAACCTGATCCATCCAATGTCAGCTAACATTGCCAGTTGAGTAATGGCTATAGCGTCGGCTAGGCATATGTACGTAGCACATGTCTTGACCACCTCATCTGATGTAACTTCACAGCCTCGTTTATTGATTTCCTCTCCTTACCTAGCACTCGATACCTTATCTTAGTATTACTCACCTTATTATAACACTTAACACACAGAGGAGATAGAACGCGGACACCTATAATCAACGACAGGCAGTCGGCCTTTTCATGTCTTCCGCTTTTAATGGCCATGTCCCAATCACAGCCATAAAAGAGGACGGAACAAACTGCTGAGCAGTACACCCGTCCTTTGGTCGACAGCCAGCCGGATATCACGTCTACACCAGAGACGGCGTTAACTGGCATATGCAAAACGAGACTCCTATATCCGTGCTGAGATTTCGTCGACGATCAACTAGCTGGCGTTGGCTGATGCAACTTCCCAAATAACAAGTGAAGTGGTCAACACGCTCCACCAAACACTTCACTCCCTATTTCTAAGTTAGGAGTGAGTCAGTGCAATCCAGCCCCGTAGCATCACCTTACATTTGGCAGCGGGAGCGAATCTCAAGTTAAACATTCGCAGATTACAGCTCAAGGTGTTCAGAAGACTCTGTTCCATTTTGTCAGCGTGTTCACCTAGAAGGACTATTTCATCTTCATATTCTAAGTAAACGAGATTATTCCGTGATAACAAGCCAATCTCTGAGTCTCTGAAGTCAAAAGTTAGGGTTAAGTCCATTAGTACATCTATGATGAAACTGAATAGAAATGGGGACAGTGGACATCCCTGACTTACACACGAAAAGATTATAAAGTCATATCAATTGAGATGGATAAGGCACATGTTGCCCATCTCGAGCTATCGCCTTCCTCGACATGCCATGACGGATTACATATGATCCGTTTAGGTTAGAAAAGGGTTAGGGGTGGCTTAACCAAAATCTGAGATCAATTCGTGTGAATTATTTGACAGGTAGTTTGAGCTAAATACGTAGAGAGGTGTATACTACCTGGTTGGGATCCTCGGGATTCTATGAATCAATAGCTTGAGACTGTTGTTGATTTGGTGCTGATGAATTCACTCTTTGAAATCTACCAGATCCGTTAAACTCTCATGTTTTCCCATGTTACTATTTTTTTCCGCTGTACATTTCTACTCACTGTAGTTTTCTGAATTTCTCTTTGTTCTACCTTTGTGTCCTAAAAGGAGTGTGGCAACTTGAATAACTGTGCTTCTGTGGAAAGTTCCCTGTTCAATCTCAAACAGTCAGTTTTTGACGATTTAATTCTCATCATTATCAACCCCTCATGTCGCTTTTACTCGCTTACACCACTTTTAAACAAATCGTATGAACAGTTTCCATCTTTTTACAATGGGTGAATATCTAAAAGGCTTTCCATTACGTCATGATTAGTACCAGTCAAAAGCGAAAACATTTGAAAGTTGAGATTTGAATTCCTAAAATACATTTTAAAACTTCATTATTTGGGATAACAAAGAAATATTGACAGATAGTTCTCTAAAGGAGAAGAACATTCATCGCTCAACTCATCGATGGTATCAAACTGCTGTGAAAGTTTTTCTCAGAATCTACGTATTTATTTCCCTTGTAAACATGCCAGTACTTACTACTGTTGTTTCGCAGGCGATATTTTAATTTTGTAAATATATTTTATTTGTAGTTACACTCACTGGTGTCATGAAAAGCATTTCTAATAGCCTGAAGACTTTCGTCAGTAGATGTATTTGTTTGGTACTAAACACCAGATGGCCTGAAAGGAAAAGTATCAAGTAACTATAGCAAAGAACTATCCAAGACCTATTGCCAAAGAAATATGCGGGAGGAAATGGGAATGGATTGGACATACGCCTCACATGATCTCCTCCATGTCACTCTAGGACACACGCCGAAATTGTCTTTCCCACTTGGATATGCCTGGCGCTCGATGTCATTCGACGGCCTCCTTAATGTATGCCCGATGCATCTCCATATTCTCCTACATACTTGTTGAGCGATCGGCTCTCGCCTGTTGGTTTGTTCCCACAGTTTCTTGTTACTAATTCTTTCTAACGATTTGATCCACAGTATGAAGCGAAGTCAGCTGTTAATCAAAGTCCTTTTCGTGACTATCGAGTCAAGTTTCTGACCCATCTACAAAGACCGACTTCATATTGGTGTTTAAAATCCGAATCTTGTTCTTTACACTGACTGAGTGCAGAAGATTTCCAAACTGGTTTCAGCCTGATGAAGGCGTATCTTGTCTTTCCAATTCTGACTTTGATATCTTAATCCGTGCCAGTAGCCTGTAGTTGAAACGATGCTGGCTGCCTAGATAAGTTAAGGAAGAAACCTCTGTTAAATTTCCATTGGTGGTGGTGACTGGTGCTGGTTGTTGTTGGTGGTGGTGTTGGTTGCTTATCTTTATCGTCTTCGTCTTCATAGATTGATAATCCATGTCTCTTTTCTAATGTCATCCTATGTGAAGTAACATCGCTGGATGTGAAAAGTAACTGATCCCGATGCCTTACACATGTTCTATACGTCTTAAGCTACATAACTTCTAAACCTTGTTAAATAACGTTTTCTCTTAAACGAATACAAAACTAAAATCCATTTTAGTGGCCAGATTATACCACCTAACGTGGGAGATGAAACGCAAACATGTATGTTTCAAGACAGTTAGAATCTTTATACATTACACTTTCAACGGCCATTTCTCGACTGTGAAAATGGATGAGAAAGACTGTTTTATAGCGCGCTTGTCAATTCGATGGATACCGAGATATCACACCTGCACCAATGATACTAGTTGGAAAATGGCAGACGAAACTTCTATATCAGTGCTTAGATTTTGTACGAAATCAGTTCAATAGGATAACTTAAGCAGTCAATAAACGCAACTATTTCTTTATTTTTGAACTAGGATTCAGTGCAGTCCTGTCCTTAACCATTATCTTACATTTGAAAGGGATGGACCACATCCTGGACATACTCTGCCTAAGATGTTTGAGAGATTGTGTTGTCTGTATATTCTAGATAATCTAGACTTAGCGTGAGTAACAATCCAATTTCTGAGAAGTTGAGGACGACCAGGATAACTTCCATCAGCACATCTTGAATGAGAGTGAATAGAAATGGAGGTATTGTAGCACCCATATAATAAACCTAACTTCATGGTCATAAAACTAATTAATGTATGCATGGTATACGATTGCAGAAACTAATTTTACATATGCTTGTGGAATATCTGCCATTGTATTATTAAATATTGCTTTTCTTTGTTACACATGTACTTCTTACTCCGTTATACACTTTTTGTTCGTTTTCGCGTTTCTCGAAATTCGCCTTCGTTAGCTATACATCTTTTCAAGTTTTCACTTGTACTACTTAATACAACATTGTTCATCTTTGACCGTGTACACCGTTAGCACATCGTATAACGTGAAAACGTAGGTACATTATAATATTACGATTGGGATCGTTTTCAGTATCGCCATAGTATAAGCCCTAACAAATCTGCATGTATTCAAGTGGTATGTCTTGACTGGTATAACAGACTTTCTAGCAATTCCTTTGTGAACACAGCACGTCTCGACCAACAGAATCTAGGGCTACTTACATTCTACGAATAAGTATTGGACGCCAATGTTTGATAAACTTTCGAAGCGTGAAGCTATGATCAATATACCCTTTTCTGAACCTTACGTTTATCCAGCTGTCCAAATAGATTTGAACCCATACGACACAGTGCTGAAGTTTCACGTTACCACTGGTGTATTAAGCTACGAAGTATAAATAAGTGAAGAAATAATATTTTGAAATGTTGGACTACAAGCGAAAGCTATCAAAATATCATTTAAGTAGACCAAATAAAATGACAATATTCAAGTTTGTAATTACTGTGCACATGTATAACTTTCCTTATAACTTCAGCTTAAAATGTCTTTCTATATTACATCCTACAGTAATACTACATAATAACCAGTTATGAATACGTATTTAAGTCAAGTTTCACTTGTAGTGGACCTAGTAGCTAGGTAAGTATATAAACGCAATTAAAAGGAGAGAACAAGTACTAACAAATACGTATATATAAAATATTCGGTTCACTTAAGTTAATATACACAAAAAAAGGACTGAGGTTATTTGAAGAAAACTATAACAGTCACAAAATACACAAATTATAGACGTACGAAATTATAGGAATGTAATTGTCCTTCTCTTGATTATACAAATTCTCCACTACAACTTAGCGCTGTCCCCCGTCGGAAGTCTCCACGTAGAGTAAAGCAGATAGGAGCGAAGTTCTCGAAGGGGATGTGTCAACCAGTGTGAGACAGCGTTGGTCAGCAGATGTGCTGGGCGAGCAGCCGGAGAGAGGGCGAACGATTCGTTCCTTGCGCGCGGTTCAAGGTTTCAGGTTGAATTCCTTCCTTTTTTCCGTGAACATATAATTTGATATGTTTTCAGGTCGCCACACACTACACATAATTCAACGCCTTAGGCACTGATTAATGAAGCACTCTCAAATAATTAAAGCTTGCAAATTCCAAATTTTAAAAAGTTACTAAAATAATAATGAAAACACGCAATAAATACTCCGATTAATAGTTGTAGAATTTTCAGAAATGGAGGGAAGTCGGTCGATGAGGTTGAAAACTTTGATGGAGATTGATGTGTATTATTTATGTATTCAACATTTACCTTTCAAAAGGTTAACGAAGTTAAACACATGTCTTAAGTAAACAGACAGCAGTCTTAAAAACAATACATTCTGTTTTAAGAGTCTATGATTTTTGTACCTAGTTATGTGAACTGGATGGGTCTCGTTGTTATAGGTTGACAAACAAATGCAGTCTATAGTTTGAGAATGAGTGAGACTTACTGGAAAAGAAGTGGACCCCACAAAAAATGACATTTTCCTCAAGAAAAAAGTTTTGCTGGAAATTAACACACGAAAATGCTGGAAAATTCTGAGAAATGCCTCATAATTTCCCCAAGTCCCCTAATAGAGTATGTGACACACATTTTTAACACTCTGAAGGATCGCCCTGAGAAAAGAGTAGATGATGAGTATAATTATTAACTCACATAAAGCTTCTTGAATGCAGACTTCAGAGTTTCATAGTTAGATTTGTGTCTACCAGCTATTTGTAATTCATCGCGAAGGATTGCGTTTAAGTCCTGGGTAAGAACTTCATCAGCCACTCCATAGCAGCTTTTAGAATTTTTATATTTTTGTATTTCAGGTGGTCCTGAATAGTCTCTCACAGAAGTTGATTTTGAGTGCATGATATCTTATACACAATAAGAACACATATTCCAAATGTGCACATACACAATTCACCAACACACCAACTAATTTTGACTGTTCTAAACAAAAGAGATCTACCAAATAACAGTACAATACCCAATTTCCTTGTGACTACGTTATATGAATAAGGTTGATCTGTTTTGGTGGGAATTTATGGTTTGCACTAGTATAGTGATGCGGATAAAACTTGGGGAATCTCGCTACGCTAGATAATTTTCCAGATAGGTTCAAAATTCAATGTCCTTTGACGTGCTAGTATTGACTAGATTGATTTCTTTAAACTTGCTTCATGGTAGTTATTTGAAAATTCCAGTCCCTTGTCGAGCATCTGAGTAGTTCGTCCCACGATTCACCTGAATGAGACTCCAAAAAGGAGTCGTGTGGTTTGTTTGTAATTTTTGATTTATTGCATCAGGTCAGTTAAGACCACAACATAGCTGTGATCAGAATCAGTCCTCTCCATCTTGTCAAAAAGACTCAAGGGGGGAAATGTGAACTCAAAAAGGAAGGTTAACAGGCAAAGAGATAAATACAAACGAAAACAATTAGATAGTAGTGTAGCGGTAAATAATTCTCCGAAATTATTGACCACAGCAATCATCACTGAACATTGGATGCTGACCCTCACTGTTTAAGTCGAATTTTTTTATTATAGCTTGATTCCACACAGCATTTGGGTACAAGTGTGAAATTTTCAGCATGGATATCGGTAGCCCAGATTTAGCAGGCCGACTATAGATATCAGGTGTGAGTCGGTGGGGATCGAACCTCGGACCATGTGCATGGTCGGCGAGAGTCCTAACCGCTGTGCCACCAACGCTTCCGGCCAAACATCCACATCATTCGGTACCCCGTCGTGTCACGTTCGTGCACGATCACTAGTCAGCTAAGCATTCATGTGGGTCTATGATTTGGTCGCGAAATATATCTCATAATTTGGACGATCAATTGTGGTGGTTTGTTTTGCTTCTGGTCTACGCGGAACGAATACTATGAAAGTTGTGGGTATTAGATCCTGCTATAGTATACTCCACACAATCCAAGGACGTCAATACCGTCAGCTTCCAAACTGGTGAGCCCTACCGCGAACTTCATCTTTTGTAAATACGCAGACAAATCTGGTGAGTTCGTTCCATTTTGTATTTGTTCTTGTACTATTTTTAAACTATACATATTTCGTCATAAGTGATCATAGTCCTAAGGTCATTCGTATTCGCTCAACTGCCAAAACCATTCAGCTCGTACCATATTGGCCAGATAATGCTGAATCATGGTTTCAGATAGCTGAGTCTGGCTTCAGTGAGCACGGGATAACGGATCAACGTTCACTGTTCCTTGCAGTTTTTCACGCCCTACCGCGGGAACTCAGCGCGTTTGTTACTGTGAAGATGTCGAGTCCGGCGGTAAGTTACTCGTACGAGTTGCTTACGTTCGTTCTTGCGGATCGACAGCATCTGGACGAATTATTTCGCAACGTCGAGTTGGGGGGTCAGTCAGCCGTGAGCATGCCTACAAGAATGAGGGAAGTTATTGGCCAACGTCAGTTTGATGAAGGACTTTTCGGGGAACTTTTCCTATCCAAACTGCCGCAGTCAGTGCAGGCTGTACTTGAGACACCTCAGGGTATAAACAGGAATAAATATATATACTCTGTATTATTATAGATGACTCAGCTGTTTCGGCAGATAAAATTCGAGAAATAATTAGACGGCCAGTTACTGAAATATGGTCAGTTGCCGAACAGACAGCAGCAATGAGATAAAAAACTGTTTGGTGGCCAGCGACAAGTTTAGGAAAAAGCCCATGATCAAGTGCTGTGTTTAAGGTCTACATGTCATCACGGCTGAGACAATCTGTTAAATGCAGTCCACGTAGCGTTGCATGATTATCCAGTCTCCACCTTAAGCTTTCTACTGGATATGTTGTAGCCACGTCTGCTGGTAAAGTGTGCCATCTCACACTCTGGTCACACCACACGAATCAGTCACACTTATGTTCCGCAGTCCGTTGAAAAAAGACCTGGTTCTCGCCCTGATGTTAAACAAGATAATCATCACAATACGTGATGTAACTCACTTTCTGTGTGCTTGTAATATCTGGCTCTCCTTAGGGTTGATAGACATTTCTTTGACACAAGTCCAGTCCACCAGCAGCCTGTCCCAGTTTCAAATATTCTCGCCCCCTACATATCTCCACATCCTCCGTGTACAACACTGCAGAGACTAGATGGTTTGTCAGGAAATTATGAAAATCAAAAGCACCAAGGAACGTTGATTGCAACCCTGCTAGACACCTTAGCCGAGTTTTACTAGGATGATTGTACACGAAAACAGAATGTGCTACGCGGGATGTGCTATTCCTACCTCCGTATTTCCTGGTATGGTTGTCATCCAGGTTTTCCAGTAATTTTGACACAAGTGAGAGTAGTGCCACCGTTCGCTAATTCACTGTTTTGCCGATCTGTACTGCCGTTATAGGAAAAAAGCAGCTTACTCAATTCCTTTCGCCGTTTCTCAGATTTGAATAAGCGTTCGCACAATCCACATAATAGCCCATAAAGAGCATCTGCGCTCCGTTTTAAAAGCTCATGCTGAATATCATAAAACCAGGGGACTTTCATGGGCTGTCTCCGTAGTGTCGCCAGTAGCACTGTTGATTTGATGTGGAGTGTACCTTTCAAGTATCGGCTAGTTGATTCAGGAAACAGAACATTTTGGCATACAGTGATTATACTTACAGTGACATTTAGCCATCAGTCAAATGCTGAACATGATATTTTTATCCCTCAAACATTAGTAATGTGGGTAACTTTTGGACTTATTACTATGTGTTTCCCATTGATGGGTAGGTTTTCTACCCAGAATCAGTTAGCATAAGTTTCCAGTATTTTCCCAGCAAGATTCGACTGAAGCAAACTGCAGTCGCTTGACACCCTCGCATTTCATCATTTCTGAGTGTTACGTGTGCCTCATTGTTAAACTAACCCCTACATTGTGCTTTACAGATACCTTGCAAGCCATGCTGCGTGCCATGCCTTAAACGTGTGGAATGCTTCTTTAGGGCTTCCTCTAACAGCAAGGACGGTGATTAAGTTCTGTGTGTGATCAGTTCTCTTTGCGACCTCTCAGTGTTCGTCAGTTCACAGTCTCACAAATTTGGTGCCATTCCACTTTAAATAAAAACTTTCGCATTTTGGTTGCTTCAGCTCTGCTTTAGAACAGATAGAGGTATGAAGCACAGCACTTTAGACGCTCGTAAATAACGAAAGTCAGACAGTATGACAGCATGATCACTACTACCTGCAGAGTCTTCATTTGAATGTCTCCCATTAGTAAATGGTCACCTGTTAAGATATAATCTAGTTTTGAGGACTTCCCACCAGAGCCTTTCGTAGTATTATCCTTCGCGTTTTCAGTCATCCCAACCTTCATGGTAGTGTGTAGGGGAGTTTGGTAGAATGTTCTCTGAGCTCATCTTGACCCAGGTTGAAGAATGGTCCGCCCAAGTCTCCAGATGTAATGATTTGGCCGTAACCAGGGTTCCACATCCCCGTGATGGCGTTGAGCAGTTTCTGTTTCCTTTGCCCTCCACATGAATGTGGTCAGTATATTCCATCCTGCAAATACCTGATGTATCATGCTATCGGGTGGCACCATATCGAGTTTAGAAGCCCAAAAGGTGGGTCTGATGCCCCTGTGAATCTTAGCTGTATGCTAATGTGCATAGTGACCCTGCACTTTTCTTTATGATAACTGTCTCGCTCCATCAGAAGAATCTGTTATGCTGACTTCATCGCCAGCAATAATAGATGTCAGCTGCGTTTCTGTCAGTATTATTATCTTGAGATAAAGGTAGGACTTTCGGATTTTTAGTCCCAGTCCTCTGTCGTTGCTGTTGACAGTACGACTTATCACCCCATCTTGTTAAGTCGTGTTAGGTGCAACAGAGTCATGATGATGTATTGTGGCACCATTTGGCTGCTTTCCTGAGGTCCAAGGTAGACTTTAACACAGTTAAATCCATTCGGTCACCTTATATTTTGTCTCTTGATAAGGCTGGAACTAGGTGGCTAATCATTCCGAAGAGCTGCATTTAGAAGGCGGCAATCATGGTGAGCAGATTGATGTGAGTTGGGCTCGGCGATGTAATCTACGACAGGGATAGTCTCAGAGACAAAAAGAGCCGTGTGAAGGGACAGAAATATCCAACAGTATATGGCACGCATGTGTATCTCATAGCAAAAGCCTGCTTCCAGCTCCGGAATACATTGTATGACCATGGTAGTAGAGGTTATCAGTCCCAGTGATCACTTTGTCATTTACCTTACTGTCCACGTCCTGTGGATTCTCATTCGTATTTCAGAAGATTTCTCAATAACCAGGACTTATGGTGGTCTCATTTTATTCTGAAAGCCATCATTGCAACTCACTGCTACTTATAGTGACGATTCCTCACCTTCCGGTGCCTGAGCACCCTTTCGCGATCTACACAACCTCCTGCACAATTATATCCACAGTACCTTTTTTCTAGTAGTCCACAGTTACATACTGGAACGTTGAACAAGACTAGACAGCTTGACCGACTAACTCTTGAATTGCATTCATTCCCTGGTTGTCTCCTTTCTTTCTAAGATAGGCAACAGCAGTCTGTCTCAGGACTTTACTATCTTTTGCCACATTTCAAAGGTCATGTCTATTAGGGTATGCAGTTGGTATTTCTGAAATTTTACAACTACTGGGTACTCGCACGATAATCGTGAGGTTAGCCTGAGTCAGGTGGATACTGGTTTGTGCTTTCGGTGTCTTGGGTTCTAGTAGGTTTATGCCTTTATTTCGGTGGACCACAATATTTTATTTAGAGTTTTCGGTTGTTTTGGAAAATCGTGCTTTTTATATTTTCTGACGAAGCCCTGCAGAAGACCAAGTGAGGACAACAGGTTGATCATGTATATCAGATCCAAGTGCATGGATTATTTCGTACAAACTAACAGTATGGTCTGCATGCTCCTGTGTCACATTGGTGGTGCAGCCACCGAATGTAAAGAACAGTACCTGAGGGCCAAGTCACTTTTCCAAATTAGGAACTAGATATCCGTCAACCACTGCATTTCCCAGAAAATGTCATATGTGCTTGACATCTCCACACTCTTCTCTCATTTTCATTTTGATGCAGACTGGCGTATTGTGAATGCAGCCATGATTCAGTGTCCATGTGGTGCAGCCTGTGTGGTTTCAATCTGGTTGAATAAGAATGGGAGAAATCGCAAAAGAGTGGTTACGACGTGGAGGGAAGCCTACAGGACTGATCAGGTCTACGAAGAGGATTTTTGACCTTGCCTTGAAATTCTAGCTTATTCGCACTCACAGCAATCACTTAACAGATCCACAAGTCTTGTTTATTTGATCAGGTGAGGAAGTTGCTGCTGGAAATTTGGCGCCTGAAGCTGTCTCGTGGTCCGATGCAACTGAACTCGCTTCACAGGAGTTCGGTGTGGAAGTAAAGACCTAAGGGATACCACCAACTCACAGGATCAGATTCACCAAGTGAGTAATTCAGAACGAAGGTTTTGTTCCTTCTAAAGATGGAAACCTATGCAATCTTTCGTTTCGTTCTTTTGTATGATTGTTCTTTGCAGTTTCTGTTTATGACTTGTTAAGATGCTGATCGAAGAACAATTATTGTAGAAAATCATGTCATTCTAAGAAGACACCACAACTAATCAATCAAACTTTCATTTATATTTTGTATCTCTTTGAGTGGCAGGTACAGAGATTACAGAAAGTTTGTGCCATGTAATTTCAAGATTGTAGAATGACTTTTTCGGGAATGCATTTCAAGGATATCAATAAATTCATATTTTGACTTGTCAAGTGGTGAATGCTAATAACATTTCCATAACACAAAATCAGTTGTTTAGAAGTTCCAAAGTTCACTTAGGTTTCATTTGCAAACCTGAACTACTCAAATCATGATACATCATTTGTGCAATACTGAGAATTTTGTCAACATGACAGGCGTGTATGCTATAGTCAATTCAAAGTAACGTGAGTACTTACACCTATCAAGGCTGCTCAGAAGCCGAGCCAAAACGCTAAGATTGATAATAATAATAATAATTTGCTTCATTCCAAAACAGTACTTGTGATGCAGAATGGAATTCTCAGCATTTTTACTACAGTATTGCATCCAATTAGTACATTATCAGTAAATAGAATTCTACATAGATTAAGGAAATCTCAGTTCATTATGACAACAACATATTGGCATGTCGGTAGCAAAGCCAAAGTTGAACCATGTTTGAAGGTGTTAGAAAGGTAGGTGCTATCATACTTACAGGCGTAAGCGGAAGAAAGAAACAAAGCAGCGCACAGCGGAAAAAAAGAGAAGAGAGAGAAAAAAGGAAAAGAAAGAAAGAAAATGTTGTACCTATAAATGATATGAGTTGGAAAGACGAGATCCAGTTGTTCTACTGACTATTTAATGAATTATAGGTGTCACGCCTAATGCTTTCTTTATCGCACTGAACACGAGCTAAGTAGGGTATGGTTGAGTTTTTGTACTTGCTGGTGCGAGCATATAGTTTTCTGTATAGACTTCTGGTTTTGCCTGATGAGATGCAAGGAGAGAGTTGTGAGTGAAGAGGGTGGTGTGAGTTAGATAAAATGGATTTGGTCCACTTTTCACATGAGTCCATGTGAAAAATTATACCTAATCATGTTAATTCACGTTTCTAAAGTGCTGTGTATTTGATATAGCCTAAAAAACATCATATAGGACATACAACTACTTGGTTATCATCACCACACTACCGCGTACCTTCAACCCAGCAAGTCGACTTAAACAGTGAAGGTCATCATCCACTTTTGAGTGAAGAATGCTCTAGTCTAATGAATTTATATATATTTACAGTGCTTTCAAGAATTTTAAATTTACACATATAAGACTTCAAAAGAGATTCAACTGTTTTTCTTTGATAGTTTTTGTCAAAATGTATTTTTTTGGTGACAGCACTAGTGTTGAGGTATTTCGAAAAAGGGAAATGTTGTAGATTTGGACCTTATACGACAGACGGGAGCTCAGCTAGTTTTCGCTATCTCTAATTCATCATATTTTGAAACTTACCAGTATATAACATCAATAAATCGAAGCTCATACGTGTTAGTGGGAGGACTGGTTTTTTATGGTGTACGAACGAACCGCCTGTGATCAACTGTTCAATCAGTAACAACAGATGTCCAATTCCAGAGTGAAAATCTATTCCAATAGTAAACATTCATTAAAATCACACAGAACTGATAACAAGAGAAGTTTAATATAGGTACACAAATTATTTGTAGACACATTTAATTATAATTAATTGAGAGATACAACGATGTATTTACTTTCCTTTAGAGTTGTGTAGAATATTCGAGACAACTGTGAAAGAAAACACTCATTTTATTAAACGCTTGGAGTAATAACAATGTCTTTCCAAATGATTTCCCTTGCGTTGTACATTTTCTCTATTCTCTGAAAAAATTTAACCTAACTGTGCTGCATAATTTCTTATTTATGCAGTTCATACAACATGCTCTTTCTTCACTGTTTTCTGTCCAGTTCAAACACCAAGTCATCACCTCAGAAACTGGCAAAATCAATTATTGTTGAGTACGCGATGGTGTAATACATCATCTTTTCATCAAGTCGACTAGTAGTGCAATTACCAATGTCTTAGGACTTTGTTTTAATGTGTACATATACGAATTGGCTTCAACACCATTTTGCGTCTTTCCGTTGTGCTGTGACACACGCATATCCTTTGAGTTTGCGATGTAGCCGTATTCGCTAGATAAGTTCTAGACCTTTTTCCTTGGATTAACTACTCCTTTTGTCATTGCAATGCTGTACCTACAGTTATTGCCAAAAAATATTTTAGAGCTTGACATCAAAGACGAGGGAGGGTGGCGCATGCTGATCAGCAGATGTGGTAGTGGTCAGAAATGTGAATCGCTCCTATCTGTAGGACAGCAATATGCATTTTTTGACAGCTCGAGAATTAAACATTACATGGAGGATTTCATCATGAGCTGACATTGGTTAGAGAACCATTGGAAAACCACCTGGGAGTACTGGACAGCTGTTCCGTCCTAGTTTGGGACTCTTCATCGGTACACACCCACCGGGGTTCGAACCCAGGACCTTCTGGTCTACGAGCTCGCCTTGTCACGAGAAGGTCCTGGGTTCGAACCCCTGTGGGTGTGTACTGATGAAGAGTCCCAAACTAGGACGAAACAGCTGTCCAGTACTCGTGAGACATCTTACAGGTCACCTTGTCCTACGGGTTCTAATATTCCAGATATTTGAATTCACTTCTCGCTGAAATATCAATTATCTACCTCACGATAATCCTTTAATTTACTCACCATTATACTCTATCTGATCTTAACTACCTAGGCCTTTATTGAAGCTGAAACTTGCTCTTTATTCATATTTGTTGCTTGCTTAAAGTCTGGTTGCTTTGATTAAAAACACAACAACACCTATGTTTGAACAAAGCTATATTTTCATCGAAAACATCATAGTTTCCATGCTTAGACCAATATGACTAGCATTAAACATTGCAAATGTATACTATCATTTCAAGGAGTCTCTACCTCCTTCTTGTATATATATCTTGTAAATATACTTCCAATGATGTATTATCCATAATTGTATTTTATGCCATTTTGCAGTTTCTCAGGATGTTCTCCTCTTCCGGAAATAGATTTCAATCACGTGGTGGCATAGCACTCACCCAAATATACGCTGTTCACTGGTTGAACATAACTATCAGCAGGAAACGGAACGAAGTTTGGCTTGTCGCTCAACTTTGATGGTGACCTTAGTGAAGGGTTTACAATTTAACATTTATAAGAACCTATTCTGATTGCTTGTACAATAATTGAACAATTTAAACTTTTGAAAAAGTATTAATTTATGATACTTCACGAATGTAATTTATAACATAACTGATCGTGCTTGTAAAAATGGCATGCATTTCTTGTAAACTTACCCGTTAATACGAAATATAAATTATTATTATTGTTATTATTACTGAGCACCAGAGCACTTTTCCTTAATGACTAAGTTCATTTAAATTGTGTTTAGTCGTCAGTACTTACAGGTTAGGTAGAGTACTGAATTATTAGGAACGTATATAAATTAAGTGAAGTAAGGGCTGGAAAAGTGTAGCTTATAAACAGTGCTATTGGAATCCTACAGACTTATCACCACCCTAACACCAACACTGTTAACTTTCCGAGAGAGACTTTGGTCTTATAATATATATATATATACTACTAATAATAATAATAATTTGAGATAACCTTATCATTCATGAATAATCCCCATTCAGACGTTAATGAACTCAAAGCAGGTAGTTCAGCGAAGAGTCTGTTTTCGGGGAATTCGTTTACTTAACTGTACAGTCTCAATTATATATACTTATTTTTCTATGTGGGTGTATACTAGGTTTGTCCGAAAAGAGTAAAAATAAGTTAGGGTTATTGTTGTAAAGACATTTCAAAAAAAGTGATAAGCAATCAAACTGTGAGTGGAGTGGGGTGAAGATTGGTAAGAGGGTATGGGTGATGTGTTGTCAGAAAACTTATTTTCAAGTATTGATTTTTAGGGATTTGGTTTTGTTTGATTGTTTGGAAGATTTCATCATGAGATGACATCGGTTAGAGACACATTAGAAAACCACCAGGCATGGAGTACTGCCAGACAGCTGTTTCTTCAACCTAGTTTTGGACTAACCCTTCAGCAGGACACACCCACCACCAGGGTTCGAACCCACGACCTTCTGGTTACAAGGCGAGTTCGTAGACCATTAAGACACTGGAATCCGATCCAATGGCCAGCCCGTGAATTCTAACTTCTGCCAATTCACGACACAGCACGATCACTTCGCAATGTCTTCTTCCATGAGTAACTGTCCTCACCGTCAACCTGCTGCACTCTACTGATCACCGCTTCCCACTAGAAACCCAGGTCGCTGTCTGAGTACGGCCAGCCTCCAGTGAGCATCAGTTCAATTTTCAAGTACGGGTTTTTGTAGGACATTTTGTTTGATTGGTTGGAGGATTTTATCATGAGCAGGTGAGGACAGTAGTAGGATTAATTTTGCCTACAGATTTAGTTCTTCCGATCAGTACTGACAGCACAGAGTCTTGGCTTAACTGTAGTTAAAAACAGAGTGACGAGTTAAACTTTGTCTGTTTCTAGAACATAAAATAAATCATATAATTACACCAAGAAAAATATATAAACCCATTGTCATTCGAGAAAGGACAAAAACGTACCGAACAGTATTGAGGGAAAGGACAAGATGAACAGTTAATTAATTACATGTACACATAAATTAAGTGACAGAAAACAAAGAACACTCAAGGTCACATCACGCGGTGTGGGTTTATATTAAATTAACCAATAATCGCGACAAAAGGTCACATCATATTGATTGGCTGTTTGTCATACGATCTATCTATCTGTCGCCATCAACAACAATTACTCATCGAAGAAGACATTGCGAAGTGGTCGTGCTGTGTCGTGAACTGGCAGAAGTTGGCATTCATGGACTGGCCATTGGGGCAAAGTTCAACAATAGAGTCCCAGGATTGTAAATGTTCCAATGTCCTTGTGAATGTTCCAATGACCCTGAACGCATGCTAGTCATTGGTTGAGGAAGCCCACCATTATTCTAGCGCGAATAATTGTGCGTACTGGTAAGTGATACTGAATTAATTGTCTTCTAGGAACTTTCTTTGAAAAGTTGAAACTGTCTGTGATGAATATCTCGTTTCTGTCCAATTACTGGGTGCCAGAGCGGATAACGTTTGGGTTTTAGGAATTTATGACACCTAGATTTGCAAAGGATTTATGGAGCTGATTATAGATAGGAGTGCTGATACACTCCTCCCTATTATTCAGCGTCTCGTCTTACCAGGCACCACCATTCACACAGATGAATGGGCGGGATATAGCCAATTATCGCAATTGGGATATATATATCCCAATGTATATATGCATCATAGAGTGAACCATTCGAATGATTTCGTCGACCCTGTCACCGGTTCTCATAATAATTCCATCGAAGGTTTCTGGGGAAGACTGAAAAATAGAATCCGAGTTATCAACGGATCACAAAACGAAGTCATTTTCAGTCATTTGGATGAATACATGTGTAGAAATTGGTTTAATTTCGAAACTGAAACTCGTATTAATAATTGGAACATTTTTTAACTCATATTAGAGAAAAGTACCCTGTTTGATTTTTTTCATGCTTATTTATGTAAAAATACGTAAAATTTTATGCAAAAATCATCCCTTTTTATGATTGGTTGGTTCAAGGTCACTTGTGCGTTCGTTCCTTGGGACTCTATTGTAGAACTTTGCCACCATTGGATCGGATCCCAGTGGCTTAATGGTCTACGAACTCGCTAACCTTGTAACTGGAAGGTCGTGGGTTCGAAACCCTGTGGTAGGTGTTTCCTGCTGAGTGGTTAGTCTCAAACTAGGCTGACGAAACAGCTGTCTGGCAGTACTCCATGCCTGATAGTTTTCCAATAATTCTCTAACTGATGTCAGCTCATGATGAAATCCTCCAACCAATCAAACAAAAAACCATAGTTATTAATGTTAATCAACACATGAAGGAGGCTGAATAAACGTAATACAGTTACTTAATAATATGAATCGTTTAATGAGTGTGTTGTGATTAGGATGCACATAGAAACAAAAGAAAGTATGGAATTATGTAAGAGTTCTAAAAGTTACAAATGTTATAAGGAGTTAGAACAAAGAAAACAACAAGCGCACAAACATCAAGTTAGTAGAACTTAACACGGTTGTTACCATGATAGTAGAACTGGTTGGATGATCATCTTTTGTATGCATAACTCTGGTTTCTCCAACTGAGTGGCTAAGGCTTCAGCAATACAAAGGAGACGATAGCGTCTTGTCTTAGGTAGGTTGTTCTTCACTTTATACATCACTTTGAAAGAGGCGTTTGTTAAGATGGAATGATCAGTGCTTTGATGAGATACTCGATTATCTCACTCCTTATGTCACTAAGACTTTCTTATCACAATCCTTATAGAAAGATTGATTCTTTACAATGAAAATACTGTATGTTAAAATTGTCTTATAACTGGTCTTATTAAATACTATAGATTGCAAGCAGCTGAATGGAACGGGCGAAATAAAATGGAACAGTATTAATCTGCACTAATGTTTGTTTTATCTCCGTCCAAATTTACAACGTTTATCTTATTAATATTACAACATAACATTCAACGGTTCAAAGTATTTCTAAATTGTTGCCACATTAATTCATCTCAAGAAAACTAACGCTGATGTTTCGCCTTTGTATAGCTTCTTTAGTCCAATACACACTAGTATACTTTAATTGGACACTAGTAACTAGTGTGATGTGTCTGGCTGGTCCTTCTTTTGGTGCAGACTGAATTCTATCAATCAGGACACTAGTTACTAGTGCCCAATCAAACTAACCACTACAGTCCTAGAGGAGGTCAATCGCGAGTCCGAATAGCTCAGTGGTAACGTCTCTGACTGCAAACAGCACTGGGTGACGCGGGTTCGAATCTCAGGAGGGACATGAGTTCCTTCAAGGCGGTTGCAGATACGCCTTGCTGAATGGTGAGTGCCTATTGCCTCCAAGCATCTAATAACACACTAGTGTAATTTTGGTGAATCATTCCATACTGTTTGCTCTAAAATTTGAGCTATATAAAGTCATTATTTTAACAAATTACTAGTATGTTTATTATGGTTTTATAACTTCCTACACATTCATGAATATCACATATTGCTCAATATCGTCTAAAATGACAGTTAAGCAGAGGAAGCATCGAAGAGTGAACTTCAAGGGAACACAGAGGAAATCAAGATAATGGTGACAGTCAACCAGCAACAACAACAAGCAGCAATTACTGTCAACTGGAGAAACTTGGAAGAGATCACTCCCTTCACTTATCTAAAAGAAGCATTTTAACTATAGATGGCACGGGTAAAAATGTAAAAAGCCAAAAATTGGAAAGACAAGGTAAACCTTTATCACTAAGAAATCAGTTTGGAAATCTTCTGCACTTGGCAGCATAAAAAACGAAATTTGGATTTTCAACTCGGTGTTAAATCGGTTCTTGTATATGATTCAGAGACTAAGCGCGTCAAGAAAAGCATTTCCAACAGGATACTACAGATCTTCATTAACAGTTGCCTCACTCTGATGACGAAATGAACTTTGTTAAGTATGCCGATGATCTAACTAATTCAATGTCTCTTAACTCCCAGCTAGACTGTACTAAGATAATTAGCTTACTATCAGGAGTTAGCAAATAATCTTCGTCTAATGGTCTTAAACTAAATCCTTCTAAATGTCAGACTGTTAATTTCAGTTTCCAATGTAATGTAAAAGAAAGCTAAATGAAGCTGTTAGTTCCTATGACTGTGGCAAAATTGATGATAGTGATGTAGAAATCAAGTCTTGGATTAATTCTTTCTACTGACCTATCCTGGTCTTCCCATGTCTTAGCGATTTCTCAAAGAATATTTCATCTGACGTTTTACATTAAGGAGTTAAGGCACTCAGGCATAACTCAACCCCTCCTCTTACAGTTTGTCAACTCGTGTATCTTACCTATTCTTCTTTACTGTTCACCCTCATTCTTTCCTAGTTTGTTTAAAAAGGACTATGTTATACTTCGTAGAACTCTGAAGACTGTCAGTAGGACGAGTGGTATCCTATTGGGCTATATCGTTGATATTGTCACTGATAGGCACTTGATGTCATGTAACAAATTTGTTTAAGGAATTTTGTCAGACTGTGGGCATCCATTTTACCCGCAGCTCTAAACTTGTGTCTCCTCAGGTAAAACAAGAAGTCTTTTCAGAAGACTTTATTCACGTACATCTAAGTATGAAAATTCCACTATACCATATTTGCTCCGTACTTTATGTAGTGAAAATAGCGTCAGAAATGAACTAGCTAACCTTCTTTGCACTACTAAATAAACTATATTCCCCACTCTTATGACGCCAAGCTTCATTGCTATTTTTATTCTTAGATTTATAATCCTCTCAATTTTTTGTTCTTATTTGTTTATTTTTTCATAAGTGTGAACATCATCTAAGCTGTGTTATAACTGTTAATTTTGTATTTCCCCTCACCATGCCGCTATATCAACAGAACATTAGATCCAGTAATCTATAACATGCTAAAGTTTCCAAACTGAATCGACAATACCGTTTGAAAAAAACTCACTGTTATTATTATTATATTTAATCATCTCAATTAGTGCTTCGAATATTTTTGACTTTATATCGTAAATGTGGACAAATTTTTCTGGTTAATTTTGTTTTTATTTTTAATTTTATGTATATTTTAAGTAAATCAGATGCAATATTGTGACAAATGCTGAGAATTCCATTCTGTATTATAAGTACTGTCTGTTTAGGAACAAAGTAGATTATTATTATTATTTAAAAAAATAGGCACGGAGAATTAGCTCTAGGAATGCACAAATCAAGAACCTACTGATCAGCAGATACGCTTTAGAAAATGCGGACGGATCAGAAACATGATGAGGAGACCATTGGATGAAATCACACGCCAGGCCGTCGAGTAGTGTCTGGATGAGAAAAGACAAGTTGGACTTCCGAGGGTGATATAACGGAAATCATATAAGGGGAAGATGACAGCATGTGGGCAGTCATGGAGCCAGCTAAACAGGAGGACTGTGGAGAACAGAAGGGAACGGAGATGTGCTGTTGAGACCCTATATTCTGCTGAGAATCCTAGGAAGTTATAATAATAAAGGTCATAATGAGTAAGGCGATTACTATGGCCTTTATATGTCCCTTTTGAGATTCAAACCCACATCACCCAGTGCTGCCTGAAGTCATAGACGTTAACACTGAGCTTTTCATTCGCGAGATTGATCTGTTTTTTGTTGGGTTTATTTACCAAACAGAGGATCGATAGGTAGGACTGTTGAAGAATCTTGGTCGTGGTACACGAAACTACCCAATACCTCTTTTTTCGACTGACTTCTATTTGATATCGATTTATGAACAGAACCACCATGAAAGTTCTTTTTTCTGTATTAATCGTTTTAACCTATTTTTCAAGTGTTGGTTTGTAGGGATTTGATTGGTTACACGATTTCATCATGAGCTGCCATTAGTTAGAGAACCATTGGAAAACCTGGGAGTACTGCCAGGCAGCTGTTTTGTCAGCCTAGTTTGGGACTAACCACTCAGCAGTACACACCTACCACAGGGGTTCGAACCCACGACCTTCCAGTTACAAGGCAAACTGATTCGTAGACCATTAAGCCACTGGGATCTGATCCAATGGCGGACCATGAATGCTAACTTCTGCCAATTCACGACATAGCGCGACCCCTAGCCAATGTCTTCGGCGAGTATTTGTCCTCACGCCCGACCTGCTGCACCCTACTGGTCACGACTTCCCACTGGAACCACAGGTAACTACCTATCTGAATAGGGCCAGTTGCCCGTGAGCATCTCATTGATTTTTCAAGTGTTGGTTTGTAGGGATTTGATTGGTTACAGGATTTCATCATGAGCTGACATTAGTTTTAATCTAATTGGTGGATGGTGACTAGCAGTGGAATCCAGGATTACACGCGTTTCGTCCTGCATAGGACTGACTCGTCATCTTGATGTACCTACATTCCCCAGTGAGTGATGATGTTCCCACCGAGGCTTGAACCCAGTGTCCATAGTTTCAAACGCCAAAGCGTTATCCACTAGACCACATCCGCTGACAAGTCCCAAATAGGACGAAATGCGCATCCTGGATTCCACTGCTAGTCACCACCCATCAATTAAATTCTAATCACATGCTCAGACATCGTCGAAGCATCTGCACAAGAAGCGAACATGTCAACCTGGGACCGAGCACTTCGGTTCAATCAGTCTACAGGAAAATCTAAAAATTCAATTAAATAATTAATCGTTTTAAATTTATTAAAGTTTTGTATGTACAATAAAGGACAAATTTATCTACGTTTAGTTAACTAGCCGATCCTAATCTCAGGAAAGAGGGAATGTTGGGCATATGAGGTTAGCAATTATACTCAGTAATAAACAACATCGTTACTATGGAAACTTCAAAGAGAAAAGAAAAATTAAATTATTTTGAAACATTATAATAAAGCCAGTTGAAAATCAGTTTCATTTTAATTGCATATTTGTACAGTTATTTGAATATATATATATTTCAAACAAAACTGAGATCTTATCTTCCAAATGATTGATACTTTGTAGAGGCCTTTCTCAACGTTTATTATTATTCGTAGTAATGGTGTTTTGAGCAGTCAACATAGAATAAATCTCCCTCCGATTTTCCGATTCAATGTTCAATAGCTTTATAGGTTGACGCCAATTGTTTTAAACCCGTTTTACTAATGAAACAAAAAAACAACAGAAAATTAGTCGATTAAAACAACAATATTTATTGACTTACACTTCTTTCATATACACATCTTTACTGATCAATTCAGCTGGATCTTCGGCGACTTTCTTATCATACTGTTGAATACCAAGTGTTTCTAAGGCATGTTGATATCTGTCTACAGTGACAGCGTTCTTTTCACACGGATCAAGCATATTGAATATTGACTCGGCATTAGCTTCAGTAAATAATGATGGCGGGTCAGAGTATTCATCACGTGCAGCTTTTAATAAATGCAGTTGTTCAGCTAAGAATTGTTTTGGATTTTCTAAAATGGTAAACAGAATCAGGGATCATCTTCTTTAAATAGAGAAGATTTATAGGTTAGATGGATGACTTCAATTTGATCGAGTTCTCTAAGCTTAGTAGTTTAACTGTAAAGCTGTCAGTGTTTTTCTAGAAAGCATCTACAGGCCAAAACTTGGGCATTGTAGTAGTGTGTAACTCCATTATGGATAAGATTTTATTTTGATTAGTCATACAGTATTGAACCGTAATATTAACTGATGACCACGTTTCGAGCGCAAATTATTACAGCTCATAATCATATCAAGTCACTACTCCCACAACTTTCTTGCTTCATTTATGTACATGAGTGAACGGAATGGAACCAATGAAGGTAGACTGCACTGCACACTAGCGTCTATAAAAAGCCAACGCATTCTGCTAATAGATATTTAGGCTTTAATTCATCTCATCCGTTCGCTGTCTGTAAAGGCTGGCTTAGTTAAGTGTATGCTTAACAAACCGAGCAGTAGCACCAAGTAGCACAAGAAAAGACCTAAATGATGAAATAAAGCAGATAGAAGAAGCGTTTGTATCAAAAAACTATCCTATAAAATTCATAAGGAATATCAAAAAAGGTCAAAAGCAAAATAGAAATAATGGTGAAACTAATAATGATAACATAAATAAGAAAGAATATAAGGCATCTACAGTTATACCATATAAGGAGGGGACATCTGAGACCCTCTCCATGTAGGATTCTCAATAAAGCAGGAATTAGGGTGGCATTCAAACCTACAAACTCACTCACATAGGACAAGGCTTTGTAGGCTAAAGGACCCAGTGGACCCGATTAAACAAAGTAATATAATTTTCAAAATACCTTGCAATGACTGTGACTGAGGTCAACTACATGGGTCAGTCAAACTAGTAGATCGGGGGTAGTCGGATTGTCGGGACATAAGAATTTATCTAAGGTTAGAATGATTGATCCCACGAAGATATGTAATTTAGAGAAAAACTCAGCAATCGCACAACATGCATCAATACACAATCACACAATAGGGTGAGTGGGACACAGTCAAAATTCTAAGAAGTAATATAGGTAGGTAAAGATAGAGAGAGATTGATTACTGAATCCTGGTTCATTGAGTCTACACCCAACACATTCTACAGAAATGACTCAATGCAAATACTCGAGGTATGGAAGATATTATTACCACCAGTCTGTCAAATCAGAAGAGGATAATAAATAATCTTAAAATTCTACTTCAGTTCAATTCACGTACATCAAAACACTCTAAAAAGTTACTTACTTTGACTATAAAAACTTATTTCCCATCTGAATGTATTTGATTGATAACGCTCATATTATTATTTCTGAATGTACTTTATCATCTTATATTGATTTTTATTCAATCAAATGTCTAATCATCAATTTTTACACATGTATATAAATGAAGCAAAAAAGTTGTGTGAGTGAGTGACTTGATATGATTATGAGTAGCAATGATAAATTGTGCTCAAAGCGTGGTCATCAGTTAATATTACTGCATAACCACACTGTGTGATTTATCAAAATAAAATCTTATCTATAATGGATATTCAGGCTTAACTTCAGTATGCAGGCGGCTTATTTGAATTCCCCATGAATGACATAATTGGATACGCAGACAACCAATCACGACAAAGATTGTCAGATGATCAAATTATAACATTCATGGAAAATTCCAATAAGTTCGATTTATATTGAAGTTTTCCACTGAAGACGTTGTCTAGAAGGATATGGAAAACATCGGAATTAAACCGCCTAACTCAGAGAACCCAACTATGTCAACAACAACTAAAAATAATTCGATTATAAATATTCAGACCTTAGATGTCATGAATTTTAGAAGATCAAAACCAACATTTGAACATTTCGCTACACAAGCAACAGCTTCTTCAGTAGAACCACTCGATAAATTTGACTGAACAGAAAAAACGCTTGAATGAAGAGAGAACGAGCAGATATTTGCAGGATAACACAAGATGGTTTTATTTCGTGGATTATCTCTCCTCAACTGCGTCGTACATCCTAAACAAATCAATTATAAATTACAAAATAGCATCGGAACATACTTTTTACAATGATTTCTAGTTATAGATAGAAAGTATCAGCAACATAATTTCAAAGGGAATAAGAAGACAGCTGCAGCGAAGAAACTTTTCTTTTCGACGAAGTTATCATCTAGGCTGTACATTCGTGTATTTATATCAAATGGATGGGAAAGTTCCAGAATAATTTCCGGTTAAGGGTCAAATTAATAAAAATTACAATTAGGAATTAGTATGCCATAATAAACAGGGGGACGGATGAAACTCAAACAAGGTAGCAGAATTACTAAGAAGGTTGACATATTGTGCAATTGGGGGTTAGAAATGTAGAAATAACAAAATATACAAGATGTTTGGATAAAAAACTAATGTGATGAATAATTGTTTATGCAATCAGGGATTAAATATGTAGAAATAGTAAAATGACAAAATAAACAGGAAGTGTGGATATGAAAATATGGTAGTGTAGACAGGGATTAAGAAAAACTTAAAATAACATGAATAAACAGGAAGTTTAGATAAGAAAGGCGATGGGATAGTCATTACTAAAAGGATTAACTGTTTATGATGGTCATGGCAGGGACAGGGGTTGGGCGTATTTCTTCTGGATACATAGCGTGGGTTTGAGTTTTTGGATAGCTAACGCCTTCTAAGATGATGTAAGTAGAGAATTATTTAGTGTTAAAGTGCAGTCTCCAGACATCTAAATGACACGGGACATATACATTAGAAATTAGTCAGGCTTTCAAAATAATCAACAAACATAGAAAATCATGGTTACTTCTGTTCGCAGAAGCCATTGATTGACATCAAAAGACTTCGAGCCAGTTATGACTGAAACTGAACCGAATAAACTCCGTCTCTATTTTTGCTTTGTCTGCGCCTGTTAATTACTACAATGGTAATGAATTCGACTGGTACACTAATACACCTCTATTTGTGTGTTGTACCTTCCGATTCACTGAGACACGCAAATATCAAAAGACAAAGGCTGACGGGCCTGTAACTGTAAGATATTGTATTATTGTGCATTTATTAGGAAACAAAACATCCTATTTATATATTTAATTTATCACAATACAGTTAGCTCACAACTGTGAGAATGCATTGTTCTTATTGGTTGGAAGTATCTATCTTGATTGGTTGGTGATCCGACAAAGATCGAAGTGAGACAAAAGACGATGAACTGATCACACAATATAAATCACAATATGCATGAGAAATGATAGATCCAAACAGTAACTCCATCACAAGATAAATCACACGATTCGTGAGAAAGGATAATATACTATTTTATGCTTGGTCGTATCAGACCCAACCTATGCATACAGAAAGGGAGTGTGATTATCTCTCACTACCCGACCTGGTAACCATAACTGTTTTGTTTGTGTGATTTTGCGTTTTGTTCTGTTGCATACATAACATCCCGCTTAATTTTGATTTTCACTCGCTGAATTTAATCAAATCTACTAAATTAAATTATTTTATCTTTTTTTTTTTTTAATAATTTTACTTCTCTCTTCACCCACCACCACCCTCCTGAACTCTCCACCATAATATTTATAAATTAACTCTGTTGTTCTATCTTGTATTTCACCTCTAGTCCATCCTTGTCTCCAAGCAAAGTGAGAACTCCATCCCTTTGTCTAATAACTATATAAATAGTTACTCTCTTTTAACACTAAATAATTGTCTACTTACATCACCTTTGAAATTATGTTGCTTATACTCTCTATCTATAACTTGAAATCGTTGTAAAATGTATTTTCCGACACTATTTTGTAACATGTAATTGAGTTATTTAGGATGTACGACGCAGTTGAAGAGAGATAATTCACGAAATAAAACGAGCTCACATTATCTTGTAAATATGTTCGTTATTTCTGCATTCAACGGAATTAAGGGAACCGGGTGTATGAAAAAAAGTTTTCAGGAAAATTAAAGAAGAATTTTTATCACCGAACACTTACCAACATGGTTTTCACAAAGGAGACAAACGATGCACCCGCAGCTCCATCTTAGAACATCTGATAAATTCCGGACACCAAACTACACCCCACACAAACTTCAAAGTCGTCTACAGAATACGAAGCAGTCTTTATAAAAGTGTGAGAGTCAAACGTCTGCAAACTGCAGAAGCAATGATAATTCACTTACTAAGCCGTGAACTCTGCATATAGAAGTTCGTTCAATCACTATACTTGCAATGGACGTAATCTATCTTAATACCCGACAGGTAAATTCTACCTAATCTTTTTCTCTTCTATCTCTTCATTAGTATTATTTTGTCTTTACAATTGTAATTTTTTTAAATTTTCAACTTTCGTGTTCTCTACTTCCACCCAACTTAATTTCTACACCTCATTACCACTGTTACTGACTTGACCAACGCTCAATTTCTAGCCACCTGTGTTACGTCATCCGACTTATTTACTCAATTTTGGTCCTAATTCAAGTGGCATTATTCACTACCCCACCTCTACTTAGTTTCTCTCTACCTGTAATTACCTCTGTTGCTATGCTGACTTAAGTTGAAACATTTTAGTCAGTTATATTACGTCACCTAACTTACTAACTCAACCTTACTTTAGTTGCTGTCTAATTAACCTTGTTCCTATATTAGATCATTCTTGTATTACCTGATTAATTATCTAAACTTGACAAACCTCATGTACACACACACACAAGAATAATTGTACATAAATGCGATTGTACAGCTAGGTGAATGAATTCGCCAAAAAGAGTCTCTTCGCTGAACGTCTCCTCTTTTTCAGAGACGAATTCAGCGAAGAAAATTTTCTTTATCAACGAAATCATCTTCAGAGGCTGTACACAGTTGTATTTTTATTTACCAAAAAATGTATAATAGTCTATTATTGAGTAATAGGGGGTGACATAATTGATATAATTACTCAGAAGTAGCTTTAGAAGTAAAAAATTAAAAGTTGTAAATGACGTGGTACTCAACGGCACAAAGGAAGAAATGGTTAAAAATTTGAAAAGGTAAAAATTGCTATTCAGTGAGAATAAAGGTAGTTGAATGTGAAAATGTACATTTCCTTCGCTGAATTTGTATTTTTTTTCATGACTTAATGGGTGTTTTCAATGATTTGAAGCAGAGCAGGAAAAGACGTTTATTTTTCAGTTAGGTCCTCGTCATCAGTTCAACACTCTTCTAGCACACTTTGTCGACAAGCTGAACATAACTAATATTTAAAAGCACTTTGAGTTACCTTTCCCATTCCTACTAATCGTAACTTTGCCTTATGTGTTCATCTTTTGCACCCATGAGAATCCCATCGAGTAAGCCGAATCTGTCCTCAGAAGAAATCCTCACAAACATTTTCTTTACATTGGGAGAATTTATACAAGGATATATATACATATACAAAGCAATAAGAGGACGGAATTTGTCTGACGAGGAAGAAAGAAAGTTGACACAAACTTTGGTCGATAACAATTATGCAGACACTTTCATTAGGAGATATAAAGTAGTCAGAACACCAAGACCCACTCTACAACTCGCCCCTGAGAAAGACGTGTACATCAAGCTACCATATACGGGGCATCATAACAGCTTGATAACTAGAGAAACATTGAACGCTGCTGCTGTTAAAAAGACTTTTTATGCAGCTGATATCATAATAATTGAGAATGTGAAGCCAATATATCCATCCATCTAAGCCTTTGGCACATGCGAAAAATGACATCACATCCCACTGTATTTATCAGTTTCAATGTACGTGTAGTCACACATACACAGGAGGGAGGACTCATCGATCTCTGCAAGTAAGGGCTTCAGAGCATATTCTTAAATGGCTCCAGAAGCAAAGAGAATCCTCAGAACCCATTGATAGTGAGAACAGGAGACCTAGCTCCTCTATTGCGAAACATATTATAGAGACAAGAAATAAAAATGATGTTTACACGTCTTTTAAACCTATCTATAGGACGTGTTTGGGGTGTATTTGAAAGCTTGTGAAAGCCCTAGTAGGCAACTAGGGAGTTTAAACCACCTTTATGCGTTCAAAACCAATTCATCAAATTAAACCTTCCTTGGTAAACTTTTTTTGATTACAACCAGGGTAGATGTACTATTGCCTCTGTTATTTGGTTTAGCAACCTTCATTGTTATTTTGACCTTCATTCCATATATATTCTTATGACAAGTCCATGGAGTGTGATCAGATTGTTCGAAATGTGTTGCGCAACTACATACAAAACACACTTCAGACAAATTACGTCTTCTTATTGATTTGTCTAAATTCATTTAAAGGAACTAAGTGTTTCATTTATATAATTGGTAAATGAAGCGGGATTTGACATCATTTTTCGCATGTTCCAAGGGCTTAGATTGATATATTGGCTTCACATTCTCAATTATTATGATATTAGCTGCATAAAAAGTAATAGGGCAAAATACTAAATAGTATCAAAGAAAATCTAAGCCAGGAGGTGAGACATGTAACAGCAGCTTTAAAACTTAACAATTACCCTAATAAATTAATCAGTAAATATTTAGAGAATTGTAAAAATGAAATTAATAATATGATGATAAAAATAATGAGGACGACATACATGACAAACATTCACAGAAAAAGATGACAGCACTAACAATGAGGAGATTTAAAACATCAGTAGTGCCATCACACTAAGAAGGAACTTGATATGATTATGAGCAATAGTTTATGCTCGAAACGTGGTCATCAGTTAATATTACTGTACAACACTGTGTGATTTATCAAAATAAAATCTTATCCATAATGGGGAAAAAGACTGTCTAAATATCTTTTTTTTTTTTTTTGATTTACAGCTTGATTCCACACCGTATTTTCAGTACAAGTGTGGAATTTTCAGCATGGATATCGGTTGCCCAAATTCAGGCATACCATAGATATCGAGTGTGCGCCGGCAGGGGCTCGAACCCCGGACCATGTGCATGGTCGGCGAGAGTCCTAACCACTGTGCCACCGACGCAGCTATGTGCCAATCACCTGCACACACGTGACCAGTTGTTCATGACAAAAAAATAATTAGAGTCAACATTTTTTTCTGCATACAAAATCCCAATTAGTAGAAGAAACAAAGAGAAATGAAATAAGTGAAAATAGAAGGAAAGGTCAATATTAATTGGTGAAAATCTCCGAGTAATAAAAAATTTTTTTTAAAAGAAAGAGTAAATAATTTGATTTTATGAAGATTGATTTTCAGTCACAACTTTACAGTTTAGAAAAACCTCTACTTCTGGCTTTTATAAGTGTTGAATGAACTCGTTTAGAAGAGGACTTCCATAACGCAAATTTTAAAACGAAACAAGCATAGTTGGAGGAACGTTGTTAGTCTCTAGACCTGATAGTCAAATGTTATAAAAAATTATATAACTGTTAAATATGGATACTTAATAAAAACAAAAAAGTATATAAGTGTTAAACATTAAATTTCAATGTAGCAGTGGACAAGCTGAAAACTGAGGATGTCATCCCTAAAATAGAAATAGCACTAAGTGTGGGATAGACAAAACTACGGCTGACGAAGTACGGGCACAATGTGCACTAACATTAAAACCTGACAAAACCAGAGATGGAAGCCCTAAAACACCTTAAGAATGAAAAGTATATAGTAATCACAAAGTCAGACAAAGGAAATGCAACAGTAATATTAGACAGATCGGAATATTTGGACAAGGTAAATACTCACATACAAAGAGGACCATATGAGGAAATTAAAAAATCAATAGACACAGTTATGAATAAAGTTAAGAAATCCACAGCGGACCTTATACGCTGAATGAAGCCGTTTCTAGGTGAGTCTAAGTGGTTTAATTTAATGCCCAAAACTAATAACCCCAGTAGGATGTATGGTGTTGTTAAAGTTCATAAGTCAGGATACCCTATAAGACCTATAGTTGATTTTATAAATTCATCTGCTTATGAATTATCGAAATATTTAGCCATGGTATTAAATCCCCTTAAAAGCCACTCAAAATCTAGACTAACAAATTTTTATGAACTAAAACATAGATTAGATAATTTAAAATTAGATAACGAAGAGAAAACGATTAATTTTGACATTTTCAGATTATATACACGTATACCAATAATTATGGCTTTAGAGGCAGTCAGAAACGAACTCATCTTTGACCAAGAACTCGAACTTAGGACGAAAGTGCCACTTGAGGACATAATGCTGCGAGTGCAGCTATGCCTGACTTCCACAGTATTTAAATTCCAAGGGAAAATACACAAACAAACTGAGGGAGTTGCCATGGGGTCACCAACATCGTCGGTTGTGGCAGATATATTCATGGATAGGCAGGAAAGCATAGCGATTGAAACGTTCAGCCCCACGCCGAAAGTGTGGTGGAGGTACGTAGATGACAGATTCACTGTACTTAGAACGCAGGATATAGGTAGATCTTTCGAACACATTAACTCAAAGGTGGAGGTAATTTAATTCTCTGACAAATTATAAAGTCAGGAAGGAGAGCTTTCAATGTTAGATTGCAGTGTAAAAAGGAAACAAGATGGGAAGTTAAACACTAGTGTTTCCGGGAAACCCACTCATTCGAACTCATATTTGAATTTGCAATCATCCCACTCTATATCAGTAGAAATAGGATTGGTGAAATGTTTAAGTGACAGAGCACAATAGCTATGTAGTAATAAGGAAAATCTAAGACAGGAAGTGAGGCATATAAGAGAAGCTTTGAAACTTAATAATTACCCCGATAAATTAATCAAAAAGTATGTAAGGAAATTTAGAAATAAAAATAAAATGATAGTAGTGACAGTGATAATAATAATAGTAATATTAATGACGACATGCATGTAAAACATGCACAGGATAGTGACAACGCCAGCAATAAGGAATCGAAATCATTAGTAGTAATTCCATACAAGGAAGGAACCTCGGAAACGTCACAGCGGAGAATTCTTAACAACGGAGGAATAAAAGTGGCTGGCATTCAAACCAACCACAAACTCAATTAGAAACAAGCTTTGTCGGTTAGAGAATCAATCCTGTGGAGCCTTTAAAACAAAACAATTTAGTTTATCTAATACCCTCCCTGCGATAATCGTTAGGTCAAATACATAGGTCAAACTAGTAGAACAGGTGCAGTCAAACTAGCGGAACACAAAAACCGAGCAGCGAAATATAGATTGGTTGATCCAAATAAGATAAGAAATCTAGAGGATAGTTCAGCTATAGCACTTACCACGTGCAGTTACACCCAAACATAAAATAGGATGATGGGATAAGATGACAGTTTAAAAATCTAATACAACTAACATGGTGGAGGGAGAGATTGATAACAGAACCTTTGTTTATCGAATCAACTGAAGAGAATACGTTGTAAGATGAATGATTCAACACCTGTCCACTCAGATATATCTGGAAAATTCTACTACCCCAACGACGACAAATAGGAGAGAACAAAGAAAACTATAAAACTCAAGTATCGAAGTCGTGTGATTATAAATGATGAAATGATTATGAACAATAAATTTTGCTCGAAACGTCATCCAGTAAATAATACTTGTTTTACTGTGTGATACATCTAATAAACAAACTAATATGGAAGTGTTAAACACTGACGAAAAAATAAAATTGTACTGAAGATGTTTTAATTTTCAAGTATTGGTTTTGTAGGGGTTTGTTTGATAGGTTGAGGGATTGGTCGCGCTATGTCATGAATTGGCAGAATTTAGAATTCATGGACAGCCTCGCCATTGGATCAGGTCCCAGTGGCTTATTGGTCTATGAGCTCGCTAGCCTTGTAACTTCAAGGTCCTGGGTTCTAATCCCTGTGGTGGGTGCGTACTGATGAAGGGTTAGTTCCAAACTAGGCTGAAGAAACAGCTGGTTATCCAGTACTCCCTGCCTAATGGTTTTCCAATGGTTCTCTAACTGATGTCAGCTGATGATGAAATCTTCCGAACAATGAAGATCTTTTAATTTAACACTAGATAGTAATTAATGTCATGCGTCTAATGCAGACAGGATTCTGTCAGTCAAGTTTGCAGTATGTCCACGATGCTAGGTGGCTAGACATCATAGTGTACTGAGAATTCTTGTTATTACATAGTTGGAAGCAATCGGCAGGAAGCCTTGGAACTGGGTTCTCACTCAACAGTCAGCAAGGCTTATCTGCAATCTTGGAGGCACTCATATCTTTCTTGAGATTTGGACACGTGTCACCCAAGGATGCATTCAAAAGTGTTACCACTGAGCTGAAGAGTGTCAGCAAGCACGAAACTTAAGTCCAAGGCTTTCTGCTGATTTTATCTAACCAGGAATAAGCAACAAGGAAGTCTGGCTGCCAACTAATTAACGAAAAACCTTCAATCCAACAGATAAGCAAAAGGAAATGGAGACGGACGGATTGATTGAAAATAAGTCGAGGAGACCTCCGAATGACGTCAGTAACCAAAACATCGACTGGGACCTGAAATGGGAAATGACAAATTGGACCTGTGTCCGAGAGTGACATGGAAGAGATCGTGTTAGGAAGATGAAATGAAAGCTTATCGGTTATCGTGGGGCCAGGTGAAAGAAAGACTTCAGAGAACACAGTGTGCAGAAATAATGTCCTCCTGAAGCCCTATATTCCACTCGGAACCCAAAAGAATAGTGATAATAGTACTACAATACGACTTCATTATAATAAAGGTTTTGTGTATTTCCCAATGAATGAAAAACAGTAATGTCTCAGTAATGAGACTCTCAAGCAAACACAACTACCTAACGAACTTTATCAACAAAATCAACACTGACATTAAGTATGGTGGAAAACACGTATTCCGAAAACATGGACCTCAACAGTTGTCATTCCATATAGACCATCAGAGACGTCAGACGATATCGAAGAAGAGTACTCAATAAGCTCGACATCAGAGTTTTCTTCAAAACATCAGACACACTGTGAAACAACCTTGTCCATATAAAAGACCGAATCCCTAAAGATTCTCTAATTGTTTCTATAAAATAAACGCTTGCTTGGAATGTGATGCGATATACATCGGACAAACATCTCCACAGAGAAATCAAAATCAGAAGAAATGAACACCGTAGAGCATCTGTTCGACCACCAAGAAATCCAGTTGAACTAGAAAAGCTTGAAAAATCATCAGCCATAGCTCGTCTACACGCTACGCTGTAGAATCAAGTCACAAAATTGATTTTGACAATATTGAAATCATCATCCAGAAAGAGCATTTCAGAAATCACAAAGAACGTCTAATATCATCAGAAGCACTTCATATCATATAAGTATAAAACTTGGGCACTGTGGTAGAGTATAAATCCATAATGGATAAGATTTTATTTTGATAAATCACACAGTGTTGTACAGTTATATTAACTGATGACGTTTCGAGCACAAACTATTGCTCATAATCATATCAAGTGGAATCCAAATTGTCTGAATAGGAATGATGGACTGAAACAGAATTTGACCTGGTTACAACATACACACTCCCCTCCCCCATGAAAGGACAAAATCAACATGAATGTGATAAGCAATTTCATTGTGTAAACACATACTGCTTTTATAATTTTACACGCTTATCAAATCCAACAGCCATCTACACCTACCTGACTTTGTTATCTTAACCAGTTGGCCAGTTTGACAATAAAAATGACCCCATACTGAGGAACGATGATGAACGATATCGTAAATTCTGGTTTATCAATACTTTGATGAAGCCGTTAGCAGCAGCATTAAATAGCGAAACGTCAGTTCATTGGAAAATAAAAAACCTTTATTATAAATAATATCATTTACCACCCAATGCCCAAACTTTTTCAAACTGTTAAAAGTGAACTTGGTTTGGACATATATAACAATATGATTATGCGGTATTATTCATTATTATTATTATTATCATTATTATTATTCATTATTATTATTCATTTTTTGGGTTAAATCGAAGTAGACAACAATCTAGGGACATTTACATTCAGTTTTCCAGAGGATTAAAAATGTGTGAAAATACTGATCCTCCTTTTTATCAGACACCTGGTTTTAACTCTGCCAGGAACCAATATCAATTAAAGAATTTCTGAAGACCAGGGATTATTAAACAGTTGTTTCGTCCTGGTCTGAGGCTTTTCAACAGCTTGTATGCATTATATCCAGAACTTTCGAATAACGAGGGCATCTTGCTGACCATTCAGCCACTCATTGTGAATTTAATCACCCTGTGAATTCCAACTTTGATCATTTCGTAGTGAGTGACTAGTCCACTCCACCAACGACAATTTCTCCTAGTGTGGTCGTCGTTGAAAAATGCTGAAGAGTCCAAAACTAGGACGAAACAACTGTTCAGTGTCTTCTGACTTTGAAAAGACTCCTAGACTGAATTCGGTTCGTGACGAAGTCTTAAACAGAAATTAATCCAAATTCCTAAAAAAATGCCCAAAAATCAGGGAAATCTGCCTGATTCTATTAATAAAATTGTGGCACTAATCCCAACAACAGCAGCAGCAACATCCAGCGCCAATCATCATCAACGGGAGGGATTTGAAAAAGGTCACTTCATTCACTTATCTAGGGAGCATTGTCTCAACTACAAGAGGAAAGGACGAGGATGTCAAATAGAGAATCGGGAAGGCGAGAAACACATTCATCAACCTGAAACCAATCTGGAAATCTTCGTCACTCAGCCTGCATCAACAACAAAATTCGGATTTTCAATACAAACATCAAGTCAGTCAGCTCTTCTATACGGATCAGAAACTTGGCGGCGAGTCACAAAGAATATTTCCAACAGCCTGTTGCAGACCTTTATCAACAGCTGTCTTCGCTCTATACTACTGAAGATCAGATGGCCGGAAAGAATCATCAACAAGAAACTATGGGAACAAACAAAACAAGAACCAATCACTCAACAAATATGCAGGAGAAAGTGGAGATGGATTGGACACTCGCTGGGTGACATCGCGCGTCAGGCCAACGCTCGAGTGGAACCCGAAAGGGAAGCGGCGAAAGGGACGTCCAAGGGTGACATGGAGGAGATCGCGTGAAGAGGAGCTGAAACAGTATGAACTAACATGGATGCAAGTGAAAAGTACAGCAGTAGATAGAAGCAAGTGGAGACGTGCAGTTGAAGCCCTTTATTCCACTAGGAACCCAAGGGAACAATAATAATAATTAATAATCCCATATAATCTGTAAATCACTCGGTAAGGAATTCGCCGATGGTAGGGCTACTAACTGCATCTTAATGAAGCTGTTTGCTTTAGCCCTGTAATAAAGAACTGCCAAAAACTGCTCGCATTGTCATCCATGCTTTCTGGAAATGATATTATTGTTTGTAGGGTTATTGGTCATAATTAAGCTACAAGTCTGACCATGGATTGGTATGAGTTAGAGGACCAATCAAAACAGTGATGATTATCTTAATATTCTTATGTCAAAAGGTCGATTGCTTACTATTATGACATTATATGGTGTGTCGGTGGCAGAGCGGTTAGGACGTTCGCCGACCATGCACATGATCCGGGGTTCGATTCCCGGCCATCGACGCACTCCTCCTTTACTTCGCCAAGCCATTAGTAGAACTGAAAAAGAGGGAAGGTTGGGAAGCATGAGGCTAGCACCCGCATCCCGTAAGAGAAATAAACACCACTGCTACAGAAACTTCTCTAGCCTCTAGCTTGAAGCCCCCTGTGTTCCACTGGGAACGTGAAGGAATAAAAAACAACTGACGACTGAATGTTGGCTCATTTCAATGCAACAAAACAAAGACAAATTGGGAAGTTTGAATAGCTTAAAAATCGAAAAGCGGCATATTATAAAGTAGACGAGTGGGACTCCATTATGTCCCTGCTACCGAGCAGTAGCACTAAGTAGCACAAGAAAAGACCTAAATGATGAAATAAAACAGACAGAAGAAGAAGCGTTGGTATCACATAACTATCCTATAAAATTCATTAGGAATATCAGAAAAGGTCAAAAGCAAAATAAAAATAATGGTGAAACTAGTAATGATAAAATAAATAAGAGAGAATATAAGGCATCTATAGCAGTTATACCATATAAGGAAGGGACATCTGAGACCCTATGTAGGATTCTCAATAAAGCAGGAATTATAGTGGCATTCAAACCCTCCTACAAACTCACTCAGATAGGACAAGCTCTGTAAGTTAAAGGACCCTGTTAACCGAATCAGACAAAATAATATAATTTACAAAATACCTTGCAATGACTGTGAGTTAAGTCAACTACATAGGTCAAACTAGTAGGTTGGAGGTAGTCAGATTGTCGGAACATAACAATTTAGCTAAGGTAAGAATGGTTGACCCTGAGAAGATAAGGAATTTAGAATAAAACTCAGCAACTGCACTGCATGCATGCATTAACACACAACCACACAATAGGGTGGGACAGAGTCAAAATCCTAAGAAGTAATATAGGTAGGTGGAGATAGAGAGAGATTGATTACTGAATCATGTCCGGTTCATCGAGTCTACACCCAACACAACACATGCAACAGAAATGACTCAATGCAAATACCAGAGATATGGAATATATTATTACCACCAGTCGCTCAAATCAGAGGAGGATAATAAATAATCTTAAAATTCTATTTCAATCCACGTATATCATAACATTCAAACAAGTTACTTATTATGACTATAAAAACACTCGTTTTATTTCCCATCTGATTGTATTTGATCAATAACATTCATATTATTATTTCTGAATGTACATTATCTTATAATGATTTTTATTCTAATTACTAATCGTCAGTTTTTACCCATGTATATGAATGAAGCAAGAAAGTTGTGTGAGTGAGTACCTTGATATGATTATGAGTAGCAATAATTTGTGCTGGAAACGTGGTCATCAGTTAATATTACTGAATGAACAACACTGTGTGATTTATCGAAATAAAATCTTATCTGTCTATAATGAAGTTATACTCTACCACCACAGTACCCAAGTTTTCTACTTATATAGATAAGTGGGAGATGGAGGCAAATAATAGATAGAAGAACAGCAAGCAACTTATCCAGCATACAACAAAATGTACACCGAAGTTGTACTACTTGAGAATGGACTGAATTTAAAAATGGACGCCTAGAGAATGCACACATTTATAGTTTTTGTTAAAGCTAACAAAGGTAATATCACCGTTGTTCTTAATAAAAGAGATAACTAGATGAAGGTGGTGGAACACATCGACTGAGCTCTGTTCAGTTGTATGAATAAATTGGCAGCTGAAACACGCAGTCTACTCAGATTGTTGAAAGTGACACTAGGAGATACAGTTTGATTCCAAGTAACTCCTAAATCTGGCTAAGCTGATAAATTTTATAGCAGGACTAAAAGTCTACAGAAAAATCGATATATCCTCTGAATCTACAAATACTGTGACATACAATTTACCAAAGTACATGTTGCCATTTTTCACACTATTTCAGTAAAATAGTTTCTTTTAGTGGTAAAAATATTGAGGAATTTGAAGGCAAAATGATGGATATTACTAATGGAGGAGATGAAATAATAACATGCTTAGATATGATTTCTCTTTTTATTAATATTTCTATATCTTTTTACGAGTTGATCACGGATTGATATCAATTAGAGAACTATTGAAAACCAGGTGAAGTACTGCACAGCTGTTTCATCCTGGTTTGGGAATCATCGGCAGTGCTCACCCACCACCAAGGTTCGAACTCACGACCTTCCGGTTACAAGGCGAGCGAGCTAGCATACCATTCAGCCACTGGAACACGATCCCTTAATGGCCAGTCCATGAATTCTAACTTCTACCAATTCGTGATTTAGCGTGACCCCAACCAAAGTCGTTGGTGGGACATCCGTCCTCACAGGTGACATCTGGATGAACCTTAATGGTTACGACTTCTCACTAGAATGATGACTCCCAAACTAGGATGAAACAGCTGTCCAGTACTCCTCGGTTTTCAGTGGCTCTCTAACTGATATCAATCCGTGATCAACTCGTGCAAAACAAAGCTAATCCTTACAAACCAACTATAGAAAATTTCTATATCTGTTTCATTTGGTATTACGAAATATGAACTTGAAAACGATTATGAAGTTCCAGCTAAATATTCATCATGAATAGAAGACATTAGCTGGTGAGTGGTGACAAGCAGTGGAATCCAGAATTACGCGCATTTCGTCCTATTTATTTAGGACTGGCTCGTCAGATGGGTGTACTTGCATTCCCCAGTGAGTGAGTGATAATGTTCTCACCACCGAGGCTCGAACCCAGTGCTCATAGTTTCAAACGCCGAAGCATTATCCACTAGACCACTTGGGCCACATACCCAGACATCGTCGAAGTATCTGCACAAGAAGCCAACAGACATGTCAACCTGAGACCGAGCACTTCCGTCCAATCAATCGACAGGAAAATCTAAAATTGAATTAAACGAATGGACGATATTTACGAATTCAAGTGTTGGTTTGTAGGGATTTGATTGGTTGGTTACAGGATTTCATCATGAGCTGACATTGGTTAGAGAACCATTGGAAAACCACCTGGGAGTACTGGACAGCTGTTTCGTCCTAGTTTGGGACTCTTAATCAGTGCGAACCCGCTGAGGTTCGAACCCAGTGTCACAAACTAAGACGAAACAGCTGTCTGGCAGTACTCCCTCCCTAATGGTTTCCAATAGTTCTCTAGCTGATGTCATCTCATGATGAAATCCTCCAACCGATCAATCAAATCCCTACAAACCAATACTTGAATATCAATGAGATCCTCACTGGCAACTGGCCCTATTCAGGTAGGTAGTTACCTGTGGTTCCAGTGGGAAGTCGTGACCAGTTGGGTGCAATAGGTCGGGTGTGAGGACAAATACCCACCACAGATGACACTGGCTAGCGGTTGCGCTATATCATGAATTGGCAGAAGTTAGAATTCATAGGCTAGCCACTGGATCGGGTCCCAGTTGTTTAATGGTCTACAAGCTCGGTTTCTTTGTAACTGGAACGTCCTGGGTTCGAATCCCGGGGGTAGGTGCGCACTGACGAAGAGTCCCATACTAGGACGAAACAGCTGTCCATTACTCCCAGGTTTTTCAATGGTTCTTTGATTAGTGTCAGCTAGTGGTGAAAACCCGTGACATTTATGAATGTTTAGAACCTCTTTCGGGATATGTATACTTCACTTTCATGGATAAACTATGTTGTCAGACAAATGTAGTTTTTATGAGATCAGCAGTATCTCCAAAATTTAAGCTAAACTTTATATTGCAGCCATAGAAGGAAAGCAGTGAATGGTTTTTTGAGTCAACCTGATATATAGTAAAGATATGTGGATGACAAATTTGTCATTATTTGATAAAGTTGAAAGAGAAAACTTTGTGGAGCGTATAAAATCTACTTCAAATTGTATAAACTTTACAGATGAAAATGATTCTAAACTTCCAGGATAGTTTTATCAAAAGACAAAGAGATGGAAGATCAAAGTTCGTCATGCATAAGAAACTGATGTATTAAAACAAAACACGTGAACTTCCATTGTGATCATCCACTTGGTATGAATGATTCCGTAGCTTTAAAATTCTCTTAATTGGAGTTAAAATCACTGCAACTGACAACGATGATGTGGAGGACAAGGTCTCCAATGTAGAATAAATTTTAGAAAATCAAAACAAGTGATTCAGCGAAGAGACTCTTTTCAACAACGAATTTATTAACAAGCTGTACCGATGGAACTCTGAAGAGATCGATTTATCGAAAGCTGTCATGGAATGGTCAACTGACAAATTTCTACAGCTGGGTACCCATTAGTCGAAAACGAAACCTGATCCGGTCACTTGCCACTAGCATATGCAGCCTAGATACTGTGGAGGATGAGTTAAATCTTTTGAGGAAAATCCTAATAGAAAATGGATTTTCACCATGTTTTATAGACAACAATATACAGTCAAATCCTATGAAATGTGACTTATCATCCGTACTCAAGAAAATACCGTACATTAGCTTGGAATTCAAAGGTGACTTAGCTTCTGATATCATGACAAGAAGGATATCACAGTGCTTGAAAATAACATTCCCTGCTGCATCTTTGAGAATAGCCTTTACTAGTCGACCATTATTGTTCAATAACCTGAAGGACAAGATCCCACTGTTGACCAACTCTATGTGTGTTCATCAATTCACCTGCTCTTGTGTAGCTAGATATATCGGTCGTTCAACTCGAGTTTTCTCCAAGAGGGTGCAAGAACACTATCCCTCTGCATGGTTACGAAGAGGTGAAAGTGGAGCAATAAGAAGTGCGATCACTGGACATCTGGTCGATATTGATCATCCTATCTCTACAGCCTCCGCCTTTAAAGTTATCTACAAGGCAAAACGTAATTTGCCTGAATCACTACGTATTAGACTCATCTGTACTGCTGGAGCTTTGGCTATCCAAAACAGAAAAGCCAGGTCTCTGTATACAGAAAAAGTTCGTTTAACCCCTCCAACTTTCATGGTCTTAATCCCTCTACGCTAAAGTATGGTAATCCCCAATCATATTTCGGCTATACCAATTTTTTTCATTTTGTGTATTCAATTTGTATACTCTTCCTTTATTGTTACTATTACTATTCTCACTTTGAATTGTTCCCGGTATTATTTCACTCGTCCTAATTGTCATTCTAAATCAATTCTGTCTTTACAAGGTTAAATTCTATGTTATCAACTTTCACACAATATTACGTAACGTTTTTATTTTATTTGTCTACTAATCCTATAATTGCACAAGTTCTATCCATCCTAGGAATTATTCTATATATGACATTAATTGTTTTACCACTTGACATTTAACTATGATTATAATCACAAACATTTTAACTTTTATTGCATTTCATACTACTATTGTTATTATTATTTTATGCATCCACACGTATGATTCAATTCCCTCACCGGATATAATTTCTTAAAAAGACCATATATATACGACTGTACAGCTTGATAATAAATTCGTTGTTGAAAAGAGTCTCTTCGCTGAATCATCACTTGTTTTGATTTTCTATATGCTACAATGAGAATTTTCCATGGATAAATTTTAATTTGAAATGACTGTATGCGTGTTTTTGAACAAACTTTTTAATAAAAATGGCAGGAATAAAACAAGCATGCTGAAAAATCTTGAATGCTAAAGATACCTATTCCATATCAAAAAAGACACGGCTAAATAACTTCAAAAGACTGCTTTATGCTTATGAGGTTAAACTCTGTTTTAAGCAGTCAAACTCTTCAGAGAAATTTTTGAGAAGAAACATCAAAGATAGGACTTCAGGTGACCATAGAGAAAACAGAGGTGATGAAGATTCTTGGCCAACAGCAACAACAACAACATACAACATACAGCATAAATGGGAGAAATTTGAAAGAAGCAACCTCCTTTACCTACCCAACAGAGAAGCATCGTTTCAATTTCAGGTGGACGGAACTAACGAGGACCGGGGGGACAAGGCAAACTTTCATTTCTCTCAAGTCTGTGTGGAGGTTAACAGCACTACTCAGCATGAAAAATAAGATCCGGATTCTGAACTCCAATGTGAAGTCAGTACTAATTACCTATATGGATCAGAGACTTGGCACCCCGTCACGAAGGGCACTTCGAACATACTACAAACCTTCATCAACAGCTGTGTTCGCTCAGTACTACTCAAGATCAGATGGCCAGTCAGAAAAGTTCATCAACAGGGAGAGATCTCTGGTAATGAACGAACCAACCCAGCAGGAACCAGCTGTGCAACAAATATGCAGGAAGAAATGGAGATAGGTGGATTGGTGGCCATACTCTGAGAAAACAAACCATCAAGTAAGTGACATCACATGCCAGGCCATCGGTCGAGTGGAACCCTAAAGGGAAGCGACGAGTTGGTCGTCAGTGTGAGGGTTACATGGAGGAGGAGGTGGTGTGAAGAGGAGATGAAGGCATGTGGGCAGACGTGATGCCAGGTCAAAACGTTGGCAGAGAACCGAACGCAGTGGAGATGTGTGTCTGAAGCCCCATGTTCCTCTAAGAATTAAAGGAAACAATAATAATATAGGGTATAGAGGAAAGCAATACACGTGTGGAAGTCAGAATGACTGGACATAAACTATGCACAAAACGCCAGCCTAGGAATTAAGCGGAACTACAAACTGTGGCAAAAAGACTAACTATAGTTATGCATGTCATAGAAAGCGAACATAACATTGATTTTGATAATGTCAAAATACTAGGGAGAGGTTTTCATTGACACAGAGAAAGATTGGTCTCTGAAGTCTTTCATTTCTTGACTACACAGAATGCAATAAATGGGAGATAAGGAATAAACTATTCAAGTATTGGCTTTGCAGGAATTTTGTTTTGTTTGATTGTTTGGAGGATTTCATCATGAGCTGACATCGGTTAGAGAATCATTAAAAAACCATCAGGCATGGAGTACTGCATAGCCAGCTGTTTCGTCAGACTAGTTTGGGACTAATCTTTCAGCAGCACGCATTCACTAAGTCTACGAGGTCGCCTTGTAACCAGATGGTCCTGGGTCCGAACCCCCTGTGGTGGTTGCGTACTGCTGAGGAGTCCCAAATTAGGGTGACAAAACAGCTGTCCAATACTCCCTGTCTGGTGGTTTCCAATGGTTCTTTAACTGATGTCAGCTCATGATGAAATCCTCCAATCAATCAAATAAAATTTCACCTTTCTGGAAGACTCCAACCCAACAAGAGAAATATAAAGTTTATTCATGATTATATTTTTTCAGTCAGTGAACAATGACAATAGCTGTCACTGATGAACTGTCATGACCTCCATATAGTAATAAAGAATATCACGTACTGTAACGATTTACCAATGATAGTATGACAATGTCAATGCGTATACATGATGACTAATCACACTTGTTGAGTTAGTATAAATATTCGCCCACAAGTGACAGTGCTGTAGACAGGTTCACCTTAATTTATGTGCTGTTTAACTATGCATATTTTGATGTTTCATAAAATCCAAGTAATCCCTCTGAGGAAGCATCTTTGGCTTGCTCAGTGAAACATTCAGTGAAATCTTGTTTTGATTTTCGAAACATACTGGGATAGTTTTTAAATGATTTCAGAATATTAGACACCATAAGAAGGCGATGAATTACAGTACCTCTGTAGTTATTGATGGCGGATTGTGCCACCACATTGATTTGCGAAGTTTTCTTATTTCTATACTGAGTCGTTTGTTTGTTATTGTTAAGCTACATGCATATAGTTTGTCTGTCTACTGGAAGATGTCACTGGGGTATATGGATGACTACTCAAAGGCAGGAGATCAGGTGTAACCACTGATACTATGTCTTGTACAAATAGAAGACTGGATGAAACGGAAACTTGTATTCTCAAGAACTTCGATAGGAAATGTGGAATTTAGAATTCCTACACTTTGGATGACAGTGGAATGCGAAATATTTCTGTTTTATGTCGAACCCGTTTAGCTACAAGACATCCTAACTAAGCTACCTTCATCCAACTATTCACTAGTCGTTTCATCCAATTCCATCCATGCTAGAGAATATTTAGAAGCCCGGTATTCCAGTGAATCGTCAGTTAATAGACACATTGAGATAGACAAAATTTACCAACCGATAGGAAAGAAATCTCATACACAAAGGGTCAAAGTTCAAGTCAAGGAAACAGTAAACACCAGTACCAATACAAGTAGCAGTCTAGAGGGTGTGAAAACACACAAACACAACCAAAGAGTCATATTCAAGGTGATCACCAGGAGAGATGACTAATAAACTCGTGAAGAAATCTAAAAGCTCACTTCAATTCAAATTGAAGTGTATGCGCTGAAGATGTCGCCTAGTAGGGCAATAACGAAAGCCTCGCAAATTGACTATCCAGCTAGCTCAGAGAACACAACTACATCAAAACCATCCATCTGAGCTACAAATCTTCTCCATCATCATATTATTAGCAACCATATATGAATCCTATATATTGCCAAATATAAAGGATAGTGAAGGTTAGCATCATGATAGCCAAACAAGTTGTCTCTCCAGAGTTGGAAATATATTTATTTAGAACTTCAAACAGTGTGCTTAAACAGCCAACTGAGTTGTGCCTAAATGATATACTAGTGGACATGAAACAGTAAATTCACTACATAATCAATACTTATTACTCCACTGTATCACTAGATAAATTTATTATTACACTGAGATTATGAGTACGGCTGTCGTCGACATTTTGATAATTTTTTATGGTGTGAAGACTTTAGTTAAGTGTTTTAAATGTAATTTTATTCTACTTGGTTAAAGCAAGTTATCAGGTGAAATTAAATGGATGCCAATAAATGCATTCAGGTATTAATGCATCGCGATATCCACTGATGACTTCAACTTTTTTATTCCAATACCAAAAGGGGTATTGTTGTTGGTCCGTCTTACAATTAAACCTCATTGATTTAAGTGCTCATAACATCAGCACAATGCTATGTAATATTTAAAAATAAACTTATTCAATATGGAATAAACCTCAGTGAGCTATAGTCTGCCTATCTGTCTGTCTAAGATAAAAACGGTCGTCATCAGTAAGATTAGTTAAGTTTATTTCTACTCCACTTATGTTGTGAACTGTTTCACCATTCCTCCTAACAGGAAATTGTTCTGGTATTTGATTTTTTCATTACTCTGTCGTCTCTGTCTTTTGGTTGCAGTTAGGAAGTACAGCGTTGTCTAGCTTGAAGGTAAGAGAGAAGCTTCAGTCAGCAAGCAGACTTCATGGATTTTACGGAGTGATGTGATGTGACAATGACAGTGCTAACAGGTATATACATTATTCTCGTGACACCAATTGGAAGATCGAGGTTTGAGAAATACTCTCGAAAATAAGTCAACCTTCGTTGTATTGAATCTTACATTTTCAAGTATGAAAAAGAGTTGCTCATCCGAGTTAGGTGTTATATGCAGCCAGTAAATAGGAGAGGTGTGTGCAAAAATAAACTACCTGCTTGCTAATTAATGCTATCAGAAATGATGTATTCATGAGTGACTATTCTTCATCTCAATTAATAGCTAATCAGCGCCATGTATTTGAAGACCCACATTACGCTTACTTTGATACTAGATTGGGAAGACAAAAAAGTACTAGGTAGGGTCCTTTTCAAAGATAACACTTTTAACAAATCATGCTGTCTTTCCGTCTAAAAGCAGCTTGGAATTAAATGCTGCTAGTGTATCTATTAAGTAGATCAAATCACCTCAGGTATAAAAATTAAAACACTGCAGTTTGCTAATACTGCTTTTCCTGAAGGAATACTGGACGAAAATCCCGAGAACAAATTGCTTCCTCTCAAAACAGTTGCAAATATTTGATGGAAACCTTGGTAGAGGAACTTGATTTGAGCATATAGTAATAAATACTCCTTCGCTTCTCATAACGATGTTATTTGGATGCACCAACTACTTTTCATAGTCCAGAATGATGTTACGAATGTCACTCAGCGACTGCTCAGTGAACAGTATGGCAACATTTTATGAGACAAAAGTGATAAACTTAGTGTCCAGGACTACACCTTCTACTCATTAATGGTTGGTAAGCGGACGTATAATAACTGTAATATGAAATTCTCAACTTACGCTTTCTATGCCACAGGTGGTAAACAATGCGATTTTGAAAAAAATCTATGGTAAGAGAATGAACTTAAAAGCCACCAAATACCGCTTACACGGTTGGAGAACAAGGAAGACGGCTAACCCAGAAGAAGCATGAATTCTAAAAAATGTTTGTCGTAAAATGTGTCAATATAACTGTGACCACAATTACATCACATTTACTTCCTTCTGTCAGAGTATGATAAACTGTCAGCCTGGTTGAAGAAATTTAATTTGGTGACAATTGCCTTACCAACTACTTACTCTGAAATGCCTCCCACATACCTCATTTTAATTTGTGTCCCATCCATGTAAATTCTGTGATTCATAATGCACTTCTATCATTTTAATTCAAAGAAATTAATTCTAGCGGAAGCAACTCCCCAAGCTTACAACAATTCTAAACTTATTTTAACCTCTTCTTTAATAATGACTTTTTCTGGTAAACAAAGATTTTATCTACCCACTACGTTCTGAAATAACACTGGTCATGATTAAAAAGAGAAATGGATGCTGAATTAAGTCTTTTCGTTCTGAACCAACGCTAGTCCATGCTTGATATGTCTTGGAGGGCTGGAGCAATGCTGATAAGCAAGCCCAGCAGGTTCTGGTATACTCCTGAAAATGCCTAGAAAAAGAACACGGTGCTGAATTAGTGCCAGTCATGCTGAAAACCAGAACTTAAGTTCTAGTCTGTGCCATTAAAGAATCCATTTCAGAACAGATTCAGAATTTACTCACTATAGGATGTTAGAATTATTTCAGAATTAGTGAGACTTAATTCAGCATTATAATAAGCTTGGGAATGAATTCATTGTGCTGTAAATAAATAAAGTTATCTCACCTGGACGGTGAAAAAACAGCAGAGAAGTTAAATTCTGAAACATTTCATTGATCTTATGCTCTCTAAGATAGGACTCAACCTCATCTTTCCTTGGACAATTTTCGTAAGTCATGCAGCAGTTAGCAAAGGCGCGCGTTTGGATCCAATAGCAACGGCCTTCGAAAAACAGTGTTCAAATTCTCTGACGAGTTTATAAAAACCTTGTGATTTCTTGGAGTTTACTTCTTGTTTTCCAGATTGAATCTATATCTTCAGTACAGTGTGTCTCCTCGCAATTGAAAAGGATCAGGAAAATGCAATCTCGTACCACTTCTTCAGAGTCTTCACACAGGTAACCACAGGTAGCATCACCTCCGGTTACGTTAAAGGGAAACGCAGTGGATTCTGCCAACGCCAACTAAGTTGTCGTAATCAAATATCTAGATGCAGTAGATGCAGGAAATCAGTGGGGCCCAGTGACCATCGTCCAAGTCTTCTCCAGCAGCTGGCAACTAACACAGTGAGTTCACTAACTATGACCTTAAAGGCATCTCGCTCAAGTGGACTGTTGCCGAGTGGTAACTCAATCCACAAAATGAACGTCTAGAATATGCTGTTCAAAATATATGCCCCCTAGTCTCAGCAACATCTTGGTAGAGATTCTGGAAAGTATAATCATGAAAGCTATCATGACATATCTAGAAAAAACAACTTTCATTCCACCTCGCAACATTGTTTCAGGGAAGCACCTCGTGCTTGACAAACCTCAAAGCAAGGTAAAGCTAAACAACAAGAAACTGATCGAAGTATCATTTCATCGATTTCTGAGGAGCTTTCCAAAATTTCTAATGAATGCACAGAGCCTTGGAATAAAGGACGGCTTTCTAAATGGACTAACTACTATTAGTACATAGTGTGGGTTTTTGCTTTGTTTACCTTTCGCCACTCCTTAACCTTAGTTGTCGACTTCCGGTGGAACTGATCCCAATTATTATATAAACTGTAAATTTTGTCCGGTGGATGTATTTCCTTATGATTAAATAGTTTTACCGCACACATTTTATGTCCCGTTCTGTGCGTAACGGTAATTGATCTAGACTTGTTTTATCGATCAATACATTCACTCATATGTGCATCCAAAACCGTGGCTCAACTATGACACAACTTCGGTACTTTTACATGATGCATCGTGAGAGAGCCAACCCAAATTTTTAATTACTGTTGCTGAGCATCATCCACGTACCTCCACCACACTTTCGGCATGGGGCTGAACGTTTCAATCGCTAAGTTTTCCCGCCTATCCATGAATATATCTGCCACAACCGGCGATATTGGTGACCTCATGGCAACTCCCTCAGATTGTTTGTATATTTTCCTTTGAAATTTAAATACTGTGGAAGTCAGGTATAGCTGAACTCGCAGCCCTCACTGTATTAGTCAATTTGTTTAGCTGAATGCTTCCGGTCAAGCATTCACGCCACTTGGTACACCGTTGCGTTACGTTCATTCATTTGTGCACGATTCCTAGCTAGTTAAGCAATCATCTCGCACTTTCATTTGGTTCCGAAATATAATTCGTAATTTGCACGACCAATTCTGGTGTTTCGCTTTGTCTTTGATTTACGGAAAAGGAATTTTATAGCTGTGAGTATTATATCTTGCACTGGTATACTTCGCACTATCCATGAACGTCACCATCCCTAGCCTCTAAAGCATTATTAACCGTTTTGATCCACTCAGTTGACAGGTTTAATGGCATGAAGTGATCTGTTTTAAAAAATTTCGAATTTTTAGTAGAGAAAATAGTGATGCACTCATTTACATTTTGAGAAATAGATCAAGTGAAAGTAATGTACAATTCACTTGTGCATTGAAGTGTGTCCCACTTCACGTTCAAAAACCATGTGAATGGTACTGTCGCAACCGCTTCATGAATAAACTCCAGCCAAGATACGCGTTTTATTCTTCAACCCAAAATCTGGTATACAACCAAGCTGTCAGAAATGGATTTGCATTAATTTCAGAATTGTTGAAAGATATGTTGTCTAAGTATGCAGTATTTATCATGCCAGCCTTCGATTTTGAGGTTTTTCGGCATCCAAATATCAAGAGCACAATCGCTGAACACAAAATGGTTCACAGCTACCAAATATGCATATTCAAACAAATATATAAAACAGCACGAGATGCACCACAAAGGTTCTAATGTACACAAAAATACAGAGTGGTGCGTCGGTGGCATAGTGGTTAGGACTCTCGCCGACCATGCACATGGTCAGGGGTTCGATCCCCTGCCGACGCACACCCGATATCTATGGTCGGCCTGAAATTTGGGCTACCGATATCCATGCTGAAAATTCCATACTTGTACTGAAAATGCGGTGTGGAATCAAGCTGTAATCAAAATAAAAATAAAAAAATAAGTAGAGCTTCGGTATTTGAAGGGGAAAATATCAAACACAGAAGTTGTGGTATAATATTTTGAAGGTAAGTTACGTTCCCGGTCAATATACTCAGAGCTTGGTACCCTCAAGAAAATTTCGCGGCACATAAAAGTATGCAGTAAGAGCAGGAAATTCGTAGCTCAATAAAAACACCTTAAAGGTTCTATAGCTGGGTATAATAATGAGCATTTACATTGAAAATCTTGTGCATCAATACCCAGCACTTAATTATACAACTAAGTCTAAACGTTAGCTGATCTAATGATAAAAACCCAGGTATTCTAATCTGAAGTCAAAAAACAAGCTAAAGAAAACAGGTTAGTATGACCCACATGATTTGCGTCAGTGCTGACAAATAGCTGTGTACACCAAAAGACTCTGAGGTACAAAATACGAAATCATTTAACTAAAAGCGACTGTAAAGTACCTAAGAATCAACAAGAACACTAACTATAAAACAAGAATCAAGTGAAGCTAAATGCGTATCTAGCAGACAGTCCAAATGCAAGCAGCCAATCCATGACGAAATTCGAGTTCGCTCAATCAAAAGTTGCGATAGTAAAGTGATGCGTTATTTTCAATATTTCAGAATCATACAGCGTCAAAATGGAGGATTAATAATAGGAATCAGCTACAGAGAAAAATAATAAGGATTGGAGTTAGACAAGACATATGGAGGTATAAGCGTTTTAAATCAGGTCCAGGATAGAGGATGACAATCAAAACATGAGCTGAAATACTGAAAAAGTGTCAATGCTACAAGCAGATTGTTCATGAAGTATACTCAGATCATTCATACTGTTACAACTATCCTTTCAGATCTCCCTGACATCGATAAGGTCTTAAAATGTGCACTAATAGAACGTAGGACTCAGAACAAACTGAATAGAAACTCTTAAGGTTCGACACTTTGGCCCTAAGTAATCATACCTGAAGTTACGAAAATAAAAAGTATTATCACTATGCAGCGCACAACGGTTTTCTCTCAAGCAAATGTAGCATATGGCTCACTGAAAGAGTTTGTGAGAATTGGCCAGCCCCTGGTCTAAAGTTTGGTGTTTATTTGAGCACAGTTGCATCCTCAGTAACGGTGAATAATTCATTTGAAGTTCTGAGGTAAATGAGTTTCTAATCTGATTCTCTATTTGATTAATATAACTAATATAACAATATTATAAGTCCTGGATATATTGTTAGTGATTCGTACGAAATTTGTCAATCATTGACCGTGATGATGCAGCTATTTAGTTAAAGGAGATGGATAAACACGATAGTAGTTATCATTGTCAGTGTTTCGACCACATAGAGAGAAGTATGTTTCACCAGCACCTTCCACTTCATCTTAGGCACCACATGCGTAGGGTCAAACAATGACGTGAGTGAACAAATAACCACGTTTCACCTTATTTACGTTGGTACACTGGGTTTTCATCAACGCCTATCATGTTCATAGTAGGTCTTCATGATGTGAAAACACGGGTCCTTTGGCTGGTATTGATGTGCATTATTGGGCAATAATAAATACGTTACGTGAGAATTTTATTGAGATTACTGTATATGCGTCCACCAACAAATAAATTATTTACATTAAGTTCACTTTACTGAGAAGAAATATGCAAGATTTTATTTTATTTAAATGGCAGGCGTATACCTGGCAATTAAAAAAATCAACACCAACACATTAAACAGGAATTTACATTCACGAAGTACCACATTAGTTTTATACTATGTGAAAATTATGTAGAAAACAAAGGAAACTATATGTTGCTTGATGAAATTCTTCAAAAAATTGAAGGGGTATTGGTTCTGACATTATTTCGTAAGGTCTAAGAATACTGCGTTATTCTTTTTTGTAAAAGCCGACCAAACGCCGTGGAATAAATATAAACCTAATATGTATTGATCGAAACCTGTGTTGAAAAGTAATATAGCCGTCGTAAAAATACTGCATGATGATATTAAGACTAGAACGGCTGAATGAGTATAACGTAACTTGTACTTGATCTGTACAAGAAGTGATGAGCAGGCTGAGCAGTGTAAAGTTTAAGGTCGTTCCATTTAAGAAATATATTTCAAACAAACGTATTCAGATCAAAATAAAAATCGAACGAAGATGCATGATGAATTGACTCACCGATTGGAAGTGTTTCTTCATTATAAAGAGCACACAATTATGGATAATGGTGAAGCTGTAAGCCCCAAAATTTATGTGATCATTAAACGCTACAATTCACTACAGTAGAATTCCGGGGGCCCTAAATCTGTAACAGCCTGATCCAAAAACCTAATGGTTTCCTCATTAACAGAACCCTTCCGGTGGATGTGTTGGCGGCGGGCTGCCATATAGTCGTTTGCATACCCCAAGAGGATCAATATAAATAGGTCCTGAAAAGGTTTGTGCTTCGTTCGCTTGTTACCAATTGCTTGACATAACTGCAAGATATAATAGGAAAGTTAAGAGACTCATTGTAGATTTTCAGAAGTGCTTAGATCCGCTAAGTTTAAACATCGAGAAATGGGTATAAGACACGGCTGTTACAATAACATGATGGATTGCAAATGATATTGGATTTAGAGGATTGTGGCCTCATAACTAAGCCTTAATCTATGTGGTGAGTTCAAAATGCGGTGATATGGAAGCTCGTCATTGAAACCCGTAGGAGATCAGGAGTTATTCTTCAACCGAAAGAAGCGTACATTAACAAATCAGTATGCTGACTCATTTTCACAAATACATTGGATATAAGAAGACATGTCTGTGCTATAAAAAGGCGGACTATGCTGAAATGCGGAGATTTTGTCTGAAACAGAATGGCTGTTAGCAAGGGATGAGTCATCTGTGGATGAACACTGGGAAGTGGTGAAAGAGATTATTCACACAGCAATTTCAGATACCGTCCCTTTAATCACAACAGGCCGAAAACGATACTCATGACTGAAGAGAGATACGCAACGTATTCTGCAAGCAAAGCGGAAGGTCCGATCTACGTGGTGAGTATCCAAGTTTCAGACCGACCACGATGCATACCTGGAACTCAGCAACCGGTGCGACGTGAGAGTCGGGAGTGACAGGTCATTTCAGGCTAACCTTGCCAAAAAACTCCTGGCGAACCCCAAAAGCCTGTACCGATTCATGTCGGGCATGCGCTTTAGAAGTTCCAAACGGACAATACCTCACAGGTCTGTAGATGATTCAAACATTCAGTTTAGCCTTCAACAAACAGTAAACAGCAATGTGGTTATCACTGGTACGGACCAAAAAGGCAACACACTACTTCGCCGGATGAAAACCTAGTGGCTGCTCTCCAAATAAACTTGACAATGGTATTAGGGAAGCTACAGAGATTCACATCTGGGAAGTTCCCAGATTGTGACAACATCATCCTTTCTCTTCTGAAACATTGCACCGAAGCCTTATGTAGGCCCTTATAAGACTTCTTGCGACGCCCAATGGATTCAGGGAAACTTCCAAGGGAGTGGAAAAGAGCCATCCTTTCTCCAGTTTTCAAGGGTGGGGGCAGGCAAAACGCCACCAGTTATAGGCAAGTAGTGCTACTCTCAGTGGTATCGAACGTACTGGAAATTATAATTGATCATATCAGGGAGCACCTCGATAGCACTAAGAGACTTCTTGAAGCGTAAAATGGTTTCAAGAAAGGCAGATCCTCTGTGACAAACCTACTATCAGCTTGGAACGATTGGACATCATGGTGGGATATGAATGTTCCAGTCCATGTGGTCTTTCTAGACTTTGAGAAGACATTTGACACAGTTCACCATGATCTTCTCCTACACAAAATAAGTCAGGTAGGTATAGGTGAGCCGTTTCTGACATGACTGAAGGAAGGACTACCTAGGTGAAAGGAAATTCTGCACCAAGGTCAATCGAGTCCGGTCATCTTGACACTGCTCGTCATCAGGAGTGTCGCAGGGTTCTATCCTAGGACCACTGACCAACCATGCCATCTAAGCTGCCTGACTCTTTTGTACACTGATGACGCAAAGATATGTAGGGCAATAAAGTTTCCGGAGGACTCAGATAGGCTGAAGGCAGATCTAAATCTTCTGGAAGACTGGGCGGTGACCAATGGCATGACTTTCAACCTGAAAAAGTGCAAAGCAGTGAAATTACCCACCTGTAGGCTGCAGAATGCAAGTTACACCCTGTGCAACGAAAGCTTGCACTGCACAACATCGGAGCGTGACTTAAGTCTATTTGCTAACGGAAAAATGTACACAAGCGTAAATTACACGGGGGATGTAGCGAGGGCATATGCAGTCATACACTTTACACACAGACTGTGAGGTGCGCTCACTCCTGAGCCCTTTCAAAGGCTGTACAGAACATGCGTCTCAAAAATGAACCGTATGATGAAAGGCTAAATAAATTAGGCCTATTCACACTTAGCTACCATCGGCTTAGGGGATTTGATTACTGCCAACAAGATAACAAATTACCAGAATCACTCAAACATAGATGTCCTGCCATTGAGTAGATATGGGCTCCCTCGTGAAAATCTCAGAAGGATAGCTCACTAAAAAGTGAAGAGTCAGATGCTCTTGCACTTCATTTCACTACGAGTTTGCCGTCCCTCAAACTCCTTACTAACAAATGTAACCGTCAGTGGACAGCTTTGAGTGAAGGCTGGAAGATCATGCTGCGACGCAAGGACTGAGACCAAATGGCCTATCCCCTTAATATCTTGTACGCAAATAACCGGTAGACATCTAAACTCACCGTTTTACTTTCTCACATTCTCTCTTGTCTCACTCTCCTGACTACCCCAACTACTATTCATTCACTTGTTGTAATTATTATTATTGACATTATACATATATATTTATGTATGTATATATATTAACTTCAAATTTAATTGGTTGTCTGTTTTTACGTTTTCTTTATTTCTTTTTCTGTCCTATAGTCTGAATAACCTACACTAATTATATCTGTTATTATTATCTCTTTTCTTTTGACGACGATACCGGGGACTAACTGGTAAAAGGATCAACTTCATTCACAGCAGCAGCAAAGTCTTAACATACCACATCAAATCAAATTGGTTTATTCTAACTCGTAAAAATGATATTGGATATTGTATTTGTTATTGTGGGTTTTAAGTGGTACGCTACGTAGTCAGGTGGGTTGTCGTTGTCATCCTTGTATAATGAGTTAGCATAACCTTAGCTTATTTGCTAGATGTGAATTCAAATATTTCATTTAATCACTAAGTCATATCTACAGACCAGACTTAAAGAGTCTATTGATTACTTGTGTTATCACGGTCCTGACTTGTAGTTAACACTACAAGCTGCTATTATCTGCGACACAGTATTTCTGAAATTTTGAGTTTCAAGTGTTAACAGCTTGGTTCATATGTTAACCATAATGTAGTGATTAGTTATTACTAGATGAATTCTAAACATCGGAATACCTTGAAAAACTGCATAACTTTTAGAGAACATTTTACCATAGGTAGTAGGCGAGTGTTATGCACTAGTAAAAGGATTATAAGGTATTCTAAACACCCCACCAAAGTGGCTATAGTTGTAAACAGTAAATGTTTCCAAATGACTTTATATCATTGAATGTTTTCGGGTAGTTGACGGGCTATCGAGGTTGACAGACGTTCCCTAATTCTAACGTTTTACAGGTGACACTATGGAATTTTGCAAACGTGTCATTGGCATAAAATACACCCCGTTAAAATCAGACTCAAGCTCTAATAACCTGTAAGACAGAATATTAGTTGCTCGCATTGTTTTTGATGTCGGAACTTCTCTGTTCCCCTTTGTGACATTGGTTATTAGAAAAATCAGATAATAAGCAACATTAGGCACCTATTGTCTTTGTTCTAAGTCTATTTAAAAGGCAAGTATTCCTCAGTAAAAATGAGGTCAGGATATATGAAAGCATTTGCAGTCCACTTCCCTGTGAGTATCAGCTAAAAGTGATTAGGTCTAAATTAGTCAGGCAAGTCTCCAGTGTAGATCTGTGCAAAAAGGAGTAGCCTTTAAAGCTGCGATACTTTGTGAAGCTGAAAATAAAGGTTGAAAAATAAACGCAAACGAACTATAATGTAAGATTTGTTGGAAAGAATAATTACATGTAGAAGAAGAAAGATTCACACGTAGTGGATCTGGGAAATCACAAAAAAATCTTTCAGAATGACTGAACTATTTCACCATCACTTCTGTACATGATGCAAAACATCAGTCAGCTACTTCATTCATGGTCATGCTATGTTTTTTGTTTGCCCTCCCTAGTTCTTTATCAACCCAGTCCAATACCAGGTAATACTGCCATAAAAGGAATGTAATGGGCCAGTATTTGTAGCAGATGTCCTAACCACTGCACTAGGTACAGCTCCACAATTCAATCGACTGACAGTTTCTCCTTATCTGTATTGCCATACCATCAAAAGGTTGACCTCACAAGAGATTAGGAGCTATTTGTTTTCTACACCCGTGCAATCGTAGGAGTATATGCGCACGGACTAGTGGATCATGATCTTGCAAATAAGAAAAATTGCCCCATATGTCCTGGTTTTAATTAAACGTTTCGTCTCTAGAAGTGTATTTTAAGCTGTGTATTATAGACCATGACAACAATACTAACAGTGAAATCTTCCTGTGGAGCTGTGGTTCATCGGCACACACTCGATTCGCAACCAGTGGGTCACGGATTTGGACCTCACTCCACAAATTAAGACACGTGATTAGGAATTCTGTGTAGTTCCTATGCATAAATATGTATATATGATGTAGCATGTGTTGGTTTTCAACCAGCCCATCTGTTTCATTTAGGGGTTTAGGACTGGTCTTTTCAGATATTCGAATAAATGGAAAGAAATACGTCTAAAGTAGTGGTGATGTGTAAAACTTTTGATAGTTGAAAATATATGGTTGGCGATTATGGTGTACAACCAACCAAGCCAATTCATATAAATATCACCATTAATATTAAATCTTTTATCGAAAATCAGTGTAAACGAAAATTATTCCTTCCGATAAATTCACTTCACGTCTTCATATTCATATTGATAAAACTTTTTCACATCATTCAGCAATGCTGTAAACTCATCTTTTTTATGTGAATGTGATTGTTTTTAATAATGAGATTACTCTTAAGTTGTAAAGTAGCCGTCTGTTTGTCTGTTTTCGACCTAGAACTTTGCACGAATGTGCAGAAGTTCAAGTCGTCACACTCCATGTAGCACACAAAGCAAGAGAAGAGAGTAAAAAGAAATGCAAAACAGAGACAGTAAACAGAGATATGAGGTAGAAAGAATAGTAATCTCGAAGAACAATATAATATCATTGGAAATTATAAGTCACAAGGAGTGGATGCATGTGCACCAGCCATTGAGAACGATTTTGAGCCATATCACCGATTGTTTCCAGCCATTGGTTTTTACCGCCCCGAGGACTCCAGCCAGCTAGTCTACACTTCCCGACTTGGCTTAAACTAACTGTTGTGGATTTCACTGACTGATGAAGTCATCTTTTCATTTGACTACCACTAGTTCTTTTCCAACCTCATCCTATATCAGCTAACGTTGTCCATCGAGGAAGGTGATGGCTAGGCATGCGTAACACATGTTCTAGCCATTTCAGTCTGTGTAACCACAACCTCGTCGATTGATTCTCCCCCCCCTCCCCCACCTAACTAGCACTTGACCAATGCCTAACCTCAGCATTGCTCAACTTATTGCACCACGGGAGATAAAACGCAGGCACCTATGATCAAAGACAGCTAGCCTTTTCATGTCTTCCACTCTCAATGGCCGGATCTTATAGCGATAAAGGAGGACGGGGCGGACTGCTGAGCAGTCTTTTGGACACCACTAGCTGTCACCACTTCAGATTACAACTCACCGTAAACCGTAACCCTAATTTAGCTAGTGTTTACATGTTAAGTGTGGTGAGCTGAATTAAATCACAAATGACTGATTAGTTAGAATAAATCCATACAGTATATGTGGGGGAAATAATTTGATAACATATTTTTTTAATCTTTGTTTTGTATTTGTTTGATAAATGGTTATTACACATTAAAGAAAGTCGCAATCTTTATTGGAGTGCATAGCACATCATTTGCCATACCAATATGTCATCGTGTAACTTCGTAATCTCATAGTGTTGTCACTTAGTTGGAGGCTGTCGGTAGGAAGCCTTAGACCTAGGTTTCGGGCTTGTTGGAACTCGTCAACAAGATGTATTTGCAGTCTTGTTGTAGGTACTCATGTCCCCTGGGAGATTCAAACATGTGGTTACCTAAAGCGTCATCCAATCAGAGACGTTACCACAGCTATTCAGACTCACAATTAACTTCATGTACCGGCAAGGTGGATACGTTAGTTGAATATTGGGTGGTAACCAATGTCATGTGTCTTTTTTCACTTTGTGCCGACTGAGTTCCATCAGTAAAGTTTGCAATGTGGCCACCAAGTTAGTTGGCTCATCAGCTCAACACTCCGAATTGATGTTATGTAGTTGGAGACAACAGGCAGAAAGCCTTGGAACTAGATTTCGTGCTTGTTGACACTCGTCAACAAGGCGTATCTTCAACATCGACAGAATTCATGTCCCCTATCACATTCTACGTAAAATTAATTTGTTCACCATATTATTGCATATTACGCGGAAGTTTTACCATATGTCTGTCTGTCTGTTTTCGACATAGAACTTTGCACATATGTGCGGCAGTTCAAGTCGCCACACTCCATGTAGCACACAAAGCAAGAGAAGAAAGGAGAAATGCATAGTATAGACAGTAAACAGAGGTGTGAAACAAAGGAATAGTAATAACGAAGAACAAAACAGTTTCATTGGAAATCATAAGTCACAAGGAGTGAATCCATCGGCGCCAGTCATTGAGAATGATTTTGAGCCATGTCACCAATTGTTTCCAACCATTGGTTTTTACCGTCCCGAGGACCCCAACCAGGAAGTTAACACCTTCCTACGTGGCTTAGACTAACTGTTGTAGATTTCATTGACTGGTGCCATGTTTTCGTTTGACCGCCGCTAGCTCTTTTCCAGCGTGGCCCTTTATCAGCTAACATTGCCCATTGTCGAGGAAGGCGATGACTAAGCATACGTAACACATGTCCCAACCATCTCAGTCGATGTAATTTCACAGTCTCATCGATTGATTTCCCCGCCTTACCTAGCACTCGACGCCTAACCTCAATATTGCTCACCTTATTATACCACTTCACACGGGAGATAGAATGCAGACACCTATGATCAAAGACAGCTAATCTTTTCATGTCTTCCGCTCTCAATGGCTAGGTCTCACTGACCGCCATAAAGGAGGACGGAGCGGACTGATGAGCAATACGCACGCCCTTTGGTCGATAGTCGGATATAAATATAAAAAATCTAAATAGAATTTATGAAGATATTTCAGACTCTGAAAGTGTATAGAGTACTTTTGCCATTATTAATTATTATTATTATTGATTCCAGATTAATCAGTTCAATTATGACTGATACAAACTCCGCCAATTCAACAGAAAATGATAAACCGCTAAGCATGGATAAAAAAGGCATACCAAAAGCTGAATTCATTGAAGATGTAGACGCCTATATGAAAGCGAATAATTTTACAACATTTATGGAAGTTGGAAGATATTTTGAAGAATTATATCAAAAGTATAAAATTATTGAACAAGCCCTAGTACAACGTAGAATCAGACTGATGCAACAACTACCAGATATTCAAAAAACACTGGCCGTGGTTCGTCAATTACAAAAACAACATACTAATTTAGACGTGACATTTGAAGTATCCAACCAGTTGTTTGCACGTGCTCACATTCCAAAAGCTGATAAAGTTGGCCTATGGCTAGGCGCTAATGTTATGCTAGAATATGATCTTGATGAGGCAGATAAAATACTCGTGGAAAATGAACAATCTGCTCAACAGTCTTTAGAAGATGTTGATCAAACACTCGAGTTTCTTAAAAATCAAACAACTACAGTTGAAGTCAATCTGGCACGTTTGCATAATTTATCTGTGAAACGTGGTCGTCAGAATCAATCAGCCGATGGTGTAAAAGCCTAAAGGCGAGTAGATGGGTAGATGTATCTCTTTAGCAGGCGCAAATACACCAATCACATCTGTACAATGTATAGATCTTATCTTTTGTCACTTATGATCTCAACTTGATCTTATTTTTGTCTCTTTTTTTTAAGAAAAGAAGGAGGTATTTTGTATTTACTTCCACAGGAAACAAAATGTGCGTGTGTGTATGTATATGCTTACTGTAAATCTTCCTGACGGGGTGATATCTTTGCCTTCCTCTTTTTTCGCCTCTGCTGCTTCTTCTTCTTCTTCAAAATATTACCGTTGTGACTGACAGTGTCTCCAGTGTCTCTAAAATCGAGACCCCTTCCGCCTATTCTCATGCTCTCAGCTTCTTGTTCTTCTTTTCTTGTTTTTTTTTTTTGAGTGTCTCTGCACTGTTTGCCTAAACACGCCTTTTTGAATTGCTCCTGGTTATTGTAATTATTAAACAGAAACTCTTCATACAAAAAGCATGATATTATTGGAGTCTGCTTTATTTTGGCTTCTGTAAAATATTTTCACACCACTCTTTTATTCCCAAAAAGCATATTGCATTGTTAGGGAAATGTGTATATGAATATTACTATTATTATTATTACTATTTAGCTTTTTTTATTAGCAAAAAAATCATTATTTCCAATCTTTAAGTAGTAAGATGCAGTGCAGAAGTGAACAGTGTTGTGCATATGTATTTAACTGTTACCTCGACACTACACACACACACACACACAAACAAACGATTGTTTTACATTTGACATTTAAAGTGTTGTGTTCAATTTTAAAAATGAAAGATGTGTTGCTTTTTGACGAAAAATATATATATGCATATATTTTTAAAAGTAATGAACTGCATATGTGTTAGCTATAAATGTGTTTAATGTTAATTGAACGACTACTTGCGGCTCTATATCGTTGGCAGTGAGGATTTTGTGGGACGTGGAGCTGCCGAAACCTTGGTATTTGGAGCAAGGTCTGAACTGGCTACCTACTGGTTTGAAAGTCGAGTCTTTAGGACCGATGAGCCACACAGTTCCTTTGTGTGTGTTTCCAAAAGGGTATCTTTATCAGAGAAATTTAAAAGCGTATTATTGGATTCTCATTTTGATCAATTGTTGTCTAAGGAAACTTGCTAACTATTTGCAACTGAGGGTGGGTAGAGGCTTTAAAGTTAAACTTTAAGCACCACTAACAACTACGACCAATGGAGTGCGACAGCACCAATGACTACGACGAAACGCTCACTGAGCAAGTTAATTAGTGAAACCTGCCAAATAATGTTGTCATCATCAATCGGAAATATGCTCATCGATGTGTTATGCTATTTAATGGGATATCTGGCAAGTTTCAGCTTAGCTTTGGGAAAGATTAAGTTACAGTTTAGGCCAGGGACAAGTTAGGGTTAGGTTAACCTAATAAAGGCGACATTAGGGTTGGTTCGAGGTAGATTACAGAGTTAGTTTAGGGATATTTTCACGTTAGGGTTAGGTTCAGGAGAGATTAGGGTTAGAAGAACTAAATAATCACATGCATAGAGTGTGGTTAAATTACTCTGTTGATATACGAATAGTACTTGTGCACTGTGGTGGTAGAGTATAATTCCACTACGGGTAACAGTGTTGTTATACAGTAATATTGACTGATGACCACGTTTCGAGCACAATTTATTGCTCATTAAATATTACTGTATAACACTATGAGACTTTATCAAAATAAACTTCATCCACAGTGGAATTATACTCTGTTGATACTCCAACTTAGAAGTGAGAGCTATTTTTATCAAATGTGAGAGCAAGGTATCCTCTGTAACACTTTTATACAGTTTCTATGCATTTTTTGGATAAATATCTGCATTCCATGCACAAAAATGCCTCCTTCACGTGATTGGTGCGTTCGAGGTCATTCGCTGATTGGTGGTAGTTAGTGGTGCTTAAAGTTTAACTTTGCCTGGGCAGACTTGGGTCATCTCGAAATGCTCTCATTGGACTAAATAGCCTCTGCTGGGTAAATGCTATTCAATGCGTTCACGTTGTGATTAGGGTGGTACACACAAAAATGAAACGGTGAATGCGAATGTCTGGCACTTATAACCGAACTGGTGGACATGCAGGTGTACCCCGGGAGGGGGGCGGCTGGGAAACCTATAGTGAACATGGGCGCCAGAATCCAAGAGGATTGAATGGTAGTATGGACCTGTTTTCGTTACCGGAAACTATGGTGGCGCTGCTTCACTGCCATGTGAATCATACTTCAAGTCGAAGACTCGTCAGGGTGATGGCTCCTTAAGGAAATCACCCGCTTCGGTTCATGTGTCTTGCCAGTATTTCGAACCTTGCACAAACTATGAGGCAATCTTATTTAGCCCATCTCTTGGTACCAAGTGTGTTACAGAGCTGAACGCCGCTTCACCTACATCATAACCTTTGCAGTGAGTATTAGGATCATTAGCTCTCACACACAATATGTTCGAGTGGATAGACGACTGGCAATATGAAATATCTTTCCCGGGAAATTGAGTTCAAAGTGAATTAAGTCCACATTACGCCTTAAAGTCACATAAAAAAAACTATTCCCCGAACATATCTGACATTACCTGGCTTAATAATAGAATTACTGTTGAAGTATACGAGGATTGGTTGATAATGGATAAAACTAATATTTTCTTTAGTTGGTTTATAAGGATTAGCTTTGTTTTTACGAGTTGATCACGGATCGATATCAGTTAGAGAACCATTGAAAACCAGCATTGGAGTACTGGACACCTGTTTCATCCTAGTGCTTGGGAATCGTCGGCAGGACGCACCCACTGCCAGGGTTCGAACCCACGACCTTCCGGTTACAAGGCAAATGACCTCGTATACCATTCAGCCACTGGGACCCAATTCAGTGGCCAGTGCATGAATTCTAACTTCGACCAATTCGTGATTTAGTGCGACCAATAACCAATGCCATTGGTGGGACATCCATCAATTCGTGATCAACTCGGAAAAACAAAACTAATCCTTACAAACCAACTATTGAAAATTAATCCGATGCACGCTAGTGACTCGCTACAGGACGGAGTTTCCTGGAGTTCTAGTGAGAAGTCGCGACCAATGAAGTCCATCCAGTCAAGTGTAAGGGTGGATGTCCCACCTATGACATTAATTGGTGGTCTCGCGAATTCGTAGAAGTTAGAATTCACGCACTAGCCATTGAGGGATCGCATCCCAGTGGCTGAATCGTATACGAGATTGCTTGCCTTGTAGCCGGAAGGTCATGGGTTCGATCCCTGGAAGTGGGTGCGTACTGCTGATGATTCCCAAACTAGGCTGATGAAACAGCTACCCAGTACTCCCAGCTGGTTTTCAACGGTTCTCTAACTGATATCAATTCGTAAAAATAAAGATAATAATTAAAATAGACTTGCGGTGAGAACTGGTTGCTAGCCAAAGTCGGTAGACAGTAATGGACGTCAGTGTTTATGTACCCAATATTGATGGTGAGAAAATGAGAACAAAGGCTTTGCGTAGGCGGATACAGTTAGCATATGGATAGTCTGACACAGCCACAAAGAGATGCAAGGTTAATTTTCTGTGAGAAACAACCAATCAAAAGACTGTATTTTCTACTTACAATAATCTACAATAATGTACATTAAAATATATAAATATGTGTTGATTTTCCTTAATAAAGGATCTGTTGCCTGGCCCTTGTCTTCTGTTGTTACAGACTTACATAATTTAGTAGGCAGTCTCTTATTGTTGTTGTTGCTGTTAATGTGCATGGAGATTTTGTACTTTGTAAGGGTCAAAGTGAAGAAGTCGTGTTTAGCAGATACTGGATCAATTATTTGTGAAACTAAAAGGGAAATTTGCAGTTCCCTATTAGTTTGTTTATTAGATGTACCACACAGTCAATGAAACAGTATTAGTGTTTACTGGATGACACAGTTTCAAACAAAATTTATTATTGTTCATAATCATTTCATCATTTATAATCACACGACTTCGAAACTTGAGTTTTATAGTTTTCTTTGTTCTCTCCTATTTGTTACCATTAGGGTAGTAGAATTTTCCAGATATCTGAGTGGACAGATGTTGAATCATTCCTATGACACGTATTTGCGGTTGATGCGATATGCAAAGCTTTTGTCATCAATCTCTCCCTCCACCCTGTTACATGAGATTTCAAAACTGTCATTTTATCCCATCCTATTGTATGATTGTGTGTAATTGCATGTAGTTCTATGGCTGAACTATTCTTTAGATTTCTTATCTTATTCGGGTCAACTAATCTGGATTTCGCCGCTAGATTTTTATGCTCGGCTAGACTGACTGCACTACTTTGATCTATGTATATTTGACCTGACAATCAATCCAGCAGGGTATTAGATAAACCTAATTGTTTTGTTTTGTTAGCTCCACAGGATCCACCATTCAACCGACAAAGCTTGTTTCTAATTGAGTTTGTGGGGTTTGAATACCACTTTTATTCCTGCGTTGTTAAGAATTCTCCTCCGTAAGGTTTCCAAGGTTCCTTCCTTGTATGGAATTACTACTGATGATTTAGATTCTTTATTGTTGGTGTTGTCATTATCTTGCGCATGTTTGACATGCATATCGTCATTAGTATTACTATTATTATTATCACTATCACTACTATCATTATTTATTTTATTTTAACATCTTCGTACATACTCTCCAACCAATTTATCAGGGTAATTATTAAGTTTCAAGGCTTCTCTTATGTGTATTACTTCCTGTCTTAGATTTTCCTTGGTACTACTTAGTTTTTGTGCCCCATTACTTAAACATTTCACCAATCCTATTTTTACTGACATAGGATGGGATGATCGGCAGTCCAAATATCTGTTTGAATGTGTGGGTTTCCTGTAAACACTAGTATTTCACTGTGTGATACATCTAATGAACAAACTAATATGGAATTACTTACCACCACAGTGCCCAAGTTTTACCCACATAGATTGAAATTTACAGTTATCAAAAATGATGATACGGATAATGTTTGTAGTTGCAGAACGATCAGGAAATATATTCTTAGCTGTATCTCAGTTGGAGGAGAGGTGCTGGAGAAACTTTTTTCACGTGTAACTTACGTTGAGACCTTTTGAATGCTGCTGCCTCAGCCTTCCGTAACCACTTTAAAAATATGTTTATTTTGAGTTTCAAGTGTTACATAGGGCTCTCAAGCTTGAGTTTTAAAGTTTCACTGGCGGTAGTTTTATTTTTACAGGGTTGAATCGGCGGTCTTAGGCTCAACCCTCCCTCTTTACACATGGCTTATTGTCAGTTAGACGAGGTTTTGGAGTGTGCCGGCGGGGAATGGAACCTTGTATCATATGCGTGGTTGGCGGGAATCCTACCGCTGCATTTTTTTATTCCTTCACGTTCCCAGTGGAACATAGGGCTTCAAGGTACAGGCTTGAAGTTTCTGTAGCAGTGTTTATTTTTACAAGATGGGGTTGCTAGCCTCATGCCCAACCTTCCCTCTTTACCAGCTTTTTATTACTGGCTTAGGGATGTAAAGGAGTGAGTCGGTGGCCGGGGAGCGAACCCCGGACCATGTGCATGGTCGGCGAGCGTCCTTACCCCTGTGCCACCGACGCACACAAAGTGCTTAGCTCGAGGCCTCGCCAAGATTCGAACTCGGGTCGCTGGATTCAGAGTCCAGAGTGCTAACCGCTACACCGAAAGGCCCGCATCATTATTAAGGCCTAACTAAAGAAGGTGTATAAACCCAAAGAAATTGAGCTGATACTTTGTTAATATTGAATTTGTAAAAATGTGATGGTTCGTATTCACCAGATTAGCTGGTATAGAGTTCTCGATAGACTTTGTCCTTAACTACATTTTAGGATGCACAAGAAAACTGCGGTAGGCTTGTCGAATCCTTTCATTTGAATTGTGACTATCTCTATATACAAAGCAATTTATGTTGTGTTGAAAGATCCTCTAGGATGTTAACTGGTTCGACTGTAGTGTTTCTTAAGAACTGTTACCATCTTGAGGACCAAATACTTTAGTTTGAGTCCATTTCGTTTTGATTTAGAAGTCGTCATTCGTGTGAGTCCACGTTACTTAACCATCTAGTTTTGTGAAGTGCAGGTTAGCCTCGGGACATGTACTACGCAATCAATTACCCGTGTCTTACAAGTAATCCTCCTTAAGATATCACACTTACCACTCAATTAGTTCATCATTCTTTTTTTTATTACAGCTTGATTCCACACCGTATTTTTTGGTACAGGTATGGAATATTCAGCATGGATATCGGTAGCCCAAATTTTGCAGGCCGACCATAGATTTCAGGTGTGCGTCGGCAGGGGATCGAACCCCGAACCATGTGCATGGTCGGCTGGAGTCCTAACCACTGTGCCACCGACGCACAGTGTCTTTACACTAACCTTTCTTGAGAATATCGACCACAGGTTCTCATTATAATTTGAGCAAATCTGTCTGCTGCATGACTTTTCACCTGAAAGACTGATGATCGAATTCGACCTAGGTTTCACCACATTAGCCACTATTTTGTCATATTTTGAATATGACTGATATTTGCTGCAACCCTATCAAATTTGAGGTGGTACTACAAGATTGATCTGCACTGCCAACTTCCAGAACAGGGAGTGAAGTTTTTGAACCATTTTGAAAGTTGCAACAACCCCAAATGAACTGATTGCTGGCGAATACAGATAAGAACAAGCCCGTTAGGCATTTGTTATCATGCGTTATTTTTGTCTCCCCCCGTATCAGTCAGTAGGTGAATGTACCATACAATAGTTTGTGAGAAGTGGACACTGAGAGTATAGTACAGGGAAAATCCTCGTTTCTATTACAGACGTTTTTGTGATATGAAATGGAATCGGAGTATGCAATTCTGAGGTTAGACGTTGCGTGTCCATCCATTCAGGTGTCAAGCTAAGTTGTCACCCTCCTGAAAGCACAATTTTAGCTGCAATAGGTTTAGAAGAAGCTAGAAGCGGTTAGGTAGAAAGGCTACGGTGATCCATGGCTTTCTCAGCTGTTGTTTCTATCGACTGGGATGATATGAAAAGACCAGCTGTCTTTGACCATAAATATTTTTGTTCCATCTCCTGTGTTAAGCGGTATAATACAGTAAGTAATATTGAGGTTAGACATAGACCTGCAGGCGAAAACCAACAAACTGGCAGAAAAGGCGAACAGCGAAGACAGGACTTCAGGTGAACATAGAGAAGACGGAGGTGATGAAGATAACCAACCAACAACAATAACAACTAGTACTGATCACCATCAAAGAGAGAAATTTAACAGAGGTTACTTCCTTCACTTATCTGGCTAGGAAGCACAGTTTCAACTACAGGCACTCGGAACGGATGAAGACGTCAAAGTCAGCCAGAATCAGAAAGATAAGATATACCTTCATCAACCTTGAAACCAGTTTGGAAATCTTCTGCACTCCACCTCAGAATAAAGAACAAGATTCGGATTTTCGACACAAATGTGAAGTTGGTCCTTCTATACGGGCCAGTCACTTGGCGTTGGTGTTACTAAAAGTACTTCCAACAGCTTGTTGCAGACTTCCATCAACAGCTGCCAACTTCTCTGACTTCATAGTGAAGGTCAAATGGCAAGCCAAAAGGAATTAGCAACAAGAAACTCTGGCTGGGGACAAACCAACAGGCGAGAGCCGATTGCTCAACAAATATGTAGGAGAAAGTGGAGGTGGATGGGACACACACTACTGAGGAGGCCGTCGAATGACATCACCCTCAATGCAGGCCAATGGGAAACGACGAGTGGGTCATCAATACGAGGGTGACATGGAAGAGATCGTGCGAGTTGGAGACTAGAGATAATTGGTAATCGTGGAGCTAACCAGCTGAAGAGGACATTAAGAAAGTGAAATGTGTTGTTGAAGCCCTATTTTCCACTCGGGACCTAAGGGAATAATAATATATGATAGAGTTTCAGTAAAAGAAGGGAAAGTAAACTGATGAGGCTGTGAATATTCACCGCCTAAGATGACTAGGACGCGTGATGCACAGAGCAAAGCCACTGACTCCCTCATCGAGTGACGTTAGCTAACATAGAGAGGGTTAGGAGTGGTCAAACCGAAACATGAAGTCAGTCCACGTGGTCTTCGACAGTTGGTTTGCATCACTCAAGGAGGTGTGGATTACCTAGTTAGGGTCCTCAGGTTACTAAGATCGAACAGCTACTGATTGTTGGAGATATAGCATCGATATCGGTAGCCCAAATTTTGCAGGCCGACCATAGATATCAGGTGTGCGTCGGCAGGGGATCGAACCCCGGACCATGTGCATGGTCAGCAAAGGTCCTAACCACTATGCCACCGACGATATAGCTCAGAATTGTTCTAAATGGTGCACAGATACATTCACTCTTTGTGATTACCCATATTCATCAAGCCCTAACGTTTTCGCAAGCTACTACCGTTTCTCCCTTACATCTATGCCTGTTGTAGCTCTTCTGAATATCTTTTCCCTTTCTTGTCTGTATTTATATGCTAAATAGAATACGATAACTTGAACTGGTGCATTTCTGCGCGAAATTCTATATTAAAACTCAGTTACTCAGTTAGCCTTTGGGATGCTAACAACCGTTTAGGCTAAGTTAAACTTTAAGCACCCATTATAGATAAGATTTTATTTTGATAAAATCACACAGTGTTGTTATACAGTAATATTAACTGACGACCACGTTTCGAGCACAAATTATTACTGCTCATAATCATATCAAGGTACTCACTCACAGAACTTTCTTGCTTCACCCATATATATGAGTGAAATTGATGATCAAACATTTAAATAAAACACAAAATAATCGAGCAAAGAATATTCTTTGCGATAAATTCCTCTTCCAGGCTCTACAATTATATATATGCTTTTATACACAGAATATTTTAAATTAGTAGAAACACTAATGATAATGACTGAACAAACTTCTTTTGGGTTTCTCGTCGAATTTCCGAACATCACCGTGCCTGGTTAAGCAAAGGACAAACAAAATCTATTCGCAGCGCTATTCTGTCTCATCGTGTGGAGACAGAACACAAGATTGACGTTGACCATGTTTTCAGAGTCATTTACCGCATACCTACGAATCTCAATTTAGCTTTAAGAGTTCGACTACTAAATATTGCTGAGGCTGTGGGGATCCATATTAACAAGCCTAATTTTTGCGTCCAAAAGAAGTTAGTTCAGACATTATCCTTACCGCTTGGCCATCCAGGTTTGAACAATCCGGAATTTTGTGAAATTTCCCTAATTTTAGTTGATATTCTATTCGCTGTTATATCTTTATTATTATTATAATTTAAGCATCTTTAATGAACTGGAATTCCATTGTGATCTTACTTGACAAATAGATATTATTTAAAAAACACCAATATTGTTATTGACTACTAATTTAAAATATTCTGTGTATAAAAACATATTTATAATTGTAGAGCCTGGAAGAGGAATTTATCGAAAAGAATATTCTTTGCTCGATTATTTTGTGTTTTATAGATGTCTGAATGAATATTTTTGCAATATTTAAATAAAAATCAATATGGGATAATCTACATTCAGAAATAATAAAATGAGTGTTATTGATTAAACACAATCAAATGGAATATAAGATGTTTTTATAGTAAAATAAATAAATAATTTGTTAGAATGTAAATAGCATTTTAAGACTATTTATTATTCTCCTCTGATTTGACTGACTGGTGGTAATAATATCTTCGATATATGTGGTATTTGCATTGAGTCATTTCAGTTGCATGTGTTGTGTTAGGTGTAGACTGGATGAACCAGGATTCAGTAATCAATCCCTCCCTCCATCTACCTATATTACTTTCTCGAATTTTCACTCTGTCCCACCTTGGAATGACTGTGAGTGAGGTCAACTACGTACGTCAAACTAGTAGATCGGGAGTAATCAGATTGTCGGAACATAAGAATTTAGCTAAGGTAAGAACGATTGATCCCACGAAGATAAGTAATTTAGAAAAAAGCTCACCGATTGCACTGCATGCATTAACACACAATCACACAATAGGGTGGGAGAGGGTTAAAATTCTAAGAAGTAATCTAGGTAGGTGGAGAGAGAGAGAGGTTGATTACTGAATCCTGGTTCATCGAGTCTACACCCAACACATGCAACAGAAATGACTCAATACAAATACCAGAGATATGGAAGATATCATTACCAGCTGTCAGTCAAATCAGAGGAGGATAATAAATAATCTTAAAATTCTATTTCAATTCAATTCACATACATCATAACATTCTAACAAGTTACTTATTTATTTTGACTATGAAAACACTCGTCTTATTTCCCATCTGATTGTATTTGATTAATAACATTCATTTTATTATTTCTGAATGCACTTTATCTTATATTGATTTTATTCAATCAAATGTCTAATCATCAATTTTATCATGAGGTGACATTAGTTAGAGAACCGTTGGAAAACCACCTGGGAATACTGGACAGCTGTTTCGTCATAGTTTGGGACTCTTCGGCGGTACGCACCCACCGGGATATGTCGTAAATTGGCAGAAGTTAGAATTCATGGGCCATTGGATCGGGTCCCAGTGGCTTAATGGTATACGAGCTCGCCTTATAACCAGAAGGTCCTGGGCTCAAACCCCTGTGGTGGAAGTGTACTGCTGAAGAGTTCCAAATTATGACGAAACAGCTGTCAAGTACTCATAGGTTTTCCAATGGTTCTCTAACCAATGTCACCCCATGATGAAATCCTGTAACCAATCAAATTCCTACAAACCAACACTTGAACATCAATTTTACTCATGTATATAAATGAAGCAAGAAAGTTGTGTGAGTGAGTGACTTGATATGATCAAGAGTGGCAGTAATAATTTGTGCTCGAAAGGTGGTCATCAGTTAATATTGCTGTATAACAACACTGTGTGATTTTATCAAAATAAAATCTTATCCATATTGGAGTTATACTCTACCACCACAGTGCCTAAGTTTTATATCTATAAACTTTAAGCAGAACTAACTACCACTCAGCGAACGGCCTTCAACGAACCAATCACATGGAAAAGGCATTTTTGGTTATGGAAAGAATGCATAAAAATATTTCATAGGATACCTTTCTCTGACATGTAGTAAAACATCTCCCAGTCGAGCATCGGAGTATTCACTAGAAAGTTACACCACATTCTATGCATATATTCATCTAAATGACATCCTTTTGAGATCCATTAATGGCCCTAATCCTGTTTTTAATCTTCCCCAAGAGCTTTCTATAGAACTAATGTGTGTCCGTGTAATGGCACCCACAAAGTCATTAGAATGGTTCACTCTGTTGGTGAATATACCCAAGGGATAACAGGTAGTTATAACCTCCCCAGTCATCCACGTGTAGCATAACGAAGTAAGCCTCTCCAATTTCCATGACGCGATATCTTTGCACTGCTGGTACCACTGAACTGTTTTAGCAGCCAACAACAGGAGACCCGTTGACGTCGTCTTCATAGACTTCAGCAAAGCCTTTGATAAAGTACCTCACAAAAGACTACTCATGAAGTTGGAAAGTCTTGGTATCAAAGGCAGCTTACTAAACTGGCTCAGGGAATTCCTCATAGATAGGAGGCAGAGGGTTAGGATCAACTCGAAACTCTCCTCTTGGACAGCAGTACGCAGCGGAGTGCCACAAGGCACGGTACTTGGACCTCTCCTATTTATTTTGTATATCAATGAGTTATCTCTGCTCACCGATTCCCCTATGGTCCTATACGCAGATGACTTAAAAATTTGGAGAGAGCTGAAGGGCAACAGTGACACGTCCACGTTGCAAGAGGACCTCAACAAATTGTCAGAGTGGTGCATAGAATGGATGCTCCCGATAAATGTGGCAAAATGTACAACCATGCGCATTGGACAAGTAAGCACGAGCTCTTATGAAATAGAGGGAATTACACTTCCATCAGTTCAGACTTACTTGGACTTAGGTGTCATAGTTAGCCACGACTTAAAAACTACAGCACGCTGTCGCGCGGTGGCTGCACGTAGTTTCAGGTCATTATGGGCAATTCGTAGAGCCTTCACTAGAATCACCAGAGAGACATGTTCACCTCCTTATATACATCTCTGGTGAGGTCAAGACTGGAAAACTGCATCCAGGCCGCCAGCCCTTGTCTAAAAGGGGACTCACTTATTCTAGAAAGGGTTCAAAGGAAAGCAACACGTATGATTCATGGCATGACTAACTTATCATACGAGGAAAGACTAGACAGTTTAAATCTCTTCTCCTTGTCATACCGTAGGCAGAGAGGAGATTTAATCACAATGTTTAAAATTTTAAATAATGACTACGGACCTGACCTATTTTCTCTTTTCCTTCCCACCAGGTCGGAACACCTTAGAGGAAATAGCAGGAGAGTTCAAAAGCCAAGCAGAAATCATATTGCTGTTGAGTACTGGTTCTCACACCGAGTCATAAACTCTTGGAACCGACTCCCAGAAGAAGTGGTGTCTGCAACCTCAGTTGATTCGTTCAAGAAGGGTTTGGACAACCACAGAAATTTACTAGAAAAGGATTAACATAGGCTCCAAGCCTTCTATCCTCAACCAATAAATCTGAATCTGAATCTGAATGCTCTTCTCACAGGCTGTTTTAAAACCCAGTAACTCCAAATATAACAAAATATGGGTTAAGGACAAATGGGATCTGGCAAAAAAGTGTTCCTACGAAATATCAGAATAATCAGCTTAACTTCCCTGAAATTTGACTCGAATCAAGCGGAAAAAAACCTTCAAATCACGTGGGTGAAACTCATTGGACCATTCAAGGCCGTTCACTGATTGGTAGTTAGTGGTGCTTAAAGTTTAACTCGACCTTACAATGTAATATGTTATACAAACAGATAAATCTGATTGACACAGAGAAAAGACACATTCTTGTTAAATGCATATTTATTTCATGTCAGTTGTGCATGTCTGCATGTGTATGTTTGTTTGTTACTTTTGTATAAGAGAGTTTATTTATTCTAAATCTGTTGAACTGTCAGATGTTAACATCTCTTGCCTTCTTCAACTGCTTACTTACAGTTTCTGTCCATCAGGTATGATTTTCATAGGATAGTATCTTCTTATAAACTTCATCAATGTCTGTTATCAATGTGAGTCGTTCAAGTATTCTGCGACCGTATTGTCTAATGAAAAAATTTATTTTTTTAAAAAAAGAAAAGAAAAAATCATTAGTTTCAATCAGGATATTATTAATTAAAACAATTAGTTCCCTTTATGAATTTAGACAATAAGCAATAAGAAGACGTAATTTATTTGAATCGTGTTATGTAATTAGCATAGTGAATCGACCCTTTCATTGTTCATCTTTCTGTAATTTTATGGTGTCACCCTTTCTATCGTTTAATTATAACTTTACTGTTTTTTATTTTAGTTTTTATTACTATTATTACTATAATTTTATACTTTATGCATATTTTTCTCCGTATTGCATACAGTAATTTGCTATATAGCTGCTATAACAACGTTTTGTTATCATTATTATTATGTAATGTTTATTTTTATTTTTTTTGTCGTTTTTGAGTAAATTAGATGCAATATTGTACTGGATGCTGAAAATTCCTTGCTGTATCATGAGTACTGTTTCTTGGAATAAAGTAAATTATTATTATTATGTATTTGCGTGCACAATACATTTCGAACAGTCTGATCACACTTCACGGACTTTTCATAGTGTAACAACAGAAGAGAAGGGCCAGGCAGCAGATCGTCTATTAAGGAAAATCAACACATATTTATAGATTTTAATGTACATTATTGTAGATTATTGTTATTAGAAAATACAGTCTTTTGACTGGTTGTTTCTCACAGAAAGTTAACCTTGCATCTCTTTGTGGCTGTGTCAGATCATCCATATGCTAACTGAGGAAATAGACCACTTAGGTCAAGTTGAAAGGACATATTGAAGGTGAAAATAACAATGAAGATCACTAAACCAGAGGTAATAGTACATCTCCCTGGATGGTATCAAAACAAAGTTTACCAACAAGGAAGGTTTAGTGTGATGACGAATTGTTGCTTTAAACGTGCACAGGTGGTTTAAACTTTCTAATTACTAACTAAGGCTTCCACAAACTTGACACGAAAGTTTGAAGGTACGATTTCCCACAAACTGGAAGATATGCAGACGAAAGGCAACAAGTTGGCAGAAGAAGCATCCAGAGAAGATAAAACTTCAGGTGAACATAAAGAAAACAGAGGTAATCAAGATTCCTGGACAACAACAACACCAGACAATGATCAGCATAAATGGGAGGAACCTGAAAGAAACAAACTCTTTTACCTACCTGGGAAGCATCGTCTCAACTGCAGGCGGAACTAACGAGGATATCAAAGCAAGAATCAGAAACGCAAGACAAGCTTCCATTTCTCTCAAGTCTGTGTGGAGGTCAACAGTGAGCACTCAGCATCAAAAATAAGATCCGGACTTTCAACTCCAATGTGAAGTCAGTGCCACTTACTATACGGATCAGAGACTTGGCCAGCGCGTCATAAAGAGCATTTCAAACAAACTACACACCTTCATTAACAGTTGTCTTCGCTCAATACTCAAGATCAGAGGGCCAGAAAAGATCAGCAACGCGGAGGGATCTCTGGGAGCAAACCAATTAGGAACCGATTGTGCAGCAAATAAACAGGAAGAAATGGAGATGAATTGGCCATACTCTGAGGAAACCATCAAGTGATATCGCTAGACAAGCCATTGCTCGAGTGGAACCCGAAAGGGAAGCAGCGAGTTGGTCGTCAGTGTGAGGGTGACTTGGAGGAGGTCATGTGAAGAGGAGATGACAACGTGTGGACAGATATGGAGCCAGATGAAGACTCTAGCAGAGAACCGAACGCAATGGAGATGCACGACTGAAGCCCTATGTTCCTCTGGGAATTTAAGGAAACAATAATAATAATATAGATTAAAAGAGGCTTGGAGACAAGATTACATGGGATTAGTAAACAGTTACAACGTAGGTAAAACTAATATTTGATAATTGGAGAAATAATTTTTAAAGACGAATAAAAGGTGACAATTATTGTCAACTTGATATGGATTACAAGAGGCTTAGAAACAAAAAATTACACAGGGATAGAACGAATTACAGTTGTGAACAAAATGAGCATGGAAACAAATTGAAATCAAAATTTTTCAGCTTGAAACGTAAGTTAGAAGGTGTGAATATAAATTACAAGAGGCATGGAAACAAAAAACTACACAGGATTAGAATATGATTGTAAAACAGCTATTCCCAATGAATTACAAGTGTGAGCAGGAAGAGCATGGAAATAAACAAAATAACTGATTTTATAAGTGAAAAACGAAATGGGATGAATTACATTAAGACAAAGAGAGAAGAAATACACAGCGAACAAAAAAAGAAATAAAAAAAAACTGGAGGCTAACAGACCATAACGAACTAGGTCCAAGATAGTTGTACAGGTTGAACTAATTTCTTTTGAACACACAGCTCTGGCTTTTCGATGCATATGGCGAGGGCTTGTGTAATACACAGAAGTCGGAAACACACTGCCTTTGATAGATTTTTATTTACTTTGTAAATGACTCTGAAGAATGAGTCAGTTGAGATGCTGTGACAGGTATTGATTGACGAGTTGTTCAATTATGGCAATCTGATTGAACCAGTGCCCCGCCTTTACAGTCATGCTGGATGATGTTCTCTAAAAGGTTTTGATAAGACCTGCATAGAACGACTTATGTACCTAGCTCCTCACGAGCAGGTGAACTGAGATATGCACATTGAACTGGTCATATGTGGAAGTCTGTCCTTCACGTTGCTCCGAAGTAGTGGGCAGCTAGAGGATATCATTCTTAGAGTTTCTGCAGAGAAGGTCTTCTTTAAAGGCCCTTTTTACGTGGAATAACAGACTAGTTATAGACTGACGAAATAAGAACCTGAAGAGGAGAATTTATTTGGAAAGAATATTCTTCGTTCAAACCGACTTTCAATTCGTAATATGAGAATATCTCTAACTCTTAAATTTCAAAAACTTATCAATATATTGGGTTGTAATTTAATAATCGTGTTTATACCCATTCTCTGGTATTATAATTCCCTTACTTCCGAGTGGAACATACATATTCAGCAGTAGGTTGCCATTATATCCTGTTCTCTGAATTCAACTTTATCTAGTTCCAAGATTCACCATAATCTTTAATCTCCTCCTCTATTTCATCACTCTTGGATACCCAACTCGTCATTTCCTGATCAGATACTACTCAGTGGCCTGGTATATGGTATCACTCAACAGTCTATTGAGTGTGTGTGTGTGTGTTCAATCTATCCAGAGCGATAGGTTCTTGGTTGGTTCATTCCAAGAGTTTCTTGTTGCTAATTCTTCCTGGCCATTTGATCTTCCAGATGGAGCCAGCGAATTGGGCAGCTATTGATAAAAGTCTACAGAAGCCTGTTCCAAATGCTTTCCGTGACACGTGAGCCAAGTTTCTGACCCATATAGAAGGATTAACCGACTACACATTTATTTTGAGAATTAAAATTTTGTTCGTTATGTTGAGGACAGAAGATGTCCTCAGTGATTTTAGAATCATGAAGATATGTCTTTGACTGCCGGTGGTACAGGGTTACTCAGGTGCGAATCTCAGAAGGAATATGAGTTCTTAGCGCTATTCTATCTCATCTTGTAGATACACAGAACACAAGATTGATGTCAACGAGGCAGCTTTCAAAGTCATCTACCTCATACCAACCAACAAATCTTAACTTCGCCTTAACAGTTCGTTTACTAAATATTGCTGAGACTGGCTGTTGGGATCCATATCTTTTCTCCTTCACGTCCCCCAGTGGAACATAGGGCTTCAAGCTAGTGGCTTGAAGTTTCTGTAGCAGTGTTTATTTTCACAGGATGGGGTTACTAGCCTCATGCCCAACCTTTCCTCTTCACCAGCATTATTTCTGGCTTAGCGAGGTAAAGGAGTGCGTCTGTGGCCGGGAATCGAACCCCGGACCCTGTGCATGGTTGGCGAGCGTCCTAACCGCTATGCCACCGACGAATCTAAGATCAACATTAACAGGCCAAAATTATGTGTCCAAAAGAAGAAGCTAGTTCAGATATTGTCCTTACCCCGAAGGCCATCTAGGTTCGAAAGATCCTCAATTTGCTGTGGAATTTTCCTTAATTTTAGTTGATATTCTATTTGCTATTATATTTTTATTATTATTATAATTTAAGCATCTTTAATCAACCGTAATTCCATTGTGATCTTACTTAGCAAATCGATATTATTTAAAAAAAAACACCAATATTGTAAATGACTACAATTCTAGAATACTCTGTGTATATAAACATGCATATATATTTGTAGAGCGAGAAGAGGAAATTATCGAAAAGAATATTCTTTGCTCAATTATGTTGTGTTTTATACATTTATCTTTATTTAAACTGGAACTTTCTGCGTAAAAACTATATAAGGGTAATTTTCTAAGCACTGTTCATCAAGTTATGAGCCTCCTACCAACTGATATCATGTAACATTCACAAGTATGTTAAAATTATTTTGTGCATAAACTTAATAATTAACTTAAGGCTGTATGCAGCTGATGAGGAGCCAATGAAACAAGCCGTGATGGTAGCATCTTATTCTACCCAAACCAGCACTGTTCTTCTTGCTTTATTCAAACTTTCCACATGATTAGTGATCATTTCGCCATGAACCATCATCACTACTGACTACTGTCATCTGAATAAGCTGATGATTGGCTAATGAGGATCGAATACTCTCAGGGAAATTCAGTTCCTGTAAGGTACACTTTGTGAATTAGTAATTAGCTTGTGCTAAATGGTATGCCAAAGAAAGATAAAGTGTACGAGAAGGTTGTAACACCAAACTTAATCGTCAGTTGATACAATAGAGAAGATTTGTAGCTCAGGTGAATGATTTGCAATTAATACTGTTCTCTGAGCTGGTTGGTTTGGTTGCGGAGCTTTCGTCGTCCTTCTGGACAACATCCCCATTCAGCGCAATATTAAGCATAAAGTGAAATGAACACCAATGGGATTATCGCCCATATCAGGATTAATAGCTAAAACTGTTATGCAAAGATTAGAATTAATAGCTCTACCTATAATTAAATCAAAAATCCGGACAGGTACGTTACGTTGATGATACATTTGTAGTAATTAAGAGAAATGATTTAGAATATACGCATAAATTAATAAACAACGTATTTGAAGACATCAGATTCACGAAAGAAGAAGAATTAGACCACAACAAAATCCCATTTTTAGATGTCTTAATCAGGAGAACCAACACAGGAGATTTAGAAACACAAGTATATAGAAAATCAACACACACAGATCAAATACTCAACTATACTAGCAATAATCCAGTTACTCACAAACTAAACTGTGTGCAGACATTGTTTAAAAGAGTTCAAACACATTGTAGCACTCAAGAGTTGAAAATTAAATCAAAACACCGACAAGAAACCATCATCAAAGACCACAAGAAAATTCATTCTACTATACTTGAGAAATATCTCTGAAATAACAGCTAGAATACTGAAACCGTTTGATATAGATATAGCACACAAGCCAGTCAAATCACTTAATTCGATATTGTGCAAACTGAAAGATCCAACAGAAAAAGGAGATAAAATTAATACCATTTACAAAATAAACTGTATGAACTTTAACAGGCATTACATCGGCCAAAGTGGGCGTCCCCTTTGAATCAGAATCCAGGAACACAAATCAGCTGTGAAAAGACACGATATATACACTTTCATATCAATACATATAGATAATTACGGACATCAGTTTGATTGGGATAATGTCAAAATTTTAGACAGAAGAAACACCAGAAATACTGCCAGGGAATTCCTACAAGCCTGATACTCAAACGAAAATGCAATTAACAAACACGTTAATATAGACCAAATATACCAACTGATAGAAAGTAGATCAGGTGACCAGAAATTTTAAAATCCAAGTCAATAGAAAATGGTCAATACATATGTAAAGATGGTTACCGGGAGACGCAATTATATCACTCATGAAGAAATTTAAATCAGTTCACTTTAGGCTAAAAATTGCGCTAAAAGAGGATGTTGTCCCGAAGGACGACGAAAGCTCCACAACCAAACCAACCAGCTCAGAGAACACTATTAATTGCAAGTCACTTGAAACACCTAACTTACAGATTTCAGACATTATTAAGGTGTGAATATTCCAGGTGGCCCGGCTAATCATGACCATATTTTATACTTGATCGGAAAAATGCAACAGGCGGTCGGATGTATAAACAATATGACGTTGGTTTATTTTCAGTGACAAATCCGTGTTTCAACTCTGCCTCTCAGGATTCGTTATATTTTTATTTCCAAACGATAAAACAGTGAAGACTTGTTCTAATTGAATTTGAATCCCCTCCCCCTCATGATTGATTTTTATTGGAATCAAGTGCTCAGTCTCTCTTCATATGTCAACTCCTAGTAGGCGGGTGGGGGACGATTTGACGACGTCTCAGGATTAACATGATATTATTTCCTGGGTGTTGATGATGACTAACAATGGGATTCACGCTGTCCACTGTGTCCTATTTATTCAGCATTAAAAATGATGGTTGCCGGCTTTGAGTCCCAGTGGAGATACATCCAGGTGATGAGACCTAAATAGGACGAAGTGTACATCATGAATTCCACTGCTAGACACAAGCAGTCAAATGAAAAATATATCCAAAATATTCATCCAAACATCTATAAAACACAAAATAATTGAGTAAAGAATATCTTTTTTGATAATTTCCTCTTCTGGCTCTACAATTATATATACATATCCGGAAAACTTTATCACTTGTCACAGTAAAGAAAGACCACATCTCGAAAAGACAGCTTCTATACCAAAGAAAGCTATCTTTATTAACCTACCATTTAAGGGTGACCAGATTATGCAGCTGACAGCTCAATGACTTCGGTCAGCCATCAAACGCACATTCTACGCCGTATCTCTTTTTCTCACTTGTCGAACATTTTCGACCCCTGTACCTACGCTCAAAGGAAGAAATTCTCTAGACTCTACTTCAAACTGTATCTACAAATTCACCTGCAGCTGCGGTGACACACACCTATATAGGTAGAACCAATAGAATGTTTTTTTTTTTTGATTTACAGCTTGATTTCCACACCGTATTTTCAGTACAAGTGTGGAACTTTCAGCATGGATATCGGTGGCACAGTGGTTAGAACTCTCGCCGACCATGCACATGGTCTGAGGTTCGATCCCCTGCTGACGCACACCCGATATCAATGGACGGCCTGCAAAATTTGGGCTACCGATATCCATGCTGAAAATTCCATACTTGTACCAAAAATACAGTGTGGAATCAAGCTGTAATCAAAAAAAATATAAAATATAAAAAATGTCGTCGAAAAGAGCTTGTTCCAAAATGGTTATTAAAACATATAGAAAATCCCAATGCGATTAATCTGAATAGAAATCCAACGATCCAGCATCATCCATTGCAAAACACTTATTAGTGTCAGGTCACAAAATCAGTATTAATGACTGTCTCACAATTATTTCATCATATAACTCTAATTCAAGATTATTGAAGGTGATGGAATCACTTTGGATTAATCAAATATAGCCTAAACTGTGTGTACAAAAAAAAACAATAGACTTCAACCTTCGCCTAACACGGCGAGTATACTTGACCTATTTAAATATGATTGATCATTAGTGTGTACTTTTGCCTTATTTTGTATAGCTGAGTAATTGTCATGCAGTTTATTTTATTATTGTTAACCATGTTAGTTGTAAAGCGGTTGTAAAGAAACTACGAAATGGAGATATCATCTCGCGAAAATTGTCTTCTTAATGCCTTATTCAAATATATACAAATGTTTATATACACAGAATATTCTAGATTAGCAGTCAATAACAATATTAGTGTCTTTTTTAAATAATATCGATTTGTAAAGTAAGACCACACTGGAATTACAGTTCATTAAAGATGCTTAAATTATAATAATAATAATAATAATAAAGATACAATAGCAATTAGAGTATCAACTGAAATTAAGGAAGTTTCTATAAAAAGTTGAGGATCATTCGAACCTAGATGGCCATCGGGGTAAGGAAAATGTCTGAACCAGCTTCTTCTTTGGGACACATAAATTAGGCTTCTTAATGTGGATCCCAACGGCCAGTCTCAGCAATATGTAGTAAACGAACTCTTCAGGCGATGTTAAGACTTTTTGGTTGGTGTGAGGCAGATGACTTCGAAAGCCGACTCGTTGACATCAATCTTGTGTTGTGTATCCACAAGATGAGATAGAATAGCTCTATGTGAATAGATTTTGTTTGTCCTTTACTTAACCAACCACTATACAGGGTGTGATGTTCAGAAATCAGACAGTTCATTTAGACCGCCAGTTTGGTAATTAATTTCAAATATATATTCAAACAAAAAATCGATCATTGAACATCATCATCATCATATAAACTAACCTTGTATCTGATAATTTATCATTTACTAACTGGTGTACAACTTTCATTAAACGCTCAATCCCATCACTTCCTAATCGTTTGAATAGCATTGCATTCTTTTTACCAGTTTGTAATTTATTACAAAATATATAAGTTAACATTTTACCAATTGTATTACGACGTATATTACTGCGGGAAAAGTTTTCCCAGACATGTGAACACATCGACTGGATAGCTGAGGCTTCATCTATACAAGATATATAAGCTTCCAGTGTTCTGTTTGCTTCATTTTGTAAAAATTTTGTGCTTGAATCTTCACTGATTCGACTTAACAGTGTGGTGATTATTGATGTGGAATAGGCGTCAAGTAGACAACCTTGATGTAGACATTTTAAATAATCACATAATTGATAGAGGGTATTTAAACCATTACGACATACCTATTAGAAGTAATGAACATTTAACAATAGAAATAAATATATATTCGCAAATTTATATATATATATATACATGATATGTAAAACAATTAGTTCCCTTTATGAATTTAGACAACTCAATAAGAAGACGTAATTTGTCTGAATCGTGTTATGTATGTATTTGCGCGCACAACACATTTCGAACAATCTGATCACAGTCAACGGACTCGTCATAGGAATGTATATGTAATTAATAAAGAGTTAAGAAGTGAGAAAATAGACTACTTAGGTCAAGTTCAAAGGACACATTGAAGGTGAAAATAACAATGAAGATGAATGACTAAACCTAATAACAGAGGTAATAGTACATCTACACTGGCCGGTATCAAATCAAAGTTTACCAACAGGGAAGGTTTAGTGTGATGACGAATTGTTTTTGAACGCATAAAGGTGGTTTAAACTTTCTAATTGCCAGCTAGGGCTTCCACAAACTTTAGGATACGCCCTAAATACGTTATATTGATAAGTTTAAAAGATGTGTAAATATCAGTTTTGCGTCCTGTCCCCTCTGTAATGTGTTTCGCAATAGAGGAGCTAGGTCTCTTGTTCTCATCATTAATGGGTTCTGAGGATTCTATTCGCTTCTGAAACCATTTAGGAATATGCTGTGAAGCCAGCCCTTACTTGCAGAGATCAATGAGTCCTCCCTCCTGTGTACATGTGTGTGTCCACACGTACATTCAAATTGGTAAATACAGTGGGATGTGACATCATTTTTCGCATGTTCAGAGGGCTTAGATGAATATATCGCCTTCATACTCTCAGTTATTATGATCTTAGCTGAATAAAAAGTCGTTTTAACAGCAGCGTTCAATCTTTATCTAGTTATCAAGCTGCTTGATGTACACGTCCTTCTTAGGGGCGAGTTGCAGAGTGCGTCTTGGTGTTCTGACTACTTTATATCTCCTGGTGAACTTGTCTGGATAATTGTTATCAACCAGAGTTTGTGTCAACTTTCTTTCTTCTTCATCAAGTGTGTCTTCAGTGCATATTCGTTGGATTCTACTGAAGCGGCACCTAGCTGATTAAGGTTCTTTTGTACCAAACAGAGCAGAAACAGTGGTAATTAAGATACTGTCCTGTCCATGTAGGTTTTCTATAAATAGATCTTTTTACTGACCCATCAAACCGTCGAGTTCCTCAGAAGATATAGAGTAGTCACAACACCAAGACTCACTATACAACTAGCTTCCAAGAAGGACGTGTACATCAAGCTACCCTATATGGGGCATCACAGCAGCTTGACAACTAGACAGAGATTGAACACTGCTGTGAAAAAGACCTTTTATTCAGCTGAGATCATAATAATTGAGAATATTAAGCTAATATATCTGTCTAAGCCCTTTGAAAATGCGAAAAATGATGTCACATGCCACTGTATTTACCAATTTGAATGTAAGTGTGGACACACACACATATACAGGAGGGAGGACTCATCGATCTCTGCAAGTAAGGGCTGGCTTCACAGCATATTCCTAAATGGTTCCAGAATCAAATAGAATCCTCAGAACCCATTAATGGTGAGATCAGGGGACCTAGCTCCTCTATTGCGAAACATTTTATAGAGACAGGACATAAAATTGATGTTTACACGTCTTGTAAACCTATCAAGAGGACGTGTTTGGGGGCGCACCCTAAAGTTTGTGGAAGCCCTAGTTGACAGTTAGAAAGTTTGAACGACCTCAATGCGTTCAAAGCAAGAATTCGTCATCACGCCAAACCTTCCTTGTTGGTAAATTTTGTTTTGATATAATCCAGGGGATATGTACTATTACCTCTGTTATTTGGTTTAGTGATGTTCATTGTTATTTTCATCTTCGTTATGTCTTTTAACTTGACCTAAGTAGTCTATTTTCTCACTTCTTAACTCTTTATCAATTTCATATATATACAATCCTATGACAATTCCGTGTATTGTGATCAGACTGTTCGAAATGTGTTGCGCAAATACATTACATGATTCAGACAAATTACGTCTTCTTTTTGCCTTATCTAAACTAATATGATAGTAAATTAAGGGAAGTTTATGGTGCCGGCTGCATTTTCCCTCCATTCTTTTGTGTTTTGTGTGGAATTTGGCCTTCAAACTACGGAGTTTCGGTAGGGGTGGTGTTTTTTCTTTCAGGGTGTGTGGTTTCTGACTTTCCATTCGGCTATCCCTATTTCCTGGGCTTACTGCCGCCTAGACAAGGTTCAGGAGTGTACTGGCCAAGAATCGAACTCTGATTATTTCCGTGGTTGGCGAGTATTCTCCCATTTTAACCGCCAACTAAATTACAACTACATTAGACTAGTCATTATGTAATCATATAGTATTATTTTCCCCTTGGGTTCTGAGTTGAATCTAGGCCTTCAACAGTATGACCCTACTCTTTTCTATTCTCTGTTGTCTTATTTAGCTGGCCCCACGAACACCTTTAGCCTCTCATCTCCCCAAACAATCTCTTCTATACCACCCTCAAAGATACGTCGTTTCCTGTTTGGGTTTTATTCGAACGATGGACTGGAGAGTGATGTCATCCGATGGTCTTCTTAGCGTGTGCCAGATCCATATCCATTTTCTTTGAGGTATCTGTTGAGCGATAAGTTTATTAGTCGGTTTATTCCAAAAGTTTCTTTCCGCCAATTCCATCTCGCCATTTGGTCTTCATTATGGAGACAGCGGAAGCCTATTCCAATTGCTTTTCGTGACGTGTGAGCCAAATTTCTGACCCATATGGAAGGATTGACTGACTTAATATTGGTGTCGAAAATCCGAGTTTTTTTTCTCCTAATGCTGAGTTCAACAGATTTAAAAACCGATTTCGTAGTGGGGGAAGGTGTACCTTACCTTTCCTCTAATAATAATAATAACCTTTATTCCAGAACAGTACTTGTGATATAGAATGGAATTCTCAGCATTTTTACTACAGTATTGCATCGAGTTAGTACATTATCAATACATAGAATTCTACATAGATTAAGGAAACCACAGTTCATTATTACAACAACACATTGGCATGTCGGTAGCAAAGGTAAAGCTGAAACAGTGTTTGAAGGTGTTAGAAAAGTAGGTGCTGCCATATTTACTGGCGTAAGCGAGAGAAAGAAACAAAGCAGCACATAACGGAAAAAGGAGATAGAGAGAAAGGGAAAAGAAAGGAAGAAAACGTTGTACCTATAAATGATATGAGTTGGAAAGACGAGGTCCAGCTGTACTACTGCGTTTAATATCTTCATTCGTACCATCCACCTGTAGTTGAAACGATGCTTCCTAGCCTGATAAGTGAAGGAGGTGACCTCTCTCAAACTACTTTGTTTGACAGCGTTTGGTTCTGTTCGTTGTTGTTGCTGTTGCTGTTGTTGGTTGGTTATCTTCATCACCTCCGTCCTCTGTATGTTCACCTGAAGTCCCGTCTTCGCTGTTTCTTCAACCAGTTTGTTGGTTTTCGCCCGTTTTGTGTAACATCAGACATAAATCATCCGTGAAATACAGATCTCTTAGGGTCTTTCTTTGAGTACAGCGTATTCCCGTCTCCTCGCCATCCAGAGCCTGAAGCATAGTCTAGTCTACCACAATGAGGAATATAATAGTTGATGTTGGACAAACGTATGTCCTGATGTAATAGTTCTTGAGCATCAGCCTCTAAATTAGGATCTTACAGAATGATCCATTTTGGTTATTCTCCCCGAGTTATTATGTCTTATTTTGAAGTCAAAGAAATGTATTTTTTTATTTTTTTAATTCCTTCACTTTGCCCAGTGGAACATATGGCTTCAAGATAAAGGCTTGAAGTTTCTGTAGTAGTGTTTATATTTACAGGATATGGTTGCTAGCCTAATGCCCAATTTTCCCTATCACCAGCTTCTTTAGTTCTGGCTTAGCGAGGTAAAGGAGTGTGCCAGCCATGGATCGAACCCCGGACCACGTGCATGGTCGGCGAGCGTCCTAACCGCTATGCCACCGACACACAAAGAAATGTATAGGCTTTCCAAATAATATTCACAAGGCTGTCGAGTAGAAGTGACGGGTCTGGAATATGTCTGATGCAGATCATTTGATGAGGAGGAAGAGATGAAATCTTGTGGCGTCATTTCAAAGTGACAGCACAAAACACAGTGGAACAGAAATATACCACTGGACCGCCATTTTCCACTAGGAACGCGAACAATAAATACACCCCAGTAATGTTATTCAGGTGAAGTGGAGTGAACGATGCTATATACTACTGGTTAATTTATTTAAGTAGTTGGATATCATACACACACATCAACCAACTGTGCTAGTTAGCCAGATAGAAGTGGCCTAACTAATAGGGAGGTGTCTCGCTACTTTTCATACCGACTTCGTCATCTGTGTACCTTGTCTGACTCGACCCAGCCTGTTGGATCAGTTCAAACCACACGGATTCTGACTAGCTACTTAGGCAAACTGGTATCACATTAAATCACATTCCCACTTTTAATGCTGGTGAACTACACGTCTTATTCTCTACACGACCGATGGTGCTACCTCGACTGAAAGATGAAGTACCTAGACCAGACTAGCCACTTCAGATTGTATCTACCAATTCAACTGCGCTTGTGGTGGAGAGAGTTATATCGGCCGTTGCTCTAGGAACTTGATTTTTCGTGTTCTCTCGAGAACATCTCCCATTATGGCTAAGTAAAGCTATAGTGAAAATCATTAACAGTTCGATATTACACCATCTGGTGCAAACTGGCCACAAAGCCAGCCAGCCCATTGAAGAATCCTCCTCTATCATCTCCCGGGTGCCAAATAAATTGCCAAAAACATCGAAACACCGCATGCTCCAAACACCAGAGGTTACTGCAATTCGCCTCACACAACCATTTCTCTGTTTTCAAAAGAAGCAAGCCCAGCCAGCCTCTACTACTGTTCTGGCTGGCCTTTAGTGGAGACTATAAATTCATGAATTGATTGTAATATTATCCTTCCTAATTTTTCTGACATTCAGTTTATTGTTATGTTGATGCTGTTGAACTGTAATCCATTGATATTAATGATTCGATGTTATTTAAACAGCAACATTAATGTCGTTGTTAATAACACTAATTCATTCATTCACTATAATGTCTAAATAACTGTAGAGACTGGTGATGAAGGGATTATCGAAAAGAGTATTCTTTGTTCACTATCCATTCTTCTGTAAATGTTAATGGACATTTTCAATCAGTTAAAATATTAGAATTTATGTTAAAAAAGTTTAAAACTTAAATAAGCACCTTAAGATGATTATGAGCAATAAATTGTCGTCGAAATATCATCAGCAAGCAGCACTGTATTACTCTGCAGAATTTTTTCGACCAAACAGAGGTATTTTATGATGAGTGTAGACTGTGTCTCTGGGTTCATCAAGACGCCAGGAACCAGTGTCTGGATACTGTTGGTGATATGGCTCTGAATCTTTCTAAAACGCGCAGATGTATTGATTCTAGATCATCGTCCAGATTTATTTTAGCATCTTTGCCTTTGAGCAGATAAACTTTGACACTTGGTTCTAAGTTGATAACTCACTTCAGTCCTGTTCAATGAACGTAAAACTGAGCATGAGTTGCAGAAGTATCATCTTTCCACGATATGAGTAGAAAAATTTGTTATGCGGGGTACAAAACTTGTTAGACGGTAGGAAGTGACCGGCAGGAAGCTCTGGAACTAGTCCTCATGGCTGTTGGTACTAGCCACCATCCCATATCTGCGATATTGAGGAGGCAGATATCCCCTCAGAGATTCGAATCCGCCTTACCCAGAGCAACAGTCATAGATATTACCACCGATATTACTAGGAAGTAACCAGTCTCATGCATCTGGTCTTCGGTGTTAGTACAGATTGATTCCTATCGACCAAATCTCCAAGGTGGTCACCAAGTCAGTGGACTTGCCATCCAAAGGAACAAAATATATATTATCTGTGCAAAATGTATAACTTTCACTTACTTGTGAACGTAAACACCTGATAGATTTTTCAATCCCATTAATTAATATACTTCTTTGTTTTATATCACTGAATATAACTTCCAGTGGTTTAACATTCATTGTTTTCAGTAAACTTTGTATAATATTTGTAGCTTTATTCTGCTCTTCCCAATTATCTGATGTTAAATAATCAATAATTTGTTCTTCGATTTTCTTAAATTGTCCCGCTTCAATTGGTGTTGATAATGTTCTAGTCTTTTTGATTTTTTGACTCTTTGGAATTTTCTTTTCAATCTGTGAATTACTCGTATATCTTTCTTGATAGGATTCTGGGTAGCGTGTTGATTTTTTATGTCCTGAAGGTTTTTGTTTATTTAAACTAAATGATAAGATAAAATATTGAGCGGAAGTTTTAAAATTCTATTAGATAAATAGTATTATTTTATAAAAGAAGTCTGGGGTTTATGCTTATTGACTTTTCAATATTTTAAATATATTCCCACAGTAAAATTTAGAACAACACACATTTAAGCAAACAATATTGTTGTTTTCAATTAGATCTCATCAGGCTTAATTAACTCTAATATGCATAAGTTTACAAATAAAAATTCGAATATAAACCAGTCTTGGTGTTTTGTTTATAGGATAATAAGATGGTGAATATAAATTGTGCAATTAGTCATAATAATAATGGTTTTATTGATATTAAGAATGAAAAAGTGAGGCAATCTGTGATAATACGAATAATAAAAAACAGCATGGTTAAACAAATGTTTAGGTAGACGTAGTAGGCTATGAAGGCTAGTAAAAACAAATGAACCGATTAAGTAATGCTAGATTGTAAGGGAAGGAAATGAAACACGTTTATAATGAAGATAAGATTAAGGGATGATAAGAAAGGGGTTGAAAATATAAGTAAGATGTGGTGTAGAAGTCATTAGTTGGTTATGTTTTAATAGGTTAAGGGAGGGATAATGGCTGTACGAACTCCTTTGGAATGCATAGCTTAGGTTTAATAGTTCGAATGCCTATCGCCTCGGCTGTGTGCAGTAGACGAATACGAAGTCTATTGGAAAGATTCGGTGGGATACCATGAATTACTTTGAAGACTCTCGTTTTCTCCACTACATGACCGCTAACAATTCAATGTGACAAAATTGAGCTAAGGATTGTTTTTGTCTGTCCTTTACCAAACCACTACGATGAGAGAAGTTCAGTAGTGACACGTTGGCTAAGCTGTCTAATAGTACGCCCAACATAACTGTCATCACAGGTGCAGTTGAATTGATAAATGCATATAGATGTGGCAAAACTATCTAGCTTATCCTTCATTTGCGTCCCAATCATTTGTCGGCTAGAGAATGACAAGCATAGGTATGCTGCGCAGAAAACGTTCTTCGTATACTCCTGGAAAGTCTCTGGAATAAAATCTCACTTTATAAGTCACCATTAAATTGTAACTTAATAAATAGAGGTTTTTTACGTGCAATCATAGTCTCAGATTGTTCCTCTGATGCTTTCATATGTTTCTACCAAAGGCATGGGTATTTTATGATGAGTGTAGACTGTGTCTCTGCGTTCGTGAAGACGCTAAGAAGCGGTGTCTGGATACTGTTGTTGACATGGCTCTGAATCTTTCTAAAACGTGGAGATGTATTGATTTTGTATCATCGTCGAGATTTATTTTAGCCGCCTCTTTTATCACCAAACTATATGCGTAAGCAAGTGGAAATTCGTGTCTTTTTTTTAAAAAGATTCTACTTCATAAGCAACAATGATTTTCAGATCTTCCCTATCTTTATATTCATTAAGTTGGGAATGAGATCAAGATCACGTTGTCAGTGGGGGTGGATTACTTGAAGGTTTTAGATAAGATTTAGGGAAGAAAAGTATAACAAAGAGAAAGCCTATGTTATATGCAGTTTGATATCGATTTTTAACAGTAAAAAGGTAGATTCACTATCATTTCAAATTCATATTACCCTTGATCAATAAAATTTGATCATTTATTAAAATCAATATATATCTTAAAGTCATTGCCTATTTAAACATCAAGTTTTCTATGGAATATGAAGTCAAAAATCAACTACATAGGAAGAAAAGAAGACGGAACAATAAGAAAATGGGAATTCTCTGCAAAGTAACTTGAAGTGGTCAGTACCTAAACTTCACCAGCTTCTCTGTCATAAGCTACTTGAGAAATTTACTAAGGATAGTATGTGAAACAAACTTTAGAAAACGAAATCAGTCTCATCAATGTGTGTACTGCAAACGTGGCAGGTGAAAGTTAGAGTACTGTACTGTCGAGAAGAAACCAGTTTTCCAACTAGCACTGTTGGACACGTGCTCAAGAGCCCGTGTCTTAGAAGTTTATTCTCGTCTAACAACACCACAGCTCAGCGCCCGGCTTATACAAGCTACTAAATCAACACATCGAAAACTTTTAAGGCAATGAACAGGCAAAGCATCATACGATAACTTCGAGTTGATGGATATGTCGCCATCTTCAGAGCATTTCCAGTTCGTTTCTCTGTCCCGAGCAATCGTGCTCACATCACTATTGCATAGGGTTTGAAAGGAGGCAAGGCTACCTTGTCAAACTGCGACCTAAGTCTATTGAATGACTGGAACAGAATCGTACCACTGTCTAACCCAAACAAAATATGACGCCACACCATCTTGGAAAGAATATACTAAGCCTTACATGAAAGACTTCGTCTGGAACAGATCGGGTTCAGAAAAAACAAGTTATGTGCAGCCGAAAATTACAACACCACGCCTCGTCATCAAACAGCGAATAGAATTACGATGAACGTTGTAGCTTGACTTGTTCGTTTTGAAAAGGTCTTCAATAGGGTCACCTGTGTACAAATTAGGTAAATATTTCAACAGTTCTTGAAATGCAGTGCTGCAAAAATTTATTAACCTCATTCAACAATTATATGGCAGTGATGATGATACATGACAAGTAATTCACAACGCATAGGTCACTGAGGCGTCAAAAATGAAGACAGGAGTAAGAAAAGGTCGCCTACCATTACTGATGACCTTCTGTAGTGTGATAAACTGGATCTTGCAGTCGATAGCGGGTAGTGAGGAGACAGGCATACTCAAAGACGAAGATGTAAGTCAACAACTCCCAACAAATCCCATACAAACATGGGACAACCGCATCCAAAGGACCTTAAAAAAGCTGACCAAAACTGGACAGATCACAAAACAAGACCAGTGGCGAATGAAATCCTATTTCGATTCTACGGCAGACCCGAAATACACAAGCCAACTGTCACGTCACGACCAATTGTATCATTCCCAGGAACTCCAACATATAATTTATCCAAGGAATTATTGAAAATCAACTCACACGGACCAAATACTGAATTACAACAGCAACAATCCAATAACACACAAAAGGTATTGCATACAAACACTAGTGAAGAGGGCCAGCCAAGACTCATTGCAGCACTCCAACCTTAAGGAAAACTGAACAAAGATATCCCATGGACGTCTTCCCAAAGAATGGATATCCACGGAATTTCATCAAAAGACATCCACTCCCAAGCCAACCTATCAAACCTAAAGCCCCCAAGGAAATCACAAGGAAAATCGCCCTACCATATATAAAGGATATTTCAGAAATCACTGCAAGACTCTTCAAACCTTTAGGAATTGACGTCGCGCACAAACCAGCAAAATCACTTCACTCAGCCAGCCAGCCCTGTGTCAACCTAAAGACTCAACAGCGAACGAAAGAAGATAAAACCAACATCATCTACAAAATAAATTGTAACAACTGCGAAAAACACTACATTGGCCAAAGTGGATGTCCCTGCTCTTCGTCTTCGTACCCACGAATATAAACTAGCCGTCAAAAGACATGACATTCACTCCCTCCCTCATATCGCTGCACACAGACAACCACGGACATCAATTCGACTGGGACAACGTTCAAATATTAGACAGAGGAAACACCAAGAATGCTAGCCAGAGAATTTTTAGAAGCCTGCCAGGTACTCCAGTGAATCGTCAATTATTAGACACATAGAGATAGACAAAATTTACCAATCGATATGAAGGAAATCTCACACACAAAGGGTCAAAGTTCAAGTCAAAGAAACAATCAGTTCCAATACAAGTAGCCTAGAGGGTGTGAAAATACACAAACACACACAATCAAAGAGTCACGTTCAAGGTGGTCACCAGGAGAGATGACTAATAAACTCGTGGAGAAATCTAAAAGCTCACTTCAATTCAAATTGAAATGTATGCGATGAAGATGTCACCTAGTAGGGCGATAAAAGCTTTGCAAATTAACTATCCAGCTCGAAGAACACAACCACATCAAAAAACTCGAATATTTACAATCTAATGGCAAACAGACGGCAGGAGAGGTAACGAAGTCAGTGCTTCAGGTGAAGGTAAAGAAGGAAGGAGACGATGAAGGTATCCACCAAATAACAACAACAGGCACCCATCACCATCAGTGGGGAGAATCTAAAGGAAATCACCTAAATAACTTATCTGACCTATGTAGCTTCATTTCAACTGTTGCAAGTGGCAAGGATTATGAAGTTAAAGGCAGTCAGGATCGAGAAAGCAAGACAAACAGGTGTTCACTACTCTGAAATCATTGTGGTGTGGAGATCTACAACACTGTGTGTATGCGGACCACGGTTAGAATTTTAACACCAATGTTAAGAAAGTGCTTCTTTGTAGTTCGGAGACTTCTCTATGAGATGACTGGCGAGAAAGCATAAGCAATAATTAACTCTGGTAGGTAGGTGCACCATCCGATAAGCCTGCAGAAATGGAGACAGACTACACACACTCCAAGGAGGACGTTAGGCAACATTACAACCCAGGCCCAAGAGTAGATATCAAGTGGGAATCGATAGGCTGGACATCCGAGGATAATATCAAGGAGACCATGTGATGACAAGGAGGTTTAAGCTTTCGGACAGTCACACAGCCAGTTAGAAATGATAGTAGAGAACCCAGTTCAACAAGAGATGTGCCGTTGAAGACTGAAGTAAATTATTATTATTGTATCCTTTAATTCCTACAGCAACACAGGGCTTCAGCCGTGCGTCTCCATTGCGTTTTGTTCTCTGCTAGAGTTTGTAGTTTGTTTGAGATGCTCTTTATGACGCGCTGGCCAAGTCTCTGATCCGTATAGTAAGTAGCACTGACTTCACATTGGAGTTGGAAATTCGGATCTTATTTTTGATGCTGAGTGTTGTTGACCTCCACACAGACTTGAGAGTAGTGAGAGCTTGTCTTGCTTTCCCGATTCTTGCTTTGATATCCTCGTCAGTTCCGCCTGTAGTTGAAACGATGCTTCCCAGGTAGGTAAGAGAGGTTGTTTCTTTCAGATTCCTTCCATTTATGCTGATTGTTGTCAGTTGTTGTTGTTGCTGTTGGTGGTGTTGGCCAGGAATCTTCATCACCTCTGTTTTATCTATGTTCACCTGAAGTCCTATCTTTGATGCTTTTTCTGTCACGAACTTGTTGCTTTTCGACTGCATATCTTCCAGTTTGTGGGAAATCATACATATTTCATCGGTGAAGTCAAGATCCTCCAAATTTTTTGTGTGAATCCATTTTATGCCTGTTTCCTCATTGCCCGCTGTTCGTCGCATTATCCAATCTACTGCAATCAGGAAAGTCATTGGCGAAAGTAGGCAGCCAGCTTGTCTTACTCCTGTCCTCACTTCGAAGGGTTCCGTAAGTTTCCCGTTGTGGATTACTCGGCATGCAGCATTGTTGTACAGCTGTTGGATGAGATGTATAATTGTCGGTGGCACCCCGTAGTAGTGAAGTAGTTTCCAAATCACCTCTCGATCGACGCTGTCGAAGGCCTTTTCAAAGTCGATAAAGTTGAGATAGAGAGGTGACTGCCATTCCAGGCTTTGTTCAATGATGATCCGTAATGTGGCGATCTGATCAATGCATAACTTGTTTCTCCTGAATCCAGCCTGTTCCGGTCGAAGTTTTTCATCCAGGATGGCATGTTTGATTCTCTCCAGGATGATGCGGCTTAGTATTTTGCTTGGGATGGACAGGAGCATAATTCCGCGCCAGTTCTTGCATTGACTTAGGTCTCCTTTCTTTGGTAGTTTGAATAAGTATCGTTTCTTCCAATCCTCGGGTACTTTGCCTTCTTTCCACACCTTCTCCAGTAGTGGCGTCATCAAGTCCGCTGTTGTCTCTGGGTCCGTTTTCAATGCTTCTGCTGGGATTCCATCTAGTCCTGCTGCTTTTCCAGCTTTTAGCATCTTGATTGCCTTCAGGACTTCTGATTTCGTCGGGGGGTTGGTGTTCACTGGTAGCTCTGTCTCCGTTTTTGGTATTGTTGGGCGCGTTGTAGGTGGTGGTCAATTTAGGGGTTTTTTGAATAAGTAAATAAATGAGAATAATACTTTGCGTAGTATTCAAAACTCACTTATCATAATGGTGATTACTGTCCATTTTTGATTGTTCTGTATGCAGGGAAGGCTTATGAACATCATTCATTATTCTGTACATTTTATAACTTGGAGAAGTTTCTGGATTATCACGAAATCGCGTATCTATGACAAAGAGAGAGAGAGAAAGGCAGATGAATAAATAAAAAATTTAGTCTGAAGAAATATCGATTTCTGATAAGAATTTATCACATACCTATAGTGTCTAGGAGAACACTAGGAGCTAAGCAGTACTGAAAACGTAAAACACGAGGTTCTAGTAACCTGGTCTAGATAGAGTCCAGTCGACAGTAACTATCTTCACTTTGGTGCAATAGTGTTCACATACTGTCGTTAGATCCAAATCTAACATGGCGCGAGTTTACTGTCTAGTACTCCCTATTATTGAAGGCTAATGATGTGTGTGACGGTTATTCATCAGAATACTGTAGGCGTTATTAACATAAAGTTTTTCACTGATTAAAGATGATCATTAAAATTTTCAAAAGAATGGATGCTGAACATAGAGTACTCTTTTCGATAACTTCATCATCAGGCTATCCAGTTATATATATATATACATAATAGTGAATGAATGAATGAATTAGTGTTATGAACAACATTAATGTTGTTTAAATAACATCGAATCAATAATATCAATGGATTACAGTTCAACAGCATCATTATAAAATAAGCTGAATGTTAGAAAAATAGGAAAGATAATAATACAATCAATTCATGAATTTATAGTCTCCACTGAAGGTCGACCAGGGCAGCCAGTAGTAGTGGCTGGTTGAACTTGCTTCTTTTGCACGCAGAGCATTGGTTGTTTTAGGCGAATTGGAATAGCCTCTACTGTTTGGAGCATGTGGTGCTTCGATGATTTTGGCAATTTATTTGGTACTCGGTAGACCATAGAGAAGGATTTTTCAATGGTAGCTGGCTTTGTGGCCGGTTTGGATCAGGTGGTCTAATATCGAACTTTTAATGGTCTTCACTACACCTTTACTTAGCAACAGTGGGAGATGCTCTCGAGCACGAAAAGTCAAGTTCCTAGAGAAACGGCCAATATAACTCACTCCACCACAAGTGCAGCTGAATCGGTAGACACAATTTGAAATGGCCAGTATAGGTACTTCATCCTTCAGTCGAGGTAGCACCATCGGTCGTGTAGAGAATAAGACGTGTAGTTCACCAGCTGTAAGATCAGTCCAATTCCCATCCTTGAATCAAGTCAACCTGTCCCGGATCAGCCTAGCGTTGTTACAACCCAATTACCCATGCTTAACGTGTCTATCCCTCCTTGTTTAATGAACTGTGTGTGTGTGTTTTACATCGATCCGTTTAGTCAGACCGTTGAACTCATGACCCAATCAGAGTATTTTTGTGAACTGTTATTTTGCTGACCCATGTCTTACTTTGTACTATTCTGCCGAGTTTATCTTATTTATTGATCTTCATCTGTATCAGCCTACCTGGTTAAGTAGCCAATTAAATTCTATCCTTGTGCCTATGCTCTGTCTATCTCTTCACCGCTCTCTGTTCTATGCCCTACCTTACTTGGGTTCATTCTTCTACCGACTGCTTACCTGAACGGTCGTGTCTGACTCCGGCTAGTTCGCAATTTTGGCTTTAACGTTATTCCGCTCTGATAGCGGTACCTTGCTTTCTGTTAAGCATTGTGCTTTGTACTCTTGAAACCGTTAAGGTTTGTTGTATGTATAATAATTACCGTAGAAACAGTGACCGGCTTCTTGTTTGTTCTGGACCGGGATAGCCTTTATCTACGCGTGACTTAATTTCAAGCAATATTGCGCTGACGCCAGCATTAAAAGTTCCTTGAACTGATTTTCTTAATGTACTCGTAATTATCTCACGTGGTATATCGCCCTTGAATTGCAGTCATATATAAAGTGGCTTCTTGTTTACAGATAGTGAGTAGTCTTTTTCCGCTTTCTTAGTCATATGTTTCCTGAAGAGTTTGTTTAGATAGCTATTTTCGATCAAAGTATCATATACAATGCTTAATTCATCTTTAATTACTTCTTCTGAGCATATAGCTCTAACTCTGTGTCTGAGGGTCTTCACTAAATTTCTTTTGTACTTGAGAGGAACGAAGCTGTGAAAATGTGTGTATATTGTCCTGTCCAAGTACTTTTCCTATGCAAATTTCTTTTTATGCTACCATCTGATTTTCTTGTAAGGAGGACATCCAGGAAGGCAATTCTGTTTTTGAATTCCTCTTCGCACGTGGATTACATAACCGAATGTACTCCTATCAGAATCATTATCACTAAGAATGAAGGTGTCATCTATATACTGGCAGTATAATGAGAACTTTCTGATAAGGTTGTTCAAAGGTCCATTTTCTAGTTTACTTAGAAAGATATCAGCTAGAATGGGACCCAATGGGGAGCCCATCGCCACCACGTCCACTTGTCTGTAAATTGTGCCGTCAAATTTGAAATTTACAATCATGGTATACACCTTAATAACAAAATTCTTGTAGGATTTCCGTAGGGATGCCAATGTTTATCGACTGGTTATCCAGTGATCAGAAGAAATGAACACGCATTTGGGGAAGTGTTACAAACTTAAAACGAGCAGGTTGTTCAATGTATCTGATGACTTTTATTTACTCCTCTAAGGGAGATTTCATTCATTGTTTTGCATTCCGAGTAGAACATGGGGCCTCAATCCTTTCAGATTTCAAAAGTAGCTTAATCGATTTTACAAAGGAGGGTTGCCAGCCGTATAGCCGACCTTCCCTTGTATCCGGGCTTCCTGCCAGCTAATAAATTAGGCAAGGCTAAAGAGTTTTTCAACCAGCGATGCAACCATGACCTCTTGTGTTGGACCAACGACACTATATGGACCATTCCACTTCTACAAGGTGTTACTTATCACTTGAATAAGCTAGTGACTGACTAATAAGAGAATGATAAAATTCCACAGTAAATCATTCCCCTCCAAGTTACACTTTATGAATTAAAAAGTAGATCAAGCAATGTGTTGTGCAATCTGTTGGTTGGGAATCTAAAGACGGCCTCCCAAGTGGTCAGTGAGCAATCTACCACTGAACGAACCTTTTCTAGCTAATACAGAATAAAGATACACAAGTAAATTGAGTTGGTCTCAGGGTTTCATCATGAACTGTTATAGGTTAGGGGACTACTGGAAAACCTGCAGGGAGTACTAGAAAACTATTTCGTCTCTCTGTCTGTTTGTTTTCGACATAGACTTTTGCACCGATGTGCACCAGTTCAAGTAGCCACACTCCCTCCTTGTAGCATACAAAGTAGGAGAAAAAAGTAGAAGAAATGCATAATGGAGACAGTAGACAGGAATATGAGACAAAAGGAATAGTAATAACGAAGAACAATATAGTTTCATTGAAAATTATTAGTCACAAGGAGTGGATGCATCCAATTGTCTCCAGCCTACATTGGTTTTTACCGTCCTGAGGACCCCAGCCAGGAAGCCAGTCTGCACTGGCCAGCTGGCTTAAACTAACTGCTGTGGATTTCATTGACTGATGAAGCCATGTTTTGGTTTGACCGCTGCTAGCTCTTTTCCATCTTGACCCTATGTCAGCTCACAATGCCCATCGAGAAAAGCAATGTCTAGGAATACGTAACACATGTCCTAACCATCTCTCTATCGATGTAACTTCACAGCCTCATTAATCGATTTCCCCTCCTTACTTTGCACTCGAGGCCTAACCTCAATATAGCTCACCCTATTTTACCACTTCACACGGGAGATAGAACGCAGGCATCTATGATCAAAGACAGCTAGCCAGGCTTTTCGTGTCTTCCACTCTCAATGGCTAGGTCTCACAAATGTTTCGTCCTATTTTAGGACCACTCATCAGTGAGCACCCACACTGGGGGGCTAGAATCTAGGACCTTCTGATTAAAAGGTGAGCTAGCTCGTAGAGCATTAAGCCACTAACTGGCCAGCCCATGAATTCCAACCTCTGCCAATTCATGATCTGCCACGACTAGCACTAGCAAATGTCAACGGTGGCGAGTATTTCGCCTCACACCCGACCTGCTGTACACCATTGGTCACGACTTCCCACATGTGAATTGAATTGAAAAAAAGTATATAATGCCTGAATGAAATATTACAGATTTATAATCTTATTACTTACTTGCTGAACAAAGTGCATAATTTCTCCACATATTTGTTGGATTTTTATCATAATTATATAAGCTGACATTCTGATCATTTAGAGTATTTGTTATGTAATTATCAGTATCAACGCTGTCCAACATTTCTGTGTTTATCAAGGAAGGCAAATCTTGATTTTCTGCTTTTACTTCTTCTCTAGCATATATTTCACTGAATCAATTTTCAAAATAGAGAAAGTATTCAAGAATGAATAGGATAAAAGGAAGAGAGTTCAAAAGAACTGTCGTCAACATTCGACAGTATAGTCATCATCAGGTAGAATCAGAAATCAGTATAAAATAATTTATGCTCGTACAACCAAGCACCGGAACTCAACGATACCATACTTGGCCCGTGTTCTAAGTGACAGAGACAATGTTAAGCGCGAAACCATATGACTTGCTTTTTTGTTAATAATCATAATTTTAGGCTCGTTTATTTCTCTCTTATTTTGTAGTGAACTCCTTCCTAAACATACTTGGCTACCTAAATTATTAACATTGGCTTACTTTTTTGTACTTTACTGTATTCCTTCTTTTGTGTATCTACTGGTTCCGATTATATTAGCACTATGAGTATTACAAAATTGTCCTGTCATTAACCATCATGTAATTATTAGTTTTTGTGGCTGTTCTTTATTTTTATTTTTTGTTCGGCAATATTAACTGACAATCTTGGTTGTGAACGCCATTATCACCATCTTAAAATTTTGTATTATTCAGGATTACTCACACTACCACTACAAACACTGCATTAGACCTGACAATAAAAAACAAAACAACAACCCTGAAATGTTTTTTTATGATTGTTTAGTGTTGTTTCAACCAACTTGACTGATCATCTTGGCGATAAACATTCTTATATATCATTTCATAACTTCTTGTATGACTATAGCTTTACTGTCACCATGCATAATCATATCATAGCTTCCACTACCCAACACTGAGAAGATATTATTTTATGTTGTTTATTTTCCTTTCTACTTCATGGTATTTTTCGCTTTTTTATTATTTTTGTGTTTTTTGTGTTTTTTTGTTTTTGTTGTTGTTGTCTTTATATTTATTTTTTTGAAATACTCCTTTTAAACGTTGGATAAAATTAGATGCAAATATTGTAGATATGTGCTGAAAATTCCACACTGTACCACTAGTACTGTTTCTGGAATAAAGCAAATTATTATTATTATTAAAATATAATTGGGCACCGAGTGAGGAGTAGACATTTGTAAAAAAATTATATTTATGTAAAATCTCAGCGACAATGAAATGAGTAATTCCAACTTTTCCTACATTCGACAATCTGGTCCGAACTTCTTCAGAGAAATTAATCGAAATTAACGTAACAGAGGTTTATATGCAGAAAAGGAACGTTGGAATTACTCATTTCAATCTCGCTGAGATTTTAGACAAATATAATTTTTTACAAATGTCTACTTCTCACTCGGCGCCCAATTATATTTTAGAACTATTCTGTCAAATCTTGACGACCGTTCATTTGAAATATTTTGCAATCGAATTAAATTAACAAAGAAACTATGTAATTGGCACAATCATCGTGTTTTCGCTCTCCGTTGTCTGCAACAGAATGCATATCCTAAATCCGTAGATGTCGAGTCACCTGACAACTCTCCAGTAGGCCGAAGAAAGCAGCTCAATCTTCAAAAAGAAGACAAAGCAATAATCTTAAACACCATAATTTTGAAAATATGTCTAATCATGAAATTCTAGATACTAACAGTTTGAATAGACATGAAGGTGTGGTCTTGTTAGCTAATGCATAGCAAATCCTGATTAATAAATAAAAAGTGGATATGTATCACTAATTGATAGTACTTGGTCAAAATTCCCGATTGTCTATATCTTGTTATGGAGAGGTTAACAAATGTTTGACAACTGTTTACCCCCCCCCCACACACACACATACACACTCTATTTAAAGTGTATAACAAAAGTAGACCAATATTTGTAAGTCCGGGGTCAAATTTTGATCGCAGTTCATACAATTTTGTTTATTAAACATCTTAATGCCTGTTTCATGACTCAAATGATTGGACAAAGTTTTTAAAAACATGAGATGTTCCTTTTATATATATAAACCTCTGTTATGTTAATTTCGATTAATTTCCCTGAAGAAGCTCGGACCAAATTGCCGAATGAATCTCGCTGAGATTTTACAAATATAATTTCTTACAAAATGTAAGACAAGTTCATTTATAATCAAAAGTTTGATAAAAAAAAGTGACTTCAGTTAGAGAACCACTGAAAGCTTCCAAGGAGTACTGGATATGTGTTTCATCTTTGTGTGGATCTCTTCAACAGTACGTGTCGATGCTCCCATCCAGAGGTCGAACGCAGGACCTTCAAGTCACAAGATGATCCCAATGACCATTCAGCCACCAAAACGGAATCATGTGGCCCATCAATTCTAACTTTTTGTCAATGCATGGCATATACATAACGTCAAAGCCAGGCAGTATTATCAGTTACATCCAACTTGGTGGATTTCACACTGATTATGACTTTCCATTGGAAGTTCAGACAAATTCATACTGTCGTTAATCACTAGTAAGCACCAGATTAGTTTTCGATTGTTGGTTCAAAAGAATTTCATTGATAATTTCAAGTTTTCACACGAACTGATTTCATTTAGAGAACCAGTGAAAACCAGAGGTGGCTGTTTCATCCCTGTTTGGGATTCTTCAGCAGTACATGTCCGTAACCTATGCACACAAATATTATAGATCGTTAATGACACATAACTTTAATCACGAATTGAGAGAAGTTAGTTAGAATTCACGAGCTGGTCACTGGATTTAGTCCCATTGGCCGGATGATCGATGTGCTGGTGTTGAATTCAATCCTTAGGAATAATAATAACAACTTAGTTTGAGGCTTAACTTTTTTTTATTCCTTCACGTTCCCAGTGGAACATAGGGCTTCAAGCTGGCGACTCGAAGTTTCTGTTGCAGTGTTTTATTTTTACAAGATGGGGTTGCTAGCCTCATGCTCAATCTTTCCTCCTTCCAGCTTTATTTCTGGCTTAGCGAGGTAAAGGTGTGCGTCGGCCGGGATTCGCACGCCGGACCATGTGCACCGTTGGCGAGCGTCCTAACAGCTGTGCCACAGATGCACTTGAGGCTTAATACTGACATCTATAAAAAAACAAAATAATTGAGCAAAGAATATCCTTTGCGATAATTTCCTCTTCTCGCTTTACAATTATACATATATATGTTTATATACATAGAATATTCTTGAATAGTAGTCAATAACAATATTAGTGTTTTTTAAATTATATGAATTTGTTAAGTAAGATCAATGGAATTACAGTTCATTAAAGATGCTTAAATTATAATAATTAAAAAATTATAATAGTAAATAGAACATCAACTGAAATTAGGGAAATTTCTACAAAAAGTTGAGGATCATTCGAACCTAGATGTAAGGACAGTGTCAGAACTGGCTTCTTCTTTTCCACAGATAAATTAGGCTTCTTAATGTGGATCTCAACGGCCAGTCTCAGCAATATTTATTAAACGAACTCTTAAGGCGAAGTTAAGATTTGTTGGTTGGTGTGAGGTAGATGACTTCGAAAGCTGCCTCGTTGACATCAATCTTGTGTTCTGCATCCACAAGATGAGATAGAATAGCTCTATGAAGAGATTTTGTTTGTCGTTTACATAACCAACCACTATGCAGGGAGTGATGCTGGGAAATCTGACGAGAAACACGCCTAGTTGTACGGCCTATGCAACTAACTGGCTAACTCCGTAGGAGCTACCTCGGTCTTTGAAGATCAACAGTCTAACTGACTTATTTGAAACAGCCACTTATCAATCAAGGTATATCTCATCTCCACACTACATACCTCCGACCATAGGTCAAAGTCTCTACAAAGAAAACTGCCATCGAAGATCTGTGAATTCCTCATGTCTTCCACTTCCAACATTCATTTCTCATATCCGCAAAGTGGTGATTTGATTCCTGAAGTCATCTCATGTGAAATAGATCGTATGTATTCTGACCAGGGATCAGTCACCACGAAAACTAATTTTAATCAATATAACTCCTAAAAAAAACAAGTGATGCGGCGAAAATATTCTACTGTTTTACAATTCACTCATAAACTAAGATTTCTTCCACACGATCTGTGTAGAAGTATTTGAAATTTCCAATTTGCAAAATGCATGTCAGACACACTTAGATATCTCAAGAGAATCCTCGTCGAGAATTGTTATCCAGAAAGATTTATTGCAAAATCTATGAATCCTAGACCACAAAAGCCGCCCATGCTTAGCGTCAAGAAAAAACTACTTTATATGAACCTTCAATTCAATGGAGATATATCTGCGGAAACACTAAAACATCGACTGTCGCACTCACTTAAGAAGACCTTCTTTGCAGCTGAACTACGACTAACCTTCTCCACAAAACCCTGTGATTCATGTGACCGTGAAGGATAAGCTACCGCTGCTGGCTGGCCTCATCAATGTGCATTTATCAATTCACCTGCTCGTGTGTAGCCAGGTGTGTCAGACGTGCCCGGCGCTCGCTTTCCAAACGTATCACCGAACACTTACCAACACGGTTTTACAAAGGAGAAAATCGATGCCCCCACAGCTCCATCTTAGAACATCTGATAGAATCCGGACACCAAGCTACACCGCAAACAAACTTCAAAGTCGTCTACAGAGTAAGAAGTAGTTTTCCTAAAGGTGTACGAATCAGTCCTGAACTCTGCATACAGAAGAAGTTCGTTCAATCACTACACTTACAATGGACGTAATCTATCTTATTAGCCGACAAGTAGATTCTACCTAATCTCTTTTTTCTGTTTCTTCATTAGCATTATTTTTCTCTTCTCAATTGTAACATTTTCAACCTTCTTGTTCTCTAACCCCATCCGATTTAATTTCTACACCTCACTACCACTGTTACTGACTTGAACAACGCTCAATTTCTAGGTATCCAACTTATTTGCTCAATTTCAGTTCTAATTTAAATGGCATTATTCTCTACCCCACTTCTACTTAGTCTCTACCTGTAATTACCTCTGTTGCTACCCTGATCTAAGTTGAAACAATTTAGTCAATTATATTACGTCATCTAACTTACTAACTAACTCAATCTTACCTTAGTTGCTGTCTAATTAACCTTGTTTCTGTATTTTTGTATCATTCTTGTATTACCTGATCAATTATCTAAACTTGACAAACCTCATGTACACACACACACACACACAAATAGTTATATATAAATGCGATTGTACAGCTATGTGAATGAATTCGCCGACGAAAAGAGTCTCTTCGCTGAACGTCTTCTCTTTTTCATATGACTTAGATATTTATTTAAAGCGTTTAGAAGATTGTGCAGTTTGTCGCTGAAGGGCGAAAAGGTAGAGGAAGGGAATTGGTGTGTAGAAGTTTCCTCTGATATCAAAAATGTCTTTCTGAGCTGGTCTATTGCTGACCCAACATTTAACAGCTTATTGTTTTATCTAGGCTGTATCTGCTTCAAAATGAGTCAGTATTGAGCAGCGAATATGGATATAATTTAATTGTGTATTGAGATTTGTGAGAAGACGAGAATATGTTGAAATAACAGAAAGACACGCCAGAAGATCTGCACATCACGAGCGTTTATGTCTCATGTTTCATAAACACGAATATATTCAAATGAAAACTAGATAGATATATTGACTTTACATTCTCTATTATTATAATATTGGCTGCATAAAAAGTCTTTTTGACAGCAGCGTTCAGTCTTTGTCTAGTTATCAAGCTGCTATGATGCCCCATATAGGGTAGCTTGATGTACACGTCTTTCTTATGGGGCGAGCTGGAGAGTGCGTCTTGGTCTTCTGACTACTTTATATCTCCTGATGAACTTGTCTGGATAATTGTTATCAACCAGAGTTTGTGTCAACTTTCTTTCTTCTTCATTACGTGTGTCTGTCTTCAGTGAATATTCGTTGGATTCTACTGAAGCGGCACCTAGCTGACTAAGGCTCTTTTGTACCGAACAGGACAGAAACTGTGGTAATTCAGATACTGTCCTGTCCAGGTAGGTTTTCTATAAATAGATCTTTTTATTGACCCATCAAGCCGTCGACTAAGCAATATGTCTAGGAAAGATAAACAATTATCTTCCTCTTCTACAGACGTAAGTGATATGCTATTCTGAACTTCATTCATTCGATTTAAAATTAAGGTGGCAGAACAAGACTTATCACTGATGATTACAATATCATCTACATACCTTCCATAAGGTGGCACATTTTCGATTAAATACTCCGATAAATTCTCAATGTACGACATATCTAAGCCTTTCGAACATGCGAAAAATGACGTCACATCCCACTGTATTTACCAATTTGAATGTACGTGTGGACTCATCGATCTCTGCAAATGAAAACTAATAAGTTGGCAGAAGATTTAGCAAAGACAGGTCTTTTCTCAAGTATTCGTTTGTACGGATTTGGTTGATTGGTTACAGGATTTCATCATGAGCTGACATTGGTTAGAGAAACGTCGAAAAACCAACAAGAGAATTCTAGACAGCTGTTTCGTCATAGTTTGGGACTCTTCAGCAGTACGCACCCACCACCAGAGGGTTTCGAACCCCACGACCTTCTGGTTACAAGACAACCGATCTCGTAGACCATTTAGCCAATGGGTTGCGATCCAATGGCCAGACCATGGATTCTAACTTTCGCCAATTCATGACATAGCGCGACCACTAGCGAATTTCTTCCATGGCGAGTATTTGTCCTCACACCTGACCTGCTGCACCCTACTGGTCACGACTTGACTTATCTAGACAGTAACATTTCAGCTATGGCGGCGGTATGGATGAAGATGTTAAAGTCAGTCAGGATCAAGGAAGCTAAACAGACAAGTGCTTATTGCTGTGGAATCAGTCTTGACATCTACACTACTCAGTACAAGGAACAACAGAGGGTTTTTTTGACGGTAATATCAATTCTCTGCTTCTTTATAGTTCACAGAATTAATGCACATATCACTAAAGGTAATTCCCAACACACACAGACATTTCTATCGATATCTGCACCCTTTCCTCTACCATGTTCAGGAACAGATGACCAGAAGGAAAGATGCAGCAGGCAGTAAACCGGCCAAGAATCTATTACCTCAAAAATGGGCAAGAGTAAATGAAGATCGATTAGGCCTGCACTGAGAGGACTGTTGAATTATGCTGCACGACAGGCCTTTAAGTACAACCTGAATAGGATGCAAAGGATTTGACGTCCAAAGGTGATATGGCGTAGATCGTGTGAAAAAAGCTGAAAGAGTTGGCAGACAACTGAAGGTAATAAAGATATGCTTCTGAGGCCATATGTTCCACTCAGAACCCAATGGATCAATAATAATGAAAAATAAGATCTGGATTTTCAACTCCAATGTGAAGTCAATGCTACTCATTATACGGATCAGAGACTTGGCACCACGCCGCGTCACGAAGGCCATTTCAAACAAACTACAGACCTTCATCAACAGATGTCGTCGCTCAATACCACTCAAGATCGGATGGCCGGTCAGAAAAGATCAGCAACATGGAGAGATCTCTGACGATGAACGGACCAACCCAGCGGGAACAAACTGTGCAACAAATATGCAGGAAGAAATGGAGGTAGGTGGATTGTAGACCATACTCTGAGAAGACAAACCGTCAAGTGAGTGACATCAAACGACAGGCTATCACTCGAGTTGAACCCGAATGGGAAGCGGTGAGTCAGTTGATCGTCAGTGTGAGGGTGACATGCAGTGGAGGAGGTGATATGAAGAGAAGATGAAAGCATGTGGGCAGATATGTAGCCAGGTGAGAACGTTGGTGGAGAATCGAATGCAACAGAGACGTGCGCGGCTGAAGCTCTATGTTCTTCTAGGAACTAAAGGAAACAATAATTATAATAATTATCATAGGAATTTGACCCAACATAGTTTAGTAGACATCACAAACCATCTAATGAATAAATTTTCTATAGTTGGTTTGAAAGGATTAGATTTGTTTTTACGCGTTGATCACAGATTGATATCAGTTAGAGAGAACCATTGAAAACCAACACTGGAGTACTGGACAGATGTTTCATTATAGTGCTTGGGAATCATCAGCAGTACACACCCACTGCCAGATGTTGAACCCAGGACCTTCCGGTTATACGCCAAGCTAACTCTTATACTATTCAGCCACTGGGACCTGATTTAATGGCCAGCCCATGAATTCTAACTTCTACCAATTCGTAGTTTAGTGCCACCACCAACCAATCTCATCGGTGGGACATCCATCCTCACACACCTGACTGGATGGACCTCACTGGTCAAAACCTCTCACTTAGAACTCCAGGAAACTCTGTCCTGTAGCAAGCCACTAGCGGTCATCAGATTAATTTTCTATAGTTGGTTTGTAAGGATATCAATCCATGATCATCTCGTAAAGAATAAATCTTTGAGTGATGAACAAGATAAGGTAAAGTAAAGACTTGATTTGTCTTCAGATCTACTGACCTAGTTAGATCTTAGGGAATAAGAAGACAGTTGCAGCGAAGAAAATTTTCTTTTCGATGAAGTCATCATCTAGGCTGTACATTCGTGTATTTATATCAAATGGATGGGAAAGTTCCAGAACAATTACTGGTTAGGGGTTGAATTAATGAAAATTACAATTAGGAATTAGAATGCCATAATAAACAGGGGGATGGGTAAAACTCGAACAAAGTAGCATTATAATAACTAAGAAGATTGACATTGTGCAATTGGGGTTAGAAATGTAAAAATAACAAAATATACAGGATGTTTGGATAAGAAACTAGTGTGATGAATAATTGTTTATGCAATCAGGGATTAAATATGTAGAGATAGTAAAATGACAAAATAAACAGGAAGAGTGGATATGAAAATATGGTAGTGTAGACAGGGATTAAGAAAACTTAAAATAACATGAATAAACAGGAAGTTTAGATAAGAAAGGCGATGGGATGGTCATTATTAAAAAATTTACCTGTTTACGATGGCCATGGCAGGGACAGGGGTTGGACGTATTTCTTTTGGATACAAAGAGTGGGTTTGAGTTTTTGGATAGCTAACGCCTCAGCTATGCCCAAGTGTCTTGATTTCACTCCCTTTGATAGGTTTGATTGAATTTTGTATATTACTTTGAAGGATTTTTCGTAAGGCGCTGAATGTCCTGGATTGACAAGACGTTTTGTCACTGAACTATATACACGTTTTCGTTCTTCTTTTACTAGCCAGGCTGGATAGTGTTCACAAGCGCGTTGTTCAAGTTGGCGCATGGTACGGCCGATGTACTCAGCTCCACAAGAGCAAGTGAACTGGTATATGCACGTTGAGGTGGCCCAATGCGACAGCTTGTCTTTTTTAATAATGACCATCCCATCGCCTTTCTTATCTAAACTTCCTGTTTATTCATGTTATTTTAAGTTTTCTTAATCCCTGTCTGCACTATCATATTTTCATATCCACTCTTCCTGTTTATTTTGTCATTTTACTATCTCTACATATTTAATCCCTGATTGCATAAACAATTATTCATCATATTAGTTTTTTATCCAAACATCCTGTCTATTGTTGTTATTTTTACATTTCTAACCCCTAAATGCACAATCAGTGTCAATCTTCTCAGTAATTATGATGCTACTTTGTTTGAGTTTTATCCTTCCCCCTGTTTATTATGGCATTCTAATTCCTAATTGTAATTTTTATTAATTTGACCCTTAACCGGAAATTATTCTGGAACTTTCCCATCCATTTGATATCAATACACGAATGTACAGCCTAGATGATGATTTCATCGAAAAGAAAATTTTCTTCGCTGCAACTGTCTTCTTATTCCCTATGAGCAAATAGCTATTGTTCTATTTTACACCATTTAACAGGAATAATAATAGTCACAGTTATCGTTTGAACCATATTAACTCAATAAAAATAATTAATAATAATAATAATTAATATATGATGAGTCAGTCAGTATAAACTTAGTTTACTTTTAATGCAGTTGTCCTTAGATAACCTGGTTACTATTGTCAACAATTAACACAAAAAATCGATAAAATTATTTGCATAATACTGGACATAATTGATGAAGAATGGTGGTATTTGAAAATTTTGAATAGAGAATTATTTTAAAAAAATAAACATTTGGATTAGTGGGCATTTTGTGACTCGCCGGAGAAATGCTCGAAAAAAAAGATGGAAGGACAGATTACTACGGTATTACTGTTACTATTATAACAAGATTATCGAGAGCGATAAAACGGACTTATACTGCCACCAACCCCGCCCCTTTGTTTGTCATTTTCCAGCTGCTAACCGATTATGATTGCTCAAGCGAAAGACATGCTACCTAGCTACCTAACTCTGCCACTTCTATGTGAATCTACAAATTCAATTGCTCCTGTGGAGAAAGCTAGCTGTATAGGGCAAACAATTAGACAGCTTAACAAATGCATTAATGAGCATCTTCCTTCATGGTTCGGAAAAGGTCAAATAATATGTATAAGAAGTTCTATTTTGATACATTTGATTGGTGATAGCGGTCACCAAGTGGACAGAAATAGTGCCACCTTCAAAGTTATCCATCGAGCCTTTCGAACAGAATTCGAACCCGCCTTTTACACACAGCTGAAGCTATGGGAATTAATTCGAGAGAACAATCCAAGTGTCTTTGCATACAAAAGAAGTTTGTTCTACCTTTATCCCTCCCTTTGCTGGCCTAGGTGAATTCTATTGAAAACCCTCCCACCCTTTCTTATTTTCCATCTCCTTCGTAATTTTATGATATTTATTATAATAAAGGTTTTTGTGTTTCCCAATAAATGAAAAACAAAACCATATTGTTTTTACTGAAGTTTCGCCATTTAATGCTAATAGCTTCATCAAAGAATTATATTATAAAACAATATCGTTTCGCTTTTCATTCATTGAGAAATATAAAAGCCTTAACTATAATGAACGTCATGTAAAACAAATAGATCCCTTTATGAATTTAGACTAAGCAATAAAAAGATGTAATTTGTCTGAATCGTGTTATGTATGTATTTGCGCGCACAACACATTTCGAACAGTCTCATCACACTCCACGGACTCGTCATAGGAATATATATATGAAATTAATAAAGAGTTAGGAAGTGAGAAAATAGACTACTTAGGTCAAATTAAAAGGACATATTGAAGGTCGAAATAACAATGAAGACCACTAAACCAAATAGCGGAGGTAATAGTACAGCTGCTATGGTATCAGAACAAAATTTACGAAATAAGGTTTAGTGTGACGACAAATTGTTGCTTTGAACGCATAAAGGTGGTTAAAACTTCCTAAGGCTTCCACAAACTTTAGGATACGCCCCAAACACGTTTTATAGATAGGTTTAGAAGATATGTAAACGTCTATTTATGTCCTGTCTCCTCTGTAATATATTTCGCAATTGAGGAGCTAGATTGTCACCTGTTCTCACCATTAATGGTTTCTGAAGATTCTATTTGCTTCTGGAGCCATTTAGGAATATGCTGTGAAGCCGGCCCTTACTTGGAGAGATCAATGAGTCCTCCCTCCTGTGTATGTGTGTGTCCAGACGTACATTCAAATTGGATGTGACATCAGTTTTCGCATGTTTGAAGGGCTTAGATGGAAGGATATATTGGCTTCACATTCTCAATTATTATGATATTGGCTGCATAAAAAGTCTTTTTAACAGCAACGTTCAATCTTTGTCTGGTTATCAAGCTGCTTGATGTACACGTCCTTCTTGGGGGCGAGTTGTAGAGTGAATCTTGGTGTTGTGACTGCTTTATACCTCCTGATGAACTTGTTTGGATAATTGTTATCAAAGAGAGTTTGTGTCAGCTTTCTTTTTTTTTCATCAAGTGTGTCTGTCTCCGGTGTATATTCCTTGGATTCTGCTGAAGAGGTACCTAGATGACTAAGGTTCTTTTGTACCCAACAGGGCAGAAAGTGTGGTAATTAAGACACTGTCCTTTCCAGGTAGGTTTTCTATAAATAGATCCTTGTACTGACCCATTAAGCCGTCGACTTCAGCAGGAGATATAATGTAGTCAGAACACCAAGATCCACTCACAAGTCGCCCCTAAGAAAGACATGTACATCAAGCTACTATATATGCATAAAACGTGTTTGGGGTGTATCCTAAAGTTTGTGGAAGCCTTAACTAGCAATCAGAAAGTTTAAACCACGTCTATGCGTTCAGAAACAATTCGTCATCACACTAAACCTTCCTTGGTAAATTTTGTTTTGATACCATCCAGGGTAGATGTACTATTACCTCCGCTATTTGGTTTAGTGATCTTCATTTTTATTTCGACCTTCAACATGTCCTTTTAAATTGACCTAAATTTATTTTCTCACCCCTTTACTCTTTATTCCTTTAATATAAATACAATCTTACTACAAGTCCGTGGAGTGTGATCAGACTGTTCGAAATGTGTTGAGCTCGCAAATACATACATAACAAGATTCAGACAAATTACGTCTTCTTGTTGCTTTGTGTGAATATCATATACCCAATCACCAAATTTTTTCAAATTGTTTTATGATATTTGTTTAAACTCTGATTATCTGTCCACTTCACCTAACTTTAATATTACGTAACTTTCAAGATTTGACCTAATTTATTTATTTATTGAATTGTCTACATATACACATATTACTACTTTTGTTATTCTTGTCACCACCTGCATAAACCTTATTATCAATATTTTGTTATCATTATAATCATCGTTATTAACTATGTTCAAAAAATTTACCACATTATTATTATTAAGATTATTATTTGATTCCCAAAATCACCGTCATTGGTTAAATTTTTTATGTATAAATCTATGTAATTAGAGTAAAGCCTGAAGAAGATCTAATTGAAAACAACAATATTGTTCGCCTATATGTCTTGTTCTAATGATAATAATGGGATTATTTAAAGATTTGATATTACTATTATTATTATTCCCTAGTGTTACCACTGGAACGTACGGCGCCAGGAGTACATGTCTTATTCACCCTGTTCTCTGCATTCCTCTTCAGCTGTGTCCACGACGACCCACCACCTCTCATCTACTCCTCATACGATCTCCTCCATGTTACCCTTGAACATTAAACTAATCATTCCGCATTCGGGTTCCACTCAAAGTCCTAGCGCATGCTATCACTCAGCGTTTCAAGGAGAACATAAGATTTTAAGGTATGAGCTTTGAAATGTCAGTCACAGTGATTCTGTTCTCTTTTACGGGATGGGTCTACTAGCCTCATCTCCCCTACCTTCGGTCTTTACTCGATTTCATCATCATCATCATCAGTCCCTTGACTTTCGTCGTGGGGGTGCTATGACAGTTCGCGCTATCAGTCTTCGCCATTCTTCTCGGTTTAATGCTATTTTCTGTAGCGTATCCAAGGGCATTTCAGTCCACTCTTTTATGTTGTCAAGCCAGCTCTTATTCGGTCGACCTCTCTTTCGTGCTCCTCCTACTGTGCCTTGTAGAATCGTTTTGGACAATGTGTCATGTCTTACCGTGTGGCCGAACCATTGTAGTTTCCGTTTCTTTACGATTGAAAGGAGTGGTTCCTGTTTTCCTGCCAGTCTATGGACCTGGTGTAAGACATATTCATTAGTTTTCCTTTCAAGGTAACTTATTCCTAGGATCCTTCTACAGCTTTTGTTTTCGAAGGCTTGTATTCTTCTTTCTGTCTCTGCATTCAGGGTCCAGCTCTCACATCCATATAGGAATACAGAGAGGACCAGTGACGAGTAGAGTTTCATTTTTGCTGAGACGCTGATGTTGCTCTTCCATATTTTCCCTAACTTGGACATGGTGGCAGAGGCTAGGTTTAGTCGAATTTTTATTTCCTTAGTGGACCTTCCATCTTTTGTTTTACCCGATTTACTACAGGTTAAACGAGGTTTAGGAGTACCTCGCCTCGGGATCAAACCTCAGACCACATGTGTGGTTTTGGCGATTATTCTATCGTTGAACCACAGGGAACACCATCAAAATAATGCCAAGCATTCATCTAACTGATTCTTTTTATGAGTTAGATAATCCTTCTCTTGCATATCCAATGGTTAACCTCAACACTGAAAATATTTATCTACAAGTAAAATTTGAAACTTACTCATCATGGGAACATCCTATTGTTGTTGTTCTTTCAGTATTCAATTTATTGATTTGATCTGATAACCATTGTTTACGTTTCCTTGATACTGAATCACGTAAAGTCTCAAGAGCTTGACCTATCTAAGATGAAAAAAAAGATAAACAGTATCCAATCATTTTTGTAAATATCACTAAAATTTATTGTAATATATTAAGTAATAAAGTAAATAGAAGTACAGAACCTTTTCATGTGGTTGTGTTCTCTGAGCTAGCTCGCTCGATGGTTTATTTGCAAAGCTTTCATTACTACCCTACTACTAGGCAACATCTTCAGCGCATACTCCACGAGTTCATTAGTCATCTCTCCTGGTGACCACCTTGAACGTGACTCTTTCGTTGTTTTGGTGTATTTTCACACCCTCCAGACTGCTACTTGTATTATTATTGGTGCTGATTGTTTCCTTCACCTGGAGTTTGACCCTTTGTGTGTGAGATTTCCTTCTTATCGGTTGGTAAATTTTGTCTATGTCAATGTGTCTATTAATTGACGATTCACTGGAATACCTGGCGGGCTTCCAAAAATTCTTTGACTAGCATTCTCTGTGTTTCATCTGTCTAATATTTGAACGTTGGTTGTCCCAGTCGAACTGATATCCTTGGTTGTCTGTATGCAGCGATATGAGGGAGGGAGTGAATGTCGTGTCTTCTGACGGCTAGCTTATGTTCATGGATACGAAGACGAAAGGAGGCGTCCACTTTGGCCACTTTGACGTACAGAACCTTAGAAACATCATTCACACTACAATGTGTACTACTGAAATGAGTTTGTAAGTAGTTTGTTGGTTGTACATGCAGTGCAATCGGTGAGCTTTTTTCTAAATTACTTATCTTCTCGGGGTCAATCATTCTTACCTTAGCTAAATTCTTATGTTCCGACATAAGGGAGAATATAAGGCATCTACTTTTATAGCATATAAGGAGGGAACATCTGATACCCTATGAAGGATTCTGAATAAAGCAGGAATTAGGGTGGCGGCATTCAAACCTACAATCTCACTCAGGTAGGACAAGCTCTGTAGGTTAAAGGACCCAGTGGACCCAATTAGACAAAATAATATAATTTACAAAATACCCTGCAATGACTGTGAGTTAGGTCAACTACATAGGTCAAACTAGTAGGTCAGGGGTAGTCAGATTGTCAGAACATAAGAATTTAGCTAAGGTAAGAATGGTTGACCCAGAGAAGATAAGTAATTTAGAAAAAAGCTCGGCGATTGCAATGCATGCATTAACACACAACCACACAATAGCATGGTGGGAGAGGGTTAAAATTCTAAGAAGTAATCTAGGTAGGTGGAGAGAGAGGTTGATTACTGAATCTTTGTTCATCGAATCTACACCCAACACATGCAATAGGAATGAATCATCTCTCATACCCGAGATATGGAAAATAATACTACCAATCAAATCAAGTGAAAATCAAGTGAAAAACAACGGAATTATATAAATGAATTTAGGAAGTCGTGTAATTACCTTGATATGATTATGAGCAATAAATTGTGCTCGAAACGCCATCAGTAAACATTAGTAAAATATGTTTGTCGAATCGAATGATTGCCTAACGGTGAATCCTATAACGATATTCAAGGCACTATTTCCGAAAATCTAGATCCCTTTTGACTTTGACTCCCTTTTGACTCAAAAATATATCAAGTATGCACTGTTTTTAATCTTTAGGAGATAAATAAATAAATACACAAGATTGTAGGATGGACGTTTCATGTTATTCGGGACTCATCAGTTGTACGCATCCCACTAAGACTGTAATGCGGCATCCATATTTGCATTTATCAGAATAAAGCTGCTTAATGCGGTCAGATAGACGAACGAAAAGTGTTAAATGAATCAATAATTTTTAATAAGTCATTAAGAAGAGAAATATCGCTAGATGACATCATTTCGTAGTTTCTTTTCACGATGGCTTTATAATTGGTATGGTTTTCAAGAGTCAGTGACTTCCTGTAGGACGAAGTTGCCCTGAGTACTAGTGAGAAGTCATGAGAGAGTGAGGACAAATACCCTCCACGGATGACACTGGCTTGTGGCTGGTCGCGCTGAAATCAACAATTGGTAGAAGTTAGAATTCATGGACTGTCCATTAAGTTGGGTCCACTGGCTGAATAGTCTACGAGCTTGTCTTCTAACCGGAAGGTCCTGGTTTTGAACCCTGGCAGTGAGTGCGTTCAGCCCGACGAGTCCCAAACTAGGACAAAATATCTGTCGAGGACTCCCTGGTGGTTTTCAATGGTTCTCCAAACCACATCAACCCATGATCAAATCTGAAATTAGTATAGTTCAAAATGATAAAATAAAATGTATGACAATTAATCAATTACATAAAATAAAATTACATTCTAATAACCAGTCATATATTACTAGGTCAGGTAGTCCATGGTAAGCAAGTCTTGACGTCCATTTTTTTTCAGTACACATAATTTCGGATGCATGTAATTAATCTCCAAAATGCTTCCATTACCTTTATTATTATTATTATTCCCTTGCGTTCCGAGTGGAACATAGGGCTGGTTTCAACAACACATCTCCACTTTCTTCTGTTTTCTGAAGTCCTCTTCAGCTGAGTCTACGATTGACCAAACTCTCTCATCTCCTCCATATCATCATAGCACTGACCACCCACTCGTCGCCTCCCATTTGGATTCCACCCGAGCAATGGCCTGCATTGTGGGCGATATCATTCAACGGCCTCCTCGATGTATGCTCGATCCATATCCTCTTTCTCCCACATATTTGTTGCTTATTCTTTCTGGCCTGCCATTTGATCTTCAGTATGGAGCCAGCCAGCGAAGTTGGCAGCCGTTGATGAAAGTTTGCAGCTTGCTGTTGGAAATCCTTTTAGTGACTCACGCGCAGTGCAAGTTTCTGACCTGCATAGACGAAACGACTTCACATGGGTGTTGAAAATCCGAATCTTATTGTTCATGCTGAGTGAGGAAGTCTTCCAAACTGGTTTCAGGTTGATGAAGGCGAATCTTGCCTTTCCGATTCTGACTCTGACATTTTCGTCCGTTCCGTTAGCCGGTAGTTGAAACGATGTTTCCCCGATAAGTGGAGGAGGCAACCTCTGTTAAATCTCTCCCGTTGATGGTGATTTGTTGCTGGTTGTCGTTGTTTGTCATTGGTTATCTTCATCACCTCCGTCTTCTCTGTATCCACCTGAAGTCCTGTTTTCACTGCCTGCATCTTCAGCCAGTTTGTTGGTTTACGCTTGCCTGCAAGTCTTCTTGTCTGTGTGATATTAGACATAAGTCATCCGCTCGCGAAATCCAGATCTTCTAGAGTCTTCTTATTGGTCTACCAGCGTATTCTTGACTCCTTGCCCCCAACAGTCTAACGCATAATCCATTACCTTTAGTAACTCTGAATTAGAGTTATGTGAAAGAATTGAGAAGCAGTCATTATTATTGATTTTGTGACTAGATATTAATAAATGTTTTGTAGTGGATGGTTCTGGGCTTTTGTTGAAACTAATCATATTAGGGTTTTTTACATGACTTAACAACCACGACGTTGGAACATGCAATTGGTTCAACTTATATGTGTGTCACCTCAACTGCAGGTGTACTTGTAGATACAGTGCGAAGTAGACAGTTCGTAGAATTTCATGCCTTTAATCGTAGGCACAGGAATTGTTAACTTTCGAGGTGTAATGATAAAAATAATGCGGCATAGAATGCACGCTCGATAGTTAACAGAAGCTGTTTCGTCAGCTACCCAGTGCTCCGAGGTTTTCCAGTGGCTCTCTAACTGATATCAACTCATGATGAAATCCTCCGACCGATCGAAACTAAATCCCTACAAAAACCAATGCTTGAAAGTTAAAAGAAACCTTTGAGCTGTCAACTGTATGATTCGACCACCTCTGAATGGTAGCTTTCTTTGACACGGAAGCATAAAAGATAGCCTAGGGGTGTAGTGGATTAGTTTTTTGGCGTTTGAAACGGTGGATACTCACTGACGAGCAACTACATCAAGCTGGAGATTTTCAAATTAGATGGAAGATGCGTCTTGGATTATACTACCAGACACTATTACACCAGTAGCTTCGAGTTCTTACTCTTGGTAATATCTAGGCGTCCGTGCAAGGAGACCAGATACCAATATGAAGCTGATTACTGCAGTCAGAAACTTGACATGTCACGAAAAGGATTTCCGACAGCCAGTTGCAAACTTTCATCAACAGCTACATTCGCTGGCTCCATACTGAAGTTCAAATAGCCAACCGGCCAGAGAGAATTTTGTTTCCTTCAAGTTCCCCAGTGGAACATGGGGCTTCAAGCTAGTGGCTTGAAGTTTCTGTAGCAGTGTTTATTTTACAGGATAGGGTTGCTAGCCTCATGCCCAACCTTTCTTCTTCACCAGCATTGTTTCTGGCTTAGCGAGGTTAAGGAGTGCGTCGGTGGCCGAGGATCAAACCCCAGACCATGTGCATGGTCAGCGAACGTCCTAACCGCTATGGCACCGACGCATTCCTTTACTTCGCTAAGCAAGAAATAATGCTGGTGAAGAGGAAAGGTTGGATATGAAGCTAGCAACTCATCCTGTAAAATAACCACTGCTACAGAAACTCCAAGCCAGTATCTTGAGGCCAGAGAGAATTAGCAACAAGAAACTGTGTCTGGGAACAAACCAACAGGTGAGAGCCAATCGCTCGACAAATATGTAGGAGAAAGTGGAGATGGATTGGGCATACATTGAGGAGGCGGCCGAATAACATTACGCGCAACTCAGGCCATTGCTCAAGTGGAATCCAAATGGGAAGTGAGGAGTTGGTCTTCAATACGAGGCTGACATGGAGGAGATCGTGTGAGGAAGAGATGAGATAGTTTGGTCAATCGTGAACCCAGCTGAAGAGGGCAGCAGAAAACAAAAGAAAGTGGAGATGTGTTGTTGAAGTCAGCCCTATGTTCCACTCGGAACACAAGGGAATAATGATAATAATACTGCAGTCAGTCCACAAAGATGAATAAGTAAACAGATGTGAACTCGACAAAAAGATCTAGAGTCAATTCAAACGAATTCATCTCAATTCTTCTAAAAACAAAATTCAACGTGTACTGCAAACGAATAACATATATGAATTCAAATTAAGCTTCAGATTAAGCTAAACGAGACAGAAGTAGCTGAAAATCCACAGAATCACTAAAAGGTCAAATATTCAATGATTAATGATGATGAAGATGATGATAATGATGAGCATCGTTTATGAGTCGAAAGACCTTCCAGCATTGATTCGGTAAAATTACATAATTCTGTTGCTATCAGATTTTTATTTTTCATTGTTCCCTTGGGTTCCTAGTGGAACATAGGGCTTCAACTGCACTTCTCCACTTGTTTCTCTCTTCTACTGTACTTTTCACCTGCATCCATGTTCGTCCATACTGTTTCAATTCCTCTTCACACGATCTCCTCCATGTCACCCTTGCACTGACGTCCCACTCGCCGCTTCCCTTTCGGGTTCCACTCGAGCTATGGCCTGACGCGCGATGTCACCCAGTGGCCTCCTCAGCCAGCGAGTGTCCAATCCATCTCCACTTTATCCTGCATATTTGTTGGGCGATTGGTTCTTGTTTCGTTTGTTTGTTCCATAGTTTCTTGTTCGTGATTCTTTACGGCCATCTGATCTTCAGTATAGAGCGAAGATAGTTAGTTGTTGATAAAGGTCTGCAACAGGCTATTGGAAATATTCTTTGTGACCGCCCAAGTTTCTGATCCGTAAAGCAAAATTGACTTGACGTTTGTATTGAAAATCCGAATTTTGTTGTTGATGCTGAGTGACGAAGATTTCCAGATTCGTTTCACGTTGATGAATGTGTTTCTCGCCTTCCCGAATATCGATTTGACATCCTCGTCCGTTCCTCCTGTAGTTGAGACAGTGCTCCCTAGATAAGTGAATGAAATAACCTCTTTCAAATCCTCCCGTTGATGGTGATTGGCGCTGAATGTTGCTGCTGTTGTTGTTGTTGGGTTGGTTGGTTGGTTATTTTGATAACCTCCGTCTTGTCTATGTTCACCTGGAGTCCTATCTCTGATTCCTGCTTCTTCGACCAGTTTGTCGGTTTTCGCTTGTAAGTCTTCGATTTTGTGTGACATCAGACATAAATCATCCACATTTGAAATCCAGGTCTTCTAGGTTCTTCACGTCGGTCCAGGATATCCCTGTCTTCTCGTTTCCCACTGTCTGACGCATAATCCAGTCCACCACAATTAGGAATATCATTGGTGATAATAAGCACCATTGTCTGACTCCTGTGTTTACTTCAAACGCCTCGCTGAGTTTTCCGTTGTGGATCAATCGACATGTACCTTTGTCGTACAGCTGTTGAATAAGGTTGGTGAATATTTGGGGTACGCCGTAGTACTCGAGTAGTTTCCAAATTACTTCGCGGTCAACGCTGTCGAAGGCCTTCTCAAAGTCTATAAAATTGAGGTAGAGATTTGATTGCCATTCCATGCTTTGTTCTGTGATGATGATGCGTAGAGTTGCAATTTGGTCAGAACATGATTTGCCTTTCCTGAATCCAGCTTTTTCTGGTCGGAGTTCTGCATCCAGTTGTTATCAGATTGTTGAAGGCAATCGGCCACAGGAAGACTTACCGGGACCTAGGTTCCGTGCTAGTTGGCACTCATTAGTCAGCAAGACGTATCTGCAACCTAGAAGGAACAGATGTCCCCTCTGATATTCGAACCTGTGTTACCCAGTAGTGAAATCAGAGACGTTACCATTGACCTATTCGGGCAATTTGTAGATCTCCTGTAGGACTGCACTGGGTACTTTGATTGGACACTAGTTAGTAACAATCGTAACATATGTCTAGTCATTTGATCAGTGCAGATTCAATTCTGTCAGTCAACTTTGTAACGTGGCCACCAATCTAGGTGGGACATCATCGCGTTGTACTCTAAAATGAGGTTAAATGCTTGGTGGTAATCGTCAGGGTCCCCTACTTGCCTTGACCTATGTAGTTGACCATAACTCACAGTCATTGCAAGTTATTTTGTAAATTATATCATTTTGTTTAATTAGGTCAACCGGCAGGGTCCTTTAACCTACAGGGCTTATCCTACCTCAGTGAGTTTGTAGGTTTGAATGCCACCACTATGATTCCTCTTCTATTTAGAATCCTGGGTAAGGCCTCAGATGTCCTCTCTTCATATGGTATAACTGTATATGCCTTATATTTTCTGTGATGTCGGAACATAAGAATTTAGCAAAAGTAAGCATGGTTGATACCACGAAGATTAATAATTTAGAAAAAAGCTCACCGATTGCACTGCATGCAGTAACACACAACCACACAATAGGGTGGGAGACGGTTAAAATTCTAAGATGTAATATAGGTAGGTGGAGAGAGAGGTTGATTACTGAATCCTCGTTCATCGACTCTACACCCAACACATGCAACAGAAATGATTCAATGCAAATATACCAGAGATATGGAAGATATTATTACCACCAGTCAGTCAAATCAGAGGAGGATAATAAATAATCTTAAAATTCTATTTCATTTCAATTCACGTACATCATAACATTCTAGCAAGTTACTTATTTTGACTTTAAAAGCACTCGTCTCATTTTTCATCAACAACAAAATTCGGATTTTCAATACAAACGTCAAGTCAGTCAGTTCTTCTATACGGATCAGAAACTTGGCCAATGTGTCACAAAGAATATTTCCAACAGCCTGTTGCAGACCTTTATCAACAGCTATCTTCGTTCTCTACTGAAGATCAGATGGCCGCCGGAAAGAATCACCAACAAGAAACTATGGGAACAAACAAACGAAACAAGAACCAATCGCCAATCAAATATGCAGGAGAAAGTGGAGATGGATTGGACACTCGCTGAGGAGGCCGCTGGGTGACATTGCGCGTCAGGCCAGTGCTCGAGTGGAACCCGAAAGGGAAGCGGCGAGTGGGACGTCCGAGGCTGACATGGAGGAGATCGTGTGAAGAGGAGTTGAAACAGTGTGGACTAACATGGATGCAGGTGAAAAGTAGAGAAGGAGACAGAAACAAGTGGAGACGTGTAGTTGAAGCCCTATGTTCCACTAGGAACCCAAGGGAACAGTAATAATAATATTTCCCATCTGATTGTATTTGATTGATAACACTCATATTATCATTTCCGAATGTGCTTGATCATCTTATATCGATTTTTATTCAGTCAAATGTCTAATCACCAATTCCACTCCTGGATATAAATGAAGCAAGAAAGTTGTGTGAGTCAGTACCTTGATATGATTATGGGAAGCAATAAACTGTGCTCGAAAGGTGGTCATCAGTTAATATTACTGTATAACCACACTGTGTGATTGATGAAAATAAAATCTTATCTATAATGGAGTTGTACTCTACCACCACAGTGCCCAAGTTTTACCATTATTTCAAGAATTCTTTTGAAATTTTTCTTTATAATGGATATTTTTAATCAATTGAAACTCAATTTTGAAGGGATTTTTCGCCATATCTCTAAATATATATATATTCTATCGCCTACTATCGCCAATGATTTCCCTGATTGCAGTAGACTGGATAATGCGACAAAGAGCGGGCAATGAGGAAACAGGCATAAAATGGATCCTCACGAAAAACTTGGAGGATCTGGACTTCGCCGTTGATATATGTCTGATTTCCCCACAAACTGGAAGATATGCAAGCGACAAGCAACAAGTTAGCAGAAGAAGAAGCATCCAGAGAAGATAGAAATACAGGTGAATATAGATATAACAGAGGTGATGAAGATTCTTGAACAAGAACAACAACAACAGACAACGATCAGCATAAATGGGAGGAACCTGAAAGAAACAACCTCCTTCACTTACCTACCTGGGAAGCATCGTTTCAACTACAGACGGACGGAACTGACGAGGATATCAAAGCAAGAATCGGAAAAGCAAGACAAGCTTTCACTACTCTCAAGTCCATGTGGAGGTCAACAGCATTCAGTATCAAAAATAAGGTCCGGATTTTCCAATCCAATGTAAAGTCAGTGCTACTATACGAATTGATCAGAGACTTGGCGCGTCATAAATAGCACATCAAACAAACTACAGACCTACATCAACAGTTGTCTTCGCTCAATACCACTCAAGATCAGATGGCCGGTCAGAAAAGATCAGCAACAGAGATCTCTGGCAATGAGCGAAGCAACACAGCAGGAACCGATTGTGAAACAAATAGGCAGGAAGAAATGGCGATGGATTGGCTGGTCATACTCTGAGGAAACAAACCATCAAGTGACATCACTAGACAAGCCATTGCTCGAGTGGAACCCGAAAGGGAAGCGGTAAGTTGGTCGTCAGTGCGAGGGTGATATGGAGGAGGAGGTCATGTGAAGAGGAGATGAAAACGTGTGGGCAGACGAAGAGCCAGGTTAAAACTCTAGCAGAGAACCGAACGCAATGGAGATGTGTGTGGCTGAAGCCCTATGTTCCCCTGGGAATTAAAGGAAACAATAATAATACAATAATAATAATATATATTAAACAATTTATCATACCTCATTGTCATTTTCTTTATTATACCAGTTTGTTGAATAACGACGATTGATCTTATTGGCATTTACTGACTTTTTTCTCTTATGCATTTTATCATGGTTTATTGTCACCCCGCTAACTTTTCTAGTATATGGAAGAGTTTCAGGGATTATCTGACAGTCAGAGCAATACTGTTGATTTTGTCTATTCAGATATCGACGAACAGTATCACAGAAATCAGATTTTCTATTCTTTAACGCTGCTTTTTGATCTTCTGAAATACGAAAGTATGAACCAGTATCCATCATCGCATGATGATGATGAATATCATTGGAATCTGTTCTATGGGAAGGGGTGGAGTAAATGTGAATACTTTTCGGATTTGTTGTTGTTGTTGCGGCTGCTTCTGCTGCTGTTGGTGTTGATTTTGTTCTATGTAATAATACATAATCAGTAGGATTCCCATTATCCATTGAATATGATCTCTTGAAGTCTTTGAACGAAAAGATGCGTTTATTGAATGAAAAAAAGTGAGAATATTCATCGAATAATCATCTTTAAAGGTATTCATACATGGCATAATTGAAGTCAGTCACATCTACTGTACTGATGAAGAGTCCCAAACTAGGACGGAACAGCTCTCTCCTAAGTAGAAGATTGCGGGTTCGTGTCCCGCCGTGGGTGTGGCTTTGTGCGCGTCGGTGGCACAGTGGTTAGGACTCTCGCCGACCATGCACATGGTCCTGGGTTCAATCCCCTGCCGACGCACACCCGATATCTATGGTCGGCCTGCGAAATTTGGGCTACCGATATCCATGCTGAAAATTCCATACTTGTACTGAAAATACGGTGTGGCATCAAGCTGTAACCAAATTAATAAATAAAATGTACTCAGTCAAAGCTGGCAGTACTCCCAGGTGATTATCCAATGATTCTGTACTCTACGCATCATCATTGAACAAAGCATGGAATGGCAATCAAACCTCTACCTCAACTTTACAGACTTTGAGAAGGCCTTCGACAGCGTTGACCGCGAAGTAATTTGGAAACTACTCGAGTACTACGGCGTACCCCAAATATTCACCAACCTTATTCAACAGCTGTACGACAAAGGTACATGTCGATTGATCCACAACGGAAAACTCAGCGAGGCGTTTGAAGTAAACACAGGAGTCAGACAATGGTGCTTATTATCACCAATGATATTCCTAATTGTGGTGGACTGGATTATGCGTCAGACAGTGGGAAACGAGAAGACAGGGATATCCTGTCCTGACAGACATGAAGAACCTAGAAGACCTGGATTTCGCGGATGATTTGTGTTTGATGTCACACAAAATCGAAGACTTACAAGCGAAAACCGACAAACTGGTCGAAGAAGCAGCCAATGAAGACAGGACTGCAGGTGAACATAGATAAGACGGAGGTTATGAAAATAACCAACCAACAACAACAACAGCAACATCCAGCGCCAATCACTATCAACGGGAGGGATTTGATGAAAGAGGTTACTTAATTCACTTATCTAGGGAGGGAGCATTGTCTCAACTACAGGCAGGTGGAACGGACGAGGATGTCAAATCGATATTCGGGAAGGCGAGAAACACATTCATCAACGTGAAACGAATCTGGAAATCTTCGTCACTCAGCATCAACAACAAAATTCGGATTTTCAATACAAACGTCAAGTCAATTTTGCTTTACGGATCAGAAACTTGGCGGGTCACAAAGAATATTTCCAACAGCCTGTTGCAGACCTTGATCAACAACTGTCTTCGCTGGCTCTATACTGAAGATCAGATGGCCGGAAAGAACAAGAACCAACAAGAAACTATGGGAACAAACAAACCAAGAACCAATCACTCGACAAATATGCAGGAGAAAGTGGAGATGGATTGGACACTCGCTGAGGAGGCTGCTGGGCGACATCGCATTTCAGTCCCTCGGGTGGAACCCGAAAGGGAAGCGGCGAGTGGGACGTCAGTGCAAGGGTGACATGGAGGAGATCGTGTGAAGAGGAGTTGGAGCAGTATGGACTAACACGGATGCAGGTGTAAAGTACAGCAGAAGAGAGAAGCAAGTGGAGACGTGCAGTTGACGTCCTATGTTCCACTAGGAACCGAAGGGAACAATAATAATAATCTCTAACTAATGTTAACTCATGACAAAATCCTCCAACCAATAAATCAATTCCTTACAGACCAATACTTGAGAATCAATGAGATGCACACTAGCGGTAGACCCTGTTCAAGTAGTTAATTGACTGGGGTTCTAGTGGGAACTCGTGACCAGTAGAGTGCAGCAGGTCACGTGTGACGACAAAACTCGCCAGCAATAACATTCACTAGTGGTCGCGCTATGTCATGAATTGGCAAAAGTTAGAATTCATGGACTGCCTAGCTATTGGATCGGAAGCCATTGGCTAAATGGTCTACGAGCTCGGTTGCCTTGTAACCAGCAGGTCCTGGGTTTGAACCCTGATGGTGGGTGTGCACTGCTTAAGAGTCCCAGACTAAGGTGACTAAACAGCTGTTTGGCAGTATTCCCTACCTGGTGGTTTTCCAATGGTTCTCTAACTGATGTCAGCTCATGATGAAATCCTATAATCAATCAATCAGTCATATCTCTACAAACCAATACTTGAACATCTACTGTAAACATATATTCTCAAGTTTTTAAACTCAGACTAGGAGAGACATATCTTAAGAGACAGTCTTCCACAAAAGAATGGATATCTATGAAACTTCATCCAAAGTTGTCTAACCTCAGGACAATAGACAGAATAAAAGTTATCTAATGAAAGGCCAGACAAAATATCTTTAAAACCTCTGCAAGAATGCTAAACCTTTATTGAAATAGATATTGCCTACAAGCCAGCCAACCTGCATTATTGGTTACAGGTTTTCATCATGAGCAGACATCGGTTAGAGGAGCAATGGAAACCACGTGGGAGTACTGAACAGCTGTTTTGTCAGCCTAGTCTCGTACTCTTCATCAGTACGCATCCACCACCAGGGTTCAAACCCAGGACCTTCTGGTTACAAGGCAATCGAGCTCGTTCCTATCCAACGGCCAGACCATGGATTTTAACTTTTGCCAATTCATGACATAGCGCGACCACTAGCGAATGTCATCCGTGGCGAGTATTTGTCCTCACACCCGACCTGCTGCACTCTACTGGTCACGACATTCCACTAGAAGCCCAGGTAACTATGTAGCTGAATAGGGTCAATCGCTTATGAGCATCTCATTGATTTTCAATTACTAGTTTGTAGGGATTTCATTGACTGGTTTGACTGGATTTCAGTATCAGCTGACATCGGTCTACGAGATCGCCTTGTAACCAGATGGCCCTGTATCCGAACCTCTGTGGTGGGTGCATACTGATGAATGGTTAGTTCCAAACTAGGCTGGTGAAACATCTGACTGTCCAGTACTCCTTGCATGGTGGTTTTTCAATGGTTCTCCGAACAATGTCAGTTCATGATGAAATCCTGTAACCAATCAATCAAATACCTGGCTGGCTGGATTCAACATAGAACTTGGCACCGAAGTGCAGCAGTTCGAGTTGCCACGTTCCAAATAGCACACAAAGGTAGACAAGAAAATGAGTAAAGAGAATCAATAGAGTTTTGACAAGTATAAGAGTGAAACAGAATGAATAATGGTAGAAAGGATTATGAAAGATTACAGAGACTGAATACATCTGCGCTAGCCATTGACAACGATTTTGAGCCATGTCACCTATTGTCTTCAGCCCTTGATTCCTAGAGTCCCAAGGGCCCCAACCCGGAAGTCTGCATCTCCCTCCCTACCTGAATCAGTTTAACTGTCAAGGATTTCATGGATTGATGAGGCCATGTTTTTGTTTGGTCACCACTTACTCTTTTCCAACCTGCACCTATATCAGCTAGTAATGACAGTCAGTCGGGGGAAGCAATGGTTAGGCATGCGCAGCACGTGACCTAGCCATCTCAATCTATGTAACTTTATAGCCTCTTCGACTGATTTTCCCTCTTTGCCCAACACTCTACGCCTAACGTCAACAATACTTACCTTATTATGCCACCTAACGTGAGAAAGAGATCGTAGACATCTATGATCATAAACAGTCAACCTTTTCATGTCTTCAACTCGTATTGGCCATGCTTCAGAACCTTAGAGAAGGACGGAGCGAACTACTAAGCAGTACACACTCCCCTTGATTGATAGCCGGATGTCACGCCTACGCCAGAGATGGTGTAAGTTAGCGAAAGCAGCACGAGCTTTTTGGATCCAATCAAATTCCTACAAACCAATGCTTGAAAAATCAACCTACATTATGTCGGTTAAAATGATACAACGGTAAAAATAGATAAAAGCAATATGATATACAAAAATTATCATTCAATAAGTGTGAAAACTATTATGTTCGGTCAATACAGACGTCTTCTGTGTCTTCGTAAACATGAAGATAAATAAACTGGTTGTCAAAACACAACACACAACATCCGTCTCCTTTGTAGCATTGCATGCAGATAAATATGGACAGAAATTTGACTGGGAAAGTGTAGAGAGAAGAAACACCGAGAGAAAATGCCATAGGATCCTTAGAGGCCTGATACTCAGACGAATCCGTAAGCAACACAGTAACCCAGGTAGATAAATCTGATTTGTGAGACAGGCAAATAGGAGTCAAATTAATAAATGTGTATAACTTTGTTCGTGTGTGATTTGATGTGAATTTGTTTATTGGATACATCATACCAAGGCTACTTACTACATGGTAACGCTTCAAACACACGCTTTTATTCACAATTATGTCATCTGTAATTTTTATTATTATTATTGCCCACTTTAGTTCCTAGAGGAACATAGGGAGGGCTTCAGCCGCACACGTCTCCATTGCGTTCGGTTCTCTACCAACATTTTCACCTTGCTCCACGTCTGCTCACATGCTTTCATCTTCTCTTCGCATCACCTCCTCTACTGCATGTCACCCTCGAACTAACGACCAACTGACTCGCCGCTTCCCATTTGGGTTCCACTCGTGCAATAGCCTGACGTGTGATGTCACTTGATCGTGGTTTGTTTCCTCAGAGTATGGCCTCCAATCCACCTATCTCCATTTCTTCCTGCATATTTATTGCACAATTGGTTCCTTCTGGGTTGGTTGGTTAGTTCATTGTCAGAGATCCCTCCCTGTTGCTGATCTTTTCTGGCCAGCCATCTGATGTTGAGTAGTATAGAGAGAAGACAGCTGTTGATGAAGGTCTGTAGTTTGCTCGAAGTGGCTGTCCTGTTGCGGCGCCACGTCTCTGATCCGTATAGAAGCACTGACTTCACATTGGATGTGAAAATTCGGATCTTGTTTATCATGCTAAGTAGTGCTGTTGATCTCCACACAGACTTGAGAGTGATAAAAGCTTGCCTTGCTTTCCCAATCCTCACTGCTTTGATATCCCCATCAGTTCCATCCGCCTGTAGTTGAAATGATGCTTCCCTAGTTGGAAGGTAAAGGAGGTTGTTTCCTTCAGATTCCCCCCATTTATGCTGATTGTTGCCTGTAACTATAACAATGAGGAACTTGATTTTTATATGTTCCTTTCTGGAGGGAAAATAATGCCATTACTTTTCCAACAGTGTGACAGTAACGCAAAGACGGTTCGATTCTCTGTGTGAATCACTCCATTTACTGACATTACAACCGTTCAGTCAGCTTAAATCTTCAAGTGAAGGGCGGCTGAAAAACCAGATTTTCTATAGATTATGCAAAATTCTTGGAAGATCTATGTGATCTTGAAGTAATGTGGTGGCGCTACAATTCTCTTCGTAATAGCTTATCTTCATTTCTGTCTGACATTTTCTTTCTCCTTGCGCGCTCCTCCCTACTTCCCCTATCTTAGATACATTTTTATTCCTTCCACACATTCGCTTCCTCTCTTCACCCTACCATTCTTTCATCATATCACCATTTTAAAAGTCCCTTTTCGACTGGTCTCGAGGATTTTCTGATGGGATATCAATTTGAAATCTCAGCAGCCTAACTATGCTGGGAAAAAATAGTACCCATTCTCACAAAATCAACTGACAACCTTTCACTTGCTCCAGTCATTTAGATTTCGGTTCATCCCATCCCATTTCAGTGAACACAGCAGTGATGACATGTTTAAGTGATAGGTAAGAACATTCAAATTATACCAAAGAAAATCTATGGCACATAAAAACAAGATTTAGCACCCGATAATTACCCTGATAAATTAATCAGGGGGTATATAGGAAATTTCAATTTTGACTACGGATTGATATCAGCTAGAGAATCATTGAAAGCCTCCATGGAGTACAGGGCAGTTGTTTCATCCTAGTTTCGGACTTAACAGTAATACGTATTTATCGTGTTTCCAGTAATAAGGCAATCTCGAAGACAATTCAGCCACTGGGGACCGACTCTAGGAAATTAGTGAAAACAAAACATGTAATTCAGAGAAGAGACTTCTATCAGTGAATTCCTGAACTACACTTCTTGTTTCCATTAATGTCTATTATTATATTATTATTATTGTTCTCTTGGGTTCCTAATGGAACATAGGGCTTCAACTGCACGTCTCCACTTGTCTCTGTCTTCTGCTGTACTTTTCACCTGCATCCATGTTAGTCCATACTGTTTCAGCTCTTCTTCACACGATCTTCTCCATGTCACCCTTGGACGTCCCACTCACCGCTTCCCTTTCGGGTTCCACTCGGGGACCTGACGCGCGGTGTCACCCAGCGGCATCCTCAGCGAGTGTCCAATCCATCTCCACTTTCTCCTGCATATTTGTTGAATGATTGGTTCTTGGTTTGTTTGTTCCCATAGTTTCTTGTTGGTGATTCTTTCCGGCTATCTGATCTTGAGTATAGAACGAAGAGTCTGCAACCTTTATCAGCAGCTGTCATTAATGTCTGGATGGGAATTATTCTTGAAATTTAGTCTGATGCTCACTAGTGCCTGGCTACGCGACGACGTCGGCTGCAGCACTATCGGGAAGTCGTGACCAATTGAGTCCACTAGCTTGAGTGTTAGGACATTAGCTGATGGTTGCACTAAAATCACGAATAGGTAGAAGTTTGGCCACTGAGACGGTTTTCAGTGTCGAAAGCGTCTACGAGATTGCCTTGTAACTGGAAGTTCCCAGGTGGGAAACACGGTAAATATGTACTACTGTTAAGTCCGAAACTAGGATGAAACAACTGCCCTGTACTCCATGGAGGCTTTCAATGATTCTCTAGCTGATATCAATCCGTAGTCAAAATTGATATTTCCTATATACCCCCTGATTAATTTACCAGGGTAATTATTGGGTGTTAAGTCTTGTTTTTATGTGCCATAGATTTTGTTTGGTATAATTTGAATGTTCTTACCTATCACTTAAACATTTTATCACTCCTATGTTCACTGAAATGGGATGGGATGAACTGAAATCTAAATGACTGCAGCTAGTGAAAGGTTGTCAGTTGATTTTGAGAGAATGGGTACTATTTTTTCACGAGCATAGTTAGGCAACAAAGATTGCAAATTGATATTCCATGAGATAATTCTCGAGACCAGTCCAAAAGGGACTTTTAAAATGTTGATATGATAAAAGAATGGTATAGCAAAGAGAGGTAGCGAATATGGAAGAATAACATTGGAGAGAATAAAAGTTTGTTTAAAAGATAGGGGAAGGAAGGAGAAGCACTCAAGAAGAAAGAAAATGTCAGACAGAAATGAAGATTAGCTATTGTGAAGATATTTGTAGCTCCACCACATTCCTTCAAGATGGGATAGATCTTCCAAGAAGTCTGCATAATCTATGGAAAATCTTGTTTTTCATCATGCCTTCTCCTGAAGCTTTCAGCTGACTGAAACGTTGTAATATCTGAGTAAGTGGAGTGATTTACACAGAGAACCGAACCCGTGGGAGTGAGGTTGAACCGTCTTTGCGTTACTGTCACACTGTTGGAAAAGTAATGGTTGTTATTTCCGTTTCAGAATGGAAAATACAAAAATCCAGTTTCTCATTGGTATAGTTACACTTAACATAACAGTGAATGACAAATTGTGTTTGAAATGTTGTCATGCAGTAAGTAACTTTAGTATGATGCACCCACTAAACAAGTTCATATGAAGTTACATACTAACAAAGTTATACACATACACCGAGTCCTTCAATGTCGTAGAAAGGGACTTTGCATTCGCAATGTGTGCATACCTGAATCATTACCTATTCGAAATCTGAAACCGGACCTCTGCTTTCAAAAGCACTACGTACATTTCCTCGCCTTACCTTGACCAGAGTGACGTTCTTACTATAATTTTGCTTCTTTTCATTATGTAAGTTTACTATTATTATTGTTATTACTGCTATTATTTTATTATCATTATTATTCCTATCACTCATATTTTATTATCACTCTATCACTGTTTATTGATAACATTGCGTTTTCATACAGATTTAATATAAAGCACTTTATTGCCTTTACACTAGTTCCTGTCCATTCTACACAGTTACATTAGTTAGTCATTATCTCACACTTATTGCGTCATGCCAACTTCCGCCTTTTTTATAACCTCCACTTAGTCACCCCTTCTAGGTAGCACCTTACATTACGTAACACATTTTTCGAGGAGAAATTTTACCAGTATCTTATTGGTTGTCTTAGGAATTCTTTGTTAAATATAATTAAGACTGTACAGCAGCTTATAAAAATGAATCGTCGAAAAGCAAATTTTCTTCTTCTCTGTTTACGTCATTTTCTTATGACTAAATATGGGAGGGAATACTTCGTTCATTTATCAATTTAACTCCTCCTTTTTCACTTCCTCATAAATCCGACCGCTCTATGTGGGTTAGTGTTGATTACAGATTCGTCTGAGTATCAGGCTTCTAAGGATTCCCCGGCATTTTCTCTCGGTGTTTCCTCTGTCTACATTTTCTCAGTCGAATTTGTCTCTATAGTTTTCTGCATGCAGTGACACAAAGGAGGCGGATGTCGTGTGTTTCGATACCCAGCTAATGTTGATGTTTACGAAGATGAAGAGGACATCTAAACTGACCAAATATAATACCGTTGTGTCAATTTGACCAAAAGAATGTAGTTTGGAGTGATTTTATTGGCTTATAGGCAATATCTCTAACTGATATCAATCCGTGATCAACTCGTAAAAGCAAAACTAATCCTTACAAACCAAACTATAGAAAATTAATCTGATGCTCGCTAGTGACTTGCTACAGGATGGAGTATCCTGGAGTTCTAGTGAGAATTCGTGACCATTGAGGTTCATCCAGATGTTACGTATGAGAATGGATGTGCCACCGACGCCATTGGTTCGGGTCGCACTAAATCACGAATTGGTAGAAGTTAGGACTCATGAGCCAGTGAATCGGATCCCAGTGGCCGAATGGTGTACGAATGGTGTATAGGAATTCTGCATTATCTATGGAAAATCCGGTTAGTCGTCAGGCCATTTCCTAAAATGGAATGGGATAAACCAAAATCCAAATGTCAGTCTGAATGCGTGAGTATTCTCTGAATACTGGTAATCAGCTCCCCCCCATCTCTTTTCTTTTTTATGATTCGCTACAAAACTGCGAGTTTTCCACCGTGAATTTGTAACTTGTAAATAAATTGATTTCCATCTACCGTTGAGTCGATATTGTTGAGAAAATCTTTTTATATCTTGAGTTTGTAATTACCCCCCTCCCCAAGTATGTCATCCACATATCTCCACCACAATTTGTGATTTGGACTGACGGCTTCAATCGACAACTTTTCACTACAATTGAGTTTCAAATTTTGAAGTTCCAGTGGCATCGGTGTTGTTTTTATGCAGTGGGATCGTTAGACTGTCGTCCAACTCTCTCGTCTTTTATAGCGTGAGATTTAGGAGTGCATTGGCCGGGAATCGAAAACCGGACCATCTTCTTGGCTTGCAAGCATTCTACTACTAAAACATAGACGTGATGAAAATAATACCACTAATCAAAATAACGTAAAGTTTAAAATGACAACGAATCGATACTGAGAGTAAAATGAGTCACCATGAATAACAAATCACTGCCTTGCTATAGAAAATATGCTAATGTACAAATCTTGATAGAGAAAAAAAGACCAGATTTGCCGTATGAAATGAAATCATTTAATTCCGCAGGTTCTCACCAGCTGCTGCAAACTACCTGAAATTACAATGTTTATAAATAATAACATTCCATACTTCAATGTTTGAAAGGTAATAGAGAAAACATTATATGATGAATGCATCCAGAATATAAGTATTACAATTATTTTTAGTTTAAGTTACCATCAATTTATATGCTATCAAACTATGAAAAAAAGGGGAGGGTTGAGAGAAGACAGAAAAATCTAATAAACAGTGTGAGCTTGTAAGTCAACATGTACGTCAACTCAAGAAGGTTAAAGTTCATTAAATTAAAACTTGCTCAGCGAGCTGAGCTCATTGGTGTGTATTACTAATCACTGTAATGAAAGTGATACGGTTATCAAGGGAGTGAGAGATTGACTACACTGTATCTGTGTGCATAAGTTTGGTCTGAGACGTTTGATTGCAATTGCTTCAGGAAATCGTAGTAGATTCGCTATCCTTTGTATGTTTATTATTTTGAAGGATTTGGAAATCTCGACAAAATGACTCGTATCCACAGGGTGGGTGTCTGGTAATTGCACTTTGTAAATATCTGCTTCCTTTTAAGCATAAGTTTCTTGGAATATGCTCTGGAAACCGGATAGAAGCCCTTCTTTTTATTCTAACAATGTACTTGCTACCGCAGCTGCACATAAATTTATAAATGCAGTTGGAGGTAACATCAGCAGGGTACTTATCCAGTTTCGACTGGCTTATAGAGCATGTAGTGTTGTGTAGTGTCACCAGCTTAGTTGCAGGGAAGCATCTCTTTATTGATCCTTTCATCCTCTTGTCACTCTTTTGTGATACTGCTTCTCCCTTAAATGGGAGGCAAATGAACACTGTCTTCTTTTCAACTGTTGGATAGTTCGCTTTCTCGTATTTTCTATGCAGTACATTAGGATAAATCCCTTTGGATACCCGTTTTTACAAGTTTTCATAGCTTGATAGCATATAAATTGATGATAAATGAAACAAAAATTCTAATATTCATAATCCGGATGCGTTCATCTCATAATGTCTTCTTTATTACCTTTCAAATACTAAAGTATGAAATGTTATTATCGATATTCAGTGATATAAAACAAAGAAGTATATTAATTAATGGGATTGAGAAATCTGTCAGGTGTTTACGTTCACAAGTAAGTGAAAGTTATACATTTTGCACAGATAATATATTTTGTTCCCTTGGATAGCAACTCACCTGACTTGGTGACCAGCTTGGAGATTTGGTCGGTGGGAATCAGTCTGTACTAACACCGAGGACCAGATGCATGAAACTGGTTACTTCCTAGTGATCAGCCAGGGTATCCATTACAGTCCTACAGGATGTTAATCATCAGTCCGAATAATTTGGTGGTAATATCTGTGACTGGAGCTCTGCGTTAGGCGGATTCGAATCTCTGAGGGGACATCCGCCTCCTCAATATCGCAGATATGGCATGGTGATGAGTACCAACAGCCATGAGGACCAGTTCCAGAGCTTCCTACCGGTCGCTTCAAACCATCTAACAAGTTTTGTTCCCCGCATAACAAATTTTTCTACTCATATCGTGGAAAGATGATACTTCTGCAACTCATGCTCAGTTTTACGTTCAGTTAACAGGACTGAAGTGAGTTGTCAACTCAGAACTGATTATTAAAATTTATCTGCTCAAAGGCAAAGAGGCTAAAATAAGTCTCGACGATGATACATCTGCACGTTTTAGAAAGATTCAGAGCCATATCACTAACAGTATCCAGACACGGGTTCTTAGCGTTTTGAGTAACCCAGAGAGACAGTCTATACTCATCATAAAATACCTTTATTTGATATGAAAAACCCACAGAGCAACACAGTATTACTTGCTGATAATGTTTCGTCCAAAATTTATTGCTCATAATCATCTTAAGGTACTTATATGAGTTTCAAACTTTTTTAACATAAATTCTAATATTTTAACTGATTGAAAATGCCCATTAAAATTTACAAAAGAATGGATACTGAACAAAAAATACTCTTTTCGATGACCCCTTCATCATCAGGCTCTACAGTTATATGTACACTATAGTGAATGAATGAATTAGTGTTATGAACAACAGTTATGTTTAAATTACACCGAATCAATAATAATATCCATGGATTATAGTTCAATAGCATCAACAAAAAATAAAATGAATGTCAGAAAAATTAGGAAAGATAATATTACAATTTCATGAATTTATAGTCTCTACTGAAGGCCGGCCAGCACAGTAGTAGGAGCTGGCTCGACTCGCTTCTTTGCACACAAAGGACTGGTTGTTTGAGGCGAAATGGAATAGCCTCTGCTGTTTGCAGCATGCGGTACCTCGATGGTTTTGACAATTTATTTGGTACCGGGTAGATGATAGAGAAAAACTATTCAATGTTAGCTGGCTTTGTGGCCGCTTTGGACCAGATGGTCCAATATCGAACCGTTTAATGTTTCTCACTACACCTCTACTTAGCCATACTGGGAGATGTTCCCAAGAGAGCACGAAAAATCAAGTTCCTAGAGCAACGGCCAATATAACTCGCTCCACTACAAGCGCCGCTGAACGGGTAGATACAGGGAGGAAATTTGAAAGAGGTCACTACCTTGACTTATCTAAGAAGCATCATCTCAGCTACAGGCTGTAAGGATGAGGATACTAAAATCAGAGTCGGAAAAGCAACGCAAACCTCCATCACTCTGAAATCCGTTTGGAATCAGCATCAACAACAGAATCTGAATTTTGAGCCCGAATATTAAACCATTCCTTCCAAATGGGTTAGGAACTTGACTGATGCGTCACGGAAGGCATTTCCAACTGGTTGCCGCAGACTTTTAACAACAGCTGCCTTCCCTCCATACTGAGTCGAACGTCGAATGGCATCGCTCAAGTGGAACTCAAGTCGGAAAAGACGAGATGTGTCTGGGTTCAAGGGTGCCATAGTAGGGATCATATCAAGGGGAGATGAAAGGTTACGAGTAATTGTGGAGCCAGCTAAACAGGACTGCAGAGAACTCGGCAAAATGGAGATATACTGTCGAAGACGTATGTTTCGCTTTGAACCCAAGGGAATAATAGTAATAATATAGTCTGGTAAATTAGTAACTCAACAAAGTATATATTCATTCAGACATCTATAAAATACAAAATAATAGAGCAAAGAATGTCCTTTTCGATAAATTCCTCTTCCAGCTCTACAATTATATACATATGTTTATATACACAGAATATTTTAAATTAGTAGTTAATAACAATATTAGCGTTTATTAAATAATATCGATTTGTAAAGTATGATCACAGTGGAATTACCACAGTTCATTAAAGATGCTTAAATTATAATAACAACAGTAATATAAGAGCAAATGGAATATCAACTGAAATTAAGGAGATTCCACAAAAGTTCCGGATTATTCAAACCTGGATGGCCAAGGTAAGGATAATGTCTGAACTAACTTCTTTTGGATGCATAAATTAGGCTTGTTAATATGGATCCCCACAGCCTCAGCAATATTTAGAAGTCGAACTCTTAAAGCAAAATTGAGATTCATAGGTATGCGGTAAATGACCCTGGAAGCATGATTAACGTCAATCTTGTGTTCTGTCTCCACAAGATGAAATAGAATAGTGCTATGTGAATAGATTTTGTTTGTCCTTTACTTAACCACTACGCAGGGTGATGTTCGGAAATTCGACGAGAAAGACGCCTAATTGTATGGGCTATGTAACTGGTTCCACAGGAGCAGACTGACGTTAATCATGCTTTCACGGTCATTTAACGCATACCTACGAATCTCAGTTTCGCTTTAAGAGTTCGACTTCTAAATATTGCTGAGGCTGTTGGGATCCATATTAAAAAGCCTAATTTATGCACCCAAAAGAAGTTAGTTCAGTCATTATCATTACCTTGGCCATCCAGGTTTCAATAATCCAGAACTTTTGTGAAATTTCCCTAATTTTATTTGATATTCTAATATCTATGATATCTTTATTATTATTATTATAATTTAAGCATCTTTAATGAACTGTGGTAATTCCACTGTGATCATACTTTACAAATAGATATTATTTAAAAAACACCAATATTGTTATTGACTACTAATCTAGAATATTCCGTGTATATAAACATTTACGTATATAATTGTAGAGCTGGAAGAGAAATTTATCGAAAAGGACATTCTTTACTCGATTATTTTGTGTTTTATAAAGTATATATTATACACAAATAAACCTACCAGGATATGTTGACCAAATATTTGAATAAGAATTTCCAGATTCTTGAATATTATTGAAATGAGGTTTCTGTAAATTGAAAGTAAACAAATTGGTCATCATATCAGTAATTCACGAGAGAGGGAGAGAGAAATTAAATTTTGATTTCTATGAGAAAAAGTATCGATTTCAGATGATGAGAAATTGTGGAGGCCCAAATATATCAAAGTATACGTTCACCGTAAGGTAGTAAAAATAATGAATTCACAGCAATAGGGATGGAGAAAATGGTTTATTTACTACTAGTGCAAACAAGGTTAGTTAATTAGTGAGTTAGTTCATCCCTGACAATATTTTCATTACACAAAATACGTGCCATCAAATATGGTATAGTGGAATTTTTATACTTAGACGTGCGTGCATAAAGTCTTTTGAAAAGACTTCTTGTTTTACCTGAGGAGAGGCAAGGTGAAAACTGAGCGTGCTGCGGTGGTTGTTCACAGTTTGACCAAATTCCTTTAGCAAATTAGTTTCATGAAAACAAATACCTATCAATGACGGTGTCAGCGATATGACCCAATGGGGTACCACCACTTGCCTTACTGACAGTCAGTCTTCAAAGTTCTACGAAGTATGACATAGACTTTTCTAAGCAATCCAGGAAAGAATCAGGGTGAACAGTACAGAAGAATAGGCAAGATGCAACAGCTGACGAACTGTAAGATGAGGAGGGATTGAGCTATGCCTGAGTGCCTTAACTTCTTAATGTAAAAAGTCAGACGAAATATGCTTTGAGAAATCGCTAAGACATGGGAAGATCAGGATAGATGAGAAGAAGAAAGAATTGATCCAAGATACTTAACGTCAGACTTGATTTCTACATCATTATCATCAATTTTGCAACAGTCATAGGAATTAACAGCTTCACTTAACTTTCTTTTACATCAGAAACTGAAATTAATAGTCTGACATGTGTAAGGATTTAGTTTAAGGCCATTTGACGAAGGCCATCTGCTTAATGAATTTGAAGAAATCAATAACCGCAATAACAACACAAGTAGCATGTTAAAAGTAGATGTATTTTATCTCTTTGGTCAGTATCTCTTGTCAGTCAACTGCTTACAAACTGAATAGTGAAATTTGTAAAACTTACATTTGTAAAAGCCAATCTGAGCGAAGAATATTCTTTTCAATAAATTCTCCTCTCCAGCTTCTTAAACAATTATAAAATATAATATTTATTGTTGTCGTCACAATAATGATAGCCCGTTAGTTATGCGGTGGATACATTTTTTGACGTAGAATAACAGATTAGCAGTTATGGGGGTGTCAAAATAAATAGTCGTATTTTTGTGACAAACGTCGTGCTAGGCTGAAATCGATTACAAAATATTTCGGTAAAATGGGAGACAATGGTGGCGGTGATTAGTCGTCATAATAGACTCGTAGAATGTGGGTTAGGAAAAATTGACAAGTAAGTCAGTTCAAGGTTATAAAAGGTGTCAGGTGAGTGAGTGACTAGTACAAAGTGGTATGTATTAAAGTGGAGGAGATAGTAAGACTGCAATGAGAGGTGGTTCATAATGAAATAACGAATGTGTGAAATGAAACAGGTGGAGGCATATATTGAGAAAAGAGATAATATTACCAATAGTAATAAGTTCGGATAGTATAAATGGAAAATTCGATATTATTGAGAGAATGTTTGCATGAAGGGTATAAATTATGACGAATAAAAATAACTGTAATAATAATCAAAGAAAGAAAAAAACCAAGAGGGTTAAGGGGAAGAAGCACTGTTGGTGAGAAGAAGAATTATTAAGCCGAGTTTGACCACGGTAGGAACAGCGTCTGGACGTGTTCTTTTTAGATACAAAGTTCCAGTTTGGTCGATCTTATTGCAACAGCTTCAGCTATGTGTAGCAGACGTAAAAATGTATCCACCGGATAACTAACTGGCTATCATTATTTTAACGACAACAAATATTTTACGAGTTGATCACGGACTGATGTCAATTAGAGAACCATTGAAAACCAGAGAGTATTGGACAGCTGTTTCAGATTAGTTTGGAAATCATCGGCAGTATGCACTTACTGGGATTCAAACCCAGGATCTTCCGGTTACAAGGCAAGGTCGTATAACATTCAGCCACTGGAACCCGATTCAGTGGCCAGTCCATGAATTCTAATTTCTGCCAATTCGTGATTTAGCGCTACCCCAACCATTGTCGTTGGTGGGACATCCATCCACACACGTGACTTTTAATTGGACCTCACTGGTCACAACTTCCCAATAGAACTCCAGGAAACTACATCCTGTAGCAAGTCACTAGCGAGCATCAGATTAATTTTCTATGGTTTGGTTTAGTTCGAATCCCAGTGGGTGCGTACTGCCGATGATTCCCAAACTAGGATGAAACAGCTGTCCAGTACTCCATGGTTTTCAATGGTTCTCTAACTGATATCAATCCGTGATCAACTCGTAAAACATAACTAACCCTTACAAACCAAACTATAGAAAAGACAACAAATGTATTGTATTTTATAAGTGTAAGAACCTGGAGAGGAGAAACTATTGAAAAGAATATTCTTCGTTCAGATTGACTTTTTATTCATGTGATATGGGAATATTTCACACTATTAAATATTTGCAAAATCTCAGAGAAACTGAAACGAGTAATTCCGGCGTCTGTGAGTCGGTTGCACAGAGGTAGAATACTCGCCAACCACGTATGTGGTCTGAGGTTCGATCCCAGGCCGACTCACTACCAAACCTCGCTAAGCCAGTAATAAGACTGAGAAAGGGAGAAGGCTGGGCATGAGGCTAGCAACCCCATCCCGTAAAAATAAACACCTCTGCTACTGGAACTTCAAGCCTTTAGCTTGAAGCCCTATGTTCCACTGGGAACGTAAAGAAATAACAATAGAAAAAATTCCAACGTTTCGTTTGGCAGACTCTTTGGAACTTCAGGGAAATTAATCCAAATTAGCATAACAGAGGTTTTAAATGCAGAAAAGGACATCTCTTGCTTTTAAAAAATTTTGTCCTCAATCATATGAGTCATGAAACAGGCATCAACATGTATAATAAACAAAATTGTATGAGCTGTGATCAAAATTTGACCTCAGAATTACAAATATTAGTCTACAAAGTGTACTTTTCATCAGGATTTTAGTGATTATGTTCGATTAAAAGTTCGCGGTCGTAGATAACTGAATATGAAAAATATATATGTGTATATGCGTTATACAATGGTGTGTGTGTGTGGGTAATCAGTTGTAAAACATTTGTTAGCCTCTCCATGAGAAGATATGATTAATTAGTGATACATATCCATTTTTATTTATCAATCAGGACTTGCCATACATCAACAAACATCAAACCTTCACATCTCTTCAGACTGTTGGGATTCACCCATATATGCTAAGCTTCTAAAGTCAGTCTTTCTTTATACTGACCAAAACCTTTCTGTAGAACCTTAGTCCTATCAAAGTGACTTTTGTGTTCCGCTCCCATCGAATGTAGTTATGTTAATTTCGATTAATTTCCCTGAAGAAGTTCGAACCAGTTTGCCGAACGCAGAAAACGTTGCAGTTACTCATTTCAATTTCGCTGAGATTTTACACAAATATTATTTTTTTTACAAATGTCTACTTCTCACTCGGCGCCCAATTTTATATGTTGGAGCTATTCGGTCAAATCTTGATCACAGTTCATGTGAATTAATTACATCACTGATTAAAATTCATGCTTCATTTGTCTGATATCTCACTGCACGTCAGTTACCTAACCAAACCGATTCTGAAACAGTTCACCAAGAATAAATTACCCTTGATGACCAAATCAATGTGTGTGTACACATTTAATTGCTCCTGTGGAGCTAGTCATTATAGGTCATACTCAGAGGAATTTATATTCACAAGAACATGTTCTAGTTTGGCTTAGAAAAGGAGTAAACAAATCAATAAATAGTGCCAATTTTATCTCATCTACTGGATAGTGAACACCGCATTAAGATAAATGAGTCATTTACGGCTGTGTATCGACTACCAAACAATCTGCCTAGAGATGCACGACTGAGTCTCCTAGCCATAGCTGTAACTATAGAAATCAATAAGAAAATACCTGACCAATGTGTGCAAAAAAGGCACATTCACTGGCTTTGTTTATAAGGCTATCAGTGGCGTAATCAACGCATATTTTCATGTCTTAATATGCCCTTTTTACCCAACTCACTTCACCTCATTATTATCATTGCTATTTGTCAACCTTAGTGAATGATACAAAGCTTATCTTATCACTAGAATTTGTCACTATTTGACCACTTTATTTTTTCATTGCATTTGTTATTTGTCAACCCTCAAGCTTAAATTCAGTGTGCCTCATTTGTTTGCTTGCTTGCTTGTTCCTTGTGCTATTCACATTTCTCTCACATCACTGAATATATCTAAAGTCTCCCCTTATCATGTGAAACTTACATTTTGTTGATTATAAGTATACTGGCATGTCACTTTATTATCTATTAACATTTTACCTTATTTTCTGAATATAAGAACAAGAAAGTTTAGCGAAGAGTCTCTTTTCGGCGAATTAATTAACTCATTCTAAAGACTGACGGAACTCCAAAGAGATCAACATATCGAAAGCCTACGTGGAATGGCCAGCTGGCAAACTTTTACAGCCGGGTACCCATCAATCGCAAGCAGAACTTGATAATATCTCTTGCGACTAGAATCCGCAGAATATGCAGCCCCGAAACAGTCAAAGAAGAGATTACACTTTTGAGAAAGACACCACTTGAGAATGGCTATTCACCACTCCACGCTTCATAGATAAACACATAAAGGCGAAAATCAACAAAGAACAACTCATCTCTGTACCGAAGAATATGTTATACATAAATGTGGTATTAAAAGACGACCTTATGGCCGACATCTTAAAGAGAAGAATATCTCACAACCTGAAAAGAACATTCCCTGTTGCTACATTACCATTGGTATTCTCAAGCAACCCACTGTTCTTCAACAGCTCTGAAGATAAACTATTGAATTTGACCACTTCTATGTCCATCAACCTACCAATTTACTTGCTCATGTGGAGCGAGCGAGATATATAGGTCGTTCGATGTGTGTTTTATCCAAAAGAGCCAAAAAACATTATTCAGCTTGGCTATGAAAAGGCAACATTGGATCTATGAGGAGTGGTACAATTGAACATATAGTCAACATTAGTCACTCAGTATGCAGGAGGAATTCATTTACAGTCATCTACGAAGTCGAAAGAAGCCTCCCGAAAACCGTAAGCTTTCGTATGCCTTGCAATCCCGGGACATTGGTGATCCGGATAGAAAACCTTGATTTATGCACACAGAAGAAACTTCTCTTTCCTTCTACCTTGGGTATAATTCCAAGTTCTAGAACTTTGTTAATAATGTTTTGTTTTCTGTTTTGAATTTTCCTATGGCATATTAGTAACATCTTTTTCTTGACCAACCCTCTATTCACTCATTCTACCTATTACATAATTTGTTTTTTGGACACGTGCCTCCATTAACATCATAATTCATGTTAAGCAACCCTTGTCAATACTTAACAATCCTGACCCCTCCCCAACCCTAGTTACAATTTTGATTATTCATCACAGTTTTCGAAACACTTTGATGACGTAAACACTAACCCTGACTAATTTTTATTTTATTTTTGTTTGACAATCCTAATGTACACACACATAATAACTATATATAAATGTGATTGTGCAACTAAGTGAATGAATTCGGCATTAAAAACAGACTCTTCGATGAACTTTGTTTTTCTTATATTCATGTCTGTATGGCTATTTTCCGTGAATTATTTTCTCAATGCCTGTAAATGTTACATAAATTCCATAGCTTTCAACCAATGGACTATTGTTCTATCTTATACTTGTACCCCCAATACATTTCATGATATAACTTTCATTTGCCTGTACTGGTTATTTGTATTCCAGTATTGTTGGATATATAATTTTCAACAGTTAGTTTGCTGGGACTTCATATGTTTCAAGTTCGATCACAGATCGATATTAGTTAGAGGACCATTGAAAGCCACCAGGGAGTACTGTACAACTGCTTCGTCCTAGTTTGGGACTCATCAGCATGTATAACTGTAGAGCCTGATAAAGAAGTCACTGACAACTATTGTTCTGGTATCTAACTAAATGAGTTTAACTCAAAATATATGTTTTTTAATATTTCATTTGTTTACTAGTAATTTACTGATGACCAATGTATTCTTATTATACACGTATCCCAATACCTTATTTCTATCCTTGCTTCCCAGTTTCTGTGTCTGATTTTAGGGACTCTCACCGCACTGGAGATTTAATTACAGTAGTATTCTTATACTTTATTAATTTGACATTTCGACTCATCTATGTACTACGATCGAGCGTCGTTTGGTGCAGCGGCAGGAGGCTCAACAACTAATCATGTGGTCCGGTATTCGATTACTGACCAATCCACTCATAAACCTCACTTATCTGGCAGTAAGACTGGTGAAGAAGAAAGGCTGGACGTGCGGTTAGCGATCTCACCCTTCTGAAAAGTAAAAACTGTTGCTACTCAAGCTTTGAGGCTTAAGGTTGAAGTCCTATGTTCCCCTTGGAAGGTAAAAGGAATGAAAAGAGTACACTTTGATAATTCTTAATTACTGTTTGATATTTTTCTTCAACAAATTAAAGTATGCTAAAGTAGTAATCGAACTATTAATTTCCATTTTTAACGTTGTAAGCAGTTGGCTGACAAGAGACAGCGACCGACGATTTAAAATAGATCCGTTTTATCTTGATCTATGTATTGATATTGTAAATGCTTCTTTCATATTCCTTTCGAGATATCTGATACTGTTGATCAACACCTGATTATACCGATATCAGCTCATGATGAAACCCTTCTCCAACCAATCAAACAATAATCCCTACAAAACCAATACTTGAAAATTGATCTGATGTTCACTAGTGACTGGCTCTGTTCAGGCAGTTACCTGAGGTTCTAGTGGGAAACCGTGACTAGTGGGGAGGGTACAACAGGTCGAAGGTGAGGAAGGTTACCTAATGAAAACATTGCTAAGTGGTTGCAGTATGTCGTGAATTGGCAGAAGTTAGAATTCATGGACTGGCCATTTGATCGGGTCCCAGTGGCTTAGTAGTCTACAAGCTTGCCTTCTTACCAGTATGTTCTCAGTTCGAATCCCTGTGGTGGGTGCGTACTGCTGAACGGTCTCAAAATAGATTGAGATAGCTATCCAGTACTCCCTGACAGGTTTTCCAATGGTTTTCTGCCTGATGTCAGTTTAGGATGAAATCCTCCAACTTTAGTATACTCCAAATACTCAAGTTAAATATAAATTACTAGATTTACATTCATACAGTCTGTTATTAGAATATAGTAGTATATTCAGAAAAACAAAGGGCATAATCAGTTAGGATATGATCACTTTAATCATCAGGTATCCTGCTCCTTCAAAAGAAATAAATAGCGTGGGTCCACGTAAAAACAAAACCTATTAGTGGTCGAAAATCAGGAGAATACGAACATTCGAGATATTGTGAGATAGGTAGGGAATTAAAGAAATAACTGGAAACGTGTAATTCTATAGTTTTTAAACAAGAATGAAAACCAAATATATTAGAATAATAACATATTAAAAAATATAATTCAAGCTGAACTGAATGTTTCAAATGCGAACAACACAGTGAAATAGTAAATTTTTATTTCATACTACTTTTATAGTTTTAAGTAGCTGAAAACGAAAACCAAAAATGAAAACTGGGTATCCAAAGAATGAGTATATGACAAATCTGAGAAACAAAATAAGCTCAGAACAGCATATAATTTGAAGACACCAGATGCAAACCTCACTAGCAACCTCATTAATATGTATAATTACTGGATACCCACCTTGTCGCTTCATTCCACTATTAGAGATAATTACGGTCGGCTGAACGTATTTTGGTAATACCGGGATATATCAGTGAAGGATTGCTTCTAGTACCTTTCAAGAGGGATAACCATTTGGATTAACCATGCTTTTTATACAGGTAGCGATGATTCACCACGATATGATGGCGTAAAATATGTTACTATTCTGAGTATTTCTATCGATAAATGTACATGTTTACTGCGCAGCACAGCAGTTCACTCCGTCCTCCTAATGACTGTGAGACATAGTCATTGTAAGTGGAAGACATAAAAGGGCTAGCTGTCTTTGATCTTACGCGTTTGCACTCTATCTACAGTGTGAGACTGTATAATAGAGTGAGAAATATTGAAGTTGGGCGTACTGTGTGTTAGGCAAAGAGGGCAGGTTAATTGATGAGGTTGTGACTCTACATTGATTGAGATGACAAGGACATATGTTACTCATGCCTACACATCGCCTTCCACGACGGGCAGTGTTACCTGACATAACAGCAGGGTGGAAAATAGCTGCTAGTGCTGGTCAAACCAAAACTTGGCATTAACTTATGAAGAATCTGACAGTTAGATTGAGCCTCGTAGGGAGGTGTAAACTTCCTGGTTTGGATCTTCGGGATTCTAGAAACCATTGTGTGAGCCAGACGTATTCACTCTCTGTGATCTCTCATATTCAACAGAGCTTACCGTTTTTCCACGTTACTATTCTTCCTCTTTTCTCTTTCGGTTTGTTATCGTTTTTTTAATCTCATCTCTTCTCTTTTTCGTCTTCTTTCGTACACTCTACATTGAGTGTGGCAGCTGGAACTGGTGAACTTCTCTGCAAAGTGCAATGCTGAAAGCAGTGAGTTATTCCGAGTATCATGCATATATGTATTTGCTGCTGAGTTAAATTATTGATTACTGTGATATTCGTAAGCCATACTATCTGGAAGAATTAACCGGATTTGAACTGAACACAGTCGAATGTTGGATGTTCACATTGTATCCTTTTAAAATCTCCATACGCCATAATCGTATGTTTAGTGAAACACATTTCTGAATATATGTGTGCTCTCTCATTCATAATCAGTTTTGAAAGTACTTTGATATAAGAATAGAACTTGTACAGTGTGGTAGAGTATAATCCCATTATCTGACTGTGAGATCAACTACATAGATCAAACTAGTAGATCAGGAGTAGTAAAATCATCAGAACATAAGAATTTAGCTAAGGTTAGAATGAAGATAAGTAACTTAGAAAAAAGCTCAGCAATTCCACTGCATGCAGTGACACACAACCACGCAATAAGGTGGGAGAGGGTTAGAATTCTAAGAAGTAATCTAGGTAGGTGGAGAGAGAGGTTGATTACTGAATCCTTGTTCATCGAGTCTACACCCAACACGTGTAATAGGAATGACTCATCACTCATACCGGGAATATGGAAAATACTACTACCAATCATCAAGTCAAGCGATGAAAAATAATGGTGCAATTATATAAACGAAGTCAGAAAGTTGTGTGAGTAGTGCCTTGATATGATTATGAGTGGCAATGATAAATTGTGCTTGAAACGTTGTCATCAGTAAATATTACTACTGTATAACACTGTGAGACTTTATCAAAATAAATTTTACCCACAAAGGAATTGAAAGTGCTTATTTTAAAGGTTAACATTCCATCACTCATGACATATAACTTAAATATTGCATTGAAATGTTTATCTAATTCGTTCTTACACCGATAGATCGTAGATGATGCGGTGAAGTGATATGTTCTTTACTTTACTTTGTTCCTTTGGCTTCCGAATGTGTCATGCGGCAACAAGTTTTTCTATTTCAGTAGTAGTGATGCTGTTTTCTTACGGTGTGTGGTTGTTAGCCTGTCGCACAACCTTCCCTCTTTTCAAGGCTAGTGAACTAGATGAGGCTTAAGAGTACATTGGCTGCAAATGTAAACTGGACCTCCCACGTGGCTCACATGTATTCTGCCATAGAACCACCAACTCACACACATTCTACTTGTACATTCTATTTCCATTGTCATGGTCTAGAAAACACCAGAAGTCTTAAAGAGATTCCTTGCATATATGTATAATTTTCTATAGTTTGGTTTTTAAGGGTTAGTTATGTTTTTACGAGTTGATCACGGATTGATATCAGTTAGAGAACCATTGAAAACCAGCACTGGAGTACTGCACAGCTGCTGTTTCATCCTAGTTTGGGAATCATCGGCAGTACGCACCCACTGGGATTCGAACCCAGGACCTTCCGGTTACAAGGCAAAGTCGTAGACCATTCAGCCACTGGGACCCGATTCAATGGCTCATGAATTCTAACTTCTACCAATTGGTGATTTAGCGCGACCTCAACGAATTGGTAGAAGTTAGAATTCATGAGCCATTGAATCAGGTCCTAGTGGCTGAATGGTATACGAGCTAGCTTGCCTTGTAACCGGAAGGTCCTGGGGTCGTATCCCAGTGGGTGCGTACTGCCGATGATTCCCAAACTAGAATGAAACAGCAGCTGTCCAGTACTCCAATGCTGGTTTTCAATGGTTCTCTAACTGATATCAGTCCGTGATCAACTCGTAAAAATATATGTATAAATACAAATACAATTTTACAGATATTACTTATTCGGTAATGACTAGTAGTGAAAGTCAGGAAGTAGATTTCCTTTTCTCTTGACCATGTCAGCAATTCGGCAAGCAGTAATTCCCTTCTCACCAAAAGCTGAAATAAGCTAGAGCTATTCCTACCACAAAAGCTTTATTCAACAGGCCATTTAAGCATAATAGTTAATTCCTGTATGATCGAATTCATTTAATAAAATATGATCTTACAGTCTGAGTATAAAGCACAATAAAATGATGTCAGTACACTAGTTGAGTGCATCTGTTAGTGGAATACATTAGTTAGAAGACGATCAACTAATTCAATTCAGTGAAATGAATGACAATAATGAAAATTTATGGGTGTTATTGCACAGATGTGGAAAAGAAACCAATAGCTCTGTAAATTACCAATTATATGAATTCTTTTTTTTTGAATAAACTACGGAGTAAGATTTTTTGTATTCCTTTACGTTCCTAGTGGAACATAGGGCTTCAAGCTAAAGGCTTGAAGTTTCGTTAGCAGCAGTAGTGATTATTTTTACAGGATGGGGTTGCTGCTGGCCTCATGCCCAACCTTCCCTCCTTACCAGTCTTACTACTGACTAAGCGAGGTAAAGGAGTGCGTCTGTGGCCGGGGCTCTAACCCCGGACCACTCTACCGCTGTGCCCCCGAAATACCAACACAGAGTAAGATGCTACCACCAATTATTTCATCGGCTTCTCATCAACTGCGTACAGCCTGATTAAATTATTAAGTTTACGTACAGAGCAATTTTAACATACTTGCAAATGTTACATAATGTCAGGTGACAGGAGACTCCACTCTCAGAGTATAAAAGAAGTCTTTCTTCATTCATCTCCATTCATATGGTGATCATATTGAAGGAATAGCCAACAGAAGGCTGAATACCTTTCTGATCAGAACCTATCCTACAGATGAGTTAGTTCCCGTTTATCGAAAAAGTCGACAGATACCCTTCCCATGGTAACTTTAACTGTGTGTACACAAATTTATAAGTATCTGCTGGAGCAGTTACATTGGATAAAAAACAGAAAGAAGGCACACGTTCGATTTTCTGAACATGTACTAAGAAGCCTATGTCTCAGGGGAACAAACGCTTGCAACAGTGTCATTACTAGAGATCTCGTGCATGTGGATTATGAGGTGGACATCATTGAAATCCTTTGAAATTATCAATCGGCAAAATGGTTCAGTTCTCCTGATGCTTACCTATCCAACCGCAATTGAACGCCTGAAGCGCAATAGATGTGTTCAGAAATTAGCAGTTATCAGTCTTTCCTTGCCTATGCTGGTAACTGGATGTCTTTACTCTGTCTTGCACTTGATTACGCAATCTCTGACCTTAACCTCACCCACCCACTTTGATATAGTGCAGCTCTGCTTGTCTCTTGTTTCTATGATTTGAGTTCGACTCATAACATTATTACCCTACCGTTTCATCATGTAACTATTCCTCCTCCTTTCACTGTTGCTTCATTATCGTACTTCTGAATCTAATTTCTTGTCTCTCTTGTCTTATTTTGTGCACTACTTGGTGTTTGACAGTTCGAACTGGTGAACTTTTGTGCAAAGTTCTATTTTGAAAGCGGTCAGTCATTCTGAGTATCTTCAACCTGATGACATACATGTATTTGCTACTGAGTTAAATTACTGACTACTGTGGTATTCGTAAATCATACTATCTTGAAGAATTTAACAGATATGGACTGAACATCATCTCATTCACCTTTCTTCTCTATTACGTAACTCTTTTGTCGTTGTACCCAAACATTTATTTCTGTTTAAACTGGAATTTTCTGGGTGTAAACTATATAAGGGCAATTTTCTGAGCACTGTTCATCAAGTTTTGAGTCTCTTGTCAACTTATATCATGTAACATTCACAAGTGTGTTAAAATTATTCTGTGCATAAACTTAACAATTAACTCGAGGCTGTATGCAGCTGATGAGAAGCCAATGAAATAAGCAATGTTGGTAGCATCTTTTTCTGCACAGACCACTGTTGTTCTTGCTTTATACAAATTCATAAAGAGAAGGAATAAGTGTGTATGAAGTTTATGAATTCTGTTAAACGTCCTATTCCTCCCGTATTCTGACTATTATTCTCTATTGTTCCCCCTTAGTTCTGCCCGGGCTACTGAAGAAAGACTATAACATATTACGCAGGATGTTAAAGGTTGTCAGCAGGGTAAGCAACGTGTCACTTAACCAGCTTGTTAATATTCTGGTCGACAGGCACATGGACTCATGTGAAAAATGGGCCAAATCCATTTTATCCAACTTACACCACCCTCTTCATTCACAACTCTCCCCTTGCATCTCATTAGGTAAAACCAGAAGCCTATATAGAAAACTATATGCTCGCACCAGCAAGTACAAAAACTAAACCATACCCTACTTAGCTCGTGTTCTGTGTGATAAAGAAAGCATTAGGCGTGACACCTATAATTCATTAAATAGTCAGTAGAACAACTGGATCTCGCCTTTCCAACTCATATCATTTATAGGTACAACATTTTCTTTCTTTCTTTTCCTTTTCTCTCTCTCTGTTTTTCCGTTATGTGCTGCTTTGTTTCTTTCTCTCGCTAACGCCAGTAAATATGATAGCATCTAATTTTCTAACACCTTCAAACACTGTTCAACTTTGGCTTTGCTACCGACATGCCAATATGTTGTTGTCATAATGAACTGAGATTTCCTTAATCTATGTAGAATTCTATTTATTGATAATGTACTAACTGGATGCAATACTGCAGTAAAAATGCTGAGAATTCCATTCTGTATCACAAGTACTGTTTTGGAATAAAGCAAATTATTATTATTAAATGTTAAATATTATTTGACAGTAATTAATAATAACAATAATTATAATAATAGTAACAATAAGAATCAACTAACCATTGCTGGGAATGTAACATTTCTCTTCATATAACTCGGTGCACTTCTCATTGAATTAGCATATTTGCAAACTTAATAAAATAAGATATAAAAGAAATAATGGTGAATAAGATTCAGATTTGTGATAAAATACAAAATAAGTAATGTTGATAATAAAAATCCAACAGTTGGAAGTTAGTCTACACCACACTAGTAACTGACTGCAGGATGAAGTTACCTGGAGGAAGTACTAATGGAAAGTGGTAACCAGAAGGGTGCACCATTTTGGATGTGACGCGGGTTCAAATCTCAGAAGGGACATGAGCTGCTTCAAGGTTGCAGATACGCCTTGCTGACTGGTTAGTGGCAAGTAGCACGAAACCTAGGTCCCGGTAAGGCTTCCTGCCATTTGTCTCCAACTATCTACTATAATCAAATCAATGTGCACCGTGACGGTGAGCTACCTAGAATGGTGGACACATGGCAAACCTGACTGATAGAATTCAGTCTGCACCGAACAAAGGACTAGACACATCACACTAGTTACTAGTGTCCAATCAAACTACCCACTACAGTCCTCCAGGAGGTCAATTGCGAACCCGAATAGCTCAGTGATAACGTCTCTGACTGCAGGCGGCACTGGGTGACGCGGGTTCGAATCTCAGAAGGGACATGAGTTCCTTCAAGATTGCAGATACGCCTGCCTTGCTGACTGGTTAATTCCAACTAGCACGAAACCTAGTTCCCGGTAAGGCTTCCTGCCGATTGCCTCAAACTGTCTAATATAAATACCTGCTGATGGCACTGACTGACAATCGCGCTATACATATATATATAGGTGTACGTCGGTGGCATAGTGGTTAGGACGCTCGCCGACCATGCACATGGTCCGGTGTTCGATCTCGACCACCGACGCACTCCTTTACCTCGCTAACCCAGTAGTAAGACTGGTAAGGAGGGAAGGTTGGGTATGAGTCCAGCAGCAACCCCATCCTGTAAAACTAATCACCACATCTACCGAAACTTCAAGCCTCTAGCTTGAAGCCCTATGTTCCACTGGGAAAGTCAAGGAATAAATAAAATACTCACTAGAAACCTGTAATCATATGATTATAACCTTTAAAGTAACTGCTATAATATTATTCCTGACTTTTACCTTTACGATTTTTTAAAGGTTCAAAAGTTTGTTTGTAGGCACTTGATTTGTTTCAAGCAGATTGATATCAGTTTGAGAACTATTGAAAATCGCGGAATACTGGATAGCTGTTTCGTCAGCCATAGTTTTGGACCATATCGTCAGTGCGCATCCACCGTGGATAGAACTCAAGACCTTCTGGTTATAAGGCGAGTTCGTTTACCTTTCAGCCACTGATATCTAACTCAATGGCCAGGCATGAATGCTAACCTTTACTAATTCGTAATTTTAGCGCGAACACTGCTAGCCAGTGTCATTCGTGGCGAGTATTGGTCTTCACAACTTCTTCCTAGAACTCCATAAAACTTTGTCCTGTAGGCAGTCACTTGCACCAGTACTTCCTGGTTCTCAATGGTTCTCTAACTGATATCACTCCTTAGTCATAATTAAAGCTGATGATTACGTCTGGATTTCACCGCATCACTTCTTTTGATCAATCGAACATGAGCTATTTATATACAGATCACAATTTTCAATCATTTTGCAGGGTATGGAAATTTGCTTTGTCAAGCCATTGCTATCATATGGCTCAGAGACTTGATGTGCCTGACAGCCAAGGAGTTTAAAACAATTAGTTCCCTTTATGAATTTAGATAAAGCAATAAGAAGACGTATTTTGTCTGAATCGTGTACTCTTGTATTTGCGCAACACATTTCGAACAATCTGACCACAACCCACGGACTTGTCATAGGATTCTATATATATGAAATTAATGAAGAGTTAAGAGGTGAGAAAATAGACTTAGGTCAAGTTAAAAGGACATATTCAAAGTCAAAGTAACAATGAAGATCACTAAACTAAATAACAGAGGTAATAGTACATCTCCCCTGGATGGTATCAAAACAAAATTTACCAAGGAAGGTTTAATGTGACGACAAATTGTTTCTGAACGCATAAAGGTGGCTTAAACTTTCTAATTGCTAGTTAGGGTTTCCACAAACTTTAGGATACGCCCCAAACACGTTTTATTCATAGGTTTAAGGGACGTGTAAACATCAATTTAATTTCCTGTCTCTATGATATGTTTCGCAATAGAGCAGCTAGGTCTACTGTTCTCACTATTAATGGGTTCTGAGGATTCTATTTGCTTCTAGAGCCACTTAGGAGTATGCTTTGAAGCCAGCCCTTACTTGCAGAGATCAATGACGTCATATACATTCAAAATGGTTAATACAGTGGGATGTGACATCATTTTTCGCATGTTCAAAGGGCTTGCATGGATGGATATATTAGACTCACATTCTCAATTATTTTGATATTAGCTACATAAGAAGTCTTTTTAACAGTAGCGTTCAATCTTTATCTGGTTATCAAGCTGCTATGATGCTCCATATAGGGTAGCTTGATGTACACGTCTTTCTTAGGGGCGAGTTGTAGATTGGGTTTTGGTGTTCTGACTACGTTATATCTCCTGATGAACTTGTCTGGATAATTGTTGTCAAAGAGAGTTTGTGTCAATTTTCTTTCTTCTTCATCAAGTGTGTCTTCAGTGCATACTTTCGTTGGATTCTACTGAAGATGCACCTTACTAAGGCTCTTTTTTACGGAACAGGGCAGAAACTGTGGTAATTAAGATACCTTTATGCGTTCAAAGCAACAATTCGTAATCACACTAAACCTTCCTTGGTAAATTTTGTTTTGATACCATCCAGGGGAGACGTACTATTACCACTGTCATTTGGTTTAGTGATCTACATTGTTAATTTGACCTTGAATATGTCCTTTTAACTTGACCTAAGTAGTCTTTTTTCTCACCTCTTACCTCTTCATTAATTTCATATATATACAATCCTATGGCAAGTCCGTGGAGTGTGATCAGATTGTTCGAAATGTGTTGTGCGCGCAAAAATACAACATAACACGATTCAAACAAATTACGTCGTCTTATTGCTTTATCTAAAGCCAAGGAGTTGTCAACAGGCTGCAAACCATCATTAACATTCTTCCTCTTCGTTCAATACCGAAGGTCATATGGCCAACTAGTAAAGAACTATACTGTCCTGTAAACCCTCACATAATCCGAACGATAGTGCCCCATCCCATTGTGTTTATCAATTTGCATGTATGTGTGGAGACACGAACATAGTAGGGAGGACCCATCGGTCTCTGCAGGTTAGGGCTACAGAACATATTCCAAAGTGGCTGCAGCAACAAATAAAATCGCCAGACACAACTGACCCCGGAAATAGATGTCCAACATCATCTACAGCGAAGCACATTATAGAGACGGGTCATAAGGTTGATTTCAACAATGCCTTTAAGCCCATATATAAAACAAGGTTGGGCCACATACTTAAATTCATTGAATCCTTAGCCATAAAGAGACTTAAACCTGTCTGTCTTATGTGTCCAAAAGTTATTTGCTATTACCTTAAACCTGCCTTGGTGATCGAAATTAGAATCAAGGACCAATTTTACTTCATAATATTTTCAACCCCTTCTTTGCTTTGTTTTTTCTCTTTTTCTCTTTCTTACCCACATTTTTGCGTCCCCCTACCCATTATTTGTGACCCTGACCTGTACACAAACTGATCTGTATTGCAATTATTCATACCTTCTTGCCTTCTATAAAAACTGTGTATGACAAGTACTCATGTGTGTGCGTGATCAGAATGTCCAAAATGTGTTGCGCCAATACATTACACGTTTCAGATAAACTACAAGCCTACTATCGCCAATGATTTTCCCGATTGCAGTAGATTGGATAATGCGACAAACAGCGGGCAATGAGGAAACAGGCATAAAATGGACTCACACAAGAAACTTGGAGGATCTTGACTTCGTCGATGATATATGTCTGATTTCTCACAAAATGGAAGATATGCAAGCGAAAAGCAACAAATTGGCAGAAGAAGCATCCAGTGAAGACAGGACTTCAGGTGAACATAGAGAAAACAGAGGTGATGAAGATTCCTGGACAAGAACAACAACAACAGACAACAATCAGCATAAATGGGATGAACCTGAAAGAAACAACCTCCTTCACCAACCGACCTGGGAAGCATCGTTTCAACTACAGGAAGACGGAACTGACGAGGATATCAAAACAAGGATCGGAAAAGCAAGACAAGCTTTCACCACTCTCAAGTCTGTGTGGAAGTCGACAGCACTCAGCATCAAAAATAAGATCCAGATTTTCAACTCCAGTGTGAAGTCAGTGCTACTATACGGATCAGAGACTTGGCCAGCGCGTCATAAAGAGCATCTCAAACAAACTACAGACCTTCATTAACAGTTGTCTTCGCTCAATACTCAAGATCAGATGGCCGGTCAGAAAAGATCAGCAACAGTGATCTATGGGAGCGAACCAACCAGGAACAGATTCTGAAACAAATAGACAGGAAGAACTGGAGATGGATTGGCCATACTCTTAGGAAACCATCAAGTGACATCACTAGACAAGCCATCGCTCGAGTGGAACCCGAAAGGGAAGCGGCGAGTTGGTCGTCAGTGCAAGGGTGACTTGGAGGAGGAGGTGATGTGAAGAGGAGATGAAAGCGTGTGGGCAGACATGGAGCCAGGTGAAGACTCTTGCAGAGAACCGAACTCAATAGAGACGCATGGCTGAAGCCCTATGTTCCTCTAGGAATTAAAGGAAACAATAATAAATAATAATACATGTCTTCCTATTGTGTTGTCGAAATTCATAAAGGGAACTAATTGCTTTAAATTTTTGAAAACAACAAGGAATTATTGGCAACGAACCAACCAACAACCTATTCCTCAACAATATAGAGAGGGAAGTGAACAGACGGGGACTGGACATACTCTGAGGAGACACCACATACCAGGCAGATTGTCAAGTGGAGTCCGAATGAGAAGTAACCAGCTGGACATAAGGCCGAGGATGACATGCCAAAAATCATCTGTTGATGAGGTAATGCAAACTCGTAGTGGCGGTTTAAAATGACTGCAAAGAACAGAGTGAAATGGGAGATGTCTTGTTCGAGTCCTTATGTTCCACTCAGAAGTCAAGGGATGAACGGTAAGAATAAGAAATTTGTTCTGGAGTAGACCACGAATTGATATCAGTTAGCGAAGCATTAAATACCAGCACTGGAGTACTGCCAGACAGCTGTCTCCTTCGTCCTAGTTTAGGACTCATCGGCAGTACACACCCACCATCAGGGTTCGAATCCAGAACCTTCTGTTTACAAGACAAGCTCGTATACCATTCAGTCACTAGGACCCGATCCAGTGGTCAGCCCATGAATTCTAACTGCTACCAGGCAATATCATCGGTGAGAACTCCATCCTTACTTGAAAATATATGAGAAATTTATTTCCAAACTTACATTTTTGTCTTTCACTGATCTCCAACTCTAGTGAATCATTCTCATCGGTGAAATTCTCCTTAAAACTTTCATATTCAACAGCTTTTCTTATTTTTTGTAGTAAAAAGTCCACTTCTAGAACAGGCATTTCTTCGAGAAGGAAATTTTCAATCGCATACAAAAGCGATGCATCATCATTCTGGGGATAATTTCGATTATGTAATCCTATAAGGATTGCACAACATTCAATGGCTGCTGTTTGAACCTAAAAGAATAACAATAACAATAATAATAATAAAGAGAAGAAAGGATACATTGTATGCTTGCTACACACATTGTGGATCCAAATGTGGATTCTTATCTATTCAATAACTTTTTCTGTGTCTTACATTTCAAGCGGATAATAGTAATAATAATAATAATGATTTACTTTATTCCAAAAACAGTACCTTTGATACAGAATGGAATTTTCAGCATTAATCACAGTAATATTGCATCTAATTTCCTCAAATTATAAATAAAATTATCCTGGGTGAGATCGCCTCCCATTGCATCAGGGCCTTCGTTGCCGTTGGTGACATCATGATAGCCACGCCCTCGGTGTGCATGCGGTTATCCTCTGGGTGACCGAAGTAGATCACTGATTCACCCGTTGACAATTTGGTGAGTACATTCCCGTTCCATCTGCTCTCACATATCCCCAGTACTTGAATTCCGTATCTTTTCATTTCGTTCGCGATCTGGGCAGCTTTGCCAATCTCGTACGTGGTGCGGACATTCCATGTCCCCACACAAACTTTTTCTTTTGGCGCAAGGAGATTCGTCGTTCTGAAGTTTCTGTGGCAGCTTTGTGTACAGGGTGGGGTTGCTAGCCTCACGCCTGAGAAGGGTAGAAAGAAAAGGTTAGTGTTGCGTGACCGCAGAGCCCAGGGGACAACTGCTTGAGGCCGGTCACACGTGACCTGTTTTTGGTAGCTCTTTCTTGTTTGGTGTGTCTCAGTAGCATACTTATCACTTCTGCCCTGTGACACAGCAGCAGGAAGCGCGGTTGTTGTTAATCCGGGCCCCGACCGATCCGGCATGATATTTTGTGGATTTGTTTGAATCATAGTGTAGGATTAGGTAGCTGCTTTTTGTCTAACCGGTATCCAAACAACCTTTCTGGCATGTTAGGACCTACAGGAACATACGTTCCAGCCAGTGTAGCTCGTTGGGTCATTGTGATATGCAAGCCTGACCACCACGTCAAGGTAGCAGCTATCGGTCGGGTGGCGAGAGAACCGAACGCAATGGAGACGCACGACTGAAGCCCTATGTTCCTCTAGGAATCAAAGGAAACAACAATAATAATAAATAAAATTAATCACACAGAAATTTTTTCCGCATTTACAAAAGGAGTAATGTCCAAAAAAAGCATGAAGCATATAAAATGGAAATAATAATAATGATAGCAGCTAAGATAATAATAATAATACAAGTGGAAATTGCCGTGGACTTGTTTCACACAGTATTGTCCATGCGATATACAAATCCTTGCATGATTAAAAAATATTGAATATAATGCTCTCTTTACATGATATGGTGAGGGAAAAAACAAAGATTACAGAAGTCATAGAGATAAGTTGGTGTTTGCAGTTATGAAAGTAAAAACAAAGAATCAACAGGACCATAAATATAATAGAAATAATAAAAGTAAAACTTGAAGGTATATAAGGATGGATGGAGGAGATTGTTTATTTAGTAGATGAAAAAAGGTTGTTCAATTCTCGCCTGACATTATTTTCATCACATAAAATACGTACCAAGTATGGTATCATAGATTTTTTTATAGTTAGACGTGCGAGCATACAGTTTTCTGAAATTACTTCTTGTTCTAACTGAGGAGATGCAAGGTGAAAGCTGAGGGTGAAGTGGATACTCCAAGTCAGACAAAATCCCTTTAGCAAATTTACTGCGCGAAGTCAAGTGCCTATCGACAACGACGTTAACTATGTAGTCCACTGGGACACCACTCATCCTAGTGACCGTCTTCAGAACTCCACGAATTGTGACATAGTCCTTTGTAAGCAAACCAGGAAAGAATAAGGGTGAACAATAAAGAAGAATAGGTAAGATGCAAGAGATTATGAACTGTAAGAGGAGGGGTTAAGTTATATCCGAGTGCCTTAACTTCTTAATGTAAAATGTCAGGCGGAATATTTTACTGGAGATCGCTGAGACATGGGAAGACCAGGAGAGATCAGAAGAGAGAATAAGTTCAAGATACTTAATTTCTGATTTAATTCCTTTTGATTGTCATGAATCTTATAAGTGTCATAAGAATCGACGGCTTCTTCTAACTGTCGTTTACATCTTAAAGCGTTAATCTTTGAAATCCCAGTATCTTCATACTTATGTACAATTTGAAAACCTGATGATCAAAACAAATGATTTAATTCCAGTCTTTGAACAGGCACTACAACGATTCAAATCAACAATAATCGATTGTTGTCATCATCAATATCTGAAATCATTCACTTGTCTGCCTGGAACGACTCAGTTAGGAGAGGCCATTCAGTTGAAACCAAGAGAATTCTGACTTGCTACGTGGATGACATGGTAATACAAACGAGTATACCGGTAGTCGAGTGTGTTTAGACGGCTTCGATATGCTTAGCAAGTACCGGAGATTGATAGGAGTGGCATTCAACTACCCATATCAACCGACCAGTAGTATATACCTTTATACATTTATGCTTGCTTTCTTCACTGCTGTTCATGGCACGTGGTTAGGACTCTCGCCGACCATGCACATGCTCCGGGGTTCGATCTCCAACCGACGCATACCTGACATCTTTGGTCGGCCTGCAAAATTTGGGCTACCGATATCATATGCTGAAAATTCTATACTTGTACCAAAAAAAACGTTATGGAATCAAGCTATAATCAAAAAAAATTACATATGGAGATCTGAATAATGTCAATGACCAGAAGAAACTGTGGTAAAATTCCACCTAGAACTGGGTAATCTGCAAATCGTGAACCTGATTCCTTAGCACAGCTGAAAATTCGGAAATCAAGGTTGAACAAGGCTTATTATTATTATTGTTCCCTTGGGTTCCTAGTGCAACATAGGGCTTCAACTACACGTCTCCACTTGCTTCTCTCTTCTGCTGTACTTTTCACCTGCATCCATGTTAGTCCATACTGTTTCAATTCCTCTTCACACGATCTCCTCCATGTCACCCTTGCACTGACGTCCCACTCGCCGCTTCCCTTTCGCGTTCCACTCGAGCAATGGCCTGACGCGCGATGTCACTCACCGGCCTCCTCAGCCACGAGTGTCCAATCCATCTCCACTTTCTCCTGCATATTTGTTAAGCGATTGGTTCTTGTTTTGTTTGTTCCCATAGTTTCTTGTTGGTGATTCCTTCCGGCCATCTGATCTTCAGTATAGAACGAAGACAGTTGTTGTTGATGAAGGTCTGCAACAGGCTGTTGAAAATATTCTTTGTGACCCGCCAAGTTTTTGATCCATCCGTATAGAAGAACTGACTGACTTGACGTTTGTATTGAAAATCCGAATTTTGTTGTTGATGCTGAGTTGAGTGACGAAGATTTCCAGATTGGTTTCAGGTTGATGAATGTGTTTCTCGCCTTCCCGGTTCTCGATTTGACATCCTCGTCGGTTCCTCCTGTAGTTGAGACAATGCCCCCTAGATAAGTGAATGAAGCAACCTCTTTCAAATCCCTCCCGTTGATGGTGATTGGCGCTGGATATTGCTGCTGTTGATGTTGTTAGTTGGTTATTTTCATAACCTCCGTCTTGTCTATGTTCACCTGGAGACCTGTCTTCTCTGGCTGCTTCTTCGACCAGTTTGTCGGTTTTCGCTTGTAAGTCTTCGATTTTGTGTGACATCAAACATAAATCATCCACGCGCAAAATCCAGGTCTTCTAGGTTCTTCACGTCGGTCAAGGATATCCCTGTCTTCTTGTTTCCGTGCACTGTCTGACGCATAATCCAGTCCACCACAATTAGGAATATCATTGGTGATAATGAGCACCCTTGTCTGACTCCTGTGTTTACTCCAAAAGCCTCGCTGAGTAACAAGCCTTGCAACCTGATGTTAATGAATGCATGATACCTAGCAGTGGAATATAGGATAAACATTTCGATCAGCTGAGGACCAGTCATCTGAATGTACCTGTAATTCTTAGTCGATGACGGTGTTCCCACTAAAACTCCTACCTAGGTCCCATTGTCTCCAGTGACATGTCGACTCTCTTAGTACGGACGATGTCTGAGGATTAACATGATGTCATCTCCATCGCTGATGACTAGCAGTGGAATAGAGGATGAGCCAACAGTCCTAGCTGGGACCCTCCTAACGAGACTATGACGAAGCACTCTGCCGCTCTGACTAATCAACGGAAAATACAAATCTAAGATCTCAAATAAACAAATAAATAAATAAACTTACTACTCCGCTTCTGTCTTTCAAACATTGTGTAATTCTTTGAAGTATTTTCGGCAAATCCAAACCTTCATCATGTGAATTACGTAGAATAAATGCGACACTGTACAAGGAATTTGTACGTATACGAAAATTGGCATTTTTCATGCATATCCATAATTCATCGAGGATAAAGTTAGGCGGGAAATGTTTTAATAATTCTATCAATATTTTACACATTATCCTGTGTATTGGTTTAAAATTATTCTTCAAAATTAGATGAAATAGTGAAAATATCTCTCTGACACTTGAATGTATCACAAAGGTGGGTAGATTGCGTAATAACATCTGAAGACATTGGAAAAGAACGAAACCAATGGAAATAAAACATAGTTATTAGATGTATAGAGAAGGTTAAAGGGTTTCATAGCTAGCTGACATCAGTTAGAGAACCATTAGGAAACCGGTTGGGAGTAATGGACAACTGTTTCGTCCAAGTTTGGAACTCTTCAGTAGTACGCATCCACCGGAGTTCGTACCCAGGACTTTCCGGTTACAGGGCAAGCTAGTAAACTATTAAGCCACTGGGACCTGATCCAACACTTCATTTTGGAAGGTTGTTAGTACAGAAGAAGGTATATTATGACTAACTGTTTAAATGATCTGGAAATCAAATATATGACCCTAACGTAGATTCAGAGCTAATTCATTGAATGTTACAAGTGTTCATTTGCGGGGATTTGATTGGTTTCAAACCGGATCACGCACTTATATCAGCTGGAGAACCCCTACTGAATGCGAAAATGTACTGGGAAACTATTTCAACAGTACGCATTCATGACCTCTTTCAGAGCGCGCATTGACCATTCAACCACTGAGGTGGAACCCGATGGCACATGAACCCTAAATTCTGCCACTTCGTAAAACATAGCGCCACCTTCCATCTAGAGTGCTCGGAGATCTAGGGAGAAGTCCTGTTCCCAAGGGGGAGGGTCCACTAGGTCAGATGTGAGGACAAACACTCGTCAATGGCATTGGCTGGCGGCTTTGATGGTATGTGCAGCAAATCAGAAACAGTATTTTATATCTCAGACTAATAATTTATCGGTCAAGTAATAAATGTTTGCCTTCTTAGTTAATCTTCTACGCACTTTTCAGTATGGGAATAGTGTTCGAGTGATCATTCGTAATATTTGTTATTCATCCAAGTAACAGTAAGAGCGAATACAAAATCGATTATTATTATCATTGCTGTTACAACAAAGTTCTATTCAGACCAACAAAACGGACATTATCGTGAATTTTTACCACGATAAATATTCAATATAATAAACCACAAAGTACTGGGCAGTTGCTATGCATTGGTATGAGATTATTTAAGGAGTATTATTAATGCACTGTTTCATTACAAACAGATTTAGAATTTGAACAAGGACACAACAGACATTGTCAAGTGGTTAAGATGTTTGACTCGAAATCCAGTGGAGTCTCGTCGTGCAGCTTCGAGTCCTGCTCACGACGTTCCATTCCTCACCAATGTTTGTTCTTTCTTCAAATTTTTAAAGGGGATTTTTGTCACGAAACAAAGTCAGAGAGACAATAGTCAACCAGGGAGCATTGGACAGCTGTTTCGTCACATTTTGTGACTTCTGGAAAGTACGCACCCAGTACCCGACTAACCATCGAAGTCGGGACCTACGATGGATGCTCATCGAAGACATCGGTGAGGGTAACGCTAAATGTCGAAGTGGCTGAATAGGCAATGAGATTGGTCTCGTAACCTGAAGGTCCTGAATTTATCCCTATTGTGGTCGTAAGTGTGCACTGCTGGGGAGTGCCGAAATAGGAAAACAGTAGTTTAATGCTCCCTGGTTTACAGTGATCTTTCTAGCTAACACTTATTCATGACGAAAATATAACAACTGAAAGTAACTCAAAATCTCCATAAATCCTAAAATCTGATTATAAATGGGAATTCGTGTCCGGAGAGTTCGAATCCCTTGAATTAGTAGACAACTACGTCAACACTCAGTTGCTCATTTCGACATAGCCATATGCTGTGTTCTCCATATCTCAATAAATTCACAGTATTGAATAACTGTCTTGAAACTCAGTCGTATTGTACTTGACTTGCTGTAGGGTTGTGGGTGCAAATTGATAAAAACTGTACCAAACTAGATAAGAACAGCTATCTAATAGTGTTTGCTTTCAAATTGTTGTCATTATTTATGTCAGACTGTAATAAATTATTATTATTGTATCCTTTAATTCCTACAGGAACATAGGGCTTCAGACGTGCGTCTCCATTGCGTTCGGTTCTCTACCAACGTCCTCACCTGGCTTCACGTCTGCCCACATGCTTTGATCTCTTCTTCACATGACCCCCTCCATGACACCCTCGCACTGACGACCAACTAACTTGCCGCTTCCCATTCGGGTTCCACTTGAGCGATGGCCTGGCATGTGATGTCACTTGATGGTTTTCTCAGAGTATGGACAATCCACCCCAAACTCCATTTCTTCCAGCATATTTAATGCACAATCGGTTCCTGCTGGGTTGGTTCGTTCATTGCCAGCGATCCCTCCCTGTCAGTGATCTTTTCTGACAAGCCATCTGATCTTGAGTAGTATTGAGCGAAGACAGCTGTTGATAAAGGTCTGTAGTTTGTGTGTAGTACTCTTCATGACGCGCCAACTCTCTAATCCATAAAGTAGCACTGACTTCACATTGGAGTTGGAAATCCAGATCTTCTTTTTCATACTCAGTGGTGAGTGACTTGAGATTATTGAAAGCTTGCCTTGCTTTCCCAATCCTCACCATGATATACTCATCAGTTCCGTCCGCCTGTAGTTGAAACGATGCTCCCCAGGTACGTAGGTGGGTAGGTAGGTAGGTGAAGGAGATTGCTTCTTTCACATTTCTCCCATCTGTGCTAATTGTTGTCCGTTGTTGTTACTGCTGCTGTTGGTGTTGGCCAGGAATCTTCATCATCACCTCTGTTTTCTCTATGTTCACCTGAAGGCCTATCTTCTATGGATGCTTCTTCTCCCAACATGTTGCTTTTCACTTGCATATCTTCAAGTTTGTGAAAAATCAGACAAATATCATCGGTGAAATCCAGATCCGCCAAGTATTTTGTGTGGGTCCATTTTATACCTGTCTCCTCATTGCCCCGCCTGCTGTCTGTCACATTATCCAGTTTCCCGTTTTACATAGAGCTATCTAATTAATTCTATGCATTCGTCAAGTTTTGGTTGATTTCTATTCCTTTCGCTGTTATGAGTCTCCACTACTGTTTCTCTCATTTCCAGTTATGAAAATATAATTCCATTCTGCCTATATGAACATATACAGCTTTCTTTTGGTGAAAATTATTACTCAAGTACAAATTCGTAATCCTGTACTATTTTGTTATCTATTCCTTTTGTTTACAGGGTTAATGAACAGCGGACAACACTTGGACTACTGGACAACTAGGGTTCGAACCCAGGACCTTCCGGTTACAAGGCAAGCCCTTAGGCCATTCATTTATTGGGAAGGGACCCAACGACCCATGAGTTCCAACTTCGACCAAATCGCAGTATATATTGCAGCCACCGGTCAGAGTCACTGGGAACTAACCATCCTCTTGCCTGACATGGTGAACTCCACTGGTCAGGACTTCTCACTAGAGCTCCAGGTAATTTTCTGTAGACAGCCAGGCACTTGCTAGTGAGCATAAGATTAATTTTTGACTGTCAGTTTACAGAAAGTTGATTGGTTACACGTTTGGTCACAGCACGTTGAAATCAGTTAGAGTACCACCGGAAAACCAAGAAGTACTAGATAGCTGTTTCATCAGCTCGTCATTGAACCTGTAATCAATCAAATCGCTGCAAAACCAACATTTGTAAATATTCTATTTGTGAGAAATGTTCAACTCTCATTACATTTATGGACTTTCACATCTAGTTGAAAATTATTACTGTGTTCTTTACATCTCACTCACTTTGTAACGACAGAAGACAAGGGTCAGGCAACAGATCGTTTATTCAGAAAATCAACAGATATTTATAGATTTTTATGTGCATTATTATTAGCGTTATTGTTAACAGAGAAGCAACGTCTCCTGGTTTGTTGTTTTCTTCCTCAAGGTTATTCTGTCATCTCTTAGTGGCCGTTTCCTAGGAAGTTGAGCCATGTATCTGCGAATCGTATCCGCCCACGCAGAGTTTGCTGTGATTGGTTGTTGAGTTCCTCAAGGTAAAACTTTGCTATTGTTCTTTTCTCATGATCAAGATTTAGGACGTAATTAATTACAGAGATTAAATGATATTTACACTTATGAGAAAATAAACCGAAAAATTGAGAAGATTATAAATATAAGAAGAACAATATTTTTTTTTTAATTTGACACTAGTAACTAGTGTGATGCGTCTAGTCCTCTCTTTGGTGCAGATTGAATTCTATCAGTCAGGTTGTAATGTGGCCACCATTCTAGGTAGCTCGCCATCACGGTGTACATTGTTTGTGGTGATATTAGATGGTTGGAGGCAATCGGCAGGAAGCCTTGGACCTAGGTTTCGTGCTAGTTGGCACTCGTCAGAAAGGCGTATCTGCAACCTTGAAGGAACTCATGTCCTCTCTGAGATTCGACAAAAAAAAATATCCACTACAGTCCTACAGGAGGTCAATCGCGAGCCCGAATAGCTCAGTGGTAACGTCTCTGACTGCAGCACTGGGTGATGCGGGTTCGAATCTCAGAGGGGACATGAGTTCCTTCAAGGTTGCAGATACGCCTTGCTGACGAGTGCCAACTAGCACGAAACCTAGGTCCAAGGCTTCCTGCCGATTGCCTCCAAACATCTAATATCATCACGAAGAACAATATTTACTGATCAGTAAATATTACTGTACAACACTACACTGTGTGATTTATCAAAATAAAATCTTATCCATAATGGAGTTATGCTCTACCACAGTGCCCAAGTTTTATACTTATATCAACTTATAGTGCTGTCTACCAATTTTGGTTGGCAAACAGCTCTCACCACAACTTTATTATGTTTAACTGAGCAATAAGTATATCCATGGTAAGTGATAGAATATAAAACTCGAGAGAATAAAGTCATGGGAAAGATATCTCTGTGGAATTTCTTTCATTCTTTATTTTAAAACAACGATTTTCCTGTTTTTACCACTACAGTATTTTATTATTATTATTGTTCCCTAGGGTTCCGAGTGGAACATGGGGTTTCAAAAGCACGTCCCTACTTTCTCCTGGTGCCACGATTGCTCATAGTCTCTCATCTCCTCCCCAAACGATCTCCTTCATATCACCCTCAGACACACAGCCTATCTGTTTCCAATCCGGGTTTCACTCGAGCAAAGCCTGGAGCGTGATTTCATTCGAAGGTCTCCTCAGTGTGTCACCGATCCATCTCCATTTTCTCCTAAATACTTGTTGAGCAATGGGTTCGCTTTTAGTCTGCTCACAGAGTTTCTGGTTGCCGATTCTTTCTCATTGGTCATTTGATCTTCAGTATGGAGTCAGCAAAGTGAGCAGCTGTTGATAAAAGTCTGCAACAGGCTGGTGGAAATGCTCTTCGTGACATGCAGTGTAATTTTCTGACCCATATTGAAGAACCGACTTAACGTTGGTGTTGAAAATCCAAATGTTGTTCCTGATGCTGAATGCAGAAGAATTTCAAACTGGTTTCATAGTGATGAAGGCGTACCTTGCCTTTCCAAACCTATCTGGCCTTGACATCTTCATCCGTGCTGTCCCCTGTAGTTGAAACGGTGCTTCCTAGATAAGTGAAGGATGTGACCTTTTTCAAGTTTTAATTCCGTTGATAGTCATTGGTGTTTGTTGTTGTCGGTTGATTAGTTGGTTATCTCCATCACCCCTACAATGTTTTTGTGTATTAATTCACTTAGACCTTGTGTGGTGAAAGCTGTTTGCATAACAAAATTGTAAACAACAATTGACGTCAACATTCACATCCCGAATCAGGGTCATGAGAAAAAACAAGAATAAGGCCTAACCTTGAGAAACTCAACAACCGATCACAGCAAACCTAGCGTGTGCAAATACGATTCGCAGATATATAGATAACTCTGTAAGCAATGGTCACAAGCAGTACAGAACAACCTTCAGCAAGAGAACAACCAATCAGAAGACGTTGCTTCTCTGCTAACAATGCACATAAAATCTATCAATATCTGTTGATTTTCTCAATAAACGATTGCCTGGCTTTTGTCTTCTATCGTTACATTTGTAATATTCTCACTGTTTGATCTATAAATATATGAGGCCCATAAAAGAGCACCACTGGTTTAACTACACTCATTGCATTGTACGAGTTTTACCCAAAATTTATGGAAAGTTGCACAGGAAAACCTATTCACACTTGTCCAAGAAAATTATGCATAGATGTTACTCTAAGCAGAATGTTCAGAATCTAAAGGAGCATGCTCAAAGACACAAGATGGGACTTGTTTAATGAAGACTCTCTTGATGACACTATCTCAAATATTACATGTTATCTAAAAATTTGTCTTGACACCTGTTGTCCCAGAGAAACACAGTCATTTCAAAAGACTTTATGCGCGCACGTCTTAATATAAAAATTCCACAATACCATATTTGACGGAACGTATTTTATGTGATGAAAATAGTATCAGGCACGAACCAAACAACTAACCTTCTTTCCACAAGCAGTAAATAAACCATTTTCTCCATCGATATAAGTATAAAACTTGGGCACATTTTCTCCATCCTTATTCCACCAAGCTTTATTGCTATTGTTCTTCTTATATTTATAATCCTCTCAATTTTTCGGTTTATTTTCTCATAAGTGTAAATATCATTTAATCTCTGTAATTAATTGTTATTTTTTGTCTTTTCCTTCATCATGTCATATCAACAGAACATTAGATTCAATAATCTATAACTTGCTAAAATTTCGAAACTGAATCGGCGATACTTTTTGAAACAAACCCACTGTTATTATTATTATCATTTTGTGCTTCAACTATTTTTGACTTTATTCCTACGGTAAATGCGGAGAAATTCCTCTTGTTAATTTTGCTCATATTTTGAGTGAATCAGATGCAATATTGTGACAAATGCTCAGAATTCCATTATGTATGATAAGTACTGTCCTTTTTGAAATAAAGGAGATTATTTAATCTGTGGATGGTGACTATCAGTGGAATCCAAGATAACGCGCATTTCGTCCTATTTGGGACTCGTCAACCGGAAGGATGTACCTGCATTTCCCAGTCAGTGAATGATGGTATTCCCACCGAGGCTCGAACCCAGTGCCCATAGTTTCAAATGCCAAAGCGTTATCCACTAGACCACTTGGGCCACGACAGCCACCTCTTGTGCAACGGGTCATATTAATTATTTAATTGAATTTTAGATTTTCCCGTCGATTGATTAGACCGAAGTGCTCGGTCTCAGGTTGACATGTCGGTTTCTTGTGCATATGCTTCGACGATGTCTGGGCATGTAATTAGAATTTAATTTGTGGATGGTGACTGTCAGTGGAATTCAGGATGCGCCAACATGTTAACCTGAGACCGAACACTTCGGTCCAATAATCGACGGGAAAATTTAAAATTCATTTAAAGTAGATTATTATTATAAAATTTATTCATATTCCCTGTAGTAAGCTATACCGACTTTCTATATTGAATATACATTGTTCTATTACTTTCAAACTATTCCAGTGGTCTTAATTAACTCTATTCTTAAATAAGACATCCTCAAAAGACAAATAAATGTTGAGGGAAGATGTCATTTCATAGTTTCTGTACAATCACTTTATAACTAGTCACTGAATCGGGTCCCAGTGGCTTAGTGGTCAACGAGTTCGGTTGCCTTGCAACTGGAAGGTCCTGGGTTCGAACCCCTGTGGGTGGGTGTGTACTGCTGACGACATCAAAACTAAGGTGACGAAACAGCTGTCCAGTACTCCCTGTCTGGTGATTCCCAATCGTTCTCTAACTGATGTCAGCTCATGATGAAATCCTCCAAGAAGTAGAAAAAAATCCAATAAAACGTTTCACAACTAATCAGTTATGTAAAATGAAAGTGTGTAATAATAATAACAATATAAGTATAAAACTTGGGCATTGTGGTAGAGTACAACTCCATTATGTATGAGATTTTATTTTGATAAATCACACAGTGTAGTGTTGTACAGTAATATTGAGTGATGACCACGTTTCGAGCACAAATTATTACTCATAATCATATCTAATTACTCACACAACTTTTGACTTCATTTATATACATGTGTGGAATCGATTAGATATTGGAATAAAAATCAATATAAGATAAAGTACATTCAGAAATAATAATATGAGTGTTATCAATCAAATACAATCAGATGGGAAATAAGACGAGTGTTTTGATAGTCAAAATAAATAAGTAACTTGTTAGAATGTTGTGATGTGCTTGAATTGAAATAGAAAAGAATTTAAGATTATTTATTATCCTCCTCTGATTTGACTGACTGGTGGTAATAATATCCTCCATATTTCTGGTATTTGCATTGAGTTATTTCTGTTGCCTCTGTTGGGTGTTGTAGACTGGATGAACCAGGATTCAGTAATCAACTTCTCTCTCGCTCTCCACCTACATAGATTACTTCTTAGAATTTTCACCCTCTCCCACCCTATTGTGTGAGCATTGTTGTAATTCCAAACACACACATGCCGATGATGCAGTATTAACAACTGGATGACAAGGTTTTGAGCATAAATGATTGCTGCTCATAATTATATCAATTTAGTCACACGATTTCACGATTTGTCTTATATATTTTTTCTCTCTTTCTCTCTCACCAACTTCCATTTGTTGTTTCTTACCACTTTCCTTATTTCCAGTACAGGCGGCGTTGCTTCATTCTGATCGACTGCACATGTGTGGTGTTGAATCGATAAATAAAGCTTCAGTGATCCGCCTGTCTCTCTCCACCTCCCCCCACCTGACTATATTCTTTTTGAATACTCTCATCCTGTCCCACCTTAATTTGTGATTGCATGCAAGTGAATGCAGTGCAATGGCTGAGGATTTTTTTTCTAGGTTATTTAACTTATCAGGGTCTATCATCATTGTAGATTCAACTGAATTTTTATGTTCCAATAATCTAGTTGACCCGGTCTACTAGTTCGACCTATGTGTAATTAATCTGACACTCATTAATTGCATAGTATTTGGTAAATTATATCTGGTCATTACACCGACAAAGTCTGTCTCTGAGAGATTTGGTTGATTGGTTTAAATGCACCCTCCGCCCGACTAATCCCAGCCTCATTGAGAATCCTATGTAAGGCCTCTGATGTCCCTTCTTTATATGGCAGTACTGCATAAGCTTTGAATTTGATATTATTTCCGTTATTTTTGACATTTTTATCACTAATCTTAGTTTTTCTATGATTCTTCAAATATCTCTAAATAAATTCTGGTAGGCAGTTATTTTTATTTTAGTTAAAAAAAATAGATTAATTGTCAGATTTATAAATGGAACACTTTATAAACAAATTCCATAAGCCAATAGTTAAGCCGTAGGATACCCTCCAACCAGTCTCAAATTTATTGACTTTGAAAAGGCCTTCGACAGCGCAGCGTCGATCGAGGTTATTTTGAAACTACTTCATTACCAACAAGGGGTGCCGTCAACAATCATACATCTCACCCAACAGTTGTACAACAATGCTGCATGCTAATTAATCCACAAGGGGAAACTTACAGAATCCTTCGAAGATATGAAGACGGGAGTAAGACAATACCGGATGGCTGGCTGCCTATTATCTCCAATGATTGTCCTGATTGTGGTAGACTAGATAATGCGACAAAAAGCGGGGAAACAGGCATAAAATGGACCCACACAAAAACCTTGGAGGATCTGGACTTCGCCGATGATATATGTCTGATTTTCCACAAAGTGGAAGGTATGCAAGTGAAAAGCAACAAGTTGGCAGAAGAAGCATCAAAGATAGGAGGGACTTCAGGTGAACGTAGAGAAAACAGAAGTGGTGATGAAGATTCCTGGCCAATAGCAACAGCAGTAGCAACAACAACAGACAACAATCAGAATAAATGGGAGAAATCTGAAATAAGCAACCTCCTTTACCTGCATACCTACCTGGGAAGCATCGTTTCAACTACAGACGGACGGAACTGATGAAGATATCAAAGCGAGGGTCGGGGAAGCAAGACAAACTTTCATTACTCTCACAACTGTGTGGAGATCATCACTCAGCACTCAGTATGAAAAATAAGATCCGGATTTTCTACTCCGATGTGAAGTCAGAGCTACTATACGGATCACAGACTTGGCGCCACGTCACGAACGGTACTTCGAACAAACTACAGACCTTCATCAACAACTGTTTTCGCTCAATACTCAAGATCAGATAGCCAGAAATGATCAGCAAAAGGGAGGTATTTCTGACAATGAACGAATCAATCCAGCAGGAACTGGTTGTGGAACAAATATGCAGGAAGAAATGGAGTTTGAAGTGGATTGGCCATACTCTGAGAAAACAAAGCATCAAATGAGTGACATCACACGTCAGGCCATCGCTCGAGTGAAACCCGAATGGGAAGCGGCGAGTTGGTCGTCTAAGAGTGACTTGGAGCAGGATATGTGAAGAGGAGATGAAAACATGTGGGCAGGCATAGAGTCAGGTGAAAACGTTGGCGGAGAACCGAAAGCAACGGAGACGTATGGCTGAAGCCCTCCCTATGTTCCTCTAGGAACTAAAAGAAACAATAATCATAATAATCTGCAAGTGGTTCAGGGTTCGATTCCTATTAAACCACTCCTAAGCCTCACTTATTCGGTAGTCAGATGGGTAAAAGTAGGAAGGTTGGATATGAGTTTAGCAACATTATCCCGTAAACAAAAACCCCAACACTACTGCTACTGAAACTTCAATGACTGAAGCTCGAACCCCTTCATTCCACTCGGAACTCAAAGGAATGAAGTCAACAATAATAATAATAGACAATGTGTACCCATCGGATTTTTCACCTCCTTCCCCCAAAGTTGCATAGTCTCCTAAAATCTCACAAGCCTGGAAACCCAATAAAACCTCCACCCTAAATCTGTCAAACTCTTTACAGCATAAATTTGTCAAATTGGTTACGAAGATCCTTAAACCACGTAAGGGATTGTTTATCTCGACTAACTAACAAGTAACAGCATGCAAGTACTTTTACCCATCATTCATATCAGAGAAACTTTCTTGACGTGTGCACAGAAAACATAAGCTTTATCTTCCAAGGTCAAGCATACAAAAGAAAATTGGAGGTTCTCTTAGGATCCTGTTAGTGAACGTGTTTTTATGTCGACATTGGGAGAATAAACGGAAGGCATGTTGACGACCGTCGAATGACATCCCGCTCAATTCGGGACACTGCTTGCGTGGAATCCAAATGGGAAGCGACGAGGCGGTCGTCACTTTGATGGTGGCATGGAGGTCTCAAGTCATCGGTTCTTAGAATCCTGAGGACCCCAACCAGGAAGTCCACACCTCCCTACGAGGCTTAAACTAACTCTCAGAGACTTCATAGGTTAATGCCAGGTTTTGGTTTGACTACCACTAGCTAACATTTCCCGTCGAGGAAGGCGATGGGTAGGCCTGCGTAACACATGTCCCAGTCATCTCAATCGATGTAGTCTAACAACCTCATTGACTGATATTCCCTCCTCACCTAGCACTCGACCGAAACCTAACCTCAATATTACTCACCATATTATACCACCGCCAAACACGGGAGATAGACAGACAGACACCTGTAACCAAAGACAGCTAGCCGGCCTTTCATGTCTTCCAATTTCAATGGCCATGTCTCACTTACAGCCACAAAGGAGGACGAAATGAACTGTTGAGCAGTACATTCGTCTATTGATCGGCAGTCAGATATCACATCTACTCCAGAGATGGCGTAAGTTGATTTGCAGTGAGTCCAAGAGTGGCTTGAAGAAGATTTTGGGCAGCAGTCAAGCCCAACTAAAGGTGATGGTACACAATAGAAATGAAGGGTAACAAAGAATAATTATAATAATAATTACTATCATTATTGTAATAAATTATTATTTTTAATTATTGCCCAAAATACTCACCAATATTATATCAGCAAAATGAACAATCATAAAGGCTATTTGATTATTCATCAAATGAAATATACTTATTAGTAAGCATTGAACACCTTGAATGTAATGCTTTTCATTTTCAAATACTTCATAAGCATTTCCACAACAAAATCTTTTCTTTACATATTCTTTTAAAGCTTTTATTCCATCCAATTGAACTGGAATATTATATCTTTCATGTAACATTGAACAAATATAGTTCGGAATAATTTGTATTGATTCTGATGCTAGATGAGTAGTAGGTAAATAGTCATGTAATGAATCTACACTATACACTGATGACTCATTCAATGACTCAGGTAATATTATCGATTCATGTAATGTATTATCTGTAGTAGGAGTGGTATTAAGGTCATTTGTAGTGTTTTCAATGTCCAATGAATAAAACATTCCTGGTTTTATACATCTTAAAGCATTTTCATAGTCTAACTTATTCATATTCAATTTTATTAATTTCATAATTTTTAAACAAAATAATTTAATCTTAGAATGTAAGCTGTTTGATTTATCTATAAGTAATTTAATTGTCATAACAATTTCAAAAAAATCTACTCCATACATTGGCATTGTTTTAATCAGATGATTTAGTTTATTTAAACAACGAGTGTGTTCCGCTGGATTTGAAATTGTACATATACCAAAAAATATTAAAATACGTATTGGCGGGAAAATATTTTTACAATGAATGACATAAATACAAATACATTCCCAGGTGTATTGATCAATTCTTGACTGTTTATACAATAAATTTGAGGCTATATTCAATTCTAGCCTGTACATTAATCTATTCTTTAATTTAATTGAAAATAAGCGATTTGAAAATAATTGTTTCAATGTTTCAATGCATTTTTTGTTTAAATCATCTAATCCACGGTAGGTTGTTAAAATGTATGATATAAATTTGCCTAATACATTAACAGAATGTAAAGAGAAGTCTTCTATTTTGTAGTGATAGATTAAATCATTTAATAAATTATAAGTATGCTTTATAAATTGATTTATATCAATCTCTTTAGAGTAAATTTGATTAATGCGGTCTACAAAGTGTTGATCTTGTATTTCTGAGATATGTGACATTGATATTGTTATTATGTGATAAGTGATAAGGATATTTGAAACATTATCGGCATTAGATAGTTTTTATATAAGCAAAAGATCCTAAATGATTCATAGATGGCATTTATCGTCAGTAATTAATGCATTGGCTAGAATCAGACTGTTCAATTGCGCTTAGAAAGTATAATTATATATAAATCAGAAAAAGTCACAGTGACCTTATGATCATAAGAAAATAATCAATAAGTAAAAACACAAGAGAAAAGAGTACTTTTTTTGGCGGGGGTGTATAGTCTGACCTTGAAACAGTAGGACAACGAAATAGTCAAAAAGAAAAGTGCGATTTGATCATTATATATTTATTATTATTTTATTGTTCCCTTGGGTTCCTAGTGGAACATAAGGCTTCAACTGCACGCCTCCACTTGCTTCTGTCTTCTGCTGTACTTTTCACCCGCGTCCATGTTAATCCATACTGTTTCAATTCCTCTTCGCACGATCTCCTCCATGTCACCCTTGGACGTCCCACTCGCTGCTTCCCTTTCGGGTTCCACTCGAGCGATGGCCTGATGCGCGATGTCACCCAGCGGCCTCCTCAGCGAGTGTCCAATCCATCTCCACTTTCTCCTGCATATTTGTTGGGCGATTGCTTCTTGGTTTATTTTTGTTCCCCTAGTTTCTTGTTGGTGATTCTTTCCTGCCAGCCATCTGATCTTCACTATAGAGCGAAGACAGCTGTTGATAAAGGTCTGCAACAGGCTGTTGGAAATATTCTTTGTGACACACTGGCCAAGTTTCTGATCCATCCGTATAGAAGAACTGACTGACTTGACGTTTGTATTGAAAATACGAATTTTGTTGTTGATGCTGAGTGAAGTGACGAAGATTTCCATATTGGTTTCAGGTTGGTGAATGTGTTTCTCGCCTTCCTGATTCTCGATTTGACATCCTCGTTGGTTCCTCCTGTAGTTGAGACAATGCTCCCTAGATAAGCGAATGAAGTAACCTCTTTCAAATCCCTCCCGTTGATGGTGACTGGCACTGGATGTTGCTGCTGTTGTTGTTGTTGGTTGGTTATTTTCATAACCTCCGTCTTGTCTCTGTTCACTTGGAGTCCTGTCTTCTCTGGCTGCTTCTTCGGCCAGTTTGTCGGCTTTCGCTTGTAAGTCTTCGATTTTGTGTGACATCAAACATAAATCATCCACGCGCGAAATCCAGGTCTTCTAGGTTCTTCACGTCGGTCAAGGATATCCCTGTCTTCTCGTTTCCCACTGTCTGACGCATAATCCAGTCCACCACAATTAGGAATATCATTGGTTTATATACATATTTTCGTCGTGATCTGGCATCATTTGGAGACATCACCATGGAGAAACATGGATCACTGGACAGCTGTTTCGTCCTAACTCTTCAGCAATGCGCAATAACGACTCCACCATGGATAAAGCCATGAACTTCCAGGTTGCAAGACCAAGCTGCTTGACGATTCAGTGTTCTAATCTAAGTGATCAGTTGAAATAAACTCGTCTCCAAGTTGTTATAGACCTGTCACTGATTAAATATGATTGCGTTGACAGTTGATATAAACGAGTGGATTTATGCGTGTGGGTATAATAATACTGACATAATGAACAACTCAGTTGATATGTTAGATACACCTCTTCGTTCGTGATGTTTTCCGCTTCCCTGAGCCACGTTAATGTCAAAAGGGGCCTGTGACTTTTAGGGTACAACATTTTTATTAGGAGAAACCATATCGTATTTAAATATTTTCAACCACATTAAAATATGACTAAGGCAGTGGAAATAGAATGTTCTGGTTGGTAGGCGACTCGTCTAGGTCAGCAAAAAATAAAGGCAACTCTAAACAATAGGAACCCAAACCGAAACGACCTACGAACGCACAAACGACCTTGTTAAGGACAACTTCGACCAATCAGAATGCTCAAAAAAACGGCGCATAATTGTAAAAAAATCGTTTATATAAAAGTAAAGCAATGTTAAAAAATAGTTACAAAGGATAAAGTTCTTGTATATGTTGCAAAAAAAGCTCCCAGTTTCTCATAGGAGTCTTTATACTCATGTTAAACCAACTTCTGTACATAAACTCATCCAGATAACTGTATATCATTGGATTTCTTGATCCGTTCACGAATCTAATCCTTTTTTCAGGTGACTCCAGAAACTTTCGATGCAATTAGTATGAGTTCCATCCAAAGGATTGCGAAAACCGTCTGTGTGATTGACTACATGATGAATATACCCGAGATTCGACAATTGACCATAACTACTCCATTCGTCTGTGTGAATAGTGGTCCCGGGCAGCACTAAGCGCTGGATAATAGGCAATAATACACCAGCACTGCGATTAGGAATCGCAGTAGAGGTGTAGAGCATCCATAATTACTTCTAGAAACAACAGAGTCACCTGATTGGTTTCTCAAGGTCGTTTGTGCGTTCGTAGGTCGTTTCGGTTTGGGTTCCTATTGTTTAGAGTTGCCAAAATAAATATTCTGATTGATTGGCGAGTAGCCCATAGCCCAGGTAAGAAAAAGATGTCAAAGTTAAAAAACTTAAAGCACCATTAGGCGCCAACGGATAAATGACCTTGAACGCACCAACCGCTTGATAAAGGTGATTTTTGCGTTTAAAACACATATATTCATTTTCAATAGTTGATTTGTAAGGATTAGATTTGTTTTTGTTTTTTTTTGAGCTAGATAACGGATTGATATCAGTTAGAGAACCATTGAAAACCAGTACTGAACAGCTATTTCCTCAGTCCTAGTTTGGTACTCATCGACAGTACGCACTCACCCCAGGAGTTCTAACCCAGGACCTTCCAGCTACAAGGCAAGCTCGTAGACCATTCAGCCACTGGGACCTGATTCAATGGTCAGCCCATGAATTCTAACTTCTAACATTTCATGATTTTTAGCGCAACCATCGAACAATATCACTGGTGGGAACTCCATCCTCACTCCCGATTGCATGGACCTCATTGGTCACGAAATTTATTTTTCATTTTTTTTATTACAGCTTGATGCCACACCGTATTTTTGTTACAAGTATAGAATTTTCACCATGTGATATCGGTAGCCCAAATTTTGCAGACCAACCACTGATATCAGGTGTGAGTCGGTGGGGGATCGAACCCCGGACCATGTGCATGGTCGGTGAGAGTCCTAACCACTGTGCCACCGATGCGCTACAAATCATGAATTGGTAGAAGTTAGAATTCATGGGTTGGCCATTGAATCAGGTCCCAGTGGTTGAATGGTATACAAGCTAGCTTACCTTGTAACCGGAAGGTCCTGGGTTCGAACTCCTGTAGTGAGTGAGTACTGCCGATGAGTCCCGAACCAGGACTGAGGAAACAGCTGTCCAGTACTTCTTGTTTTTCAATGGTTCTCTAACTGATATTAATTCGTGGTGTAACACGAAAAACATATATTTATGAAAATAATAAATCAAAAGGCATGAGACTGTTACACAGGATACCTTTCTCTGACCTGTGATACAAATTAACCACATTTTATGCAGCCAAATTAAGAGAAAGATGGTGAAAATCTACAGTCATCTGACCCCATAATGAGCCATATAATGAATTACAAGGTGATTTATTTTTCCTTTTCATCTTACAGCCACTTGGTTCGAAACCCACGACCCCTAAATCTTAACTTTCTATAACTTGAATTATGATTTTGTCAAGTGAAGGTACTTGACAGAGGTGTTCATTCTTATGATAACTGGAAAGTTTGATTGGATGGAGGATTTCATCATGAGCTGACATCAGTTACAGAACCATTGGAAAACCACCTGGGAGTAGTAGACAGTTGTTTCGTCCTATTTTGGGGCTCTTCATCGGTATGCATCCACCGGGGTTCAAACCCAAGACTAGTAGGGTGCAGCAGGTTGAAGATGAGGCAGTAACTCATCGAAGAAAACATTGTGAAATGGTCACGATATGTCGTGAATTGGCAGAAGTTAGAATTCATGGGCCGTTGGATAGGGTCCCAGTGGCTCAAGGGTCTACGAGCTCGCTAGCCCTGTAACCAGAAGGCCCTGCTGAAGGGTTCCAATCTAGGACAAAACAGCTGTCCAGTACTTCCAGGTTTTCCAGTGGTTCTCTAACTGATATCAGCTCATGATGAAATCCTCCATGCAATCAAACAAAATCCCTACAAAATCAATACTTGAAAACTGGAAAGTTATCAAATAAGTTTGTTGGTTTATTTTTCTTCCTAGGTGTGAAATTTTAATTAACAGTTGATCTAAATCTGAATGAAGAAGCAGAAAAATTTAGAATTCATGGGCTAGGGGATGCCATCCCAGTGGCTGAGCTGATCTTGTAACCTTACAGGAAGGGTATTGAATGCTTAGCGGTGGAGTCACGAGTGCGTACTGCTGAAGAGTCCAAAACAAAGGCGATACAACTGTGCAGTACTTCCTGGTTTTCAAACTAAAGTAAGTACATCATCAATCTTGAAAGAATGAGGTGACTGAAATTCCAAACAACTTCTGAACAGCTGGACAAACTTTGGTAGAAATCACATTACTAAAACAAAAAAGGGTTTAATTGACTGACTGACAGTCATCATTTTACACCAATCAGAAAGCAGATAAGATTTAAAACTCCTAATTTAAGCGGTTCAACACACACCATTGCAACGCTTTTTATCTTAATCAATAACTAGGAAGCAAGACTAGAGTTCATCAGTTTGAACAAGGGAACAAAATCGAGCATTTAGAATCTTATGAAAAAAAAGAAGTTCATCAGCGAAGAGTCACACTCCCCTTTTCGACGACATCATTCTCAAACTGTGCAATCACATGATATATAGTTATTTTCTTAGCAACAAAATGAATTTTTCAAAGATTTGTCGCTAAGACTGTAAGATTTTACAAATCAAATTACGTTAATTAGTTCGATTCCATGTTAGTTTGTTTATTAGATGTGTCAGACAGTCAGTGAAACAGTATTATTTACTGGATAAAGTTTCGAACAAAATTTATTGTTCATAATCATTTAATCAGTTGTAATTACACAACTTCGAAACATGAGTTTTATAGTTTTCTTTGTTCTCTCCTATTTGTCGTCGTTGAGGTAGTAGAATTTTCCAGATATCTGGGTGGACAGGTGTTGACTCATTCCTCTTACACATATTCATTCTCAGTTGATTCGATAAACAAAGCTTCTGTTATCAATCTCTCCCTCCACCATGTTAGTTGTATTAGATTTTGAAACTGTCATCTTATCCCATCCAGCCTGTTGTATGGTTGTGTGTAATTGCATGTGGTGAGTGCTACAGCTGAACTATTCTCTAGATTTCTTATCTTATTCGGGTCAACCAATCCAGATTTTGCTGCTAGGTTTTTATGCTCGGCTAGTCTGACTGACTGACCCTGTTCTACTACTTTGACCTATGTATTTGACCTGACAATCATTCTGGCAGGGTATTACATAAACTAAATTGTTTTGTTTTAAAGGCTCCACAGGATCCTTTAACCGACAATGCTTGTTTCTAACTGAGTTTGTGGGTGGTTTGAATGCCAGCCACTTTTATTCCTGTCTAGTTAAGGCGCATGTTACAGCATTTCTCTAAACACATAATACAAAAACCACATTAAACCAACTACCTGAGGAAATTTAAATCGCAACTAACCGCCTCCATTCCACCCAGCCATCAAGTATACTGACACGAAAGTGTAAAAGTGAAAGTGGACGGGGTGGTGGCTATGGGCTGCCCATTGGGTCCCATTTTGGCTGATTTCTTTCTAAGTAAACTAGAAAATGGACCTCTGAACACCCTTACCAGCAAGTTCTCATTTTATTACCGGCATATGGATGATACCTTCATTCTCAGTGATAATGGTTCTGATGGGAGTAAAATAATTACTGAATTCAATGAAGTACATTCGCCTATGAAATTCACGTACGAAGAGGAATCCTAAAACAGAATTGCCTTCCTGGATGACCGCCTTACAAGAAAACCAGATGGTAGCATAAAAAGAAATTTGCATAGAAAAAGTACTTGGATGGGGCAATATACACATTTTCACAGCTTCGTTCCTCTCAGGTACAAAAGAAATTTAGTGAAAACCCTCAGCTACAGAATTAGAGCTATATGCTCAGAAGAAGTAATTGAAGATGAATTAAGCATTGTATATGATACTTCGATAAAATAGCTATCCAGACAAATTCATCAGGAAACATATGACTAAGAAAGTTGAAAAGGACTACTCACTGTCTGTAAACAAGAAGCCACTTTATATACGACTGCAATTCAAGGGTGATATACGAAGTAAATTAAGAAAATCAGTTCAAAGAACTTTTAATGCTGGCAAACTACAAGTCTTATTCTCTACACGACCGATGGTGGTGATTCCTCGATTGAAAAATGAAGTACCTAGACTAGACTAGCCACTTCAAATTGTATCAACCAATTCAGCTGCGCTTGTGAAGCGAGTTATATCGGCTGTTGCTCTAGGAACTTGATTTTTCGTGCTCTCTCTCGGGAACATCTCCCAGTATGGCTAAGTAAAGGTGTAGTGAAAACAATTAACAGTTCAATATTGGACCATCTGGTGCAAACCGGCCACAAAATCAGCCAACAGTGAAGAATCCTTCTATATCATCTACCGGGTGCCAAATAAATTGCCAAAAACATCGAGGCACCGCATGCTTTGAACAGCAGAGGCTATTGCGATTCACCTCGAACAACCAGTGCTCTGTGTGCAGAAGAAGCAAGTCCAGCTACTCCCTACTACTGCCCTGGCTGGCATTCAGTGGGGACTATAGATTCATGAATTTGTCATATTATCTTTCCTAATTTTTTCTGAAATTCAGCTTATTTTATGTTGATGCTGCTGAACTGTAATCTACTGATATTATTGTTATTGAATGGATGTTATTTAAGCAACATTAATGTTGTTAATAATAACACTAATTCATTCATTCATTCACTTATAATGTATATATAACTGTAGAGCCTGATGAAGTGGTTATCGAAAAGAGTACTCTTTGTTCAGTATCCATTCTCTTGAAAAAGATTTTAATGGGCATTTTTAATCAGTTAAAATGTTTTTTAAATAATTTAAATCCCCACTCTGTAAGTGTTAGTTAGTTAGCAGGCATTCGAATTCATTTCAGTTTCAATCACAAGCTGACATCAGTTAGAGAACCACTGATAACAACAGAATACTAGGCGGCCATTTCATCCTAGGCTAGGACTCTGTAGGAGTAAGGATCCATCATCCTGTTAGGATTCCAACTCAAAGCCATCATGTTACGAAGCCAGATAGTTGACTGAAGTAGTGACAACCAGTGGTATACGACAGGGATGCCCACTGTGCCCATTCCTGTTTAATTTCATCATAGATGTACTAATGGGCTTAACTCTAACTGACCTCAGCGAATCAAGGATTGACTTGTTATCACCAGGGAATAATCTCGTTGACTTAGAATATGTAAACGATATAGTCCTTCTAGGTGAACACGTTAACAAAGTGCAGTCTTCTGAACACCTTATGCAGAGTTGCAGTCTTCGAATGTTTGGCATGCAATGCGCTTCCGTCAAATGTCAGTTGATGATACAGTACTGGACTACATCGACCCTCTCCCAGCTTAAAGATTGACAAGATAGAAGTGATAGAGCACGTTGACCACTTCACTTATTTGGGGAGCTGCATTAGCCAACGCCAGCTGGTTGATCGCTGACAAAATCTCAGCACGGATATAGAAGGTTCATTTGGCATTCCTCAGCCAACTTACGCCATCTTTGGCGTCAACGTGATATCCGCCTGGCTATCGATCAAAGCACATTTTTACTGCTCAGTAGTCCACTCCATCTTCCTTTATAGTTGTCGGTGAGACGTGACCATTGAAAGTGGAAGACATGAAAAGGCTAACTAGTTGTCTTTGATCATAGGTGTCTGTGTTCGAACTCCCATGTTAGGGGGTGGTATTGTGGTAAGAGCTGGTTGCTAGCCAAAGTTGGTAGACAGTAATTGACGTCAATATTTATGTCCCCAATATTGGTGGTGAGAAAATGAGAACAAAGGCATTGCGTAGGCGGATACAGTTAGCATATGGATGATCTGACGCAGCCACAAAGAGATGCAAGGTTAACTTTCTGTGAGAAACAACCACTAATCAAAAGACTGTATTTTCTACTAACAATAATCTACAATAATGTACATTAAAATCTATAAATATGTGTTGATTTTCCTTAATAAACGATCTGCTGCCTGGCCCTTGTCTTCTGTTGTTACAGTATAATAAGGTGAGCAATATTAAGGTTAGGCGCGGAGTGCTAGGTGAGGAGAGGAAATCAATCGACGAGTTTGTGAAGTTACACCGACTGACAAATGGTTAAGACATGTGTTACATACACATGCCTAGCCATCGCCTCCCTGGATGGCCAATGTTAGCTGACTGACATAGGTTGTACCAGGTTGGAAAAGATCTAGCACCTGGTAGTCAAACCAAAACATGGCCTCATCAGTCAATGAAATCCACAACAGTTAGTTTAAACCAGCCAGCCATGTAGGGAGGTGTAGACTTCCTTACTTGTTGGTGTTATGATGCTTGATCTTTTGTCACGAGGTCACTGTTTAGCTACTGACCAGTGCCCACCTAACTGGTAAAGCAGAACACGCGAGAATCAACGGGAAAACCAGGTTCATTTATTATGACAAAAGTGACTGTATTTATACAGAAAATAAGGTAGACTGGAAATCAACCAATCCGGTTGAGAGTTGGAATTGTGCAAGCGTCCAATCAGTTGCAGGAACAATTGCATGTCAACGACTTGTTAATAACGCGATAATAACTTGACTGAGACATGATAATGACCTGATAATTGCATGTGTTTTGCCTCTTCCTAACAGTTGAGGTCCTCGGGATGGTAAGAAGTGTTGGCAGCTCGACACAATCGGTGACATGGCTCGAAATCGTTGTCTATTGCTAGTGTAGATGCATTCACTCTTTGTGATTTATAGTATCCAATAAAATTCCATTGTTCTCCAATATCACTGTTCTTTTTGCTTCATATTTCTCTCTTTACTCTCTTGCTTTGTTTGCTATGTGGAGAGTGGAAACTGGAACTTCTGAACATCTGTGCAAAGTTCTACGTTTGCAATTAAAAGTGTTCTCTGAGCTGGTTGGTTTAGTTGCGAAGCTTTCGTCGTCCTTCCGGACAACATCTTCAGCGCCATATTTAGCACAAAGTGAAATGATTTAAATTTCTTCATGCGTGATGTAATTGCGACTCCTGGTTACTATCTTCACATACGTATTGACCACTTTCTATTGACTAGGATTTTAAACTTTTTGGTCACCTGATTTACTTTTTATTAATTGGTATATTTCATCTATATTAACGTGTTTGTTAATCGCATTTTCGCTTGAGTACCAGGCTTCTAGGAATTCTCTGGCACTTTTCGTGTTTCCTCTATTTAAGATTTTGACATGATCCCAATCAAATTGATAACCACAATTGTCTGTATGCATTGATACTAAAGAATACATATCATGTCTTTTTACGGCTGATTTATGTTCTTGGATTCTGATTCGGAGGGGACGCCCACTTTGGCCGATGTCATGTTTGTTACAGTTCATATAATTTATTTTGTAGATGGTATTAATTTTATCCCCTTTTTCTGTTGGATCTTTTGGTTCTACGTTGAAACCAGTCAGTCAGGTCAGATGGAAACATGAATTCTAAATTTCGCGAGGTGTTCAGTACTCCCTGTCAAATTAGTAACCTTACTTACTTGAAATCATCAATCAGATCCCTGTAAAATGAGACTTGAAAATTAATCTAATGCTCACTAGTGATTGACTACGGGAGAGAACTGATGGAGTTCTAGCACGATGTTGTCTGTTAATTTTATTTCTTTAACACAATCTAGATTACATTTCACTTAGTTGAGGCGGCATGATGATTGGCAACGTGGACTACTAAATTAGTCATTCATTACTAATGCCTGTGTGATGATGTCTCATATCTAGGTGATAGTGGGAAACTGAGCACTCATGGTAAGCCAACCCTATTCGTCGGATTTCTTGAAATATATGCCCAATAAAGCATCTCACTCTATGCAAAGCAGAGAACATTTGAAAATCATTAGGAATGCGACCTTCTAAATACGAGGAACGACCTAGACACACTGGGGAGGCATTTATCACACATCCATACTACTTCGCATAGCCTTTGCTAGCCAGGAAATAAAATAACTGTGTGACTAATCTTCAGCTGGTTTCACAACAGATAAGCGCCCTGACATTTTTATTATTATGATTTGGTACTAAATTTAGTTTACCTTCATGTTATTTTCTCTAGTGTATTGAAATAACTTATTGTAATTCTGATTTGACTAAAATTCATTCACTATTCCATTTCCCTCCATTTTTTCACGTTCATAGGGGAAAATAGGGCTTTAAGATTCAAATAAGAATAAAACTTGTGCACTGTGGTAGTAGAGTATAATTCCACTGTGGGTAAAATTTATTTTGATAAAGTCTCACAGTGTTTTTGTACAGAAAGTGATATTTACTGATGAACAAGTTTCGAGCACAATTTATCATTGCCACTCATAATCATATCGAGGCACTACTCACACAACTTTCTAACTTCGTTTCTACAATTCCATCATTATTTTCCATCGCTTGACTTGATGATTGGTAGTGGTATTCCCCATATTTCCGGTATGAGTGATGAGTCATTCCTATTGCATGTGTTGGCTGTAGATTATTCGATGAACAAGGATTCAGTAATCAACCTCTCTCCACCTACCTAGATTACTTCTTAGAATTTTGACTCTGTCACACCCACCTTATTGTGTGGTTGTGTGTTAATGCATGCAGTGAGATTGCTGAGCTCTTTTCTGAATTACTTATCTTTGCAGGTGGGGTCAATCATTCTAACCTCAGCTAAATTCTAATGTTTTGATAATCTCACTACTCCTGATCTACTAGTTTGACCTATGTAGTTGACTTAACTCAAAGTCATCGCAAGGTATTTTGTAAATTATATTATTTTGTTTAATTGGGTCCACCGGGTCCTTTAGCCTACAGAGCTTGTCCTGCTTGAGTGAGTTTGTAGGTTTAAATGCCACCACATTAATTCCTGCTTTATTGAAAATCCTACGTGAAGAGAGTCTCAGATGTCCCTTCCTTATACGGATGCCTTATATTCTCTCTTATTTATGCTTTCATTATTAGTTTCCTCATTATTTTTTATTTTGCTTTCGACCTTTTCTGATATTCCTAATGAATTTTGTAGGATAGTTATTTAACACCAATGCGTCTTCTTCGATCTGTTTCATTTCATCATTTAGGTCTTTTCATGTGTAAACGTATTGTATATAGCTAAATTTGGTATACCATATTTTCAACCTGTCATTTGCACATCATTTACCACATCCTTGATGAATTGGTCGAATATCGTCACATTCGATAGCTTCCTGGATTCTGCATCATATGGCAACATTCCTCTCATGGTTCTCTTCTTTGATTACTCTTTCCAGTGTACCAAATATATTGTTACTTTTCTGAATTCGTTTCTGATATACTACTTATATCGGATTATAAGTAGCACTCACCACACATGTACTTAGTGTTACTGCTCGGTTTGTTAGACACTTAACTAACCCTGCCTTCACAAGCAGATAACAGATGAGATGAATTAAAGTCTAAATATCTATTAGGAGAATGCGTTGGCTTTTTATAAACGCCACTAGTGTGCAGTGCAGTTTATTTTCTTCTGTTCGTTTTATTTTACAATCTAACACCATAACTGATTCTCCTTGTTCGTTTTTCGATTCGAATGTGAATTTTATTCCCTTTACTAGTGAGTTTACATGTGTCTAGAAGCTAGAGAGAGATATGTTCTGTTTTTAATGCTGTGAAAGTGTCATCCACATATCTCCACTATACTTTTGGAGTTGGATTAAATGTATTGAAAGCAATATTTCCCCAGCTGTCCTTAAAGATATCTGCGACGATTGCGGATAATGGTGATCCATCCCATTGCTACACCTTCTATATATCTATCGTTGTTCATCGAATCTACACCCATCACGTGTAATAGGAATCACTTATCACCAATACCAGAGATATGGAAAATACTACTACCAATCAAGTCAAGAGATGAAAAATAATGATGGAATTATATAAACGAAGTTAGAAAGTTGTGTAAGTGATTGCCTTGATATGACCATGAGTAGCGATGGTAAATTGTGCTCGAAACGTTGTCATCAGTAAATATTACTGTATAACACTGTGAAAATTTAACAAAATAAACTTCAGGCTTGATCTTCGAAGTGTCGATAGCAATGGTGTTTATACATTTTTCTTAACACAATGGGGTTGATGAACTCACACGTCCAGTCTTCCCCCTTCACGGAGCTTAGTGCCACCAGCTGAGACAAGTTTAAAAGTATGTCGACCGAAAATTGAACCCTGGACCACTTGCAGAGTGGTTGATGACTATTCCACCGCTGAACCACATTTTATTTATAATCAATTATTAAATCGAAACGTATACAGAGATTTCGCACACTTTTTGCAGTTTTACAATACTTCTACTTAAATATTTTGATTTCTCTGCATTGAATAACCTCATGTGTGCATTGAGAAACTATTAACTTTGATTCCTTGTCCCCTCAGTGAACAGAAGTTCAACGAAATCTCAATAAATTTTGCGGTAATATCAGGATAATTGTTCTGATTTGACTGTTCACTGGTAAACAAGGTAACAGATTCATTACAATAAAGGTTTTCTTGTATTTCCCAATAAATGAAAAACAAAACAATATTGTCGGTTTTACTGACGTTTCGCTATTCATTAATACTATTACCCGACCGAAAGCTGCTACCTTGACGTGGTGGTCGGGCTTGCATATCGCAATGACCCAACGAGCTACACTGGCTGGAACTTAAGTTCCTGTAGGTCCTACCATGCCAGAAAGGTTGTTTGGATAGCGGTTAGACAAAAAGCAGCTACCCAATCCAATGCCATGACTCAAACAAAATCACAAAATATCATTCCGGATCGGTCGGGTCCCGGATTAACAACGACCGCGCTTCCTGCTGCCGTGTCACAGGGCAGAAGTGATAAATACGCTACTGAGACACACCAAATAAAAAAGAACAAACAAAAACAGGCCGTGTGTGACCGGCCTCAAGCAGTTGTCTCCTGGGCTCTGCGGTCACGCAACCAACTTCCACGGTGTGGGCAGCCGGGAAGTAACAATCGCCCCCACAATCCAAAGTGCACGCGAAACCTCTCTAATCCTCACTCATCTTTGTATCCATCTTCATCTCTATTATCTTGCCTTCCTTCTACTTTCTATTCATTAATACTGCTGCTAATAGCTTTATCAAAGCAGTATTATTCAACCAGAATTTACAAAATACACTCAGCTTATATGTGTAACAATTTAATCATCTTTCATCAGTATGGGGTAATTTAACGTTGTTGTCAAATTGGCCAATTGGTAAAGATAACAAAACCAGGCAGGTGTAGATGACTGTTGGATTTGATAAGTGTGTAAAATTATGAAAGCAGCATGTGTTTACACACAATACTCTCAAAATACTTGTTTTCGATACTACAACCACTGAAAAAGGACGCTCAAAATATTGTACAAGATTCATATGATTTGAAATCCCAAATAGAACACCGAGAAATTGATAAAGAAGACATTATGGTAAGCTATGATATTAACTCATTATATACTAGTATTCTCATTACGGAAAGTCTTGATATCATTTCCAGTCTACTAGAATCAGATACAACGCTATCATAAAGATGTCCATTGGACACCAGTGAAATAATTAAGAGCATGAAATTCTTTCTAGAAAGTAATTATTTTACATTTGTTTGCAGGGAATTTATATAGACAGACAAATAGTGTTGCTATGGGTGCACCAGTTTCCCCAGTAGTCGCTGACCTTTTCATAAATAGATTCGAAAATAACATCTTTTCAAGCAGACTCACTCCTAAAATATGCTTAAGATATGTAAATGATACTTTTGTAGTGCCAAAACGAGATGTACACAGTTCATTCTTGGAGAAACTAAACAGTCTATCTCCCAGAATCCAGTTTACTTCGGAAGCAGAATCAGGCGTCAGTGAACTACCATTTCTAAACTGCCTGGCTAGTTAAGAGGAGGGAAAACGGACATTTTAGTATATCCATATTCAGGAAGAAAACCCACTCAAATAAATATTTAGACTTCAAGTCATCACACCCTATCAGCGCAAAGATTTCGGTTGTTTCAAGTCTTCTTAGACGAGCACACTCTCTGATAACGGATGAGAAAGAAAAAGAAATATCAAACATTACTGAAACTCTCAAGCAAATCAACTACCCAACAAACTTCATCAACACTGACATTAAGTATGGTCGGAAATGTATTCCGAAAACATGGACCTCAACAGTTGTCATTCCATACAGATCAGAAACATCAGACGATATCAGAAGAGTACTCAATAAGCTCGACATCAGAGTTTTCTTCAAAACATCAGACACACTACGAAACAACCTTGTCCATATAAAAGACCAAATCCTTAAAGATTCTCTATCTAATTGTGTCTATAAAATAAAATGCTTAGAATGTGATGCGATATACATCGGAAAAACATTGCCAGAGAGAAATTAAAATCAGAAGAAATGAACACCGTACAGTCGCCTCTGTTTGACCACCGATAAATCCGGTTGAACTAGAAAAGCTTGAAAAGTCATCAGCCAACCATAGCTTGTCTACACGCTATAGAATCAGGTCGCAAAATTGATTTTGGCAGTATTGAAATCGCCATCCAGAAAAATTTCAGAAATCACAAAGAACGTCTAATATCATCAGAAGCACTTCATATCAAGTGGAATCCAAATTGTCTAAACAGGAATGATGGACTAAAACAGAATTTGACCTGGTTACAACACCTCTCTCCCTCATAAAAATGATAAAATCAACGCGAATGTGATAAGCAATTTCACTATGTAAACACACGCTGCTTTTACAATTTTACACACTTATCGAATCCAACAGTCATCTACACCTACCTGGTTTTCTTATCTTTACCAATTGGCCAACTTGACAAAGTATACAGAATTACTCCATGCTAAGGAACGATGATGAACGAAGTTGTTATATGTAAGCTGAGTGAGTGTATTTTGTAAATTCTGCTTTAATAATACTACTTTGATAAAGGTATTAGCAGCAGCATTACATAGCGAAACGTCAGTAAAAACAACGATATCGTTTTGCTTTTCATTCATTGGGAAATACAAAAAACCTCTATTATAATGAATATCATATACCACCCAATTCCCAAATTTTTTCAAACTGTTAAAAAAGTGAACTTGGTTTGGACATATACAGGTTAACAGATTAGTAACTACGATAACAAACATAGATGAGTTTACAGGTTAACTTAGCATTTCTTGTCGAGTGAATATGTTGAACCAAAACGCTCGGTCTCCGTTGTCATGTCAGCTCCTAATACAGACGCTTCGACGATGTTTTCAAAGAAATGGTACCTATTGAACAAGATGCGGCTATAGTGACCTGGGTGGATAATGCTTTGGCGTCTGGAACGATGGATGTACTGTTCGAGTCTCAGTGGGAGCACTAACACTCACTGAGAAATCAGAAACATCCAGCTGACGAGTCCCAAATTACATGAAATGCTCATCTTGGATTCCACTACCAATCACCTCTAACCAAAATAACTTTATGGATGAATCGCAATGTCTCTTCACTACATTGAATGAAACTGTTCCGCCAAATTACTAGAAACGCTACCACATTAATTCTTCTTATTGAATTCACTTAAATACAAATTATGAGTGAAATAATTTTAACACATTGCGGAAATTCTGGAACCAGTGAGATTAAATCTACGTAAACATAGTCTTTCCGACTCTTTTGACTTTGTCAGTTGTGTTGATGAAATTAATGTGTCTGGTAAGCATATGATTTCGCCAGATGTTTGTTCATTGTTCACAAATGTACCACTAGTAGACACTGTCTGCTATCTATGCGAGTATATTGATTCAAATAGCATGAACATCGGCTTACCAACTGAATATGTGAAACAACTATTATTGAGATGCACACTGAATGTGCAATTTAGATTTAATGATGTCATCTACAATCAAAGGGATGGAGTCGCAATGGGGTCTCCTTTAGGACCACTCTTAGCGGACGTCTTCATGGCTAGCTTAGAGAATGGCCCACTAAAGGAAACCATCGGTAGTTTGTTTATGTATAAAAGATATATAGATGACACCTTCATTGTATGTGACGAAAACTCTTCACCTGCCGAACTTCTTGCAATATTTAATGGTTCTCACCCATCTTTGCTTTTCATGGTCGAATTCCTCATTTCACTTCCTTGATGTTAAGCTAGATAGAAGAGAGAATGGCACGCTGTTAGGGTCGATTTACCGAAAACCAACATTTACTGGGCAGTACACTAACTTCAACAGTTGGGTACCATTAGGGAGAAAGAGAAATCTTATTCATTCGTTATGCTCCAGAATTCGTAAAATCTGCTCTGCATAGAGACAATCGATAGTGAACTAGATAACCTTCGAAATTTTGTGTTCAAAAACTTTTTGTCAAACTCCTTTCTTTACCTTGGTCATAGTAATGTTCTTTCTAGTTTTTACTTTATTTTATTTTACCACTTGAATTCTTTCCACTTCACTTCACATCTTCATTCTTATCGTAATCATACTCCTAATTTTTTTTAAAAATTTTTAGACAACACTTGACATTTTTAAAACATTTTTGATTTCAATTCACTTATAAAACAATCTTTAATAATTTTGTAATTTATCCACTTCAACTCTACCCCTTATTACATTTTAATTATCGTTATTCTTATCACATATATGTATATTGACTGAGCAATTATTTAGTGCCACTTAATGACCTTTTCTGTAATATAAATACGACTGTACAGCTTGAAAATGAAGTCGTTGAAAAGAAATTTCTTCGCTGAACAAAAAAAACTGTGTTTTTACATTGTGAATTTCAAGTTAGACAGATAGAGTGAACTGACATCACTCGGAGGACAACTCAAAACCAGTCAGCCAGCTAGCTATTTCGTCCTACTTTCACTTCGCTATCCAAAAAATCGAACCAAGATCCTGCAGGTCTTGCTTGACACATGCCTGCTGACCATTCACCGACTACAACAATAAAGTCTGTTATCCGACACATGATTTCTAACTTCGACGTGGGATATGGTGGTGTACCTAACAAGCCAATATCAACTGCAAGTAATTATGTTCACATTCCATTAGTCACAAATTCTCGCTAGAGAACTTCATCGAATACCCAATCACCAGGCGAATTTGCACGGATGTGTGGTGCTGATGAGTCTTTATCAAGACGAAACAACTGTACAGTACTCCCTGGTGTCCAATGGTTGCCCAAGTAATGTCATTTCGTGATATGACTAGGAATCAATCAAATTCCTGCAAACTAACAACTGAAAGCTAGAAAATTTTGAAGTGTCAATGTACAATCTTTTGTTGGTTTTCTATAGTTTGGTTTGTAAAGGTTAGTTATGTTTTCACGAGTTGATCACGGATTGATATCAGTTAGAGAACCATTGAAAACTAGCCAGGCAGTAGTGGACAGCTGTTTCATCCTAGTTTGGGAATCACCGGCAGTACGCACCCACTGGAATTCGAACCCAGGACCTTCTGGCTACAAGGCAAGCTCGCATACTATTCAGCCACTGGGACCCAATGGCGCAACCCCAACCAATGTCGTTGGTGGGACATCCATCCTCACACGTGACAACTGGTTGGACCTCACTGGTCACGACTTCTCACTAGAACTCCAGGAAACTCCATCCTGTAGCAAGTCACTAGCGAGCATCAGAATAATTTTCTATAGTTTGGTTTGTAAGGGTTAGTTATGTTTTTACGAGTTGATCACGGATTGATATCAGTTAGAGAACCATTGAAAACTAGCCAAGGAGTACTGGACAGCTGTTTCACCCTAGTTTGGGAATCATCGGCAGTACGCACCCACTGGGATTGTTTTTTCAGTGGCCGATATAAAGTAATTTATGCCTTAAAATATAAGGTTTTCACCAGATATATATATATATATATCGATACATCATTTCAAAATACTCATTATTTCATCTATATATATAAACCTACAATCTATTGAATGAAGTTAGACAGTGAAACTATACTTGGTAGGTTACTCAGCAACCACTTTCACAAGAGAAAGTACAGTGAGCCATAGTTATTGTACTTTTGACCTTATATGAAACACAGTTGTCCAGACCTCAATAAATTAGAGCAGAGTTCAAGCCTATAATCCATACGCAGAAAGCTAATTATCTAGGAATCTCTCAATTTAATCCTACTTCAAATATTATTGTTGGCTGTTAAGTAACGCATGCTAACAAGTTAACTCCGTAATCAATGGAGACACATAACTTCATTCGTCAATGACACCAAACATGCGTAATGCTACCTAGACACTTGTGTTCAAAATCCTGCAGCCGCAAATTAGAGAAGAGAAGAATGCTACAGAGAAGATTCACCTGATATCTTGAATGGAGTAGAGATAGTGCGTGTCGGTAACTGTAATATAGGACTATTTGTATTCGTGCTGAAACTCAATTCTAGTTTATACAACCTTTTTAATTAAGTGAAATAGTTAAGGAGGCATGTTCAATAACTTCCCTACCTATCATTAAATTGCTCAAACTAATTGCCTAGCACTACCCTACACTTTGCCGAGAAGAAACGCATGTAAAGCTTACTACTATATAGGCGCCTGCGTTCTATCTCCCGTGTGAAGTGGTATAATAAGGTGAGCAATATTGAAGTTAGGCCTCGGTCAAGTGTTAGGTAAGGAGGGGAAATTAAATCGACGAGGCTGTGAAATCACATCGACTGAGATGGTTAAGACATGTGTTACGTATGCCTAGTAATCGCCTTCCCCGACAATGGGCAATGTTAGCTGACATAGGGTCAGGCTGGAAAAGAGCTAGCGGTTGTCAAATCAAAAACATGGCTTCATCAGTCAATGAAATCCACAACAGTTAGTTTAAGCCACGTAGGAAGGTGTAGACTGGCCTCCTGGTCTGGGTCTTCGGGACGGTAAAAACCAATGGTTGGAAACAATTGGTGATATGGCTCAAAGTGATCGTTCTCAATGTCTGTTGCAGATGCATCCACTCCTTGTGACTTATGATTTCTAATGAAACTATATCGTTCTTCGTTATTACTATTCCTTTGTCTCACACCTCTGTTTACTGTCTATATTATGCATTTCTTCTACTTTCTTTCTTCTGTTGATTTGTGTGCCACAAGGAGGGAGTGTGGCGACTTGAACTGCTGCACATCGGTGCAAAGTTCTATGTCGCAAACAGACGGAGAGACAAAGCTTACTAAGATGAATCAACTAACGAATCAGGACACTTTGAGCAGAAATGTATCAGCAGTTCAAGATGCTATAATTCAAAAAATACACAGAAAACGCAATGTATTCCCAATGCACAAGCATGAATATGAAAAACAAATAATTTAATAAGGGCTAGGAATGTGCAAATGAATACATAGATGTCCTTGATGAACGATTTTCTTCACATCTCACAGTAGTCACAAAGTAAGACACGACAAAATGCCGCAGAGGGTACACATCTTGACGGTCCCAAATGTATAACTCCAGTTGGCAAACATCAAATTAGTTGATGCACTCCACTGCATGAGTTCGAGTAGTTAGTGTCTTAGCATAATGAAGTTACATGGTACTGTCTTAACGGTCAGATGTTGTCACACCAATTCCACACTAGAATCGAATGCTGCCTACTACTTTCGCCGTCGCTAATGAGTGGCAAGACTATTTTGTGTGAATACTCTGAATCACTCAGGTGCTTGGTTTCAAATCAAGAAAACCTCACCAACTTCGAAATGATATTTACTAGGAAATCAATCGATATTTAATTCAAACCGCAGTAGTACGCAATCACGGTTGTGCAGTTCGTGGGAAATCCTAGCACTGGTAATGCCTGGTTGTCAAAAGAACGCCAAAACCACGCAGTTCTGTTTAAAATTTTGGAGAATTGTCATCTGAAGTAAAAACAAGTGGCGGTGACCACCAAGGATACTCTGTAACTATTTTTATTAGATTTCTTCGCAGATGTACTAACAAATGTGACCATAATAGACTTTAGCGACTTAGTGATTGACTTGTCACCAGGGTACAGTTCCCTGAATTCGGACTATGAAGACGACATGGTTATTTCAAGTGAAAACGCTAACAGAATGTAGTCTTCTGAACACCCTGAGCAGAAGTCTTTGTGTGCTTGGAATACCAAGCCTCTCCTATCTAAAGTAAGACGAAGCTAAAGGACTGGTCTGCACGAACTCATAATCTCAGGATAAAGTGTACTGATTGATCACTTTACTTATTTGGGAAGCTGCATCAGAATTAATGAACTAGGTGCTAAGGAAATCTTATCCTGGATGCTTATAGGTTCGTGTGGTATTTTACTAACTTGATTAGCTATTTCTCAGTTACTCAATATCGGACTATAAGCCACAATTATATTGAGTTGATGCTTATGGCACTACTCAGACTGAAGTAAATGGAGTGAGACACGAACCCGGGAGTCGAGTGCCTATGCCAATGCGCCACATCTCCACACTTACCAACTTACGTCATCTCTGCTGTACACGTAATATCCGTCAAACGACGTATGTACAGTGAAGTGCAGCAGTTAGCTCCGTCATTCATGACAATCGCCAGACGTGACGTAAAGACATGGAGAAACTAGCTTTCTCTGACCATAAGTATTTCAGTCCGATTCCCAGTGACAATGAGACTAGACGTAAAGTATTGGGTAAGGTTGGAAAGTCCATCAGAGAGAATGTGAAACTACGTCAGTTTAGAAGGCTAGGACATGTGCCACACATGCAAAGTCACCTGCATCCTTCTTGAGCCGTGTTAACCAAGGTTGGGAAGGAGCTAGTGGTGATCGTATCAAAACATTAAGAATTTGACTGTGGGTCCGAGTCATGCAGGAAAGTGCACACTGTCTGGTTGGAGACCTCGAGATGGTAAGAACCAACAGCTGGGAATTTTTGGTGAAATGACTCAGAAAAGTCCTAATTAATGCAGTTGCCTTCAATCATTACGAACTTCCTGACCTATTAAATTCACACTAATTTTCCCTCTGCAAACCCGCTTATTATGGCTTCTTTGTTTTCACCTACTTTTAGGAGACCTATTATGAAGTGTGGCAACTTGAAATTCTGCACATGTGCACAATTTTGTAATTTGGAAATTCAGTTATTAAATAATTACAGCAAGATGGAAACAAATTTCTAACACTTCATTTGAGTGACTATAACGTTTATCGATTTCCAAAAATAGTTTGACAGTAAAGAAAATTGGACGCTGGTGTAAAACACCTGCCAACTACTGAAGTGCTCCATGAACCGATCGAGCTAAGAAGATATCTTCTTGTAATGCATATGTTACAGACTTACAGTGCTTCACAGTAACAATCTAGTCAAAGGATTGTTAAGATAGTTTCCAACCCTTAACTCACTGAAGTAACTTTGAGCAATAAAAATCCCGTACTGAGTTTAGAGAAAATAGCACCAATGCTTGGACAGTAATGCTAGCAGTGACAATCTACGTTGCAGTTACACTTCCGTAGACTCACATTTATATGTAGAAAGACAGTCTGTTACAAAGAAACCATCATCATAACCCACTGTTTTACGAACCGCTTCCACGTCTTTAAACAAAAAATTCCTTGTGAGTCCTTATGCAAGGCAAAGAATAACATGGCTTAGAAAAAATCCAATTCGGATAGCTACAGACCTCCCCCGTGTGTAATGCTGGGCATTTGTTTCCTTTAAAATTGCCATGCTAACATCAGCCCCCACACTTATTACGGACTGCTGGTTCAAGCACTCATAGAGCAAACTCTAACAAACGCCCACAAACGTGATGACAGACCATGGTAACATACTCCAACTAATCAAGAGTTTAAAGATATTACCTCATGTCGATGAGTATTCCTAAGAGCAGCGGAATGTCACCACTTATATGGGAAGAACTGACCCGAAGCATAACAAGTCCCGAGACCGATCGCCGTTATCCTTGTGAGCATTGTTAACAGTTTCACACACACACACTGCTAGTTTTATTCCTCAAAAACAAGCAACTTTCCGCAGTAGGAGTGCTCTGCAGATAGACAAACTTGAATACTTGTGAGCACTGCTCGGACACACTAGAATTGAGAAAAATATGATTGGTATACAGTAACGTGGGTGAATAAAATGATTGCCACTAGCTATCGTCTGATAAGAACTAGGAGTAAGGTTACAAATCAGATGACCTTTAGTACAGCTGGGACAAGCCACACAGCGACCTCTATCATGTCGAACTATGAAAATACCCGATAAATAATGTGAAAATTAGATATCTAAGTTCTCTTCGCTAGCGTGAAATGAATATAGGCTTATATGTGAAAGCATACCTAATAATTCATATGGAATAAATGCTTATTCACAGCTTTTACATTCGTTTTAAGAACTCCCAACTGACAGATGAATGTTGTCAAGACTTACGATTCTCTCTTGCCCACGTTAACCAATTTCACTAAAGCCTACACGTCCAGTAGGTTGTATATTTTAATATACCAAGACGATGCCAGTCCACTTTATAATGAATGATAAGCAATACTGATCACCTCAGTGTACCAATTCAGATAAAATAGAGTGCATCAATCTGGATAGGAGCAGAGCATAACGTACCAAACACTCCCAAGGCAAAAACATTTACGACCAATATCCTTCTTAATATGACCCTATCATGCATGTATAATGCCAAAAATTCGATGTAGAATGTTCAGCACGTATAGATATCAGTGACTACACATAAGATTTCTCGAAACACTTTGCTGACCTGTTAACCCAGTCAATACAAAAACACTCCATTGTCATCCGCTTAAAAATGTATTTTTCAAGTTAAAATTTACAATTTCAACTTCGTTCTTCTCCAGTGACGTCTTTTGGCATTATACCTGATAAAGCAATATATATACCATGTATTTGTCTTACTTTATTTTGTTTCCACTCTTCAGTCGGAACCAATATGGGAGAGTTCTATTCTGCTTGAGCTTCTTACCAAGCTTGGTTTTGAACCTTAATGTCTTATGAGACCCCTTTCAAAATAAAATCAATTATTGCAAAGAAGTCATACCATGCCCAAAATTCTAATGCCGCGGCAAAATTGTGGAGTGCATCAAACACTGTTACGCAGTCTGTAGATTTTGAATGTTCAATTCATATAGAAATTGAAGGAAAAAACGCTCTACATACACTTCAACGATTTTATTATCCTTTGATGTTATAATTAGATTTCAGGAGTTCCACCAAGGAAGACGTATACACAGTTTAAAAAATATGATTTGCGTCTCTCCTGAAGTACTTGTGGTATGTCAGACAGTCTTATTTCAAATTAACAAAATGAAGAGCATTTTCACTTTGAGTAAGTACAAACCAAAGTGATTCCTTCGCTCTTGTCTCTTAGTTGTGATGTTATGGTCCCTAATATTCTTAGGGACATTACTGAAACATGACTGTTGCAGACATGAAAGGGTGTGATAGGCGGACTATGTCCCAAGGGTTGTCTGTAGTTTGCATCTCATTAATGTAGTAGAGTTCAATCACTTCACTCGATGTGATGGAAGTTGATGAGGTAAAATAATGCCAATGGTGAATGAATAAATAAACTGAATAAACACGATAACGATTAGGGAAATATCTGGTTAGTGTCATGAGAACGGATATTCGAGACGGGAGGTGGGTTACGGTGAATTATTCGATGGTCACTCCTCAGTTTTGTCTGTTTTGCAGTCCGTTGGACATAGTCTGTTTGTTTCTACAGCTAAAGGCCATCTGCAGCCATAGTTTCGGGGAAAGAGTTCCATAGGCGTTAAGCTCGGATCGGAAAAGTGGCGGTGGACTACAATCTTTTCCTCCTGAAGAACGGTCCTTCGTGGGGTGTCAGGAGGAAGTTTGTGATGGCATAATGACACGGCCCCCTCGTTATGTTAGTTAATTTTGTTTCACGTATAACTTAGTGGTGAGGTAATCATAACCGGATGATGTTTTTAGTGCAATTTACTGACTATAATCATATCACTCTGTTCTATATCTAATCAACCCATCTAATGTAGAACCACATTCTGACGTATTCACCCAGTTTCACCTCTAATTTACTACTGTTTCTGATATCTGAGCCATCTAAAGTGTTATAAGCTTAAATTAAGCCACCCTCTAAGCCCAGTGCATTAAAATCTAGTTTCGTCATGTGGTGTGTTCCGAAGCCCTGTAATCTCTTTCACCTCCTTCTTCTTAACCCATTCTTGTCAAGGTAATATCCGATATGAATTTTTAAAGACAGGAAAAGGTCGGCTCCCTTCCACACTTTGTAGAGATTTGAAAGTAACTGAAGTGTTGTAGCAAGTCACAATGGAAGACGCATAGGGCTTTTTATCAGTCCTCCAGATGGCCGAATGTTGTCGCCGCCTAAAGATTTCCCTTGGTTGGTTTCAAGGGGTTTAGTTAAAGACACTGAAGAGTTAATGTGAAACATGCAGATTATCCTCCTTATAATGACTTTGTTAGAGCAGTTCCTTGATGTGAAGGCATTGTTGTGTTGCTTAGTTTCCCGTAAGAGGCTGGATTGTATGTCTCAGATATACCAGCGAAATTTTGTCGGTCCAGACACTTTGATGATGAATTCTGCCTGCTTGGTGGCTTCCAAATCCCAAATGGAACAAGATAAACCCTTGGAATGCACGCTAGATCAACTTCAAGAACAAGGTCTGATTAGTGTGCTGCTTCAGAAGCAGCCTATTATAATTGACTTGATGCTTGTCCCTCAGCATGCCCTGCCTATCCGGTAAGTGATCAGTGAAATTCGTGAATTCATTTCACTTTCAGCGGTCGAATAATTGGTTTTTGCTAGTGTGAATCAATAAAAAAATGGACAAATGGATTTTCAAATGCTGGCACCACGAACATTTGTAGATGTTACACGGGATACGTACAAAAGGCAAAGATCGCATAAAGTTAGTAGACATGTAAAATGAATTTAAATGAGCGAAACAACTACATAAAACAGTTTCATTTTACAAACACTTCACACATGCACACACGTAGATAATACACCAAGCTTTGATGTACTACCTTTGAAGAATTGCAGGACGTACAGAAGTAGGTCTGCTGCCCTTCTTGAATTGATGATTCTATGTTGAAAAACCATTACGGAGTCCATTGAATGACCTCCTACCAACATCTACATCATTAACTCTCAGTGATACCACGCCACTGACATCCCATCGTGTAAGATATATGACTGTCAAGTATATAACATACACCAAGCGACGGTACAGAGTAATTTACATCAAGAATAATAACATTCAAATAGGGGGTTGAGACCAGAGGGCTTTTTGATCATGTAAGTCAGTCTGACAGGTACCTTTAATTCTTAGACCCTCTCGTACACAGTTTTCCTACTACCACTAGACTCACCATAGGCCTTCATTCATCCGAATAGACCGATATTGGCATGATCACAACATAAGATACGTGGGTTCATGGGCGGCCATTTCGCTGGGGATGAAACCATCAGCGACAACTGGTTGATACGAGCTGGTAGACTTAATGGTGCAGTAGCAGCTGCTGCTAATCGGTTTGTAGATTGTAGCTTGCAAGATTACCTTCAGTTTAGGATTAACATCTGCTGACAAATGAACTGTACTAGGATCATTTACATCGGCTGTCTAATCAGTATCCATATTTTGTGCAGCACCACCGGCTTCTAATTCTACTTCACGTTCAAGTTGTACAGCCCCCCTGTTTAACTTAGTAATAGTAGGTATTCTATTCGTCGCATTGTAATCAGCTAAAGACAAACGTTCATCACCATTATCGTGATCACAAACATCCACTTTGCCTTCGATTGTATGATCCAGTTCACCATTTTCAGTCTTTTGAAAATCATCAGCGGATGACCTTGACATTGACCGTTAATATCTTGTTAGAATCATAACTGAACTCTTCTATTGAATAGTGAGGCGTCGTCCGTAGCACACCACTCAAAAACAACCTACCAGCTGCAGCTACAGGCTTCTTCGCCGCACCAGCATCTCCATCATCACAAGAATCTAGGTCGGAACTTGACGACACTGACCTTCCAACCACCTTAACACCATCCAATGATTACACTGTAAAAAGCGTCATTCAAGGATAAACCATCATGCCTTGAAAAGCAAACGAACAATGAATGGAGCTTGCCGGCATTCTGGACTGAGGAATGGGCGATGAGGTAGATACCACCTTGTTTGTTTTCCTTCACTTGACACTCCCTCTACTTAACCTTTCGTCACATGTTTATCGACGACATCCCTGTAATTAATCCACAGGTTTGAATCCAGAACAAGCTTTCTCTTTAGACTCATAAGTTGCTTAAAAGCAACATTAGTTATCCTTATATTTCCACGTAGGCGTATAGTGAGTTGTCCATTCTCGAGAGGCCAAAGCTTTTGGCCAACTTAACCTCCTTATCGTCTTCAGTGGCACGTGAAGTAACCGGATTACTGTCATCACGGAGCTCCCTGTTATAAATATATATCACGAATCGTAATCTCTACACCTTCACCGTTAATGACAAGACCTGATACATGAACTCTCATTATGAGACCTCTTACTGTCCAACCAAGGGACCTCTTCTTTGCACGCAGATCGTCGTTGCCTCTATATTTCTCTTCCTTAATCGTTTGCGCCTCTGGTACATTGCACCCAACAAGCAGTTTCACTTTATGTTCGGGAATCGTGGGCGGCGGTATATCAATCAGGTGGGGTTTTCTGGTATCACATCCCCATCAAGCTTCATGAGAGGAGTGGTGTATGCGTTTCACACCTGTGCACTCACTCGACTTGTACAACATTCCGAGTAACATGACACTCGTCCACAGGATAAGGTTTCAGAAGAGTGTTCAGCACTAAAGAACCTTTGGGTCCTTTGATAAATGAATGGTTGACTAACTGAGAATCAATCAACGTGACATCAGATTCATATCCAATAATGCATGCACATCGACAGACGATCCTAGCTTTCATACTTTAACAGGTAACACGCAGATGCACTTTAGGTGTATTGTTTGATTCACAGGCAACACTAATATTAGCTGGAGCAACAAATTTCTTAACCTTTTTTAACAACTGGTGCAGTTTTACTGAATTTCTAGGGCATTCATATTCCTTGTTTTACAATTCGATTTCACTTACCCTTCAGGCAAGTGAAACTTGATTCTTTCTGTTTCGCGAATTCAACTATTTGGGTTTGTTTTAATTAGATTACCTGTGTTTCATCGGATTGTTGTGCACACATTTTGTTGACTGAGAGCCGCTTTTGAATTTGGCAGCTGAAATCCAGTTAATCTCATTTTTTAAAGTTTTATACTATGTTTATCTGATGCATTTTGTTCAATATAAAATAGTCATGCAGTTCTTAAACTATTATCAGTGTAATTCTATTTGGAACCATTTAGCCTTGTTTTAGATTTCAATAAAACACTTCAATTCTGTCTCTTCAAGATTATATTCGTGCATCGACTGTAACACAGCATAACATATAAGACTTCTGCTATTCTATTGTCGTTGCTGCTCACTCGTTCATTTTGTATTTTTATCATCTGCCTACGGACATGAGTAGTGAAAATGAGCAAGAAGCAGAGTTTAAATCAAAATTCCAACTTAATTTCTGCCCCTCATTTGCTTACGTCTTTCCAGCATTCTACATGAACTCTAATTTACCAGATCGTCTACCAAAAGGGAAGTCTGACCCTCTAGTGTCCGATTAATACCTGAGCTACAGGCATCAGTGGTTCTCCGAAGTAAGACAAAGGTCATTGAGATGCCAGTGATCAGTCAAGGAACGTTAAACTAACAGATACTTGTAAAGTGGTGGCCCAACCGAATCGCCCACCGGAAGTCGTGTTTCTATGTGGTAAATGAAATACAAGCTAAATTATTCTGGCTTTACGGGAGCAGTGTGAAGAGTGGCAGGGAACTCTCACCCCTTACTGTGGCTGTGAAATCAACGAAGAATAAAAAAGTGATCGCTGACATTATAAATACCTCCAACTAACTGGTCGTTCTATATATGAATGGAACCACACAGATTGTGGGATAAGTAATGGATATATCCCAGAGCGTGGACTAAGGCAAAACAATAACTATGACTGTAAACAGCATCTGAAACCAGCAACCAGAGATACAGGAGAAATGTATCTGCACGACATGGGACAGTGGTAGTGGCTATCTTCACAGCTGGACTCAGAAGGTATAGCAGCAGGAAGCATCCACAAGCTGCCTCACCAACTGTATTTATCTAGATTCTATGGATTACGTCTCACAGCAATAAAATTTGCATGCCGAGACACCCTGAGTGATGTGCGACCAAAGACAAAGAGTAACAACATATGATAATGAAAGAGTAAGCCTGGAGCTCTAAGGCATTAAAAGCAATGTGCCATGCCATAAACCCAAAATTATGTGGTGGTGCGGGGGGAAATCGTTCCTAACGACACCTGATCACTCCCAGAACAAAGGAAAGCTGGCTTCAGCGGTAAGAGCAGACCTACAAAACGCCGTCTCAAAAAGAACACTGCAAAGTCCATGATTACCAAACATAACAACTACACCCACTAGTAAACCAGAATATGATTTTACAGCAGTGTTGGCGGCATCTGGAGTGACACATCTGTGAACAGGACTGTGTTCGCATCTCGCACCAACAGTTATAATTGTAACAGAGAGATGAACATGATCCAGACAGTAACACACCAAAACCAATACAGAAGTGTTGGCAACCTGGAGGAAGCACGGAGGTTAAGCAACCTAAGTTAAGTTATGCAATAAACGAAATTTGGTTTCCAATCACGTTAGCCTGGTTCTCGGTGGTTGTGGACAATATGAGGTTCCACCCTGTAGGAGCTTACTGGTTCCTGAAATGCGAGGTGAAACATAGGCTAAAAGTGAATGAAGCGGTTTTTATAGGCTCAGTCGTGAGATTCCACCAAGTTATTATCATTACGAAACGTACAACTAGAACTTCGGTTAATAACTGAGAATAAGTTGTATTGGTATTCGACCCAGTGAGCAAATAACAGTAGACTGAGTTAAACTCTACGCCCCCGCCTTGTCATATTAAAGTCAAATTTGAGTGTATTACAGAAACTACGATGTCGTTATCGTAGTCATATAAGTGACACTTGGACGAGCAGAGCAATTGTGTGAAGGGAGTTACTAAGAAAGTCAGAAGCAATTTCGTCATTGCAATAACTTTAACACTCAAAAACGGAACACCTAGAGTGGATGAAAACACAGATTGTTTCCGCAAGCCTCAGAAAGACCTGATCAATATGAAGAACTAGGCCACAGAAAACCAGCTAGCCTTTAATATCAATACGTTTCAGGTGATATACATTCTTACATCGGTAGAATGGATTCTTGTATCGCTTTTTTGAAATCATTCTTTCTGACCCACTGGAAGCCTGAGATCTCGGACTGCTTTTGACTGTCAGAGTGGATGTTAGTATTAACTATGTTTGAATCACAGCTAGTGCTGTCTACCTCTTACGTGGGCAGCTTGGGGCACTTACACCTAGACTTTATTTGCAGTTGTACAAAGCGTGGGCATGGTAATGTGGTAATATCACCCATGAATGTAGGGGCTGAAATTATCCCGCATGCACAAGGTCATTGATGGAGTGAGACGCTCAAAGGTCATTTTCGTCCATGTTAGTCGGTTATATTGGATTGCAGTTCCGTAGCCGTTCATTTACACATTGGTTTTACGTTCTGTTGGCATTTATAGGTGATTACCATGTACTGAGAGCATTCTTTTGTAAAATAGTACTGTTCTTCACACGAAAATAGCCACATTTTGACGTAGTCTTCATTGAATGACACTATGTCGAAAGCTGCAGCTTCTACAAGAAATAAACTATTTGTGAAGATGACATTACCCCCCAACTACCCCATCTTCTTCATTGTAGAGATGTTTTGACGCACTCAGCATGAAACACTAATCATTACAACCAATATGCTGAGTGTGTCGCAGCCAGATTAGATGACGCGGACACCAACATAACTAGCCAGGAAATGAGAATTCCTATCAATCCAGAAAACATATTACAAAATTTTATTAAAGATTATTGATAAAAAAATTTGCCGAGCGAAATTTCAACCAACATGCCGGATAAGTCCAGCCAGTGTGGGCAAATCTTTCAGACGGAGTGTAAAAGAGGGCACTCAGCCCTTCATCCGACCAAGGTGCTGATCGTAGAACCACCGGCTCGTAACACTAAATATTTAGACCCTCAGAAACGTCAAAATCAGTGACCAACTTGTATCAGCACACGAAATACTACACTCCTCAGCGGCCCGAAATGAAACATACTAACAGAAGTGCTCTGTGGTTTTCTTCGGATCAACCCTGACAGAACTTCTTATTGGAGGACACCAACAAGGATGGGTCCAATTTCTTTCTCTTAAGAGTTTGTCAACTGTAGAATTTACTGCCTGCCGATGCAGCCGCCGTTCAGTTGATAGTGTTTAAAGGAGGCCATTACATGGAAATGGTAGGTCACACTATCCTATCTGCCTTACTACCAGTCATCATCCGGTGCCAATTTGGGATGCTACTTAGCCCTGTTCGCATCATAGCAAAGCCAACTTCACCAATGTCATAAGACTTTTAATTGACAGAGAATGACCGGAAGATTGAACTGAACCACCAGTAGGGCAACACTGGGAAGTTGTAAAAGGAATTATTCACACAACAATCTCAAATATTTTAATATGGTGAGAACAACTGTTTGTGTGGAAACGTGTTTCCTGCAAAGTGAAATGAAGTCGACTAATGGGTTCCAGCTTCACTGCAAACCAACGGGCAGCTGTATGCTGAGACGAGATGATCTCAGATGTGGCTCTTCCAGTCATACTACGACCTTGAATGCGGTGCTCATGGCTGAAGAGAGGCGAGCAGTGTATTCTGCATGCGAAAGCGCCAGTTCACATTGCAACTGCCCAGGAGTTAGACTGATGCATACGTGGAACTCAGAAATCGATGCAACACATGGGTGCGGAGCCGCAGGTGGTCAGTTTAGGTAAATATTGTTTGAAAACTCCTGGCAGATCCCAAAAGCCTATGCCAATTTATTCCGAAAAGAAAACTTACTGACCAGAGGGATGGGACCCTAAGGAGGTCTGGCTGTAGTTATTACGGTGAGTCATAAGAGTCCCACCGCTACAACACCGAATGGAAGCCTGATGAGGGTACTTTACATTAACCCTGCAATGGTTTTAGTGAAGTCGCAGAAACTCAACTCTAGGAAGTTCTCAGCTTGTGGTGATACTCAACTGTCTGTTCTGAAAATTTCACAGAAGCCCCCTGCGGGTTGTTATGTGACATTTTCCAGCACTCCATTGATTCAGAGAAACTGACAAAAGACTGGAAGAGAGCTATCCTGTCACTTATCCTCAAGGGCAAGGATCAGTGTAACTCAGTGCCACTCACAGTGGTATCAAAACCGCAGAAGACCTAATTGATGATCATGTCATGAAACAGCAAAACCCGTGAAGCGCAACATGGTTTTGAGTGAGGTGGTTCCTAAGTGACAAGTCTATCATTAAAGTGGAATGAATGAACATCACGCTAGAATATGAATGTTCCAGTTCACGTGATCTTCCCCGACTTTACAAATGCATTTTACGCAATTTAGCACTACCTTCCCCATCACCGAATAAATCGGCTGGATAACTACCTAGACGGAGAAGAACTCTGCTGCGAACACAATCGTGTCCTAACATCCTGGGCGCAGTTCGGCATAGACTGTCTCCCAGGGTTTTATCCCTTGACCGTTATTGTTTCTTGGTTTTCGTCAGTGACCTACTAGACAATCCAAACCATCCGACTCTTCTCTACTCTGATGACGAAAAGATTTGAAGAGCGATAAAGTACTTGAGAGACTCAGATAGCCTGCGAAAAGACCCAGAATTTCTGGGTTACTGGCTACGGGTCAGTAGTACGAATTTTAACATCAAAAGGTTCACAGCAGTGCAATTACACACCAATACGCCAGAGAGAGAGGTACTCCATGTGTGATGATGACTTTTACTCTCAAAGTCAGAGCGCAACTTAGGTCAAGTTCTAATAGAGAAGCTGTGTACAAGCGTGAATCACACTGACGATGTGCCATGGGGTTTTGTACTTCATACACAGAAAGTTAAGTGCGCTCACTCCTGAGATTTTTCTAAGGTTTTAGAAAGCATACGTAAGAATGGATGCCAGTCTTTTGGAAAGGGACTTAAAAAGGGTGATAAAATGGGTCTTGGGTCTCCAGCACAAACCATACAATGAACGGCTGAGGATATAAGGCTTTTTTTCGTACTTAGCGACAGCCAGTCTAGGAGTGACCTAATTACTGCCTACTGGAATACAAACGACCAGAATTACCAAAACAGAGATATTCTGTCACTAAAGTAATTGCGCGCCTCAGAGAGCAAAGATTTAAGTGCTTTCCCAATTCTTTTAGCTTTGAGTTTGTTTTCCTTGGACCTGTTTACGACAAGCTGCGGCTACCGTAGCGTCCATTGAAAGCTATAAATGGAGCCCGGATAATCATTCAGCGACAAGATGATCGTGTCGAAACGGACCATATCTTTAAAACTCACGCTTCACATCTATTAATTGGTATACATCTAAACTACAGCTCTACCACTGCCCATTCTCCCTTGTCTTGTTCTCCCGACTACACTGCCCATTTACTTAGTTATTTTATCTGATTTTTTAATGATTGAATTTCATCGCTTATTTATTTGAACTTTTTTATTTATAGATTCACTCGGTCTTCACTAATGATACCTGTTATGATTATTACTTATACAATTGTTACCATCATCACGGCCACGCTGGATGGCTAAAAGGTGAGAGGATCAGCTATATTAACAGCAGTGACACAGCCTTAACACCGCCTACTAGGAACCTCAAATAACCAATCCCGGCACCACTTCCCTTAGAGTAAATCAAAGCTACGGCAGTAAAGTCACGAGACATACCACACAGAAGTTTAACAAAGATCTATAACCTTCGCCTTACAAACAATAAGTGAGCACGAAGAAATCATTTGTTGTCGCACTAGCTGGTAGAAACGATCATGGATTTCGGAGAACGCATACTACAAGCGATGCATATGCCACCAGTTATAGCACTTACCTCATGATGTAACAAAGCTGCAACAGATGGAAGACAGGGCGAATTAGTCCGGGTCTTTACCTAAAATAATAGACGTTAAAATCAAAAAAGCAATGTGGTTTCAACTAGCTGGTAGCAAAGCATTGGATATTGGACTAATGTCTATGTTTGACCTTGATATTTTTCGAGTTTTTTCGAGATACTGCGTAACCGTACGTCTTTTGTGGATGTCTGTGGGTTTTGTACCCTTTGTTGACCTGTTATTTTTAATTCATGTGACATAAATAGTTCTGATATTGTCAGAGTTAAAAATCCATCGTCTAGAGGTATATAATTATGGTTACCATAAGCAGATTAGATCTGAGGAAGAGCTAACATTCTAACATGGAATGTTCGAAATCGGCCTTTTAACACACACTTGGATCCTTATACAATATCAAGCATTCTTTCTAGTCAGCGCTTCCATAGTTAATCATTTGGGGGTTATTATCTGGCCCCGGTGTTTCAATATTCTGAAATTGCAGAAATATACGCATGCAGCCTCGTGGATTTCAACTAGCGTTTACTGATTAGATTTTGTTTCACATCATTTCTAAAGTCTGTGTGGCTAGGACCAAATTGACTAACCCGGAATGTCACATTCCCACTAGCAAAAGCGCTGAAGAACTTAATTGTAGCTTTTTCCGGTACCTTGTAAGCATCTGAAGGCGCTAACATGACCTCATTTCCGCAAAGCTTCCTAATAAAACCTTCAATCTATCTAGCAAAGTGACCTGCTGTTGTCTTGCTATCCGTAATCATTGTACTATTTTGGCATCCCTGCATTCGGAACTGAACACAGGGTTGTAAGCTCTTTAGGTTTTATTAGAGGTCTTGTCTGCTGTTTCGCCGAACGGTCCGTCTTTTACGGATATACTCCTGCCTTGGCAATGTTTGGGAGTGTGTCACCCGGGAATTAAATCTGGTTAACGTGCGTGATTATCTGGCATGCCACTATTAGACTAACAACGCACAGAACGTGTCGCTAATATTCGTGATTCTCCCAGATGATCCCTTAAACCACAAGGAAGTGATTATCACTAATATAGGTTGCTATTATTGATATAGGTAAACGCTCATGCCACATGGCCACATTCTCGCTGGTCATGTTCAAAGTCATTTCTGGTTAAAAGCACGTAACTATGTAAAACAGTTGTGAAAGGTGGTCGCTTTATCTCCCCTAGACTTGACAGAACCCTTAATGTGTCTTCTCGACTCTGGTCGTACCTATTTGAGCTTTATGCTGCAAATATTTGCTAATCATACTTATCCTTTAATTGGTCTAGGAGTCTGCAAGTGGGTATGTAAGCGAAGAATACAGTAAAGATCTCTTTTGTGATCCTATCTTGTCCTTACAAACCCATCCAGCAGCATGTAACAAGACTCCACTGAGATCCAGGCGAAAATTTATTTTTCGGTTGTACACCTTAATACCATCCACATACCTATGAGTCGGCGGAAATCTAACATAGAACACCATGATATTTGTAGGGCAGATTTTGTAGATTAATCACCTACAGCTGAATAGACTTACTCTAATAAATAAATTTGGGTCTTGTATGCTTGCAAGGTGGAAAAAGCGTATGAAAACTGATAGCCTTAGTTTGAATTGGCTGTGAAGTTTGGAAATGAGCAAATAACAGACACGTTATCTTTGCTTCCAATGTTTTCGAGCTTTCCACTGAATTAAAAATGTACTGAATTCAGCTTTTTTTATGATACGAAAATGCTTAGGGTTGTACTAGTCGATGGGAGACCAATTCGCATCTGTTATTACACACTAGAACAAAGAAGAGGGTTTCCTTTCTCATCTTCGGGATAATCCCTGTCACCTGACACGTTGATTTCAGATTACTAGTAGAGCATACAAGTTAGGAATAGCATGTCTTTTAGAAATTTCGAATGCCATTTCATTATGAGAGTACTCACGGTGATGAGTCGTTTCAACTTCACCTCTGAAATCGACCCACCACAAAAAATATCTTGTTTCTGAGTACTCAAATTTTACAGTCCCCTGGAGTGAGGCAGTTTGTGAAGTAAAAGTTCATTTAAGCGCTCTGAGAGCAAATGTTTGCATGTCTGGCTTGTACACCTTTCCCGATAAATGTAACATAATGCCACAAAACCGGTCTTCACCAATTTCTAGTTCAAAAATATAATATAGTGGTGTTGCTGGGCGCGTTGGTCACTTCACTTATATTGGAAGCTGTGTCAGCCCTAATAAAATGGTTGTTGATGAGATCTCAGAATATATGGAGGACGTCCATCTGGTACTTTCTGGTCGGTGTTACAGTGGTTAGGACTCGCCGACCATGCGCATGGTCTGGGGTTCGATCCCCTGCCGACGCACACCCGATATCTATGGTCGGCCTGCGAAATTTGGGCTACCGATATCCATGCTGAAAATTCCATACTTGTACTGAAAATACGGTGTGGCATCAGGCTGTAATCAAAAATATAAAAAAAATAAAATAAATAAAAAAACTAGCGTTATATCCTGCAAGCTACTAAATGTCACTTGCAATGCATACCAGTTCATTTCATTGTTTAATTGCTTATGTTATCTCATATTTACTGTGATTTTCAAGTATGAAATCTTGTACTGATTCACTTCCTTGCGAAATTTCGAGTAAAATTTGTCAACCAACCGTTACTCTACGATGAATGTCCGACTGAAAAGTCTAAACATATTACAGACTCTAGTTGCATGTCACCACCAAAGTCAGGACTGAAGCCTTTTATTTTCACTGTAGGCATTATCTTTAAAAGTCGTAAAACAAATTTATGCGTCCAAAAGGTTCAATTTACGTCAGTTTCCCAGTTTTTTCTTCAATTATGTAGCGTTGTGTTTTCATTATGGATAAGATTTTATTTTGATAAATCACACAGTGTTGTACAGTAGTATTAACTGATGACGTTTCGAGCACAAACTATTACTCATAATCATATCAACTTACTCACACAACTTTTTCCTTCATTTATATACATGTTTGGAATTGGCCAGATATTTGAATAAAAATCAATATAAGATAAAGTACATTCAGAAATAATAATATGAGTGTTATTGATCAATTACAATCACATGGGAAATAAGACGAGTGTTTTTATAGTCATAATAAGTAACTTGTTAGAACGTTACGATGTGTGTGAATTGAATTGAAATAGAATACAATTGAAGATTATTTATTATCCTCCTCTGATTTGACTGACTATTGGTTATAATATCTTCCATATTTCTGGTATTTGCATTGAGTCATTTCTGTTGCATGTGTTGGGTGTAGACTCAATGAACCAGACAGGATTCAGTAATCAATCTCTCTCGTGCTCCACCTACATACTTCTTAGAATCATAACCCTCTCCCACCCAATTGCGTGGTTTTGTGTTAAAGCATGCAGTGCAACCGCTGAGCTTTTTTCTAAATTACTTATCTTCTCGAGGTCAATCATTCTTACCTTAGCTAAATTCTTATATTCCGACAATCTAAATACGCCCGATCTACTAGTTTGACCTATGTAGTTGACCTCGCGGTCATTGCAATGTATTTTGTAAATTATATTATTTTGTTTAATTGGGTCCACCGGGTCTTTCAGCCTACAGAGCTTGTCTCAGAGTGAGTACATTATCTCATATTGATTTTTATTCAAATATCTAGTCAATTCCAATCATGTATATATGAAATAAAAAGTTGTGTGAGTAACTTGATATGATTATGAGCAGTAATAATTTGTGCTCGAAACGTGGTCATCAGTTAATATTACTGTATAACACTGTGTGATTTATCAAAATAAAATCTTATCCATAATGGATTGATCACTTTTGTATCATAAGCCTTATCGTAATCTCTTTCTGCTTTTTTTCTCAAATGTTTTTATTTTCAGATGCATAAATTTACTTTTCGTTTTCCGTCAAGATTCCAACGATATTTCAATGGTCCTAAAAAACTAAGTATGATGTATTTCTTTTCACTTATAAGCTATTTTTAGTGTTCGTTACAAATGTCCCTAAGAAGGCGTTTAAATTTAGACCAATTTGGGCGACATGTGGCCTTTTTAGTGCATATTTCGGCTTTTTATTCCTTACGGACACAGAAGATACACCAGAATACTATCCGCGTTATTTCAGCGTAAGTGTATTTTGCCCCCAAAAAAACGATTTGCTCAGAATGTTCAGAGTGTTGTTTTTCGTTGCTGATTTGACTTATGTCGTCAATGGCTGTATCCGTTTTTGTCTTTCGTTAAACATCATTAGTTGTCTCAGTGTTCCGTAAATACTACTTACTTTACTTTACTTCGGCTATCTCCTACGGGAGGATGAGCCGGCTTCATGAACATCTCGAATCATCGCTGCCCAGGCGCGGCGATCGTTTGTAAGAGAGTTCATGAAGTTCCATGGGAATTTGGTACGAGTGATGTCCCCAGAATCGCTCAGCCTTTTGTTTGAGAGTGCAGCTCTAGCCTTTACACAACCAAGTGTGACCTACAAGGCAGTAGGAGTGGAGTAGGGAGTCCACTATCCATTGGCAGCCGGTGACCGGAGTTCGCTTCATACACCTTTTTGAATGGAGCCAGACATCCAGGACATCCAACAAGCCCTTTGTCCATACGTCTGCCAGTGAGCTCCGGTGAGCTTCATACGCCAGTCGTTGGAGGTTTGGAATCAGGGTTTAGCCATCTCCCCTAGACTGTCGTCTAATGGACAGTCAACCCGGTGAAGAGCGCCGGGCATCCGTAAATACTAGCTAGACATTCATCTCTATTGATTCGTAAATGGTGTAGTTTTCTAAAATGACGACTTCTATCCTTTTAAATTTCGCCTTATTGTACCTCCTTCTTTTTTATTAACAGGCAACTATCCTACGATATTTCCCGTTGAATGGTCTATCTAAAGCTTGGGGTCGAATTGCTCAATGTTATATTCCAGAGCCATTAAGACCTATTGTCTATCATTCATATGCTAAATTTTTCCAATGTGATTTAAGTGAAGTGGAAAATCCTAATTTAACAAGTTATTCATGTTTATCAGAATTTTTTATACGTAAAATTTCTGCAGAGAAAAGACCTATCCACCAAACAGCAACCTTAGTAAGTGATATACGCCAACACACACACACTCACACACTGAATGTGTGTGTGTGCGTTTTTTACATTTTCATTTTCTTGTAAAACAACGTTGATTACTTTTCAGTTATATTTGTAGATTACTCTCAGTTTTATATTTATAAAATACCTTTTGAGAGCTTCATTTAACTAATAATCAGGATAAGCGTTACTGAATTTCTTTTTGTGTGGTGTTTCAAACCCCAAAACACGACCTCATTGTTTGAGTCGTAAAACTACTCAAGCGCATTAGATCACTGAAACGGTTATTTGCTTATTGTTGATGTGGATTTTACACTCGTCTTTTTCACTGATTTATTTCCGCCCCCTTCCACACTTATTAGTCTGATTTCGTATGTAAATATTTCATAATAGTAAAGGTACAGTTGGATATTCTTTGATCACAGATGTCTCTGTTGTGTGTCTCGTGTTAAGTAATCTAACACGGTCAACAATGATGAGGTTAAGTGTAGAGTGTGCCAGGTAAGGAGGGTAAATCAGTCGACGAGGTTGTGAAGCGACTACATTGATTGAGATGACTAGGACACCTGTGTGGTGTATGCCGAGTCACCGCCTCCCTCAACAAGTAATTTGGTTAGCTGACATAGAATTCGAATTTAATTGGTGTATGGTGACTAGCAGTAGAATCCAGGATTACGCACATTTCGTCCTATTTGGGACTCGTCATCTGGATGTACCTGCATTCCCCAGTGAGTGAGTGATGATGCTCCCACCACCCAGGCTCGAACCCAGTGCCCATAGTCTTAAACGCCAAAGCGGTATCCACTAGACCACTTGGGTCACGAGAGCCACGTCATGTGCAACGGGTCATATTTATTATTTAATTGAATCTTAGATTTGCCCGTCGATAGATTGGACCGAAGTGCTCGGTCTCAGGTTGACATGTCGGCTTCTTGTGCAGATGCTTCGACGATGTCTGGGAATGCAATTCGAATTTAACTGGTGGATGGTGACTAGAAGTAGAATCGAGGATGCTCATTTCGTCCTATTTGGGGCTCGTCATCTGGATGTAGAACGAAATGCGCATCCTGGAGTCTACTTCTAGTCACCATCCACCAGTTAAATTCGAATCGCATTCCCAGACATCGTCGAAGCATCTGCACAAGAAGCCGACATGTCAACCTGAGACCGAGCACTTCGGTCCAATCTATCGACGGGCAAATCTAAAATTCAATTAAATGACATAGAATTAGGTTGGGAAAGAGGTAAAGGTGGGCGGTCAAAGCAAAACTTTGCATTGATCTTGAAGTCTCTGATGGTTAGTTTAAGCCAGACAGGTAGATGTGGATTGCTTAACCAAAGTCGTTGAGATAACTAAGGACCAATAAATAGCTTGAGAGTGTTAATGATGTTAGCTGAAAATCTTTCTCAATGGTGCAGATGCATTCATTATTTGTAAATCTTTCGAATCCTTCAAGTCTTCATTTTTTTTTCTCCTTGCTATTTTGTTCCTTTTCGTGTATATTTCTGCTCATTGTATTTCTTTTGTTTCTATTTTTGTGTGCTACATGGAGCGTGGAATCTTGGACTGTTGGACTTCCGTTCTAGGTTCTATGCTGAAACTCAATCGACTGTTGAATATTCATCATTTGTGCTGCTGATGGTGTGTGTGTAGAGAAAAAGCTTGTTTCTCAGTAACAGTAACCCTATATTTAATTGGACACTAGTAACCAGTGTGATGTGTCTAGTTCTTTCTCTGGCGCAGACTGAATTCTATCAGTCAGTCAGGTTTGCAATGCGGTCACCATTCTAGGTAGCTCACCATCACGGTACACATTGATTTAATGAAATTAGATGGTTGGAGGCAATCGCAAATGGCCTTGGACTTAGGTTTCGTGCTAGTTGGTACTCACCAGTCAGCAAGGCAGGTATATCTGCAACTTTGAAGGAACTCGTGTTCCTTCTGAGATTCGAATCCGCGTCACCCAGTGCTGCTTGCAGTCAAAGACGTTACCACTGAGCTATTCGGGTTTGCGATTGACCTCTTATAGAACTGTGTTGGATACTTTGATTGGACACTAGTAACTAGCGTGATGTGTTTAGTCCTTTCTTTAATATATGTGTAAAACTTGGGCACTGTGGCAGTAAGTAATTCCATATTAGTTTGTTTATTAGATGTATCACACAGTCAGTGAAACAGTATTATACGTACTGGATGACAAAGTTTCGAACACTATTCATTACTGTTCATAATCATTTCATCAATTATAATCGCACATGACTTTGAAACTTGAGTTTTATATAGTTTTCTTTGTTCTCTCCTATTTGTCATCGTTGAGGTAGTAGAATTTTCCAGATATCTGGGTGGACAGGTGTTGAATCATTCCTATTACACGTATCCACTCTCAGTTGATTCGATAAACAAAGCCTCTGTTATCATATTTTTGATTGAACACTAGTCAGTAACTAGTGTTCGCCTTAACTAGTGATACGCCTTGCTGATGAGTGCCAACTAGCACGAAACCTAGGTCCAAGGCTTCCTGCCGATTGCCTCCAACCATCTAATGCCTCTGTTATCAATCTCTCCCTCCACCATGTTAGTTGTATTAGATTTTGAAACTGTCATCTTATCCCATCCAGTCTATTGTATAGTTGTGTGTAACTACATTTAGTAAGGACTATAGCTGAACTGTTCTCTAGATTTCTGATCTTATTCGGGTCAACCCATCTAGATTTCGCTAGGTTTTCATGTTCGGCTAGTCTGTGTGCATGAATAATCCTGGTTCTTTATCAGGACACCAGAGAGTATTGGGCAGGCTGTTTCCTCAGTCCTAGTCTGGGAATAATCGGCAGTTTATCATCTGATTAGCGAAAGCCTCGATGATGTAAAGGTATACACGAGAATACTATTTTTTGGAAGGCTTCTTTTCAAAACACTTAGTCCCTTTTATAAATTTGGATAGTGTTCTTATCAGAAGACGGAGATTATCTGAAAAACTATGCGATGTGTTTACACAATACATTGAGAACAACAATATCATCCCTCCCTCACATATTTTGCTTGTCAAGTCAATTTATATTTACAAAAAATAAAAAAATACAGGGCAAATTAAAGTACACAAAATGACAAAAACGAATCTGAGAATAATTAACACAACGTTTGGTTATCCAATCAGATAATGAGGATTACCATAATAGATTAAGAGGTGAAAATAAATTTCACTTGTCGTTACCCATTCGGATCCCATCCGAGCGATTGCCTGTCGCGTGATGTCATCCGCCGGTCTGATTGACTTCACATTGGTGCTGAAAATCTAAATATTGTTCTTTACTCTACCTGAGTACGGTCGTTTTCCACACTGATTTCAGATTGATGAAGGTGTGCCTTACCTTTCTGATCATGGCTGGCTAGTGTCGACATCTTAGTCAATTATATTCTAATCCTGTGTAATTTCTATTTCTAAACCTCTTGTAATCTACATTCACACCGCCTAACATAAATTTCAAGTTGGAAATTTTGATTTCAATTTGTTTCCATGCTCATTTTGTAAACACCTGTAATTCGTTCTGTCCCTGTGTAACTTTTTGTTTCTAAGCCTCTTGTAATTCATATCAAGTTGAAAATAATAATGGTCACCTTTTATTTGCCTTTAAATTTCTTTCTCCAATTATCAAATATCAATTTTGCATAACTGTTGTAACTGTTTTTTAAATAACCTGAGACAAAAGTGTTATTTAAAACAATCAGTTCCCTTTATGAATTTAGATGAAGCAATAAGAAGACGTAATTTGTCTCAATCGTGGAATGTAGAAGAGGAAGATAATTGCTTTGAAAAGAATGGATACTGAACCAAGATTATTATTTTTGACAACTTCATCATCAGGCTCTACAGTTACATATATACATTATAGTATAGTGTCCATTCTTTTCAAAATTTTAATTGCCATTTTTAATCAGATATTTGTTTATCTTTCCTAGGCATATGGCTTAGTCGACGGCTTAATGGGTCAATGAAAAGATCTTTTTATAGAAAACTTACATGCACAGAACAGTATCTTAATTACCACTGTTTCTGTCCTGTTCGGTACAAAAGAGCCTCAGTCAGCTAGGTGTCGCTTCAGTAGAATCCAACGAATATGCACTGAAGACAGACACACTTGATGAAGGAGAAAGGTAGTTGACACAAACTCTGGTTGATAACAATTATCCAGACAAGTTCATCAGGAGATATAAAGTAGTCAGAACACCAAGACCCACTCTCCAACTCGCCACTAAGAAAGACGTGTACATCAAACAACTTTATATGTGGATGATCATAGCAGCTTGATAACTAGACAAAGACTGAACGCTGCTGCTGTTAAAAAGACTTTTTATGCAGCTAATATCATAATAATTGAGAATGCGAAGCCGATACATCTATCTAAGCCCTGTGAACATGCGAAAAATGATGTCACATCCCACTGTATTTACCAGTTTGAATGTACGTGTGGACACACATACTTAGGAGGGAGAACTCATTGATCTTTGCAAGTAAGGGCTGGCTTCACAGCATATTCCTAAATGTATCTAGAAGCAAATAGAATCCTCAGAACTCATTATTGGTGAATGCGAAACATATTATAAAGACAGGAAATAGAATTGATGTTTACACATTTTTTAAAACAATCTATAGGACGTGTTTGAGGTGTATACTAAAGTTTGTGGAAGCCCTAGTCGGCAATTAGGAAGTTTAAACCACTTTTATGCGATCAAACCAACAATTCATCATCACACTTAACCTTTTCTGATAAAAGTTTTTTTTGATACCAGCCAGGGTAGATTTACTATCACCTCTGTTATTTGGTTTAGTGATCTTCATTGTTATTTTGACCTTCAATATGTCTTTTTAAAATTATATTTTGCAACTATCCGGTCAAATCTTGATCACAGTTCATATGAATGTCTTTTTAACTTGACCTAAATTTATTTTCTCACCTCTTAACTCCTTATTAATTTCATATATATTCCTATGACAAGTCCGTGGAGTGTGATCAGATTGATCGAAATATGTTGTGCGCGCAAATACAACATTACACGATTCAGACAAATTACATCTTCTATAAGAATTACAATTTTTTAGGTCTCAGTTACCATCAATTTATATGCGATGGGAGGGGTAAAAGATAGAAAACAGAAAAATCTATTAAACAGTTTTGTTAGCTTGTAGGTTTACATAGCAACTCAATAAGGTGGTTATACTTCCTAAAATTAAAAAGTTGCTCACTGAGCTGAAATCACTCATGTGGATGACTAATCAGTGTAGTTAAAATGTAGTTAGTTATCAAGACAGTGAGTGAGAGATTGATTACACTCTTCTACTGTATACATAAGTTTGCTTTGAGACGTTTGATTGCAATTGTTTCAGCAAATCGTGATATATTTAATTGGTGGATGGTGACTAGCAGTGGAATCCAGGATGCGCATTTCGTCCTATTTGGGACTCGTCATCTGGATGTACCTGCATTTCTCAGTGAGTGATGATGTTCCCACCGTTGCACAAGAGGTGGCTCTCATGGCCCAAGCGGCCTAGTGGTTAACGCTTTGGCGTTTGAAACTATGGGCACTGGGTTCGAGCCTCGGTGGGAACATCATCACTCACTGAGAAATGCAGGTACATCCAGCCGACGAGTCCCAAATAGGATGAAATGTGCGTTATCCTGGATTCCACTGCTAGTCACTATCCACAAATTAAATTCTAATTAAATGCCCAGACATCGTCGAAGCATCTGCACAAGAAGCCGACATGTCAACCTGAGACCGAGCACTTCGGTCCAATCAATCAATCGATGGGAAAATCTAAAATTCAATTAAATCGTATTATATTTGCTGTCCTTTGTATGTTTAATGTTTTGAAGGATTTAGAAATCTTGACGAAATGACCCCTTGCCACAAGGTGTCTGGTAATAGCGCATTTTGCGGATATCTGCGTCCTTTCAGACATAAATTTCTTGGGGTATGCTCTGAAAACCGGATGGAAGCCCTTCTTTCTATACTTCAATATACTTGCTCTTGCAAGTACACGTAAATTTGTGGACTCATTTGGAGGTGACCTCAGTAGGATATTTATCCAGTTTGGATTTGTCTATAGAGCATGTGTTTATGGCATAGCATTACGAGCTTAGCTACAGGGAAGCATCTTTTTATTACTCCTTTCATTCTCTTGTCAATTGTTTTGTGATACTGCTTCTCCTCTGAATGAGAGAAAAATAAAACTAAAGATGTGTGCCGGAAGGGAATAGAACTCCAGACCACATGCATGGTTGGCTAACACTCTACCGCTGCGCCACCACCGACATGAGACCAATATGCCCTTCAGACCCATACTATCAATGATCAACTCACCAAGCCACAAGCTAGCTCGATGGTTAACTGATTCATTGGAGCCCTTTATATGTTTGAAGGATTTGAAAATCTCGATGAAATGACTCATTATTATTATTACTATTATTATTATTATTGTATCCTTTAATTCCTAGAGGAACATAGGGCTTCAACCACGCACGTCTCCATTGCGTTCGGTTCTCTGCTAGAGTCTTCACCTGGCTCCATGTCTGCCCACACGTTTTCATCTCCTCTTCACATGACCTCCTCCAAGTCACCCTTGCACTGACGAACAACTCGCCGCTTCCCTTTCGGGTTCCACTCGAGCAATGGCTTGTCTAGTGTGATGTCACTTGATGGTTTCCTCAGAGTATGACCAGCCAATCCATCTTCATTTCTTCCTGCCTATTTGTTTCACAGTCGGTTCCTGCTGAGTTGGTTCGCTCATTGCCAGAGATCCCTGTTGCTGATCTTTTGTGGCCGGCCATCTGATCTTGAGTATTGAGCGAAGGCAACTGTCAATGAAGGTCTGTAGTTTGTTTGAGATGTTCTTTATGACGCGCCAAGTCTCTGATCCGTATAGTAGCACTGACAGACTTAACATTGGAGTTGAAAATCCGGATCTTATTTTTGATGCTGATTAGTGCTGTTGACCTCCACAGAGAATTGAGAGTAGTGAAAGCTTGTCTTGCTTTTCCGATTCTTGCTTTGATATCCTCGTCAGTTCCGCCTGTAGTTGAAACGATGCTTCCCAGGTCGGTGGGTGAAGGAGGTTGTTTCTTTCAGGTTCCTTCCATTTATTCTGATTGTTGTCTGTTGTTGTTGTTGCTGCTGTTGGTGGTGCCCAGGAATCTTCATCACCTCGTATGCGGCGACTTGTTTTTCTTTACTACCATTCAAACATTGAGGCATGTTATTGTCATAATTTTTTATAACCATTGTAATTTCAGGTAATGGTTTGCAATTAGCTGATGAGAACCTGTGAAATAGAGTGATGATATCACTTTTCTTTTTTTCAAGTATTGGTTTATAGGGTGTTTCTTTTTCTTTGTTTGTTTGATTGGTTGGAGGATTTCATCATGAACTAACATCGGTTAGAGAACCATTGGAAAACCACCAGTCAGGGAGTACTCGACAGCCAGTTGTTTCGTCAACCTAGTTTGGGACTAACCCTTCGGCAGTACGCACCCACCACAGAGGGGGTCGAACCCGGAACCTTTTGGTTACAAGGTGAACTCGTTTTTCTTTCTTTATTGAAACTTAGTGAAGGGAAGTAAATGTATGAAATTTATTATCACCTCTTAATCTATTATGGTAATCCTCATTATCTGATTGGATAATCAAACGTTGTGTTAATTATTCTCAGATGCGTTCTTGTCATTTTGTGTACTTTAATTTGCCCTGTATTTTTCACCTTTTGTAAATATAAATTGACTTGACAAGCGAAATGTGTGAAGAAGGGATGAGATTGTTGTTCGCAGTGTATTGGGCAAATGCATCGCATAGTTTTTCAGATAATCTCCGTCTTCTGATAAGAACACTATCCAAATTTATAAAAGGGACTAATTGTTTTGAAAAGAAGCCTTCCAAAAAATAGTATTCTCGTGTATACCTTTACATCATCGAGGCTTTCGCTAATCAGATGATAAACTGCCGATTATTCCCAGACTAGGACTGAGGAAACAGCCTGCCCAATACTCTCTGGTGTCCTGATAAAGAACCAGGATTATTCATGCACACAGAAGGAAAAACCTCTCCACTCCATCTTCTTTTTACATTAGGTATAACAAAGCATTCGGTTAGGTAACTGCTTTTTGTCTAACCGCTATCCAAACAACCTTTCTGGCATGGTAAGACCTTAAGCGACATAAGTCTCAGCCAGTATAGCTTGTTGGGTCATTGCGGTGTTCAAGCCCGACCACCACGTCAAGGTAGCAATACGAGTTGAAGACATGAAAAGGTTGACTGTTTTTGATCATAGATGTCTACGATCTCTTTCTCACGTTAGGTGGTATAATAAGGTAAGTAATCTTGACGTTAGGCGTAGAATGTTGGGCAAAGAGGGAAAATCAATCGAAGAGGCTATAAAGTTACATAGATTGAGATGGCTAGGTCACGTGCTGCGCATGCCTAACCATCGCCTCCCCCGACGGACTGGCATTACTAGCTGATATAGGTGTTGTGGATTGGAAAAGAGTAAGCGGTGGCCAAACAAAAACATGGCATCAATCCATGAAATCCTTGACAGTTAAACTGAGTCAGGTAGGGAGGGAGATGCAGACTTCTGGGTTGGGGCCGGCCCTCGGGACTCTAAGAATCAATCAATGGCTGGAGACAATAGGTGACATGGCTAAAAATCGTTGTCAATGGTTTACGCAGATGTATTCAGTCTCTTGGGTAATCTTTCGTATTCCTTTCTACCATTACTCATTCTGTTTCACTCTTATACTTGTCAAAACTCTATTGATTCTCTTCACTCATTTTCTTGTCTACCTTTGTGTGCTATTTGGAACGTGGCAACTCGAACTGCTGCACTTCGGTGCCAAGTTCTATGTTGAATCCAGACAAATAGACATCGCACATTAGTTTTCAGATAATCTCCGTCTTCTGGTAAGAACACTATCCAAATTTATAAAAGGGACTCAGTGTTTTGAAAAGAAACCTTCCAAAAAATAGTATGCTCGTGTATACCTTTACATCATTGAGGCCGTCGCTGATCAGTGGATAAACTGCCGATTAGTCCCAAACTAGGCCTGAGGAAACAGTCTGCCCAGTACCCTCTGGTGTGTGCACACAGAAGGAAAAACTTCTCCACTCCATCTTCTTTTTACATTAGGTATAATAAAATTAGCTGAGTTGGTATCATTTATTTTGTTATTCATACCTTGATTTTGCACTTCTTTATGTATGAAATTTATTAACAATCAACTAGAATTAGGAAAATTCCACAAAAATTGAGGATCATTCAAGCCTAGATGGCCAAGGTAAGGATAATAAATTAGCTAGCTTCTTTTTGACGCACATATTAGGCTTCTTAATATGGATCCCAACAGCCGGCCTCAGAAATACTCAGTAGTCGAACTCTTAAGGAGAAATTGAGATTTGTTGGTATGCGGTAAATGACACTGGAAGCTGCCTTGTTAACATCAATCTTGTGTTCTGTATCCACAAGATGAGATAGAATAGTGCTGCGAATAGATTTTGTTTGTCCTCTGCTCGTCGAATCTCCGAACATCACTCTGCATACTGGTTAAGCAAAGGACAAACAAAATCTATTCACATAGCGCTATTCTATCTTATCTTATGGATACAGAACACAAGATTGATTGATGTCAACGAGGCAGCTTTCAAAGTCACTTACTGCACACCAACAAATTTCAATTTCTCCTTAAGAGGTCGACTACTAAATATTGCTGAAGCTGTTGGAATCCATATTAACAAGCCTAATTTGTACGTCCAAAAGAAACTAGTTCAGACACTGTCCTTACCTTGGCCATCCGGGTTCCAGTGATCCCCAATTTGTTGTAGAAATTTCCCTAATTTTAGCTGATATTCGACTTGCTATTACACCTTAATTATTATTTTCAAGTGTTGGTTTGTAGGGATTTGATTGGTTACAGGCTTTCATCATGAGCTGACATTAGTTAGAGAACCATTGGAAAACCTGGGAGTACTGGACAGCTGTTTCGTCCTAGTTTGGGACTCTTCAGCAGTACGCACCCGCCGGGGTTCGAACCTAGGACCTTATGGTTACAAGACAACCGAGCTCGTATACCATTAAGCCGCTGGGACCCAATCCAATGGCCCATGAATTCTAACTTCTGCCAATTCACGATATAGCGCGACCCCTAGCCAATGTATTCGCGAAGTATTTGTCCTCACACCCGACCTGCTGCCCCCTACTGGTCACGACTTCTCACTGGAACCCCAGGTGACTACCTACCTGAATAGGGCAAGTCACTAGTGAGCATCTCATTGATTTTCAAGTGTTAGTTTGTAGGGATTTGATTGGTTACAGGCTTTCATCATGAGCTGACATTAGTTAGAGAACCATTGGAAAACCTGTGAGTACTGGACAGCTGTTTCGTCCTAGTTTGGGACTCTTCAGCAGTACGCACCCACCGGGATTATTATTATTATTAAAATTTAAGCATCTTTAATGAACTGCAATTTAGAACAACATATTTAAGCGGACAATATTGTTTTCAATTAGATCTCATCAGGCTTAACTCTAATATTTATAAGTTTACAAATAAAAATTCAGATATAGACCAATCGTGGTGTTTTGTCTATAGGATAATACGATGGTGAATATAAATTGTGCAATTAGTCATAATAACAATAGTGATAATAATAATAATAATAATAATAATAATAATGGTTTTATCAATAATGAGGATGAAAAAGTGAGGTGATCTGTGATAACACGAATAATGAGAAACCACATGATTAAACAAACAAATGTTCAGGTGGAAGTAGTCGATAAAGGCTGTAATTTATTAACAATCATTTTCTTAAGTAATACTTTTTTTCTCACTCTCTTCACCTATTGTTGCGTAATACATCCGTGTACTTGACTCTCTCTCTCTGTACACTGTGTTTCATTAACATCCGGTTTCCTTTTTTATTTACAGGATGTGTTATCGTATTACGCAACCTATGGTCTAAACTTACCAGTCCTTACTGTTTAAAAAAAAATATTTTGATGATGTAAACAGCATTTCAAATGAATTCATTTTAATGCGATTTTAGACATACTAGTTGTACGTATATGTATATATATCGTGCGTCGGTGGCATAGCGGTTAGGTCGCTCGCCGACCATGCACATGGTCCGGGGTTCGATCCCCGACCGATGCACTCCTTTACCTCGCTAAGCCAGAAATAATGCTGGTGAAGAGGAAAGGTTGGGCATGAGACTAGCAACCTCATCCTGTAAAATAAACACCATTGCTACAGAAACTTCAAGCCACTAGCTTGAAGCCTTATGTTCCACTGGGGAACGTGAAGGAAATATATATATATATATTTCGTTCGTTTAAAGTTGAAATATGACAGTTGACATAATAGGGTGAGTGATATTGAGGTTAGACTTCGAGTGTTAGATAAGGAGGGAGAGTCAATCTGAGTGACTAACTGACTGACTGGTTTCAACATAGAACTTTGCACTTGATGTGCAGCAGTTCGAATCGCCACACTCCCTCCTTGTAGCACACAGAGCAAAAGAAGAAAGTAAAAAGAAATGCAAAATAGAGACAGTGAAAAGAGATATGAGGCAAAAGAAATAGTAATATCGAAGAGTGGATGCATTTGAGCCAACCATTGAGAACGATTTTGAGGCACATCACCAATTGTCTCCAGCCTTCATTGGCTTTTACCATCCCGAGGAGCCCAATCAGTCAGTCAGGCAGTCCACACCTTCCTACGTGACTGACTGGCTGGCTTAAACTAACTGTTGTGGACTTCATTGACTGATAAAGCCATGTTGTGGTTTGACCACCACTGTTTGTTTTCCAACCTGACCCTGACCCGTCAGTCGAGGAAGGCTGTGACTAGCCATACATGCGTAACACATACCCTAACCATCTCAGGCGATGTAGCATCACACCCTCTTCGATTGATTTCCCATCCTTACCTAGCATTCGACCGAAGCCTAACCTCAATATTGCCTACCCCATAATACCATCACCAAACACGGGAGATAGACACCTGTGATCAAAGACGTCATGTTTTCCACTCTCAATGGCCATGTCTCACTGACAGCCATAAAGGAGGACGAGGTGGATTGCTGCACTGATCAGTACACACGCCCTTTGGTCGATAGCCAACTGGATATCACGTCTACTAAGCCAGAGACAACATAAACTGGCATATGCGAAACGGGTCTTCTGTATCCGTGTTGAGATTTCGTTAGAGATCAACCCGTTGGGGATGGCTGATGCAAATTCCCAAATTAGTGAAGCGGTCAACGTGCTCTATCACTTCACTCCCTATTTCTAAGCTAGGGGTGAGTCAATGTAGTCCAGTCCTGTAGCATCATCTTACACTCGAGAGCAGGAGTGAATCGCATTCCAAACATTCGAAGATTGCAGCTCAGCTCAAGGTTTTCAGAAGACTTTGCATTTTCTCAGCGTCTTCATGTAGAAGGACTATATCATCTGCATATTCTAAGTCAAACAGATTATTCCCTGGTAGTAACAAGTCAATCCCTGAGTCTCTAAAGTGAGTTAGGGTTAAGTCCACTAGTACGTCAATGATGAAATTGAATAGAAACGGGGATAATGGGCATCCCTGACATATACCACTAGTTGTCACTACTTCAGATGACAACTCGCCGTAAGCTCTCACCTGGTTGACTGCATGAGTTCTAGTAGAGTGCCTTGATCAGTGCAATATATTTTCTTGGCATTCCTTTCACAGGCAAGCATCGCCATAGTACCTCTCAGTCAGGGAAATTAATCGAAATTAACATTACAGAGGTTTATATATATATATATTCATGACTCATACGATTGAGCAGATTTTTTGAAAGCAAGAAATATCCTTTTTATATACAAACCTGTGTTATGTTAATTTCAATTAATTTCCCTGAAGAAGTCCGGACAACTTTGCTAAACGAAATGTCGGAATTACTCATTTCAATTTTACGTATATCCATAACAGTTACTTTAAGCCGGCCACACAGGAAGGTGTAGACTGCTAGGTTGGGGTCCTCAGGATTCTAAGAACCAATGAAGGCTGGAGACAATTGGTGATATGGTTCAAAATCGTTCTCGGTGTCTGGCGCGGATGCATTTACTCTTTTAGGATTTGTCATATCCAATAAACCTCTATTGTTCCTTCATATTACTATAGTTCTGTTTTTTATCTCTCTCTTCTGAACCTCTGTTTACTCTCTTCTCTTGCTTTGTGTGCTACATGGAGACAGAGTGGCATCTTGAACTGCTGTACATCTGTGTAAAATTTTACGTTGAAATCAGTCACTCCAGCTGTTTAAAAATTATAATAACTTAACTGTTTGAATTCCTTCTGAGAATTTCAAACCCTTCTTTTTGGTTAAATTTTATATTAATAATAGTAATAATATTATTATTATTGGTGTGGTTACGTTTCTGTGAGCTGGTTTAGTTAATTTTGAAACTTTTGATGACCTCCTAGACAAACAGCTACAACACAAACCTCAGTATCAAGTGAACTTGTCTGAATTCTCCATGAATGTGATATAATTGTATCTTTAAAGAGTTGGTTTGTAAGGATTAGATTTATTTTTACGAGTTTGACCACTGGAGTTCTATTGAGAAGTTCTCGACCAGTGAAGTCCAACCAGTCAAGTGTGAGGATGGCTTTCCCACAGATGGCATTGATTGGTGCCAGTTGTCCTAAATCACGAATTGGTAGAAGTTAGAATTCATAGGCTAGCCACTGAATCGGGTCCCATTGGCTGGATAGCATACGTGCTTACCTTGTAACCGGAATGTCCTGGGTTCGAAACCCCTGTGGTGGGTGCGTACTGATGATGATTTTCAAACTGGGACGAAACAGCTGTCCAGTACTCCAGTGCTGGCTCTCAATGGTTCTCTAACTGATATCAATCCGTGGTCGAACTCATAATTGTATCTCTTGACAACTTTTGTTGCAACTGGTTGTTAATTTGCAGCAGGATTGCTTGTCCTTATTGGTTCGTAATTCGAATTCTTTGTTGTGCGGCTTGTTATTTATTAGTTGGCAAATTTGATCTACACTAAGTAGTGATTCCTTGACGAAGATAGGCTCTCCCACTAGTTTCATAAAGAAACATATGAAAACATTGGAGAGAAAATCTGAGACTATGACAGCATGTAAAAAAATCTCTATTTTATTAAAAGTTACAATTTAATGGTGACTTATCAAATGAGATTTTATTGCAAAGACTTCCCAGGAGTATTCGAAGAACTTTATATGCAGTAAACCTATGTTTGTCATTCTTTAGCGGACGAATGATTAGGAAGGACTCAAACGAAGGATAAGCTAGACAGTTCTGCCATATCTATGTGCATTTATCAGTTCAACTGCACCTGAGGTGACAGTTATGTTGGGTGTACTAGCAGACAACTTGGCCAACACGTTAGTGAACATTTCCCATCGTGGTTTGGCACAGGATAGACCAAAACCCTCCGTTTTGTCACATTTACTTGATAATGGTCATGTAGTGGAGAAAACGAACGCATTCAAGGTAGTAATTCATCTCATCCCACTGAATCTTTCCAATAGACTTTGTATTCGTCTACTGCACACAGCTGAGGTGATAGACATTTGAACTATTAAGCCTAAACTATGCATTCAAAAGGAGTTTATACAGTCATTATCCCTCCCTTAGCCTATTACAACCTAACCAGCTGATAACGTCTCCACCACCCCATACTTATATCGTTCAACCACTTCTCTCTTATCCTCCCCTAATCTTATCACATCTTCATTAAAACGTATTTTATTTACTTCCTTTACAGTCTAGCATTACGTAATTGGTCCATTTGGTTTTCTTAGCCTTCACTGACTACCACGTCTACCTGCTGTTTTTCACTATTCTTGTTATCACAGATCGCTCCACTTTTTTCATCTTTGTTGCTGATAGAATCATTATTATCACTATTATCATTGCTAATTATTATTATTATGACTAATTGCACAATTTATATACACAATCTTATTATCCTACCAACAAAACACTGTGATTGGGTTTACATTTTAATTTTCAAGAGTTGCTTTGTAGGGACTTGATTTGTTCTTTTGAGTTAGACCACGGATTGATATCACTTGAAGAACCACTGAAAACCAGCACTGGAGTACTAGACAGCTGTTTCCTCAGTCCTAGTTTGTGAATCATCGGCAGTACTCGTCCACCACAGGGGTTTCGAACTCAGGACTCTCCGGTCACAAGGCAAGCTCATATACCATTTAGCCACTGGGACTCGATTCAATGGCCAGCCCATGAATTCTAACTTCTACCAGTTCGTGATTTTGCCGCAAGTGGCACCAGTCAGTGTCATCCGTGGCGAGTATTTGTTCTCACAGCCGATGACACTGTCTGGTGCCAGTGGCGTTAAAATCACGAATTAATAGAAGTCAGAATTCATCTGCTATCCACTGAGCCTGGTACCAGTGGCTGAATGGTCTACAAGCCTACCTTGTAACTGGAAGGTCCTAAGTTTGAACCTCCTGTGGGGGTGTGTACTGCTGATGACTCCTAAACTAGGACGGAGGAAACATGCCTGTCCAGTGCTCCAGTACTGGTTTTCAATGGCTCTATAACTTATATTTTAATATCTATTTGTAAAGTTATGTATATTAGAGTTAAGCCGGTTGAGATCTAATTGAAAAGAATATTGTTCACTTAAATGTATTGTTCTAAAGTAATGCATCTGTTAATCAGTGATTTGTCCGAGTACCAAGCTTCTAGGAATTCTCTGGCATTTTCAATGTTTTCACTGTCTAAAATTCCTACATTTTTTCCCAATAAAATTGCTGTCTCTAGTTGTCTACATACATCGATATGAAGCAGGAATATACATATATATATATATATGTCGTGTCGTATGAAACCTTAGAAACCTGATACTCAGAGGAGTGGGCCAGCGGTTAACAGGCACACATTACCATTATTAGATTAAATTTGCCAACTAATAAAGAATAAGTCAAATGACAAAAATGCGTCATATTTCCAAGTCAATAAAAAAGAACAACAATACTATAATGAAAATTAACAATTGATCACAACAAAGATTGTCCGGCAAGCGTGGGGGGATGGGGGCACAATTATATCACATTCATGGAAAACTCAAATAAATTCTAACTGATTAAAAATGCCCATTAAAATTTTTTGAAAAGAATGGATACTGAACAAAGAATACTCTTTTCGATAACCCCTTCATCATCAGGCTCTACAGTTATATACACATAATAGTAGTGAATGAATGAATTAGTGTTATGAACAACATTAATGTTGTTTAAATAACTTCGAACCAATAACAATAACATCAATAGATTACAGTTCAATAGCATCAACATAACAATAAACTGAATGTCAGAAAAAATTAGGAAAGATAACATTACAAATTCATGAATTTATAGTCTTCACTGAAGGCCGGCCAGGGCAGTAGTAGTGGCTAGCTGGACTTGCTTCTTCTGCACACAGAGCACTGGTTGTTTAGGGCGAATCGCAATAGTCTCTGCTGTTTGGAGTATGCGGTACCTTGATGTTTTTGGCAATTTATTAGGCACCCGGTAAATGATAGAGAAGGATTCTTCATTGGGCTGGCTGGTTTTGTGGCCGGTTTGCACCAGATGGTCCAATATCGAACTGTTAATGGTTTTCACTACACCTTTACTTAGCCATAGTGGGAGATGTTCGCTAGAGAGCACAAAAAATCAGGTTTCTAGAGCAACGGCCAATATAACTCGCCCCCTCACTTCATTTTAAAGCTTGCACTGAAGATATTGTCCAGGAAGATAACGAAAGCTTCTTAGTTGTGAATGATTCAGCTCAGAGAACGCGACAACATCAAAATTATCCACATCTTAGCTACAAATTTCTAATATTTCATTATTGTCATTATTATTGTTATTATCATTATTTTTAAGAGTTAGTTTTGTAGGGATTTCATCTGTTGGCAGATTGATGATAAAATAACACCAGTTAAAAAAACCCACTGAAAATCAGGGAGTACTGGACAGCTGTTTCGTCTTAGTTTGGGACTCTTCAGCAGTATGCATCTAACACGCCACCAAAGTGACTCTAGACTATAGTTGCCCGAGACAGAACTACCTAGTGAACGAACTAATTACCTTGAGCAACTAGTCAGATGTGTCCGTAGTAATATAGGCGAAATTATGGGTGCTGTACACGAATCACGCAGCAAATTCCATCCAAATCTAGTATTTAGGTACTGCTTAGACAACAGGCTCATCGGAAGGGAAAAAACGTGTAACCAGTTGTCATTCTTGAGCTGTATTCACAACACAGTCAATGGGCAACCGTACGTACGATTTCGTTAATCCTTCCGATGAGATTGACACAAATTCCATCGAAAGTTTCTGGAGTCACTTAAAAAAGAGGATTAGAGCAGTGAATGGGTGGGTCAAGAAACACGATGATTAACAATTATCTTGACTAATTTATGTACGGAAATTAGTTTAACCTAACTATGAGGACTCCTGTATGTGAAGTTGGGAGGTTTTCTTGAAGCATATACAAGAACGCTATTCTACGTAACTGTTTTCTAAAATTGCATAACTTTTATATAAACTTTTGTGTAAATAACACAATTCTGCTCCAGACGCATCTGATTGGTCGATAGAGGCTTGTCAGAGTCTTCATCAGGATGAGCAATATTGAGATTAGACGTCGAGTGCGAGGTAAGCAGGGGAAATCAATCAACGACGCTGTGAAGTTGCACCGATTGAAATGGCTAGGACATGTGTTGCACATTCATGGCTAGCCGTCGCCTTCCTCAAACGATGGGCAATGTTAGCTGACATAGGGTTAGGTTGGTAAAGACTTAGTCAGTGGTGGGCGAACCAGAACATGCCTTCGTCAGTCAATGGAATCCACAACAGTTCGTTTAAGCCAGCCACATAGGAAGGTGTAGACTGGCTTCCTAGTTGGGGTCCTCGGGATGGTAAAATCCAATGAAGGCTGGAGACAATTGGTGATATGGCTCAAAATCGTTCTCAGTGACTGGTGCAGATGCATCCAATCATTGTGAACTTATAATACTCAATAAAACTGTACTGTTCTTCGTTATTACTACTCTTTCTGCCTCATATCTCTTTTCACTGTCTCTATTTTGCATTTCTTTTTACTTTCTGCTTTTACTCTGTGTGCTACAAGGAGGGAGTGTGGCAACTTGAACTGCTGCACATCTGTGCAAAGTTCCATGTTGAAACCAGTCCGTCAGGGATCGAATCTAGAACTTTGAGGTTATGAGGGCAAGCTGGTTGACCATACCAGCCACTTGGGTCGTCATCTGGCGGCCTATAACAGAATTTATAATTCGTTGGCCAAGTAGCTTAATAGTCAACCAGCTTGACCTCGTAACCTAAAAGTTCAAGATTCGGTCCCTAGCGGTGTAGTCGAGGATTCCTACTGTTGAAGAGTCCCAAACTGGGACGAAACGGCTGTCGAGTACTCTGTGGTGGTTTTCAGTGTTTCTCCAACTGACATCAATCCGTGATCATACATGAAATAGCTCACTTAGTAGTATTTTTTCTTCTTCTTGGGGTTAAAAGTTCTCATAAAAATTCACTTGTCACTACTTAATATAATAAATCTTCAATTGTTTGTCATATCCTTCTTCACTAGGTTAGTCCTGTCGACGGTAAAATACTCCATTGTGGTGTAATTGATCCCCGTAGACCAGTGCTAGAACAAATCAAAGGTGTCCATTATTCACTTGATGAATTTCTTGGCCCAATCGTCCAGTTGAATAATTCTAACCCACAGAAGACGGATAGTACACTTTACCAATGTGTTATATATCTGGCTCCTGGTGATTATCATCGTTTTCATAGTCCTGTTGATTGGATGCCTACAGTTAGACGACATTTTCCAGGTAAATCATTATACTTTCTTTTCTTTTTTTGCTGGTGACAGAATTTCATCATGAGCTGAAATCGGTTAGAGAACTATTGGAAAACCAGGCAGGGAGTACTGGACAGCCAGCTGTTTCCTCAGTTCTAGTTTGGGACTCTTCAGCAGTACGCACCCATCACGGGGGGTGGGACCCACTACCTTATGGTTACAAGGCCATCGGGCTAGAAGACCGTTAAGCCAATGGCAAATGAATTCTACATCCTGCCAATTCGTGACATAGCGCGATTGCTAGCCAACGTCTTTGGCGAGTATTTGTCCTCACACCCGACCTGCATTCTATCACTAAATGACAATAACATTAATGACAATTCACTGTGTACAAGTTTAACTGTTACATCTGAAGTGGAACATAGAACTTCAGCATCATATCTCCATTTTACTATGTTTTCTATTGGTCCCACGATTCGTCATATGCTTTCAACTCTTCCTCCTCCTCACAAATGGCTTCCTTCATGTCGTCTCCTTCGAACTCCATACTGGTTGTCTTCAATTCGGGTTCCCCTTGAGGAGAAGACTGCTTAGTGTGTCACTCAGTTATTATTATTGTTCCGTTGGGTTCCTAGTGGAACATAGGGCTTCAGCAACCAATCTCAACTTTGTTCTGTTTTCTGCCGTCCTCTTCAGTTGGGTACACGATTGCCCAAATCCTCTCATCTCTTCTTCACACTATCTGCTCCATATCACCCTCCCATTGACGACCCACTTGGCGCTACCCGCCGAGATTCCACTCGAGCAATAGCCTGCATTGAGCGCGATGTCATTCGGCGACCTCCCCAGTGTATGCCCGATCCATCTCCTCTTTCTCCTACATATTTGTTGAGCGATCGGCTCTCGCCTGTATCTCTATCTGTTCCCAGATAGAGTTTCTTGTTGCTTATTCTTTCTGGCCATTTACCTTCAGTATGGTGCGAAGGCAGCTGTTGATGAAAGTCTGCAGCTGGCTGTCGGAAATCCTTTTCCTGACACACAGGCCAAGTTCCTGACCCATATAGAAGAACTGACTTCACACTGGTGTTGAAAATGTGAATCTTGTTCCTTATGCTGAGTGCGGAAGATTTCCAAACTGGTTTCAGGTTGATGAAGGCGTATCTTGCCTTTCCGATTCTGGCTGACTTCGACATCTTCGTCCGTTCCGTGTGCCTGTAGTTGAAACGATGCTACGTAGTCAGATAAGTGAAGGAGGCAACCTCATATAAATCTCTCTCGTTGATGGTGATTGGTGCTGGTTATTGTTGTTGATGTTGCTGTTGGTTGGTTATCTTCATCACTTCCCTCTTCTCTATGTTCACCTGGAGTCCTGTTTTCGCTGCTAGCTGCTTCAGCCAGTTTGTTGGTTTTCGCTTGCCTGCAAGTCTTCGAGTTTGTGTGACATTAGACATATATCACCTGCGAAATCAGCATCTTCTAGAGTCTTCTCATCGGTCGTCCAGCGTATTCCTGACTCCTCGCTCCAAACTCACAGTCTGACGCATAATCCAATCCACCACAATTAAGAATATCATCGTTGGTGATAATAGGCAGCCTTGTCTTACTTCTGTATGCACTTCGAGCGCCTCCCTGAGTGAGTTTTCGTTTGTGGATTACCTGACTGACACGTGGCAGGCACTGTCATATTTCCAGCAAGCTGTTGAATGACGTTGACAAAGATTTGGGGTACGCTGTAGTGTTGAAATAGTTTCCAAATTACTTCTCAGTCAATGCTGTCTGTCGCAGGCCTTTTCGAAGTCGATGAAGTTAAGGTGCTGTTGGTGGGGGTGTATTTCTGGGCGAGTTGCTGGTGTGGTGGTCGATTCAAGAGTCGTTTAAAGTGATCAACCCATTGTTTGATTTGTTTCTCCTCCTTAGTGATCAGGTTCTTTTGAGCATCTCTTCCCGGATAGAGACTTGGTTGTCTGATATAATGTCCTGATGTCTCTTTTTCCTGCGACCTGTTCTACTTCAGTTGCCAGCCAGTGTGTCGTAGAATTGTAGTTTGTCTTTTCTAGCACTTTTCTTCACTTCTCTCTTTATTCAGCGCAGTGTACATTTAACTCAGGTTCTCTTTCTGTTGTCCATCTTTGAGTTGGGTCATCTCCTCTTTCACCATCCTCCTCTTCTCTCCTTGGTCAGCTTACAGGTAGGTATCCGTTAACAGCCATTCCTCGTCTTGGCTGGTCTCTTGCTTCTTCCTAGAACAGTTGTACACGTTTTTTCTTAAATATCGTTTTCAGAGAGTTAGTTCCAATGTTCTTCCACGCAGGTTTCTTCAGTGATGCCACGTAGTATGTCCGACTTTGCTCTGATCTGATCTGTAGCGAAGGCATTCCTTGTAGTTTTGTCCTTCAGTTTCTGATTGTTGAACTTGAATTGCTATGAGATGATAATAGTTGCTTTCTCTGTCTACCCCCTCCCCACAAATATATACACATTCACATCAATTGATTACGTAGAGTATATAAGCACTTACATGAATTTATGCGTTTCATAATAATAATAATTATTATTATTATTATTATTATTGTTGTTATGGTCACTTTGATTATTATTCACGAATCCACATATTCGACTGACCACATTGATATCAAATCTCTGTGATTAATATTTTATTGCACAATTTTAATTTTTAGAATTTACTACTCACATTTCGTCCTACCGTAGCCTCGTCATCTGGAAGTAATCGGATTCTCAATGAGTGATGGTGTGTTCCCGTTGACTAAGACTCTGACGATGCACCCATTTCATTTCAGGCACCCAAAGCATTATCCATCAGATCCTCTTTCTCTTTTTCTCTCTCTCTCTTTGCTTCATTTCTTTTGTGTTCCCAGTGAAACATAAAGCGTCAAACTTGAGCTTTGGTAGTGTTATTTTTACGAGATGGAGTGGCTAGTCTCATGCTCAACCCCACCCTCTTTTCTTGACCTGTTACTGGCTAGTAAACTGCTCATGGTTTCAGAGTGCGTCGGTGTGGTTGACAGAAATTCTACCGCTGGACTACCGACGCATCAAAATGTCAAGTATTGTCTTGCAGGAGTGTGATTGATTTCAAGGTTGGTCGCGAAATGGCTTCAGTTTGAGCGAACCATTTGAAAGTCAGGGGGGGGTACAAGGCGGCAGCTGCCTAGTCCTTGTTAGGGACTCTTCATCAGTACACACCTAGGATCAATAAGGTTACATGTTGAGCTCGTAGGACCATTCAGTCATTTGAACCGGTATCCAATGGTTAGAGCGTGAATTCTAACCTCCACCTATTTTCTATATAGTGCGACTGCCGCCAGTCAGTATCACTGGTTGGTTGGTGGACCTCCACTGGTCATGATTTTTGACTACTAAATAATCCCGGACAGGGACGAAACGGCTGCCCCAGTACTCGCTTGTTTTCAATGATTCTCTAACTAAAGTCAGTTCCTTCAAAAACTTCATGCAATTCTTCTCATTAATAAACTTGAACAAAGTAAGAACAACAATTGTACCAGGATACTATGAGCTCATCTTTTATTATTTCAAGGATTCTTCTCAACTGGTTACAACCTGAACGATAAAAAATATGAATTACATTACATTAAAGATTTGAACATACTTTTCCACGATCACAAGGAGTAATTGGTAGGAAGTAATTAGTTACGTGCGTCGGTGGTATAGCGATTAGGACGCTCGGCGACCATGCACATGGTCCAGGGTTCGATCCCCGGCCACAGACGCACTCCTTTAACTCGCTGAGCCAGAAATAATGCTGGTAAAGACGAAAGGTTGGGCATGAGGCTAGCAATCCTATCCTGTAAAATAAACACTGCTACAGAAACTTCAAGCCACTAGCCTGAAGCCCTATGTTCCACTGGGGAACGTGAAGGAAAAAAAATTAGTTGCGTAATCTACCTTTTTGTTATGCTCTGTCTAGCTAAACCTTGTTTCTATACATATATATATATATATATATATGCAACTCTGTTTTTGTTTCCAAGCCTAATTACCTAATTATTCTATAAATATTTATAAACTGTCAAATATTGATCACAGTTCATTTGAATTATTCTATAAATAGTCACTGTTTGTAACTCTTAATTAGTTAAATCATTCCGGATTAATGTTACTTTTACTTCCTACAAATTACTTACTCCTTGTGATCGTGGAAAAGTATGTTCAAATGTTTAATGTAATGTAATTCATATTTTTTTATCGTTCAGGTTGTAACCAGTTGAGAAGAATCCTCGAAATAGTAAAAGATGAGCTCATATTATCCTGTTACAATTGTTGTTCTTGCTTTGTTCAAGTTTAAAGTCAGTTCGTTGTCAATTATGGCATTAAATTGTGTTCTCTAATTGTCCAATTGTAACGACAGAAGGCAAGATTCAGGCAACAGATCATTTATTAAGGAAATCAACGCATATTTATATATTTGCATGTACATTACTATGGATATTTAAGTAAACAAACACAGTCTTCCGATTGGTTGTTTCTCACGTAAAGTTAATCTTTCATCTATTTGTGACTGTTTCTTGAATGTCAAATCCTCTATATGTTAACTGCATCCGCCTACGCAAAGTCTGCTGTGGTCGGTTTTGAATCAATCTTTGTTCACATTTTCTCACGACAAACCTTGGGAACGTAAATATTGACGTAAATTACTGTCTACCAATTTGGCTAGTAGACAGCTCTCACCACACAATCATAGTATTATTATTATTACTGTCATTACTGTTTTGCTTTATTTATTTACTTATAGGTAGATTGCTTTCAGTTCGTCCTAATCTAGCTGGACGCTTACCCGGCTTATACGCAATCAATGAACGTGTAGTTTATCTCGGTGAATGGAATCACGGTTTAATGTCATTCACAGCTGTTGGTGCATTCGGTGTTGGAAATATTCGTGTCAACATCGATCCTACATTGAGTACAAATAAAAAGCAGGATAATCCACTGCGTTATCGTTTCACAAATCTTGTGAGCAGAACAATAAACCAAGAATATAATCCACCATATTTAGAGGCAATATTTACAAATAATAATAATGATAACAATGATAATAATAATAGTAATAGTGTGAAATTGAATAAAGGCGATGAGCTAGGTCATTTCTGTTTAGGTTCTACAGTTGTCTTAATATTTGAAGCGCCTAAAAATCAATTGAAATGGTGTGTCACACCTGGTCAACGAATTAAACTTGGCGAACCAATCATTATGGATTGTTAAAATAAAATTCAACATCTGCTGTGGAGAATATTAACTTTGACTAGTGTGCTGGTTCTCCTCTTCCCCTTTTTCCCATTGTACAGTTAATACCTTTAAATTATTTTTTTAAATTTTCTTCTAGAGAATATATGCATTACTAACATTTTTTGCTATAGTTTGATAGGATACCTTGTGATCAGAATTGACAATTTGACAGCTGAAACAGTGACTCCCTCTACACTTTTTATTATCTAACTATCGACCTTGTAAATAAAACTTTGCATAGTAATTTGAAGTTAATTTTATCTTTTTTACTTATTTTGAAAAGTTCTGGTGCTAAGCATTGTGAGTAGGGTTTAGTTCTAAAGTTTTTGGGAAGGGGTGCCCATTACTTACATCACTACTAATCAATCTCTACGGAGAAGTCATTAACTGTCGAAGACTTCTGTCTGGCTGTTTAGGTTTCAACAGGACTATCAAAGATGCTTGCTTTGTCGCAACTTGGACAATCAGGTTTTTAGGTATGCACACTGTCATCCTATACCAAGTGACGTCCTCTCTGGCTTATTAGTCGTGATAGCCGGCTGGTTGTTGACCATAGGACGTGTGCAGTGCTCAACAGCAGTTCTCTCTGTTCTCCTTTACAGCTGTAAGACATGGCTACTGAAAGCGGAAGACATGAAAATGCTAGCTAGCTGTCTTTAATCATAGGTGCCTGCGTTCTATCTCTCCGGTGAAGTGGTATAGTAGGGTGAGCAATACACTGAGGTTAGGCATCAGTCGAGTGCTAGGTAGGTGAGAGGGGAAATCAATCGACGAGGCTGTGAAGCTACATCGACTGAGATGGTTAGGACATGTGTTACGTATGCATGGCTAGCCATCGCCTCCCTCGACCGGCGGGCCATGTTAGCTGATATGGGGTCAGGCTGGATAAGAGTTAGCCAGTGATGCTCAAACCAAACACGGCTCCATCAGTCAATGAAGTCCACAACAGTTAGTCTAAGCCAGTCATGTAGGGCGGTGTAGACTGGCTTCCTAGTTGGGGTCGTCAGGACGGTAAAACCAATGAAGGACGGAAAAAATTGGTGATATGGCTCAAAATCGTTCTCAGTGACTGGCGCAGATCCATCCACTCATTGTGACAAATAATACCCAATAAAACCATACTGTTCTTGAATATTACTATTCTTTTTGTCTGATATCCTTATTTAGTGTCTCTGTTTTGCATTTCTTCGCTTGCTTTGTTTGCTACAAGGAGGGAATGTGGCGACTCGAACTTGTCGTTGCAAAGTTCTATGTTGAAAACGGACAGACACTGTCATCATCGTGTAGTCATCAGCATGTAGGTAATTGTGGTCACACAACTTTGTTGATCTAATCACTCTAATCTACAACCTTCAGAATTTCATATTAATCTAGTCCCATATGAACACTCGGTAGTTAATCGTCAGCAACCACGAATAATGGGGTATGGGAAGTATTTACTGTGTTTTACTGCCCTATTCCTAGACAATAAGATATTACAGTAAGAATTTTGTCTTAACACTTAGCGTGTGCATCTCGACCACATCCTAGACACTTAATTTTCTATCACATCTTGACGTTAAGTTATTATTTCACCAAATAAAAATATGTTATAATAATAATAATTTATATTTCGTATAAACGGGTAAGTTTACAAGAAATGCATGCCATTTCTACAGGCACGATCAGTTATGTTATAAATTACATTCGTGAAGTATCATAAATTAATACTTTTTCAAAAGTTTAAATTGTTCGATTATTGTACAAGCAATCAGAACAGGTTCTTGTAAATGTTAAATTGTAAACCCTTCACTAAAGTCACCATCAAAGTTGAGCGAAAACCCAAACTTCGTTCCGTTTCCTGCTGATAGTTATGGTCAACCAGTGAACAGCGTATATTTGGGTAAGTGCTATGCCGCCATGTGATTAAAAGCTATTTCAGGAAGAGAAGAACGTCCTGGGAAGCTGCAAAATGGCATAAAATACAATTATGGATAATACATCATTGGAAGTACATTTACAGGATATATACAAGAAGGAGCTGGATGCTCCTTGGAATGATAGTTTACATTTGCAATGTTTAATGATAGCCATATTGGTCTTACCAAGGAATCTATGACGTTTCCGATGAAAATATAGCTTTGTTCAAACATTGGTGTTGTTGCGTTTTTAATCAAAGCAACCAGACTTTAAGCAAGCAACAAAAATGAACAAAGAGTAAGTTTTAGCTTTAATAAAGGCCTAGGTAGTTAAGATAAAATAGAGTAAAATAGTGCGTAAGTAAAACCCGAACGACAAGCTGACCTGTAAGATGTCTCACGAATTTCTGTAGAGCCCCCGGGGTAGCATCTTGACAAGAAGCTGAACTGAGATTGTTCTCTGTAGTTATAACAGTACGTCGATGGTATTTAAATCTGTTGCAAATTTAATGGTTTTCAAAACTCCTACCATTGAGTATATCAAATTAATTATGTGTATGTTCCAATATTATAGTCACATCTCTCGAACTTCTGGCGCTTATTTTTTTAAATTTTTTTTGATTTTTGATTTACAGCTTGATTCCACACCGTATTTTCAGTACAAGTGTGGAACTTTCAGCATGGATATCGGTAGCCCAAATTTCGCAGGCCGACCATAGATATCGGGTGTGCGCCGGCAGGGGATCGAACCCCGGACCATGTGCATGGTCGGCGAGAGTCCTAACCACTGTGCCACTGACGCACATTTATATGATGGTAAAAATAAAACACTATTCTATCAGTATGTGCTCATCAACTGCTTAAGTAACTCAGGTGTAGGTGTTTTCCTCCAAGACGTCGCTATCATGGATTTTTTGGCGGCCTACAAAGTGACAGAGGACTTTGATTCTTCCGGCTTGGCCGCCATTTTTGGTATGAAACTGAGTGCATCTCATTTACCAGTACAGAAGTCTAAATCACAGTTGTCATCTCTAGCATTGAATAAACTGCCTTTCGTGCTCTCCTCAATAGTCGCCCTCTGGGAAGGACTTAATAGTTTCGCAGCTGCTTGCGGAGTGGTTTTGGCCAGGCACAAAAGTATGTTCATCCCTTTGATCCTGCGCCAAATCGCCTGTGATATCAACAGAATTTTTCCGCTGATCCGTTTTGCCTGGGTCTGCTCCTTGGCCATATTGTAGAAGACGCAGACTTGGTATAAGAATGTTTATCTGGAATATGGTATCTCTATATGGCTAAATTTTCTACACCTTATCCTCATATCACCGTTTGTGCAGATCTTCCGTGTTGTGTTAATTATCACCTTCATATTGTGTTTCTTTGTATTCCTTTCATATCTCCCATGTCTCTGTCCCCTCTACGCTGTCTCATTTGATTTCTCTGGCATCATATCTAACTCCCTGCTATTTAATGTTTTTATGCCGATGAGCGCCTCTTTATATACAACTGGTAAATCTTATCAATAGCACACGCCACAACATGGTGGTGTCTGCTGGGCAATTTACCACGACTACTCACTTCTAGCTGTATTTGTGCCACTATATCCGTTAGTGAGATTACTGGGGACTTGTATAGTTCACTTACAATTGTGCGAGTTATCTTGTCCCCATAGATATATCATGCCTATTTATCATTTCCCAGGAGGGGTCGCAACTATCCATGCTTTAGTAAGAGAGATGTGATGAGGACCCATCTTCCATGGTATCCGTCTGAAAAAAATTTGTGTGTGCTGACTTCCAGACGTCGAAAGGTGATTAATCAACTCGTGCTGAAGCATTGTGTATGGCTCTGATTTGAGGATGAAGGAAGTGTGAAGATACACAGGACTGATCATGCGAAACAAGTTTCGAATATTCAACACTAATATCAAATCAATCAGTACTTTTTATGAACCGAAGCCCTGATTTCCACCACTAACAAAAGGGCATAATTATAACCACAAATAACCTCGCCCAGTTAACTAGCTCGCTAGTTTTCTAGCGAGTCCCAAGCCAGCATAAAGAGGGAGGGTTAAGCGTGGGGCCAGCAACTCCACACCGCAAAATCTTTCGAAAAGCTAGAGAAACTTCAACACAGAAAATATTTATTAAAAATATAAAAACTTCAAATAGTAATCTTATTCTTCGCTCAAGTCGGAGAGGCGAAATGGCTTGGGCTGTTGAAAGTCTTCGGGAAGCCGGTAAGCTAGTCGATGTGTCTTCTCCCGATGAAAGTAAGAAAAAGATAGGGGGGCTGGAGTGTCTGTACAATGTACAGGACTGGGAAGGCTGCCCCTGTAATTAAAGAAATGAGGTGTGACATAGAAGTGTTGTATGTCTGCAAAAGTCAGCAATCTACTCCTGTCACCCAGACGACAACCACGAACATACTGAGGCAGTGAGTGGCTATTTTGAGTGCTACAAACAACGCGGAACAGAAAAAGAAGGTAGATGTTTACAGACAACTACAAGAAGTAATGGACAACATCCCAGGTGGAGACATCAAAATCCTCATGGGAGATATGAATGTCAAACTGGGATGTACTAGCTCCATTACTGAAAAAAGTTTGGAAAGAGGGAAAGGTACCTAGTGATTTGAAAAATGGCTGCTTCGTCAAAATACTAAAAAAGAGCAACTTAAGCCGGCGCAATGACTGGCGTGGAATCATGCTCTGGATGCACTGGATACAGAACTCCGCCATCTCCACCGGAGCAAGCTGGTTGGATTCAGGAAAGACAAATCATGTGCTGATCAAGTTTTAACTCTACGCATTGTCACCTACCTCAACTTCATCAACTTCGAAAAGGCCTTCGACAGACAGCGTTGACCGAGAAGTAATTTAGAAACTACTTCAACACTACGGCGTACCACAAGTATTTGTCAACTTCATTCAACAGTTGGCTATATGACAATGCCACATGTCAGGTGATACACAACGGAAAACTCAGTAAGGCGTTCGAAGTGAATACAGGAGGAAGACAAGCTGGCTAGCTGCCTATTATCACTGATGATATTCATAATTGTGGTGGACTGGATTATGCGTCAGACTGTTAGGGACGAGGAGTCAGGAATACGCTGGACGACCCATAAGAATACTCCAGAAGATGTGGATTTCACGAGTGGATGATATATATGTGACGTTACACAAACTCGAAGACTCGCAAGCGAAAACCAACAAAATGGCAGAAGAAGCAGGTAATGAAACTACTACTGCAGATGAACACAGAGGAGACGGAGGTGATGAAGATAACCAACCAGCCAGTAGCAACAGCAACCAGCAGGAGTCACCATAAACGAGAGAGGTATAACAGAGGTTGCCTCCTACACTTATCTGGAAAGCATCTACCTATTTCTTATATGTATCGCTCGTTATTCCTCTCATGTGGCCCTCTACTACACTGATTATAACAAAACTGTCTTAATGGTGGAAAATTCCTAATGAACGACGCCACCAAAAATTAATGCAAAATCAGAGAGAGTGTTGGTACTTAGTTATTAAGGTCAGCCTGTAGTTTTAACAGCAACAATATTACATCAATAATAAATACAGTTCATTGACAGCATACCATCCGTTTGATTATTTTAGTTATACATGGAGAAAATTTGTCCACCAGAACTGTAATGACTAGATATATCAAGTAAATATTGACAGAATGTAATGGGGCAGTGACAATAGTTGAATTATTGAACTGTAAAACCTACTGGAAATTTGTTTTACTGCATCACTACTCTAGTAACTTTCCCACATAACAATTTCGACTTTAGCGTCATACTAAGGTAATAAATATTAATCGTACTTACATCTCATATTCTCTTCATTATTTTGTTTCATTATCTACAAGTTGATTCAGGTTTTTGTTTTACATCATGTGATGGTCCTAAATCTTCAGAGAATCTTTATGTGGTTTCTATTGAAGCTGTTTCTTTTCTGAATTCTGCAAACATTCTCAATATTTGATGTCTTTTGTCTGAATTGTCTGATGTATTGATGAAAAAAATTCTCCAGCTATTTTGTTCAACTCCTGGTTTAGCTAAATTATATTCGAGTGCACTGATCAGTGATTTCCATGCTTTTGCTAGCTTGAATAAACATGCAAAATTTGGTAGAATGTGTTGTTTTCGGAGAATTTTTGACGAGTCAAGCGTTTTACCAACGCTTTAAAGAACGAATTCACTATGGTGAAGATGTATACCTCTTCATACGTATGAAAAGGTTGTGGACCCAGTTAGCATTATTTTCGGGCGCACTGCAGACATTTTGGGGCAAAATACTTCGGGCGCATTGCATGACTTGCGACATTGGCCCTAACTCTGCCCTAAAAAGTCTGCAATGCGCCCGAAATCGTTGCTGGCTGGGGAGTCGTAGTGATAGGTACCTAACACCGGTTTTCACTCACTTTTTCACAAGTTCTCTGTGTAAACTCCAAAATAATCAAGTTTCTCCCTCTTTTACTGCACTTTGAAAGGAATGCATGCCGCTCAACTGTACCTACACTCACTGAAGTATTCCGTGGCTCTGTGCCTCAGCCATAGGTTTCTTTATCATAGGATTCAAAATCGCATATAGCTCAAAGCACTCGAACTAAGAACACTCTCGATCAACTTCAAGATAGTTGCTCATCAAAGATCTGCAGTATGGAATTTCCTACGTAAGGAGTTGACTGCCCATTCAGCCTACTTGCCCTACTTTTCATTTATTTCACCTCTTCATTCGCTCGATTCTGTATCCATTAGCTTAGTAAAACCTTCCTCCGCATGTGTGTGCCAGTGTATCTGAAGAACTGCTTAATCAAACGAAATTCACTACTATCAGAAGCTTTTTTTCCCTGTTTGTTACAAACTGAACTTATGTACCTTCATTTTATTGCTTCCAACAAAGCTGCAGAAGTCGATAAGAAATCCATCAAAATAGAGCCGTTCCAGAATAAAAGTAAGGAGTTTCAAGAAATTTTTAGGTCTATATAAGCTTATCAAAAGGATACTGGATGCTGGAAAGCATATTCAGATTTATTGGTCGAAGATAGAGGGCTTGGAGCCTATGTTAATCCATTAAATTTCTGTGGTTGTCCAAACCCTTTTTGAATGAATCAGTTGAGATTGAAGACACCACTTCTTCTGGGAGTCGGTTCCAAGAGTTTATTACTTGTCGTGAGAGCCAGTTCTCAACAGCAACATGATATCTTCTTGGCTTTTGAACTCTCCTGTTATGTTCTCTGTGGTGTTCCGACCTGGTGGGGTGGGAGAGAGAGAATAGGTCAGGTCCGTAGCCATTATTTAAAACTTTAAGCATTGTGATTAAATCTCCTCTCTGCCTACGGTATGACAGGGAGAAGAGATTTAAACTGTCTAGTCTCTCCTCGTATGATAAGTTAGTTATGCCGAGAACTATAAGTGTTGCCTTCCTTTGAACTCTTTCTAGAATGTCTGAGTCCCCTTTAAGACCAGGACTGGCTGCCTGGATACAGTTTTCTAGTCTTGACCTGACCAGAGATGTATATAAGAAGGTGAAAGACATATATCTAGATCGGAACCTAAATCAGTGCAATAGTGTACTTTGTCATTTGGAGTTGAGTTAGCTCTCTGGATTGGTTACTAACCAACAATACTTTATGGGCATTCTGAGGATTACTCTAAAATTGTTTTCTATAGTTATTTCAGCCTTACATTGGTTATTATAAGTACTGCACTGGGTTATACGAATTCGTAAGGCTTAGGTATTCTTGGTTTTTGTTTTTAGTAATTATCTAAATACATATAGTAGTTGTGAGAACACGGGGAATGTGCAGTCTGTATCATTGCATATCTTAAACTCTTGATGCAGCTGTTACTTTCAGTAATACGACAAACTCACACTTATCTCACGTTTCCAAATAACAGTCATCCACCTTTGTCTATATATTTCATGTAAGTTAACAAATCGACCCAATATTTTCTGTTTGTCCCACTTTTTGAAAGGGATTTATCTCACTTTATGTCCCACTTTTCCCATATTTACGAGGAAACTCTCTTACTGAAAAGAGTTCTTGATGAATTCTAACTCTCTTCCGACTTTTGACCTTTGTTTGTATCTTTTAATTCTTGGGACTGAAAGTCATAAATGAGAAAGTAATTTGAAACTCACATATGTGACTAACTGCTTTTAACATAACACTATTCTTTTGTAAAATAATTGTCAACTTTATATCCCTTGTTAGAAAGTAATCTATCTCTAAAAAGTAAAATAAAATCCCAGTTGAGAATATGAATGTACGAGGTGATTAATAAACTAAAACCAAAGCAACATAACAAAGTTTATGGTAGGTATTTTCAGTGGTCAAACGAGTCTCTTTCGAAGACAATAGTTCCAGCTTTTCCATGCATGTATCAGGGAGTGTTGCAGAGCAAAGAAGTTGGAAGCTTGGTGCCTCCTACATATTTTTGCTTAACCTGTAAACGACTCTAAATGATGAGTCAGTTGAATTGTCGTGACAGGTACTGACTGACAACGTGCCCGGTTACAGCACTTTTAACTACGCCAAATTCATCTCTTTGCAGCTATATTGGGTAGTGTTCTCCAACTCATTTTGAAAATATACGCAGAACAACCTAAATTGCTTGTTTCTACAGGAGTAGGTGAACTCATATACATACATTAAAATGGTTGTATCCTAGGCGTTGTTCTTCATGTTGTGTAAGAGCAATGAACAGCTGTTGAGAGAATGGCTGCAAAAAAAGTCGTCTTTTTACAGTTAGAGGTTCTCCTTTTGAAGATATTTGCAGTTAAGTTCACCTTGAAGTCAAGGTTAATTTAAATTACTTTAGGCTTAGAAAAATTAAGGAAACAGTATAAAAGCATATGTGCGTTGGTGGCATAGCGGTTAAGACGCTCGCCAACCATACACATGGTCTGGGGTTCGACCCCCGGCCGACTCACTCCTTTACCTCGCTAAGACAGAAATAATGCTGGTGAAGAAGAAAGGTTGGGCATAAGGCTAACAACCCCATCCTGTGAAAATAAACACTGTTACAGAAACTCCAAGCCACTAGCTTGAAGCCCTATGTTCCACTGAGGAACGTGAAGGAAAAAAAGTAAAATAAAAGCATATGGAAACTTTATTGTGCATCGAAACAGATAAACTTAAGTGGCACTTATTGTTTTCCACGAAAGCTGCATTGCAACATCAGTTTTGTTTTTACGAGCTGAGGGTACTTGGATCATATACACACATAGCATCAGTCAATGAAATCCACAACAATTAGTTTAAGCCTGCCAGTTACGTAGGAAGGTGTAGACTTCCTGATTGGTTGAGGTCCTTGGGACGGTAAAAATCAATGAAGGCTCGAGGCAATTAAATATATGGATCAAACTCATCGTTGTCAATGGCTGCCGCAGATGCATCCACTCCTTGTGGCTTATAATATCAAATAAAACTATATGGTTCCTCCATATTACTATTCTTTTTTGCCTCATATCTCGGTTTATTGTCTCTATTTTGCCTTTCTTTTTACTTTTTTCTCTTGCCTTGTGTGCTGAGTGAAGTGTGGCGATTCGACCTGTTGCACATTGGTACAAATTTCTATGTTGAAACCAGTCAGTCAAAGGATCACATACTGCTTTCAAACAAATATAATGATAGTACTTAGAATCTTTTTTAAAAAATCCCAGGAACAGTGAAATGATGTGAATCGTGTTCACTTTTTCATGAAAATATTTGCTTGGCAATCAGTCTTCTGAAATATCGTGGCGGGAAATATATAGAGAAGTGATTGAGTTAGAGGAACATATAAGTAGCGTTGAAAGTTGCTTCAAACACTTAGGTCGGTAATTGATTGAAGCTGTGAAGTTTTATAATGAATGCCCATGTAGAGAATAGTAAGATGTGTAGTTCGCCAGCGTTAAAAGTTCTCTGAACCGATTTTCTTAATTTCTTCGTAATTATCTCACTTGGTATAAAATACTAAATGGTTGAAATATTTTGAGATTTCGTCATGAACTAACATTAGTCAGAGAGATCAAATGGAAGCCAAGGAGCTCTTGGAAGCTGTTTCGTCAGTCTAGTTGAAGACTCTTCACTAATGCGCACCCACGACCTCAACAGGGATCAAGCCGGGGACCTTCAGATAATATGAACAAGCTCGTTGAGCATTTAACCATTTGGGTCGAGATTCAATGACGCGTGAATTTCAACTTTGTCAACTCGTCAATATAGAGCTGCCAACACCCGCTCCTCCTTACCATGGTGAAACCCACCAGTCATGAGTTGTCTCCATCAGTGAGGTGGAGACTGATTGAGATTTATTGGGTGGCAGGGGGGTGGTTGGCTTAATTTCAATGAATGGATTTCGTCTCGTACCATGTACGAGACGAAATCCATTGCGGTAGATTGGATAATGCGACAAACAGTGGGCAATGAGGAAACAGGCATAAAATGGACTCACACAAAGAACTTGGAGGATCTGGACTTCGCCGATGATATATGCCTGATTTCCCACAAACTGGAAGATATGCAAGTGAAAAGTAACAAGTTGGCAGAAGAAGCATCAAAGATAGGACTCCAGGTGAACATAGAGAAAACGGAGGTGATGAAGATCCCTGGCCAACACCAACAACAACAGACAGCAATCAGCATAAATGGAAAGAACCTGAAAGAAACTACCTCCTTTACCTACTTGGGAAGCATTGTTTCAACTACAGGCGGAACTGACGAGGATATCAAAGCAAGGATCGGGAAAGCAAGGCAAGCTTTCATTACTCTCAAATCTGTGTGGAGATCAACATCATTCAGCGTCAAAAATAAAATCGGGATTTTCAACTCCAATGTGAAGTTAGTACTACTATACGGATCAGAGACTTGGCGTGTCACAAAAAGCCCCTCAAACAAGCTACAGACCTTCATTAACAGATGTCTTCGCTCAATACTCAAGATCAGATGGCCGGAAAGGATCAGCAACAAAGATCTCTGGGAGCGAACCAACCAGGAACCGATTGTGAAACAAATAGGCAGGAAGAAATGGAGATGGATTGGCCACACTCTGAGGAAACCAGCAAGTGACATCACTAGACAAGCCATCGCTCGAGTGGAACCCGAAAGGGAAGCGACGAGTTGGTCGTCCAAGGGTGACCTGGAGGAGATCATGTGAAGAGGAGATGAAAGCATGTGGGCAGACCTGGAGCCAAGTGAAAACTCTAGCAGAGAACCGAACGCAATGGAGACGCATGGCTGAAGCCCTATGTTCCTCTAGGAACTAAAGGAAATAATAATAATTTCGTCAGGAAATTTGAGATTTAACGGAAAGTTTTGTTGAGTACAATTTCTTATGCAATAGTGTGATGAGAGCTGGCTGCTAGCCAAAGTTGGTAGACAGTAATTGACGTCAATATTTATGTCCCCAATATTGGTGGTGAGAAAATGAGAACAAAGGCTTTGTGTAGGCGGATACAGTTAGCATATGGATGATCTGACACAGCCAGCCACAAAGAGATGCAAGGTTAACTTTCTGTGAAAAACAACCAATCAGAAGACTGTGTTTTTCTACTAACAATAATCTATAATAATGTACATTGAAATCTATAAATATGTGTTGATTTTCCTTAAAAAACGATCTGTTGCCTGGCCCTTGTCTTCTGTTGTTACCAATAGTACTGGCTTCTGATAGCATAATCTGTTACTCTTTCTTGTTTTTAACTTATTAGCAGATGGATCCTACTGACTCGAATGGCAATTGTCAATTGAATATCACTTCACCGATACCTTCTACACGTCAACGTTATGGTTTATACTTACCACCGCCTACTCCATCGCCTGAATTAACTCCTTTAACTAGTCCAATAATAACTAATAGTTCAACACCTACTACATTGGTCGATTCTAAACAAAATACTCTTACAATAACGCAAGAAAGACGCGAAACACCTGAGGGCTTTGTACTGCCTTATACTACAGAGAATACTACAAGTCGAACAAACTCATCAAGTGAAGCAGAGGTATTTTAATTAAATTTATATATTATTATTATTGTTCCCTTGGGTTCCTAGTGGAACAAAGGGCTTCAACTGCACGTCTCCACTTGCTTCTGTCTTCTGTTGTACTTTTCACTTGCATCCATGTTAATCTATACTGTTTCAACTCCTCTTCACACGATCTCCTCCATGTCACCCTTGCACTGACGTCCCACTCGCCGCTTCAATTTCGGGTTCCACTCGAGCGTTCGCCTGTCGCGCGATGTCACCCAACGGCCTCCTCAGCGAGTGTCCAATCCATCTCCACTTCTTTTTCCTGCATATTTGTTGAGCGATTGGTTCTTGTTTTGTTTGTTCCCATAGTTTCTTGTTGGTTCTTGTTCTTTCCAGCCATCTGATCTTGAGTATAGGACGAAGACAGTTGTTGATAAAGGTCTGCAACAGGCTGTTGGAAATAAATATTCTTTGTGACCCGCCAAGTTTCTGATCCGTATAGAAGAAGTGACTTGACGTTTGTATTGAAAATCCGAATTTTGTTGTTGATGCTGAGTGTTTCTCGCCTTCCCGATTCTAGATTCGATATCCTCGTCCGTTCTTCATGTAGTTGAGACAATGCTGGTTGCCTAGATAAGTGAATGAAGTAACCTCTTTCAAATCCCTCCGGTTGATGGTGATTGGTGGTGGATGTCGCTTTTGATGTTGTTGTTGTTGGTTGGTTATTTTCATAACCTCCATCTTGTCTATGTTCACCTGTCTTTGCTACCAGCCTCTTCGACCAGTTTGTCGGTTTTCGCTTGTAAGACTTCGATTTTGTGTGACATCAAACATAAATCATCCACGCGCGAAATCCAGGTCTTCTAGATTCTTCATGTCGGTGCAGGATATCCCTGTTTTCTCGCTTCCCACTGTCTGACGCATAATCCAGTCCACCACAATAAGGAATATCATTGGTGATAATAAGCACCCTTGTCTGGCTCCTGTGTTTACTCCAAACGCCTCACTGAGTTTTCCGTTGTGGATCACTTGAAATTTGCCATTGTCGTACAGCTGTTGAATAAGGTTGATGAATACTTGGGGTACATCGTAGTACTCGAGTAGTTTCCAAATTACTTCGCGGTCAACGCTGTCGAAGGCCTTCTCAAAGTGTATAAAGTTGAGGTGGAGACTTGATTGCCACTCCATGCTTTGTTCGATGATAATGCGTAGAGTTGCAATTTGGTCAGAACATGATTTGCCTTTCCTGAATCCAGCTTGTTCTGGTCGGAGTTCTGTTTCCAGTGCGTCCTTGATTCTCTCCAGGATGATGCGACTCAGGATTTTACTTGGCGTCGACAGGAGCATGATTCCTCGCCAGTTCTTGCAGAGTCCTAAGTCGCCCTTCTTTGGTAGTTTCACAAGGTAACATTTTCTCCAGTCAGTAGGCACCTTTCCCACTTTCCAGACCTTTTGTAACCGGAAGGTCCTGGGTTCGAACCCTGTCGGTGTGGGTTTACACTGATAAAGAGTCCGAAACTAGGCTGACATAATAGCTGTCCAGTATTCTCTCCTTGCCTGGTGGTTTCCAATTGGTTTTATAATCGATATCAGCTGATAATGAAGTCTTGTAACCAACCGATCAAATCCCTGCAGACCGACTCTTGAACATAAGATGTTTGTCGAGCAGCATATCCCACCTAGTTTTTGAGTGCAAAGGAAAACGTAAAGGTATTAATTCATCTATACTGAAATATGTAGTAGATACTGACCAGGCAGATTATGAAACATCCTTTAATATTATGCGCAAGGTTCGACAAAGTCTGCCGAAAAAAACAGACATGAGTGTATTTGCTTTGTATAATAGAAGCTATGGCAATGATAGTAGTGATAATAATAATATCAATGACGACACCAACAATAAGGAATCTAAATCATCAGTAGTAATTCCATACAAGGAAGGAACCTCGGAAACCTCACAACGCAGAATTCTTAACAAGGCAGGAATAAAAGTGGCCGGCATTCAAACCCACAAACTCAATTAGAAACAAGCTTTGTCGGTTAAAGGATCCTGCCAATGGAGCCTTTAAAACAAAACAATTTAGTTTACCTAATACCCTGCTGGAATGATTGTCAGGTCAAATACGCAGGTCAAACTAGTAGAACAGGTGCAGTCAGACTAGCTGAACATAAAAACTTAGCAAAATCTAGATTGGTTGACCCGAATAAGATAAGAAATCTAGAGAATAGTTCAACTATCGCACTCACTACATGCAATGACACACAACCATACAATACACGATGGGAAAAGAAGACAGTTTCAAAATCTAATGTAACAGCAGGGTGGAGGGAGACATTGATAACAGAAGCTTTGTTCATCGAATCAACTGAAGAGAACACGTGTAACAGGAATGATTCAACACCTGTCCACTTGGAAATCTGGAAAATTCTACTACCCCAACGATGACAAATAGGAGAAGACAAAGAAAACTATAAAACTCAAGTTTCGAAGTCGTGTGTGATTATAATTGATGATATGATTATGAACAATGAATAAATTTTGTTCGAAACTTTGTCATCCAGTAAATAATAATACTGTTTCACTGACTGTGTGTGATACATCTAATAAACAAACTAATATGGAATTACTTACTACCACAGTGCCCAAGTTTTACACATATATTAGTATGCCTTAAAGCCAAAACTTTGTGTACAACGACAGATAGAGAGAGGGGGGAAGCGATTTCGTCACCAACCGACATCGAATATTACTACAAGAAGTCTATGCTGAGACTTGCAAGACTAGCCAGGTAAGACGTAAGGTGGGCTTGCTAACCAAGTGCATTATATGGTATTGACGCACTGCATACCGAAGTGGCGAAACTTTGAAGTCTTGCACCACCAGATACTATCTGATTCTGTTGTTGAACGAAAACATGTTCTAATTCATGGATAATCCCCATCCAGTCATTAATGAAAACAAAACACGTAGTTCAGTGAAGAGTCTCTTTTCGGCGGCGAATTTATTTTCTTAGCTGTGCAATCGCAAATATATATGGGTTATTTTGTATGTATGTGTACATAGTGGCGCAATAAGGAGTGCGATAATTGAACACCTGGTTAACACTGATCATTCCATCTCAACAAACGCCTCCTGATTCAAAGTAATCTACAGAGTCAAGAACAACCTATCAAAGGCAATAGGGTTTCGCCTTCTTTGTATCGCTGAAGCTCTGGCCATTCACATAGAAAAACCGAAGTTGTACATACAAAAGAGAATCACTCAACCACTTCTACTGCCATGGTAACAACTTTGTTGATTTTGATGACCTCATTTTGTTTCTTTGCCTGTTTCTTTAATTGCTTATAATTCTTGTATTCATTTAGAACTCTTACTTAATTTCGTATTCCCTACTTTGTCCCTGTGTGTATCCTGAGTACAACTCAATCATCAAACTATTCATATAATTACACAACTTCTTTTAACAACTGTTTGTGACAACTCATCACCTTTGTTACTATCCTAATTTCATTAACACCTAATTTTCTTGACCGTTTTTGTATTACGTAACTCTAAACAAAACTTACTAATTTTCACCTGTTTAGTTAAAATAACCATAATCAGCGAGATACTAACACAGTGCCTTAGAAATGCGATAAAAAAAGCATTCCCTGCAGCCGAATTACGCTGTATCTTCAAAATCACTCCTCGTTTGCGTTCGGAAGTAAAAGGTAAACTGCCTAATTTCGTCTCTTTCATGTGTATCTACCAATTTAATTGCTCCTCTGGAGCCAGTTACATGGGCCGTACAATTAGGTGTGTTTCTCGTCGAATTTCCGAACACCATCCTGCATTGTGGTTGGTTAAGAAAGGGACAAACAAAATCTATTCCTATTCTATCTAATCTTGTGGATACACAACACAAGATTGACGTTAACCAGGCTTTCAGGGTCATTTACCACACACCAATAAATCTCAATTTCGCCTTAAGAGTTCGACTACTTAATATTGCTGAGGCCGTTGGTATGCAAATTAAGAAGCCTCATTTGTGCATCCAAAAGAAGTTGCTTCAGACATTATCATTACCTTGGCCATCTAGGTTTGAATGATCCTGAATCTTCGTGGAATTTTCCTAATTTTAGTTGATATTCTATTTGCTCCTATATCTTTGTTAGTATTATAATTTAAGCATCTTTAGTGAACTGTAATTGCATTGTGATCTTACTTAACAAATCGATATTATTCGAGAAACACTAATATTGTTATTGACTACTATTCTAGAATATTCTATGTATATAGGCATATATATATATAATCGTAGAGCCAGAGAAGGAGGAAATTATCGAAAAGGATATTCTTTGCTCAAACAAAAGTATCAATAGGGTATGGCTATTTTAACTAAACAGTTAAGTATTAGTAAGTTTTGGTTGGAGTAACGTAATAAAAAATCAGTCAAGAAAATTAGGTGTTAGTGAAACTAGTGTAGTAAGAAAGGTGGTGAGTTGTTACAAACAGTTGTTAAAAAGAAGTTATGTAATAATACGAATAGTTTGATGAGTGAGTTTTACTCACGATGCACATATGAACAAAGTAGAGAATACGAAATTACGTAAGAGTTCTAAATGAATACAAGAATTATAAGCAATTAAAGAAACAGGCAAACAAACAAAATGAAGTCATCAAAATCAACAGAGTTGTTACCGTGACAGTAGAAGTGGTTGAGTAATTCTCTTTCGTATGCACAGCTCCGGTTTTTCTATGTGAATGGCCAGAGCTTCAGCGATACAAAGAAGACGAAACCGTATTGCCTTTGGCAGGTTATTCTTAACTCTGTAGATTACTTTGAAGCAGGAGGCGTTTGTTGAGATGGAATGATCAGTGTTAACCAGGTGTTCAATTATCGCACTCTTTATTGCACCACTATTGCCTTTTCGCAACTATGCTGGATAGTGTTCTTGAATCCTCTTGGACAGGGTGCGTGTCGAATGACCGATGTACCTGGCTGGCTCCACAGTAGCAGGTAAACTGATATATGCACACAGAGGTGGTCAAATGCGGGAACTTATCCTTGAGGCTTCTCCAGATCAGTGAGCGACTGGAGAACACGATTTTTAGCGTTGCTGTTAAGAATTTTCTTCTCAGCTATGATGTGATCCTTCTCTTGAGAATATCGCTCGTTAAATCTCCCTTGAAATCCAAGTTGATATAGAGTTTCTTTCTCGGTGCAAGTGAAGTTTCATTTCTCCAAATTCTTCGTTTGATATTTTTGTCAATGAATCTTATTGGGTATCCATTTTGGATGAAGATTTCTCTCAGAATATCTAATTCTGTTTCTATAACATTGGAACTACAGATGCGTCAGATATGTTCTCCTTGGACCCTTTTACAGTTAGATAGTATTCTAATTTTTGCCGATTCGCCATGTGTAACGTCACCACTAGCCATTACCACCGGCGATAATCTGTTCCCATACCCGATTTGATGTACTTCAGTGGTCACAACGTCTCACTAGGCAACTCCAGGCAACCCCATACTACTATGGTGATCAACTACTTATGAGATTATACCTCAAATGAATGGGATTCAGAACATTAGAAATCAAATATCACCTCCACGCTTACTAATTCACGTCTCACTCCGAAGTTACTTACTTGGTGGTTATGTAACGGTAGAAGGCAAGAGACTTGGTAACGAACTTTTCATATAAAGGAAAAACACACCATATTTATACATTTTTAGCCATATTAAAGGTTGGCTAAATCAGTGGATAATAAACTATTCTGATTGGTTGTCGATTTTCTGAAAACTAAACCTTGGCACAAAAAGTTGTCCAATCAGATTATTCCCTGACCACATCGTAAACTAAATTCAGGTGTCTGTCTGTTTTCGACATAGAACTTTCCACCGATGTGCAGCAGTTCAAGTCGCCACACCATGTAACACACAAAGCAAGAGAAGAAAGTAGAAGAAATGCTTAATATAGACAGTAAACAGGGATATGAAACAAAGGAATAGTAATAACGAAGAACAAAACAGTTTCATTGGAAATCATAAGTCACAAGGAGTGGATGCATCTGCACCAGACATTGAGAACGATTTTGAGTCATGTCACCAATTGTTTCCAACCATTGGTTTTTACCGTCCCGAGGACCCCAACCAAGAAGCAAGTCCTACACCTTCCTACGTGGCTAAGACTAATTGTTGTAGATTTCATTGACTGGTGCCATGTTTTGATTTGACCGCCGCTAGCTCTCTTCTAGCCTGACCCTATGTCAGTTAAAATTGCCTGTCAGTCGAGGAAGGCGATGACTAGGCAGGCATGCGTAACACATGTCCTAACCATCTCAGTCGATGTAGCTTTACAGCCTCGTCGACTGATTTCCCCTCCCACCTACCTAGCACTTGACCGAGGCTTAACCTCAATATTGCTCACCTTATTATACCACTTCACAGGGGAGATAGAACGCAGACACCTATGATCGAAGACAGCTAATCTTTTCATGTCTTCCGCTCTCAAAGGCCAGGTCTCACTGACCGCCATAAAGGCGGACGGAGCGGACTGATGAGCAGTACACACGCCCTTTGGTCGATTGCCAGCAGGGTATCACGTCTACTATGCCAGAGACGGCGTAAACTGGCATATGCGAAACTAGCCCTCTGTATTCGTGCTGAGATTTCGTCAGGTGCAAAGAATAAACACTTCTACCTCTGTAACCAGCTATTGACTTAAAATGTTGTTTTCAACTTTGGCTGTTTCTTATCAATCTGCATCTATATATACTACTGATAAATCTTGTCAGTAGTACACGCAACAGTTGCACCATGTGTGAATAATGTTGTGGAAACATTTATAGAAAAAAAAATACGTGTAATCTATGTTGTTCTTCTACTTTTAATTTCCGGATAAAAGTAAAACATTCTACTGAGGAATAAGTACACTCATTTTTTAGAAGTTTAGTTGCCAATTATGTGTTAGTCATCTTCAGACTGGAATAATGTCTTATATATATATATATATATATATATATATATATATATATATATATATATATGTATATAAGAATAATTAAGGCGTTGGTTTTTGTATCCTAGACGGATCGATAGGCATCATGAGTCACTTATGCGAATATGGGCATTTAAGCTAAGGAAATTATCGAAATACTCCAAAGTTAAAAAAAAGCACATTTATAAACTTGAACAAAGCAAGAACAACAATTGTACCAGAAGATAATATGAGCTCATCTTTTATTATTTCGAGGATTCTTCTCAACTGGTTACAACCTGAACGATAAAAAATATGAATTACATTACATTAAAGATTTGAACATACTTTTCCACTATCACAAGGAGTAAGTAATTGGTAGGAGGTAAAAGTAACATTAGTCCGGAATGATTTAACTAATTACGAGTTACAAACACTGACTATTTATGGAATAATTAGACAATTAGGCTTGGAAACAAAAAATAGAGTTGCGTATATATATATGTGTGTGTATAGAAACAAGGTTTAGCTAGAAAGAGCATAACAAAAAAGTAGATTACGTAACTAAAGAAAATGTTTTATCTAACAGCCAATAGAAAGAAAGAAGAGAAAAGAACAAGGTAGGGTGAGTCATGTTTAGATGAGAGAGTAAAGTTTTCTAAACAAGAAAAAGGGTGACTCATAAAAGTTGTATATTTTGTTATCAACAGGGCAGTGCAAGATTCACCACTGTCTCTTTCTGCGTACATAGATTTGGTTTAAGTCGTTTGATAGCAATTGCTTCAGCAAAGCGTAGCAAGCTAGGTTTCTTTTGTTTGTTGGTTATTTTGAACGACTTCAGGTTGTCTACAATATAACCAGTGTCTAATAGATGACGTGCAATCGCACTGTTTAATGCTTGTGGACCTTTCAGTCCCAGGTTCTTTGGTATGTGTTCAGAAATGCGGACAATAACCCTTCACTCTCTGTTCTTCCAATGTATGTGCTTTGGCACGTACATGTATCTTGGTAGACACAGTTGGAGGTAACATGAGGTAGGTACTTGTCCACTTTTGTTTATCTCAAACAACTAGTTGTTTTATAAACACATACAAGCTTGGCGGCTGGATATGTTCTTTTCAGGGCAGCGATCAGTCTGCTCTTTACGTCTGTAAATATATCCCCTAAAAGTGATAACAATATTTGCCATTATTTATCCCTTTGAGTTCTTAATGAAACATATAATTTTGAGTTTCTCTGACTTTTCAAGAGCGGTGGTTTTGTTTCTTCATCGAGTGACGATGTTAGCGTCACTTGTCACCTTTCCTCTTTTTATGTGCTTATTACCGCCTGGGCAGAGTTTAGCAGGACATCGTCCGGGAATCAAGCTTGGACCACTTGCCAGCGTACACATATTTTAGTTATAATGAAAGAATATAATTAAATCGAAGAATAAAAACTGCTCAACAACTGTGTTACCTACTTGTTTGAATTTATTTTGAGTTTCCTTTGGATTGATTATGGTCGATTGAAATTTTCAATCGGCTCTTAGCGCGGAAGCTTCAAAGATACACGAGGATCGAGATGATGTTATTTGGTGTATGGTGACTACCGATGGAGTCCAGGATGCTCATTTCGTTCTATTTGAGACTCACAAGCTGGAGGTACCTAGAGTTCCAGTGGGTGTTACTGTCCCCCATCGAGACTCGAAACTAGCACTTATCGTTACAAATACCAAAGCATTATCATGACCTAGTGGATACTGTTTGAGAATTGGAAATGTTCAGTGCTGGGTTCGGTCCCAGTGGGAACACCACCAGTCCCACGAGAATGTAGGTACATTCAGATGACGAGTCCCAAATAGGATTAGATACGCACACAGGATTTCACCTCTAGACACTATCAGGCAGGATTATTCTCACAGTATACATTTCTCAAAATCTATCTAGGATATTTTGAGATCAACAGCGTTGTGTTTTTTCATTTTCTTTGGCAGACGTCGTTTCTCTCACCTACTCCAAATAATAAATCGTATGTCTTAACAAAAACATTAACATCAGACAACAGTATAAGAAATGTCAAATCATCTATTGACTTGATGAAGGATATCAATGAGGAGAATTTAATGTCACACAGATCAAAATGTTTTACTCCAGAGGTGCATATTTCACCACCTTTAGCCTCATCCAGTGTATCCAACTCAGTAAGTGGTATAACTTTAGGTTTTCTATCGTTTCTCATATATATTTCTCTACTACTATTAATTTTGTAAGTAGTTAATTCTTTTTCATAAAAATTAAGCTGGCGTAAATTTTGTAGGTGTTAAATATCATTAAAAATAAAACAATTCCAACAGTTAGTGTGATCACGGGCAGTAATTTTACTCGAAATATTAACAAAAACAAAAAAAACTTATCATTGTGTGTAAACTATTGAAATATCATTGTGATTTATTTCATCTATTCCACAATGCTCAAACTTTTTACTGACATTAGTTTATGTCAGAATAGTGTTTGAAATTAAACATTTTCAAATCTTATATTGGTGCACAATCAACAAATCTTCATGCAACAGCAGAAAAAGGATCTCCAACTATCACAGGAAGGCAGTTAGTATTCACTCTCAAATTTGAGGTCTAAAAGACCATCTATTTGACAGTTAGGTGTTGATTTGCAGAGATTTGGATGGTTACAGAATGAGCTAGACATCGGCTAGAGGAACACTGGAAACCGTCATCGGTGGTGAGTGTTTATCCTCACACCCTAACCTGCTGTATTCCACTGTTCATGACTTCTCACCAGAACCCAGGTAACTGTCTACCTGAATAGGATCCAATTGCTTATTATTCTACGAGCTCTCCATGTAACTGGAAGATCCTGGGTTCGAACCCCCGTGGTTGCATACTACTGAAGAGTCTCAATCTGGGAGAAAACAGCTGTATTATTGTAATCTCGTGTCTTTCAAAGGTTTTCTAGCCGATGTTAGTCAGCTCATGATGAAAATCCTGTAACCATCTATTTTTATTTTTATTATTTTTGATTACAGCTTGATTCCATACCGTATTTTTTGGTACAGGTATGGAGTTTTCAACATATGTTATCGGTAGCCCAACTTTTGCAGGCCGACCATAGAAATCAGGTGTGCTTCGGCAGATGATCGAACCCCGGACCATGTGCATGATCGGCGAGAGTCATAACCACTGTGCCAATGACGCACAAAATACTTTGATGGAAGTCAGCTCTTTCACTCACTTAGGTAACATCTGTTCAGCTACAGGCAGTACAGACAAGGATTTCAAAACCAACCAGGATGAGAAATTCAAAACGAACCTAAATTACTCTAACATCAGTGTGAAAATCTGCTGTATTCAGCGTAAGGAACAATACCAATGTCAATTTAGTGCTTCTATATGTTACAGAGACTTGACATGTGTCACAAAAACCAACAACTCCCTTCGCCCTACGTTGATGATTGAGTGGCCACGCAGAAAGTATGAGCAACAATGGGAATGCTATCGCTAAACCAATCAACAATTTATCGCCCAACAAACATTGATGAATTAAAATACAGATGGATCGGACACACATGGAGAAGACCGTTATGAGTCACCATGTACTAGATGATCGAGTGGAATCCGACTGAAAAGCAATGAGTTGGTTGGATGTCCTAGGATGATATAGAGGAGATCGTGTGAGGAAGAAATGAAAGCTCATGGTGAATCGTACAGTTAGCGAAGAAAGGTTGAAGAATACAGAAAAAAATTGATGTGTCCTGGTGAAACCCAATGTTTTTACTTGGAACATAATAATAATATAGTCACATAACCTCATAGATGGTTCATTCACTACATACTTCATGAGCATGTATTCTCACTTCAGACCCTTCCCTTAATGTCTCATCATCGAAAGATACGGAAATACATCTAGAAGAGAGTTTTCCCAAGGAACATGGCTCTATTATTCTTATTAATCTTGAAGGTTTCTGCGGTGATACACGATACACGAGCAGCTAAGATTTTGAATATACGCTCTAATAGATTTAGAGCCCTAAGTTGTGTATGATATATGTCTGCTTTCCCACAAACTGAAAGATATGCAAGCGAAAAGCAACAAGTTGGTAGAAGAAGCATCCAGTGAAGATAGGACTTCAAGTGAACATAATGGAAACAGAGGTGATGAAGATTCCTGGACAAGAACAACAACAACAGACAACGATCAGCATAAATGGGAGGAACCTGAAAGAAACAACCTCCTTTACCTACCTACCTGGGAAGCATCGTTTCAACTACAGGCGGATGGAACTGACGAGGATATCAAAGCGAAAATCGGGAAAGCAAGACAAGCCTTCACTACTCTCAAGTCTGTGTGGAGAGGGTCAACAGCACTACTCAGCACCAAAAATAAGATCCGGATTTTCAACTCCGGTGTGAAGTCAGTGCTACTATACGGATCAGAGACTTGGCCAGCGCATCATAAAGAGCATCTCAAACCAATTACAGACCTTCATTAACAGTTGTCTTCGCTCAGTACTCAAGACCAGAGGCCGGCCAGAAAAGATCAGCAACAGAGATCTCTGGCAATGAGCGAACCAACCCAGTAGGAACCGATTCTGAAACAAATAATCAGGAAGAAATGGAGATGGATTGGTTGGTCATCCTCTGAGGAAACCAACCATCAAGTGACATCACTAGACAAGCCATTGCTCGACTGGAACCCGAAAGGGAATCGGCGAGTTGGTCGTCAGAGCAAGAGTGGGTGACTTGGAGGAGGTCATGTGAAGAGGAGATGAAAGCGTGTGGGCAGACTTGGAGCCAGGTGAAGACTCTAGCAGGGAACCGAACGCAATGGAGATGCATGGCTGAAGCCCTATGTTCCTCTAGGAATTAAAGGAAACAGTAGTAAGTAATAATAAAGTTGTGTATTGCTGCTTGACTCATACAATCAGGTAAAGAAGTAGAGGTGTTTTCCGCAAAGTCTAATTCCTAATGTCTGATTGGCTAACATCGATCCTTAAAGTAAACGATTCTAAAACAGAAAAACGTTTTACAGCAACACTGTAAATTTTTTGTTTTTTATGTATATTATCTTTCCAGGTGAAAAATAACTCCATCAGTGGAACATTAGAATCTTCTAGTAAAAATCCTGCAAAATCAATCACTGCTAGTGACTTTGATACAGTTCAAGAAAATCCTGATGTTCTCAAATGGGATTATGCTGGTGATTTAGCCTCAAATCGATTAGATATTTCAAGAATCAATTCACAATTGAATATTTCTTCTTCTTCCTGTTGTTCTTCTCGTCCAATCAATCTACCTATTGATTATATCGATTATGATACAAGTGTTGCATTGACATGGCCATCTTCTGGTGTTCACCTGTCACCGCCATCAAGATATGGTTATCTATTACACAGAAAGTGTAATTTCAATAGAACATTGAATCATAATAATTTGTGTAATTATTTTTTAAGAAAAAATCGATATGGTAAGTTTACATTTTTTTCCTTCACGTTCCCCAGTGGAACATAGGGCTTCAAGCTAGTGACTTGAAGTTTCTGTAGCAGTGTTTATTTTTACAGGATGGGGTTGCTAGCCTCATGCCCAACCTTTCCTCTTCACCAGCATTATTTCTGGTTAACGAGGTAAAGGAGTGCGTCTGTGGCCGGGGATCGAACCCGGGACCATGTGCATGATCGGCGAGCGTCCTAACCGCTATACCACCGACGCACAATTATCAATTATATAATTATTTAATTTTATGAAATGCATTATTATGCTATTCTGATTACCTCCTTTAGTTCGTAGAGGAACATAAGGCTGTTATCGGTCACAGGTCTCAGCCAACGTTTTCATCACCTGGCTCCCGTCTGCCCACATGCTTTCATCTCCTCTTCGAATCACCTCCTCCTCCTCTATATCACCCTCGCACTGATGACCAACTCGCTGTTTCCCATTCGGGTTCCACTGGAGATAGAGCCTAGAGTGTGATGTCACTGGATGATTTGTTTCCTCACAGTATAGTCTCCAATCCACCTCCATTTCTTCAGTAAACAAGTAGATTAAATTACTACTCACGTTTTGGTTTGCAAGGATTTGATTGATTGCACGATTTTCATCATGAGCTGACGTCGGTTAGAGAAACACTGGAGAGAGAGAGAGTACTGGACATATCTGTTTCGTCAGCCCTAGTTTGGGACTCTTCAGCAATACAGCGACACCCACTGCAGAGTTCGGACCAGAGACCTTCCGGTTAAAAGGTGAACGCATAGGCCATTCGGCCTTGTGGAATTCAATCCAATGGCCAGCCCATGAATTCCAACTTCTGCCAATTTACGATATGGCGCAACTGGCACTAGGTAATGTCATCGGTGCCAAGTATTTGTCCTCACACCTGACCTGGGTATTATATTAGTTGAAGTCTAATGTAAATTATGTATTCAATACATTGAGAGATACTTCTACAAAAATTTTGGTTAATTATTTGCAGTTTGGTTGTACATTAAGTGGGAATTAACGATGCAAGATTACTGATTCTGCTATTCATACTACTTATTTCATATGTCTGGTTATAATTCAAGACAATAAAATAATGTCTAGTTTATATTCATTTTTTGTATTACAGCATTAGTACTAGTAAGTGGCAATTACGTAATCCTAAGATTGGATGAACGTTTCGCTAAAATAACTCCTTGTTATTGAGACATATTATCGGATATCAACTAACATATTGATTAAGGAAGGATTAAGCAGTCAGGACACCAAGAATATGAGATGATCATTTCTCAACCCCTCCTCGCTACTATCGATTAGTAGAGAGATGGATTTCTTAGAATTTTATCTCAAACTTATGACTTTTGACTTGGATCGTGTTGACTGACTGACTGACTTTGCACAGATGTACAGCAGTTCAAGTTGCTATTGTCCATGCAGCACACAAAGAAAGAGAAGACAGTAAAGGGAGGTTCAAAAGAGAGATAATAAACAGAAGTGTTAGGGGAAAAATAGTGTAATAAACTAGAACAGCAGACTATTATGGGTTATGACATATTACAAAGAGCAAATGTGTCTGAGCCATCATTGAGAACAATTTTGAACCATATCACGAATTTCCTCCAGCCTTCATTGGTTCTAACTACCCAGAGGATCCCAACCAGTCAGGAAGTCTACACCTCTCTACGTGGACGGCTTAAACTAACTGCTATGGTTTTCATTGACTGACGAAACCATGGTTTGGTTTGTCCACCACTAGCTCTTTTCCAACTTGATCTTATATCAGCTAGCATTGTCCGTCAAGGAATGTGATTCGGGTCATATTAGGTAAGAAGACAACTAGGTATCAATGAAATTCGACAGAAATGGTATTGATTTCAGTCTGTCGTTAGATCAATAATTAGAACCCGATCCAACGGCCAGCCCATGAATTCTAACTTCTACCAATTCACGACACAGCGCAACTGGCACTAGCCAGTGTCATCGGTGGCAAGTATTTGTCCTCACATCTGACCCGCTGTACCCCACTAGTCACGACTTTTCACTAGAACCCAGGTAACTTCTTACTAGTCACTAGTGAGAATCAGAGTGGTATTCAAATGTTGGTCTGTGAGGATTTGATTGGTTACGGGATAAAGGCTTCAAACTTCTTTAGTTTAAAAAAATAGGCGGTTTTGTTTTCCTAAAGGATAAAGTTCTTATCCTCACACGTAAACTTCCTTTTCTAACATGCTAACTAACTGCTAGTAAGTTAGGCGATGTGTAGGAATGCATCTACAGGGAATCGAGCGCTGACCGTCTGTGTGTGTGTGGTTGGCAATCAATTTACCAGTGAATCACCGACGCATACAACATCTATCTTGGTTAACTGAATTAACAACCCTTTCAAGGATTGAACGCAGGAGTTTCAAGGTACAAGGTGAGCTTGCTGATCATTTAACCACCATTTAACAACACAACAACTGATATCAGCTCATGATGAAATCCTCCAACCAATCAAACACAATCCCTAAAAGACTAGCGACCGGCCCCATTCAGTCAGTTTATCTGGGGTTCTAGTGAGAAGCCGTGACCAGCAGTGCACATCACGTTAAAGGTGAGGCAGTAACTCATCGAAGAAGATATTGCGAAGTGGTCGCGCTATGTCATGAGTGAATTGACAGAAGTTAGAATTCATGAACTGGCCAGTGGCTTAATGGTCTATGAGCTAGCTCGCCTTATAACCAGAAGCTCCTGGGTTCGAAATCCTGTGGTGAGGTGCGTACTGCTGAAGAGTCACGAACCAGGCTGATGAAACAGCTGTCTAGCAGTACTTCCAGGTTTTCCAATGGTTCTCTAACTGATGTCAGCTCATGACGAAACCCTTCATCTAATACCATTTCACTGCAATATTGAATGCTGAGCATAAGTAATTATAGGTAGGCGTTGTAGTAGGCAATGAGGGCAAAGTTAAACTTTAAGCACCGCTAACTGCCAAAAATCAGCGAATGACCTCGAATGCACCAATCACGGGAAGGCGGCATTTTTGTGTATGGAATACATATATTTATGAAATAATGCACAAAAGAAAACTGTACAAAAGTGTTACAGAGGATATAACTTTCTCTCACATGTGATAAAAAGAGCTCTGAGTTTTAGATTGGAGTATCAACAGAGTATAATTCGATTGTGGGTAAAATTTATTTTGATAAAGTCTCATAGTGTAATACAGTAATATCTACTGAGCAATAAATTGTGCTCAAAACGTCGTCATCAGTAAATATAACTGTATAACACCGTGAGACTTTATCAGAATAAATTTTACCCACAATGGAATTATACTCTACCACAGTGCACGAGTATTACTCTTATATCAACAGAGTAATTTAACCACATTCTATGCATGTAATTATTTAGGTCGTCTTATTATTATTATTGTTTCCTTTAATTCCTAGAGGAACATAGAGATTCAACCACGCAAGTCTCCATTGCGTTCGGTTCTCTGCTAGAGTGTTCACCTGGCTCCAAGTCTGTCCACACGCTTTCTTCTCCTCTTCACATGACCTCCTCCAAGTCACCCACTCTTGCTCTGACGACCAACTCGCCGCTTCCCTTTCGGGTTCCAGTCGAGCAATGGCTTGTCTAGTGTGATGTCACTTGATGGTTTCCTCAGAGGATGACCAGCCAATCCATCTCCATTTCTTCCTGCCTATTTGTTTCAGAATCGGTTCCTACTGGGTTGGTTCGCTCATTGCCAGAGATCCCTCCCTGTTGCTGATCTTTTCTGACCGGTCATCTGATCTTGAGTATTGAGCGAAGACATCTATTAATGAAGGTCTGTAATTGGTTTGAGATGCTCTTTATGATGCGCTGGCCAAGTCTCTGATCCGTATAGTAGCACTGACTTCACACCGGAGTTGAAAATCCGGATCTTATTTTTGGTGCTGAGTAGTGCTGTTGACCCTCTCCACACAGACTTGAGAGTAGTGAAGGCTTGTCTTGCTTTCCCGATTTTCGCTTTGATATCCTTGTCAGTTCCACCCGCCTGTAGTTGAAACGATGCTTCCCAGGTAGGTAGGTAAAGGAGGTTGTTTCTTTCAGGTTCCTCCCATTTATGCTGATCGTTGTCTGTTGTTGTTGTTGCTGCTGTTGGTGGTGTTGGCCAGGAATCTTCATCACCTGTGTTTTCTCTCCTATCTTCTCTGGATGCTTGTTCTGCCAACTTGTTGCTTTTCGCTTGCATATCTTCCAGTTTGTGGGAAATCAGACATATATCATCGGCGAAGTCCAGATCCTCGAAGTCTTGTGTGTGAGTCCATTTTATGCCTGTTTCCTCATTGCCCACTGTTTGTCGCATTATCCAATCTACTGCAATCAGGAAAATCATTGGCGATAGTAGGCAGCCAGCTTGTCTTTCTCCTGTCTTCACTTCGAAGGATTCCGTAAGTTTCCCATTGTGGATTAATTGGCATGCAGCATTGTCGTACAGCTGTTGGATGAGATGTATAATTGTCGGTGACACCCCATAGTAGCGAATTAGTTTCCAAAGCACCTCTCGATCGACGCTGTCGAAGGCCTTTTCAAAGTCGGTGAAGTTGAGATAGAGAGGTGACTGCCATTCCAAGCTTTGTTCAATGATGATCCGTAATGTGGCGATCTGATCATTACATGACTTGTTTCTCCTGAATCCAGCTTGTTCCGGTCGAAGTTTTTCATCCAGAGCTTGTTTGATTCTCTCCAGGATGATGCGGCTTAGTGTTTTGCTTGGGATGGACAGGAGCATAATTCCGCGCCAGTTCTTGCATTGACTTAAGTCTCCTTTCTTTGGTAGTTTGAATAAGTATCTTTTCTTCCAATCGTCGGGTACTTTGCCTTCTTTCCACACCTTCTCCAGTAGTGGTGTCATCAAGTACGCTGTTGTCTCTGGGTCCATTTTGAATGCTTCTGCTGGGATTCCATCTGGTCCTGCTGCTTTTCCAGCTTTAAGCATCCTGATTGCCTTCAGGACTTCTGATTTCGTCGGAGGGTTGGTGTTCACTAGTAGCTCTGTCTCCGTTGTTGGTATTGTTGGGTGCGTTGTAGGTGGTGGTTGATTAAATTACTACTCACGTTTTAGTTTGCAAGGATTTGATTGATTGTTTACACGATTTTCATCATGAGTTGATGTCGGTTAGAGAACCACTGGAAACCACCAGACAGGGGTAGAGTACAGGACATATCTGTTCGGTAACCCCTAGTTCGGGACTGTTCATCAGCACTAACCCACTGTGGGGTTCAGACCAGGGACCTTCCGGTTACAAGGTCAACTCATGAGCCATTAAGCCTCTGGGATCCAATCTAATGGCCAGCCCAAGAATTCCGACTTCTACCAGTTCAGGATACAGCGCGACTGGCACTAGCCAATGTCATCGGTGGGAAACTTTTGTCCTCATACCCAACCTGCTGTACCGTACTGGTCACAACGTCTCACTAGAACCCAGGTAACTACTTACTAGTCACTAGTGAGAATCAGAGTGGTATTCAAATGTTGGTTTGCAAGGATTTGATTGGTTACGGGATTATTGTTAGTTTTCATTATCGTTCTTTTCGTTCCGAGTGGGATAAAGGCTTCAAACTTTTTAAGTTTAAAAATTTGGTTGGTTTTGTTTTCTTAAGGGATGAAGTTCTTACCCTCACACGTAAACTTCCTTTTCTAACATGCTAACTAACGGCTAGTAAGTTAGGCGCGATGTGTAGGAGTGCATCTACAGGGAATCGAACGCTGACCGTGTGTGCGTTTGTGTGTGGTTGGCAATCAATTTTTACCAGTGAATCACCGACGCATACAACATCTATCTTGGTTAACTGAACTAACAACCCTTTCAAGGATTGAACGCAGGATTTTCAGGGTAAAAGATGAGCTTGCTGATCGTTTAACCACCATTTAACAACACAACAATTGATATCAGCTCATGATGAAATCCTCCAACCAATCAAACACAATCCCTAAAAAATCAATACTTGAAAATTCACCTGATGTTCACTAGCGACTGGCCCCATTCAGTCAGTTTATCTGGGGTTCTAGTGAGAAGCCATGACCAGTAAGGCACATCAGATTGAAGGTGAGGCAGTAACTCATCGAAGAAGATATTGCGAAGTGGTCGCGCTATGTTATGAGTGAATTGGCAGAAGTTAGAATTCATGGACTGGCCAGTGGCTTAATGGTCTATGAGCTAGCTCGCTTTATAACCAGAAGCTCCTGGGTTCGACCATCCTGTGGTGGGTGCGTACTGCTGAAGAGTCACGAACCAGGCCGATGAAACAGCTGTCTAGCAGTACTTCCAGGTTATCCGATGGTTCTCTAACTGATTTCAGCTCATGACGAAACCCTTCATCTAATACCATTTCACTGCAATATTCAATGATGAGCATAAGTAATTATAGGTAGGCATTGTAGTAGGCAATGAGGGCAAAGTTAAACTTTAAGCACCACTAACTACGACCAATCAGCGAATGACCTCGAACGCACCAATCACGGGAAGGCGGCATTTTTGTGCATGGAATATATATATTTATGAAATAATGCACAAAAGAAAACTGTACAAAAGTGTTACAGAGGATACCTTTCTCTCACATGTGATAAAAATAGCTCCAAGTTTTAGGTTGGAGTATCAACGGTGTATAATTCCATTGTGGGTGAAAATTTATTTTGATAAAGTCTCATAGCGTAATAAAGTAATATTTACTGAGCAAAAAATTGTGCTCAAAACGTCGTCATCAGTAAATATAACTGTATAACACCGTGAGACTTTATCAGAATAAATTTTACCCACAATGGAATTATACTCTACCACAGTGCACGAGTATTACTCTTATATCAACAGAGTAATTTAACCACATTCTATGCATGTAATTATTTAGGTCGTCTTATTATTATTATTGTTTCCTTTAATTCTTAGAGGAACATAGGGCTTCAGCCGCCCACGTCTCTATTGCGTTCGGTTCTCTGCTGCAGTCTTCACCTGGCTCCAAGTCTGTCCACACGTTTTCATCTCCTCTTCACATGACCTCCTCCAAGTCACCCACTCTTGCACTGACGACCAACTCACCGCCGCTTCCTTTTCGGGTTCCACTCGAGCAATGGCTTGTCTAGTGTGATGTCACTTGATGGTTTGTTTCCTCAGAGTATGACCAGCCAATCCATCTCCATTTCTTCCTGCCTATTTGTTTCACAATCGGTTCCTGCTGGGTTGGTTCACTCATTGCCAGAGATCCCTCCCTGTTGCTGATCTTTTCTGACCGGCCATCTGATCTTGAGTATTGAGCGAAGACAACTGGCTATTAATGAAGGTCTGTAGTTTGTTTGAGATGCTCTTTATGACGCGCAGTGCAAGTCTCTGATCCGTATAGTAAGTGGCACTGACTGACTTCACATTGGAGTTGAAAATCTTGATCTTATTTTTGATGCTGAGTGCTGTTCCGCCTGTAGTTGAAACGATACTTCCCAGGTTAGGTCTTCTTAACCTAACAATAACCCTAATCTTTACTGAACCTCACCCTAACGTGAAAAAATCCCTAAACTAACTGTAATGCAACTCAAACCAACCCTAATGTCGCCTTTATTAGGTTAAGCTAACCCTAACTGGTCCTTGGTTTAAAGAGTAACTTAATCTTTCTCAAACCTAAACTGAAACTTGCCAGATATCCTACTTAATAGCATAACACTTCGATGAGCATATTTTATTGAGGATGACAATATAATTTGCCAGGTTTCACTAACTTGCTCAGTGAGCGTTTCAGAGTCATTAGCGTGGTCGCACTCCATTGTTAGTTGTTAGTGGTGCTTAAAGTTTAACTTGGCCGCAATTAACTATGGTAATATCCTCTACCTTTTAACTGCTTTTATTTACTTTCTCTCTCTGTGTTTTTGTGTATTTTCTAAAGGAATAAAAATTGAAACTGGCCTATCGACAACTGCCCTATCTGCTGGTGTATTAAATCAAGGTTCATTTATATCAAGTCCAGATCCTGAAGACGACGAAGCGGTGTACAATTCATTACCTTTACATTCCGGTGATAATCCTCTTAGCGCATATAAATATCATAATCGTTATCGCCATGATCACCATGGTTATCAAGGTCAGCATCATCACTACAGTCAATCACCAATCAATTTTCACGACATATTAGATGATGATTTAGAAAGTGATGAAAACTCACAAAAACTTACCTCGAAAACAAGTAATAGTAATGACCACCTCCAGGAACATCGGGAAGGAGAAGAAGAAGATAAAGAAGGAACTGACGACAACGATAACGATGATGATAAGACGAATGATTGTGATGAAATGAAATTCGAGCTACCCACAGAGTCTGTATTCAACACCAACGAAAATAACACAGTGAATGTGACTTTAAATCAAATTTGTTTGAATACCAGTGAATCGGTGACAGAACTGCAAAATTTCGCTAATCGTATTTTAAAGGCAACTGAAGCCGCAGAGGAACAACTTAGACAACGTATCAATCATTTGTCCGCTGTAATGGATAAAACAATTGTCAGCGATAGTAAATTCCAGGAGGAAAAGTCAATAGATAAACCACCTGAACCACGTGCTCGAACATCATTGGCATGTCAGTCAATTGGGTGTACTGATGGTGCGCCGTATCAATCTCTCCGGAGGGATGATAATAAACAAGAGGTTAGATTCAGTGTACTTGTTTGTACTGTTTATTATTTTTGCCTGAGATTGTTTTAATTCTTAGTACCATTTGCTATTAGTGTTTTTTTTTGAAGTCTCAATTGGAATATAGTGTAACAACAGAAGACAAGGGCCAGGGAACAGATTGTTTATTTGGGAAGTCAACGGATGTTTATAGATTTTCATGTACATTATTATAGATTATTGTAAGGAAACAAACACAGTCTTCTGATTGGTTGTTTCTCACAGAAAGTTAACCTTGCATCTCTTTGAGGCCATTTCTTTAATGGTCAGACTATATATCTGCAAATTGTATCCGCCTACGCAAAGTCTGCTGTGATTGGTTGTTGAGTCAGTCTTTGTTCTTGTTCTTTTCTTATGACCAATATTGGGGACGTAAATATTGACGTGTAAATTACTGTCTACCAATTTTGGCTAGCAGACAGCTCTCACCATAACAGATCTTCAGCAATAAGTACACATCACTATTTCACTTTGTTTTCTTCAGTTCTTCCTAGCTGGCTCCATGACTGACTGTTGGCGCTTTCATCTTCTCCTCCTCTTCTCCCTGTTGATACGATCTCCTGTAAGTCATCCTTGGACAGTTGCCTAACTTGTTCTTTCCTATTCGGGTTATACTTGAGGGCTTTCCGGATGCCGGATATCACTCAATGGTCTCTTGCCCCTATGAACTACATGACTGATTGGCTGACTGACTGGTTACAACATAGAACTTTGCACCGATGTGCAGCAGTCAGAGTTGCCACACTTCACTCAGCACACAAAACCAGAGATGAAAAAGAAAGTAAATAGAAACGCAAAATAAAGACAGTAAACAGAGATATGAGGCAAAAAGAATAGTAATATCGAAGAACAATATAGTTTTATTGGATATTATAAGTCACAAGGAGTGGATGCATCTGCGCCAGCCATTGAGAACGATGATATTGAGCCATATCACAGATTGTCTCCAGCCTCCATTGAAATTTATCATCCCGAGGACCCCAACCAGGATGCCAGTCTACACCTTCCTACGTAACCGGCTGGCTGGCTTAAACTAACTGATGTGGATTTCATTGACTGATGAAGCCATGTTTTGGTTTGACCACCACTGGCTGACTCTTTTCCAACCTGACTCTATGTCAGCTAACATTACCCGTCGAGGAAGGTGATCGATGGCCAGTTATGCGTAACACATGTCCTAACCATCTCAGTCGATGTAACTTCACAGCCTCGTCTATTGATTTCCCATTGGAACATTAGAATCAAACAAGAATTGTCTCCATGTAAAATTATGTATTTAAATGCGATTGTACAGCTTTTGAAAATGAAATCGCCGAAAAGATATCTTTGCTGAACTTCTTGTTCTTCTCAATCTAATATTGATTTCCCCTCCCACCTACCTAGCACTCGACCTCTGCCTAACCTCAATATTGCTTACCCTACTATACAACTTCACACGGGAGATAGAACGTAGGCACCTATAATCAAAGACATCTAGCTAGCGTCTGGGAAGTGTCTCAGCCTTCTTTTAGTGCTTATAATGCACCAAGCTTATGTTTCAGTGATTGCAGTTCGTTTGCAGTTTTAAGTACAATGCATTCCTTCTAATTATATCAAGGTTATCAAATAACTTTGTAACTGGCCTTTTCAGTTTGATTTTGCATTTTTGCATGTCTTATATTTAGGGGTCTGAGGAGTTGGAGATGAATTATTCTAAGACCTGATACCAAGGTTCAGCCTGCTAAATTTGGGCAACCGACATCACATACTAAAAATTACATACTTGTATCAAAAATACTGTGTGGATGGGTTCGGTGAACGGATATTCAGTGGTCATCTGGGGGAAATTTTTCCAAACTTATAAATTAAAATTGTGGTGAGAGCTGTTTGCTAGCTAAAGTTGATAGACAGCAATTGACGTCAATGTTTACGTCCCAAATCTTGCTCATGAGAAAAAAAAAACAATAACAAAGCCTAACCTTGTGGAACTCAACAACCAATCACAGCAAACTTTGCGTGGGCGGATACACTTCACAGATATATATCACCGGACTGTCTAAGAAACAGCCACAAAGAGATGACAGAATAACCTTCAACGAGAAATCAACCGATCAGAAGACGTTGCTTCTCTGCTAACAATAACGAATGAGAATGTACATAAAATTCTGTAGATATTTGTTGATTTCCTCAGAAAACGATCTGTTTCCTAGCCCTTGTCTTCTGTCGTTCCAATGGTATGCCACTTGTACATTTGACTGACAGAATTCAATGTGTGATGATATTAGATGGTTGAAGGCAATCGGCAGGAAGTCTTGGACCTAGGTTTCGTGCTAGTTGGCACTCAACAGTCAGCAAGGCGTATCTGCAAACTTGAAGAAACTTATGTCCTTTATGAGATTCGAACCCGCGTCACCCAGTGCTGCCTGCAGTCAGAGACGTTACCACTGAGCTATTCAGGCTCGCGATTGACCTCTTGTAGGACTGTAGTGGATATTTTGATTTGACACTAATGGCCACATTACAACCTGACTGATAGAATTCAGTCTGCACCAAAGAGAGGACTAGATGCATCACACTAGTTACTAGTGTCAAATCAAAAGAATTCAATCTGCGCCAACACCACAGACTAGACGCATGACAATAGACATTAACTAGTTTCCATTGACAGTATCCATCACAGTTCAACTAGAGGTCAGTAACGAGGCTGAATAGCTCAGTGATGACGTCTCTGATTGCAGTACTATGTAAACCGGATTCGAACCTCGGAAGGACCATGTGTTTCTTCAAGATTGCAGATACGCCTTGCTGGTCGGTGAGTGCCAACAAGCACGAAATCTTGGTTAAGCAGGTCTTCTTGCCGATTGCCTCTAACCATCTTATATCATCAAATCAATGTGCTTAGTGATGGCGAGCTACCCAGTGGCATGGTGGCCATATTGCAAAACCTGACTGACCGATAGAATTCAGTCTACACCAAACAAAGGCCTAGACACATCACACTAGTTACTAGTGTCCAGTCAAGAGTTCAATCGCGAGCCTGAATAGCTCAATGGTAACGTCTTTGACTGCAGGCAGCAATGGGTGATGCGGTTTCGAATCTCAGGAGGGACATGAGTTCCTTCAAGGCAGTTGCAGATACGCCTGTCTTGCTGACTGGTGAGTGCCAACTAGCACGAAATCTAGGTCAAGAGAGCAAGGCTTCCTGTGGCTGATTGCCTTCAACCATCTAACATTACCGAGATTTCTTTGATCACCTTGGTAAAAATGTGTAGAGGTATCCTATTAGCCTATTTTAGTAAAATGAACTTTAAGTAAGTTATCGCTCCATTATGGATAAGATTTTATTTTGATAAATCACATAATATTAACTGATGACCACCTTCCAAGCACAAACTATTCCTCATAATCATATCAAGTTACTCACACAACTTTTTTTCCTTCATTTATATACGTGAGTGGAATTGATGATTAGACATTTGAATAAAAATCAATATGGGATAATGTACATCCAGAAATAATAATAATATGAGTGTTATCAATCAAATACAATCAGATGGGAAATAAGACGAGTGTTTTATAGTCCAAATAAGTAACTTGTTAGAATGTTGTGATGTACGTGAACTGAATTGAAATAGAATTTTGAGATTATTTATTATCCTCCTCTGATTTGACTGACTGGTGGTAATAATATCTTCAATGCATATCTCTGGTATATTTGCATTGAATCATTTCTGTTGCATGTGTTGGGTGTAGACTCAATGAACCAGGATTCAGTAATCAATCTCTCTCTCGCTCTCCAACTACCTATATTACTTCTTATAATTTTAATCCTCTTCCACCACTCTACTGTGTGGTCATATGTTAATTCATGCAGTGCGATCGCTGAGTTTTGGTCTGAATTACTTATCTTCGTGGGGTCAACCATTCTGACCTTAGCTAAATTCTTATGTTTTGACAATCTGACTACCCCCGTTCTACTAGTTTGACTTATGTCGTTGACCTCATTCACAGTCATTGCACGGTAGGACAGAGTCAAAATTCTTAAAAGTAATACAGGTAGGTGGAGATCGAGAGAGAGATACTGATTACTGAATCCTGGTTCATTGAGTCTACACCCAACACATGCAACAGAAATGACTCAATGCAAATATACCAGAGATATGCATTGAAGATATTATTACCACCAGTCAGTCAAATCAGAGGAGGATAATAAATAATCTCAAAATTCTATTTCAATTCAATTCACGTACATCACAACATTCTAACAAGTTACTTATTTGGACTATAAACACACTCATCTTATTTCCCATTTGATTGTAATTGATCAATAACACTCATATTATTATTTCTAAATGTACATCATATCCTGCAAAAATGCTTCAAGTATGTGGAAACTATTTAAGGAAATCACCGGTGGTAAGCAGATTAACAATATTCCGTATTCTTCTGATGTATGTACTCTTAATAAATCTTTTATTTATTCTCCCTCAAATTCCATGCTTCCCATTATCACTAGTGTTAATAATAGCCCCTTTCCAGGTTTTAACACAAATGATGTTCAAAAGTGCCTCAAGTCTCTGAACCCTTCCCAGAGCTTAGGTCCAGATCATGTACCTAGTATTATTTTCAAAAAGTATTCCGATATTCTGTGTTACCCTCTCACTGATCTGTTTAACCAATCTTTTTCCAGTAATATTGTGCCTGCTGTTTGGAAAGACATTAAAGTTGTACCCGTACCTAAATCGTCTACTGGAGCATGTGTCAAATTTAGACCCATTGCTATTACCTCTCCTTTTTTGAAAACTATGGAGAAACTACTTCTACTTAGTCTTGTACCCTCTCTTAAATCCTTTAATGACCCAAAACAGTTTGCCTACAAGCACAGTAGAAGCACTTTAGATGCAGCTGCCGTCTTATATCATAACATTGCTTGCAGTCTATACAAGGGGGCTAAATTTGTTCGTTGTGCCTTCCTAGACTATACATCTGCTTTTGACTCAGTCCCTCGGGACATCTTATTCAATAAACTTGCTGCAAGTCAAACAGAATGTTGGGCTGTTAACTGGTTACACTCTTATTTCTCAGAAAGAAAGCAGTACACCGTGTATAAAGGGAAGTCTTCCACTTCGTTGCCTACTGAAGCTGGTGTCCCTCAAGGCGCTGTCCTTTCTCCTTTTCTTTTTTCTCTCTTCTTACATGACTTGCCGCAGTCTGATGAAATAAAATTTGTGAAGTACGCTGATGATTTAACTGTTTCAATGGCTGTTAACTCCCAGCGAGATTGTACCAAAATAAATAGATTTCTGTCGGCAGTTAGTAAATGGTCTGAGTCTAACGGTCTTAAACTGAATGTTTCTAAATGTCAAACTGTTAATTTCAGCCTAAGATGTAAAAGACAGTAGAAACAAGCCATCGAGTCTCATGACAGTTATAAGATTGATGACAATGATATAGGAATTAAATCAGAAATTAAGTATCTTGGACGTATTCTCTCTTCTCATCTCTCCTAGTCTTCCCATGTCTCAGCGATCTCCAGTAAAATATTCCGCCTGACATTTTACATTAAGAAGTTAAGGCACTGGGGTATAACTCAACCCCTCCTCTTACAGTTCATAAACTCTTGCATCCTACCTATTCTTCTTTACTGTTCGCCCTTATTCTTTCCTGATTTGCTTAAAAAGGACTTTGTCACAATTCACAGAATGCTGAAGACTGTCAGTAGGATGAGTGGTGTCCCAGTGGACTACATAGTTAACGTCGTTGTCGATGGGCACTTGACTTCGTGCAATAAATTTGCTAGAGGGATTTTGTCTAACTTGGAGCATCCACTTCACCCTCAGCTTTCACCTTGCATCTCCTCAGGTAGAACAAGAAGTAACTTCAGAAAACTGTATGCTCGCACGTCTAAGTATAAAAATTCTATGATACCATACTTGGCACGTATTTTATGTGATGAAAATAGCGTCAGGCAAGAATTGACTAACCTTTTTTCATCTAGTAAATAAACAATCTCCTCCATCCATCTTTATATACCTTCAAGTTTTACTTTTATTATTTCTATTATATTTATGGTCCTGTTGATTCTTTGTTTTCACTTTCATAACTGCAAACACCAACTTATCTCTATGACTGCTGTAATCTTTGTTTTTTCCCTCACCATATCATGTAAAGAGAACATCATATTCAATATTTTTAATCATGCAAGGATTTGTATACCACATCGACAATACTGTGTGAAACAAGCCCACGGCAATTTCCACTTGTATTATTATCATTACCTTAGCTGCTATCATTATTATTATTTCCATTTTATATGCTGCATGTTTTTGACATTACTCCTATTGTAAATGTGGAAACATTTTCTGTGTGATTAATTTTATTTATAATTTGAGGAAATTAGATGCAATATTGTGATTAATGCTGAAAATTCCATTCTGTATCACAAGTACTGTTTTTGGAATAAAGTAAATCATTAATATTATTATTATTATTATTATTATTATTATTATTATTAGATGAAGAGCCTCGGAATAATAATACTGAAAAACTGTGCTTCTATGAAGAAAGAGACTACTCACAGATTAGATTTTTCAATTAAAAATTTTCATTAACTCCTTCTTGTTGAAAGGTATTCTCAAAAAAATCTTAAAATTAAAAACTACTTTCATACTAGAACTAAATGAAGTGGGCTCTTCTTACACTTCTTATCCATGAAGGGTACTGAGAATAAATGAATACAGATTATCGCTGATGTAAGAAAGTTGTGTGAGTGAGTACCTTGATATCATTATGAGCAGTAATAATTTGTGTTCGAAACGTGGTTATCAGTTAATATTACTGTATAACAACACTGTGTGATTTATTAAAATAAAATCTTATCTATAATGGAGTTATACTCTACCACCACAGTACCCAGGTTTTATACTTATATCAAGTAATTTATTGATTTATAAATGTCTATGTACATTTAATTCAAGGATACCTTAATCCTCCAACCTTCAACAAAAATCAATCATACAATTACAAACGATACAAATAATGAAATATTGGATAATAACAATGAAGAGGATTTACAGATTCTACAGTCGGTACTGCAGCAGCAACAACAACAGCGAGAAGAAGCAGGTGAGCATCAATCTGAGGAAGACCAACAGCAACAAGAACAACAACAACAAAATGACTTGTCTTCATTATGGACAACATCTATATCAGATAGAACAGACGCCAGTGTTCCTTCCTTTGCGTATATAACTAACGATGCTCACATGAAAGACGTACAAAAACAACAACAACAACAACAATCATTGTTGATACAGTCAACAGATTTACCACGATTACCACTTCTTGATCATAGTGATGGTGAAACTGAAGAAACGGTATCCTATCTAACTCCTCCAGAAGATGCACAACATATTCAAGAGGGTATTCAAACACCTAGACAAGGTTAGTCAAATTTTATGCTTTAACATTGCTGTATGTTTCCATTCCCCCCCCCCCTACACACACCTGTGTATTATACTCATTATTTTGTATTGATACCTGTTTTGTATTTCAAAGGGAATGAAATCCCGGCTAGTTAGATTATGTAATCGCTTCGCCTGTCAATCAAGGGAATGAGTTACTCGTATGGTGACGTTGGGTAGTATACCCATTGTATTATGGCGTGTTTTATATATAGGTGTAGATTCATAGTGTAACGACAGAAGACAGAAGAACCAGGAGACAGTTCATTTATTGAGAAAATTAAGAGATATTTATAGAAGTTAGAATTCATGCGCTGGCCAATGGATCGGGTCCCAGTGGTTCAGTGGTCTACGAGCTCGCCTTATAACCAGAAGGCCCTGAGTTCGAGCCCCCCTGTGGTGGGTGCGTACTGATGAAGAGTTCCAAACTAGGACGAAACAACTGTCCAGTACTTACAGGTTTTCCAGTGGTTCTCTAACTGATTTCAGCTCATGATAAAATCTTTGATCTAATATCGATTTGTTAAGTAGGATCAATGGAATTACCGCAGTTCATTAAAGATTCTTAAACTATAATAGAAATAAAAATATAATAACAAATAGAATATCAACTAAAATTGAGGAAATTTCTATACCAAACTGAGGATCATTCATACCTAGACGGTGGATCCCGATGGCATCAGCTATATTTAGTAAACGAACTCTTAAAGCGAAGTTAACATTAGTTGGTATGCGGTAAATGACTTTGAAAGCTGCCTCTTTGACATGAATCTTGTGTTCTGTATCCACAAGACGAGTGAGATAGAATAGCGCCATGTGAATAGATTTTGTTTCTCCTTTACTTAACCAACCACTATGCAGGGTGATGTTCGGAAATCCGACAAGAAACACGCCTAAACTGTACGACCTAAGCAGCTAACTAGCTCACTCCACAGGAACATTTAATAAATTGTTAGATACACATGGAGGAGGAGGCGAAATTAGGCAGTTTATCTTTTATATGAAATAAGAGAATAGCTTTCATTCACTTGTAGAAAGAAAAGTAGAAAAGATTAATACTCGTTGTCATAGAGGTAGATTCTTAGAGTATTTAGTAATTGCATCCCCCTACTGTTTGTTATATTTCTTTACAGATCCAGCGAATTATTCAGCTATAACAACAATAACTCCAATGAATGAGAATCTTCATTGTGAAACTGGCGGTTATGTTGTTGGAGTGGAAAGTTGTCGAAGCAGTATTATTGTTGATGGCAATTTCGGTAAATAATATTTTTGCACATTATATATATCGATGTATCATGTATCAAAGTAGACATGGCTGGAGCACATGTCGCACGTGCTGAGGCACTGACTTCCTCTTCCAGTAAATGGTAGGTGATATAGGATTATTTTTTAGTTCATGAGAAATTCCCATTGTAATATATAGAAAAGCAAAACAATTGGTGATTCAGCGAAGAGACTCCATCAGCGAATTTATTATCAAGCTGTACAATCGTATATATATGGCCTTTTTAATAAGTTATATCCAGTGAGGGAATTAGTTCAAAGGTGTAAATGTATAAAATAATAATAGTAGTAGCATGAAAGGCAATTAAAACTAAAATGTTTGTGATTATAATCATAGTTAAATGTTAAGTGGCAAAGCAAATTAATTTCATATATAAAATAATTCATAGGATGGATAGAACTTGAAAAAGGGTGTGCAATTATAGGATTAGTAGACAAATAGAATAAAATAAAAACGTTACGTAACATTGTGTGGAACTTGATAACAAAGAATTTAACGTTGTAAAAAAGAATTGATTTAGAATGACAATTGGGACGAGTGAAATAACACCGGGGACAGTTCAAAGTGAGAATAGTAATAGTAACAATTGACGTAATAAAGGAAGAGTATACAAATTGAATAGACAAAATGAAAAATTGGTAGAGCTAAAATATGATTGGGGATTACCATACTTTAGCATAGAGGGATTAAGACCATGAAAGTTGGAGGGGTTGAACGAACTTCTTCTGTATACAGAGATCTGGCTTTTCTGTTTCGATAGCCAAAGCTTCAGCAATACAGATGAGTCGGGTACGTAGTGATTTGGGTAAATTACCTTTTGCCTTGTAGGTGACTTTAAAGGTGAAGGCTGTCGAGATAGGGTGATCATTATCGATGTTCAATGATCGCGCTTCTTATAGCTCCACTTCCACCTCTTCGTAATCATGCAGAGAGGTAGTGTTCTTTCCAGCCTCTTGGAAAAAACTCGAGTCGAACGACCGATATATCTAGCTCCACACGAACAGGTGAATTGATAAACGCACATAGAGTTGGTCAGCAGCGGGATCTTGTCCTTCAGGTTAGAAATGAATTAGGGATGGTGAGATCGAAACCTATCATCACTCCATGAAGTATTCGGTCATTAATTTGATCCAGACACATGGGGAGCTGTAGATTGTGTGGTTGGGGATCTCAGGATGCTGAGACTGTTAATGATACAGCCGAAAAACGTCCTGATTGATGCAGATCCATTTCCCCTTTTTAATCTCCAGGATTCATTAAATCCTTATGTTTCTTCACGTTACTGTTCTTTCTGAAGTAACTGTCTGGAGATACCAAGTTGGGTGTAAAGGAAATACTCACTGGTAACACTGACTGGCTTTCGCATTAAAATCACGAATCGGCGGAAGTTAGAATTCATGGGCTACTGAATTCCAGCCCAACTGCTGAATGGGCAACGAGCTTGCCTTGTAACCTAAAGATCTTGACGTCGACCCCTGGTGGGGTTGTGAGGTCATCGTAGTTCTGAAGAATCCTGAGCAAGGACAAATCACCTGTCGAGTGCTCCCTCGTTTTCAATGGTTGTATAACTGGTTCTATAATCTGTGATCAAATTTGAAAGAAATCCGATCGGTACAAACTAACTCATACAAATACTGGTCTAGTATGTGCCAAATTGTATACTTTTTTGGTGCAAACATAATCTCTGTCTTGTTGATATTAGATGGTTGGAGGTGATCGACAAGAAGCCTAGAACCTAGGGCTCGTGCTTGTTGGCACTCAACAGTCAGCAAGGCGTATCTGAAACCTTGAAGGAACTTCTATCCCTACTGAGATTTGAACCCATGTCACCCATTACTTACCTGCAGTCAAAGACGTTACCACTGAGCCATTCAGGCTGGCGATTGACTTCCTATAGAACTGTATTGGATACTTTGACTGGACACTTGTCAGTAACTTGTGTATTGAGTCTAGTCCTATCTTTGGCGCAGACTAAATTCTATCAGTCGAGTTTGCAATGTGGCCACCATGATAGGTGACTCGCCATCACGGTGCACAGTGAATTGTTGTTATTGTATGGTTGGGGGCAACTGGCAGGAAGCGTTGCTTGACGCAGGTTTCGTTACTAGTTGGCACTCACCAGTCAGCCTATCATGGTGGCCACATTGAAACACTGACCGATGAGATTCAGTCTGTAACAAAGAAAAGCATAGACACATTACACTAGTTACTGACTAGTTAAGGCTGGGTTGAATATAAACCGTATAAACTCATTCTGACGCATAGCTGCTACCTTGACGTGGTGGTCTGGCTTGGACATCGCAATGAGCCAACAAGCTACACTGGCTGGAACTATTGTCCCTGCAGGTTGTACCATGTCAGGAAGATTGTTAGGATAGCGAGATTAGACTAAAAGCAGCTACTATGCTGGGGCTCTGTGGACGAATTCGTACTTCTGGGGAACAGGGGTGTAACAGCAGTGAGGTGTTTCCCTCAAATGACCAGCATGTCGGCCAGCTATGCTGTCTCTCCACTCTGCAGAAAGAAAGACGGGGTTAGAAAAGGTCGACGCCGAAAATTGTACATCCTGACTTACCCTACGGTAGTGGTCCGTAACCGGCGGTAAGTTTACTTATACGGAACCGAACCAAGAAACCAGTTCATGCAGGCCGTGTGTGACCGGCTGACTTCAAGCAGTTGTCTCCTAGGCTCTGCGATCACGCAAAACTAACCATCTTTATGGTTTCAGGTACCCGAAGAAGGAAAATCAACTTCCACGGTGTGGGCAGTCGTGAAGTAACAACCGGCCACACACTTCCAAGAGCATACGAAGCCCACCCCCCTTGAACATCATTCTCCTTTATAAACTGATTAGGCCTTTTTATTTTCACAACTTTACCTCTTTTTTACCGTTAATAATGTAGGGAAATATTAATTCTCAATTGGTCGCCGTTTTACTTTGTTTTGTAGACAGGGAAGTATTCGCATATCCTGTTTCTAATGAAGCAGTTGGTCATTCTCTATTGAACTATGCTGAATTGCAAACAATTAACACCGGTATGCCAATTTCACAGTCAATATTGCCTATTGATAATTCTCAAATATTGATTCCGTGTAGAGAGGGGAAAATAAATCAAAATGTGAGTTAAAAGTCTATTTTACTACAAACCTCTGTTTATTTTTTTGCCATTACTTGAGTTACAAGTGGAACGCGATGAGATTGCTAGCTATACAACTCCTTCCCTCTTTCTCGAGGTTTACTGACGATTAGTACCTTTGTGATGAGAGCTATCTGCTAGCCAAAATTGTTGACAACAACTTACGTGGATAGTGACTAGCAGTGGAATCCAGGATAGAGGCGCTTTTCGTCCTATTTAGGACTCGTCAGTTGGACGTACCTGCATTCCTCAGTGAGTCAGTGATGATGTTCCCAGTGAGGCCCCAACCCAGTGCTATAGTTTCAAACGCCAAAGCGTTATCCACTAGACCACTTGGGTCACGAGAGCCACCTCTTGTCCAACGGGTCGTTTTGCCTGCAGAATGCAGGTACATCCAGATGACAAGTCCCAAACAGGACGAAATGCACATCCTGGATTTCACTGCTAGTCACCATCCACCAATCAACCCCTAATTACACGAACAGACATCATTGAAGTATCTTCAGAAGAAGCCGACAAACATGTCAACCTGAGACCGAGCACTTGGGTCCAATCAGTCGATGGGAAAATCTAAAATTGAATTAAATTTACGTCAGTGTCTACGTCGCGAATCAGGATCATGAGAAAAAACAATAACAAAGCTTAACCTTGAGAAACTGAACAAGCAATCAAAGCAGACGTAACGCGTGCAAATACGATTCGCAGATATATGACCTGACTATCTAGGAAACGGCCACTAAGAGATGACAGAATAACCTTCAACGAGAAAACAACCAATCAGGAGACATTTCTTCTCTGTTACCAATAACCAATACTAATATACATAAAAATCTTTAAAAATATCCCTTGATTTTCTCGATAAACGGTCTGTTGCCTGACCTTTTTCTTCTGTCGTCACAAGCTAAGCAAGGTTTATGAGTGCGTCGGCCAGGAGTCGAATTCGGACCACGTGCGTAGCTGGCGAAACGGTAGCCCCAGTGACTGGTTGATCAATGGGCTCGCCTCATAATCCGCTGGGTTTGATCCACCATGGGGTCAGGAGTGCGCGCAACTGAAGAGTCGCAAACTGGGATGAGACGAATGCTGTCAGTTGATTGACTAAGATAAAATTTTAATAACATGTGTTCTCTGGATGAATAATTTTTCATCGCAATTACAGTATTCAAGTGGATCTCTCATGTCTTAGCTTCTTTTTGGGGAAGAGCTTCAGCACTGTTCTTTATCATTTGATTTTCATTCCATGTGCTGTTTTCATGAGTGCAGCTGCTGAAAACAGCTCCATTTTTCGTTAGGTTTTTCAAGCTTTCTGTCTTTTTCTAAAATAATACTGATATCTAGTTGCACACTTAAAATGGTGATATACATACTACTGATTGTTTGATGTGAGTAGTAGGATAGCCGATCACATCCAACTAAGTACGTGTTTGCCAACCAAGATCAAAGTGGCCTAACATATCGCATGGCGTTCCATTCGTTTGAGAAATCTTTCAGATTTAGCCATGAGCTGACATCAGTTCAAGAAGCATTGGAAAAGTACTTGGGAATATTGGATAGCTGTTTCATCCCGGTTTGGGACTCCTCAGTAGTGACCATCCACCGGTGTTAGAACCTAAGTCCTTCCGGTTACAAGGATAGTGCGTAGACAATTCACCCACCCACTGGATCCAATCGCAAATGAATTTTAGTTTCTGCCAATTGGTGATCCATATAACACAGCTGCGAGACAATGCCATCGATGAGTGATTATTTTCTGCCCTATCTTAGTGGACTTCGCTGGCTATGACTCCTCCAGACAACTTCCTTTATAAAGCCAGCCCCGAATAAGTATAAGATTAATTCTCAAGTACTGGTGTAACGACAGAGGACAAGGGCTCGGAAACACATTGTTAATTGAGGAAATCAGGAGATATTTATGTATTTTTATGTACATTATTATTTGTGTTATTGTTAGCAGAGAAACACCGTCTTCTGATTGGTTGTTTTCTCACTGGAAGTTATTCTGTCATCTCTTTTTGACCGTTTCTTTGAAGGTCAGACCGTATATCTGCGAATCGTATCCACCCACGCAAAGTGTGCTGTGATTGGCTGTTGAGTTCCTCAAGGTTAGGCTGTTCCTGTTGTTTTCTCATGACCCTGATTCGGGAAGTAAACAATGACGTAATTTGGTGTCTACCAATTTTGGCTAGCAGACAGCTCTCACCATATTGGTTTGCAGGAATCCCTCTCTTTTATTGATTATTTTTATTCGATTATGTATATCATATCATATTTCGGGTATTTCTATATTATTTATTTATTTTAGGAAAATGTGTCAGCTACTGAAGAACAGCATAAGATTGAGTCTTCCGGTGAAAATTCCAATTTTCGTAGTATTTGTATATCGACTAGCGGTAATGCTGATCATTTGGCTGCTACAACATTTCACAATGTTCAACCCTTTCAAAAAAGTCTCCAATCATCTTCATTCCCTACAAATAATGAATCAGCAGTAGAGTTGTACGAGTATATACCTTCACGTTATACTGGTTTATCTACATCCGATGTCCAATTGCTTCATTTGGATCAGATCTGTCGTAAGTCTGTGTGTTTGTGTATGTGTATGTATGCGTGTATATTTTAAGCGGTTTCATGTTAGATGAATTAGAGAACTTCTTGTTTGATTCTACATAATTACGACGGCGAATAAAAGGTGATATTTATTTCCAACTAGATATGGTTTTTACGAGAGGCTAAGAAACAAAATTACACAGGATTAGAACTAATATCAAGTGTGTAAAAATGAGCATGGAAACGAAATTGAAATAATAATTTTCAACTTGAGATGGGAGTTAGGAGGTTCTCTAACACGTTTTGAAAGGACGCGCATTATTCAGCGTGGCTGCAAAGAGGAGGCACCGGTTCAATCAGAAGTGCTATTATTGAACATCTGATGAACACCTCCCACAACATCTCAAAGTAATTTACAAAGTCAACAGAAACCTACCGAAAGCAGTTTGTTTCCGACTTCTCTGTACTGCAGAAGCCCTCGCAATATGCATTGAGAAGCCGGAGCTGTGTGTTCAAAAGAAATTAGTCCAACCTCTACAACTACCATGGACGTAGTTCGGTATGTTCCCTTAGTTTCTGTTTTTCTCTTGTTTCGCTCTCTTTTTTTGTTCTTTTTTCGTTCGCTATGTATGTGATTCTTACTCTCTCATTCTTCATTCGATTCACCCCATTTTTTTCAGTTATAAAAACAGTTATTTTAAGTTTGTTTCCATGCTTTTCCTGTTCATATTTATAATTCGTTTTAACAATTATATCTTAATCCTGTGCAATTTTTGTGTTTCTAAGGCTCTTGTAATCCATACTCACACCTCCTAACTCCCATCTCAAGTTGAAAATTATTATTTCAATTTCGTTTCCATTTTAGTTCTAATCCTGTTTGTTTCTAAGCCTCTCGTAAAAACCATATCTAGTTGGAAATAATTATCACCTTTTATTCGCCGTCGTAATTATGTAGAATCAAACAAGAATTGTCTCCATGTAAAATTATGTATTTAAATGAGATTGTACAGCTTTTGAAAATGAAATCGCCGAAAAGATATCTTTGCTGAACTTCGTGTTCTCTTCTTTCTAATGTCCATATGGGTGTTTTCCGCGATCTGAATTAGAGAACTAGTTAAAGCCAGAATGTATTGAACAGTCGTATGCTCCCAGTTGGTCTCCTTGGGTACGCAGTGCTGCAGAGTCCCGTGTTAGGGACGAAAAACTTGTCCAGTAATCTAGTACTCTAAATGATGTCATTTTTGTGATCTAATTTTAAAATATGGTACTCGAATGGGGAAATGACCAACTGATCGTGTGTGCCTGAGAGTGGCCTATAGGAGATTGTATGAACAGCAAATCAATAATAATAAAAATAATAATAATAATAACAGTAATAAATCAAAGCATTCTTAAAAGTAAATTCACGCATACACTCGGTCGGTCGGTCGGTTTTCGACATAGAACTTTGCACATATGTGCAGTAGTTCAAGTCGCCACAATCTATGTAGCACGCAAAGCAAGAGAAGGAAGTAGAAGAAATGCATAATATAGACAGTAAACATAGGTGCGAGACAAAGGAATAGTAATAACAAAGAACAAAACAGTTTAATTGGAAATCATAAGTCACAAGGAGTAGATGCATCTGCGCCACTGAGAACGATTTTGAGCCATGTCACCAATTGTTTCCAACCATTGGTTTTTACCATTCCGAGGGCCCCAACCAGGAAGTCTACATCTTCCTACGTGGCTTAGATTAACTGTTGTAGATTTCATAGATTGGTGCCATGTTTTGGTTTGACCGCCGCTAGCTCTTTTCCAACCTGACCCTATATCAGCTAACATTGCCCGTCGAGGAAGGCGATGACTAGGCATACGTAGCACATGTCCTAACCATCTCAGTCGAAGTAATTTCACCGTTTCGTCGATTGATTTCCCCGCCTTACCTAGCACTCGACGCCTAACCTCAATATTGCTCACCTTATTATACCACTTCACACGGGAGATAGAACGCAGACACCTATGATCGAAGACAGCTAATCTTTTCATGTCGTCTGCTCTCAATGGCCAGGTCTCACAGCCATAAAGGAGGACGGAGCGGACTGTTGAGCAGTACACACGCCCTTTGGTCGATAGTCGGATATCGCGTCTACGCCAGAGACGGCGAAAACTGACGAATGGGAACCTAGCCCTCTGTATTCGTGCTGAAATTTCGTCGGAGATCAACCCGTCGGGGCTGATGGTACTTCCCAAGTAAGTGAAGCGGTCAACGTGCTCTACCACTTCACTTCCTATTTCTAATCTAGGGGTCGATGAAGTCCAATCCTGCAGCATCATCTTACATTTTATAGGGGCGAATCGCATGCCAAACATGCGGAGATTGTTGCTCAGGGTGTTCAGTAGACTCTGCATTTTGTCAGAGTCCTCGCCTAGAAGGACTATATCGTCTGCATATTCTAAGTCAACGAGATTCTTCCCTGGTAGCAAGTCAATCCCTGAGTCGCTGAAGTGAGTTAGGGTTAAGTCCATTAGTACATCTATGATGAAATTGAATAGGAATGGGGATAATGGGCATCCTTGACGGACGCCACTAGTCGTCACCACTTCAGATGACAACTCGCCATAAGCCCTCACCTGGCTGCATGAGTACGAGTAGAGTGCCTTAATCAGTGCAATGTATTTTCTTGGCATTCCCTTTACAGCCAAGCATCGCCAGAGAACCTCCCGGTCGACAGAATCCAATGCCGCCTTTAGGTCAAGAAATATAATGATTGTCGGACGCCGGTAGGAATGCCTATGTTCTAGAATCTGTCGAAGGGTGAAGATGTGATCAATACACCCTCTACCTGGCCTAAAACCTGCCTGGTTTTCTCGTGTTTGTGTCTCCCGAGCACCACTTAATCTACGCAGTATTATTGAGCCTAGGATTTTAGATACTATATTAGTCAAGTTAATCCCTCTGTGATTATCACAAGACGACTTGTCCCCCTTCTTGTATATCGGGATGATCAGTGACTTACACCAACCCGATGGGACTTCCTCTGATTCCCAGACGCTGCCTAGAACCTCCGTTAACGCAGACAGTAAACTGTCGCCTCCGTACTTAAATACCTCTGGAGTCAATAAATCAGGTCCCGCTGCTTTGCCTAGCTTCAGATTGGTGACAGCTTTAGTAACCTCAGTTAAAGACGGAGGACCTGTGTCTATCTCCCATTCAGGGAGGTGTTGGATGTCCGGTAGGTTAAGTGTGGCTGTGGGCCAATTAAGCTGTTCCTCATAGTGTTCTTTCCAGCGCTCCAGACGTCTATCCTGGGAGCTAATTATGGTGCCATTTTTCTCGGAGATTGTTTCGCTTATCATTTGTTTTTTACCACCTGTTTCCCTGATAAGCCTGAATAGTTGTCTGGTGTTGCCTATCGCCGATGCTTTTTCCATCTCTTTCGCCTTTGTCAACCACCACTGTTCACGGTCCTTGCGGAGACTTTTCGTAAGTTTCCTCTTGTGCAGCTTTCGCTCCTCATTGAATTCGGAGCTCGCCGGAATAAGTCTTCTAGCATCTATCAGTTCGGATGAGGCAGTCGAAATCCAATGGTTTTTACTCACCTTTGGATTTACCTTATTCACAGCTTTTACAGCTGTATCTATGGCTGATTGAATATTCTTCCAGGCTTCTTCAGGGTGAGCACAGCTGTCAAACTCAGATATGTGTTTAGCTAGTTCTTCCTCAAATAGGGACTTAGTTCCCTGGTCGAGCTGGGGACGTGATGGGTTTACCGCCAGGTGTTTCCTACGTCCGTTCAGTCGTAAGCACACGCGAGCGCGGACCAGTGCGTGATCGGTATCTACACACGTGTTCCAGAAGGAGCGACAATCTCCTACCGACCCACGCCAACGATAGCTTATTGCTATGTGGTCTATTTGTGTCCAGCGTTGATTTGATGATGGTGGTCGCCAGGTCAAACAGTGTCTCTCCTTGTGTTTGAAGTTAGTGCTTACAAGATACAAATGATTATCTGAACTGAACTGTAGGAGACGGTCACCGTTGTCGGTTCGCTGGCACGGAATTCCGTATGTGCCACCAACATTCTTCTCAGATTGACACAATTTCCCTACTTGAGCATTAAAGTCACCAGCTAAAACGACTATATCTGAGCGTCTAGCCTTTCGCAGCGAACTAGACAGCTTTTGGTAGAACTCATCCTTCGTTTCATCCGAACTGCAGTCAGTGGGGGCGTAGGCGGAGATTACGAAAAGGCATCGGCGAGTAGTGCAGTCCTTTCTCCTTTTCACTGATCCGTTCAGGCGGACAGCGCACATTCGGCTATCTACCGGGATCCAGTCAAGTAATGTCTTTTCTGCTCTAGTACTTAAAGCTATCCCAACACCAGCTAATCCTCGTGAGCTAGCCGTCGCATACACTAACATTTACAAATGAATTATTAGTAATTGGTAGCGCGGCTGTTTATTTTTGTCAAATTAATGTACCCTTCAAATGAACTGTCGTCAAGATTTGACAGAATAGTTCTAAAATATAACTGGGCACCGAGTGAGAAGTAGACATTTGTAAAAAATTATATTTGTAAAATCTCAGCGATATTGAAATGAGTAATTCCAACGTTTCCTACGTTCGGCAATCTGGTCCGAACTTCTTCAGGGAAATTAATCGAAATTAACATAACAGAGGTTTATATATAAAAGGAACATCACTTGTTTTTAAAAACTTTGTCCAATCATGAGTCATTCAACAAGAATAATAAACAAAATTTTAAGAGCTGTGTTCAAAATTTGACCCCGGACTTACAAATATTGGTCTACCTTTGTTAAACACTTTAAACAGAGTGTGTATGTGTGTGTGTAAACAGTTGTAAAACATTTCTTAACGTCTCCATAAGAAGATATGGACAGTCGAGAATTTTGACCAAGTATTAATAATGAGTGATACATATCCATTTTTTATTTATTAATAAGAATTTCCTATGCATCAGATAACATCACGCCTTCATGTATACTCAAACTGTTAGTATTTAGAATTTTATGATTAGATGTATTTTCAAAATTATGGTGTTTAAGATTAGAGTTTAGTAGAAGCACCCTGTCGGACTTATTGCTTTGTCTTCTTTCTGAAGATTGAGCTGCTTTATTCGACCTTTTGGAGTTGTCAGGTGACTCGACAGCTACGCATTTAGGATATGCATATTCTGTTGCAGACAACGGAGAGTGAAAACACGATGATTGTGCCAATTACACAGTTTCTTTGTTAATTTAATTCGATTCCAAAATAATTCATCAAGCGAACTGTCGTCAAGATTTGACAGAATAGTTTTAAAATATAACTGGGTGCTGAGTGAGAAGTAGACATTTGTAAAAAAAATTATATTTGTGTAAAATCTCAGCGAGATTGAAATGAGTAATTCCAACAATCGTTTTCTGCATATAAACCTCCGTTATGTTAATTTCGATTAATTTCCCTGAAGAAGTTCGGACCAGATTGCTGAATGTAGGAAACGTTGGAATTACTCATTTCAATCTCGCTGAGATTTTACACAAATATAATTTTTTTATTGATGTACCCTTCCTTGTGGATGGTAAAATACAAAAAAGACTTCACTCTGGAATTTCAATTTCTTAACTGTTATTCTGTATTCTGGTTGTTGTTGTTGTTGTTAGTTTGGTATTGGCCAACTCACGCCATCTCTGCGTAAACGTGATATATGTACGGCTATCGACCAAAAGGATGTGTGCACTGCTCAGCAGTTCACTCCGTTTTTCCTGTACAGTCGTGATGCGTGGCCACTGAAAGTGGGAGATATGAAAAGGCTAGCTAATTCCATATTAGTTTGTTTATTAGGTATATCACACAGTGAAACAGTATTATTTACTGGATGACAAAGTTCCGAACAAAATTTATTCATTGTTCATAATCATATCATCAATTGTAATTACACAACATCGAAACTTCAGTTTTATAGTTTTCTTTGTCTTCTCCTACTTGTCGTCGTTGGGGTAGTAGAATTTTCTAGATATCTGAGTGGACAGGTGTTGAATTATTCCTATTACACGCATTCTCTTCAGTTGATTCGGTAAACAAAGCTTCCGCTATCAATCTCTCCCTATACCCTGTAAAATTAGATTTTAAAGCTGTCATCCTATCCCATCCTATTGTATGGTTGTGTGTAACTGTGCTATAGCTGAACTATTATCTAGATTTCTTATCTTATTTGGATCAACCAATCTAGATTTTGCTAGATTTTTATTCCCAAGTTAGTCTGACTGCCCCTGTTCTACTAGTTTGACTTATGTATTTGACCTGACAATTATTGCAGGCAGGGTATTAGATAAACTAAATTGTTTTGTTTTAAAGGCTCTACAGGGTCCTTTAGCCGACTAAGCTTGTTTCTAATTGAGTTTGTGGGTTTGAATGCCAGCCACTTTTATTCCTGCCTTGTTGAGAATTCTGCGTAAGGCTTCCGAGGTTCCTTCCTTGTATGGAATTACTACTGATGATTTAGATTCTTTATTGTTGGTGTCGTCATTAATATTATTATTATCACTATTATCATTATCATTATTATTGTTATTATCACTATCGCTACTATCATTATTTATTTTATTTTTACATTTCCTTACATATTTCCTGACTAATTTATCCGGGTAATTATTAAGTTTCAAGGCTTCTTTTATATGTATCAGTTCCTGTTTTAGATTTTCTTTGGTACTACTTAATTTTTGTGCTCTGTCATTTAAACATTTCACCAATCCTATTATTACTGACATAGGATGGGATGATTGGAAGTTCAAATATCTGTTTGAGTGTGTGGGTTTCCTGCAAACACTAGTGCGTTTAACTTCCCATCTTCTTTCCTTTTTACGTTGCAATGTAACATTGGGAGCGCCCCTTCCTGATTTTCAATCCATGAGTGAATTGAATTGCCTCCACCTTTTTAGTTAACGTGTTCCAGAAATCTGCCTATATCCTGTGTTCTAAGTACAGTGAATGTGTCATCTACATTCCTCCACCATACTTTTGGGGTGGGGGTGAACCTTTCAATCGGTATGGTTTCCCACTTATTCATGAATATATCTGCTGCCACTGGGGATACACATACATTAATAGGCCAGCTAATTGTCTCTGATCAACGTGTCTGTATTCTACCTCCATATGTTAGTTGGTATCATGAGGTGCGTAATAATGCAGTTTGGCTTTGAGTGTGTTAGATAAGGAAGGGAAATCAGTTGACGAGTTTGTGAAGTTACATCGATTGAGAGATGGTTAGGACATGTGTTACGCATGCCCAGCCAACGGTCGCCTTCATCGACAGCCAGTGTTAACTGACTGACATAGGAACAGGTTGGAAAAGAGTTAACCAGTGGTGGGTAAACCAAAACATAGGGTCATCAGTCAATGAAATCCAAAACAGTTAATTGAAGCCACGTAGAAAGGTGGCGACTTCCTGACTGGTTGGGGTCCTGTGGATGGTAAATCCAATGAAGGCTGGAGACAGTTGATGATATGGCTCGAAATCGTTGTCAACGGCTGTCACAGTTAGATGCATCCACTCCTTGTGACATATAGTATCCAATAAAACTATATCGTTCTTCGGCATTACTATTCTTTTTGCCTGATATGTCTGTTTACTGTCTCTATTTTGCGTTTCTTTTTACTTTCTTCTTCTTCTCTGGCTTTTGTGTGCTGAGTGAAGTGTGGCGGCTCGAAGTGCTGCACATCGGTGCTTAGTCGTTTGTTGAAACCGCTCCAGTCCAGTCCTATACAGAAAGTCACCTGGATTTCTAGTGACAAGTCGTGATCAGAGTGATCCAAAAAGTCAGTCACGTAAGAGAACAATTACCCACCGATGGCGCTGACTGTTGAGAATTAGCAGAAGATGAAATTTATGAGCCACTAGGTCGACTTCTGGTATCCGAATGGTCCATGAGCTCGTGTCATGACCAGAAATTCCTGAATTTGAACCCCGTTGCTTGCGTCGTGCTGCTTAAGAGTACCAAAAACTGAGACAAAGTAGCTGTCCAGTACTCCCTGGTGGCTTCTAATAGTTCTGTGACTAACTAACATCACCTCGTGATCAAACGTAGAATCAATCGAATCCGAAAAAAAAATGAATTTTTGCCATATAAGTCTGTGTATTCTATCTTGTCAGTGTACTGATAGCACTCAAGTAACCTGTTGTATATTGTTGTATGTTGTAGTCCTCCTTGTCGCCTTCCTTGATGGAAAATGTTAGCTGATATAGGGTCAGGATGGAGAAGAATTAGCCAGTGGTGGTCAAACCAAAAACATGGCTTCATCATTCAATGAAATCCACAACAGTTATTTGAAGCCACATAGGAAGGTGTACACTTCCTGACTGGTTGATGTCCTCGGGACGGTAAAAACCAATGAAGGCTGGAGACAATTGGTGATATGGCTCAAAGTGATCGTTCTCAATGGCTGGCGCAGATGTATCCACTCCTTGTGACTTACAATATCCAATAAAACTCTGTTGTTCTTCGATATTACTATTCCTTTTGCGTCATATCTCTGTTTACTGTCTCTATTTTGCATTTCTTCTACTTTCTTCTCTTGCTTTGTGTGCTACATGGCGGGAGTAAGGTGACTCGAACTGCTGCACATATGTGCAAAGTTCTATGTTGAAACTAGTCAGTCAGTCAGCCTCACTTTCAACTTCTCCTTTCTTCTGGGTTTACTGCCGTCTTCGTGAGCCTTAGAATCGACCTCGGAATGCGCTTGCAATTGGCGAGCATTCTACCGCTTAACTACACACACACACACACTCATAAAGCCACTGCCCGATGAGGCACACACATCACGAAATCGTCTATTTACTTCACTCATCATCACAGTAATGAATCATATTTATTTTCAAGTGTTGTTTTGAATATCAATGAGATGCTCACTAGCGACTTGCCCTATTCAGGTAGGTAGTTACCTGGGGTTCTAGTGAGAAGTCGTGATCAGTAGGGTGCAGCAGGTTGGGTGTGAGGACAAATACGCCTCGAAGACATTGGCTAGGGGTCGCGCTATGTCGTGAATTGGCAGAAGTTAGAATTCATGGGCCATTGGATCGGGTCCCAGTGGCTCAATGGTATACGAGCTAGCCTTGTAACCAGAAGGTCCTGGGTTCGATGAAGAGTCCCAAACTAGGACGAAACAGCTGTCCATTACTCCCAGGTTTTCCAATGGTTCTCTAACTAATGTCAGCTCATGATGAAAATCATTTTTATTTATTTTATTTCTCTTCTTGTCTTTCGTTTTTTTAGAAAGTCTACCAACTTGCAATGCACTGCTTAATTCTACTACAGAGACGACAATAACAATACGACCAGACACTAATCAACTTTCATTCAATACTGCTGAACAAAAGCCTATAAATGATTTGCCGAAACAAAGTCAAGTGAATAGTATATCAGAAAATATGATTGGAAGTGTAACTAAGGTAAGTTTTAAAGTCGAATTTACACTTAGAATTTATGATAACTTATCTGAATAAATCATCAAATGACCAATACTTCTATTAAGATTATTATTATTATTGTAACGGTAGAAGACAAAAGAAGTGGTTATGGTGTAACGACAAAAGACAAGAGCCAGTTAACAGATTGTTGATTTGGAAAATCAACAGATGTTTATCGACTTTTATGTACGTTATTTTAGGTTACTGTTAGCAGTGAAACAGCGTCTTCTGATTGGTTGTTTTGTTGGTGAAGGTTATTCGTTCATCTCTTTGTTGCCATTTCTTTGAAGGTCAGACCATATATATATATATCTGCGAGCCGTATCCGCCCACGCAAAGTCTGCTGTGATTGGTTGTTGAGTTAGTCTTTGTTCTTGTTTTGTTTGTTTTCTCATGACCCCGATTTGGGACGTAAACATTGACGTGAATTTGCTGTCTACCGATTTTGGCTAGCAGACAGCTCTCAACACAATATGAGTTCTACTTATAGGATCCACTAATTGAAATTAATGATAGAGTTTATGTTGACTATACCCCACTGATGATAGTCAGTCGCTCAGCATTTTAAATGGACCCTGTCCTTAAACTTCGTTGAAAGTCTCGCCCTAATCATAACCCTACCCCAAGACCTTAATCCTGAATCAGGGTTAAATTTGCAACGTAGAATATCAAAAACACTTATTTGTAATGTTGAACGATTGGATTGGTTAGTTCAAGGTCATTTGACTGTGGTATCTGTTTATTTTTTACTTTTGCCCTCTAACCTCTTATCCCTTTTAAAAGCTTTGATGAAAAACATTTATACTCACTTCTGTAAATTTCTAAAGCAAAACACACATTCACAACTTCATATTTTGGCGAAGTTCAGCAATAGCGTCCCAAAAGTGGGAATGCTCCAATGACCTTGAACGCATGCTAGTCGTTGGCTAATGGCAGCTGTCATTGTTATAGCTGAAATATCAACGCTTTTCACCACAGCTAAGCAGGAAATTTCACCCAGATCACCTTTTTAAGTAGTGTTTTGACAATGTGTTAATAGCTAGTTAGGGTTAGGATCAGGGTCAAAGTTAGGATTAGGGTTAGATTTACGGCTAGGATAAGAGTTATAATTAAAGTTAGGGTTATGATTATGGATAGGTTTAGAGGTAATGTCATTTATTTTAATTTGTTTTATTATCTACATTACACTGGTAAGTAGTTGTCGATCCTCTTATTGGAAACCATAGTAATTCAACCGAAGGCTTTTAGGGAAGACTGCACAACGGGATAAGAGAGATGAACGATTCACAAAAACATCTCATCTTCAGTCACCTCGGTGAATACATGTTGAGAAACTAGTCTAACTTAGCAACCGATACTCCTCATTACAACTGGGACCTGTTTTTAAGTCATGTCTGAGCAAGATACCCTGTTTAATGTGCCTTTATGTATTTTCTTGTAAATATAGGTCATTTTTTGATGCAAAAATTCCTTATTTCTATGACTGATCGGCTCAAGGTCACCTGTGCGTTCTCATCCTTTAGGTTGCTATTGTTGAACTTTGCCCATATTTTTTTCCTACTATTGTCATTACCTTAACAAGGAAACTGGTTACGTGACGATCAGTGAAGAATAGACACCAACTTCAGACGACTCTGAAACAGCCAATCAGATTCTTCTAGGTGAAAAGTGGTACTTAATTTACAAAGAAATGTTTCTAACGTAATATATATATATATATAATTATAAATGAATCATATAGGGTGTATATTTCAAATATGCTGCGAAAACTGGACCCAGATTCTCATAGAAGTGGTTATAGACATATCAAACTAATGTATTCTCTATTTCTCCAGCTGTAGCAGATATTGGTTGCATATACGCAATATATAACTAAAGGAGAGCTGGGATTTCGAGATGAAAGTGACCAAAAAAAGATAGCCATTTATGTACGACTTACTAACTTTTACAGACTTCCTCACATAAAATGGTTGCATAACCATAAATAGCCCGGCAACACATTTCCAGCGTCGGTGGCACAGTGGTTAGGACTCTCGCCGACCATGCACATGGTCCGGGGTTCGATCCCCTACCGGCGCACACCCGATATCTATGGTCGGCCTGAATTTGGCCAGCGATATCCATGCTGAAAATTCCACACTTGTACTGAAAATACGGTGTGGAATCAAGCTGTAAATCAAAATAAAAATAAATAAATAAAATATCGATCTGTACCAGGAACAATGACAACTGGCGTCATAAGAAATGACTGACTATAGACGGTTTTTGCTAAGTTATTCAAAAGACATGGGATTATAAGCGGACTAGTATTTGGACACAATTATTTTCAAATCTTTAAATATTCCCATTATTAATATTAGAACAAGACGCATATAAGTGAACAATATTTTTGCTTTCAATTAGATCCCCTTCTTCAGGCTTTACTCTAATTAACATAGATTTATATATAAAAATTTTAACCAATGACGGTGATTTTGTGGATCGAATAATAATAATAGTAATAATAATAATAATAATGTGGGAAATGTTTTGAACGACGTTAGTAACGATGATTATAATGATAACAAAATATTGATAATAAGGTTTATGTAGGTGGAGATAAGAATAACAAAGGTAGTAATATGTATGTGTATATGTAGACAATTCAATAAATAAATAAATTAGGTCAAATCTCAAAAGTTACGTAATACTAAAGGTGGGTGAAGTGGACAGATAATCAGAGTTTAAATAAATATCATAAAAGTACGAAGGAGATGGAAAACAAGAAAGGTTGGGAGGGTTTTGAATAGAATTCACCTAGGCCAAGGGAGAGACAAAGGTAGAACAAAATTCTTTTGTATGCAAAGACACTTGGATTGTTCTCTCGAATTAGTTCCCATAGACGGTTTCGAATTCCGTTGGAAAGGCTCAATGGAATGCGAAAGATAACTTTGAAGGTGGCACTATTTCTGTCCACTTGGTAACCCCTATCACTCAAATGAGTCAAAAAGAACTTCGTATAGATTTTATTTGGCTTTTTCCGAACTATGAAGGAAGATGCTCATTAATGCGTTTGTTAAGCTGTCTAATTGTTCACCCTATATAGCTAGCTTTCTCCACAGGAGCAGCTAAATTTATAGATACACATAGAAGTGACACAGCTAGCCAGGTAGCTTGTCTTTCGCTTGAGCAATCAAAATTGGTTGGCAGCTGTAAAATGACAAACAAAAGGGCGGGGGTGGCGGCAGTATAAGTCCGTTTTATTTCTCTCGATAATCTCAGATGTAAGACTTCATTAGCCACGTCCCCATTAAATTGCAGTTTCATGGGCAGTTGTTTCTTTTCAACTGTTGTCAGTTTCTCTTTGTTATACCTAGTGTGTTCATGTGTCTCCTTACAAATCTACTAGGATAACCCATTTGGACCAGCGTATTTTTGATGTATCCTAATTCATTTTCTAGGGAGTCATCTGTACAAATACGTCTTGCTGTATTCGTGAGGCATCTGACCAATTGATTTTGTATCAGATTAATACAAAACTGAGGAAATGTGTATAGTGTCCTACAGATGTAGGTTTTCTATAGACACATTCCTCTTGAGTGAATCATCCTCTCTTCTGCTCAATTGGAGATCAAGGAAATGTAGTCTACCATCTTATTCTTCTTCTTTACAAGTGAAGATGACCGATGGATGTGCATCATTAAATTTTACTAAAATTTCATTCTTGTCAGCTTTCACATTAAGAATAGATATGATAGAGAAGATTTGTAGCTCAGGTGGATGATTTTGATGTGGTTGTGTTCAATGAGCTGGATAGTTAATTCGCGAAGCTTTCATCGCTCTACTAGGCGACATCTTCAGCGCATACTTCAATTTGAAGTGACCTTTTAGATTTCTCCACGAGTTTATTAATCATCTCTCCTGGCAACCTTGGACGTGATTGGTTGTTATTGTGTGTTTTCACACCTTCTAGGTTACTTGTATTGTAACTCATTGTTTCTTTGACTTGTACTTTGACCCTTTGTGTGTGACTATTCTTTCTTATCGGTTGATATATCTTGTCTATCTCGATGTGTCTATTGATTGATGATTCACTGGTATGCCAAGCTTCTAAAAATTCTCTAGAATTCTTGTTGTTTCCTCTGTGTAATATTTGAACGTTGTCCCAGTCGAATTGATGTCCGTGGTTGTCTGTATGTAGTGATATGAGGGAGTGGATATCATGTCTTTTAACGGCTAGCTTATGATCGTGGATACGAAGACGAAGGGGACGTCTACTTTGGCCAATGTAGTGTTTCTCGCAGTTGTTACAATTTATCTTGTAGATGATGTTGGTTTTTCGCTGTTGAGTGTTTTGGTTGACGTAGAACTGAGTGAAGTGATTTTGTTGGTTTGTGTACGACGTCAATTCCTAAAGGTTTGACGAGTCTTGAAGTGATTTCTGATATATCCTTTATATATGGCAGGGCGAATTTCTTTACGCTTTCCTTGGGGGCCGTGAAAGATGATTAATAAACTCGTGGAGAAATCTGAAAGCTCACTTCAAATTGAAGTATGCGCTGAATATGTCGCCTAGTAGGGCGATGAAAGCTTCGCAAATTAACTATCCAGCTCAGAGAACACAACCACATCAAAAACATTAAGAATAATAAACGTATCATCAACATAACGAAAATAAGAATCAGTTTTGTGTATAATACTTGTTTCAACGGATCATTTTCAAGCTTAGTATTTCGTGTATATCAATCAATAGTTTGGTAACATGTGGGTTAATTTCAGCCTGAGAAAACCGGTGTATGTGTATTCACGTTGTACATTATTGGCTAAATAATGATAATACTCTTACAGAAAGCCATAATTTGTCTGAATCGTGTTATGTATGTATTTGCGCAACACATTTCGAACAATCTGATCACACACGGACTTTTCATAGGATTGTATATACATGAAATTAATAAAGAGTTAAGATGTGAGAAAATAGACTACTTAGGTCAAGTTAAAAGGACATATTGAAGGTCAAAATAACAATGAAGATCACTAAATCAAATGAAAAAGGTAACAGTACATCTACATTGGCTGGTATCAAAACAAAATTTACCAACAAGAAAGGGTTTAGTGTAATGACTAATTGTTTCTTTGAACGCATAAAGGTGGTTTAAACTTTCTACTTGCCAACTAGGGCTTCCATAAACTTTGGGATACACCCCAAACACGTTTTATAGATAGGTTTAAAAGATATGTAAACGTCAATTTTATGTCCCGTCTCCTCTAAAATATATTTCTCAATAGAGGAGCTAGATCTCTCACTATTAATGGGTTCTGAAGATTCTACTTGCTTCTGGAGCCATTTAGGAATATGCTCTGAAGCCAGTCCTTACTTGCAGAGATCGATGAGTCCTCCCTCCTGTGTATGTGTGTCCACACGTACATTCAAATTGGTGAGTACAGTGGGATGTGACATCATTTTTCGCATGTTCAAAGGGCTTAGGTGGATGGATATATTGGCTTTACATTCTCAATTATCATGATATCAGCTGCATAAAAAGTCTTTTTAACAGCAGCATCGTTCACTCTTTGTCTGGTTATCAAGCTGCTATGATCCCCATATAACGTAGCTTGGTGTACACGTCTTTCTTAGGGGCGAGTTGGAGAGTGGGTCTTGGTGTTCTAACTACTTTATATCTCCTGATGAACTTGTGTGGATAATTGTTATCAACCAGAGTTTGTGTCAGCTTTCTTTCTTCTTCATCAAGTGTGTCTATCTTCAGTGCACATTCGTTGGATTCTACTGAAGCGGCACCTAGCTGACTAAGGCTCTTTTGTAACGAACAAGGCAGAAAGTGTGGTAATTAAGATACTGTCCTGTCCATGTAGGTTTTCTATAAATAGATCTTTTTATTGACCCATTAAACCGTCGACTAAGCAATATGTCTAGAAGAAAGATAAAAATGCCAATTAAAATTTTGAAAAGAATTGATACTATACTATAATGTATATATATATATAACTGTAGAGCCTGATGATGAAGTTATCGAAAAGAGTACTCTTGGTTCAGTATCCATTCTTTTCAAAACACTTATCTTCCTCTTCTACATTACACGATTCAGACAAATTACGTCTTCTTATTGCTTTATCCAAATTCCATTGGATTCCTAGTGGAACAAAGGGTTTCAACTACACGTCTCCACTTGCTTCTGTCTTCTGCTGTACTTTCCACCTGCATCCATGTTAGTCCATACTGTTTTAGCTCCACTTCACACGATCTCCTCCATGTCGCCCTTGGGCGTCCCACTCGCCGGTTCCCTTTCGAGTTCCACTCAAGCACTGGCCTGACGCGTGATGTCACCCAACAGCCTCCTCACCAAGTGTGTCCAATCCATCTCCACTTTCTCCTGCATATTTGTTGGGCGATTGGTTCTTGTTTTGTTTGTTCCCATAGTTTCTTCATGGTGATTCTTTCCGGCCATCTGATCTAGAGTATAGAACGAAGACAGCTGTTGATAAAGGTCTACAACAGGCTGTTGGAAATATTGTTTGTGACACACTGGCCAAGTTTCTGATCCGTATAGAAGAACAGACTGACTTGACGTTTGTATTGAAAATCCGAATTTTGTTGTTGATGCAGGCTGAGTGACGAAGATTTCTAGATTGGTTTTAGATTGATGAATGTGTTTCTCGCCTTCCCGATTCTCGATTTCAGGAAGGGGAACTAATTGTTTTAAATAATACTCTTGTCTCAGGTTATTTAAAAAACAGTTACAACCTATGCAGAATTAATATTTGATAACTGGAGAAAGCAAATAAAAGGGGATAATTATTTTCAACTTGATATGAATTACAAGAAGCTTAGAAACAAAAAATTACACAGGGATAGAACGAATTACAGGTGTGAACAAAATGAGCATGGAAACAAATTGAAATCAAAATTTTTCAACTTGAAATGTAAGTTAGGAGGTGTGAATATAGATTACAAGAGGCATAGAAACAAAAAATTACACAGGATTAGAATATAATTGTCAAATAGTTATTCTAAATGAATTATAAGTGTGATCCTGAGGAGCATAGAAACAAACTTAAAATAACTGATTTTATAACTGAAAAACGAAGTGGGATGAATTGAATGAAGTCAAAGAGAGAAAATTACCCACACACAGAGAGAACAAAGCAAAAAAAACAATTGCTGTGAAGACGAGGCACTGGTTAAGTCAGAAGCGCCATAACTGAACTCCTCGTCAATCAATATCTGTCACAGAATCTCAACTGACTCATCATTCAGAGTCATTTACAAAGTAAACAAAAATCTACCAAATGCAATGTCTTTCCGACTTCTTTGTACTGCGGAAGCTCTCGCCATATGCATCAAAAAGCCGGAGCTGTCTGTTCAAAAGAAACTAGTCCAGCCTTTACAACTACCATGGACCTAGTTTGGTATGTTCCCTTATCCTTCAGTTTTTTGTTTTGTTATGTGTGTGTGTAATTTTCTCTCTTTGTCTTCGTTCAATTCATCCCATTTCGTTTTTCAGTTATAAAATCCATTATTTTAAGTTTGTTTCTATGCTCCTCCTGCTGCTTACACTTGTAATTCGTTTAGAATAACCATTTTACAATTATATTCTAATCCTGTGTAATATTTTTGTTTCTATGCCTCTTGTAATCTATAATCACACCTCCTAACTTCCATTTCAAGTTGAAAAATTATTATTTCATTTTGTTTCCATGCTCATTTTGTTCACACCTGCAATTCGCTCTATCCCTGTGTAATTTTTTGTTTCTAAGTCTCTTGTAATTCATATCAAGTTGAAAATAATTATCACCTTTTATTTGCCTTTAAATTTCTTTACAAGTATTGGTTTTGTAGGGATTTTGTTTGATTGCATGGAGAATTTCATCATGAGCTGATATCAGTTAGAGAACCACTGGAAAACATGCGAGTACTAGACAGCTGTTTCGTCTTGGTTTGGGACTCTTCAGCAGTACGCATCCACCGGGATTCGAAACTAGGACTTTCTGGTTACAAAGCGAACTCGTAGACCATTGAGCCACTGCGACCCGATCCCGGTGATTGCGTACTGCTGAAGAGTCCCAAACTAAGACGAAACAGCTGTCCAGTACTCCCATGTTTTCCAGTGGTTCTTTAACTGATGTCAGCTCATGATGAAATGCTCCACTTAAATTTGTATTTACAATTATCAAATATTAATTTTGCATACGTTGTAACTGTCTTTTCTAATCCTATGCTATCTTGTCTCTAAGACCCTTGTAATCTATATATTCACACCCTCAAACTTTCATATCAAGTTGAAAATGATTAGCTTATTTAAGCCTATCAATAATCACGTGAAGTCGGCCCTGCACTAACTACTGCATTATTCCAGTGAGTGTTTTCTTTTTGTATTTTTAATTGGTTCAAATGTTGTTAAGATTGTTGATTCGCGTAGGCGTATGACCTTGTGGCTCACAATTTTATGACCAATCACATGTCTGTATTACTAGTAGATTAGATTGATAGGTGAGTAATTCCAGCTTCCGTTGCATACAACTCTGTGATTGGTCGGAAGTTGACAAATGTTGACCTTGTTAGGAAATCTACAGATCAGTAGTTGTATGCAATAGACGAAAGTGGACCACTTTACCTGCATAGTGTAAAATGCAGATCAGTTTCATGCGTTTTGATGTGTCAAGTCTGGATTAGAGTCAATTCTCATGCTGATGTAAAGGATTTGCAAAAAAATAAAAAATAAATAAAGTGATAGGATATTATTGATTCGTCGTGTCTTGGGAATGTTGGTAAAATTTCCGCATACTGTAATGTCCAAGTGGTTTTCCATTATTATTGTATCAAGTAAGCTTCTTAATAAGTTATTCTTTTTCTTTTGTTTTCATTGACGTCTTTCTCAATATTCTCTATAGTTGGTTTGTAAGGGTTAGTTTTGTTTTTACGAGTTGACCACGGATTGATATCAGTTACAATTCATGTATAATCCCCATCCAGGCATTAATGAAAACAAAACACGTAGATCAGCAAAGAGTCTCTTTTCGGCGAATTCATTTTCTTAGCTGTACAATCGCAAATATATATGACGGTTATTTTGTATATATGTGTACATTAAGTTTGTCAAACAAAAATACAATTGGTTATAGTTATTTTAACTAAACAGGTGAAGATTGGTAATTTGAGTTACGTAACACAAAATCAGTCAAGAAAATTAGGTGTTATTGAAATTAGGGTAGTAACAAAGGTGATGAGTTGTCACAAATAGTTGTTAAAAAGAATTTATGCAATAATATGAATAGTTTGATGAGTGAGTGTTACTCAGGATGCACATAGGAACAAAGTAGATAATACGAAATTACGTATTGTATTACGTAACTCCAATTACCAATCTTCACCTGTTTAGTTAAAATAACCATAACCAATTGTATTTTTGTTTGACAAACTTAATGTACACATACATACAAAATAACCGTCATATATATTTGCGATTGTACAGCTAAGAAAACGAATTCACCGCCAAAATGAGACTCTTCGCTGAACTACGTGTTTTGTTTTCATTGATATCAGTTAGACAACCATCGGAAACCAGGGAGCTGTTTCATTCTAGTTCGGGAATCATCGGTAGTACGCACCCACTGCCAGGGTTCGGACCCAGGACCTTCCGGTTACAAGGCCAGCAAGCTCGTATACCATTCAGCCACTGGAACCCGACTCCTCAATGACCAGCACATGAATTTTCACTTCTAACAATTCGTGATTTAGCGCAACCCCAACCGATGTCATCAGTGGGACATCAATCCTCAGACGTGACTGGTTGGACCTCACTGGTCACGACTTCTCACTAGAACTCCAGGAAACTCCATCCTGTAGCAAGTCACTAGCGCGAGCATCAGATTAATTTTGTAAGGGTTAGTTTTGTTTTTACGAGTTGATCACGGATTGATATCAGTTAGAGAACGGCGGAAAACCAGGATGTACTGGACAGCTGTTTCATCCTAGTTTGGGAATCGTCGGCAGTACGCACCCACTGGCTCGTTATTCTATTGTATTTCGTGTAATTTCATTTCCCATTTTCACAAAATTTGTCTTTTCCACTATTTACACACATTAATTGACAAGGAAGTTGGTTATGTGGCGACAGTGAAGAATAGACGACTCTGAAACAGCCAATCGGATTCTTCTAGGTGAAAAGTGGTACTTAATTTACAAAGAAATGTTTCTAACGATACACATATATACATAAATGAATCATATAGGGTGTATATTTCAAATATGCTGCAAAAACTGGTCCCAGATTCTCATAGAAGTGGTTATAGACATATCAAACCAATGTATTCTCTATTTCTCCAGCTGTAGCAGATACTGGTTGCATATACGCAACATATTACTAAGGGAGAGCTTTAATTTCTAGAAGAAAGTGTCGAAAAAGATAGCCAGTTATGTACAACTTATTAACTTACAGACTTCCTCATATAAAATGGTTGCATCTGAATGCATAACCATCAATAGCCCGGTAATACTTTTTTAGAGTCATTCTTCCTCCACATATGCATGTTTTATTCCTCCGTATCAACCAATTTTCCACAGAGAAGTCAAAAACCAAACATTTTCAACGTGGATTATGACTAGCAACCATGTGTTGTAATGCCCAGCCCTCCTATTGGTTGACGATTAAAATACGTGTGGAATTTAGATTCTCTCACAGAGTGGTTAACGACTGGAACTCCATACCTGATTCAGCAGTATCAGCTCCATCGGTGAACACTTTCAGAGAGAAGTTAGATCTCTGCAGAGATATATTTTGCAAGGATTAACACAGACCACAAGAGCCTACTATCCTTATCACCTGAATTTGAATCAAAGGCATTTGAGACTTTGGTGTTCTATTCTTTACTGTTGCCCCTAAATCTAACTCGAACCAACCCTAACCGGTGCTTAGCCTAAACCTTAACTTCATCTTACCCCAACCTGACCTGAAACTTGCCAGATATCCCATTTAATAGCATTACACTTCATCAAACATATTTTGTTCATGCCTAAAATATTATTTGCCAGGCTTCACTAACTTGGTCAATGAGCGTTTTAGAGTCATTGATGCGGTAGCACCCTATCAGTACTTAACGCCGCTGAGAGTTTGACTCGGCCAGATTAGGGTTATTTTCGGGATATTTTCATGTTAGGGTTAGGTTAAGGAAAGATTCGAGTTGTTGTTAGGGTTAGAAGACCTAAATAATTACATGCACAGAATATGGTTAAATTACTCGGTTGACACTGCAATCCATAGGTGAAAGGTATTTTTGTCACCCGTCAGAGAAAGGTAACCTGGGTAACAGTTTCATGACTTTTAATTCATCATTTTCGTGAGTGTATGTGTGTTTCATCTGCACAAACCGCCTTTATCATGCGGTTGGTCTACTGGTACTTCCTGATGCTTAAAGTTTAACTTTGCCACATCAATGTATTTATTATTTACTGTGTTGTGAAGATTGATTTCGTGGTCAGTCATAAGTTGTCATTAAACATTACACCTATATGGAAAATCTAGGTGTTTTTCTTGGAGATTTGAGGGCAAAGTAATGTAAAAAATTTAGGAATGCAACATTCCCCCTCTCCTTTCCCCTTTTTATTCCCCCACATTTTTCATTTGGGTAGTAATGTAATGTTCTCTTCGATAATTTTAGTCTTGTTACCAGCAAGGAATATTCTCGTTGACTTAGAATATGCAAAGGATATAGTCTTACTAGATGGAGATGCTGACAAAATACAGTTTTCTGAACACGTTGAGGAGCAGCAATCTATGGATGTTTGTCTTGTGATTCGTTACTATCAGATGTAAGATGATGTTACAGGACTGGACTACACTGACTCCATTCCTAGCTTAAAGATAAGCAGGAGTGAAGTGGTTGGTGGGGCGTGTTAATCACTTCACTTGTTATTTGGAAGTTGCCATCAGCCAACGCCAGCAGGTTTATTACGGACGAAATCTCAGAAGGCTCGTTCCGCTTGTGCCAAATTACACGATCTCTGGCGTAGACGTGATATACAGCAGGCGACCGATCAAAGGACATGTGTACTGTCCAACAGTCCTCTCCATCCTCCTATATGGCTGTTGGTGAGAAATGGTCATTGAAAGTGGGAGACATGAAAGCGCTAGCTAGTTGTCTTTGATCATAGTTGTCTGTGTCCTACCTCCCATGTTTGGTAGTGGTATAACAGGGGTGAGCAATATTGAGGTTAGGCATCGGTCGAGTGCTAGGTAGGTGGGAGGGAAAATCAATCTACGAGGCTGTGAAGTTACATCGATTAAAATGGTTGGAACATGTGTTACGCATGCGTAGCCATCGCCTTCCTCTAGTGACAGGCAATGTTAGCTGACATATGATGGATCAGGTTGGAAAAGAGTTAGCCAGTGGTGGTGGTCAAAACAATACCTGACTTCACCAGTCAATGAAATTCACAATAGTTGGTTTAAGCCAGCCACGTAGGGAGATGTAGACTGTTTGGTTGGGTTCCTCCGGATGCAAAAATCAAAATGGTTGGGGACAATTGGTGATATGACTCAAAATCTTCGTTCTCAATGGCTGGCACAGATACACATTCACTCTTTGTGATTTGTCAGTCATATCTAATAGAACTCTATTGTTCTTCCATATTACTATTGTTTTTCCCTCATTGGCACTTCTGTTTATTATCTCTCTGTTGGACCTCTGTTTACTGTCTTCTCTTGCTTTGTGTGCTACAAGGAGGGAGTGTAGCAACTCGAACTGGTGCACATCTGTGTAAAGTTCTATATTGAAACCAGTCATACGTCTTTCAAGATTTATACATCAGGGACGCTTACTGAAATACTCAGAGGCGATAGCTGTTGGTAAACTTAAGCCATCCCCCTCCCCACCTGTATGTGCAAAAACAATTTATTCTTACTCTTCACCTACCTTGGTAAACCCAACCTGATTATATTACCAAAATTAGTGTTAATTATTCTTATCCTTAGATCTTCTATCACTTTGTTTATTTTAATTGGCCTTTTATTTTTCATATAAATTGACTTGACAAGTAAGTCTGTTAGGGATCAGATTGTTTTAAATGTACTGCGCAAATCCATCACATTTTCCAGAGAATCTCCGTCTTCTAATCACAGCACTATCCAAATTTATAAAAGGCGTGCTAGCTGTCTTAAATGCAATGTTACAAGATCTTTTGTTGCTTTATGTTAGAGATAATTTCTGTGTTAGTTTTTCAAGATTGATGACGAGCTGACCGCAACCAGAGAACCACTGAAAATCAGGGAATATTAAACGACTGTTTCGTCTTAGTTTGGGACTCTTCAGTAATACGTACTCATGACCACTTAACCACTAGGAATCGAATCCAACCCAATTCTAACTTCTGACAATTTAGTTCTCCAGTACTCCCTGGTAATTTTCAGTGGTGGTGTCCTCTAACTAAAGTCGGTTCGTGATCAAGTCTTGTTGAAATCAATCACATCTCTGCAAGCCAACCCTTGGAAAGTAACTATTTTTTGTCTTATCTTCTTCTTCTTCTTCAGAAATCTGTTATAGATCCATTTTGCTTGAATTCAGATGAAAGAAGTAGTCAGTCAAGTGTAGTACACCATCAACGTCGTTATCAACATCATGTCCAGCCAAATTCTTATAATCAAACAATGAATTCTTTTCCCCCGCCATCAATTATGAATGCAAAAAGTCAAGATGATGATAATAATGGCCAACCTGACAATAATCATTTAACCAATCATGAGGCTTATTCCTGTCGAAATCATATTGATGATGGTTTTAGTTCAGTACTACTGACAAGTCCAGTCTCCGCTAAACGACCTCCATTACCTGAAAGGCAAACAGTTGAAAATGATTTACATGTCAGTAAAACTCTGTGTTATTCTACTTTCACACTTAATAATGAATTTACAAATACTAATACAGTGAAGAAATCAAATACGAAAATGGGTAAGTTCTGTATTGAAGTTTTAATTCAATCCAGTTTACTTATTACTGTTATTATTATTACCATTCTCGGGTTCCGAGTGGAACATAGGACTTCAACAGCTCGTATACATTTCATCCTATTCCCTGCGGTCCTCTTTAGGCGGCTCCGCGATTCCCCCATAAGCTAGCTCTTGTCTCCTCACATAATCTCCCCCATGTTACCCCACCTCGGACACCTGAGGTGGCGACCTTTCCAACTCGGGGGTCTGTTGGAAAGGCTTTTTGTGACACGCGTAGTTTCACATTTGTGTTGGAAATCCGAATCTTGTTCTTTATGCTGCCTGAGTGACAGCAGAAGATTTCTAAAATGGTTTCAGGTTGATGAAAGCGTATCTTGCCCTTCCGATTCTGGCTGGCTGGCTAGCTGACTTTGACGTCTTCATCGTTCCGACTGCCTATGGTTGAATCCGTACTTTCTAGATAATTGAAAGAAGTGACTTCTTCTGTCAATTCTCTGGTTGTTGTTGTTGTTGACATCATGATAGCCATTCACTGCTTCAGTGTAAGCCAATGGTTGTCGTCTGGGTGACTGGAGTAGATTACTGACTCATCAGTTGACAATTTTAACAGTCTAAATCCATTCCGTCTACTCTCGCAGATTCCCAGCACTTCTATACCATATCTCGTTTTTTTTTTGGCTGCCTGGGTAGCCTTCCCAGCTAGTCTTGTACATTGTACGGACGACATTCCACGTCACCATTCTTATTCTTGCTTTCATCGAGAGGTAGACACATCGACTGACTGACGACTGGCTTCCTGAAGTCTGGCTTTCAATAGCCCGGTGTGTCCATTCGTCTCTCCGATTCAAGAGAAGAATAAGTTTATTTACTATGTTTTTTGTATTTTTAATACATATTTTTGTGCGTTGCATTTTCTGTATTAATTCATGAAAAATTACCGTTCGAACATTAATAGACAGAAGACAAGTAGTTCAGCGAAGAGTCTCTTTTCGGCGAATTCATTTTCATAGCTGTACAACCGCAAATATATATGGTTGTTTTGTATGTGTGTGTACATTAAATTTGTCAAACGAAAATACAATTAGTAAGTTCAGATGAATTGGATGTTGATATAAGAGGGTAGTAACAAAAGTGATGAGTTGTCACAAACGATTGTTAAAAAAGAGTTACGTAATAATGTGAATAGTTTAATGAAAGAATTGTACTCAGGGTGTACATGGAAACAAAATATACGGAATTACACAAGGGTTTTAAGTAGAAAAATAAGCATACAAACAAAAGTTAAGTCAAATCAACAGAGTTGTTACCATGGGAGTAGAAGTGGTTGAATAATTTTCTTTTGTATGCACAGTTCTGGTTCCTCTAGCTTAATGGCTAGGGCTTCTGCGATGCAAAGAAGACGGAATCTTACTGTCTTTGGAAGGTTGTTCTTCACTTTGTAGATTACTTTGAAGGAGGCGTTTGCTGAGATGGAATAATCAGTGTTGATGAGGTGTTCTATTATTGCACTCCTTATGCAGCCATTACTTCCTTTCTGCAGCCACGCTGGATAGTGTTCTTTGACCCTTTTTGACAGGATACGCGTTAAACGACCGATGTACCTGGTTACACAGCAACAGGTGAACTGATATATACACATAGAAGTGGTCAGGTGTGGGATCTTGTCTTTTGGGCTTCTGCAGATCAGCGGGCGACTCTCAATGTTGCCGCAAAGAAAGTTCTTCTTAAAGAGGTGGAGATTCTCCTTGTAAGGACGTCACTGAGTAGGTCTCCTTTAAAGTCGAGGTTCATATAAAGTATCTTTTTTGGCACAGATGCTGTTTCTAGCTTTTGGATTTTTTGTTTGATGTTTTGTCTACGAATCTTCATGGGCAACCGTTTTGTATGAAGGTTTCTTTCAGGAAGTTTGGTTCTTCTTCCAGGATATCAGAGCTGCAGATGCGTCGGACGCGAGTGGCGAGAGATCTAATTAAGTTTCTTTTCCGACTGATTGGTACCCAGCTGTAGAAGCTTGTCAGTTGGCCGTTCCATGTGGGTTTCCTATGGATGGACCTTCTCAAAGTTCCGTCAGCTCTCGTTGTAAGTTCAACATCAAGAAAACTGATTTTAGATTCGTTTTCAATTTCAAGAGTGAACTTTGTGGCTGGATGGCATTTGTTGAATATTTGCAGTAACTGATTGAGATCGTGGCCGTCATGACAGATAATAAAGATGTCGTCCACATATCTAACATACAGTTGGAAATTGTCAATAGTTGATTTGAGTGGGCCTTTCTCGAGGCTTGCCGTGAAGCAAATACTGAAATACTTGTTTTCTGTATTAGTTTGGTTTGATTGGTTTTGTGGTGTAGAGTTGCTAGACCCCACGCCAAACCCTCCCTGTTTACCAGATCTTGGGACCGGCTAGAAAATTAGCGATCTCGCAAACTAGGTGAGGTTGAGAAAAGTGTGGACGTGTATTTTGCTCCTCTAGGGTGGTGGTTGATTGGACAACCTGAAGTCGGTGACCATAATGCCGCGATGTGTTTATACTATACATTTCGGTGAAACGTTGAATAATTTCACCAATTTCAGACATCTATTTGATCAACTTAATGTCATTGTGTGTCATACCAAAGTGTAGTAGAATGCAATGTTTTCTGGAAAGTTCTATGTTCATTTGTCAGTCAGTGATATTTAATGGTTGGAACTTTTTTGATTTGTTGCAGTTAAGGGATATTTTCAAAGATATTTTGGTGCGCAACACAAAAAGCCTTTCTTTTGAACTGGTTACTGGAGACTTTCATCAATACCTACTGCTCACTTTGCTCAGTACTGAAACCCGACCGATAACTGCTACCTTGCCGTGGTGGTCGGGCTTGAATGCCACAGTGACCCAACAAGCTAAACTGGCTGGGACTCATGTTCCTGCAGGTCCTACCATGTCAGGAAGGTTGTTTGGATAGCGGTTAGACTAAAAGCAGCTACCTAGGGTACATGGGCTCCAGAATTCAATCGGATCAAATGGCGTATGAACCCATATGGGTCACCGGCAACCATGGGAACGCAGCTCCTGACGCTGCTCCGCTGCCTTGCGGATTAGACTCCAAGTCAAAGGCTTGGGGGGTGGTCCCTTAGGAAAACCACCTGCTTCGGTCTGGGCGCCCGGGCAGTATCTCAGCCCTCACACAATATTGTGTGGCGCATCTTTCTTGGTGCCATATTGTACCAAGTTTTTCTGCGTTGAAATAAATAAATAAACAAAATCAGTACTGAAGATCGGATAGCCAGTCAAAAAGTGTAAGTAATAAGAAACTCTGGTGGTGAACCAACCAACCATGGACCTATCGCCCAGAAAATACATATGCAGGGGATGGAGTGGGTTGGACATAAGCTTAGGAGGCTGTTGAGCGATATCACGACTCCAGGTCTACGAGTAGAAGGTGGTGAATGAGAAACAATGAGTTGAACGTGTATCCGAGAGTGACATGAAAGAGGTCGTGTGAGGAAGAAAACAAAACTTATAGAGGTAATCCTGGTGTGGTGAGAGCTGTCTGCTAGCCAAAATTGGTAGACAGCAATTTACGTCAGTGTTTACGTCCAGAATCGGGGTCATGAGAAAAAAACAAGAACAAAGCTTAACCTTGAGGAACTCAACAACCAATCACAGCAGACTTCGCGTGGGCGGATACGATTCGCAGATATATCATCGGACTGTCTAATAAACGGTAACAAAGAGAAAGAAAACAACCAATCAGAAGACACTGCTTCTCTGCTAACAATAACACTCATAATAATGTACATAAAAATCTTTAAATATCTGTTGATTTTTTTCAATAAACGATCTGTTGCCTGACTCTTGCCTTCTGTCGTTACACCAGAACTGCTCATAAGCTTCCGCTTCCTCTTTAACTGATATCCCGCGTCTTCTTATTTGGGTTCCACCCTAGGACTTGGCATTGGTTATACATCAGTCCAATCCACTTGTCTTAGGTATCTCTACACTGATTCTGTATATAGTCTCTCTTTGGATGGGAAAGTAATTGTCAAATATTGGTTTTTGTAGGGATTTTGTTTGATTGGTTGGAGGATTTCATCATGAGCTGACATCGGTTGGAGAACCATTGGAAAACCTGGGAGTACCGGACAGCTGTATCGTTAGCCTAGTTCGGGAGTCTTCATTAGTACCCGCCCGCCGCTAGGGTTAGAATCCATGACCTTCCAGTTACAGGACTAGTGGGCTCGTAGACCATTAAGCCACTGAGACCCGATCCAATGTTCTACGATCTCGCCTTGTAACCAGTAAGTGCTGGGTTCGAACCCCCTGTGGTGTGGGTGCGTACTGTTGAAGAGTCCCAAACTAGGTTAATGAAGCAGCTGTCTGGCAGTACTCCTAGGTGGTGGTTCTCCAATGCTTCTCTAACTGATGTCAGCTCATGATGAAATCCTCCTCCAACCGAGGAAAGTAATTAATTAACTTTCAAGGTTTTATGGAGTGAAACCCGCCTAATACCTTCATTTTTTTTGTTTTACATATTCTGGTTAAATATATGTTTATACTGTTTACATTTTCCTTTACAGTTCAAACTGGAGATTTATCTGTTGAAACTGCTGGTGTTGGTGGCGGTGATGGGGGTGGTAGTACATGTCCTGCAACCTACAGATTAGAATCTGAACACTGTGAACATTTGAAGCAAGAAAGTAATTCACGTGTTAAGTTGGATGAATTTCGTAAAATGAAGGAGTATGCTAATGACGCTGATCCAAGTATCCCAGAGAAGTGTACAAATTCAGGAGTCTTGCCTTCAGAATATACTCCTACTCCTCCCCCTCCTCATCCTACTACTACTACTAGTACTACTCCACGATCAACACTTGTCGCTCAATTGAGATATTCACTGCTGAAACAAAAGCTTAAGCTGTTACGTGCTCGAGATGCTTATTATTTACGCAGACGTATAGTTGGTCATCTTGAAAAATTCCTCGATCAAGCGATTACATCTGATTCATGTATTGTAAGTATCTAATTATGATGAGTTTATTGTTTATTCGTATACTTATCTTTTGATTCTATTAATTTTATTATAGTGTTGTAACAATAACTATGTACACAGTATCTAATTTATTTTTAGATTATCCCGTCGATTGATTGAACCGGAGTGCTCGGTCTTAAGATAACATGTCGGCTTCTTGTGCAGATGCCTCGAAGATGTCTAGGCATGTAATTAGAATTTAATTGATGGATGGTGACTAGTAGTGGAATCCATGATGACGCGCGTTTCGTTCAATTTGGTAATCGTCAACTGGAAGGATGTACCTGCATTCCCCAGTGAGTGAGTGAGTGAGTGAGTGAGTGATGGGGTTCCCAGTGAGGCTCTAACCCACTGCCCATAGTTTCCAAAGCCAAAGCATTATCCACTAGACCACTTGGGCCGACATGTCAACTTGAGACCAAGCACTTCAGTTCAATCAATCGACGGGAAAATCTAAAATTGAATTAAATAATGAATATGACCCATCACACAAGAGGTGGCAGTCTTGACCCAAGTGGTCTAGTGGATAACGCTTTGACGTTTGAAACTAGGGACACTGGGCTCGATCCTCAGTGGGAGCACCATCACTCACTGACTGGGGGATGCAGTTATATCCTTCCAGTTGACGAGTCCCAAATAGGACGAAATGCACATTATTCTGGATTCCACTGCTAGTCACCATCCACCAACTTACACACAACATCGTTGGTTTTAGCCCTGGATACAAAAGTCTCGTCTGGCATCTGCTAATCTGCATCATTCATTAATGAAAATAAAACACGTAGTTCAGCGAAGAGTCAGTTTCTTTTCGGTGGCGAATTCATTTACTTAGCTGTACAGTCGCAATTGTACATACTTATTTTTGTATATATGTATGTACATTAGGTTTTTCTGATGCCCTCCAAGATTCATCGATAAGAATATCAGAGGAACGAAACATGACTGGTTTCAAAAAAGATACTTTACCTGGATCTGGATTTCAAGGGAAACTTAGCTTGTGATATCCTTAAGAGAAGAATTTCAGTATCTTTGAAAAGAACATTCTTCACAGCAACTCTGAGAGTAGTATTCTGCAGTCGTCCATTGATCTGCGGAAGTCCTGAGGAAAAGATCTCGCATCTGACCACTTCTATGCGCATATATCAGTTCACCTGTTGCTGTGGAAAGCCAGGTACATTGGTTGTTCGACGCGTATCCTGTCCAAAAGGGTTCAATCACACTATCCTGTATGGCTACAAAAACGTAATATTGGCTGCATAAGGAGTGCGATAATCGAACATCTCGTCAACACTGGTCATTCCATCTCAACTAACGCCCTGCTTCAAAGTAATCTACAAAGTGAAGAGCAGCCTGCCATAGTTAATACGCTTTCGTATTGATGAAGCCTTAGCCATAGAAAACAGAATCATCCTACCACTTCTACTGTCATGGTAACAACCGTGTTGACTTGATGTATGTGTGCTTGTTTTCTTCTTTTCTAACTCTTTATAACATTTGTAATTTTTAGAACTCTTGCACAATTCCATATTTTCCTTTGTTTCTATGTGCATTCTAATCACAGCTCACTCATTAAAGTATTCATATTATCAAGTAACTGTATTACGCTTACTCAACTTCTTTTATGTGTTAAAAGATAAGTATTTTGACAACACATCACCACTACCCTCCTGCCAATGTTCATCCGCCCCCCTAGTTACAGTTTGGTCACTCATCGAATTTTTTAAATGTCTTGACAACAATAACCCTAACTTATTTTTATTCTTATCGGACAAACCTAATGTACACACATAATACAAATACAATACAAGAATAAGTATATACAATTGCGATTGTACAGCTAAGTGAATGAATTCGCCGCCGAAGAGAGACTCGTGAAAAGTGAACAGTGTTGGTGTTAGTATGATGATAAGTCTGTAGTGCCGTTGATAAGCCACACTTTGCCAGCCCTTAGTTAGCGTAATTTACCTACGTACCCAATAATTCAGTACTCCACCTAAACTCTATGTGCACTGACGACCAAACGTAATTTAAAAGGACTTAGTTACTGAGAGGCATAAAATGGACTCTAACGAAAAACTTGGAGGATCTGGACTTCGCCGATGTGGTATATACGTCTGATTTCCCACAAACTGGAAGATATGCAAGTGAAAAGCAACAAGTTGACAGAAGAAGCATCAAAGATAGGACTTCAGGTGAACATAGAGAAAACAGAGGTAATGAAGATTCCTGGACAAGAACAACAACAACAGACAACGATCAGCATAAATGGCAGGAACCTGAAAGAAACAACCTCCTTTAGCTACCGACCTGGGAAGCATCATCTCAACTACAGGACGAACTGACGAGGATGTCAAAGCAAGGAGTGGGAAAGCAAGACAAGCCTTCATTACTCTCAAGTCTGTGTGGAGGTCAACAGCACTACTCAGCATCAAAAATAACATCTGGATTTTCAACTCCAATGTGAAGTCAGTGCTACTCACTATACGGATCAGAGACTTGGCCAGCGCGTAATAAAGAGCATCTCAAACAAACTAAAAACCTTCATTAACATTTGTCTTCGCTCAATACTCAAGATCAGATGGCCGGTCAGAAAAGATCAGCAACAGAGATCTCTGGCAATGAGCGAACCAACCAGAAACCGATTGTGAAACGAATAGGCAGGAAGATATGGAGGTGGATTGGCCATACTCAGAGAAAACCGACCACCAAGTGACATCACTAGACAAACCATTGCTCGAGTGGAACCCGCCAAGAGGGAAGCGGCGAGTTGGTCGTCAGTGCAAGGGTGACTTGGAGGAGGTGATGTGATGAGACGATGAAAACGTGTGGGCAGACTTGGAGCCAGGTGAAGACTAGCAGAGAACCGAACGCAATGGAGACGTTTGGCTGAATCCCTATATTCCTCTAGGAATTAAAGGAAATAATAATAATAATGATAAGTTACTGATGTAATGACAACACATTACCACCACCAATGTTGAACTGGTTTTAATCCATCACATCTAAACGAACTCCTTCTTCAAAGTGATCCATGAAGTGCAGAGCAACCTCCTGCCAAAGACAACACTTTTGTCTACAATGGTGTATAGATACGTTTAGGACATTTCTAAACGAGTCATTCGTATTTATGTGCTTACTTTTGTTTGTGATTGATGAGATCATTTTATTTGTGGATCCACTGGTGGATGGGTGGGGATAGGGCTCTCCAGTGGCTGTGCCACTTCATCCACTTATGGTCTTGAAGGTGGCTAGGATGAAAATGTGTTCAGTTCTGTCGAAAACTAATGTATAAATAACCCGGTCAATAGCCTCCAAAGCCTCAGGATGGTCGGGGTGGGTGCCTTGCGCTGCGGGTTGGCCACCCCTCCGCACACCTCTTGAAATGCTCCCATATGATCGGGCGTCTTACATAGCCTCTCCTGAGGAAGTCCTACTCACTGTCTTCACGTGGCGGAGGTGTTTCTCACCAAAGTGAGAGGGCTAAAGCGGATGCCCGGCGCTCTTCACCGGGTTGACTGTCCATTGGATGACAGTCTAGGGGAGATGGCTAAACCCTGATTCCAAACCTCCAACGACTGGCGTATGAAGCTCACTGGAGCTCACCGGCAGACGTATGGACAAAGGGCTTGTTGGATGTCCTGGATGTCTGGCCCCATTCAAAAAGCGTATGAACCGAACTCCGGTCACCGGCTGCCAATGGATAGTGGACTCCCTACTCCACTCCTACTGCCTTGTAGGTCACACTTGGTTGTGTAAAGGCTAGAGCTGCACTCTCAAACAAAAGGCCGAGCGATTCTGGGGACATCACTCGTACCAAATTCCCATGAAACTTCATAAACATGAAGCCGGCTCATCCTCCCGTAGGAGATAGCCGAAGTAAAGTAAAGTAAGTAAAGTGTATCAACAGATGAATTTGTGGAGATGTAGCGCCTATCAGTGGTTTTTAGGTTCTTGACCTCCAAGAAATTGGTCATGAGCTTGAGCCATGCTCCACCTGCTGAGGTAAAGGCAGCTCTGAGTAGTATTGTGGCGGTGGTGTGATACAGACATTGTGTTCCAACGGAATATTATTCTCACATATTCCTACAGTTCAATACTGCATTAGCAACAGAATACCGTGTATGTTTGAATATTCTATTTCATGTCGTTTAATGTGAACCAAAATCACACGCTCAGTGATTGGTTAAGGAGTATATATATATATAAACAGCGGTTTGATCAGTTGAAATTATACCTTGGCTTTCGTGTCTTGCCTTCTCTAATTACATTTGGTGTCGCTGCCTACCGGCAAACAGAAAGCCTAGACCCCGTAGTTTCTGAACAAGGAGACATGTGGATCATCTTGCGGGACTTTGAGGCTGTTGTGGAGTTGAATGGCGTTCAAGATCCGTCAGCGAAGAGGCTTTTACTCGGAACGCTGCTGAGAGGTCGGGCGAAGGCAGCATGTGATAGTGTGAGGCGAAAAACCGGTAAATACGCACCAGGGTCATACAAACTGCTTTCAAAGTGGTAAGGACCATACACAGTCACCGCAAGATGGGGTCACGTATATACCATCAGAATTGCAAACAAAGAGAACTGGATGAATGTCAGTGAGGTCCAGAAATGGAGACAGCAAGACAAGCAAACAAAGAGGCCAGTATCAAGAAAATCGGACCAGCTTCAGTCTTAAGTATTTGACGGGGGGAGCGAGTGTGGTGGTGTGATACAGACAATGTGTTCCAACGGAATATTATTTTAGTAAATGAAATATCCCCATATTGAAATCAAAACAAGATTTTGAGCGAACAATTGTTTTCGATAACTTCTTCTTCAGGCTCTACAGTTATAATTGATATAAGAATAAAACTTGGGCACTGTGGTAGAGTGTAATTCCATTACAGTTATAAATCCATGAATAATAGAGTACATATAGCCAATAAAGGCAAATGAAAATAATATCAGAAACTGTATTGGGGTGCATGTGTAAGTTGAGATGATAGTCCATTAGTTAACATAGTCAATCAAATTTGTATAGGGTGTATAGTCAGAAAAAATGTGATGAAGTGTGAATGAACAATTGGGTGATATAGTGCTGTTTTATAGTCAACAGAATACAAGTGTCATTGGGGTGAGAGAAATGCGATAGCCACAAAATACATACAAACACACATTAACAAAGAGGACACTGAATGTGAGGGCTGACCGATAATGTCTAATGATAGAATAAAGAGGCTAAATTGTAATAAGATGTTACAGAATTGGTAGGCTTAGTATAAAATCACAAAGGTTGACAAAATTAAGGGAAACAATGAGGTGAAATAAACTGGGTGGAGAAATGGATAATAAAGGCATGATATCACAGAATGATAATAATGGTAATAATAATACGGAAAATTATGATCCTGGTGACCTTATAGTGGGCCAGGGTAGACAGAGAGAGTGAATAAGTTTTTTCTGTACACATAAGTCTGGTCTTTCTCTATTAATCTCTAAAGCTTCAGCTGTGGCTAGGAGGCGTAATCGTGTGACTTTGGGGAGATTGTTCGGTACTCGATACACAACTGTAAATGACTCATCTACTTTGATGCTGTGTTCGCTATCCACTAGATGAGACAGAATTGCACTATTTTATGATTTGGTTGCTCTTTTCCCAAGCCAAACAGGAATATGTTCACGAGTGCGTAAAGAAGATAAATTCCTTTGGGTACGACCTATATAACTAGCTCCACAGGAGCAGTTGGCCTCCAAAGCCTTAGGATGGTCGGGGGTGGGTGCCTTGCGCTGCGGGTTGGCCACCTCTCCGCACACCTCTTGAAATGCTCCCATATGACCGGGCGTCTTACATAGCCTCTCCTGAGGAAGTCCTACTCACTACCTTCACGTGGCGGAGGTGTTTTTCACCAAAGTGAGAGGGCGAATGCGGATGCCCGGCGCTCTTCACCGAGTTGACTGTCCATTGGATGACAGTCTAGGGGAGATGGCTAAACCCTGATTCCAAACCTCCAACGATTGGCGTATGAAGCTCACTGGAGCTCACCGGCAGACGTATGGACAAAGGGCTTGTTGGATTTCCTGGATGTCTGGCCCCTTTCAAGAAGGCGTATGAACCGAACTCCGGTCACCGGCTGCCAATGGATAGTGGACTCCCTACTCCACTCCTACTGCCTTGTAGGTCACACTTGATTGTGTGAAGGCTAGAGCTGCACTCTCAAACAAAAGGCCGAGCGATTCTGGGGACATCACTCGTACCAAATTCCCATGAAACTTCGTGAACTCTCTTACAAACGATCGCCGCGCCTGGGCAGCGATGATTCGAGATGTTCATGAAGCCGGCTCATCCTCCCGTAGGAGATAGCCGAAGTAAAGTAAAAAGTAAGTAAGTTGAATTTATATACACACACATTGATGTCGCCATTTTGGGTAATGTATATCTTTAATGCACAGTGTCAATATCGGTTTGGTTGAGAAAGTGACAGTAACATCAAAATTCATGCATAAGCATTACCATCCTTTTTATGTGCTTTTTTTCTTCTTTTCACTGTTTCAGTCATTACCGAATTCTATACCAGAAGATTGGGATACTGATACAGCTTCTGTATTATCAGATTTATTTGATGATAACGGCGGTAATTTCAACAAATCTTGTGTTCATCACACTATTCCTGAATTCAATCACTTCAAAAATAGTCATTCAGACAATATGATAAAAAGTTCAGAAAGAAAATCAACTATAGATAAATGCGTTTTTTGTCCTGATAAAAAACATTCAACACAGGAAGAAAATGTTCAAAGGAAAGAGAGTAAATCTGCAATGAAGAAATCCTGCTTCAGTCAGGATGATTGTTGTCAAAGAGATTTTACTGGAGATTTAAAGGCATGTACTCAAGAAGGTGATAATTCAGGTAAATTTGCTGACCATTTAACCTTTTTTTTGTCTACCTGGTTAGCCTTTTCAGCCAGTTTCGTACATTGTACGGACATTCCACGTCCCCATTCTTAATTTTGCTTTCATCAAGAGAAGACACATCGACTGGCTGACTGGCTTCCTGAAGGCCGGCTTTCATCAACCCTCTGTGTCATTTCGCCTCTTCGATTCGAGCGAAGAATACGATTGTTGTTATTTGAAGTTTTTGTATTTTTAATATGTTTTGTGTGCGTTGAAGTTTCTCTAACAGTTAGGTAGGTTTACTGGTGTAGAGTTGCTAGCCCCACGCCCAACCTTCTCTTTTTACCTTGTCTTGGGACCCGTCGGAAAACTAGTAAGCTACAGGCGCAACGGATGAAGATATCTAAGTCAAAATCGATGGTGGTTTTTCGGCTTCCATCGTTTTCAGTGCACACAGAGTGAAGAGGAAGTGAAGAGCCATTAAGTAGAGGAGTTGCATTAGTAGAAGGAAGGCAAGATAATAGAGATGAAGATGAAGACAAAGGTGAGTGAGGATTAGAGAGGTTTCGCGTGCACTTCGGATTGTGAGGGCGATTGTTACTTCCCGGCTGCCCACACCGTGGAAGTTGGTTGCGTGACCGCAGAGCCCAAGGGACAACTGCTTGAGGCCGGTCACACACGGCCTGTTTTTGTTTGTTCTTTCTTGTTTGGTGTGTCCTCGAACTGCTGCACTTCGGTGCCAAGTTCTATGTTGAATCCAGCAGCAGCAGCAGCAAGTCAAAATCGGAATGGCGAGATACACCTTGATCAACCTGAAAACAGTTCGGAAGTCTTCTGCTGCCACTCAGGCAGCATAAAGAACAAGATTCGCATTCTATTCAACACAAATGTGAAGTTAGTCAGTCAGTTCTTCTGCATGCGTCAAAAACTTCCACTGCGTGTTACGAAAAGTATTTCCAACAAGTTACAGACCTTTATCAACAGCCGCCCACTCTCTGGCTCCATCATAAAGATCAAATGACCAGCCGGCCAGAAAGAATCAACGACAAGAAACTCTATCAACAAACCGACCAAATATGTAGGAGAAAATGGAGGTGGATTGGACATACGTTGAAGAGGCTGTCGGATGATATTGTGCTCAATACAGACCATTGCCGCTCGAGTTAAATCCCAGTGGGAAGCAACGAGTGAGTCGTCAATAAGAGGGTCACATGAAGGAGGAAGTAGGAGATTATGGGCAGTCGTGGAGCTATGCAGCTGAAGAGGCTGGCAGAAAATAAAACAAAGAGTAGATGTTGGATGATTTCATAATGAGCTGACATCGGTTAGTGAACCATTGGAAAACCACCAGACAGAGAGTACTGCCAGACAGCTGTTTCGTCAGCCTATTTTGGGACTCTTCATCAGTAGGCACCCACCGAAGACCTTCTGTTTACAAGGCGAGCTAGCTCGTAGACCATCCAGTCACTGGGACCCAACTAGATGGCCCACGAATTTTAACGTCTAATTAATTCCAGTGACTGGCTGTAGGACGAAGTTGCCTGGAGTTGGAGTGAGAAGTTGTGTCCAGTGGGATCCACCTGGCGTTAGAATCACGAATCGGTAGAAGTTGGAATTCATCGACCGGCTATTGAATGAATCAGGTCCCGGTGGCTGAATGCTCTACGAGCTTAACTTGTAATCGGAAGCTTCTGGGTTCACTGCCTTATGAGGTCGTGGATGAGTATTGCTGCAAAGAGTCCCAGACTAGAGTGAAATAACTGTCCAGTACTTCCTGGTTGCCCATGGTTCTCTAGCTGATATCAATCAATTGGAAGACTATGTAAGGTGGTGCCAGGCTTTATAATTTCTTGATTATTATGATTTTCACATAATCTTTATTAGAAGATTATTTGCTTTTTTCCATTATGGGTAAATTTTGTTTTGATAAAGTCTCACAGTGGTGTTATACAGTAATGTTTACTGATGACCACGTTTCGAGCACAATTTATTGCTGCTCATAGTCATATCAAGGTAATCACACGACTTCCTAAATTCATTTATATAGTTCCATTGTTTTTCACTTGATTTGATTGGTAGTATTATTTTCCATATTTCGGGTATGAGTGATGAATCATTCCTATTGCATGTGTTGGGTGTAGATTCGATGAACCAGGCAGTATTCAGTAATCAACCTCTCTCGCGCTCCACCTACCTAGATTACTTTTTAGAATTTTAACTCTCTCCCACCCTATTGTGTGGTTGTGTGTTAATGCATGCAGTGCAATTGCTGAGCTTTTTTCTCTAAATTACTTATCTTCTCTGGGTCAACCATTCTTACCTTAGCTAAATTCTTATGTTCTGACAATCTGACTACCCCTGACCTACTAGTTTGACCTATGCAGTTGACCTCCCTCACAGTCATTGCAGGGTATTTTGTAAATTACATTATTTTGTCTAATTGGGTCAACTGGATCCTTTAACCTACAGAGCTTGTCCCTGAGTGAGTTTGTAGGTTTAAATGCCACCCTAATTCCTGCTTTATTTAGAATCTTACGTAGGGTCTCAGATGTCCCCTCTTTATGTGGTATAACTGTAGATAACTTATATTCTTTCTTATTTATGTTATTATTACTAGTTTCACAATTATTTTTACTTTTCTTTTGGCGTTTTTCAATCTTCCTGATGAATTTTATGGGATAGTTATTTGATACCAACGCTTCTTCTTCTATCTGTTTTATTTCATCATTTAGGTCTCTTTTTGTGCTACTTAGTGCCATTGCTCGGTTTGTTAAACACTTAACTAAGCCTGCCCTAACAGTTAAAGGATGAGATGAATTAAAGTCTAAATATCTATTAGCAGAATGCGTTGGTTTTCTATAAACACTAGTGTGTAGTTTGCCTTCTTCTATTCGTTTTATTTTACAATCTAACACCATAGCTAATTCTCCTTGCTCATTTTCGGCTTCAAATGTGAATTGTATTCCCTCCACTGAATCCTTGTTCATCGAATCTACACCCAACACATGCGATACCCGAAATATGGAAAATGTTACTACCAATCAAATTAAGTGAAAATCAAGTGAAAAACAATGGAACTATATAAATGAATTTAGGAAGTCGTGTGATTACCTTGATATGATTATGAGTGGCAATGATAAATTGTGCTCGAAGCGTGGTCATCAGTAAACATTACCGTATAACACTGTGAGACTTTATCAAAACAAAATTTACCCATAATGGAATTACACTCTAACACAGTGCACAAGTTTTATTCTTATATTTGCTTTTTTTTAAACACTATTTCTAAATAGGCAATAGGCAAGCAAAGTCAAACAGTTCACCTGTTGTACATAAAAAATTCCAATGTGACAGAAAGACTACCACCACTACCACCACCACCCAGCAGTTCGCTGATCTCAAAAAACGAGCAGAACATCAATTAGGCGAAATGATAATGAAGTTGAAGACAAATCAGTCTGATGATTCACCTTCACAATCACAACATTATCCTGTCCATGTATGCACTGTGAAAACTGTCGATCAATACTTACTGGTGGTTGCATTGCTGACGGTATTAAATTCACTAAGTCTTATGCTGATCGTCAATCCTCAAAATATACTCCTATTGCACCGAAATTGTTCGTGGCTGAAGCATGTGCTGCATCAGGTATCACTTTTTTTCTGTATTTGATGTTTTCGCTGTCTATTATTTTTCACCTCACACATCGTCCATTGTAAGTAACTGGTGTTTATGCGCATACCGTGAATAATGGTCAATATTTTAAGCATTGAAAACACATTTATTTCCCGTTAGGAATTTAAAACAAGCAACAAGGCAGGTTAATAAGATTTTATAGTGTGAAATATTCCCATATCACAATCTGAACGAAGAATATTCTTTTCAATACATCCTTCTCCTCTTCAGGTTCTTAAACAATTATAAAATATAATATTTATTGTTGTCGTTACAATAATGATAGCCTGTCAGTTATGCGGCGGATACATTTTCTTAACGTAGAATAACAGATTAGCAGTTATAGGGTGTCAAAATATATATGGTCGTATTTGTGTGACAAACGTGCCCTGGGCTGAAATCGATTACAAAATATTTCGGTGAAATGGGAGACAATGGTGGTGATTAGTCGTCATAATAGATTCGTAGAGTGTGGGGTAGGAAAATTGACAAGTAAGTCAGTTCAAGGTTATAAAAGGTGTCAGGTGAGTGAGTGGATAGTACACAGTAGTATTTATTAAACAGGAGATGGTAGCTGTCCAATGTTTACCCAGCAACTCAAAGATGTCTTACCTAACCTTAGATCTTCTTCATGCATATACCATTTCAGCTGTTCCTGTAGTTCAAGTTATGTAGGGCGCACGATTATGCAGGTTCGTCTACGGACGGGTTCGAGAACATTTACCAGCTTGGGGAAATTAAGTGCATAAAATGTTCGATCCTGTCACACTTGGTCAATACTGGCCATAGCATTGACGTCAACACAGCTTTCAGGGTTATATACCGAATTCCGAAATCGTTATCACGTACAGTTCGCTTACGTCTCCTACACAGAACTGAAGCTGTTGCAATAAGATCGACTAAATGGGAACTTTGTATCTAAAAAGAACACACTCAGACACTGTTCCTACCGTGGCCAGACTTGGATTGATGATTTTTCTTCTCACCAATAGTGCTTCTTCCCCTTGTAACAACAGAAGACAAGGGCCAGGCAACAAATCGTTTATTAAGGAAATCAACACATATTTATATATTTTCGTGTACATTATTATAGATTATTGTTTGCAGAAAAACACCGTCTTCTGATTGGTTGTTTCTCACTGAAAGTTAACCTTGCATCTCTTTGTGGCTGTTTCTTGAATTTCAGATCATCTATATGCTAACTGTATCCGCCTACGCAAAGTCTTTGTTCATATTTTTCTCATGACCAATATTTGGGACATAAACATTGACGTAAATTACTGTCTACCAACTTTGGCTAGCAGCCAGCTCTCACCCTTAACTCTTTTGGTTTTTCCTTCCTTTGCTTATTATTATTATTATTATTCGTCATAATTTATGCCCTTCATGCAAACATTCTCTCAATAAAATCGAATTTTCCATTTATACTATGCGAACTTATTATTAGTGATATTATCTCTTTCATAGGATGGATTGAACTTCTCAGTATATGCCTCCATCTATTTCATTTCACACATTAGTTATTTCATTATGGACCCCTCTCATAGCAGTCTTACTATCTCCTCTTCTTTAATACACACTACCTTGTACTAGCCACTCACTCACCTGACACCTTTTATAACCTTGAACTGACTTACTTGTCAATTTTCCTACCCCACACTCTACGAATCTTTTATGACTAACCAATACCATTGTCTCCCATTTCACCGAAATATTTTGTGGCCGATTTCAGCTTAGCACGTTTGTCACACAAATATGACTATTTATTTTGACACCCCATAACTGCTAATCTGTTATTCTACGTTAATAAAATGTATCCGCCGCATAACTAACTGGCTATCATTATTGTAACGACAACAATAAATATTACATTTTATAATTGTAAGAACCTGAAGAGGAGAAGGATGTATTGAAAAGAATATTTTTCGTTCAGATTGACTTTTACAGGTTAATGAAACAGGATTGTATGAATTCATCAAATTTCGGTAGAACTCGTCAGGTGCTGAGTACTCTACATACACGGATATATATACTTTTGAAATTACATTGGGCAATATAAGATTGATAAGTGAACAAAATACATTGGATTAGTCATGCAGAAAGACAGGTGTGAATGTTTTTCCAGGTCATGTTCAAATAGATAAGGGGAGAGAGAGTATGGGAGATCAAAATTAAGATAAATAGCATTACGTCATTAGAGAATATAACAAGAATTGCAAACCGAGGTAAATCAGTAGTAATAGTTATAAAAACAATAACAATAGTAATAATGTTGAAGTGAGTTAAGATAATGTTACTGATAAAGGATATTTTTAAATGAATCAAGAATAACAATAATACCATGGTAGATTCATAGTGACGACCATCTCCTGTTGTACACAGAGACCTGGTTTATAAACTCGAATCGCACAAGTCTCTGCAACTGCAAGTGTCTTCTTGTTTAATTGGCGGATGGTGACTGGCAGTGGAACCCAAGATGTGCGTTTCGTCCTATTTGTGACTCGTCAACTGGATGCACATCCATTCCCCAGTCAGTGAGTGATAATGTTTCCACTGAGGCTTTCGCGTTTGCAACTATGGACACTGGGTTTGAGCCTCGGTGGAAACATCATCACTCACTGACTGGGTAATGTAAGTGCATCCAGTTGACGAGTCACAAACAGGATGAAATGTGCGTCATCCTGAATTCCACTGCTAGTCACCATCCATCAATTAATTTCTGATTGCATGCCCAGACATTGTCGAAGCATCTGCACAAGAAGCCGACACCCTCAGACTCCTTACTTGTCGTCGGGCTTCACTTGAGTGACGACCTGGCGCGTGATGTCACCCAGTGGTCTTCTCAGTGTGTATCCAATCCGTCTCCATTTTCGTCGGGCATATTTGTTGGGCAATCTATTACTGATTGGTTCCTTCCTTCTGTTAATTCTTTGTGGACATCTGGTCTACAGTATGGAGTGGGCGAAGGCGCAACTGTTGATAAACGTCTGCAGTAGTCTGTTTGAAATGTTTTCGGTGACAAGCCAAGTCTCTGACTCATGTAGAACAACTGACATGAAATTGGTGTTTTGGGAATCCGAATTCTGTGCCTTATGCTGAGTGCAACAGTTTCCCTTTAGTGATAATGAAACTCTGCCTTATCTTTCCAATCCTTGCTTTGACATCTTCATCCGTTCCGCCTGTAGTTGAAATGATTCTGCCAAGATAAGTGATGTGTTTATTTACAAGGCTAAACAATCTAAATGCAAAAATAACTGATCTTTTCTAGTGAATAGCCGACAAAACTTCTTTGAGACATGTGCTATCACAAAACGTTCCCAACGCAGGGAAAAGACGATTACTCTCCAATATTTCAGTGGTTCTATGAAACAATTATAGTAACATCAAAATTCAAATTTACGTCAACAGTCCCGTGAGGCAGTTTTACAGGTAATGTTATAAGTATAAAACTTGGGCACTGTGGTAGAGTATAACTCCATAATGGTTAAGATTTTATTTTGATAAATCACACAGTGTTGTACAGTTATATTAACTGATGACGTTTCGAGCACAAACTACTACTGCTCATAATCATATTAAGTTACTCACACAACTTTTTTTTCTTTCATTTATATACATGTGTGGAATCTATTAGATATTGGATTTTGACGTCTGTCTATTTTCGACATAGAACTTTGCACTGACGTGCGGCAGTTCAAGTCGCCACACTTCCTCCTTGTAGCACACAAAGGAAGAGAAGAAAGTAGGAGAAATGCATAATATAGACAGTAAACAGAGGTGTGAGACAAAGGAGTAGTAATAACGAAGAACGAACAGTTTCATCGGAAATCATAAGTCAGAAGGAGTGGATGCATCTGCGCTAGCCATCGAGAACGATTTTGAGCCATGTCACCAATTGTTTCCAACCATTGGTTTTTACCGTCCCGAGGACCCCCCCAACCAGGAAGTTGGATTTTGACGACACCTTCTCTGCCTACCAACGAAGTAATTCTCTTCATTTTCCATGAGCCGATGTCTTTGCAGTGCTAGTACCACTGAACTGTTGGCACGAGGCCATTTTCAGTTTCAGCAGCTGCGCCTCTCACAGGCTGTTTTAAAATCCAGTAATTGCAAATGCGATTTAGCAAAAAATGTTCCTATGAAATATTAAAATCGTCAGCTTATCTTCCTTAATACTAACTCATCTCATGCAAATTGTACAACTATGGATGTATCCATCAATCGACCCGCTAAAGCTTTTTAAACTCATAACACCTCCCCGTTGAACAAATCCTCTCCTTCATAAGCAACCCGAAATCCAGGCAGTACTGGAAAACATTATCTTCCTCGAACTGCAAGCATAACTTCGTCAGAGCAAGCATTTGATACGAATCAAGTTCAATACAACCTTTAACTCACGTGTGTGAACCTCACTGGACCACTCTCGAGGTTATTCACTGATTGGTTAATTAGTGGTGCTTAAAGTTTAACTTGTCTCGTTGTAATAGTAATCAACAGGCGCAGACATAACGAAGTAGCAATGTAGCAAAAATATTCATTCAGACATCTCGAAAAAACAAATTAATCGAGCAGAGAATATCCTTTTCGATAATTTCCTCCTTCTCTGGCTCTACAATTATATATACAAATGTTTATATACATAGAATATTCTAGAATAATAGTCAATAACAATATTCGTGTTTTTTCTTAAATAATATCAATTTGTAAAGTAAGATACCAATGGAATTCTAGTTCATTAAAGATGCTTAAATTATAGTAATAATAAAAATAGAATATCAACTAAAATTAGGGAATTTTCTACAAAAATTAAGGTTCATTCGAACCTGGATGGCCAAAGTAAGGACATTGTCTGAACTAGCTTCTTCTGGACGCATAAATTAGGCTTCTTAATGTGGATCTCAACGACATCAGCAATATTTCTATGGAAATTTCCTTAATTTTAGTTGATATTCTATTTGCTATTATATCTTTATTATTATTATGATTTAAGCATCTTTAATGAACTGTAATTCCATTGATCTTACTTTACAAATTGATGTTATTTAAAAAAACAAACCAATATTGTTATTGACTACTAATCTAGAATATTGTATGTATATAAACATATGTTTATATAATTGTGGAGCCAGAAGAGGAAGAAGTTATCGAAAAAGATATTCTTTGCTCAATTATTTTGTGTTTTAAAGTTGCACTGCATTTATTCAATTTCTTTTCAGTTATAACCAAATTGGCAACAGAGTTATAACACTTAGTTTGTTTCATGGGATTGAGAAATACAGTTTTGATAACATACTTTGTTTTGTAATGTCACTACTCTATCTGCAGTGTTTTATATGCCTTCTATCAATTCGATGTTTGATTGGATGGAGGATTTTATTATGAGCTGACACATCAGTTAGAGAACCACTGGAAAACCACCATTGGAGTACTGGACAGCTGTTTCGCCTTAGTTTGGGACTCTTCATCAGTACGCACCCACCACAGGGGGTTCGAACCCGGGACCTTCTGGTTACGAGGCGAGCTAGCCCGTAGACCATTGAGCCACTGGGACCTCCATCCAATCAAATAAAATATCTACAAAATCAATGCTTGAAAATTAAATGTTTCTTCTGATTTTTTTTCTTTAAAACTACAATGAAATTGAAAAACTTTTCTTTTCTATTTCTGCATAACGAAAAAAACACAAAACAAAACAAAAATCATTCTCAGGTGGAATTTCTTGGTTTCAACCGTTAAATCAAAATCGTTTTAACAATATTGAAAGCAGATCAGCAAGGGATAAACAACGATCCAACATAAAGTGTCTTTATCGAGAGATCCCCTGTCGTTTCGCCTCATCTCTGAATCGATCGATTGTCAATAATAATGACCAGCTGGGAAGGAAATCCAGTGTTGCTGCTAACTACTGTGTACACACTTCACATAATCATGCACATAATCATAATGGTGGTGGATTCTGTGATGATACTGAGTCGAATGATGAATCATCTACCGCGAAACAGAAGTCGTCTTCTAGTGAAGCGGAGGAGGCAGAGGTTGAAGAAGATGATAATGATGAAAAAGGTAATTTGTGAATTTAAAGAATTTCTCAACTGTTGTTAGGCTTGTTTTTTTCATTTTTTTTCTTTGATTATTTTTTGAATATCCTGCACGTCTCATGAAGTCATCAGAAAATTTACTTTGATGATTTGATCCTGTGGTTTTTTTGTATGCTAATGGAAGTATCCTTAACTGAACTTAACGACTTAGCAATCGACTTGTTACCAGGGAATAGTCTTATAGACTTAGAATATGCAGATGACATAGTCCTGTTAGGGGAGGATGCTGACAAAATAGAGCAGAGTCTTCTGAACACCTTGAGCAGCAATCTTCGTATGTTTGGCATGCGATTCGCCCCTGTAAAATGTAAGATGCTGCTACAGGACTGGACTACGTCAACTCCTAGCTTAGTGATAGGGAGTGAAGTGAAAGAACATGTTGACCACTTCACCTATTTGGGAAGTTGTATCAACACCAACGGATTGATTGGTGACGAAATCACAGCACGGATCCAAATAGCTAGGGCTGCTTTCGCTAACTTACACTATCTCTGGCGTAGGCGTGACATCCGACTATCAACCAAGGGAGGTGTGTACTGCTCATCAGTTCGTTCCGTCCTTCTCTATGGCTCTGAAACATGGCCAACAGGAGTTGAAGACATGAAAAGGTTGACTGTTTTTGATCATAGATGTCTACGATCTCTTTCTCACGTTAGGTGGTATAATAAGGTAAGTAATGTTGACGTTAGGCGTAGAGTGTTGGTTGGGCAAAGAGGGAAAATCAATCGACGAGGCTATAAAGTTACATAGATTGAGATGGTTAGGTCACGTGCTGCGCATGCCTAACCATCGCCTCCCCCACCCCGACGGGCATTACTAGCTGATATAGCTGCAGGTTGGAAAAGAGTTAATGGTGGCCAAACAAAAACACGGCCTCATCAATCCATGAAATCCCTGACAGTTAAACTGAGTCAGGTAGGGAGATGCAGACTTCCGGGTCGGGGCCCTCGGGACTCTAAGAATCAATGGCTGGACACAGACAATAGGTGACATGACTCAAAATCGTTGTCAGTGGCGCAGATGTATTCAGTCTCTTTAACCTTTCATATTCCTTTCTACCATTACTCATTCTGTTTCACTCTTATACTTGTCAAAACTCTATTGATTCTCTTCACTCATTTTCTTGTCTACCTTTGTGTGCTATTTGGAACGTGGCAACTCGAACTCCTGCACTTTGGTGCTAAGTTCTATGTTGAATCCAGCAGCAGCAGCAGCAGTGGTTTTTTGTATGGTGACATTTATGAAGAGTTGATGGAGGTGGTGATTCAAGTCAGAGAATAGTCTTGTTCTGTCTAACCTACTACATTAAGAAAGTTAGACATTCTGGAATCACCCAACCTCTACTTTCACAATTTGCCAACTCTTGTATCTTACATATTCTACTTTACTGCTTCCCTTTAGTCTTTCCTACAGAAAAAGGACTACCCAATCTTAAGAAGGATGTCGAAGGTAGTTAGTAGGACTAGTGGTGTAAAACTCAATCAGCTCGTCACCACTTTAGTTGAAAGGCATCTGAATGGTCTAAAACCATACTCTCAGACCCCCAACACCCCCTCTATTCCCAACTCTCTCCTTGTATCTCATCAAGTAAAACCAGAAATCAGTATAAAAGAATCTATGCTCGTACAACCAACCAAGTACAGGAACTCAACGATACCATACTTGGCCCGTGTTCTAAGTGGCAGGGACAATGTTAAGCGCGAAACCTATGACTTGCTTTGTTGTTAATAACATAATTTTAGGCTTTTATTTCTCTCTTATTTTGTATTCTATAGTGAATTCCTTCTTAAACATACTTAGCTACCTGAATTATTAACATTGGCTTCCTTTTTTGTACTTTACTCTATTCGTTCTTTCGTGTATCTACTGGTTCCGAGTACAAAATTGTCCTGTCACTAACCATCATGTAATTATTAGTTTTTGTGGTTGTTTTTTTATTTATTTTTTTCGGCAAAATTAACTGACAACCATTGGTTGTGAACGCCATTGTCACCACCTTAAAATTTTGTGTTATGCAGGGTTATTCACACTACCACTACAAACACTGCATTAGACCTGACAATAAAAAACAAAACAACAACCCTGAAATGTTATTTTATGATTGTTTAGTGTTGTTTCAACCAAATTAACTGATCATCTTGGCAATAAACATTCTTAAATATCATTTCATAACTTCTTGTATGACTATAGCTTTACTGTCACCATGCATAATCATATCATAGCTTCCACTACCCAATACTGAGATATTATTGTATGTTGTTTATTTTATTTTCTACTTCTTGGTATTTTTTCGCATTTTTAAAAATTATTTTTGTGTTTTTTTGTTGTTGTTGTCTTTATATTAATTTTTGAAATACTCCTTTTAAATGTTTGATAAAATTAGATGCAAATATTGTAGATATGTGCTGAAAATTCCACACTGTACCACTAGTACTGTTTATGGAATAAAGCAGATTATTCTTATTATAATTGATCTGGTACAGCGTGCAGGTGAAATTGTCCCACTAGATGGAAATGCTGATAAAATAGTCCTTTGAACGTATTGACCAAGAATCGGAGTATGCTTCGTGCTGTAAGAATGGTGTGCCTCAACTCCTAGTTCAAGGATAGGTGGTGGGTTAGGTAGTGAGGTAGGTGGTTGTGAGTGTACTAATCACCTATGCTATGGGGACACATGTATCAGCTTCGATTTAGTGATTGGCTGGCGCCGATGATTCCCAAACTAGGCTGATGAAACAGCTGTCCAGTACTCCCTGCAGCTGGTTTTCAATAGTTCTCTCTAACTGATATCAATCCATGATCAAATCGTAAAAACAAAACTATAAGCCTTACAAACCAAACTATAGAGGAATTCCTTTGTTTTAGGAAATGAAAATATGATATAATGTATGAACTTTCTCGTGATTTCACTCATACTCACCTGATGAGTGTTAAATGAGTACAAAATCTAGGTAAAGAATGATTTACTACTGATATTCACTCAACATTTTAGCACTGAATTAATGTTCTCTACCTTTGAAAAAAAAATCCAGTACTTCCTTTCTGATTGGTTGCTAGAATTCCTGTTAGATTGCTTAAATTATCTGGGAGGAAAATGATATCCATGGATGTTACTTCGCTTTTCACCAACGTTCCCCTCACTGAAACTATCTACTTTATATGCAAATTCATTGAGGATAAGAATGTAGACGTATGTGTTCCGATCCACTACTTAAAGGAACTACTATTGAGGTGCACTTTAAATGTCCAGTTCAAGTTCAACAACACGATTTATAGACAAAGAGATGGAGTGGCAATGGGGTCACCATTGGGTCCTTTACTTGCAAACTGCTTCTTGTCTAGTTTGGAGAATAATATTTTACGGCCTACTATCGACAGTTTCCATCTGTACCAAAGATACATGGATGATAATTTCATTATATGTGACGACAATACCGACATCGAATTGATAACTAAAGAGTTGACAACAGCTGCCATGATGCCATCAAGTTCACGTCAGAATCAGAGATTAACTCGGAATTCCATTTTTTGGATGTTTTTCTAAAGAGGAGATCTGATGGTTCTCTTCAAAGATGCATCTACAGGAAACGAACATGGAATGGTCAGTACACAAATTTCCATAGCTGGGTCCCTTTGAGAAGAAAGAGAAATCTGATCCATTCCTTATCCTCAAGAATAAGGAGGATATGTTCAAGTGATGCAATCGTTGGAGAACTGGAGCGACTCAGAAAAGTCCTCATAGAGAATGGATATCCTCCAAGATTTATCGAGAAAAACATGAAGCCAAGGGAAAAACCTGAAACAATACAGACGGTGCCGAAGAAATTACTGTTTATGAGTGTTGAATTTAAAGGTGATACCGCAGCTGAGATCCTGAAGAATCGCTTATGCAGATCACTGAGGAAAGCCTTCTTCATGGCTGAGCTACGTATCAATTTCTACAGCCGACAAATGATCAACGGATGTGTGAAGGATAAACTACCGCTTTGGGCCACCTCAATGTGTGTTTATAAATTCACTTGCTCGTGTGGAGCTAGTTATATTGGCCGCACAAAGAGCACGCTTTCCAAACGCATCTCTGAACATTATCCGGCATGGTTAGCAAAGGAACAATGTAAGACAATTACTAGCTCAATTCTCGAGCATTTGGTGAACTCAGGCCACTTAGCTCCACCAGAATCATCTTTCAAGATCATCTACAAAGTGAAGCCAAATGGTACAAAGGGCGTCAGGTTTCGGCTTTTGTGTATGGCGGAGGCTCTGGCAATTCATCAATACAACCCTGAACTCTGTATACAGAAAAAGTTTGTCCAGTCTCTTATTCTACCTTGGTCTTAACCTCTTCACTAATCGTTCCTTGTAAGTAAAATATATTTTGATTTTTTCTTTTCATTCTAATTTCACTTTTAGTTAGATTTTCCTTCAATAATTAATTCACTATCATCACTCTCATATGCTCCTTTTGTATATTTTCACACCCTCTTCACACTTGTTAAATTGACACTCAAATACCTTTATTCTCACTTAATAGCAATTTTAACCTTATCAAATTTCTATCTTTTTGCCGTTGAGTACCATGTAATTTATAACTTTTAATTTTCACTTCTGTAGCCACTTCTGAGTAATTATATCAATTATGTCACCCCCTATTACTCCATAATAGACCACTATATATTTGTGTAAGTATAAATACGATTGTACAGCCTCTGAAGATGATTTCGTCGATAAAGAAAATTTTCTTCGCTGAATCTGTCTTTTATTTTCTTCACAAATTATTAACAAAATATTTCATGTTTAATTGGTGGATGGTGACTAGCAGTGGAATCCAGGATAACGCGCATTTCGTCCCATTTGGGAAGATCATCACTCACTCACTCACTGGGGAATGCAGGTACATCCTTTCAGTTGACGAGTCCTAAATAGGACGAAATGCGCGTTATCCTGGATTCCACTGCTAGTCACCATCCACTAATTAACTTCTGATTACATGCCCAGACATCGTTGAAGCATCTGCACAAGAAGCCGACCGAGGACTTTGGTTCAATCAGTCAGTCGACGGGAAAATCTAAAATTCAATTGAAAATATTTCATGCCTTGACTACAGATTGGTGTCATTTAGAGAACCAATGAAAAACTAAGGGGTATTGGTGCACAGCTGTTTCACCTTGGTTTTGGATTCCTCCGCAGTACGCATTCACTGGGGTTCGAACCCAGGGCCTTCCGGTTAGAATATAGTGAATTCGTAGACCACTGGCGCATGGAACCCAACTTCTTACTAGTGGTGTAAAATAGTTCTTCAACTGACATCAATCTGTGCGCTCAACCTCCTGGAAACACAGATCAAACCCCTACAAGCTACTAACTAACTAACTCTTGCCAACTATTCGTGATTTTCAAAATATTGCTTTTTTATTTTTTAGAAAAACCTGAAACACTCAAATCATCATTATTAACCAATATGAAATGTTGCAATCAACATCAACAACAAGACACAGAAAGCTTTTCATCTAATATCATCACTGATGGGGTCGACTTACACCCTGGACAAAAGAATTCACCAATATCTAAAAGAATAACCTATGAAATTGGTGATAATATTTATGGTGCTGAAAGCATACAAACGCTTTTCAGAAAACGTATGTCTGCATGGATATCACGTAGTGAAGAACGACAGAAACGGTTACACTTAGCCTCAGCAGAACGACGTTATCAAAAGGCGATGGATATGGAACGTACACAACTCTTTCATCCTACTTTATCGGATCAATACATGAGACGGCCGCTCAACTCACACTTGTCTAAAGTTAATCCATGTCATTGTGGTGCTGATTGTGGTGGTGTTGGTGAGGGTGGGGGTGGTGGTCGTTCAACTTGGCGAGATATCAGTAATTGTTGTGTTCATTGTTCACGAAATTCGAATAATCAAACTGTACAGTCGAACAGAAGTAATAATGGCGGTGATAGCCACTGTACAAATCCTATGAGCGCTAGAAGGGATATTCGACAGGCTTCAGTAAACCGTAAGACTAAATATTTTGTTTGTATATTTTCAAATTGTTAAATTGTCATGTTTAGTAATTATGAACTCTCAACATTTTCGGATAAATAGAATTATTAGGTGATATAAGTATAAAACTTGGGCACTGTGGTCCTAGAGTATAACTCCAATATGGATAAGATTTTATTTTGATAAATCACCCAGTGTTGTTATACAGTAATATTAACTGATGACCACCTTTCGAGCACAAATTATTATTGCTCATAATCATATCAAGTCACTCACTCATACAACTTTCTTGCTTCGTTTACATACATGAGTGAAATTGACGATTAGACATTTGAATATAATGTACATTCAGAAATAATAATATGAGTGTCATCAATCAAATACAATCAGATGGGAAATAAGACGAATGTTTTTTTTATAGTCATAATAAGTAACTTGTTAGAATGTTATGATGTGCTTGAATTGAATTGAAATAGAATTTTAAGATTATTTTTTATCCTCCTCTGATTTGACTGACTGACTGGTGGTAATAATATCTTCCATATTTCTGGTATTTGCATTGAGTCATTTCTGTTGCATGTGTTGGGTGTAGACTCAATGAACCAGGATTCAGTAATCAATCTCTCTCTCTCCACCTACCTATATTACTTCTTAGAATCTTAACCCTCTCCCACCCCATTGTGTGGTTGTGTGTTAATCCATGCAGTGCAATTGCCGAGCTTTTTTCTAAATTACTTATCTTCGTGGGATCAATCATTCTTACCTTAGCTAAATTCTTATGTTCTGATAATCTGACTATCCCTGACCTACTAGTTTGACCTACATACTTGACCTCACTCACAGTCATTCCGAGTTGGTACAGAGTCAAAATTCTAAAGAGTAATCTATGTAGGTGGAGATAGAGAAAGATTGATTACTGAATCCTGGTTCACTGAGTCTACACCCAGCACAACACATGCAACAGAAATGACTCAATGCAAATACCAGAGATTTGGAAGATATTATCACCACCAGTCAGTCAGTCAAATCAGAGGAAGATAATAAATAATCTTAAAATTCTATTTCAATTCAATTCAAGCACATCACAACATTCTAACAAGTTACTTATTTATTTTGACTATAAAAACACTCGTCTTATTTCCCATCTGATTGTATTTGATTAATAACAGTCATCAGTTAATATTACTGCACCACACTGTGTGATTTGAGAGCATAATATTCAGCGAAGAGACTCTTTCCAACAACGAATTTATTATGAAGCTATACGATCGTATATATATTTCGTTTTTTTAAGAAATTATATCCGGTAAGGGAATTAGATCAAAGGTGTGAACACATGAAATAATAATAGAATGAAATGCAATTAAAATATTTGTGATTATAATCATAGTTTAATGTCAAGTGGCACAATAATTAATGTCATATATAGAATAACGCACATAAGGTGTGTAGATGTTGTTGGAAAGGGGTACATAATTATACGATTAGTAGACGAATATAAAATGTTACTTAACGTGGTGTGAAATTTGATATGATAGAATTAAATATTGTAAAAATAAAAAATAATAATTTTGGATTTAGAATGACAAGTGGAAATAATTCAGAGTGAGAATAATAATAATAATCGTAGTAATAAGGGAAAGGTACATAGAATAACTAAATAAACAAAATACATAAATAAATAAATGCCTTCCCTCTACGACCAAGGCAGAAGTAGGGATTGTACATACTTCTTTTGTACACAAAGTTCTAGCTGGCTTAAAGTCATGAATTGCCAAGGCCTCAGCTGTCTTTAGAAGTCTATAACGAAGAAAACGCCGCCAGCAAGTTAGCATGGATTCTATATATGATCTTAAAATCATGGTCAGGGTTGACAGAGTGACAGAAGTCGATCAGGTGTTCCATCAAAATAAAATCTTATCTAAAATGGAATAATAATTGTTATTATTGTCTGCGTATGTAGTTTGTTGTTCTAAGTTTGATAACTTGAACTGGTGCACATCTATGCAAAGTCATACATATATTGGTTCATCAGTCAATCAACCTCCAATCATTGATTTTATTTGCTGAGTAAACTTTCTGAAATAATCTTTATTGATTATTATGCATTTCTTGTGTTCCGAGTGGAACATAAGGATTCAACGATATCTTTCCATGATGCACTCAGTTCTCTGTGGTGAGAGCTGTCTGCTAGCCAAAATTGGTAGACAGCAATTTACGTCAATGTTTACATCCCAAATCTTAGTCATGAGAAAAAAACAAGAACAAAGACGAACTCAACAATCAATCACAACAGACTTAGCGTGGGCGGATAAGATTAGCAGAAATATCAACGGACTGCCTAAGAAACGGCAACAAAGAGATGACAGAATAACCTTCAGCGAGAAAACAACCAAACAGAAGACGTTGCTTCTCCGCTGACAATAATGTACATAAAAATCTATGTATATTTGTTGATTTTTTCAGTGAAAGATCTGTTTCCTGGCCCTTGTCTTCTGTCGTTGCAATTACATTCATCAACTGGCTTCACAAATTGTCCATAAACCACTGATTTTTTGTCTCTTGGTGGGATCTTCTCCACCATATTACCGTCGGAGGAGTAACTCATCGATGTCTGACAAGAATCCGTCGATTCCTATCCGAGTTCCACTCTGGAGCACCCCTAGCATGTAATGTCAGTTGAGGGTCTCCTCAGTGTACGTCCAATCCACTTCCTTTTGCATAATTGTTGGGTGGGTGGTAACAGGCTGTTGGTTGGTTGGCAGCGCCTCCATGACAAATTTCCTTTTTGGTTATCGTTTCTAAAAGACTATCTATCTAATCTTCAGTGTCGAGTGATGGAGACATTATATGGATCTAGCCCCTGCTTCAGCTTGGTTGAAAACAAGAGAAACAGCCATCCGGTTGGTGTTGAGTCCACTTCGATCTAGGTGTGTGAATGCTCTCCAACTATTCATGTCAATCAACCAGATATGTGAGAAGTATCGTGGATTATGTAATTGATACGTCTCAAATGAAAGTCAGATTGCTAATTTGTAATATCAGTTTTTGGTTTAAATCAATCCATACACTTCCTCCAAAGTACCAAAGGTTAAAAGTTATTTCCTCCTCACAGGATCTTCTGAATATCACCTTGGGAAACACGTCCAACTCTTCGTTTCCTATTCAGATTCCACTCGAGGGCCTATCTGGTGCTTGATGGTACTCCAGCCAATGTCCAATCCATCTCCATTTCCTCCTAAATATTTGTTGGGTATTAGGTTAATGACTGGTTGGCTGGCTGGCCGGCTTCCTGTCATAATTTCTTTGTTAGTTATCCCTTCACATCAGAAATCTGACCTTCAGTATTAAGTGAGGGTATCTGGGTCAGACCAGGCACACATCACACTGATGAGCGAGCCCGACTCGAAACGATCGAGATGACCGTCAACTTCGCTCTGTTTTATGTGATTGGTTTCCAACTACTCAAATAAATCAATGAGTAGTATATAGAATCATACGAAAATAACAGGAGTCTTATATATAATTGTCTTGTATCCCCCATATATTTTCTTTTATTACAGTTCCAAGTCATAGATCTACAGTCAGTTATAAATCAAACAGTGGAAGAAGATCAGCACGATCGGGAAATGAAACCAGGTTAGTGATTTGAAGAATTAAATTGCTAATTTGTGTATACATTTATGGATGGAAATTTCTCATAGTGATATTTTATGATATTTCTCCACATTATTACTATTATTATTATTATTTCCTTTAGTTCCTAGAGGAACATGGAGCTTCACTCTCACGTGTCCATTGCTTTCGGTTCTCTGCCAACGTTTTCATCACCTGGCTCCACGTCTTCCAACATGCTTTCATCTCTGATATAAGAATAAAACTTGGGCACTGTGGTAGAGTGTAATTCCATTATGGGTAAATTTTATTTTGATAGAGTCTCACAGTGTTATACAGTAATATTTACTGATATTACTGTATACTGTAAATATTACTGTACAACACTGTGAGACTCTATCAAAATAAAATTTACCCATAATGGAATGCTTTCATCTCCTCTTCGCACCGCCTCCTTCTCCGTATCACCCTCACACTGACGACCAACTGGCTAGCCGCTTCCCATTCTGGTTCCACTCGAGCCATGGCCTGGTGTATCATGTCACTCACTTGATGGTTTGTTTTCTCAGAGTATGGCCTCCGATCCACCTACCACTATTTCTTCCTGCATATTTGTTACACAATTGGTTCCTGCTGGGTTGGTTCGTTCATTGCCAGAGACCTCTCCCTGTTGCTGATCTTTCCTGACCGACCATCTGATCTTGAGTAGTATTGAGCGAAGAGAGCTGTTGATGAAGGTCTGTAGTTTGTCCGAAGTACTCTTCATGACGCACCAAAACTCTGATCCGTATAGTATCACTGACTTTCACATTGCAGTTGAAAATCCAGATTTTATTTTTCATGATCTCCACACAGACTTCAGAGTAATGAAAGCTTGTCTTGCTTTCCCGATCCTCGCTTTGATATCCTCGTCAGTTCCGTCTGCCTGTATTTGGAACGATGCTGCTTCTCAGTTAGGTAGGTAGGTAAAGGATGTGGCTCTACAACAGTTCGTTTAAGCCAGCCACATAGGAAGGTGAACACTTCCTGAGTGGTTGGGGTCCTCGGGACGGTAAACACCAAGGAAGCCTGGAGACAATTGGTGATATGGCTCGGAATCGTTCTCAATGACTGACTTATAATACCCAATAAAACTATATTGTTCTTCCAAATTACTATTCCTTCTGCTTCATGTCTCTGTTTACTGTCTCCATTTTGCATTTCTTTTCACATTCTTCTCTCGCTTTGTGTGCTAAATGGAGGGAGTGTGGCTACTCGAACTGCCGCACATCGGTGGAAAGTTCCATGTTGTAAACCAGTCAATCAGTCATCACGATTTTGGTTCTAGTGGGAAGTCGTGACCAGTAGGGTGCAACAGATTGAAGATGAGGCAGTAACTCATCGAAGAAGACATTGCGAAATGGTCGCGCAATGTCGTGAATTGGCAGAAGTTAGAATTCAAGGACCATTTGGACCGGATACCAGTGGCTCAATGGTCTGTGAGCTCGCTAGCCTTGTAACCAGAAGGTCCTGGGTTGGAACCCCTGTGGTGGGTGCGTACTGCTGAAGGATTAATCCCAAACTAGGCTGACGAAATAGCTGTCCAGTACTCCTAGATGGTTTTCCTATGGTTCTCTAACCGATGTCAGCTCATGATGAAATCCTGTAACCAATCAATCAAATCCTTACAAACCAATACTTGAATAACTGGAGACGTTTATTTTTGTGTGCATTTGTCTGTCCACTGATCCTTAGAATTTAAGCACTCCTGGACATAATGAGTGGATTCATATGCTCCATTGTGAATAATATTCAACCAGATGACTAAATGTCTGTCCATTCCTTGATTCTTAGCTTTTCGACAGTCTGGATCAGACAGTCTGTAATTTTCCATAGACAGACTGACTGACCGACTTTAAAAAATTCGAACTTTGCACAGAACTGCAGTGGTTCTAGATACCACATTACATGAAACACACTTGAAGGTAGAGAAAAGGGAAAATAGAATTCATAGGTTCGAATAAACTGACAAAGACTGATGCCAAATTTTTTCTTTGACTATCTCTAACTCTTTTTCAACCTAATGCTATGCCAGCTGACACTATTCGACGAGGAAGACGGTAGTCTGACATGCTTAACACCTGCCATATTGCCTATTACTTTATGCCTGATCTCACCGTATTAGACACATTGACGTGGGAGATAAGACACAAACATCTATGGGCAAAGACATCTAGCCTCTTCAAGTCTTCTGCGTTCACAATGGTTATGTCTGACAGACGTAAAGAGTGACGGTGCAAACTACCGCGCAGTACCTACACCCCTTGATCGATTAACTGGGTATGGCTACAGAGTTTAGATTTTCAACTCCAATAGTAACGTCAGTGCTACTATACGGATTAGAGATTTTGCAACATGCCGCGTCACGAAGGCCACTTCAAACAAACTACACACCTTCATGAACAGTTGTCTTCGCTTAATACTACTCAAGATCAGATGGCCGACCACAAAAGATCAGCAACAGGAAGGGATCTCTGGCAATGAACAAACCGACCCAGCAGGAACCGATTGTGCAACAAATATGCAGGAAGAAATGGAGGCAGGTGGATTGGATTGGCCATACTCTGAGAAAACAAACCATCAAGTGAGTGACATCACATACCAGGCCATCAGTCGAGTGGAACCGGAATGGGAATTGGCGAGTTAGTTGGTCGTCAATGTGAGGGCAACATGGATGAGAAGGGAGGAGGAGATGATGCGAAGCGAAGATGAGAGCATGTGGGCAGACGCGGGGCCAGGTGATGAAAACGTTGTTGGAGACTCGAACGCGAAGGAGACGTGTGGCTGAAGCCCTGCTTATGCTCCTCTAGGAACTAAAGCAGACAATAATAATAATATAACATGTAATTAATAATGGTAACCTGCATCCTACATTATCTTTAATTCTTTTAATGTTCTCAAACTGCTGATCTTTTTTTTATTAAACAAAAATATTTTTGAACTGCTTATTATTATTTACAGATCATATAGAAATTATGTACAGAATCAAGTCTACATACAAGAAAGCAAACTGGCTCAATTACGCGTTAATCGATTAAGAATGAAAATTTACGGTGAAGTAAGCAGTCCTTCCATTTAATTTAACTGGTTTCTTTGACTGAACACTAATCAGTAACTAGTGTGTAAAAAATGTGTCTAGTCTTTGTTGTCGGTGCAGACTGAATTCCATCAGTCAAGTTTGCAATGTGGTCACCATGTGTTAAGAGTGGCTCGCCATCACAGTGTAGTGTGAATTGTTGGTATTAGATGTTTGGAGGTAATTAGCCACAGGAAGCCTTACTGGGACCTAGGTTCCGTTCTATTTGGCGCTCACTAGTCAGTGAGGCAGGTGTATCTGCAATCACCTTGAAGGAATTCATATGTCCCTTCTGAGACTCGAACCCGCGTCACCCAGCGCTGCCTGTAGTCAGAGACGATGTTACCACTGAGTTATTTGGACTCGCGATTGACCTCCTGTAGGACTGTAGTGGATATTTTGATTTGGTACTAGTTACTAGTGTGATGCGTCTAGTCCTCTCTTTGGTGTAGACTGAATTCTATCATTCAGGTTGTAATGTGACCAGCATGCTGATGAGTGCCAGCTCTAGCACGAAACCTAGATGATGCAGGGCTTCCTGTGGCCGATCGCCTCAAACCATTTACAGTGCACCGTGATAGTGAGCCACCGCCTAGCATAGTGGTGACATTGCAAACTTGACTGATGGCATTTAGTCTACTTTGATTAGACCCTAGTAACTAGTGTGTGTGTGGTGTGTCTAGTCCTTTGTTTGGTGCAGACTGAGTGCTATCAGTCAGGTTTGCAATGTGGCCACCATGCCACTAGATAGCTCGCCATCATGGTCAGATACGCCTTGCTGACCGGTGGTGAGTGCCGACTAGCACGAAACCTAGGTCAAAGGCTTCCTGTGGCCGATTGCCTTCAACCATCTAATATCAACCAATCACAGTGCACCATGATGGCGGGTAACCCCTAACATGGTGTCGATATTGCAAACTTGACTGATAGAGTTCAGTCTACACCAAAGATAGGGCTAGACACATCACACTAGTTACTAGTGGTTAGGACACTCGCCGACCATGGATATGGTCCGGGGTTCGATCCCCGGCCACAGACGCACTCCTTTACCTCGCTAAGCTAGAACTAAAGCTAGTGAAGAGGCAAGGTTGGGGGCATCAGGCTAGCAACCCCATCCTGTAAAAATTAAACACTGCTACAGAAACTTCAACCCACTAGCTTGAAGCCCTATAATCCACTGGGGAACGTGAAGGAAAAAAACAATCAAAAATATCCCATACAATCCTATAGGAGGTCAATCGTAAAGCGGAATAGCTCAGTGATAATATCTCTGACTGTAGGCAGAACTGGATGACGCGGATTCGAATCTCAGTAGGGATCTGACTGCCTTCAAGGTCTTGTTGGCCGGTGATTGCTACTTCTTCAGTAAAGACCATAAATTCATGAATTTGTATTATTATTTCTCCTAATTTCTCTGATTATCAGTATTTAGTGTTATGTTGATGCTGTCGAACTGTTATTTAAACAAGGACATTAATGTTGTTCATAACACTAATTCATTCAACTGTAGAAGAACCTGATGATGAAGAGCAGGTTATCGCAAGAGAAATATTCTTTGATCAGTAGCCATTCTTTTGAGAGAAAAAAATGTTAATGGCCATTTTCAATCGGTTAAAGTCAATACATTTCAATAAAATGTATCTTATCAAATTTCTCATCATATAGATCAAGCAATAAGAAGATGTAATTTGTCTGAATCGTGTAATGTTGTATTTGCACAACACATTTCGAACAATCTGATCACACACGGACTTGTCATAGGAATAGATATATATGAAATTAATAAAGAGTTAAGAAGTGAGAAAATAGACTAATTAGATCAAGTTAAAAGGACATATTCAAGATCAAAATAACAATGAAGACCACTAAACCAAATAGCAGAGGTAACAGTAAATCTGCTATGGTATCAAAACAAAATTTACCGAGGAAGCTTAATGTGATGACGAATTGTTGCTTTGAACGCATAAACTTTCTAATTGCTAGGGCTTCCACAAACTTTAGGATACGCCCCAAACACGTTTTATAGATAGGTTTAAAAGATCTGTTAACGTCAATTTTATGTCCTGTCTCTATAATATGTTTCGCAATAGAGGAACTAGGTCTCCTTTTCTCACCGTCAATAGGTTCTGAAGATTCCATTTCTTTCTGAAGCCATTTAGGAATATGCTGTGAAGCCCTTACTTGCAGAGATCGATGAGTGCTCCCTATGTATGTGTGTCCACACGTACATTCAAATTCGTAAATACAGTGGGATGTGACGTCATTTTTCGCATGTTTAAAGGGCTTAGATAGATATACTGGCTTCACATTCTCAATTATTATGATATTAGCTGCATAAAAATTCTTTTTAACAGCAGCGTTCAATCTTTGTCTAGTTATCAAGCTGCTATGATCCCACATATAAAGTAGCTTGATGTACACAACTTTCTTAGTGGCGAGTTGTAGAGTGGGTCTTGGTGTTCTGACTACTTTATATCTCCTGATGAACTTGTCTGGATAATTATTATCAACCAGAATTTGTGTCAATTTTCTTTCTTCTTCCTCAAGTGCACTTTCAGTGCATATTCGTTAGATTCTACTGAAGCGGCACCTAGCTGACTAAGGCTCTTTTGCACCGAACAGGGCAGAAACTGTGGAAATTAGGATACTGGCCTGTCCATGTAGGTTTTCTATAAATAGATCTTTTTATTAACCCATTAAGCCGTCGACTAAGCAATATGTCTAGGAAAGATAAACAACAATCTTCCTCCTCTATAGATGTAAATGATATGCTATTCTGAACTTCATTCATTCGACTTAAAATTGAGGTGGCAGAACAAGACTTATCACTGATGATTACAATATCATCTACATACCTCTATAAAGTGGTACAATTTCGATTAAACCCTCCGATAATTTCTCAATGTGCGACATATAAATATCTGCTAAAAGGGGCCCTAACGGACTTCCCATAGCAACACCATCAACTTGGCGGAAACAATCACCTTCAAATGCAAACCTAACATTGTTAGTACATAGAAGTAATAAATCCCTTAAATAAGGTATATAGGGAACGGGATGAAAAAATTGTTTGTGGAAATATAATCACACAAAATGTCAACTGTTTTGAGCAAAGGCACATTAGTGAATAACGAGTTTACATCAAAAGAGTACATATTCTTATTCATAATATTAATATTACTATTGTCAAGAAAATCAACCAATTCCAATGGATCTTTTAACACATACTTACAGAATTGTGTTTCGACTGGATGCAATAATTCTACTAACCATTTAGCAAGTTTATGTGTTGGGGATTTGCACATTGACAATATAGGACGTAGAGGATTATTGGGTTTATGTTTTTTTTGGCAAACCATACATATGCGGGAATTTCCAATATGATGATTTAATGAGTCAAATTTATCTTTACTTATAGCATTTAGGCCATGAAGCTTCACTAGATTAGCTGTCACTGTGCCCTGCAACAACTGAATATCTTCTGAGGAGGGATCACGGCTAAATTTGCTTTTATTATTAAGAATAGACATCATTTTAGATTTGTAGTCACTTTCATTCATAATGACGACTCCAGAACCTTTATCAGGTTTCATAATAATTATATTAGAATTTTCCCGTAGCTCTTTCAAGGCTTTGAAATGCTGGGGATTTAAAATACTTTTCTCCTTTGGGTTGTTGTTTAAAAACTGATGAGCTATATCCACCATCTTGGCCTTAAACCAACCCCGATCTCCATCGGATGTTGCGGCAAGAGGTTTGAGTTGGTCATATAAGTTTTGAAACTCAGCATGTATGGCTAAATCCGTAAATTGCGTGCGAAGAACACAAAATTTGAGTCCTGTTACCTCTTTATTAATTTCATATATAAACCTATGACAAGTCCGTGGAGTGTGATCAGATTGTTCGAAATGTGTTGCGCAAATACATCACACACACGATTCAGACAAATCATGTCTTCTTATTGCTTCATCTAAATTCATAAATGGAACTAATTGTTTTAAATTCTCATCAAATGTTAAGTGGTGTTTTTTAAGTACCTAATAATTCTACTAATTGTAAATAATATCACTTTCCAAAATCTCTACCGTCCTATTAAATATTTTATATATGACGTAATTTGTTTTATCGCCTGATATTGAACCAACAATGACTATAATCATAAACATTTTAATAACATTTCACATTACCTATCTTAAGTATACAACAACTTTGTTTAAATTTTCTCACGGGATATAGTTACTTATAAATCATTCGACAGTCGGCAGAAAGTACAAACACGAGAAAACCAGGCAGGTTTTAGGCCAGAAAGAGGGTGTATTGATCATATCTTCATATCATATCCGACAGATTTTAGAACATCGGCATTCCTACCGGCGTCCAACAATCATTATATTTCTTGACCTAAAGGCGGAATTCGATTCTGTCGACTGAGAGGCACTAAGGCGATGGTTGGCTGTAAAGGGAATGCCGAGAAAATACATTGCTCTGATTAAGGCACTCTAATCGTACTCATGCAGCCAGGTGAGGGCTTATGGCGAGTTGTCATCTGAAGTGGTGACGACTAGTGGCGTCTGTCAAGGATGCCCATTATCCCAGTTTCTATTCAACTTCATCGTAGATGTACTAATGGACTTAACCCTAACACACTTCAGCGCCTCAGGGATTGACTTACTACCAGGGAATAATCTCGTTGACTTAGAATATGCACACGATATAGTCCTTCTAGGTGAAGACGCTGACAAAATGCAGAGTCTACTGAACACCTTGAGCAGCAATCTACTGCAATCGACCAAAGGGCGTATGTACTGCTTGGCAGTCCGCTCCGTCCGCCTTTATGGCTGTCGGCGAGACCTGGCCATTGAGAGCAGAAGACAAGAAAAGATTAGTTGTCTTTGATCATAGGTGCCTGCGTTCTATCTCCCGTGTGAAGTGGTATAATAAGGTGAGCAATATTGAGGTTAGGCGTCGAGTGCTAGGTCGACGAGACTGTGAAATTACATCGACTGAGATGGTTAGGACATGTGCTACGCATGCATGGCTAGTCATCGCCTTCCTCGACGGGCCATGTTAGCTGATATAAGGCCAGGCTGGAAAAGAGCTAGCGGCGGTCAAACGAAAACATGATCTCATCAGTCAATGAAATCCACAACAGTTAGTCTAAGCCACGTACGAAGGTGTAGACTTCCTGACTGGTTGGGGTCCTCGGGACGGTAAAAACCAATGGTTGGAAACAATTGGTGACATGGCTCAAAATCGTTCTCAATGGCTAGCGCAGATGCATCCACTCCTTGTGACTTATGATTTCGAATGAAACTGTTTTGTTCTTCGTTATTACTATTCCTTTGCCTCACACGTCTGTTTACTGTCTCTAATATGCATTTCTCCTACTTTCTTCTCTTGCTTTGTGTGCAATATGGAGGGAGTGTGGCGACTTGAACTGCCGCACATATGTGCAAAGTTCTATGTCGAAAACAGACAGGCAGAAGGAAGCACTGCTCATGACCTAGATTTCATGCTTGTGTTGGCACTCATCAGCCAGCAAGGCAGGTGTATCTGCAACCAACTTGAAGGCAGTCATATCCCTTCTGAGATTCAAACCCACATCACCATGTGGCGCCTGCAGTCAGAGACGTTACCATTGAGCATGAATTCCTTCAAGGTTGCAAACATGCCTGCCTTGCTGACTGGTGAGTGCCCACTAGCACGAAACCTAGGTTAAACGGCGCTTCATGTCGACTGCCTCCAACCATCCAATACCAACAATTAATAATGATTTCTTCAGGCTGTAAGCAGCTGATGAAAAGCCAAGAAAATAAACAATGATGGTGCCATCTTTATTCCTCACAAACCGCTGTATTTTTTGCTTTATTTATTGATTAACTAACTCCTCAGTTAACATATTCATCAGACATATATATATATATATGTATTTCCTCTGACTATTTTCTTTCTTTTGTTATGCTTTACTGTGTTTTTCAACTAACTTTTTCAGAAAATTCTACGTTCTGTACTTCAAAGACGCGGTCCATGGTCGATGACATTCAAAGAGATTTAAAAAAAAATAATGTACACTGATATATGTGTGAATAACTTTCAAGGCTTTACATTTATTGATCCCTGTGTTTTTTCTTATTCAACGGGTGGCCGGGGGGTGGTCGTGTGGATAGTGCCCCATGAGATGATGGCTTAATAAGTCATCTGCTAAATACCGGTGTCAGACTTTCTTCCAATATTAGTGTGTGTGTGTGTGTGTATGGATGTGAGTGCCTGCTTGCCTGTGAATTACTCTGTGTATTCGCTTTTGTTTTCTAAACTTTCTTCCCTGTGTTCGTGTTCTCCAACACCACCACCACCTCCGCCTCGTCGTCGTTGTCATCCTCACAGCTATTATCCTCCTGACTTTGCCATGCTTTAATGCACACACACACACACAAACACTCCGGGAAACACCTTTTCGCTTTCAGTTGTGTCATCCAATAACCAGTAAAGTGTGAAATTTGCCATTGCAATATATTTTGCAGTATATTTCTGCCTTTATTATTATTATCATTATCATTACTATTATTATTATTACGATTGTCATTATTACTATATTGTGAGTATAATTCCAGTCTTTTATAATAAGAGAGTGGGTGCGTGGAGGGAGGGGTGAAAGAAAAGTAATCTGTCAACTACATATACATTTGAACAAAGCAAGAACTACAGTTTTAGCAGAATAAAATGGTACCATCTTTTCCACATTAGTTTGTTTATTAGATGTATCACACAGTAAAACAGTATTATTTACTGGATGACACAGTTTCGAACAAAATTTATTGTTCATAATCATATCATCAGTTATAATCACACGACTTCGAAACTTCAGTTTTATGGTTTTCTTTGTTCTCTCCTATTTGTCGCGGTTGAGGTAGTAGAATTTTCCAGATATCTGGGTGGAAAGGTGTTGAATCATTCCTATTACATGTATTTGTAGTTGATTCGATAAACAAAGCTTCTGTTATCAATCTCTCCCTCCACCATGCTAGTTGCATTCGATTTTAAAACTGGCATCTCACTCCATCCTATTGTATGGTTGTGTGTGACTGCATGTAGTGCTATAGCTGAACTATTCTCTAGATTTCTTATTTTATTCGGGTCAACCAATCTAGATTTTGCTAAGTTTTTATGTTCAGCTAGTCTGACTGCCCCTGTTCTACTAGTTTGACCTATGTATTTGACCTGACAATCATTGCAGGGTATTAGATAAACTAAATTGTTTTGTTTTAAAGGCTCTATAGGATCCTTTAACCGACAAAGCTTGTTTCTAATTGAGTTTGTGGGTTTATTTCGTTTTATTTCGTTACCTTCTCGGCAGCTGCTTACAGGGCAAAGACATTATTAAATGCATCTACAAAAACAATTCTAACATACTTGCACAGAGTTCATTTTAAACAAAAATCAATCGATCAATATACGCATACACTTATAATATATACATATATATAGGCAATATTAAACACTATTCCGAACAATAATAATCATACACAATGAGAACTTTTCAGCATCTCGCATTCGGATGAAAAATATCTAGTTACCAGGCAGGGCAAAGAAAGACTGATAACCGCTTCTTTCTGAACGCATAAATCAGGTTTCAGTCGCTTGATGGAAATGGCTTCAGTAAACTTGAGGAGAATTGAGCTCTTTTGCTTATTGATAATTTTGAACGACTTTTCGACATCCACCTCATGACTGATCCGTGTCAAGGAGATGCCTGGCTATGGCACTGTCTAAGGCATTTGTTCCCTTTAAACGTAAGCTTTTTGGTACATGTTCAGAAAATCGTAGATATGCCCTTCTTTCTTTCCTTCCAATGTAACTGCTCCCACACTCGGTTGGAGTTAACATGAGAAGGATATCTATCGATTTTTGATTGCATCAAAGAGCAAGTTGTTCGATAGATGGGGACGAGCTTAGCTGCAGGATAGGCTCTGGCTAATGATGTGCTCAGCCTTCTGTTGATCATCGCTGCAGTGTTTTCGCCTTTATAATCAAGCTGAAAGTAGATTGGCTCTTTTCCCCACTGTGATTTGTTTTGCTAAGATGCTTCCTTTTACTGGTTCACTAGTTTCAATGAGTGCATGAATGGTGAACAAACAGACGACTGCACACTCACTGCTTTGGGAGGTTGGTTGCCTGTCTGTCTGTCCATCTATCTATCCAGCTGCCTGCCTGTTTCCTCAACGATCACGATATTGCTTATATATTACAAATGATAGAAGCCTAAAGTGACAAGAATCTGCTTAGATTTAGGATTTCCAACTTAAACAACACTTCCAGCTGTAGTTTTAAGCGTCATCATCATCCTTTTTTGTTACCCCGATGGTTCACCTCTGGCGTAGATTGACAGAGGTACTAACTTGCCTGCTTCTTTTTGCGTGTGTTTATTCCATGGTTGGATTGTGAATACGAAGCGGTTGACTGAATGGCGAAATCAATGTGGGGTTCACTTGTCTTTTTGACTTTTGGAACCATTGAAAGCCAGCACTGGACAACTGTTCCCTCAGCCTATTTTGGGGCTCGTCAACAGTATGCACCTACCACAGGAGGTTTGACCCTGGGACCTTTGGGTTATAAGGCAAGCTCTTAGACCATTCAGCCACTGGGACCACCCGCCCGACTCAGTGCACAGCCCATGAATTCTAACTTGTACGGATTCGTGGTTTTCGCGTTAATGGCATTGGCGGGAACTCCATGTTCCCTCCCGACTGGGTAAACGTCATTGGTGATGACTTCTCACTAGAAATACAGGAAACTCCGTCCCATAGCCAGTCAATAGCGAGCATCAGATTAATTTTTAAGAGTTAAATTGTAAGGACTAGGTTTGGTTTTAAAGTTTGATTCCCAAACTCGGTTGACGAAACATCTGTCCAGTTCTCTAATGTTGGGTTTCAATGGTTCTCTAACTGATATGAATCCGTGAGATGTTATGGAAGGCCGAAAATACACAAAATACATATATATGTTCCTATTAAGACCAATAATTGATTTCACCATTTCGGTGACATGCATTCATTTTATCAAACCACATATCACGAATACTGAAAACAACTTCAATACAATATTTCTTTGAACATTAAAAAGAAACACTGTGTAGTTTTGTGGTGAGAGCTGGCTGCTAGCCGAATCGATAGATAATAATTTGCGTCAATATTTGCGTCCCCAAAATTGGTCATGAGAAAAATAAGAACAAAGACTTACTCAACAACCAATCACAGCAGACTTTGCGTAGGCGGATACAATTTACAGACAGATAATCTGAACTTCAAGAAACGGCCACAAAGAGATGAAAGATTAACGTTCAGAGAGAGAGAGAGAAACGACCAATCAGAAGACTATGTTTGTTTGCTTACAATAATCTATAATAATGTACATGAAAATCTATAAATATCTGTTGATTTTAGGGAATAAAAAGACAGTTGCAGCGAAGAAAATTTTCTTTTCGACGATGATGACTTCGTCGAAAAGAAAATTTTATACATTCACGTCACTACTGGAGAAGGTGTGGAAAGAAGGCAAAGTACCCGAGGATTGGAAGAAAGGATACTTATTCAAACTACCAAAGAAAAGAGACTTAAGTCCATGCAAGAACTGGCGCGGAATTATGCTCCTGTCCATCCCAAGCAAAATACTAAGCCGCATCATCCTGGAGAGAATCAAACATGCCCTGGATGAAAAACTTCGACCGGAACAGGCTGGATTCAGGAGAAACAAGTCATGTATTGATCAGATCGCCACATTACGGATCATCATTGAACAAAGCCTGGAATGGCAGTCAGCTCTCTATCTCAACTTCATCGACTTTGAAAAGCATCGTTTCAACTACAGGCGGACGGAACTGATGAGGATATCAAAGCAGTGAGGATCGGGGAAGCAAGGCAAGCTTTCATTTCTCTCAAGTCTGTATGGAGATCAACAGCGCTACGCAGAATGAAAAATAAGATCCGGATTTTTAACTTCAGTGCGAAGTCAGTACTACTTAATATAAGGATGAGAGACTTGGCGCCGCGTCACGAAGGGCACTTCGAACAAACTACAGACCTTCATTAACAGTTGTCTTCGCTCAATACTACTCAAGATCAGATGGCTGGTCAGAAAAGATCAGCAACAGGAAGGGATCTCTGGCAATGAGCGAACCAACCCAGCAGGAACCGATTGTGAAACAAATAGGCAGGAAGAAATGGAGATGAATTGGCTGGTCATACTCTGAGAAAACAAACCATCAAGTGACATCACTAGACAAGCCCTCGCTCGAGTGGAACCCGGCCGAAAGGGAAGCGGCGAGTTGGTGGTCAGTGCGAGGGTGACTTGGAGGAGGTCATGTGAAGAGGAGATGGAAACGTGTGGGCAGACATGGAGCCAGGTGAAGACTCTAGCAGAGAACAGAACGCAATGGAGACGTATGGCTGAAGCCCTATGTTCCTCTAGGAATTAAAGGATACAATAATAATAATAAATACATTCACTTCTGTGGATAAACTCGAACAACAAAGCAAAGAAGGCATTTGTAAAATTATATTTGTAAAATCTCAGCGAAATTGAAATGATTAATTCCAACGTTTCGTTCGGCAAAGAAACATCCGATGAAATAAAGCGAATCCTTAACAACCATAACATAAGAGTGTATTTGCATGCATCAAACACCTTACGCTGATAACTGGTATAGGTTAAGGATAAAATAGAACAAGAAAACCAGCAGAATTGCGTATACCAGATCAATTGTGGGGATTGTAACGCCGTATATGTAGGAGAAACTTCCAGACAGGTAAATGTAAGAGTGAAAGAGCGTAAACAATGTCTAAAGGTAGTTCCAAAGACCTCTGCAGACTTGAAGAAGCTAGAAAACAACTCAGCGATTGCACTGAATTCGATAGAAACGGGACACAAAATCGACTTTGATAAGACTAAGGTTTTACAGAAAGGTTTTGGTTCATATAAAGAAAGACTGACTGCAGAAGCCCTACATATATGGGTGAATCCCAACAGTTTGAACAGACGTGAAGGTGTGATCTTAGCTGATGCATGGCAAATCCTGACTAATAAATAAATTGGATATGTATCAACAACTAGTCACACTTGGTCAAATTCCCGATTGTCTACGTCTTCTTATGGAGAGAATAACAAATTTATAAAATTATATTTGTGAAAAATCTCAATTATTTTGCAACTATCCGGTCAAATCTTGATCACAGCTCATTTGAGAATAACAAATGTTTTATGATTGTTCACCCACACACACACCATTGTATACTGCATATACACATATATCTTAACATTAAACTTGATTAACAAACGCGTGTATAATTTAATTTCCTATCCTTACAAATCTTGAACTAATTTGTGGATAATAACAATAATATTAAGAAATTCTCTCTATTAAATTTAACTGAAAATGGGTGATCGTGAAGTTGTCTGTATACATGTTGGACAAGCTGGTATACAAATTGGTAATGCCTGTTGGGAATTATTTGGTATGGAACATGGTATAAAACCTGATGGACTTATGATTGATGGTTTCTTTCCAACGGATAATTCCTTTCGAACATTTTATATGGAAACAGGTCATGGGAAATTTGTACCACGTACGGTGTTTGTTGACTTGGAACCAACAGTTGTAGATGAAATACGTACAGGATTTTATCGTCAATTATATCATCCAGAGAATTTGATTAGCGGTAAAGAAGATGCTGCGAATAATTATGCCCGTGGATATTACACAATCGGTTCACAAATGTTAGATTTAGTTATGAATCAGATTAGACGAGTTGTTGAAACCTGTCGAATGCTACAAGGCTTTATTATATTTCATTCATTAGGCGGTGGCACCGGGTCAGGCTTTGCTTCCTCTCTAATCAATCAAATGACAATGGATTATCGTAAAAGTACTAAAATTGAATTGGTCGTCTATCCAGCCCCGAGGTTGGCTAGTTCTGTTGTTGAACCCTACAACTCTGTACTAGCTACACATGCATGCATTGAAGACTCTGAAGTTGTCTTTCTTATGGACAACGAAGCTGTCTGGGATATATGTCGACGAAATTTAAATATACGCCGTCCATCGTTTACTAATATTAATCGAATACTGGCACAAGTGATTAGTTCTCTGACAGCTGCACTAAGATTTCATGGTTCACTGAACGGTGATCTAGCAGAATTTCAGACAAATTTAGTTCCCTATCCAAGAATACACTTCCCACTGATAACATTTAATCCAGTTGTCTCAGCTGAGAAAGCCTATCATGAACAGAATAGTGTTGATCAAATTACAAGAGCTTGTTTTGAACCAGCGCATAGTTTCGTGAAAGTAGATCCACGTCAAGGTTTATACATGGCTATCTGTATGCTATATCGTGGTGATGTTGATCCGAATTCAGTGAATACAGCTATCCAGGGTGTGAAAGCTTCACGATCGATACGTTTTGTCGACTGGTGTCCAACTGGATTTAAAGTCGACATAAATGCACAACCAATGTTAGCTGTACCAAGATCAGAATTAGCTAAAGTCCTACGATGTTGTTGTATGCTGGTGAATAGTACAGCGATAGCTGCAGCATTTGCTAGAATTGATAGAAAATTTGATTTGATGTATCATAAACGAGCTTTTGTTCATTGGTATGTTGGTGAAGGTTTAGAAGAGAATGAATTCAATGTAGCACGTGAAGATTTAGCTGCATTGGAAAGAGATTATGAAGAGGTTGGTTTAGCGACAAAAGTCTAAGTGGTCATTCTCTTTCCCCTATTTTTGTCTCTTTTTTGTTTCTTTTTATGTCTAACTCAATGTTATGATGTAATTCGTTTTCTCTGCGGTGATGAGAGACTGGTAATCACAAAGCCGGATAAAGGGTCAGGAGTAGTCCTTCTTGATAGAAATGACTATATTAAAAAGATGAAGGATATGTTGAAGGATACACAGAAGTTTCAAAAACTTGAGGAGAAGAAAGATTTCAATAACAAAATAGAGAATGAATTAACCAGACGTTTGAAGAAACTAAGGGAGGAGCAGATAATTTCTGAAATTTTATATGAAGAAATCAGACCAACGGGCACGTATATGCCAAGATTGTATGGCCCACCTAAAGTGCATAAACCAGGGGTACCGTTAAGACCAATACTTGATATGCAAAATTCGCCCTACCATGCTCTAGCTAGCTAGATGGTTAGTAAATATTCTCAAACCATTGCATGAGAAGATAGTGAAATATAGCGTCAAAGATGTATTCGAATTCGTAGACAAAATAAAAGATATTAATATCAAGGAAAAAACCATGATATCTTTGGACATAACATCGTTATTCACGAATGTACCTCTAATAGAAACAGTTAATTATATATGTGAACAAGTGGACAAGCAGTCGATAAACATTGGAATCCATACTGAAATCCTAAAAGAATTGATATTAAGATGTACCATGAATGTAAACTTCAAATTTGACGGCACGCTTTACAGGCAAGTGGACGGGGTGGCAATGGGCTCCCCATTAGGTCCAATTCTGGCTGATTTCTTTCTAAGTAAGCTAGTAAATGGACCTCTGAACAACCTTATCAGAAAGTTCTCATTTTATTGCCGATATATGGATGACACCTTTATTCTTTGTGATAATGCTTCCGATAGGACTACAATAATTACTGAATTCAATGAAGTACATCCGGCTATGAAATTCACATGCGAGGAGGAATCCCAAGACAGAATTGCCTTCCTCGATGTCCTACTTACAAGAAAACCAGACGGAAGCATAAAAAGAAATTTACATAGAAAAAGTACTTGGACGGGACAATATACACACTTTCATAGCTTCGTTCCCATCAAATACAAAAGGAATTTGGTGAAGACCCTTAGCCACTGAGTTAGAGCTATATGCTCTGAGGAAGTAATTAAAGATGAATTAGACATTGTATATGATACTTTAATTGAAAATGGTTATCCTGACAAGTTTATCAAGAAACATATGACGAAGAAGGCCGAAAAGGACGACCCACTATCTGTAAAGAAGAAGCCCCTTTATATACGACTACAATTCAAGGGCGATAAACCAAGTGAGTTAATTACAAAGAAATTAAGAAAAGCAGTTCAAAGGACTTTTAATGCTGGCGAACTACACATCTTATTCTCCACAAGACCGATGGTGCTACCTCGACTGAAAGATGAAGTACTTAGACTGGCCACTTCAAATTGTATTTATCAATTCAACTGCGCTTGTGGAGCGAGTTATGTTGGCCGTTGCTCTAGGAACTTGATTTTTCGTGCTCGAGAACATATCCCACTATGGCTAAGCAAAGGTGTAGTTAAAAGTATTAACAGCTCGATATTAAACCATCTGGTGCAAACCGGTCACAAAGCCAGCGTAGACGAATCCTTCTCCATAATATACCGGGTGCCCAATAAACTACCAAAATCCTCGAAGCACCGCTTACTCCAAACACCAGAGGCTATTGCAATTCGCCTCAAACAACCAGCGCTCTGTGTCCAAAAGAAACAAGTCCAGCCCCTACTACTGCCCTGGCCCTCAGTAGAGACTATAAACTCATGAATTTGTACCATTACCTTTCCTAATTCTTCTGACATTCAGTTTATTTGATGTTGATGCTGTTCAGCTGTAATTTATCAATATTATTGATTTGATGTTATTTAAACATTAAAGTCGTTCATAACACTAATTCATTCATTCATTATAATGTATATATAATTGTAGAACCTGATGATGAAGTTATCGAAAAGAGTTCTCTTTGTTCAGTGTCTATTCTTTTGAAAAGTAGACTAATTTTGAAAGTCTGAGGTCAAATTTTGACCACAGTTAGTAAAAAAATTTTTGTTTTGTTAATTATACCTATTGATGGCTGTTTCTTGATTCATATGACAGGAATTAATCATTTCAATTTCGCTGAGATTTTACACAAATATAATTTTATAAATGTCTACTTCTCATTCAGCGCTCAATTATTTTGCAACTATCCGGTCAAATCTTGATCACAGTTCATATGAAAGCAAAGAAGGAATATACAATGAGCATGATAAAATGACATCGGTATACTTTGTCGGTTCTTCTTAGTCGCATACACCTCCCCACACACAAACACCCATAAACAACTTCGCATTAATATACCAAAATATTCGTATACTTTAATTATTGATGCGCATAAAGGTGCAGGATATTATTAATACCCACGTGACTTCAACAGCATACTGGAAAATAATATTAAAGTTCTTGTTTAACTTGTTAGGTTGTATAGAAATGGTTGAAAGGAATATTCTAGAATAACAGAGGGTTGTCGAAAATTGAATAGAGGTATAAAATCAATAAAACACTTATAGAAGAATCAAATAATTTAGCTGAACAGAAGTCATGAATATATATATAAAGACAGAATTGGGAGTTGATATAAGAATAGAACTTGTGCACTGTGGTGGTAGAGTATAACTCCATTATGGGTAAAAAATTTCTATTTTGCTAAAGTCTCAATGTTATGCAGTACAGTGATATTTACTGATGACAACGTCTCGAGCACCAATTATCATTGCCACTCATAATCATATCAAGGTACTCCTCATGCAACTTTCTAATTTCTAAGATCAGTAAAGGTCAGAAGCAAAATAAAAATAATTGTGAGACTAGTAATGGTAACATAAATAAGAGAGACTATAAGTCATCTATTGTTATACCATATAAGGAGGGGACATCTGAGGCCCTCTCCACGTAGGATTCTCAGTAAAGCAGGAATTAGGGTGGTGGCATTTAAACCTACAAACTCACTCAGGTAGGACAGGCTCTGTAGGTTAAAGGACCCTGTTGACCCAATTAGACAAAATAATATAATTTACAAAATACCCTGCAATGATTGTGAGGTCAACTACATAAGTCAAACTAGTAGGTCGGGGGTAGTCAGATTGTCGGAACATAAGAATTTAGGTAGGGCAAGAATGGTTGACCCCGAGAAGATAAGTAATTTAGAAAAAAGCTCAGCGATTGTACTGCATGCATTAACACACAACCACACAATAGGATGGGTGGAACAGAGTCAAAGTTCTCGAAGTAATATAGGTAGTTGGAGATAGAGAGAGGTTGATTACTGAATCTTTGTTCATAGAATCGACACCCAACACATGCAATAGGAATGACTCATCATTAATACCGGAAATATGGAAAATACAACTACCAATCAAGTCAAGCGATGGAAAGTAATGGGACTAAATAAACGAAATTAGAAAGTTGTGTAAGTACTTCCTTGATATGATTATGAATGGCAGTGATAATTTGTGCTCGAAACATGGTCATCAGTGAATATCACTTTCTGTATAACAACACTGTGAGACTTTATGAAAATAAATTTACCCATAATAGAATGAGGGGTGGTGATAAATCACAAAAATAAGAGTTAAATAATGTTTAAAGTATATTTCCCATGGTAAGGAAGACAAGATGAACAACGATTTCCTTCGGGTTTTAATCGTTTAATGACGATTGCTTCAGGGAAACTTAGCAACCTGCAAGCTTTAATGTACAGACGACTTCATAACCACTGGTTATGACTTTTCATCAAATGTAAGTTTCTTGGAATATGCAGCCCCAAATACGGAGGTAATGAAGATAACCAACGAACCACAGCAGCAACAACAACCAGCACCAATCACCATCAACGGAAGTGATTTAACAGAGGTTACTTCCTTCACTTATCTAGGCAGCCAGCATCATTTCAACCAAAGGCAGTGGGAACGGGTGAAGATATCAAGGTTAGGATCGGGAAGGCAAGATACGCCTTCATCAACATGAAACCAGTTTGGAAATCTTCTGCAGTCAGTCAGCATAAGGAACAAGATTCGGATTTTCAACACCAATGTCAAGTCAGTCCTTCTATACGGGTTATAAACTTGCACTGAGTGTCACGTAAAGCATTTCCGACAAACTTTCATTAACAGCTGCCCACTTCGCTGCCTGGCTCCATACTGAAGATCAAAAGGCCAGAAACAATGAGCAACAAGAAACTCTGCAGGGGAACAAACCGACAAAGAGCCGATCGTTCAACTAATGTTTAGGAGAAAGTGGAGATGAGTCGGGCATTTACTGAGGAATCCGTCGAGTGACATTGCGCGCTAGCCAGGCCATTGCTCAAGTGGAATCTCAATGGGAAGTGACGAGTGTGTCGTCAATGAGAGGGTGACATGGAGGAAATCGTTTCAGGAGGAGGAGAAGGAGGAGGTGAGGGATTATGGTCATTCGTCGACCGAGCTGAAGAGGATAGTAGAGAATAGAACAAATTGGAGATGTGTTGTTGAAGCCCCAAATCCTTCTTTCTATTCGTTCGATATGTGTACTTTGGTACATCCATGTAAATTGGAGGTAACATGACTGACGACCACCAACTTTTACTGATTTCAACATAGAAGCTTACACAAAAGTTGAGCAGTTCGAGTTGTCACATTCCATGAAGCACAGAAAGGAAGTCAAGAGAGCTCGGGAAAAAAAGCGGATTTGAAAGATCAATAATAAGAGGAAATGTAAAGGAAAAAGTATAGTAACATTGAAAAACAATAGGCTTTTCAATGGCTTTGACAAATCACAGAGAGTGAATGCATCTGCGCCAGCCATTGAGAACAATTTCCTAATTGTCTCCAGGGATTTGTTCATGGAATCCCAAAAACCACAACCAGGCAATCTATACCTCTCTGTCGGGCTAAAGCTAACTGTCAAGGACTTCATGGGTTGAGACCATGTGTTGATATTTGACCACGCCTGATCTTTTTCCAACCTGATTCTAGGTCAGCTAACATCGCTCGTCGAGGAAGGCGATTGCTAGTCAGGCATGCGTAACACGTGCCATAACCATCTCAGATTCCCCCCTCCTCAATATTACTCACCCTATAATACCACCTGACATGAAAGATAGAACAGAGACACGTATGATCAAAGACAGCTAGCCGGCTTTTCATATCTCCCACTTTCACCGGCCATGTCTCACAGTCAAAAATGAGGAGGACAGAACGAACTGCTGCACTGGATAGCTAGAGATGGCGGAATTCGGCAAATACCACACAGGACGACAGGGCTAATACAACCTCCGACAACAATAATCAAAAAACATCCAAGGCATTTTTCAATATTTCATATATTTATTTATATTAAAATTCTTTATGGTTGGTTTTTGATACAGCCAACTGACAAGAACCAGCGAAATATAATGAATGGATGACGTCAGTTTATCCTGTCGTCTTCTTGCATTGTCTGTTATCACTATTTTTTTTTACCAATCTGACATCGCTTTTTAACATGCCTAATGCTGCATCAAATTTCAGCTCAGCAGCTAAATGAATCGGATCACTGCCAGACTGATTCATGTATTTATCGATTGGTATAGAATACTTTCTGACATATTGACATATCTCATTGACAATATCTAATGAACCGCCTATTAAAGCCAAGTGTAAATACGTATCCCCATGATAATCTCGTTTCTGTAAATTAACACTAGTTACTAAGTGGGTAAATAGTAGACGAAACTCTTTAGCATAGCCTAATACACATGACCAAGCAATACAGTCACGTCCGTGGATAGGATCAATCGCTTGAAGTACTTGTTCACAGATACCATTCTCACTGATATTTTCATCATTCAACATAATATGATGTAGATATTTTTTTAAATATTTCAGAAATAATCTAATCAATTTTATTCGTTTCACTGCCGAGTGAATGTATAATAAGGCAATGAGTAGCAGAGAATATCCACTAGTCGGTTCAATCGCTTTCAGCACTAGATTTGCTTGACGATCCAGCATGTACTTGATTGCAGGGAAATTACACTGATAGACTGAATCGTAAAAGAATTTTAAACGGCTCACTTCATAAGGAATTCCATTCAACGGGGATGAGGATAAAAATGGTGATGGCGATGATGATGATGATATCTTGATGATATCTTGCTTTCGCCTGCTGTCCCATCGATACTGATCACTGTACGCTTGTAATTCTGGTGATTTCATCACGGTTTTTCTCGGCAGAGAAGATGCCATAGATTTCCATTTCGCATGTTCACCTGTTGCGCTTGGCAGGAGTTGTGTTAACCGCGATTGTTTTTGCATAGGACTAGGCAAAAGTAGTGCCTGCAGTCTATCCATGGTAATTTCACGTGGAAAGTGATCTCTCACTGAAGTGTCGTTTCTTAGATAATTAATCGGTAATAATTGACAGTGAATCGACGATGATGATCGTGATGGGGATGATGATGACGAAGCGTTTCGAAATACTACGCCATACTTATGATGTAATACCTTGTAATTTAGACTAATGTGTAATTTTGATGCCTTTTTCTGTTGATTTGTCTTTGTAGTAGTAGTAGTAGTGATCAGATAAAGACCGAAAGTTCTTGGTTTTTTCTTGAATTTCTCAAGAGGATTTTGACGCTGTCCTCGGTGGTGGTGTCTCTGATGTTTATGATGATGATGATGATTTTGGTTGGTGCTTATATGAGTACGTTTCACATCAGCAACTGATGCCTGTTGAGCATCACAAGGAATGAGTTTTGGTAAGTGAAGAGATTGACACGATTTACTGCCGGCCGTTGATATTAATTTATGATGTGAAATGGTTGACATATGGCAGTTCTGCTGATGAGAATTGCTTTCTGACGAAATGAAGTAAAGCTGTAATGCGATATATATATATATATATATGGATCACGTGATGTAAAGTAATAGCGTGCTACATTGATAAGAACTATTAGTAAAAAGCTATCGATAGACACCCTGTGGTGCATCTGTTACTGACAAGAATTTGTAAGTAATATATATTCTCCGCTTATAAGATTTGGAAATGATGGAGAAGACTTGTAGCTGAGGTGTGTTCTCTGAGCTAGCTGGCTGGATTGTTTATTGGCGAAGCTTTCATTATCGACCTACTAATAGGCAACATCTTCAGTGAGCTTTTTAGACTTCTCCACGAGTCTCTCCTGGTGATCACCTTGAATGTGACTCTTTGGTTTGGTTTGTGCGTTTGCACACCCTGTAGGCTGCTACTTGTATTGGTGTTGAAGTTGATTGTTTCCTTGACTAGAAGTTTGATCCATTGTGTATGAGGTTTCCTTCTTATTATCGATTGGTAAATTTTGTCTGTCTCGATGTGTCTATTGATTGATGATTCATTGGAATACCAGGCTTCTAAAAATCCCCATATTCTGATATCAAAACAAGATTTTGAGCGAACAATTGTTTTCGATAACTTCTTCTTCTTCTTCGGGCTCTACAGTTATAAATCCATGAATAATAGAGTACATATAGCCAATAAAGGCAAATGAAAATAATATCAGAAACTGTCTGTATTGGGGTGCATGTGTAAGTTGAGATGATAGTCCATTAGTTAACATAATCAATCAAATGTGTATAGGGTGTATAGTCAGAAAAAATTGGGTGATGAAGTGTGAATGAACAATTGGGTGGTGATATAGTGCTGTTTCATAGTCAACAGAATACAAGTGTCATTGGGGTGAGAGAAATGCGATAACCACAAAATACATACAAACACACATTAACAAAGGGGACACTGAATGTGAGGGCTGACCGATAATGTCTAATGATAAAATAAAGAGGCTAAATTATAAATTGTAATGAGATGTTACAGAATTGGTAGGCTTAGTATAAAATCACAAAGGTTGACAAAATTAAGGGTAACAATGACTGACTATACACCCTATACACATTTGATTGGCTATGTTAACTAATGAACTATCATCTCAACTTACACATGCAGCCCAATACAGTTTCTGATATTATTTTCATTTGCCTTTATTGGCTATATGTACTGTATTATTCATGGTTTTATAACTGTAGAGCCTGAAGAAGAAGTTATCGAAAACAATTGTTCGCTCAAAATCTTGTTTTGATTTCTAAAAATTCTCTGGCTAGCATTCTTAGTGTTTTCTCTTCATCTTCGTATTCATGAACATAAACTAGCTGTCAAAAGACAATGATATCCACTTCCTCCCTCATATCGCTTCATACAGCTGTCTTTGATCGTAGGCGCCTGCGTTCTCTTTCCCGTGTTTGGTGGTGGTATAATAGGTTGAGCAATACTGCGGTCAGGCATCGATCGGCTGCTAGGTGTGTGAGTAGGGGAAATCAATCGAAAAGGCTGGGAAGCTGAGATGATAAGGACTTGTGTTACGTATGCCTAGCCACCAACTTCCTCGACGGCCAATGTAAGCTGACATAGAGTCAGGTTGAAAAAGAGTTAGCCAATGGTTTAAGCCAGCCAGCCAGCTAGTCACATAGGAAGGTGTAAACTTGCTTCCTGGTTGGGGTCCTCAGGACGGTGAAAACCAATGAAGGGTTGAGACAATTGGCGATATGGCTCAAAGTTATTATTATTATTACTATTACTATTATTGAAGACTGCATATCAGACAGCACAAAGACACCTGCTGTTGGTCAATCTTTCTAACTAAACTGTGAACTAAATATCAGTCCTTCACCTGGTTCAACGGTCGTGCCAGTCAAATCCTGTCAGGTGACTAAAAGGCAGTTTCTTCTATTAGAATTTTGTAGCCACCGGTATTGGGAATCCATGGGTTCGGCGGTGGAATACTCGCCAGCCATGCTGAGGGGTCCAGGTTGGATTTCCCGGCCACAACACTCCTAAACCTCATCTAGTTTACTGCTTAGTAGTAAACTCAGGAGAGAGGGAAGGTTGGATGTGAGGATAGGAACCCTGTCCGCTTAAAAGCGTCACTACTGTTACATATCTTTCACGCTCTACTACCTATATTGTACTCAGAACTCAAGGAAATAAAAAAGTAATTGTAATGTAACATATTTGCATTATCAGCTCCATTTTTTTTCATCAGCGTTCGTCTTTCTCCTGGAAGAAGAATAACTCCTGCCTTCTGTGTCTTCAAAGTAAGGTAGCAGCAGTATCCCTGTGATCAGTTATACATCATGTGGTGTATACGACAAGACTTTGAATTTGTGATCCAAAACTTGTTATCGAATCATAACTTATGGTGAACTGTCTCATACAGTTATGCCTATCGAAGATTTCTCCTGTCTCCTTCTCTTTCTCTCCACGTTCGATTAGTTTTATAATGAACATGCCTATAGAAATCTTTTTCCTCACTCCTCTCATCCTGAGTAGAAAATAAGGCGTCACGCTTTAGAGTTCGAGTAGAGGCGGTGGGATTTTTTTCCCGAGATGAGGCTACCTTTCCTATTATTCACGTTTACTATATAGACTAGTAACTTGAATATCAATGACATGCTCACTAGCGAATGGCCCTACTCAGCTAGGTAGTTACCTGTGATTCTAGTGAGAAGTCGTGACCAGTAGGGTACATCAGGTTGGGTCTGAGGACAAATACTCGTCAGCAATGACATTGGCTGGTACCAGTCGCACCATATTGTGAATTGGCAGAAGTTGGAATTTATGGACTAGCCGTTGGATCGGGTCCCAGTAGCTTAATGGTCTACGAGCTAGCTCGCCTTGTAACCGGAAAGTCCTGGGTTCGAACCCCCTGTGGTGGGTGCGTAATGCTGAGGAGTTCCAAACAAGGCCGACGAAACAGTAACTAGTAACTTTGATTGGACACTAATTAATTGGTGTCATGTTTCTAGTCGTTTGTTTGGTGCAGACTGAATTCTATCAGTCGAGTTTGCGATGTGGCCTCCTACAGGAGGTCAATCGGTAGCCTGAATAGCTCAGTGGTAACATCTCTAATTGCAGCACTGGGTGACGCGGATTCGAATCTCAGAAGGGACATGGGTTGCCTTCAAGATTGGAGGTATGTCTTACTGACTGGTGAGTGTCGAAAAACACGAAACTTAGGTCATGCAAGGCTTCCTTCTGATGACTGCCTCCAACCATCGAGTATGAACAAGATTAGTAAACTAGATGAGATTTAAGGAGTGCGTCGAGATCACGTGAGTGGTTGGTATTCGCTCCTGCCAAATGCAAGATGATGTTACAAGATTGAACTACACCGACTCCTAGATTAGAAATAGGAAGTGAAGTGGTAGAGCACGTTGACCGCTTCACTTACTTGGGAAGTACCATCAGCCAATGCCAACGGGTTGATCTCCGACGAAATCTCAGCACGAATACAGAGGGCTAGTTTCACATATGCCAGTTTACGCTTAGTAGACGTGATGTTCGACTATCGACCGAAGGGCGTGTGTACTGCTCAACAGTTCGCTCCGTCCTCCTTTATGGCTGTGAGACCTGGCCATTGAGAGTAAAGGACATGAAAAGGTAGCTAGCTGTCTTTGATCATAGGTGCCTGTGTTCTATCTCCCGTGTGAAGTGGTATAGTAAGGTGTGCAATATTGAGTTTAAGCGTCGAGTGCTAGGTAAGGAGGGAGGGGAAATCAATCAACGAGGCTGTCAAAGTACATCGACTGAGATGGTTAGGATATGTATTACGCATGCCTAGCCATCGCCTCCCTCAACAGGCAATGTTAGCTGATATAGGATCAGGCTGAAAAGAGCTAGCGGCGGTCAAACCAAAACATGGCACCAGTCAATGAAATCCACAACAGTTAGTCTAAGCCACGTAGGAAGGTGTAAACTTCCTGGTTGGGGTCCTCGGGACGGTAAAAACCAATGGTTGGAAACAATTGGTGACATGGCTCAAAATCGTTCTCAATGGCTAGCGCAGATGCATCCACTCCTTGTGACTTATGATTTCCAATGAAACTGTTTTGTTTTTCGTTATTACTATTCCTTTGTCTCACACCTCTGTTTACTGTCTATATTATGCATTTCTCCTACTTTCTTCTCTTGCTTTGTGTGCTACAAGAAGGGAGTGTGGCGACTTGAACTGCCGCACATCTGTGCAAAGTTCTATGTCGAAAACAGACAGACAGACAGAGTTATTGGCAAGCGTTCTAGCACATCGAACTACCAACACATACGGATCTTTAGGATTCATTTTTATACATGAATTATCGCTGAATATGTTCACCTTTACCTTCATCACTAATGACAGTATGGGGAGGAATGTCCTCATCCGAGACTGGGAACAAATAACCATCAAAAGTGAACACTATCGTCTACTGGGATTTTAATTACACTAAAATATTGAATTCTAAATGGGATACAATATTTCTTCTAGGCTTTTTCCACTATAATGATAGCCATCAGCAATTAAACAAAGCTAGAATAATGCTCATTTATGATTAGAAAAATGAGTAGTGGTCGTTAATTGCCTATATCTTTGCCTAAATCTTGATTACATAATTTAAAAAAATATATACTTTTTCGCATTTTAACGATAATCTGTTCTTTTATAATTGCAATAATTGATTGTCCAGTCCTGTCGAGAGAGGCGCAGTAGCTAGTAGTTACTTAGACCACGATAACATATATTACGCATGTTGATTAACTTTAGAATTCCGATAGGCAGCGAACCAGCCTACAACCTATTTATTACTCAATAAATATTCAGAAAGAATTAGAAATACTCTTATTATTTTTATTACTATTCCCTTGGGTTCCGAGTGGAACATAGGGTTTCAACAACACATCTCCACTTTCTTCTATTCTCTGCCTTCCTCTTCAGCTGGGTCAGTAGTTTACCGCAATCTCTGATTTCCTCCTCGCTACACGGTCTCTCCCACTGTAGGATTATTTTTATCCTACAGATTTAGTCCTCCCTCAATACTGACAACACAGAGTCTGGGCTTAGCAATAGTTAAAACAGAATAACTTGACTTTAACTTTATCTGTTTCTAAAACATAAAATAAATCATAAAATTACACCAAGAAAAATGTACAAATCGACTGTCATTACAAAAACAGGACAAAAACGTACTGAACAGCATTGAAGGTACGGACGAAATGAACAGTCAATTAATTACATGTATATACAAGTAAAGTGACAGACAAAAAGGAACATTCAAGGTCACCATCACGTGGTGAGAGTTACATTAATTGGCCAATAATCGCGACAAAAAAGGTCACATAATATTGATTGGCTGCTTATCATACAGTCTATCTGTCGCGATTAACACTCCCCGCGAACGATCACCACGTTGACCTTTCGTACGCTTCTTATATCTTGTTCCACTTCTTGAGTTGAAGTCCTGACGTGGCCATCTTGGTCATAGTACATCTGCTTAACTATAGCCTTTCGCCAGAGACCTCTCTGTGTGTCAGCACTGTTAACTAAGACGAGATCATCAGGTTGTAGGTTGTGCTTTATATCCAACCACTTAGATCTTGTTTGCAGCATCAGAAGATATCCACGTAGCCATTTATGCCAGAGCAAATCAGTTAAATATTTTGGAAGTAGTTCACTATAGTGTTGGAAGAAAGCATATCCATACATAGCATTCTCTTTACCTTTGTAATATTGCAATTTTCTTAAGAATTCACCAATTGCTGAATGAGCCGCAGTTAAAGGCCTTTTTGGAACTAAGGAAATACACAAATCAGATGCATCGTCCTCACCGACTACTTTATGTGTACGTCCCATAGAATCGTCAGCTTCAATCAAAACTTGCAGAATCGCATAACGAGCAGAACAGTGTGCTTGACACCATGATACAATGTCATCAGCACTTTCTGTTGGAGAATAAAACTCCATGGAAGTTAAAACTGAAGGAAACATTGACAGCCAATTAATACAGACTACATCTGAGACATTGCCTTGAGCACAATTGGTATTCAGACCGAACTGCTCCAGAACAAGAGGTAAATCAGATAAATAAATTCCAACGCACTCAGCTTGACACTTATCTATTGCAGATGAAAGGTTTGAAAACTTGCTGTCATACGTTTCTCCTGCTTCACACCAACCTTTTACAGGATCTGCATTTATGACATATTCAGTAGCTTTCGTGTGGAAATTTCGTTTTCCATAACAAGCACGCCGAAACAGTTTACCTGAACCATATCCCGTCAGTTCATGAAGTTCAACTTGTAATTCAAAGGAACTTTCAGCACGTTCCACGTACATCTGTTTGTCTTCATTACGTAGAAATTCTGGTTTAGGATCCTCGAGACGAACACTAAGTACATTATCCAAAGAAACATTTTTAAATCCATCAACTTGTCGTACATCATCATAGTTAGGAATATTAGTTCCAACAGGAATTCCAGCAGTTGCAAACATCACTATATCCAAACTAGTAAAGTCTGACTGTAAGAAATTAACTTTTGCAAACGTAGAAGTCCACGGTAAACTTGTTAACAACCTTTCAGCATTATTTACAAGTCGTTGGAAATTTTTAGACACTGATCTATTTACAACAGCGACAAATGATTCAAACCTTGCACGAACACCAAAGGGATCACGGTACGACTCGATAAACCCAACATAGTTTTCAACAGCAGGGTTCTTATCTTTAACACATAACCTGAAGGCATCTTTGTGAGTGGCTACTGAGCCAGTAGTGAAGCTTTCAGCATACTGATGCCACATTTCTGATTCGATTTGGTTAAGCGAATGTGCTTTAAAATCTTTACAACAATCGACTAGTAACTTCATCAGCTCACTACAGTCACCATATTCAAGCTGCGAAGATGTGTCCGAGGGAAGGGCATCTCTTAACTTCTCACGACGTTGACTTAGAGGGATTTGCAGGTCATGGTAACGTTGGGCTAACTGTCTTTGTTCTTCTTGGATAATAGGAGCGTCGAGATGACTTTCTGCAGCAAGCGTGTCAGCCTGGACTTTGAATGCATCTATACGTTCACTATGAGCAGCTACATCAGATTCAAGCAAGTTGTGCAGCTTTTGTGCGTTCATCACACCGTTTAGATCACGACCGACATCCTCTGAGGCTATCTGAGCTTCAACATAATTCAACCATAACTTGACATCTACGTTACGAGCGAACTGTTGTTGACTACTTGCTTGATCTAAATTTTTCTTCTTGTCTCCCATGGCATTTACGAGATGAGACCAAGTTTCATCCAACTGTTCAATCTTTACTTTTATTTCTGGCGAGTTGTAGTGGTTTGCATTTAACAAATCCTGACCTGTCTTTTTAATATCTTTGACGCGGGATTGGTTCGCTTGTATTTCTGCCTCGAAATTCTGGTGCTTCTGCATCTTTGTTTGCAAATTCGTGGAGTCTTTGTAACTTTCATCAGGTGCATTTTCAAGTTTTCTTGATATCCATGACTGCATTTCATCTGCATCTCTATCGAACATTTGGTAACGGTGGGAATCTTGAAGATGCTGACGGCGGTTCTGAGCTTTCTCTTTTAATGCATTTCGTCTACTTTGAAGACCTTCCTGAATCTCATGAACCTGTGCAGCCGCATAGTGGTTTGATTCGATTAATTTTGCAGCGAATTCATCAAGTTGTCGCATCTTTTCTTCTTGTTCTAAAAGTGACTTTTCGAAGTCTTCATGTTTCCTTATGAGTGCTTCGACAGAATCGAGTGAGTCTCCCACATCTTTTATTTCTAAGAGGGCCTCTTGCTCACCAATCCAAGATTCCGACTGTTCAGCGTCGCGGTAAAAATACTGAAGGCTCATACACTGTTCTAGCTGTTCACGTCTTTCCTCACACAACCGCATCAGGGAGGCTCTCTCTCTTTCAAGGGTGTAAAGTTTAGCAGCTATGTCTTCACTACAGGGATGGCCAACACTTAGTAATGCCTGACCTTCTTGCATGCATGTATCGAAACTGTCAGCTCGAGAATTTATCTCAGTGGTGTATTCCTTATGTCGCTCTACTTGGGCTTCAGCACCAGCTACATCCTTTGCCAAATCATCCGCCAATATTGACGTCTTCATTTCATCCATCCAGATACTCACGTCTCTCCAGTCAGCCAAAAGGCGATGCATCTTGAATGACTCTTCCAGTTTACCTCTCCTATCTACAGCCTGACTTTTCAGCTTATCCCATGCAGTAATTAATTCGTCATACTTGCCTTGTATTGTGTCTAGCGAATCAGGATGCTTCTGTGCAAGCGCCTTAGCATCATATCCAAGTTGAACAATCTTTTCATCTAGGGCAGTCAAATCCCTTTCTAATGCTTCGTGCTTCATTTGCAAGGCTTGGATTGAGGCAAGATCACGACCACAGTCCTCAATGGATAAAGGAATGGACTTTTCATTCACCCACGATATAGCTTTATCTGTGTCTCTAAAGAAGCGCTGCATCTCATAGGCTTCAAGGAGCTTTTCTTGTCTTTTCCTAGTCAGACCCTTTAGACGTTCTAGAGCTTCGCGGACCTCTCTGGACTTTTCTATGACTAGGGCATCCTCAGGAAATTCCTCTTTTAGAAGTTCATCTGCTTTCCGATAGATGTCTTCGGCACGACTTTCTCGATATTCGAGATCATTTGTAAACTCAATAAACCCTTTTTGAAGTGTCTCAGCATGTTCCAAGTCTTGACCTAAATCCTCTGATGTTACGTAAGTTTCTCTTTCACGTATCCAGAAAAGTATCTCATCGACTTGGCTTGAAAACTGGACAAATTTAAGCGTTAGGTTAATAAGACGTGATTTTTCTCTGAAAATAGCCATAAGCCTTTCCCACAGGGCATGCAATTCATCAAGACGGTTTTTGATAATATCTGTTGCGAAGTGTCCCTGACCAATCATTTCTTCTCCCGTAGAATCTAGAGCTGAGAGTGTTTCAGCATGAACTGTTACTTCGAACTCAAACTCTTGATGTTTCTGTTTTTTCAGCTGAAGATTACTGAGTTCATTAAAATCCTCATTTGTATATGTTTGCAGTTTTTCATTGATCCAACACTCAAGTTCATCGGTATTCCACTTAAAATATTGATATGCTTTAAGCATGTCCAGAAACTTAGATATGGTTCTGGTGGACTCATCATTAGGAGATACAGAGACTTTATGAGAAGTAGAAGGTTTGTAAGGCGATTTATTGTGACAAGAACATTCGCGACTACCTTGTCGTAATCTTTCTAATTCCATTTCCTTCTCTTTTTGGACTATGCGCAATTTCGCTAGCTCCAATTCTACCATATAGCGTGATTCATACTCGTTGCTTCCAAGGAAATCAGCTTCATTACTCTTTCCTAATTGTGGAGTTAACGACGGCATAGTTTCATAACTTTTGTCTGCCATATTGTTCGAAACTTTCGTCTGCGTTACTGTCCGAAACTTTCGTCTGCAATTGCTGTTCAAAACTTTGTAGGATTATTTTTATCCTACAGATTTAGTCCTCCCTCAATACTGACAACACAGAGTCTGGGCTTAGCAATAGTTAAAACAGAATAACTTGACTTTAACTTTATCTGTTTCTAAAACATAAAATAAATCATAAAATTACACCAAGAAAAATGTACAAATCGACTGTCATTACAAAAACAGGACAAAAACGTACTGAACAGCATTGAAGGTACGGACGAAATGAACAGTCAATTAATTACATGTATATACAAGTAAAGTGACAGACAAAAAGGAACATTCAAGGTCACCATCACGTGGTGAGAGTTACATTAATTGGCCAATAATCGCGACAAAAAAGGTCACATAATATTGATTGGCTGCTTATCATACAGTCTATCTGTCGCGATTAACACCCACGTTACCGTAGCATTGATAACCCAGTCGTCGCTTCCCATTTAGATGCTACTCGAGGGCCTGGCGAGTGATGTTATTTTTTCCCAAATATTTATTTGTTGAGCGATCGGCTCTTGCCTGTTGGTTTGTTTTCAGCCAGCCAGAGTTTCTTGTTGCTAATTCTTTCTAGCTGACTGGCCATTTGAGCTTCATAATTGAGCCAGAGAAGGCAGTCTGTAATTGGCTGTTGGAAATGCTTTTCGTGAGACGCAGTGGAAGTTTATGACTCGTATAGAAGAAGTGACTGACTCATTGCCTCAGTGTGCTCGTGGTTGTCGTATGGGTGACCAGACCGGAGTAGATTACTGACTCTCCCGTTGGTAGTTTTGATAGTCCACATCCTTTCCATCTGCTTTCGCCAGATACCCAGCACTTCTACACCATATCTCCTCATTGTGCGTCGGTGGCACAGTGGTTAGGACTCTCGCCGACCATGCACATGGTCCGGGGTTCGATCCCCTTCCGGCGCACACCCGATATCTATGGTCGGCCTGAATTTGGGCTGCCGATATCCATGCTGAAAATTCCACACTTGTACTGAAAAATACGGCGTGGAATCAAGCTGTAAATCAAAATAAAATAAATAATAATTTCTATAGCTACTTGGACAACCTTGCCAGCCAGCGTCGTACATTATATGGACGTTTCACGTCCCCATTCTTATTCTTGCTTTCCTCGAGAGTAGACACATCAGCTGGCTGGCTGACTGGCTTCCCGAAAGCTGGCTTTCATAAGCCCTCTGCGTCATTTCGCCTTTTCGATTCGAGCGAAGAATAAGATTGCTATTTGAATTTTCCCTATTTTTAATATATTTTCTGTGTGTTGAAGTTTCTCTAGCAATTTGATAGGTTAAGTGGTGTGGGGTTGCTAGTGCCACGCCCAACCCTCCCTCTTTACCGGGGCTTGGGACCGTCTATAAAACTAGCAAGCTAATTAAATCATGTTCTGACCAAATTGCAACTCTACGCATCATCATCGAACAAAGCATGGAATGGCAATCAAACCTCTACCTCAACTTTATAGACTTTGAGAAGGCCTTCAACAGCGTTGACCGTGAAGTAATTTGGAAACTACTCAAGTACTACGGCGTACCCCAAATATTCATCAACCTTATTCAACAGCTGTACGACAACGGCACATGTCAAGTGATCCACAACGGAAAACTCAGCGAGGCGTTTGGAGTAAACACAGGAGTCAGACAAGGGTGCTTATTATCACCAATGATATTCCTAATTGTGGTGGACTGGATTATGCGTCAGACAGTGGGAAACGAGAAGACAGGGATATCCTGAACCGATGTGAAGAACCTAGAAGACCTGGATTTCGCGAGTGGATGATTTATGTTTGATGTCACACAAAATCGAAGATTCACAAGCGAAAACCGACAAACTGGTCGAAGAAGCAGCCAGAGAAGACAGGACTCCAGGTGAACATAGACAAGACGGAGGTTATGAAAATAACCAATCAACAACAACAACAACAGCAGCAACATCCAGCGCCAATCACCATCAATGGGAGGGATTTGAAAGAGGTTACTTCATTCACTTATCTAGGGAGCATTGTCTCAACTACAGGCAGGTGGAACGGACGAGGATGTCAAATCGAGAATCGGAAAGGCGAGAAACACATTCATCAACCTGAAACCAATCTGGAAATCTTCGTCACTCAGCCTGCATCAACAACAAAATTCGGATTTTCAATACAAACGTCAAGTCAGTCAGTTCTTCTATACGGATGGATCAGAAACTTGGCGGGTCACAAAGAATATTTCCAACAGCCTGTTGCAGACCTTTATCAACAACTGTCTTCGCTCTATACTGAAGATCAGATGGCCGCGGAAAGAATCACCAACAAGAAACTATGGGAACAAACAAAACAAGAACCAATCGCCCAACAAATATGAAGGAGAAAGTGGAGATGGATTGGACACTCACTGGCTGAGGAGGCCGCTGGGTGACATCGCGCGTCAGGCCAGTGTTCGAGTGGAACCCGAAAGGGAAGCGGCGAGTGGGACGTGCAAGGGTGACATGGAGGAGATCGTGTGAAGAGGAGTTGAAACAGTATGGACTAACATGGATGCAGGTGAAAAGTACAGCAGAAGACAGAAGCAAGTGGAGACGTGTAGTTGAAGCCCTATGTTCCACTAGGAACCCAAGGGAACAATAACAATAATATAATAATAATTAACTAGGTGAGGTTAGAAATACTCTTTAGAAACCCTCAAGTAACATCCTACGTCAAGCTATCAAATGGGATCTAGTGGAGAACCCGGGGTTTGGTTATCTGAAAGGGACATGAAGAAAATCAAGGTTAGGTGGAAACTGAAGGCTTTTAGGCAATTGTCGAGCCAGTCCAAAGAGATACCAGAGAATAGAGTGGAATGGAAATATGTCACTGAAGTCTAAATCTTATCTACTTAGTTCACGTCAACACGAAATGTGGTAGAATGTCTGGGCTAAGGTCAAAATGCTTAATTACTCTTGAATGACCTCACCGATCGAGTGTGATATCCTCATACTGTTTGAATAAGAGATTTCGTTTGCTGATGAGTAATCATTCATGAATGAAACAGTGAGTGATGGGTTTGAATATCGCTGGGAACACCATCGTTCACCATGGAACACAGGCACACTCAGATGACGAGTCCAGAATAGGATGAAACGAGCCTTGTGGATTCTACTGTTAGTCACCAAGTAAGTACCAAATAACATCATGCTTATTTTCAGGCATCGTCGATGAGTGGTCCGTAATAGGAGCTAACACATGTCAACAGAAACTGAACATTTCGGTGTCAGCGGAGAAGCAACGTCTTCTGATTGGTTGTTTTTCTGCTGAAGGTTATTCTATCAGCTCTTTGTGGCCGTTTCTTAGAAAGTCAGGCCATAATATATCTGCGAATCGTATTTGCACACGCTAAGTCTGCTGTGATTGGTTGTTGAGTTCCTCAAGGTCAAGCTTCGTTGTGTTTTCCTATGACCCCGATTCGGGACGTAAATTGTTGTCTACAATTTCGGCCAGAAGATAGCTCTCACCACAACTGTGTGTAACTCAAGGAATTTCAGACTAGCTATACAGTAGATTAGCTTCCTCTGTCAGACCATAACATGTGGGTTTTGGTCGCTACACCTGGCTCGATTACATATGGATTTAACTGAACCTACCCTTTACCTATTTCCAGTGAGATGAATCAAAGTCTAACTACTTATTATTAGAATGTGATGCCTTTCTACATATGCCAATTGTCAATATTGTATCACTGTGTGTTGCCTTTGTGTAGACGGTTATTATGAAGGTGATGAAGGATTTTTGTGTCCGATGAGGTAATTCTGGATTCACATTCATCTTACTCGTAAATTCAATGTACGACTCATCACTCGACCACTATTTCTACACTGAGAAGACTGACTAAGAAGTCATAGATTTATTGCTCCAGACATTACAGCTAGTTATATGCTTACAAATCAAGTGTTGGATTGCAGCGATTTGATTGGCTACAGATTTAGTGGCGAGCTGTCATTAGTTACAGAACTATTGAAAATTACTTAGGAGTACTGGATGGCTGCCTCGTCCTAGTTCCGGACTCTTCAGCAATACGCACCCATCAGAATTCGAACTCAGTATCCTGTGGTTACAAAGAAAGTTCCCCATGAATTTCAACTTCTGACATTTCGTAATAAATATAGCGCGACCACCAGTCAGTGTCAACCGCCAGTTACTGTTCTCCTACCTGACTTGGTGGGCTCCACTGGTCACTCCTTAACTAGAACGGGACTACTGTCCAGTACTCCCCGATTTTCCGACGGTTCTCTAATCGGTGTCAACTCGTGACTTAACTTCTAACCGATCATATCCCTGCAAAGCCAACGCATGGCCCAAGTGGTCTAGTGAATAACACTTCAGCGTTTGAAACGAAGGGGGCCGAATTCCGTGGGGTCACCATGACTTACTGGGGATTGTCGATACATCCAGATGACGAGTCCTAAGTAGGACGAGATGTACATTCCGCATTCTACTGCTTGTAATCCTCAGACATCATGGGAGTGTCCATGTACTAGAAGTGAGTAATTCAACAGAGGCCAAGCATTTCGGTGTAATCAGTTATTGAAAAAATGAAAACTGAGTTAATATAGAAAAATCCCCATTTAAACATTTGGAAAACAGAAAGACTGAACGAAGAAATATTTACTTTTCAATTAGATCCTCATCTCTCTCTGGCTCTACTCTAATATCTATAGCATTTTTACAATACACAACAATTTTACCAATCAAATGCCACTGATATGTTTGTTAACAATAATTAAATTGTCAGAATGTCAATGGGTTGATAATTAACGAAGAAAATCATTACACATTTAAAAGGTAGAAATGGTTAGAATAAATTAATTTTACAAGGATAACACGTAATTAAAGATGAAGTGGTCAAAATAAAAATAAAATAATTTGGACAATTATAATTTAATAGGGGGAGGGGTGCGACGTAGTCCTGTCTTGTAACGATGGCCACGGTAAGCAAAGTGGCTGTACAAATTTCTTGTGAATACATAGGTTTGGCTTCTTCAGATGGATTCTTATTGCCTCAGCTGTCTGTAGAAGACGAACTAGTAGAGCAAAGTTAAGATTAGTCGGAATGCGATAAATAATTTTAAATGCAGTATTAACATCAACTTTGTGGTCAGTATCAACAAGGTGAGCTAAAATAGAACTACGAATAGATCTTGTTTATCCTTATTTCTCGAACATAAAATAGGGGTGGTTTAACTGCATTCTTCAGGCGTTGTGTTATTATTTCGCTGATGTTTTTACCAAGGAACTGCAATTTTATGAACATTGGTTTTTTCGGAATTGTAGTCATACTGACTGTCTTTTGTGCTGAATTCATATTCTTCTCAATAAATTTATCTGGATAACCATTTTTCCTTAGTAATTCTTTAATAATCTTAAGCTCCTCATTGAGGCAGTCGTCTGAACAGATTGTCTCTTAGTTTCATGAACCAGACCCTTTACCAGGTTACGTTTATATTTCAAAGGTACAAAACTCAAAAAATGAGTGTACTGACCTGTTGTTGTAGGTTTCCTATACACACTCCTTCTTAGCGTGCCATCATCTTTCCTTGCCATGAAGACGTCTAGGAATGAGATACTGTCATTACTTTCTTTCTCTATGGTAAAGTTTATTGCTGAATGTGCATTATTAAACTTGTCAAGGATATTCATTGCATCATTCTAATCTTTCATAACCACAAATGTATCATCCATTTATCGACAGTAGAAATCCATGTCATTAATTACTCCTTTCAGTGGTCCATTCTCTAATTTAGCGAGGAAAAAATCAGCTAGGATTGAACCTAATCGGGAACCCATAGCTACATCATCAATTTGTCTGTAATATTCCTTATTGAATAAGAAATGAACATTCATTGTACAACTTAAAATAAGTTCCTTCAAGGTGGATATAGAAATCCCGATGTCTATGTTTCGTGTAGTAATCTCATCACATATACAATCCACTGTCTTCATTAACCGTACATTGATGAACAAGAAGGATACATCAAAAGATATCATAAACTTGTCCCTAACATTAAGATCTCATATTTTTTCAACAAATTCAAAACTGCCATTTACGCTATGTTTTACCAATTCATTATGCAGAGGCTTTAGCTGAGTTAAACAAATTATAGATTTCCTTGAACTGTCATATGATGTTCTGTATGGAGTGAAGTGGACAACCGGTGATGCAAGCTTTTCGTTTAGAGGATAATAATTAAGTCAGTTGGTAAGTGAATAAACCTTCATGCAGGTTACACTTATAAAACCTTTGAAACTATTTCTGAATATTTCATAAATCAATTTAGACGATCTGTCATTGTTGTAAGCTTTGTCTTCTGTTCAACTCTTTACCAGATTACCACACCATAATTTTTAGTTTAAATCTACAAATCAATTATTGGACAAATCAATACGACTTGTCTTTACTTTTAAAGAAGATTTCGGTTAATATCAGTTAGTGATTCGGTTACAGTCAAGGAGGACTGGAACAACTATCAAATGTTTGAGAAAATTCACGAATGAACGTATCCATTTTGTTGAGTTACACAGAGTACATGCTGCTTTAAAGGCTGCTTTCCCGATTGCAGAACATAACAAGTTATTCTTTGTGATAATGATTCGGATAGGAGTACAATAATAACTCAATTCAATGAAGTACATTCTGCTATGACGAATCCCAAAATAGAATTAACTGCCCTTCCTGGATGTCCTCCTTACAAGAAAACCAAATGGTATCATAAAAAGAAACTTGTATAGGAAAAGTAAATAGACAGAACAATGTACACATTTTCACAGCTTCGTTCCTCTCAAGTATAAATGAAATTTAGTGAAGACCCTCTGCCACAGAGTTAGAGCTATATACTCAGAAGAAGTAAATGAAGATGAATTAAGCATTGCATATGATACTTTGATCGGCAATAGCTATCCCGACAAATTTATCAAGAAACACATGACAAAGAAAGCAGAAAAAACTATTCACTATCTGTAAACAAGAAGCCTTTATATATACGACTACAATTCAAGGGCGATATACCAAGTGAGATAATTACGAGTAAATTAAGAAAATCAGTTCAAAGAACTTTTAATGCAGGCGAACTACACCTCTTATTTTCCACACGACCGAAGGCGATTCCTCAATTGAAAGGTGAAATACCTGGACTAGCTAGCCACTTCTAATTGTATCTACCAATTCGAATGCACTTGTGGTGGAGCGAGTTATATTGGCCGTTGCTCTAGGAACTTGACTTTTCGTGCTCTCTCGAGAATATCTCCCATTATGGCTAAGTAAAGATGTAGTGAAAACCATCATCAACAGTTCGATATTGAACCATCTGGTGCAAACCGGCCACAAAGTCAGCCAGCACTGAAGAATCCTTCTCTGTCATCTACCGAGTACCAAATAAATTGCCAAAAGCATCGAAGCACCGCATGCTCCAAACAGCAGAGGCTATTGCAATTCACCTCAAACAACCAGTGCTCTGTGTGCAAAAGAAACAAGTCCAGCCCCTACTACTGCCCTGGCCGGCCTTCAATGGAAAATATAGATTCATGAATTTGTATTATTATCTTTCCTAATTTTTCTCTCTGACATTCAGTGTATTGTTATGCTGATGCTATTGAACTGTAATCCATTGATTATTGTTATTGATTCGATGTTATTTAAACAACATTAACGTTGTTCATAACACTAATTCATTCATTCACTCACTATAATGTATATATAACTGTAGAGCCTGATGATGAAGAGCAGGTTACCGCAGGGAGAATATTCTTTATTCAGTAATCATTCTTTATCCTATTTATCACTTGAACATCATTCATTCCTAATCGCCTCTAGAGTTATAATAATTGAGATATTAGTGTATAAACTGACTATTATTTTAATTGAATTTGATAATTTCCCGTCGATTGATTGGAGACCGAAGTGCTCGGTCTCAGGTTGACATGTCTGTCGGCTTCTTGTGCAGATGCTTCGACGATGTCTGGGCATTAAATTAGAATTTAGTTTGTGGATGGTGACTAGCAGCGGAATCCAGGATAACGCGCATTTCGTCCTATTTGAGACTGGTCAGCTGGCGTTTGAAACTAAGGGCACTGGGTTCGAGCCTCGGTGGTGGGGACATCATCACTCACTCACTGGGAAATGCAGGTACATCCAGTGACGAGTCCGAAATAGGACGAAATGTGCGTTATCCTATATTCCACCGCTAGTCACCATCCACAAATTAAACTGACTATTATACCAGAATTAATAATTTTTCATCCTTTTCTAATTGAATTTCCGCTAGTTTCTGTTTCACTAAATAGAAATTAGTTAGTTAGCCTAGAATCTGACCTGAATCTAATGAGGCATAATACTGATACTAAATATTTAAATAATTCGTATTTTGGGTGTACCTAAAGTCAACTATTGGTCTAATAGGATATCCTGCTTTATAGTCTCATACATTCTACTAGGATTATTAGTTTTTGGGTATTAGATTAAACTACTTTTAACTCACCCAAAGATGACCTCATTAGTCGTATTAGATCTTTATTCACAATAGTGTCTACAGGTTTTATTTTTTAATTTCCTCATATGGGCCTGTTTCAATATATATACATATATTGACTGAACTTGTTTATTTAATCTGATTTTCAAGTATTGATTTTGTAGGAGTCTTGTTTGATTGGTTGGAGGATTTCATCATGAGCTAGCTGACATCGGTTAGAGAACCGTTGGAAAGCCACCTGAGAGTACTAGATAGCCAGCTGTTTCGTTAGCCTAGTTTGGGACTCTTCAGTAGTACGCACCCACAGTCCATATCTACTGTTATATCATTATTATTATTGTTTCCTTTCATTCCTAGAGAAAAATATGGTATCAGCCACATGTCTCCATTGCATTCGGTTCTCTGACAACGTTTTCACCTGGCTCCAAGTCTACCCACATGCTTTCATCTGCTCTTCACATGACCTCATGCATTTCACCCTCGCACTGACGACCAATTGATTGATTAATGAATTTGTATTATTATCTTTCCTAATTTCTCTGATATTCAGTGTTGATGTTATTGAACTGTAATCCACTGATATTGCTATTATTATTCATTCGATGTTATTTAAACAACATTAATGTTGTTCACTACACTAATTCAATCATTCACTATAATGTATATATAACCATAGAACCTGATGAAGAGCAAGTTATCGAAAAGCGTACTGTTTGTTCAGTAACCATTCTTTTAAAATGAATACATAATTTGCTTTTAAATCGATTTTGTATATGCGTCGTTGGAAGTTAGTAGAGTAGAGTGCTCACCAGTACCAGTCAGTCAGTCACACCTGTGATCCCAGAGGATGCACTCTTAAACCTCTCTTAGCCATGAGTTAGCCCAATAAAAAGCGAAGGTTGCATGGGGGCAAGAGGCCAGCAACAACACCGCCTGTAAATACAGCACAACCCCGTTACTGAAACTTCATGACACCCTGGAATTGAGAAACATATTCTATATACTACTGATTTATTTATTTGAGTAGTTGAACACCATTCGTATCAAACAGCAGTGCTTATCAGTCAACTGGATAGCCGTTTCGTTTGTCTATACAGCTGAGCTCATATCAGTGGTGTACCCCGTTTGACTCACCTGTGAAAGCCACCTTATGATTGAATTTATGTGACGAATTTCCACTTCGAACTGAGTAGACTGATGAGTGATTCCGTGTTCTCTCAGCTAGCTGGCTGGATGTTTTATTTGCAAAGCTTCCATTATTGATCTACTACTGGGCAACATCTTCAGCGCATACTTCACTTCAATTTGAATTGAAGTGAGCTCTTTTCAGATTTCTCCACGAGTTTATTAGTCATCTCTTCTGGTGGCCAGCTTGAACGTGACTCTTTGGTTGTGATTGGTGTGTTTTCACCTCCTCTAGGCTGCTACTTGTATTAGTATTGGTGCTGATTGTTTCCTTGACCTGAAGTTTGACTCTTTGTGTGTGTCAGATTTCCTTCTTATCGATTGGTAAATTTTGTCTATCTCTATGTGTCTGTTGATTGACGATTCACTGGAATACAAGGCGGGCTTCTAAAAGTTCTCTGGTTAGCATTCTTAGTGTTTCCTTTGCCTAATATTTGAACGCTGGTTGTCGCAGTCGAATTGATGTCCACGGTTGTCTGTATACAGCGATATCAGGAAGGGAGTGGATATCATTGTCTTTTGATGGTTAGTTTATGATCATGGATACGAAGATGAAGAGGAAACACTAGGAATTCTGGCAAGAGAATTTGAAGAAGCTTGGTACTCCAGTAAATCGTCAATCAATAGACACATTGACATACACAAAATTCACCAATCGATAATAAGAAGGAAATCTCACATACACAAAGGGTCAAACTTCAAGTCAAGGAAACAATCAACACCAATACCAACAGAAGTAGCAGCCTACAGGGTGTAAAAAACACACCAAACCCAATCAAAGAGTCACGTTCAAGGTGGTCACCATGAGAGATGACTAATGAACTCGTGGAGAAATCTAAAACGAGCTCACTTCAATTCAAATTGAAGTGAAGTATGCGCTGAAGATGTTGCCTATTAGTAGATCAATAATGAAAAGCTTTGCAAATAAACCATCCAGCCAGCTAGCTCAGAGAACACAACCACATCAAAATCATCCATCTGAGCTGCAAATCTCCTCTCCATCATATCTACATATATGTGCATAAAATTACCAAGTCAAATATTTTTCCAAACTTTATTTATCTGAATTTGAAAAACTTTCTATTCTTGATAACTACTGTCATCATCACAAGTAATAAGAAGCTTGTGGACCTAAATATCACTTAACCCTAACACACTTCAGAGACTCAGGGATTGACTTGCTGCCACCAGCGAATAATCTCGTCGACTTAGAATATGCAGACGATATAGTCTTTCTAGGCGAGGACGCCGACAGAATGCAGAGTCTTCTGAACACCTTGAGAGGCATCAATCTTCGAATGTTTGGCATGCGATTCGCCCCTGTAAAATGTAAGATGATGCTGCAGGATTGGACTTCACCGACTCCTTTAGATTAGAAATAGGAAGTGAAGTGGTAGAGCACGTTGACCACTTCACTTATTTGGGAATTTGCAAAAGCCACGACCGGTTGATCTCTGACGAAATCTCAGCACGAATACAGAGGGCTAGTTTGGCATATGCCAGTTTACAAAGTCTCTGGCGTAGACGTAATATCCGGCTGGCTATCGACCAAAGCACTCCGTCCTCCTTTATGGCTGTGAGACCTGGCCATTGAGAGTGGAAGACATGAAAAGATTAGCTGTCTTCGATCATAGGTGTCTGCGTTCTATCTGCCGCGTGAAGTCGTGTGATAAGGTGAGCAATATTGAGGTTAGGCACCGGTCGAGTGCCAGGTAAGGAGGGGAAATCAGTCGACGAGACTGTGAAATTGCATCGACTGAGATGGTTAGGACATGTGCTACGCATGCCTGCCTAGTCATCGCCTTCCTCGACAATGGGCGATGTTAGCTGATATAGGGTCAGGCTGGAAAAGAGCCAGCCAGCGGTGGTCAAACGAAAACATGGCACCAGTCAATGAAATCCACAACAGTTAGTCTAAGCCACGTAGGATGGTGTAGACTTCCTGACTGGCTGGTTCGGGTCCTCGGGACGGTAAAAACCAATGTGTGGAAACAATCGGTGACATGGCTCAAAATCATTCTCAATGGCTGGCGCAGATGCATCCATTCCTTGTGACTTATGATTTCCGATGAAACTGTTTTGTTCTTCGTTATTACTATTCCTTTGTCTCCCACCTCTGTTTACTGTCTCTAATATGCATTTCTCCTACTTTCTTCTCTTGCTTCGTGTGCTACATGGAGGGAGTGTGGCGACTTGAACTACCGCACAGATGTGCAAAGTTCTATGTCGAAAACCGACCGACCGAACGAAATATCACAAAAAATAAAATACACATTGGCATCAGAATGACCACCAACCATTAGCAATCATCAATAAAATTGAAAGGATAAGGAAAATAAGGGGGATAAATATTTCATCTCCTTTTTACGTCAGTGGTTCATGAAGGTTAGACTGTGCTCGCTAACCAACCAACCACACGTCACATGGTCCCAAGTTCGATTTGCGCGGCGTCGACGCATTCGCACAACTTGCCTGACCGATAGATAGTAAACCAGGTATAGAGGGAAGGTTGGGGGGTCGTGAGACTAGCAACCCCACCCCCGCCCTTCACACACACACAAACACGTTGAAGTACAAACAAACGTACCAAAGCTACTGAAACTTCAAAGCTTCTCATAAATCTGAAGAGCCCTGTGTTCCAGTCGGAACTCAGGGAATAAAAGAAACTTTATTTATTGTACATTCATTTTTAGAGTGTACACACACACACACAACTGAGCGAAAACAAGAGACATACAATCAATCGGAATAATGATCTCTAATTAGAAAGGGGAAGGGGAGGGGGGGAGTAAGTTTTATAATGACACCAATAAACCACCTATAGTACAAAGCTAAACGGGTCAAAATTAATTCATAGGATAAAATGACAAATGTACAATATGATGAATACAGTGTTGTCATAGTTACGTGATTGGTTCTTTTTTGCGCGCGAATAATCGAAATGCGTCATTTTAGAAGGAAAAACAATGTGTGTTCATTTTATCTCTCTCTTTTCAACAAAAGAATAATAATAATAAATGCTTTATCCGTGTATAGAACATTGAACAGAGGTTTATTTTTTTGGCGCGCTTTTTAATTCACTACATATGCTAGTCTTTTGAATATAATTATTATTACTAATATTAGTCCGAGGTGAATTGATATAATTCATATGCCCAGGACTAGGTAGTTCACGACTCTTCTCAGAATCGATTAAAATTTTTGGGATAGAAGATTGAAAATATTTTGGACGTATAAGAGATTTACTCTTCGATGCGACAGTGGGATTGATGATGGATTGTGTACACGACGTGATTGGTTGTTGTTGTTGGTGGTGGTGGTGTTGGTGTTGATGTTGATGTCGATGTGTTGCAGCGATTCGAGCACGTATTCTAGCCTGTTCACGGAGTAGTTCACTTTGCTCTAGTTCTAATCTAAATTGAAAAATAAGTTTTAGGGAAATCGTTGAGAATATATGTGCAGATCACGAAAACAAAAGAAAGGTCTACATCAGTAAATAACCAATTAACAAAATGAATTCTTTTTTTATCTAGCTTTCATGAATTCCTAGCTGATCCCTAATGTGCCGGGTTCACGGTGATCAAAAATGTTCTCACCCGGGGTGGAGGCTTACCATTGCACCTCGGTGGGTTGAAACTCGCAACGGACCGTAATCGAGTGCGCTTGGGCGTTTAGTTTTTGTCAGTGGGGGGGCCTCACGGTCGTCACTTTATTGTGTGCGTCGGTGGCACAGTGGTTAGAACTCTCGCCAACCATGCACATGATCCGGGGTTCGATCCCCTGCCGACGCACACCTGATATCAATGGTCGGCCGGCCGGCAAAATTTTGGTTACCGATATCGCATGCGCGGACGGGAGGGAATCGCACGTCAAACATTAGAAAATATCTGCTCAACATGTTCAGAGTAATCTGAATTCTGTCTTCAACCAGGAGGACAATATCATCTACATCCTGGTGTGACAACAGAAAACAAGGGCCAGGTAACAGATCGTTTATTTACGAAATCAACACATATTTATAGATTTTCATGTACATTATTATAGATTATTGTTAGCAGACAAACACAGTCTTCTGATTGGTGGTTGTTTCTCACTGTAAGTTAATCTTTCATCTCTTTGTGGCCGTTTCTTGAAGGTCATATTATCTATCGGCTAATTGTATCCCCCTACGCAAACAAATTCTGTTGTGATTGGTTGTTGAGTCAGTCTTTGTTCTTATTTTTCTCATGACCAATATTGGGGACGTAAACATTGACCCAAATTACTGTCTACCAATTTGGCTAGCAGCCAGCTCTCACCACACTACTATTGTGGCGAGTGCTACTGATAAGATTTGTGAGTAGTATATAAAGAGATATTCATCGGCATAAAATATCGAATAGCAGGTAGATACAATTGATTTGAGAGAAGGCAAATGATACAGCAATGTGGAGATAGATACATGGGAGACGTAAAAGGAACACAAAGAAATACACATAATATGAAGTCCAGAAGTACCACAACACGAAGATTTGTGCAAATGGTTCGTTGACGATATGGTGTGTATACATAATTTGACTATGTAGAGATACGAGTTGATCACGGATTGTCATCGGTTAGGGAACCATTGAAAAACCAACACTGGAGTACTGGACAGCTGTTTCGTTGGCCTAGTTTGGGAATCACCGGTAGTACACACCCCACAACAAAGGGGCCGAAATCAGGACCTTCCGGTTACAAGGCCAACAAGCTCTTATACCATTCAGCCACTGAGACCCATGAATTCTTACTTCTAACAATTCGTGATTTAGCGCGACCACCAACCATTGTCGTCGAGGGGACATCCATCCTCACACGTGACATCTGGATGGACCTCACTGGTCACGACTTCTCACTAGAACTCCAGGATCAACTTGTAAAAAACACACCTAACCCTTACAAACCAAACTATAGAAAATATAGAAAGAGATACCAATTTCCAAATTCACTATTGTTTTTCAAGTATTCGTATTCTACTATTTCACTACGACCACCCTGATTAGATACCTTTACAAAACCTTAGAAAACTAAGCCATAAATAGACGAATAAAAATTGTCCAATCAGATTATCCTGTCCGTACATGCATAAATCATGATTTATTTCACAGTTAGCAAAAGAAGCTTATCCATCCTAAGACTGATGAGGAAGTCTTTTGAAATTTGCCTTAATGCACCTCTGTCTTTAATATCAAGTAGAAAGAAATCAATATAAAGTAAGCAAATAAAATAATATAGAGAAGTTGATCACGGATCGATATCACAATTAGAGAACGATTGAAAACCAGTACTGGAGTACTGCCAGACAGCTGTTTCATCCTAGTTTGGGAATCATCGGCAGTACGCACCCACTCCCAGGATTCGAACCCAGGACCTTCCGGTTACAAGGCCAGCAAGCTCGTAAACCATTCAGCCACTGGGACTCGATTCAATGGCCAGTGCATGAATTCTAACTTCCACCAATTCGTAATTTAGCGCCAGTGTGTGCGCACTGCCGATGATTCCCAAACTAGGACGGATGAAACAGCGGTCTGGCAGTACTCCAGGGTTGGTTTTCAATGGTTCTCTAACTGATATCAATCCGTGATCAACTCGTAAAAAAAAACATAACTAACCCTTACAAACCAAACTATAGAAAATATAAAGAAGGTATTTTCTTGAAAAAAAAAAGAAAAATCAATAAATCGAACACCTACCTTGCCATTGCATCATCCAACTCTTTGAATGTAGCTGTTACACTTTGTAAAACTTTTGAATGAGTATTTGGCGGATTCTGTAAACAACTATTATTAACAACACCACCAACACCATCACCAACACGATCACGGGTGTTATTTTGTTGCTTAACACTGGAGAGTTGAGGATCACTGCCTTGGTGTTGACTGCAACTCATTGTCATCATCATTTCATCATTGACATGAGTCGTATTCAACAGGGTATCATAATTGTTATCTGAATTCTGTAATTTCAACTCAATTGATTGTTTATTTTTCTGCTTACTGTTATTATTATTACGTAATTGTTCTAATAATTGACGCAACTGATAAATCTCCGTCTCTTGTTTACTTAATCGATCAGCAGCACGTAAAGCATCTTGACGAGAAAGGAGTAGTTCATAGCGTAACAGAGCTATTTCGACAGCTAATTCTGACGGTTGTTTTCTGTTAGGTTTTTTCATTGAATTCATCACTGTGGTCGATGTGGTGGAATTCTCTTCTTCATCATCAACATCAACATCATCAACAACAACAGCAGCAGTGTCATGCATATCATAATTATTATTCTCTGAATGTGTATAACTGTACAATTCTTCAGAGGAAGCATTTTTCCGATGGGTGTGTTGACGATGACAGACGAAATTATCAACAGTATTATCAGTATTATTATTATTGTAATTATTAGGATTAGTATTATACACTTTATGAGTTGGAGAGTGAGGCGTAAGATTCACCTGGACAGTATTCGATGCACCAAATGAAAAGTGATCACCATTGATATTATTACCGTCGAACATATTTTCACGACTCTGGAATGCATAGAAAAAGATTGAGTTATAATAAAGTTAGACGTATACAGTGTTTGGTAAAGAGGGTAAGTCAAGCGATCAGGTTGTGTAGCTTCATCGATTCAGATGGCTAGGGCAGGTGTTGTGCATGTCAAAACATTGCCACACTCGACAAGCAATGTCAACCATGTAGGAAGGTGTAGACTGCCTAGCTTTAGTCCGCCGGATGAAGCCCTATTGTAGCACTCGTAGCGTAGGTGGCAAAGTGGTAGAATGCTCGCCAACCACACCCCATGTGGTCCGGGGTTCGACCCCTGGCCATCGATGCACCATTTTACCCCTGTAAGCCAGTAATACGACTGACTGGTAAAGAGGGAAAGGTTGAGGATGAGGCAAGCAACCCCATCCTGAAACTTGAAAGCTCTAGGTTGAAAGCCCCTTTGTTCCATTGGAAACGTAAAGAAATTATGTCTTATAATTATAATGTCCCACTCTACACTCAAGGAATGATAAAATAAATAAATAACAACTGTGGTGAACAGTAGTTCCTGTCACAGACTGAAAACCATTGACGTCATAAAAAAACAACAAGGGGAATTTAAAACAATTAGTCCCTCTTATAAATTTGGATAGCGTGAAGTCAGTCTCCAATGTGAAGTCAGTGCTACTCACTATACGGATCAGAGACTTTGCCAACGCGTCATAAAGAGCATCTCAAACAAACTACAGACCTTCATTAACAGTTGTCTCCTCTCAATACCACTCAAGATCAGATGGCCGACCAGAAAAGATCAGCAACAGGGAGGGATCTCTGGCAATGAGTGAACCAACCCAGCAGGAACCGATTGTGAAACAAATAGGCAGGAAGAAATGGAGGTGGATTGGCTGGTCATACTCTGAGGAAACCACCAAGTGACATCACTAGACAAGCCATCGCTCGAGTGGAACCCGAAAGGGAAGCGGCGGCGAGTTGGTCGTCAGTGCAAGGGTGACATGCAGTAGGAGGTCATGTGAAGAGGAGATGAAAACGTGTGGGCAGACTTGGGGCCATGTGAAGACTCTATCAGAGAACCGAACGCAATGGAGACGCACGGCTGAAGCCCTATGTTCCTCTAGGAATTAAAGGAAACAATAATAATAATATTAAAAGACGGAGATTATCTGAAAATAGGAGTGTGATGTATTTGCGCCATACATTTTGAACAATCTGATCCCTCACACATTTACTTGTCAAGTCGATGTATATGAAAAAGTGAAATTAAGGGCAATTAAATTAGTGACAAAGTGACAAAAAAAAGAAAGATTTAAGAATGATTAACACAACGTTTCGTAATCCAATCAAATAAGGATTACCAAGGTAGGTTAAGAGTAATAATAAACTGTTTTAGAATACACAAGGGGGGCTTAAGCTTACGCATAGCTATAGCCTCAGCGTATTTCAACAAGCGCCCTTGACCGTTTTTATAGATAACCTTAAAGGTTGAGTTAACATCAATCTTATGGTTCATCTGGATTAGATGTTTAGTTATAGACGAAGTTGGTAGTCTGACACCTGCATCTATTAGTTTAACACAATTCTAACCATTTCGCGATATGTTCTCCCATCCTCACATGCAAAGCGCGATTGCTCCTCCCAATGTATGTATGACCACACACACACACACGAAAATTGGTAAATAGTGTGGGATGTGACATATTCACTTGTGCACTTTTGAGGTTTGCAGTGGAGCATATTTTTGGCTGCATAATAGGTTCTACGGATTATCGAATTCAACCTTTGTCTCAAAATCCTACTGTTTATTTCCTCATTATATGTTAATTTCTAAGTATTGGTTTTGTAGGGATTTCAGTTTGATTGCATGGAGGATTTCATCATGAGGTGACATCAGCTAGAGAACCACTGGAAAACCAGCACTGGAGTACTGGACAGCTGTTTCGTCAGCCTGGTTTAGGATTAATCCTTCAGCAGTACGCACCCACCACAGGGGTTAGAACCCAGGACCTTCTGGTTACAAGGCTAGCGAGCTCGTAGACCATTGAGCCACTGGTACCCGATCCAATGGTCCTTGAATCCTAACTTCTGCCAATTCACGACATAGCGCGACCATTTCTCAATGTCTTCTTCGATGAGTTACTGCCTCATCTTCATCTGCTGTACCCTACTAATACTGATGAAGAGTCTCGAACTAGGACGAAACAGCTGTCCGGTACTCCCAGGTTTTCCAGTGGTTCTCTAACTGATGTCAGCTCATGATGAAATTCTCCATGCAATATCTTAATTTGATGGAAACATTTTTCTTAGGGGCGGTATAGATTTTAGGTTTAACGATTAATTGACTTCTACACCTGTTTAAAAATTTTAAAGGATATCCGTTTTCAACAAGAGTATCCATCAATATTTCGTTTTCTTTGTCTATAACATCAGCCGTGCAAATACGTTGAATCCTCTTAAATAGACATTTCATCAAGCCTGTCTTATACTGTAATGAACAAAAACTGTGAAAATTAAGGTATTGCCCTGTCCAAGCAGGCTTTCTGTAGATTGATCGTCTTATTGAACCACCATCTCTTCGACTCAGAAGTATGTCTAAAAATGCAAGCTGGTTGTGACTTTCTCCCTCACATGTAAGACTTACATGATTCTGTACAGAGTTAAGTCTGTCTAATAGACGACTCGCATCTTCATGATCGTCGCATATCAAAATGATATCATCTACATATCTCCTATAGAAAGGCAATTTAAAAATTAGATCAAGGGACAAGTTCTCAACATGGGACATATAAACGTCCGCTAACAAAGGTCCTAATGGACTCCCCGCAGCAACGCCATCCACTTTTCAAAAATGTTCACCTTCAAACGTGAAATGGACGTTGTCAGTACAAAATAGTAGTCCTTATTTGATTGGATTACCAAACGTTGTGTTAATCATTCTCAAAATCTTTCTTTTTTGTCACTTTTTTAAAATTTAATTGGCCTTAATTTTTCTTCAGTCACACAAAATCGAAGAATTACAAGTGAAAACCGACAAACTGGTCGAAGAAGCAGCCAGTGAAGGCAGGACTCCAGGTGAACATAGACAAGACGAAGGTTATGAAAATAACCAACCAACTACCACAACAGCAGCAACATCCAGCGCCAATCACCATCAACGGGAGGGATTTGAAAGAAGTTTCTTCATTCACTTATCTAGGGAGTATTGTCTCAACTACACGAGGAACGGACGAGGATGTCAAATCGAGAATCGGGAAGGCAAAAAACACATTCATCAACCTGAAACCAATCTGGAAATCTTCGTCACTCAGCAACACTCAACAAGAAAATTCGGATTTTCAATACAAACGTCAAGTCAGTTCTTCTATGCGTACGTATCAGAAACTTGGCGGGTCACAAAGAATATTTCCAACAGCCTGTTGCAGACCTTTATCAACAACAACTCTCTTCGCTCTATACTGAAGATCAGATGGCCGAAAAGAATCACCAACAAGAAACTGTGGGAACAAACAAAAAAAGAACCAATTGCCTAACAAACATGCAGGAGAAAGTGGAGGTGGATTGGACACTCGCTGAGGAGGCCGTTGGGTGACATCGCGCGTCAGGTCAGTGCTCGAGTGGAACCCGAAAGGGAAGCGACGAGTGGGACGTCCAAGGGTGACATGGAGGAGATCGTGTGAAGAGGAGATGAAACAGTATGGATTAACATGGATGCAGGTGAAAAGTACAGCGGAAGACAGAAGCAAGTGGAGACGTGCAGTTGAAGCCCTATGTTCCACTAGGGAACAATAATAATAATAATTTTTTTCATATATATCGACTTGACAAGTAAATGTGTGAGGGATCAGATTGTTCGAAATGTATATAGCGTAAATACATCACACACCCCTTTATTTTTCAGATAATCTCCGTCTTCTAATCACAACACTATCCAAAAACAGTAGGGAATATCGAAGAGAAACTTACACTGCTATTCGATCGAAAATGTGTTGCTGTTGTTGTTGTCGCCGTCAATTTTGATATTTTCGTTGTATCAATTGATGAAGACGACATAACATTAGGCTTTGTTAAGATCACATTGGCTGTGGTCACTTGTTTTTTAAGAAATAATTTCGGGGAAATACTTTTGCAGACATTTCGTTGATTGAATTTATTGATTTCGTCATCAGCAACAACATCAGGTTCATCATCGTGATGATGATGATGGTTATATTGTACATTTTCATTGGATGTTGTTATTTTATTCGACAAGGCGGTTAATGATGATGACGATAGTGAAGTAGGCGTTTGTTCAATAATAATATTTGAATTTACCGCGTCGCCGCCAGTTTTTGTTTGAATTATTGAATCATTATCTTTTTCTATGTTCAATGTTACATGGTTCATTGATGTCAGTGTTGCATCATTGTTACAATTAGATACCTGAGGAGGGGGAAAAAGTTTCGTTAAAAAAAAACAATGATTCGTATATATGTGGGTAAAACTTGACTACTGCACTGTGTTAGTTAGTAATTCCATATTAGTTTGTTTATTAGATGTATATACCACAGTCAGTGAAACAGTATTACTTACTGGATGACAAAGTTTCAAACACAATTTATTCATTGTTCATAATCATTTCATCAATTATAATCACACACGACTTCGAAACTTGAGTTTTATATAGTTTTCTTTGTTCTCTCCCATTTATCGTCGTTGGGGTAGTAGAATTTTCTAGATATCTGGGTGAACAGGTGTCGAACCATCCCAATTACACGTATTCTCTTCGGCTGATTCGATAAAAGAAGCTTCTGTTATCAATCTCTCCCTCCACCATATTAGTTGTATAAGATTTTGAAACTGTCATCTTATCCCATCCATCCTATTGTACGGCTGTGTGTGATTGCATGTAGTGAGTGCTATAGCTGAACTATTCTCTAGATTTCTTATCTTATTCGGATCAACTAATCTAGATTTCGCTAGGTTTTTATGTTCGGCTAGTCTGACTGCACTTGTTCTACTAGTTTGACGTATGTATTTGACCTGACAATCATTGCATGCAGGGTATTAGATAAACTAAATTGTTTTGTTTAATTGGATGCGCACGGCTGACCATTTGACCGATAAAGCTTGTTTCTAATTGAGTTTGTGGGTGGGTTGAATGCCAGCTACTTTTATTTCTGCCTTTTTAAGAATTCTCCGCTGTCAGGTTTCCGAGGTTCCTTCTTTGTATGTAATTACTACTGATGATTCGGATTTCTTATTGTTGGTGATGTCTTTATTAATGACGACATGCATGTCAAACATGCACAGGATAATGACAACACCAACAATAACGAATCTAAATCATCAGTAGTAATTTCATACAAGGAAGGAACCTCGGAAACCTCACAGCGGAGAATTCTTAAAAAGGCAGGAATAAAAGTGGCTGGCATTCAACCCACCCACAAACTCAATTAGAAACAAGCTTTATCGGTCAAATGGTCAGCCGTGCGCATCCAATTAAACAAAACAATTTAGTTTATCTAATACCCTGCATGCAATGATTGTCAGGTGAAATACATTCGGTCAAAGTAGTAGAACAGGGTCAGTCAATCAGACTAGCTGAGCATAAAAACCTACCAGCAAAACCTAGATTAGTTGACCCCAATAAGATAAGAAATCTAGAGAATACTTCAGCTATAGCACTCACTACATGCAATTACACACAACCATACAATAGGCCGGATGGGATAAGATGACATGTTGAAAATCTAATGCAACTAACCGGGTGAAAGGAGAGATTGATAACAGAAGCTTTGTTTATCGAATCAACTGAGACTGGATACGTGTAATAGGAATGATTCAACACCTTTCCACCCAGACATCTGGCAAATTCTACTACCCCAACCACGACAAATAGGAGAGAACAAAGAAAACTATAAAACTCAAGTTTCGAAGTTGTGTGTGATTATAATTGATGAAATGATTATGAACAATGAATGAATTGTGTTCGAAACTTTGTCATCCAGTACGTATAATACTGTTTCACTGACTGTGTGTGATACATCTAATAAACAAACTAATATGAAACAATGATTCGATATGTGATAAAAATGAAACCAAATCGAAATGGAATGCTGACAAACTCCTATCACAGGTCTGTCCGAGTGAACAGAAGAAGAAATCTCATCGTCTCTCTTGCAACGAGAATCTACCATACATATACCATATGTACTGAAGACGTATTGTGAATAAAAAAAGGAAAAAAGGAATCCTTCAGAATAACCTCCTTTATTAAAATGAACATCTAAAGGGAAAGATCGATAATTCCTCGAAACCTGGATGATGCGCCGAAGAAACAACTAATTGTAAGTTTTTTAAATCGAAGCTATCTGTCATGAGCGTTGTTGTTTGTTGATGCATCTCTATGTTTCGCCTTATCTATACAATGTTCTTATTCACTAAAGCGTCAAAGACAAGATCCCACTGTTGGCAACTTCAATGTACATTTACCAAGTCACCTGCTCCTGTGGAGCCAGGTGTGTAGGTCATACTAGCAGGACATTATCTAGAGATAGCCATCAACACTTACCAGCACGGTTGTTAAAAGGAGAACATAGGAAAGTCAACAACTCAATTCTGGAGCATATTATTGCCTCTGGTTATGTAGCATTGGGGCGTGTACACTACTGATAAGATTTGCCAGTAGTATATATGTATAAACAGACGTTCATCGGCATAAGAAACATCAAATAGCAAGGAGATACATTAGATATAAGAATAAAACTTGGGCACTGTGGTAGAGTGTAATTCCATTATGGGTAAATTTTATTTTGATAGAGTCTCACATTGTTATACAGTAATATTTACTGATGACCATGTTTCGAGCACAATTTATTGCTCATAATCATATCAAGGTAATCACACGACTTCCTAAATTCATTTATATAATTCCGTTGTTTTTCACTTGATTTTCACTTGATTTGATTGGTAGTATTATTTTCCATATTTCGGGTGTGAGTGATGATTCATTCCTATTGCATGTGTTGGGTGTAGATTCGATGAACAAGGATTCTGTGGAGGGAACAAAATTCACATTTGAAGCCAAAAATGAGCAAGGAGAATTAACTATGGTGTTAGATTGTAAAATAAAACGAATAGAAGAAGGCAAACTACACACTAGTGTTTATAGAAAACCAACCCATTCTGCTAATAGATATTTAGACTTTAATTCATCTCATCCTTTAACTGTTAAGGCAGGCTTAGTTAAGTGTTTAACAAACCGAGCAATGGCATTAAGTAGCACAAGAAAAGACCTAAATGATGAAATAAAACAGATAGAAGAGGCGTTGGTGTTCAATAACTATCCTCTAAAATTCACTAGGAAGATTGAAAAAGGCCAAAGTAAAAATCAAAATAATTGTGGAACTAGTAATGATAACATAAATAAGAGAGAATATAAGTCATCTACAGTTATACCATATAAAGAGGGGACATCTGAGACCCTACGTAGGATTCTTAATAAAGCAGGAATTAGGGTGGTGGCATTTAAACCTACAAACTCACTCAGAGACAAGCTCTGTAGCTTAAAGGACCCAGTGGACCCAATTAGACAAAATAATATAATTTACAAAATACCTTGGAATGACTGTCAGTGAGGTCAACTACATAGGTCAAACTAGTAGGTCGGGGTAGCCAGACTGCCTGTCAGAACATAAGAATTTAGCTAAGGTAAGAATGGTTCACCCCAAAGAAGATAAGTAATTTAGAAAAAAGCTCAGCACTGCATTGCACTGCTTGCATGGGTTAACACACAACCACCTTATAGGGTGGGACAGATTCAAAATTCTAAAAAGTAATCTAGGTAGGTGCAGCGCGAGAGAGGTTGATTACTGAATCCTTGTTCATCGAATCTACACCCAACACATGCAATAGGAATGAATCATCACTCACACCCGAAATATGGAAAATAATACTACCAATCAAATCAAGTGAAAATCAAGTGAAAAACAACGGAATTATATAAATGAATTTAGGAAGTCGTGTGATTACCTTGATATGATTATGAGCAATAAATTGTGCTCGAAACATGGTCATCAGTAAATATTACTGTATAACAATGTGAGACTCTATCAAAATAAAATTTACCCATAATGGAGATACATTAGGTGTCAGAGGAAGCAAAAATGATTCAGCGTTGCGGAGATAATGCATGGGAGATGGGAAAGGAACACAAAGAAGAAACACAATATGAAGGCTAGAAGTAGCAAGGACAACACGGAAGATGATCTGTACAATTGGTGATTTGAAGCATAAGGTGTACATAATTTCATTACATATAGAGATACTGCATTCGAAATAAACACTATTTAACCAAGTCTCTCGTCTTCTACCGTTACAGTACTACTAGCTAGAGAACCAGTTGTTTCGTCCTAGTTTAGGACTCTTCATAAATACACGCACTCATGACTCCGCGCCGCTAACGACTGAAACCAGGTTACACAAAGCGAACTTATTGACCCCTCCAGTCACTGGAACAGAATTCAATGACCAGCCTATGAATTTTCACCATTGTAAGCTATCCAGGAACTCCCTGGTAGGTTTTTGAAATGGTTCAAAACTTGAAACCGATCGAATCCTTACAAAACCAACACCTAGAAAAATATCATATCACTTCGAATTTAAAAGAGGCAACAAAGCAGGTTAATATGGCAGGATTTAATGATGGATTCATCAAATTTCGGTAGAACTCGTCAGCTGCTCAGTACTCTACATACACGGACATATGTGTACTTTTGAAATTACATTGGGAGATATAAGACTGATAAGTAAACAAACTACATTGAATTAGTCATGCAGAAAGACAGGTGCGAATGTTTTCCAGGCCATGTTCAAGTAGATAAGGGGCTGGCTGGATTCAACATAGAACTTCGCAACGAAGTGCAGCAGTTCCAGTTGCCACGTTCCAAATAGCACACAAAGGTAGACAAGACAAGAAGATGAGTGAAGAGAATCAATAGAGTTTTGACAAGTATAAGAGTGAAACAGAATGAGTAATGGTAGAAAGGAATATGAAAGATTACATAGACTGAATACATCTGCGTAAGCCATTGACAACGATTTTGAGCCATGTCACCTATTGCCTGTCTCCAGCCATTGATTCTTAGAGTCCCGAGGGTGGGCCCCAACCCGGAAGTCTGCATCTCCCTCCCTACCTGACTCAGTTCAACTGTCAGGGATTTCATGGATTGATGAGGCCATGTTTTTGTTTGGCCACCAATTACTCTTTTCCAACCCACAACACCTATATCAGCTAGTAATGCCCGTCCGTCGGGGATAGGGAGGCGATGGTTAGGCATGCGCAGCCCGTGATCTAGCCATCTCAATCTATGTAACTTCATAGCCTCTTCAATTGATTTTCCCACTTTTCCCAACCAACACTCCACGCCTAACATCAACATTACTTACCTTATTATACCACCTAACGTGAGAAAGAGATCGTAGACATCTATGATCAAAAACAGCCAACCTTTTCATGTCTTCAACTCATATTGGCCATGTTTCAGAGCCATAGAGAAGGACGGAGCGAACTGAGCACTGAGCAGTACACACGTCCCTTGGTTGATAGCCGAATTTCATGCCTACGCCAGAGACGGTGTAAGTTAGCGAAAGCAGCTCGAGCATTTTGGATCCGTGCTGAGATTTCGTCGCCAATCAATCCGTTGGTGCTGATACAACTTCTCAAATAGGTGAAGTGGTTAACATGTTCTATCACTTCACTCCCTATCACTAAGCTAGGGGTAGACGTAGTTCAGTCCTGTAGCAGCATCTTACAGATGAGAGGAGAGAGAGTATGAGAGATCAAAATTAAGATAAATTGCATTACGCTTCAATGACATCACTTAGATAAACAATTAGTCATTAGAGAATATAACAAGAATTGCAAACAGAGTAATATCAATGGTAATAGTTATAATAACAATAATAATAATAGTGTTGAAGTGAGTTAAGATAATCCTACTGATAAAGGATAGTTTTAAATGAATCAAGAATAATAATAATAATGAGGTAGAATAATAAGTAAAACGTATTACTATGGTAGATTCAGAGTGACGACCATCTCCTTTTGTACACAGAGACCTGGTTTATAAACTCGAATTGCACAAGCCTCCTCGGCAATTGCAAGCATCTTCTTGTTTCTTTGTCTGCTGACAATAACAGTGAATGACTTGACCGCGTCGATATCATGTCTGTAATCCACAAGATGCTTTGTTATTGAGGATTTCGGCACTTTGCACTCAGCTGTTTTCAACCATTTTGGCAAATGCCCCATCATGCGAGTAGACAATCGTCTTTCTGTACGACCTATGTATTTGCTTCCACAAAAACACACTCAAATTGATACACACAGTTTGAAGTGTCGAGGATTGGCGACTGGTCTTTCCCAGATTGTTGAAGCAATCGCTTAGTGGTGTTAAGGAAAACAAGTTTTGCAGCATAAGAATTTCTCTTGATGGCTTTGCCGAGTCTTCGTTTGACTTCTTCCTGTACATCATCTCCTTTGAATGGCAAACTGATATAGACAGGTTTCTTCGGAACTGTTTGGATAGTTTTGCAGGGGCTAATTTCTTTAAAGTATTTATTAGTGAACTTCTCAGGATATGCATTCTTAGATAAGATATCCTTCTGAGATTTTATTTCATGCTCAACAGTACTCTCAGAACAAATTTTTCGTGCTCTATTGATGAACAGTGTTCTAACTAAGTTCTTTTTATGTACTGGGTTGGAACAAAGCTCTTGAAATGCATGTACTGTCCTGTGTCCATGAATACTTTCTAAATATAGATCTTTCGGTTGTGCCATCATTGATTTTTGCCAGAAAAACGCCTAGGAATTTGAATAGTATCGTTTTCCTCGTGTTCTACTTGTGAAATTGAGATTTGCAAGGCATGAGTTGAATTTTATCAATCGGATGTCTTTAGCTTTTGATCTGCTTCCACAGACAATAAAAATGTCATCAACATATCTTAGGTGCACATCCGTTTCTTGTATATGTTGCTGCAAGGTACCGGGGGTTTCTAGGCGTGACAAGAATAAGTCAGCGAAAAGTGGTCGCTTAATGTAACCATAATTGATCTGATCGATAGATTTCATTCAGTCAACATACAGTCGGTCGGTTGGTCGGTTTTCAACATAGAACTTTGCACCGATGTACGGCAGTTCAAGTCACCACACTCCCTTCTTGTAGCACACAAAGCAAGAGAAGAAAGTAGAAGAGATGCATGATAGAGACAGTAAACAGAGGTGTGAGACAAAGAAACTGTAATAACGAAGAACAAAACAGTTTCATTGGAAATCACAAGTCACAAGGAGTGGATGCATCTGCGCCAATCATTCAGAACGATTTTGAGCCATATCACTGATTGTCTCCAGTCTTCATTGGTTTTTACCGTCCCAAGGATCCCAGCCAGGAAGTCTATATCTTCCTACGTGGCTTAGACTAACTGTTGTAGATTTCATTGACTGGTGCCATGTTTTGGTTTGACCACCGTTAGCTCTTTTCCAGCCTGGCCCTATATCAGCTAACATTGCCCGTCAGTCGAGGAAGGCGATGACTAGGCATACATACATTACACACACCTAGGGCGTGTAGACAAATAACATTTTGTTTATCTCTCAATCGATGTGTGATTCACCGATAGTAGTAAGCACATATGTTCATTCAATAACAAATTGGAAATACGAAATAATCGATAAAGTTAGGAGGGGGAAAAATAAGAGTAAACACAATACTTCGCCCAGCCCACCCCACCCACCGGCACCTTCTGTGAAAAGAAAATATGTCGAAAAATGCAACTACTAGATGTTAATGCCTTGCCTTAGCAGGCAAGCAATTAGAACAGATGGTGACAAGAAATGAAAATGAAAGGGGGGAAGCCAGTAGAAAAAAAGAAGAGAATAAACAAATAGGGAGTGCGATACGCGTGTGTAGGAGAAAACTAACAAGCAAGCCAACCTAAGGATAGGTATATTTGGTAGGCTTTATATATATAATTAGTTATACGACAACCATTATACATCTCATCCAACAGTTGTCCGACAATGCTGCATGCCAATCAATCCACAACGGGAAACTCATGGAATCCTTCGAAGAAGTGAAAACGGGAGTAAGATAAGGCCGTGTTAGAGCTTATGGGGAATCGTCAACTGAATTGATAACAACCAGTGGTGTCCGTCAGGGATGTCCACTTTCCCCATTTCTGTCTAACTTCATCATAGATATGCTAATGAAAGTATCCTTAACTGAACTTAATGACTTAGGAATCGACTTGTTACCAGGGAATAGTCTTATAGACTTAGAATATGCAGATGACATTGTCCTGTTACGGGAGGACGCTGACAAAATGCAGAGTCTTCTGAACACCTTGAGCAGCAACATTCGTATGTTTGGCATGCGATTCGCCCTTGTAAAATGTAAGATGCTGCTACAGGACTGGACTACGTCAACTCCTCGCTTAGTGATAGTGATAGGGAGTGAAGTGATAGAACATGTTGACCACTTCACCTATTTGGGAAGTTGTATCAGCACCAACGGATTGATTGGTGACGAAATCACAGCACGGATCCAGAAAGCTCGGGCTGCTTTCGCTAACTTACACCGTCTCTGGCGTAGGCGTGACATCCGGCTATCAACCAAGGGACGTGTATACTGCTCAGCAGTTCGCTCCGTCCTTCTCTATGGGGCTCTGAAACATGGCCAATACGAGTTGAAGACATGAAAAGGCTGTCTGTTTTTGATCACAGATGTCTACGATCTCTTTCTCACGTTAGGTGGTATAATAAGGTAAGTAATGTTGACGCTGAAACCTATAAAAGACAGCCAAGGGAACCCAATTACCAAAGAAGAAAGACAGATTAAACAATGGGCGGACCACTTCAAAGGACTCTTGAACCGACCACCACCTACAACCCGTCCAGAAATACCAACAACAGCACGTACACAACTGCAAGTTGACACCAATCCTCCAACGAAAACTGAAGTCATGAATGCAATCAAGCTTCTGAAAGCTGGAAAAGCAGCTGGACCAGATGGAATACCCCCGGAAGCACTGAAAGCGGACCCAGAAACGACGGCAGATATGCTGACTCCATTATTGCAAAAGATCTGGAAAGAGGGAAAGGTGCCTACTGACTGGAGGAAAGGTTACCTGGTGAAACTACCAAAGAAGGGCGACCTGGGACTCTGCAAGAACTGGCGAGGAATCATGCTCCTGTCGACGCCAAGTAAAATCCTGAGTCGCATCATCCTGGAGAGAATCAAGGACGCACTGGATACAGAACTCCGACCAGAACAAGCTGGATTCAGGAAAGGCAAATCATGTTCTGACCAAATTGCAACTCTATGCATCATCATCGAACAAAGCATGGAATGGCAATCAAACCTCTACCTCAACTTCATAGACTTTGAGAAGGCCTTCGACAGCGTTGACCGCGAAGTAATTTGGAAACTACTCGAGTACTACGGCGTACCCCAAATATTCATCAATCTTATTCAACAGCTATACGACAACGGCACATGCCAAGTGATCCACAACGGAAAACTCAGCGAAGCGTTTGGAGTAAACACAGGAGTCAGACAAGGGTGCTTATTATCACCAATGATATTCCTAATTGTGGTGGACTGGATTATGCGTCAGACAGTGGGAAACGAGAAGACAGGGATATCCTGGACCGACGTGAAGAACCTAGAAGACCTGGATTTTGCGGATGATTTATGTTTGATGTCACACAAAATCGAAGACTTACAAGCAAAAACCGACAAACTGGTCGAAGAAGCAGCCAGTGAAGACAGGACTCCAGGTGAACATAGACAAGACGGAGGTTATGAAAATAACCAACCAACAACAACAACAACAACAACAGCAGCAACATCCACCGCCAATCACCATCAACAGGAGGGATTCGAAAGAGGTTACTTCATTCATTTATCTAGGGACCATTGTCTCAACTACAGGATGAACGGACGAGGATGTCAAATCGGCAATCGGGAAGGCGAGAGACACATTCATCAACCTGAAACCAATCTGGAAATCTTCGTCACTTCACTCAACATCAACAACAAAATTCGGATTTTCAATACAAACGTGAAGTCAATTTTGCTTTACGTATCAGAAAATTGGCGGGTCACCAAGAACATTTTCAAAAGGTTGCAGACCTTTATCAACAACTGTCTTCGCTCCATACTGAAGATTAGATGGCCGGAAAGAATCACCAACAAGAAGCTATGGGAACAAACGAAACAGGAACCAATCGCCCAACAAATATGCAGGAGGAAGTGGAGATGGATTGGACACTCGCTGAGGAGGCCGTTGAGTGACATCGCGCGTCAGGCCCTCGAGTGGAACCCGAAAGGGAAGCGGCGAGTGGGACGTCCAAGGGTGACATGGAGGAGATCGTGTGAGGAGGAGATGAAACAGTATGGAATAACATGGACGCAAGTGAAAAGTACAGCAGAAGACAGAAGCAAGTGGAGACGTGCAGTTGAAGCCCTATGTTCCACTAGGAACCCAAGGGAACAATAATAATAATAATAATGTTGACGCTAGGCATAGAGTGTTGGGCAAAGAGGGAAAATCAATCGACGAGGCTATAAAGTTACATAGATTGAGATGGGTAGGTGACGTGCTGCGCATGCCTCACCATCGCCTCCCCCACCTCGACGGGCATTACTAGGTGATATAGGTGTTGTGGGTTGGAAAAGAGTAAGTGGTGGCCAAACAAAAACATGGTCTCATCAATCCATGAAATCCCTGACAGTTAAACTGAGTCAGGTAGGTAGATACAGACCTCCGGGTTGGAGCCCTCGGGACCGGAGACAGACAATAGGTGACATGGCTCAAAATCGTTGTCAATGGCTTACGCAGATGTATTCAGTCTCTCGTATAATCTTTCATATTCCTTTCTACCATTACTCATTCTGTTTCACTCTTATACTTGTCAAAACTCTATTGATTCTCTTCACTCATCTTCTTGTCTTGTCTACCTTTGTGTGCTATTTGGAACGTGGCAACTGGAACTGCTGCACTTCGGTACCAAGTTCTATGTTGAATCCAAACAGATAGACAGGCTGATTGCCTACTATCTCCAATGATTTTCCTGATCGCGGTAACAAGGAGACAGGCATAAAATGGACACACACAAAAAACTTGGAGGATCTGAACTTCGCCAATGATATATGTCTGATTTCCCACAAAATGGAAGATATGCAAGTGGAAAGCAACAAGTTGGCAGAAGAAGCATCCAGTGAAGATAGGACATCCTTCAAGTGAACATAGAGAAAACAGAGGTGATGACGATTTCTGGCAAACAGCAACAGCAACAACAACAACAGACAACAATTAGCAAAATGGGAGAAATATGAGAGAAGGAACCTCCTTTACCCACCTAACTACCTGGGAAGCATCGTTTCAACTGCAGGCGAATGGAACTGATGAGGATATCAAGGCAAGGATCAGGAAAGCAAGGCAAGCTTTCATTACTCTCAAGTCTGTGTGGAGATCAACAGCACTACTCAGCATGAAAAATAAGATCTGGATTTTCAACTCCAATGTGAAGTCAGTGCTACTATACGGATCAGAGACTTGGCCAGCGCGTCATAAAGAGCATCTCAAACAATCTACAGACCTTCAATAATAGCTGTCTTCACTCAATACTACTCAAGATCAGATGGCTGGCCAGGAACGGTCAGCAACAGAAATTTCTGAGAGCGAACTAACCCAGCAGGAACCAATTGTGCTACAAATATGCAGGAAGAAATGGAGGTAGTTGGATTGACCGTACTCTGTGAAAAAATAGCATCAAGTGACATCACAATCCAGGCTCTCTCTTGAGTGGAACCGGAATGGGAAGCGGCAAGTTGGTCGTCAGTGTGAGAGTGAGTTGGAGGAGGTCATGTGAATAGGAGGTTAAAGCATGTGGGCAGACGTGGGGCCAGGTGAAAACGTTGGCAGAGAACCGAACGTAATGGAGACGTGCGGCTGAAGCCCTATGTTCCTCTAGGAACTAAAGGAAACAATAATAATATAATAATATACGACAGTTGGAAAATGTCATCTCTCATTTTGACCGAAACGAAATCGATGGTAAGTAGAAAACTAGAAATATTTCCTAACTGGTTATTTTCGTATGTGTGTATCTACTATCGTAAAATTGTACGCCGCAGTAATTGGGAACCATCTTCGTGACTAGGGGTCGACTTACATCTGTATCGATTTGACTTGGAATTTGAACTTTCTTGTCGTGTGATTTATTTTTTATTAGTTGGTAAATTTAGTCTATAGTCATGTGTGTTTGTTAATCACTGATTCACTTGAGTACCAGGCTTGGCTTCTAGGAATTCTCTGACTGAATTTTTGGTGTTTCCTCTACTTAAAATTCCGACATTATCCCAATCATCAAATTGATGTCTATAATTACCTACATGCATTGATATGAAAGAATGCATATCGTGTCTTTTCATCACAGCTAATTTGTGTTCTTGTATTTGGATTTGAAAGGGACGAAGATGGTTGCCAAGAGATACAATTCTACCATTCATGGCGAATTCAAATCAGTTCATTTTATTTAATTGAATTTTAGATTTTCCCGTCGATTGATTGGACCGAAGTGCTCTGTCTCAGGGTGATATATCTGTTGGCTTCTTGTGCAGATGCTTCGACGATATCTGGGCATGAAATTAGTAGTTAATTGGCGGATGGTGACTAGCAGTGGAATCCAGGATAACGTGCATTTCATCCTAAAATTCAATTAAATAACTAATATGACCCGTTGTTGCACAAGAGGCAGTGGCTCTCATGGCCCAAGTGGTCTAGTGGATAACCCTCTGGCATTTGAAACTATGGGTACTGGGTTCGAGCCTCGGTGATGGGAACATCATCACTCACTCACTGGGGAATGCAGGTACATCCATCCACCTGACGAGTCACAAATAGGACGAAGTGCGCGTTATCCTGGATTCCACTGCTAGTCAGCATATACAATTTAAAATGACTACTATACCAGAATTAATCATTTTCTCATCTTTTTCTAATTGAATTTCCTTTAGTTTATGTTTCACTAAGTAGAAATTAGTTAGTTAGCCTAGAATCTGACCTAACTCTAATGAGGCATAATACTGATACTAAATATTTATCCTGGATTCCACTGGTAGTCAGTCACCATCCACCAATTAAATTCCAGTTCATTTTATGCTAAAACTTGCATTGAAAATGTTCTCGAGAAGGACGACGAAAGCTTCGCAAGTAAACCAACCAGCTAGTTCAGACAACATAACTGATTGTAAATCATCCACCTGAGCTACAAATCTTCTCTTTTAACTTATCCTTTTGACCATCGTTAACATAAACATGTTCCCTATATACACTACTTACCGATCAATAAACCAGGTCCAAGTTGATCCACAATCTCCAGAAGTTTCATTAATGACTACTGACAGTGGGACTTTCATCAAATAAATGTACACGTTGTGCTGCACATCACATGTCAGGGGATTGACAAAGGAAAACTCACTGAAGTCTTGGAAAGTGAAATTGGAGTAGAACAAGACTCCTTGCTATCACCAAACACTAGAAGATCTGGATTTCGTGGATGGTTTGTGTCCAATGTCGCACACACACACACACACGAGTATGTACAGGTGAAAACCAAAATGTTGGCAGTAGAAGCAGTGAAGACAGGACTTTAAGTGAACATTGATTAGACAGAGACACTAAAGATACCCAACCAGTAACAACAACAAGCAGCAATCATCATGAACGGAAGAAAATCTACAGAAGGTAGTCTCTTTCTAAATAGCCATCAACCTGTTAGCCAGCAACATCTCAGCTTCAGGCAGCACAGATGAAGATATCGAAGCTAGGTAGCATCGAAAACAACAGGACAGGTTTCTCATTACTCTAAAATCACTGTGAAGAACAACAATATCCAGAGGAGAATGATGCTCGTGGAGGCTTCGTGTGATCTCGGAAGTGAGTGGGCGGTTGTTACTTCCTGGATGACCACACCTTGGAAGTTGATTGATTCTTCGGGTACCTGAAACTGAAAGAGGGTTAGTGTTGCATGACCGCAGAGCCCAAGGAAAAACTGCTTGAAGTCAGCCGGTCAAACACGCTAGTATGAACTGGTTTCTTCGTTTGGTTCCACATTAATAAACTTACCGCCAGTTACGGACCACCACCGTAAGGTAAATTGGGATGTACCATTTTTGGCGTCGACCTTTTCTAACCCCCTATCTTTCTCTCTCCAGAGTGGAGAGACAGTATAGCTGGCCGACATGCTGGTCATCTCAGGGAAACACCTCAATGCTGTTACATCTCTGTTCCCCAGCAGTACGACTTCGCCCACAGACTCCCAGCATAGTGTGAAACAAAAATTCGTACACTAAGCCGGTAACTGCTTTTAGTCCTAGCATGGTTGGACCTACACGAACAATAGTTCCAGCCAGTGTAGCTTATTGCATCATTGCGATGTGGAAGCCCGAGATCGCCACGTCAATGTAGCGGCTATCGGTCAGGAATACCCAGAGTAGGGAACAAGATACGAATTTTTAATACCAACTGCAAGTCAGCGCTTCTTATATGATAAAGACAGTGGGAGTGAGCGTCACAAAAAGCATTTTCAACGTTCACCAACACCTGTATATCAGATGACGGTCTGGAAGAAAATAAACGACAAGGAACTCTAGCAACGAGGCAAAAGAAAGTAGCTAACGTCCAGAAGAAAACGTAGATGGACTGAACATTGAGTAACATCACGTACCAGCCAGGTCGTCAAGTGAAGGCCAAAATAGGAACTGATGAGTTGAGTACTTCTCCGCGGGTGACATAGAGGATTGTGTGGGAGGGGGGGGAGGATGAAGACTTAGCCACCGTTGTGGCTGCAGTGAACAGAGTGGCATGGAGATGATGTATTACTGCTAGAGCGCCATATTCTTCTCAGAACCCAGGGGAATAATCATAATTATTATTGTAATACAGTACACGATACTTACTTGATCTGGTTGATGGATATATGAATCATTCGCCGTGTTTACTCCATTCATGCGGTGTAGTGCATCACGTGATGGCGATGCCGAAGGTGATGATGATGATGCCGACGTTGACGATGATGAAGATAATGGTACCATATCATAAATATGTTCATTATCAGAATTATTCAATTTATCCAAACTTATTGATTTATGATCATAGATCTTCTTATCTTTTGATGAATAGCCATTCGTCTTGTTGTTGTTGGTTTTGTTGATGTTGTAGTTTGTTGTCAGGCTACTGTTGTTTGCAATCGATAATGACGAGGAGTAGGACTGAAAAGTCTAGTTTTTTTCGGCAAAGATAAAGAAAAAAACAGAAAAAGTACAGATGCAGTACCTGGACTAGCCACTTCAAATTGTATCTGTCAATTCAACTGCGCTTGTGGAGCGAGTTATATTGGCCGTTGCTCTAGGAACTTGATTTTCCGTGCTCTCTCGAGAAAATATCCCACTATGGCTAAGTAAAGGTGTAGTGAAAACTATTAACAGCTCGATATTAGACCATCTGGTGCAAACCGGTCACAAAACCAGCCAGCGTAGAAGAATCCTTCTCTATAATGTACTGGGTGCCTAACAAACTACCAAAATCGTCGAAGCACCGCTTGCTCAAAACAGCAGAGGCTATTGCAATTCGCCTCAAACAATCAGTGCTCTGTGTTCAAAAGTAGCAAGTCCAGCCAGCCCCTACTACTGCCCTGGCCCTCAGTAGAGACTATAAACTCATGAATTTGTACTATTACCTTTCCTAATTCTTCTGACATTCAGTTTATTTTATGTTGATGCTGTTCAGCTGTAATTTATCAATATTATTGATTTGATGTTATTTAAACAGCATTAATGTCGTTCATAAGACTAATTCATTCATTCATTATAATGTATATATAATTGTAGAACCTGATGATGAAGGGGTTATCGAAAAGAGTACTCTTTGTTCCGTGTCTATTCTTTTGAAAATTTTAATAGGCATTTTTAATCAATTAAAAATAAATATATTCTCTATAGTTTGGTTTGTAAGGATTAGTTTTGTGTTTACGAGTTTGCCGACGGATTGATTTCACAGTTAGAGAACCATTGAAAAAAACTAGCACTAGAGTACTGCCAGACAGCTGTTCCATCAGCCTAGTTTGGGAATCATCGGCAGTACGCATTCCACAACAGAGTGTTCGAACCCAGGACCTGCCGTTCACAACGTCGGCAAGCTCATATGCCATTCAGCCACTAGGACGCGATCCGTCAATGGCCAGTCCATGAATTCTAACTTCTACCAATTCGTGACCACTAACCAATGTCATCTTTGGGACTTCCATCCTCACACGTGACATCTGGATGGACCTCACTGGTCACGACCTTTCAACAGAACCCCAATGAGGTCCATCCAGTCACAAGTGTGAGGATGGACAGATGACATTAGTAAGTGGTCGAGCTAAATCACGAATTGGTAGAAGTTAGAATTCATGGGCTGACCATTGAGGAGTCGGGTCCCAGTGGTTTAAAGGAATACGAGTTTGCTGGCATTGTAACCAGAAGATCCTGGGTTCGACCCCCTGGCAGTGGGTGCGTACTGCCGATGATTCCCAAGCTAGGATGAAGCAGCTGGTTTTCAATGGTTCTCTAACTGTGATATCAATCCGTGATCAACTCGTAATTTTTTAATAAAAATAAATCAATATGATACAACCGACGATTATAGCAGTTTATGAAAATATCTAAGAATGAATGACGTTCATCATCACATCACATGTGCTTGTCTCCGTCTCTCTCTCTCTTTCTGTGACTTCAATAACAAAACACACGATATCTTGGAGACAGCCAGACAGACTTAGAGGGGGGAGGGAGGGACGAAAAACAAACAAAAGATTTCTCTTCAATGACACATGCAAAACTGGTTTCTCATCTTTCAAAGTTAAAAATCAGCAAAGAACAAAGCCGTAATACAACACATATAAAAGCAAGCAGCATCATCCGACCAAAACGCGCATATTTTAATCAAGCCTCCTCATGAACATGAGTGTGTGTGTGTGTACGTGTGTTTGATTAATGTGACATGAAATCTGCTATCATACATATGGTGGTAGAGTTGATTTGTTTTCAGGAAAACAAAAAGACAAAAAAAAATGAGAAGAAACAAGAGAGACGGAGAAGAAAGAGGGCGAGCAAGCGTTATTAGCTTGCCATAAGGCCCCTTTATTTTTCTCCTTTTCCTTTTCTCTTTTTCTGTCTATTCAGTCAGCGTGTAAATTCATTTCAGACAAAGAGAACACTGAAGCGAAAAACGCCTGATAAACGATTGTTTATCAAAACATTGAAAGAAGATAGTGATCAGTTAATCAAGATTGATTATTTGCAATCTGATTTGAGATTGCTGATGAGCACGGATATAGAGAGGCTTGTTCGACATTTGTCAGATAACTTACACCATCTCTGGCTTAGTAGATGTGATATCCAGTTGGCTGCGCAGCATAGCGTATCAGTTCCTTCCGTCCTCCTTTATGGCTGTAAGTGAGATATGAAAGCCATTGAAAGTGGAAGACTTGAACAGACAGGCTAGCTGTCTTTTTGATCATTGGTGTCTGTGTTCTATTATTTCCCGTCTTAAATAGTATAACAGAGTATTATTGACGTTAGGCGTGGAGTGCTATGAAAGGGAGAGGGGAAATCAATCGAGAAGTTTGTGAGGTTACATCGATTCAGAGATGGTTAGGCCATGTGTTACTGTGGTGAGAGCTGGTTGCTAGCCAAAGTTGGTAGACAGTAATTGACGTCAATGTTTATATCCCCAATATTGGTGGTGAGAAAATGAGAACAAAGGCTTTGCGTAGGCGGATACAGTTAGCATATGAATGATCTGACACAGCCACAAACAGATGCAAGGTTAACTCTCTGTGAGAAACAACCAATCAAAAGACTGTATTTTCTACTAACAATAATCTACAATAATGTACATTAAAATCTATAAATATGTGTTGATTTTCCTTAATAAACGATCTGTTGCCTGGCCCTTGTCTTCTGTTGTTACAATACTACTCATGCCTAGCCATCGCCTTCCTCGACGGTCAGGGCAATGTTGGCTTACATAAGATGGATCAGGTTAGAAAAGAGTCAGTGGTGGGGTGGTGGTCAAACCAAAACATGGATTCATCAGTCAATGATATCCATAACAATTAGTTTAAACCAGCCAGCTAGCCAGTCAGTCACGTAGGGAGGGAGGTGTAGACTTCCTCGCGATAGTAAAAGCCAATGAAGGCTGGAGACAATTGGTGATATGGCTCAAAATCGTTGTCAATGGCTGGCACAGATGCACTCACTCTTTGTAATTTCCCAGTCATATCCAATAAAATTCTATTATTCTTCCATGTTACTATTCTTCGTCCCTCACTCACACTTGTGTTTATTATCTATCTGTCTTTTGAACGTCGGTTTACTCTCTTCTCTTGCTTTGTGTGTTACATGAAATGGAGTGTGGCATCTGTGTAAAGCTCCATGTTGAAACCAGTCATTCAGACAATGTATACAGAAAACAAAGAAGTTGTAATCGCTGGCTTAGACTAACTGTTGTGGATTTCATTGACTGGTGAAGCCATGTTCGGTTTGACCGCCGCTAGCTCTTTTCCAACCTGACCCAATGTCAGCTAACATTGCCCGGAGGTCGAGGAAGGCGATAACTAGTCATACGTAATATATGTTCTGACCATCTCAGTCGATGTAACTTCATAGCCTCGTCGATTGATTTCCCCTCCCACCTACCTAGCAATCGACGCCTAGGTATATATATATATATTCTACTCGGAACCCAAGAATTGAGTGATCACTACAAGACTCTTCAAACCTTTAGGAATTGACGTCACACACAAACCAACAGAATTACTTCACTCAGTTGGCTCTGTGTCAACCAAAAGACTGAACAGCGAAAGAAGATAAAACCAACATCATCTACAAAATAAGTTGCAACGACTGCGAAGAACACTACATTGGCCAAAGTGGACGTCCCCTTCGTCTTCATATCCACGAACATAAGCTAGCCGTCAAAAGAAATGATATCCACTCTCTCACATCACTCACTGCATTCAGACAACCACGGACATCAATTCGACTGGGACAACCAATGTTCAAATATTAGACAGAGGAAACAACAAGAATGCTAGAGAATTTTTAGAAGGTTAGCATTACAGTGAATCATCAATCAATAGACACATTGAGATAGACAAAATTTATCAACCGGTAAGAAAGAAACCTCACACACAAAGGGTCAAAGTTCAGGTCAAAGAAACAATCAGTTCCAATACAAGTAGCCTAGAAGGTGTGAAAACACACAAAAACAACCAATCAAGTCCAAGGTCACCCAGTGGGAGAGATGATTGATAAACTCGTGGAGAAATCTAAAAGCTCACTTCAAATTGAAGTAAGCACTGAAGATGTCGCCTAGTAAGGCGATGAAAGCTTCGCAAATTAACTATCCAGTTCAGATAACACAACCACATCAAAATCATCCACCTGAGCTACAAATCTTCTCTATCACATCTAAATTATTTAATAAAAGACGCAATAATTACATGAACAAAAAGCAAGATAATTAAATTCACATACTTACTGATGTAATACAACTACTACTTGTGCCTGTTTGTGCCTTCTTACTGATCACTTCATGATCTGAATTGACACCGGTTTCATGCATATCATCACAATCACTTTCAGGACTCATATACGGTTCATCATAATCATTTGGATTCGACTGGGATACATCGGATGACGGCAGACCGGTTAGCGAGGCTGACTGTTTTAATTGTGGTAAGAGTAAGCCAGTGCTGCTGTTGCTTGTGGTGGTGGCGGTGTTGGTGGCGTTATTATTGTTCAGTCCAACTTTACAATAGCTGTCAGGATAATGAAAACCTGGATTATAATGCACAGTATAGTAGGGTGTATTCCCACCACCTCCAGCAACTGATGTATACTGATGAGAATGATGATGAATATGATGAACTGGACTCAAGGATGATGAGGATGGTTGTTCTCTGTCATGATCAAACTTTTTACTCTTATGATGCTTAGGACTCGATGAAGACGGTGAAATATTTGACTGCATAACACTGCTACTACTACCGCCTTTTTGATGGTGTGATAAACTGTAATCGTTAGTATTCATCAGAATTGTGTGTGTATGATTGACTGATGTTGTCTTGTCATACTGTTTACATTCACTGGATGTGATCTGTTGTAAAGCCCGTGAAATATCATCCAGTATCCTTGGTAGTGAGCATAATTCCTCGGGTAAATTGGTTACAATGGTAGGGCAAACAGGTTTCTTGGGGAAAACAAAAAGAAAGAAAAACAAACAAATAAAATGCAATACAATACAGTATAGTGAGTAGATCATACAAGCAAATATTCGAATCAGGGGGTGACAAAGTTAACTCTCTCGCTTTCTCTCTCGCTCTGTCTGTCTGGATTCAACATAGAAAATGGCACTGAAGTGCAGCAGTTCGAGTTGCCACGTTCCAAATACCACAGAAAGGTAGACAAGGCAAGAAGATGAGTGAAGAGAATCAATAGAGTTTCGACAAGTATAAGAGTGAAACAGAATGAGTAATGGTAGAAAGGAATATGAAAGATTACCCAAGAGACTGAATACATCTGCGCTAGCCACTGACAACGATGAGTTTGAGCCATGTCACCTATTGTCTCCAGCCATTGATTGATTCTTAGAGTCCCGAGGGCGGGCCCCAACCAGTCAGGAAGTCTGCATCTCCCTCCCTACCTGACTCAGTTTAACTGTCAGGGATTTCATGGATTGATTGATGCCATGTTTTTGTTTGGCATGGCACAACTTACTCTTTTCCAACCTGCACCTACCTATATCAGCTAGTAATGCCTGTCCGTCGGGGGAGGCGATGGTTAGGCATGCGCAGCACGTCAACTAGCCATCTCAGTCTATGTAACTTTATAGTCTCGTCGATTGATTTTCCCTCTTTGCCCAACCAACACTCTACGCCTAACGTCAACATTACTTACCTTATTATACCACCTAACGTGGGAAAGAGATCGTAGACATCTATGATCAAAAACAGTCAACCTTTTCATGTCTTCCGCTCTCAATGGCCACGTTTCACCACCATAGAGAAGGACGGAGCGAACTGGTGAGCAGTACACACGTCCTTCTTGGTTGATAGCCGGATGTCACGCCTACACCAGAGATGGTATAAGTTAGCGAAAGCAGCTCGAGCTTTTTGGATCCGTGCTGAGATTTCGTCACCAATCAGTCCGTTGATGCTGATACAACTTCCCAAATAGATGAAGTGGTCAAAACGTTCTATCACTTCACTCCCTATCACTAAGCTAGGAGTTGACGTAGTCCAGTCAGTCTTGTAGCAGCATCTTACATTTTACAGGGGCGAATCGCATTCCAAACATACGAAGGTTGTTGCTCAAGGTGTTCAGAAGACGCGCTCTCTTTACCTGTTGGTAACTCCGCGCTAACGTCAAGCCAAATTTTACTACATCTCAGACTAGTTCAGTAAACTAAAAGCAAATCAGTCACTGTAATAACAGAAATAGTACCACTTCCAAGTGCTGAAACTCTGAGATGGTGTATACCCGTTGTGTGTGTGTGTGTGGAATCATCATTCTTCATCAGACAGGACTGGAATCAATGTCAAAAGGAAGACACGCATGCGTTGACGTTTATCTCACACATGAAAAAAAATATACGTAATTAATTCAATTTTAGATTTTCCCGTCGATTGATTGGAACGAAGTGCTCGGTCTCAAGTTAACAAATCGGCTTCTTGTGCAGATGCTTCGACGATGTTTGGTCATGTAACTAGAATTCAATTGGTGGATGGTGACTAACAGTGGAATCCAGGTTAACGCGCATTTCGTCCTATTTAGGACTCATGAGCTACTGGATGTACCTGCATTCCCCAGTGAGTGAGTGATGATGTTCCCATCTCCGACGCTCTAACCCAGTGTCCATAGTCTCAAACGCTAAATTGTTATTCACCAGACCACTTGGGCCACGAGAGCCACTGCCTCTTGTGCAACGAGTCATATCAGTGATTTAATTCAATTTCAGATTTTTCCGTTGATTGACTGGACTGAAGTGGTTGGTCTCTGGATGATATGTCGGCTTCTTGATTGGACACTATTAACTAGTGCGACGTGTCTAGTCCTTTCTTTGGTGCAGACTGGATTCTATCAGTCAGTCAGGTTTGTAATGTGGCCACCATGCCACTAGGTAGCTCACCATCACGGTGTACATTGATTTGATGATATTGGATAGTTAGAGGCAATCGTCAGGAAGCCTTCGACCTAGGTTTCGTGCTAGTTGGCACTCACCAGTCAGCAAGGCGTATCTGCAACCTCGAAGCAACTCGTATCCCTTCTGAGATTCGAACCCGTGTCACCCACTGCCGCCTGAGCTATTCACGTTCGCGATTGACCTCCTGAAATACTGTAGTGGGTATTTTGATTGGATCGCCAGCCCGAATAGCTCAGTAGTTATGTCTCTGACTGCAGCGCTGGGTGACGCGGGTTCGAATCTCAGAAGTTAATTGGTGGATGGTGACTAGCAGTGACTAGCGCATTTCGTCCTGGACGTTTGAAACTATGGGCACTGGGTTCGAGCCTCGGTGATGGGAACATCATCACTCACTCACTCACTGGGGAATGCAGGTACATCTATCCAGCTGAAGAGTCCTAAATAAGACGAAATGCGCGTTGTCCTAGATTCCACTGCTAGTCATATTCATTCCCTCTTTTTATTTAGACCAGTATACATTAAAATATATCAGACCAGCTGTATTATCAGTTTTCATAGAATGATGAACAGCCGTCAGTTGTAAATCGACCGATCAATAATATCAATAAAATACCTTATTGTATACATACACACATTGAACTAAAAAATATTTATTCCACGCCTTAATTATGAATTTATATTTCACACAAATCAATAATAATAAGTATTTGACCAGGCACAAAAAAATACACAAGGTTAGAATTTCTGCCCATTCATTCATGCATTCATTCATTCGACCATTATTCAGACGTGATAGTATGTGTGCCTATCAATCAATGAATAAGTTTAGACCAAATGTTTTGTCCATAAAAATCTCCCCCCCCGTCTCTCCAGTGAAGTTTGAATGTTTATGCGCACACACACACACAAACACAGGCAAAAATACAGAAAGGAGAATATTCTTAGAGTATTGTGAAATATTCCCATATCACATGAATTAATAAAAGTCGATCTGAACGAAGAATGTTCTTTTCAATAATTTCTCCTCTTCAGGTTCTTACACAATTATGAAAATATGATATTTATTGTATTACGAGTTGATCACGGACTGATATCAGTTAGAGAACAATTGAAAACCAGCACTCGAGTACTGGACAGCTGCTGTTTCATCCATCCTAGTTTGGGAATCATCGGCAGTACGCACCCACCACCAGGGTTCGAACCCAGGACCTTCCGGTTACAAGGCAAGCTGGATCGTATACCATTCAGCCACTGAGACCCGATTCAATGGCCAGTCCATGAATTCTAACTTCTACCAATTCGTGATTTTAGCGCGACCCCAACTATTGTCGTTGGTGGGACATCCATGCACACACGTGACTTCTAATTGCACCTCACTGGTCACGACTTCTCACTAGAACTACAGGAAGCTCCAACCTGTAGCAAGTCACTAGCGAGCATCAGAATAAAATTTCTATAGTTTGGTTTTTAAGGATTATTGTTGTCGTTACAATAATGATAGCCAGTTAGTTATGCGGCGGATAGATTTTTTTTACGTAGGATTTTGAGACAAAGGTTGAATTCCATCATCCGTAGAACCTACTATGCAGCCCAGCTTGTAATTGTCGGAAAAAGCTAAAAAATGCTTCACTGCAAACCTCAAAAGTGCACAAGTGATTATATCACATCCCACACAATTTGCCAATTTTCGTGTGTGTGTGTGTGTGGACGTACATAAATAGGGAGGAGTAATCGCGCTATGCATGTGAGGGTGGGAGAGCATATCTCAAAGTGGTTAGAAAAACAGATGAATTGTGACAAGCTAATAGATGCAGGTGCCAGACTACCAACTTCGTCTATAGCTAAACATTTAATCGAGATGAACCATAAGGTTGATGTTAACTCAGCCTTTAAGGTCATCTATAAAAACGGTCAAGGGTGCTTGTTGAAATACGCTGAGGCTATAGCTATTCACCAGCTTAAGCCCCCCTTGTGTATTCAAAAACAGTTTGTTATTACTCTTAACCTACCTTGGTAATCCTTATTTGATTGGATTACCAAGCGTCAGTGTTAATTATTCTTAATTCTTTTTTTGTCACTTTGTTTAATTTCACTTTTCCATATATATCGACTTGACAAGTAAATGTGTTAGGGATCAGATTGTTCGAAATGTATAGCGCTAATACATCACATTTTTCAGATAATCTCCGTCTTCTAATAATGCTATCAGAATAATAGTTATGGGGTGTCAAAATAAATAGTCGTATTTGTGTGACAAACGTGCCCTGGGCTGAAATCTACCACAAAATATTTCGGTGAAATGGGAGACAATGGTGGTGGTGATTAGTCGTCATAAGAGATTTGTAGAGTGTGGGGTAGGAAGCGCTGACAAGTAAGTCAGTTCAAGGTTATAAAAGGTGTCAGGTGAGTGAGTGGCTAGTACAAAGTGGTCTGTATTAAAGTGGAGGTGATAGTAAGACTGCAATGAGAGGGGTTCATAATGAAATAAGGAATATGTGAAATGAAACAGGTGGAGGAAGGCATATATTGAGAAAAGAGACAATATCATTAATAATATTAAGTCCGGATAGTATAAATGGAAAATTCGATAGTATTGAGAGAATGTTTGCATGAATGGCATAAATTATGACGAATAATAATAACTGTAATAATATATGTGCAAAATTTGGGCACTGTGGTCGTAAGTAACTCCATATTAGTTTGTTTATTAGATGTATCACATAGTGAAACCGTATTATTTACTGGATTGTCAGGTTAGGCTTTCCACGTTTTTGTCGTTTTAATATTAGTGCGCATTGTGCCCGTACTTCGTCAGACGTTGTTTTGTCTATCCCACACACTTAGTGCTGTTTCCATATTAGGGATGACATCCTCAGGTTTCAGCTTGTCTACTCCTACATTGAAATTTAGTCCCTTTTCTAATACACTTATTTCCGTAGGACTTGATATATGCGTTGAGAGATTGATAACCCACTTTGATTTATCGATCGCCGTTGACTTTAGATTGTTGACTTCATCGTTCTGAGATGAAGATTTCTCCTCTAATAATTTATTGAACCTTTTGATCTGAGTATTTTTTTGACTTTTTGAAAGTTGCTGATTTTGCATTGCTAGGGGACTGTGTTATAAGATCATAATCTACATTGGTAACTATTCCCATTAGCTTTTGCTTTAATTGCTCAATTTCATGTATGATATGGCGCAACTTTTTAACTATTTGGTGGATTTCTTCTTTCAAGCATAATTTCCAGTAAATAATACTGTTTCACTGTGTGATACATCTAACAATAATAATAATAAACTAATATGGAACTGTAATAATAAGCAAAGAAAGAAAAAAAACAAGAGGGTTAAGGGGAAGAAGCACTCTTGGTGAGAGGAAGAATCATCAATCCAAGTTTGATCACGGTAGGAACAGCGTCTGGATGTGTTGTTTTTGGATACAAAGTTCGATCTTGCTGCAACAGCTTCAGCTATGTGTAGAAGACGTAAGCAAACTGTAAGTGATAACGACTTCGGAATTCGGTATATAACCCTGAAAACTGTGTTGGTGTCGATGCGATGTTCAATATCGACCAAGTATGACAGGATCGAGCTTTTTATGCACTTAATTTCCCCCCTCCCGTTGCTGAACCAAGCTGGTAAATGTTCTCGAACCCGTAGACGAACCAGCCTAATCGTGCGCCCTATACAACTTGAACTACAGGAACAGTTGAAATGGTATATGTATGAAGAAGAGCTAAGGTTAGGTAAGACATCTTTGAGTTGCTGGGTGAACATTGGACGGCTACTGAAGGATAGGAACAGACGTGCAGATGCGCACAACTGGCTATCATTATTGTAACGACAACAATAAATATTATATTTTATAATTGTAAGAACCTGAAGAGAAGGATGTATTGAAAAGAATATTCTTCGTTCAAATTGAATTTACGTGGAATAACAAATTAGTTTTGGGTGTCAAAATAAATAGTGGTATTTGTGTGACAAACGTGATACATATATATATATATATATATATATATATATATATATATATATATATATGTAATATGTGATAGGTTGAAATCGAATACAAAATATTTCAGTGAAATGCGAGACAATGGTGGTGACTAGTCGTCATAATAGATTCGTAGAATGTGGGGTAGGAAAATTGACAAGTAAGTCAGTTCAAGGTTATAAAAGGTGTCAGGTGAGTGAGTGGCTAGTACAACGTAGTGTGTATTAAAGAGGAGGAGATAGTAAGACTGCAATGAAAGCGGTTCATAATGAAATAACGAATGTGAGAAATGAAACAGGTGGAGGAAGGCATATATTGAGAAAAGAGATAATATCACTAATAATTAATGAGTCCGGATAGTATAAATGGAAAATTCGATAGTATTGAGAGAATGTTTGCATGAAGGGTATAAATTATGACGAATTATAATAACTGTAATTCTCAAGAGCTGGTTTGTGAGGATTAAATTTATTTTTACGAGTTTGACCACGGATTGATATCAATTAGAGAACAATTGACAACCAACACTGGAGTACTGAACAACTCTGTTTCATCCTAGTTTGAGAATCACCGACAGTAAGCACCCTACAATAGGGGGGGGGGGTGCTTACTTTCTACAGCAGACTAGATATGATGCCAGGCTTCCTTAAGATGGATTTTATCACTGTCAATCTCAGATACGTCTTTAGTTAGTTATCTCTTTCCTGTATGTACACTTCATATTCTCATAAAGTGGGAGGCGTAACTGGCTCAGGTATTGCTGCCTACTTTCCATGCCCATTCAGTCGAAAGTATATGCATGCACGCACCAATGAGTGACAAGAGTTTACACAGCTGTTCCACAAGTAGCCGCAATCTGCTACCAACCCTTCCCATTTATTTATGCTCAACGTGAATTTAATGTTGGAGGTCACCAGGGTAGAGGAGCCCTAGTGTCTCTCCTTATACTTCAAACCATTCGCTAACCAAGAATAGATGACTACTTGAACAGAATCTTAAAAGATGACCACCGCTGTCGGTTTGTCGGCATGGCACTCCACTAGGTGCAAGCGATATACTTCCCTATTTGAACACTGAGATCACCTGTTAAGATGTTCGTATTATAGAGTTTTACTTTTAGTTAACAAACGAAACAGCTTTTGACAAAGCTCATCATTCTCTTCATCCGAACTGCATTTGGTTCAGGGCGGACCGTAAACCGAGATCACGAAAAGAATGAAAAGACTGATGTCACCTAACAATACTCTCGCTCTAGAAGTACACATGTGATGACAGAGCTGCCTGGAAGCCGAAATTGTAGACAACAATTTACGTCAATGTTCACGTCCTGAATCAAGGCCATAAGAAAAACAATTACAAAGCTTAACCTTGAGAAAATCACTAGCCAATCACAGTGGAGTTAACGTGTGTGGAAATATGATTCGCAGATATATGACTTAACTTTCTAAGAAACGCGGTCACAAAGAGATAACCTTGAGCAAGAAAACGACCAATCAGAAGACGTTGCTTCTCTGCTAACAATAACGCTAATAATAATGTACATAAAAATCCATAAATATCTGTTGATTTTCTCAATAAACGATCTGTTTGGCCTAGCCCTTGTCTTCTGTCGTTACACACATATATTACACAAAATAATTGAGCAAAGAATATTCTTTTCGATAAATTCCTCTTTCAGGCTCTACAATTATATACGTAAATGTTTATATACACTGAATTATTCTAGAATAGTAGTCAATAACAATATTAGTATGTTGTTTAAATAATATCGATTTGTAAAGTAAGATCACAATGGAATTACAGTACATTAAAGATGCTTGAATTATAATAATAATAAAGATATAATAGCAAATAGAATATCAACTAAAATTAAGGAAATTTCTACAAAAAGTTGAGGATCATTCAAACCTAGATAGCCAAGCGGGTAATGATAATGACTGAACTAACTTCTTTTGGGTGCATAAATTAGGCTTGTTAATATGGATCCCCACAGCCTCAGCAATATTTAGTAGTCGAAATCTTAAAGCAAAATTGAGATTCGTAGGTATGCGGTAAATGACCTTGAAAGCATGATTAACGTCAATCTTGTATTCTGTCTCCACAAGATGAGGCAGAATAGCGCTGCGAATGGATTTTGTTTGTCCTTTGCTTAACCAGGCAGGATGATGTTCGGAAATTCTATGAGAAACACGTCTAATTGTACGGCCTATGTAACTGGCTCACTCCACAGGAGCAGTTAAATTGGTATATACACATGGAAGAGGTGAAATTAGGCAGTTTGTCTTTTATTCCCGAACGCAGAAGAGGAGTGGTTTTAAAGATACAGCATAATTCAGTGGCAGGGAATGCTCTTTTTACCGCCTCATTTCTAAGGCGCTGTGTTAGTATCTCACTGGTGTTGTCTCCTAGGAACTGCATCTGTAAGAACAAGACCTTTTTTGGAACTGTTGGTAACTTGGGCTGCTTTGGTTTCAGATTCAGATTCTTATCAATAAACTTTTCAGGATAACCACTCTCACTTAGCAACCGTTTAATATTGTTAAGTTCCTCGTCAAGACATTTGTCCGAGCAAATCTCTCTTGCTCTATGGACAAAGCACTTTATTAGATTGCGTTTGTATTTCAAAGGCACAAAGCTGAGGAAATGTGTGTACCGGCCCGTTGATGTAGGTTTTCTATATAAGCACTTCTTCTTATTGTGCCGTCCTCTTATCTAGTCATAAGGACATCTAAAAATGAAATACTAGAGTCTTTTTAATGACTTTTCGATACAGAAAGGTGTCAACATTTGAATTGAATCGTATGTTCTTAGTATACGTTCAGGAGAAAAATAGTGGTAACTCACAAGGAAAATTGGTGAAACTATTCCTTGAGTACTTGAATTGACCTCGTGTGCATCTATTGTTATACCATTGTGTCCATTCGTAGTATTCACATCAGGAGCAGTGGTATTAGCATTAGTATTAGTATGAGTATTATTGGTAATGGTCACTGAAGGAGTTGTCAATGAATCCCGGAATATAACATCTGACAGTATAACATGCAAATTAGCTAATTCACAGCTTTCATCAATTGTATCTTTAATGTTATTCTGTGATGTTGCCTTCGCTGTTGTTGTTGCTGTTGATGTTGTTGGTGTTGGTAGTGTTGCAGTTAGGGTGGATCTCGTTTGATCAGCATTTGTAGTTGACAGAGAGTCAGACAGAGCATTACTGATACCAGTAGTAGCTTCAATATTAGTATCAGAGCCGTGAACAATATTCACCTTATCGGTAGTGTGATCATTATTTGACGAAGTTGATATTGATCGAATAAATGAACGCATGGAAGACAATTGAGAGGTGACATAACCGTTTAAAAATCTCATATACGGTTCCTGAAAAACACAAAAAACAAAACAAAAATAAACAAAACAGAAATGTTAGAGAAATAAAACATTTCCAACATTTTTGTTGTTGAATACTTTAAAGGAGATATGTAAACATCTTGAGGAATCAAGGTAATCAGAAGAAATGAACACCGTAGAGTCGCCTCTGTTCAACCATCGAGAAATAAATCCAGTTGAACTTAGAAAAGCTTGAAAAATCATCAGCCATAGGCTGTCTTCATGCTATAGAATCAGACTACGATATTGAAGTAATCCAGAAAAAGCTTCAAATGAACAGTCGTCAAGATTTGAAATAATAGTTATAAAAATTTTTGGGCGCCGAGTGAGAAGTAGACATTTGTAAAATCTCAGCGAGATGGAAATGAGTAATTCCAACGTTTCCTACATTCGGCAATCTGGTCCAAACTTCTTCAGGGAAATTAATCGAAATTAACATAATAGAGGTTTATTTGCAGAAAAGGAACATCTCTTGTTTTTAAAAACTTTGTTCAATCATGAGTCATTCAACAAGTATCAACAAGTATAATAAACAAAATTTTATAAGCTGTGATCAAAATTTGACCTCGGACTTACAAATATTGGTCAACCTTTGTTAAACACTTTAAAAAGAGTGTATATGTGTGTGTGGGTAAACACAGTTGTAAAACATTTCTTAACGTCTCCATAAGAAGATATAGACAATCGGGAATTTTGACCAAGTATTATTAATTAGTGATACATATCCATTTTTTATTTATTAATAAGGATTTCCTATGCATCAGCTAACAAGACCACACCTTCATGTCTGTTCATACTGTTAGTATCTAGAATTTTATGATTAGACGTATTTTCAAAATTATGGTGTTTAGGATTAGAGTTTAGTTGAAGCACCCTGTCGGATTTATTGCTTTGTCTTCTTTCTGAAGATTGAGCTGCTTTATTCGGCCTCCTGGAGCTGTCAGGTGACTCGACAGCACCGGATTGAGGATATGCATTATTCTATTGCAGACAACGGAGAGTGGAAACACGATGATTGTGCCAATTAGCGTAGTTTCTTTGTTAATTTAATTCGATTGCAAAATAATTCATCAAATGAACTGTCGTCAAGATTGGACAGAATAGTTCTAAAATATTTGGGCGCCGAGTGAGAAGTAGGCATTTGTAAAAAATTATATTTATGTAAAATCTCAGCGAGATTGAAATGAGTAATTCCAACGTTCCTTTTCTGCATATAAACCTCTGTTATGCTAATTTCGATTAATTTCCCTGAAGAAGTTCGAATCAGTTTGCCGAATGTAGGAAACGTTGGAATTACTCATTTCAATCTCGCTGAGATTTTACACAGATATAATTTTTTACAAATCCAGAAAAAGCATTTCAGAAATCACAAAGAACGTCTAATATCATTAGAAGCACTTCATACCAAGTGGAATCCAAATTGTTTGAATAGGAATGATGGACCTGGTCACAACACCTCCCTTCCCCATGAAGTGACAAAATCAACACGAATGTGATAAGCAATTTCATTATGTAAACACACGTTGCTTTTATCATTTTACACACTTATCGAATCCAACAATCTACACCTATCTGGTTTTGTTGTCTTTACCAATTAGCCAATTTGACAATGAAAAATGCCCCCATACTGAGGAACGACGATCAAGTTAGTAAACTTTGTTTTGATACCATAGCAGATGTACCTTTGTTATTTGGTTTGGTGATTTTCATTGTTATTTTGACCTTCAATATATCCTTTTAACTTGACCTAAGCCTATTTTCTCACCCCTTAACTCTTTGTTATATATATACTGAGATTTTGTAAATTCTGGCATTAAATAGCGAAGCTTCAGTAAAAACAACAATATCGTTTTGTTTTTATTCATTGGGAAATACAAGAAAACCTTCATTATAATGAATATCATGTACCCAATGTCCAAATTTTTTAAAACTGTTAAAAGTGAACTTGGTTTGGACATATATGAGATATGTAAGATTCCATCAGCACGTTCGTAAAATGATTATTATTATTATTATTCGGTCAGCCATCAAACGCACATTCTACACCGCATCTCTTTTTCTAACATACCGAACATTTTCGATCCCTACCTATGTACCTACGATTAAAGGACGAAATTCTGTGCACCGGACTTCAAACTGTATCTACTAGTTCACCTGAGGTTGCAGTGACACATACTATATAGGTAGAACCAATAGAATTAGAATTTAATTGGTGGATGGTGACTAGCAGTGGAATCCAGGATAACGCGCATTTCGTCCTATTTGGGACTCGTCAGCCAACTGGATGTACCTGCATTCCCCAGTGAGTGATGATGTTCCCACCGAGGCTCGAACCCAGTGCCCTTGTTTTCAAATGCCAAAGCGTTATCCGCAAGACCACTCGGGCCATGAGAGCCACCTCTTGCTGTTGTGCGAAGGGCAATAAAACAGAAACTAAGTCAAACATGAAATACCTTGGAATAGTTCCTTTTTCTGGTCTTTCTTGGTCATCCCATAGCTTGTTAACACAGTCAGGAATCACTCAAACTCTACCTTAAGAATTTGTTCACTCTTGTATCTTACCAATTGTTCTTTACTGCTCTCCACCCTTAGTCATCCCTGAGCTACTCAAAAAGGACTATGTCAAATTGGTGCACCTCTTAGTTTGCTTGTTACTATTTTAGTTTCAACAGACACCTAATTTCATATGAAAAATGAGCAAAATCCACGCTGTCTGACTCTCAACACCCTTTCCACTCACAACTCTAACCTTGAATCTCATCAGGTAGGACTAGAAGTTCATTATAAAAGATCATATGCTCGGAAAACCAAGAACAGAAAACTCACTGTTAATACCAAAAAGTTACTGTTTTTGCTATTGCTGAGCAACATTATTGTAACAAATACTAGGAATTCCATGACGTATCACAAGTTGTGCTTTGGAATAAAGCAAATTATTATTATTATCACTATTATCAAATGGTCAACAGGCTGGCCTCGTAGCCTGAAGGTCTGGTATTCAATCCCTAGTGGTTGGTTGATGGATGCTCGCTCACTGCTGAAGAGTTCAAAACGTTACACCGATTGAGATGGTTAGGACATGTATTATGGATGCATCCGTAGCCATTGTCTTCCTATGGATAGATCAAGTTGGAAAAGAGCTAACTGTGGTCGAATCAAAACATGGCCTCATCAGTCCATCAAATCCACAACAATCAGTCTACTCCATTCACGTTGGGAGGTGTAGACTGACTAACTGACTGACTGACTGGTTGTGGTCCTCCGCGCGGTAAGAACCAATGAAGGCTGGAGACAATCGGTGATGATATGGCTCAAAGTGGTCGTTCTCAATATCTGGCGCAGATGCACTCAATGTATTGCTCTTCTATATTACTATTCTTTTTACCTCATATCTCTGTTTGAATCGCTCTTTACTGTTTTCCCTTGCTTTGTGTGGTACACGGAGGGAGTGTGGCGACTCGAACTGCTGCACATCGGTGGAATGGTCTACGCTGAAACCAGTCAGTCAGTCAGTCAGCTAGTCAGTCATAACTATTATTATTATTATTACCAACAGAGTTATAAGAAAACTGTCTGAAATGCTTACTTTATCATCGAAAGTACTGAAATTAGCCAATGTCTGTAATGATTTCGCCAACAGTGTGAGATTACGCTGACAAGCTGGTTCACTAGGAAATGCACTAATCAATCCAAATAATGATGGTGATAGGAGTGCTGGACATATTAAACGTAGAAATATACAACTAGAGATTAAATTATCACAGAATTCTGATCCACGTGATTTCTCCAAAACTGTACGAAATGAACTGAACAAGTCAATGAGTACACTACAAAAAAGAAGAAACAAAAAACAAACAAAAAAGAAATCCAAGGAAATGAATAACCTTCAGGGTAAAAACATGCATTGCAGAGAGTACATATTATAGTTTAGATCACGGACTGACCTCAGTCAGAAAATCAATGAAATCTACTAGGAAGTACTGGATAGCTGTTTCTTCCTGGTTTCAGACTCTTCAGCAGTACGCACCATGATCCCATAGCTAAGTAATCGAAGCCAAGTCTGCTGAACATTCATTTATTGTGGACGGAATTCAATGGTCCATTAAACTCTTACTTATATCACTTTGCGAGATATAACGCCATCCATCGCCAGCCAGTGTCTTTGGACCCCACTGGTCATCACTTCTCACTATAACTCAAGACAACTTTACTGCTTGGTTAGTTAATAGGGCACATTAGATTGATTCAAAATAATAATAATAATGATAATAGCTTTATTCCAAACAGTATTTGTCGTACAGGTATGGAATTTTCAGTGTGCATTACACTATTGCATCTAATTACCTCATAAATTTTATAAGATTTTAAAAATAAAAAGCAACAACAACAAAAAGAAAAAAGAGAGAAATAAAAGAAATAAAAAAGAACAGCATTGCATTCACATATTCAAACAATGCACCACCACAGGATATGAAATATAAAATTAGTGTGTAATAGAATATGTGAGCAACAATATAATAGTAACAAAGAAAGGAGAACAAAAGCTAATGGGAAACTATTTGTTAGAGTTCCTCAGTAAGTTGATCGTGTCATACCTAACGAATTTCTCATCACATAACAGCTGTGCCAAATAAGTAAGGTATTGTGGAGTTTTTGTACTTGGTAGTCCTGGTATATAGCCTCCTATAGCTGCTTCTAGTTCTACCAGATGAAATGCACGGAGAGAGCTGCGTATAGAGAGGGTGTTTGGGGTCTGACAATGTAGCATTCGCTAGTTTCTTACATGACATTATATGTCTATCCAAAATGGTGTTAACCGGTTGGTTTAACGAAATCCCACTTGCCCTACTAACAGCTTTTAGTGCCCTTCTCAGCAAAGCAAAATCTTTCTTAAGTAGTCCAGGAAAGATTAATGGGGAGCAGTAAAGAGGGATGGTTAGAATACAGGAATTGACAAACTGAGAAAGCAAAGACTGCTTTATACCAGACTGGCTTAACTTCCTAACGTAGAATGTTAAGCGAAACATCTTTCTAGTAACTAGCAAGATGTGAGAGGACCAGGAAAAATCGGCGAAAATACTCAGTCCAAGGTACTTGACATTAGATGTAATTTCAACCTCTATGCCGTCAATGTTAGTGAGACCATGTTATTATTATGCATGCATTACCTGTAAGATACTCAAATGATGAATGGATCATACAGTTTCAGTGATTTGAAGTATCACTAGCAATGATGTTGTTTTTTTACGTGGGTGGGGTCTGCTAATCTCACACCCAATCTTTTCGTGTTTCCCGCCTTAATAATTATAATAATAATCTACTTTATTCCAAAACAGACAGTACTTATAATACAGAATGCAATTCTCAGCATTTGTCACAATATTGCATCTGATTTACTCAAAATATAAATAAAATTAAAAATTAAAACAAAATTAACCAGAGGAATTTGTCCACATTTACGGTATAAAGTCAAAAATATTCGAAGTACGAATTGAGAACAATAAATATAATAATAATAGCAGTGAGTTTATCTCAAACAGTATTGTCGACTCAGTTTGGAAATTTTAGCATGTTATAGATTACTGAATCTAATGTTCTGTTGATATATTATTATTATTATTATTATTATTATATAGTATGGTGAGGGGAAATACAAAATTAACAGTTATAATACAGCTTAAATGATGTTCACACTTATGAAAAAATAAACAATTAAAAGCAAAAAATTGAGAGGATTATAAATATAAGAAGTACAATGACAATAAAGGCTGATGTTGTAAAGTTGGAGGAAATGGTTTATTTAGTAGTGCAAAGAAGGTTAGTTAGTTAATTCATGCCTAACACTATTTTCATCACATAAAGTACGTGCCGTCAAATATGGTATAGTGGAATTTTTATACTTAGATGTACGTGCATAAAGTCTTCTGAAAAGACTTCTTGTTTTACCTGAGGAGACACAAGGTTGGAGCTCCGGGTAGAGTGGGTGCTCACAGTTTGACAAAATTCCTATAGAAAATTTGTTGCATGAAATCAAGTGCCTATCAATGACAAAGTCAACGATATTGCCCGACAGGATACCACTCGCCCTACTGACAGTCAGTTTTCAGAGTTTTACGAAGTATGACATAGTCTTCTTTTTAAGCAACCCAGGAAAGAATAAGGGTGAGCAGTAAAGAATAGGTAAGATGCACGAGTTGACAAACTGTAAGCGGAGGAGGGGCTGAGTGCCTTAACTTCTTAGTGTAAAAAGTCAGACGAAATATTCTTTTAGAAACCGCTAAGACATGGGAAGACCAGGATAGGTCAGAAGAAAGAATTAATCCAAGATACTTAACTTCAGACTTGATTTCTATATCACTGTCATCAATTTTGCGACGGTCATAGGAACCAACAGCTTCATTTAACTTTTGTTTTGTCCTTCCAAACAGCTGGTATGACATTTCTGGAAAAAGATTCATTAAACATGTCCATGAGAGGATAACACAGGATATTTGCACACTTTTTAAGAATAACAGTAGGCAAACCATCTGGACCTAGGCTACAAAAAGGGTTCAGAGACTGGAGAAATTTTAGAACATCATTTGTATTGAAACCAGGGAAGCGGGTTTCATTAAAGCTTTTAACACTAGAAAGTTTGGCATTTGTGTGAGAATGTATGAAAGACTTGTTTAGTGTACGAACATCGATCGAAGGAATAAGGAATACTATTCATCTGCTTACCACCAGTGATTTTTTTTAAAAAGTTTCCATATATTAGACGCATTTTTACAAGATAGAAACTTTTGGTTGTAAATTGAATTCAATCTGTGCATTTCAGACTTTAGATTGTTAATTCTTTTCAAACCAATATTATCCTTCATTTTATATAACTTTTCTCTTTGCCTACGAAGCTTTTTAAGTTGAGGGGGGCAGGAGAAACGGTCAAATCTGATGAACAGTGTTTCTCTGGGACAACAAGTGTCAAGACAAATTTTTAGATAACATGTAATATTTGAGATAGTGTCATCAAGAGAGTCTTCATTAAACAAGTCCCACCTTGTGTCTTTGAGCATGCCCCTAAGATTCTGAACATTCTCCTTAGAGTAACATCCATTTACAGTTTTCTTGGAAAGGTGTGAAAAAGTCCTTTTGTGTAACTGGGTAAAACCCGTACAATACAATGATCTGAGTTAAACAGTGGGGCTCTTTTACGAGCTTCGTATATTTCGCAGACATTTATAAATACAAGATCAAGAGAAGTATCCAGTCTGGTGGGAAAGTTAACGACATTTTCATGACCTAGCACTGTTAGAAAGCTGCAGTCACAAGAATTAAAGTCACCTGTCACTATGGACAACGAGTTTCCCAAAGAGGCGGCAGCGAAAATAGTGAATACATAAGTAAAGCATAGATAGTTCTGAAGTGCTACAATATGATATGAATGAATTTGTATATAGATAGGTGTTTAGGTAGACATTTGACAGTTATACAGTCAATATTATCATTTGAGAATTTAAAGCAAACGTTGTTGGTAACAGACCACTGAGAATTGATAAATGTAGCAACACCAACACCTCGCTTCTTCCTTGAACTACTTCGGTCTTGTCTGTACATATTGAAACCATTCAGTAAGATTAAACTGTCATCAAATGAATCGTGGAGCCAAGTTTCTTGAAGCGTTATCACACCTGAATTACGATAAATATTTGAATATAATAAAGCATCTAAGTGATTAATCTTGTTCGATAATGACCTGAAATTTGTATTCATAATCACAGGAACAGTCATCTGATGCAGTGAAGTACACTTTAAGGATCGTCGGCACCCACCATGATGCTTTTTCTTAAGGTTATTTATAAACACGTAAATCATCAGGTTGAAAACATTTTAAATAATCGCGAGAGTAAGTGATACCATTTGGATACATAATTGAATAATTAAAACAAAATAAATCCAAGTAATCCAAGTAAGTGACGGAAAATTTTGGTAGGCCAAGGTTTAAGCAGGCCGCCGTATACTAGGAGAGACTATGGAGTGTGTCAACAAGGAATCAAGCCAGTGCATGAGAAGTATCTTACAACTGAACCATCACCAATGCTCATACATAATAATAATAATGATAATAATAATTTGCTTTATTCGAAAACAGTACTTGTGATACAGAATGGAATTCTCAGCATTTTTACTACAGTATTGCATCCAGTTAGTACATTATCAATAAATAGAATTCTACATAGATTAAGGAAATCTCATTTCATTATGACAACAACATATTGGAATGTCGGTAGCAAAGCCAAAGTTGAACAGTGTTTGAAAGTGTTAGAAAAGTGGGAGCTGTTATATTTACTGGCGTAAGCGAGAGAAAGAAACAAAGCAGCACAAAACGGAATAAAAAGAGAGAGAGAAGGAAAAGAAAGAAAGAAAATGTTGTACCTATAAATGATATGAGTTGGAAAGACGAGATCCAGTTTTACTACTGACTATTTAATGAATTATTGGTGTCACGCCTAATGCTTTCTTTATCGCACAGAACACGAGCTAAGTAGGGTATGGTTGAGTTTTTGTACTTGCTGGTGCGAGCATATAGTTTTCTTTATAGGTTTCTGGCTTTGCCTAATGAGATGCAAGGGGAGAGTTGTGAGTGAAGAGGGTGGTGTGAGTTAGATAAAATTGATTTGGTCCATTTTTCACATGAGTCCATGTGCCTGTCGACCAGAATATTAACAAGCTGGTTAAGTGGAACGTTGCTTACCCTGCTGACAACCTTTAACATCCTGCGTAATATGTTATAGTCTTTCTTCAGTAGCCCTGGAAAAACAATAGAAGAGAGAGAATAATAGGCAGAATACGAGAGTTAACGAATTGTAGGAGTAAGGGTTGGGTTATACCAGAATGTTTTGACTTCTTGTTGTAGAAGGTAAGACGGAATATTTTCTTAGAAATCATCAAGATATGAGACGACCAGGAAAGATCAGCAGATAGAATAACGCCTAGGTATTTAATTTCCGACTTGGTTTCTATTTCAGTTCCATCTATGTTGCACATGCACGCTCTTAATACATGTTTTTTTTTCAATCTTTATTGATGAACTTTAATCCAATTAACTATTAGTGTAGGTTGAATATCTTTTTCCTGATATTTTAACCAAACTGCCTTCTTAGAATGTATACGCAGCAGGTGAGAAGGTGATAAGCTGCAATGAATATTACAAACGTCTTGTTTGTACCCCACTTGAATTTATGAAGGAGACCAGTCATTAGTATAGACGAGGATGGATGTCCTACCCATGATATTGGTTGGTGCTAGTTGAGCTAAATCACGAATTAGTAGAAGTTAGAATTCATGGGCTAGTCATTGAGAAGTCGGGTCTCAATGGCTGAATGGTATACGAGCTTGCTAGCTTTGTGAACGGAGGTACCTGGCTTCGAACTCCTTGTGATGGGTGCGTAATGCCGATAATTCCCAAACTAGGATAGAGGAAACAGGTGTTCAGTACTCCAGTGCTGGTTTCCAGTGGTTCCCTAAATGATACCAATCCGTGATCAGCTCGTAAAAAGGAAACTAATCCATCTATAGAAAACATGTGTTTGAAAAGCAACAAAGAAATGAGTTCTTTCAAGATTACAGATACACCGTGCTGACGAGTGTCAACAAGCACGAAACCTAGGTCAACGACTTCTTCCCAACTACCTCTCCAACCACACAACATTTGTAGCTTCTTTCTTTACTTCGGCTATCTCCTACGGGAGGATAAGCCGGCTTCATGAACATCTCGAATCATTGCTGCCCAGGCACGGCGATCTGATGCAAGGTTTTGCGACAGGGTTATCCAATTCTTGTTCCACAGACGGAGTCCGTAGACGGTTTGTAGCCCCAGGCATTTCATATCAGCCTTGACTGTACCAAGCCATGTAAGAGAGCTCATGAAGTTTCATGGGAATTTGGTACGAGTGATGTCCCCAGAATCGCTCGGCCTTTTGTTTGAGAGTGCAGCTCTAGCCTTTATACAACTAAGTGTGACCTACAAGGCAGTAGGAGTGGAGTAGGGAGTCCACTATCCATTGGCAGCCGGTGACCGGAGTTCGGTTCATGCGCCTTTTTGAATGGGGCCAGACATCCAGAACATCCAACAAGCCCTTTGTCCATACGTCTGCCGGTGAGCTCCAGTGAGCTTCATACGCCAGTCGTTGGAGGTTTGGAATCAGGGTTTAGCCATCTCCCCTAGACTGTCATCCAATGGACAGTCAACCCGGTGAAGAGCGCCGGGCATCCGCTTTCGCCCTCTCACTTTGGTGAAAAACACCTCCGCCACGTGAAGGCAGTGAGTAGGACTTCCTCAGGAGAGGCTATGTAAGACGCCCGATCATATGAGGGCATTTCAAGAGGTATGCGGAGGGGTGGCCAACCCGCAGCGCAAGGTACCCACCCCGGACCATCCTGAGGCTTTGGAGCTTTGGGAGCTTTGTAGCCTATGGCATTGAATGATAACATTTCATAAGTGACTAAATTAGACAATATCCATCCTATTGTGGTGAGAGCTGTCTGCTAGCCAAAATAGGAGACATCAATTCACGTCAAACTACTGCCACCCATTATCATATCAAGTCCTTCACTCACACAACTTTCTTGCTTCATTTATATACATGAGTGGAATTGATGATCAGACATTTGAATAAAAATCAATATGGGATAATGTACATTCGGAAATAATAATAATATGAGTGTTATCAATCAAATACAATCAGATGGGAAAGACGACGAGTGCTTTTATAGTCAAAATAAATAAGTAACTTCTTAGAATGTTATGATGTATGTGAATTGAATTGAAGTAGAATACAATTGAAGATTATTTATTATCCTCTTCTGATTTGACTGACTGGTGGTAATAATATCTTCCATATCTCTGGTATTTCCATTGAATAATTTCTACTGCATGTGTTGGACGTAGACTCTATGAACAAAGATTCGGTAATTAATGTCTCTTTCCACCTACATAGATTACTTCTTAGAATCTTAACCCTATCCCACCCTATTGTGTGGTTGTGTGTTAATGCATGCAAGCAGTGCAATTGCTGAGCTTTTTTCCCTAAATTACTTATCTTCGTGGGACCAATTATTCTTACCTAAGCTAAATTCTTATGTTCCGACAATCTGATTACCCCCGATCTACTAGTTTGACCTGAGTCATTGCAATGTATTTTGTAAATTACATTATTTTCCTAAATGAGTTCACTGGGTCTTTTTAGCCTACAAAGCTTGTCTCTGAGTGAGTTTGTAGGTCTGAATGCCACCCTAATTCCTGCTTTATTGAGAATTCTACGTAGGGAGGGTCTCAGATGTCCCCTCCTTATATGGTACAACTGTAGATGCCCTATATTCTCTCTTATTTATGTTTTTGTTATTAGTTTCCCCATTATTTTTATTTTGCCTTTGACCTTTTCTGATCTTCCTAATAAATTTTATAGGATAGTTATTAAACACCAACTAGCCATTCTTCTGTCTGTTTCTATTCATCATTTAGGTCTTTTTTTGTGCTACTGCTCGGTTTGTTAGACACTTAACTTAACTAAGTCTGCCTTAACAGTTAAAGGATGAGATGAATTAAAGTCTAAATATCTATTAGAATGCGTTGGTTTTTTTATAAACACTAGTGTGCAGTTTACCTTCTTCTATTCGTTTTATTTTACAATCTAACATGATAGCTAATTCTCCTTGTTCATCTTCCGATTCAAATGTGAATTTTATTCCTTCTACTTGTGAGTTTATGTGTGTCAATAAGCTAGAGAGATATGTTCCGTTTCTAAAACTGTTAAAGTGTCATCCACATATCTCCACCATATTTTTGCAGTAGGATTAAATGTATTAAGAGCAATATTTTCCCAGCTATCCATAAAGATATCTGCTATGATAGGGGATATTGGTAATCCTATTGCTACACCTTCAGGAACTCAACAGTCAATCAGAGCAGACTTAGCGTGTACAAATACGACTAGCAGATATGTCACCAGACTGTCTAAGAAACGGCCACAGAGAGATGACAGAGTAACCTTCATCATAAAAACAACCAATCAGAAGACACTGTTTCTCAGCTAGTAATAACGAATAATCACGTACATAAAAATCTATAAATATCTGTTGATTTTCTGAATAAACGATCTATTGCCTGGCCCTTGTCTCCCGTCAATACACTATAACACTAAATAGCAAAAAACTGGAGTGCGAGGATACTAGATTCTAATATTCAGTAGGTAACCCAGCGCTAGGTGTGCATCACCACCCGAACTGTTCATCTTGCCTTCACTTTATTCACAAGGAATTCACAAACTCGGGAAAAAAAACAACTGTTCAATGGTTATTCACCAACCTTAAAGGTTTTTCTAACTTGTAATTTCATTAAAAAACATCCTCACTATGAGATCAATCCAGTTGCCTGCTGCTAAGTGAATTTTTTAACGATCGATCACAATTGGCTTGTTTCTTTTGAAGAGGTCACACAAATACAAAACAACTTTTTGGTTTTAAAATAAAAGTACGCATAAAACTGTAATTATAGTAGTAATAACACTAATAATAAGACTAAACATAAGAGGGGCTGGCTTTTATTACTTTTAAAACAGGAAAGGGAAGAAGAGCCAAATTTGCTGGGCTGAAGTATGTAAAATACCAGCAAACCTATAAATAGGCTGAATATTCATAAACATAAAAGTATGGTTACAGGATTTCATCATGTACTGACATTGGTTAGAGAACCACTGGAAAACCTGGGAGTACTGGACAGCTTTTCCGTCCTAGTTTGGGGCTCTTCATCAGCGCGCACCCACCGGGGTTCGAACCCAGGACCTTCTGGTTACAAGGCGAGCTCGTATACCATCAAGCCAATGGTTCTCTAACCAATGTCAGCGCATGATGAAATCCTGTAACAATCAACCAAATCCCTACAAACCAATACTCGAATATCAATGAGATGATCAGGTAGGTAGTTACCTGGGGTTCCGGTGGGAAGTCGTGACCCGTAGGGTGTAGCAGCTCGGGTGTGAGGACAAATACTCGCCGAAGACATTGGCTAGTGGTTGCGCTATGTCGTGAACTGGCAGAAGTTAGAATTCATGGGCTGGCCATTAGATCGGGTCCCAGTGGTTTGATGGCTCACCTTTTAACCAGAAGGTCCTGGGTTCGAACCCTTGTGGTGGGTGCGTACTACTGAGTCTCAAACTAGGCTGACGAAACAGCTGTTTGACAGTATTCCCAGGTTTTCCAATGGTTCTCTAACCAATGTCAGTTCATGATGAAATCCTGTAACCAATCAACCAAATCCCTAAAAACCAATACTTGAACATAAACGTATATTCAAAAAAAAAGATCTCACCATCAATTTACAAGTTGATAGATGAAATTTAAGAAGTAGATCTATGTTATACAACACATAAGAATCGTAGGATATACAATTGCTTACGATTAAATAAACACTTTATGTGTCTAGTGCTACTGATAAGATTTATCAGTAGTATATAAAGGGACGTTTATCGGCTTAAAAACATCAAATAGCGGGGAGATAGATTGTATTTCAGAGAAGGCAAATGATACAGAGTTGTGGAGATACATGGGAGACGTGAAAGGAACACAAAGAAACACAATATGAAGTCCAGAAATACCACAACCCGAAGATCTGTGCAAATTGTGTGTTGAAGATAAGGTGTGTACTTAATTTGCCTATAAAGAGAGTGACTGGCTACAGAAAGAAGTCGCACGGAGTTCTACTGAGAAGTCGTGACCAGTGGAGTCCATCCCGTCGGGAGTGGGGATAGAGTTCCCGCGGATGACCTTGGTTGGTGACAGTGGCGCTAAAATCACGAATTGGTAGAAGTTAGAATTCATGGGCTGGCCATTGAAGAGTCGGATTCCAATGGGCGGATGATATATGAGCTAGTCTTGTAACCGGAAATTCCTGGGTTAGAACCCTGGCGGTGGGTGCACAGTGCTGATGAGTCCCAGAAAACAGCTATCCAGTACTCTAGTGCTGGTTTTCAGTGGTTCTCTAAGTGATATCAATCAATGGTCTAACCTGAAGCCTTAAGACTAGTGTCCTAGTGGACCATGTCTCATTTGAATTTCTTCAAAATAAATTACTACGTATGGCACAAGAACAGAAAAGACTAATAGAATATAAGGAGGAATTAATGCTCAAGTTCTGGTTAGAGAAAAAGTCATTGAAAGACCAGGGTCAACTGAAAAGATGTTTCGTCTTAGTTGTGGACTCATCAGCAGCAGTATCTCTACACACGGAGTTACCGAGAATCGAATACAGGATCTTCAGGTAGCAAAGACAGCATGCTGATTATTCAGCCACTGAATTCTGGCGATTCGCGATAATATTCTGGTGTCATTAGTGAACATTTCTTCCCACACGTGGCTCGGTGGACGTCAGCTGTCACCATTTTCCAATATGACTATAAACACTCCATTAAGCAGATTACCTTTCAGGTGTTAGTTGACACGGATTTCACTGACTTCCGCTTAGATCATGCGGACTGACAACGGTTAATTAGAGAACCATAACCGTAAAATCAGGGAGTACCAGACCACTGTTTCCTCCTAGTCTGAGAATTTATGGGTCATTGGATTTGATTCCAGTGACTGGATGGTCAACAACAGCTCGCCTCGTAACCTAAAGATCCTGGATTCAATTGCCAATGGGGTAATAAATGCATACTGATGAGGAGTTCCGAACTAGGACGAAACACCTATTCAGTAACAAATATATCAAAGAGTAAAATAATTTAGTCAACACTACTCCTGGAAATTATATTTCGTCACTTTACTTACATTGTTGGGTGTGTGTGTGGGGGGGGATTTAGTTAGTTCCGAAATTGATCCTATAAGTAAGACCAACTATTGAAATAAGGGGATGTTGAACACTTTTTTCGTAGACATTTTAACCTCCTTAACCTTGGCTATATATTCTTCCTCAGGAGGTCAGAAGCAGGATAGTCAGGCCACAAAAAGCCTTGTTACTTTTCAGCAACTGGATTCCTCGAGTTCTGATAACCAAGTGGATTTATCATCAAGTTGTGGACAATTTCCTCACCCTTGATATTGGTGGTCAATAGGACTGTATTCTGAAATGGTGAAATTTGGAGAACATATAGAACTATTGGTTTCCCCGCCAAAAGTTGAATGAAAATATAGCGTCAACTTCAAATCTAACCATGCTTGGTTCTACCCCTGGCTACAATTCACACATCACTGTGGTTCTTCAATCTGACGTCAGTCTGTTACAAAATAACCTTGGAACTTTCTTGCAGAAGACAAATTTCCATGATTGCATTTTAAAATGATAGTCTGTTACCTTCGAAATTCTCCATGTCGAGTGGTAGGAGAGTTACTTATTGAGCGATATACGTTTATTGATTATTACATGGAGGATTTCATCATGAGCTGACGACATCAGTTAGAGAACCATTTGAAAACCACCTGGGAGTACTGGAAAGTTGTTTCGTCAGCCTAGTTTGAGACTAACCCTTGAGCAGTACGCACCCACCACAGGGTTTCGAAACCAGGACCTTCTAGTTACAAGGCGAGCTGGTTCGTAGACCATTGAGCCACTGGGACCCGATTAATTGGCCAGTCCATGAATTCTAACTTCTGCCAATTCACGACATAGCGCGATCATTTCGCAATGTCTTCTTCGATGAGTTACTGCCTCATCTTCAACCTGCTGTAGCCTACTGGTCACGGCTTCCCACTAGAAGAGTCCCAAACTAGGACGAAACAGCTATCCAGTACTCCCAGTGGTTCTCTAACTGATGTCAGCTCATGATAAAATCCTCCATGCAATCAAACAAAAAATCCCTACAAAACCAATACCTGAATATTCATTATTAGTTGGTAAATTTGGTCTATATAGTGATGCGTCTGCTAGTTATCAGTGGTCCATTTGAGTAATAGACTTTGGGAAATTCCATGGGATTTTTGGTATTTCCACTGTTTAAAATCTCTACTTTTTCTCAGTGATGTGAAGAAGATCGTGTGTAGAGGAGATGAAAACTTCTATGCAATCGTGAAGGGGAATAAAATAGTACTGTAGAAAACAGATTGATGTGGTAAAGGAATACGTCGACCGGGGATCGAACCCCGGCGAGCGTACTAACCAGTATGCCACCGACGCACAGAGTTAAGTCTGATGAGATCTTATTGAAAACACAATACCACTGTTCGCTTAAATGTATTTTGTTCTAATTAGCAATAAGTCACAAAAACAAAAAAGTCGAATTCCAAGCCAATAAAAACGACTAATTCAACTGCAAATTAATAAATATTCACAACAGTGGTTGACAGGAGATACAGTTATATCATCCATGCAAAAGTCTGTTATGAACATATCGCCAATGGATATGATCACATCGGCAGCTGATATGATCGAGTATACTTAGACGTGGGCACAATAAATAGGGACTGAACTTATATCCTAGATACACCTATTCGTCCGTAGTACTGTTCGCTTCAATGAGCCACAAAAATATTAAAAGACAAAGACACTGGCTTGTGACTGTTATGGTATAATTTTATTAGCAGAAAACTACGGCATATTTATGCATTTTGAACCAAAATAAAATCTGTCTAGGGCAGCGGAAAATAGAGCGTTCTGATTGGTAGGTCATCCGGCTAGGTCAGCAAACAATGAATATTCTGATTGGTCGACGATTGGACCAGGACCAAGGTAAGAAAGAGATAAAACAACTGATTGGGGGGGGGAGAAGTAATCATGCATTCCATCGTTGACATAGTCATTGATGATAGGCACTTGATTTCATACAACAAAAGTGTGCTAAAGGAATTTTGTCAGACTGTGAGCATCCACCACAGCACCCGCAGCTCCAAACATATATCTCCTCCTCAGGTAAAACAAGAAGTCTTTTTGCAGAAGACTTTATGTCCGAACATCTTAGTATAAAAATTCCACTATACCATATTTAGCACGTATTTCATGTGATGAAAATAGTGTTAGGCATGAACTACCTAACCTTCTTTGGATTACTAAAAAAAAACCTTTTCCTTCACCCTTACAACATCAACCTATCTGGTTATTGTACTTCTTATATTTATAATCCTCTCAATTTTTTGTTTCTATTTGTTTATTTTTTTCATAAGTGTGGACATCATTTAAGCTGTGTTATAACTGTTAATTTGTATTTCCCCTCACCATGCTGTTATATCAACAGAACATTAGATTCAATAATCTATAACATGTTAAAATTTCCAAACTGAATCGACAATACTGTTTGAAACAAACTCACTGTTATTATTATTATATTTAATATTCTCATTTTGTACCTCAAATATTTTTGCCTTTATACCGTTAATGTGGAGGAATTGTTGTGGTTAATTTTATTTTAAATTTATTTATATTTTGAGTAAATCAGATGCAATATTGTGACAAATGCTGAGAATTCCATTCTGTATTATAAGTACTGTTTTTGGAACATTTTTTCATCCTTCACGTTCCCCAGTGGGACATAGGGCTTCAAGTTAGATGCTTGAAGTTTCTGTAGCAGTGTTCATTTTACAGGATGGGGTTGCTAACTTCATGCCCAACCTTTCCTCTTTACCAGCATTATTTCTGGCTTAGCGAGGTAAGGGAGTGCTTCGGCTGGGGTTCTAACCCCGGACTATCTGCATGTTCGGCGAGCGAACTAACGGCTATGCCTCCGACGCACGTTTTTGGAACATATTACATTATTATTATTATTATTATTAGAACAGCTAATTAATATATGTTAGTAACAAGATATCCAAGTTTTAAAGGAGTGGGGGCGAGGGTGAAAATTAATTACGGAATGCAAGATAAGTTGATTCTTAGACGGCGTCAGCAACAAGTTATTACATAATCAAGCAGTTTGGAAAATAGCAATGATGACTAAGAAGAACTATGTAAAATACAAAACAAGTTTGTAGAAATAGCACGAACTGTAAAAATTAACAAACTCAAAAGATAGTTACAAGGGTAGGAGAGAAAATTGTTTTTAAAACCCCAATACGTATTCAAGTGTTGGTTTGTAGGGATTTGATTGGTTACAGGATTTCATCATGAGCTGACATTAGTTAGAGAACCATTGGAAAACCAACACTGGAGTACTGGACAGCCAGCTGTTTCATCATCCTAGTTTGGGACTCTTCATCAGCATGCATCTGCCGGGATTCGAACCCAGGACCTTCTGGTTACAAGGCCAGCGAGCTCGTAGACCATTAAGCCACTGGGACCCAATCCAATGGCCAACCAGCCCATGAATTCTAACTTCTGCCAATTCACGACATAGCGTGACCACTAGCCAATGTCTTCGGCGTGTATTTGTCCTCACACCCGACCTGCTGCATCCTACTGGTCACGACTTTTCACTAGAACCCCAGGTAACTACCTGGGGTCTCAAACTAGGACGAAACCGCTGTCCAGTACTCCCAGGTTTTCCAATGGTTCTCTAACCAATGTCAGCTCATGATGAAATGCTGTAATACATATTATTTAGTTGGCCATGGTGAAGAGGGGGGCTGTACAAATTCCTTTTGAACCGAAGCACAGATTTGGCTTTTTGTGTTCAAATGAATTCTGATTGCCTCAGCTTATTCAAAGCTTTGACAATCAGATACCGGAAACACGTTTTCCGCCCAATCGCGAGCGGTATGTCTACAATTTTTCTAGTGTGGTTCTTGAAATGACGGATTTAGAAGTCTTATCTCTCGGTCTTAAATTTTGGATGCTCTAATGACTAGACGAACAGACGGAACAATATATAGGCGTTTGCACAGAAAACCTGCTTCCACTGGACAATATACTCACACTTCCTGAGCTTTGTACCTCTAAAATACAAACTTAATCTGGTTGGATGTCTGGTTCACCGGTTCACTGGAATCATCTGTTCAATTGAGACACTGAACGAAGAACAAAGGTAATATTCGCGATCTACTAGGTAGAAACAGATATCCAACCAAATTTGTGAACAAATACACGAACTTAGAAAGTAAAATGGCGAAGGTGCCGACTGTTCCCAAAAAATCAGTTTTCCCAAAATTAAAATTCACGGGTGATGTCAATAGTGTGATCTTATCACAACGGCTAAGAAGGGCCTTCAAAAGGATTTTCAACGCAGCTTAGCTATGGTGTATATTCACTAGCCGATCAATACTAACTTCGAGAAATAGAGACAAACTGCCCTGTTTCGCCTCTTCCATGTGTATTTACCAGTTTAACTGCCCGTACGGAGAGTACAATCAGGCCAGTTCATCATTGAATTTCTGAACACCTCCCATCTTGGTTTGGCGAAGGTCTGAACAAAGCTAAAGGCAGCTCAATACTAGCTCATCTCGTCGATACTGGACATCAAATCGACTCTAACAAAGATTTTAAACTTATTTGTCGAATATCATCCAACCTCTCGCCGCATGGTATACGAGTTAGACTTTTACATGCGGAAGAGGCAATCGGAATTCACATGAACAAGCCAAATCTGTGAGTCGGTTCAAAAGAAATTTGTACAGCCCCTCTCTTCACCACGGCCATCCACTACATAATATGTAATAAGTTTTTAAATACAATTTTCTCTCCTCTCCTTGTAACTAACTATCTTTTGACTTTGTTAATTTTTACGATTCGTGCTAATTCTATTAACTTGTTTGAAGTTTACGTATTTCTTCTGAGTCACCATCCTATTCTCTTTACTCGTCATTGCTATTTTCCAAACTTTTTGATTATGTAATAACTTGTTGCTAACGCCGTCTAAGAATGAACTTATATTGAATTCCGTAATTAATTTTCACCCTCCCACTCCTTTAAAACTTGGTGTCTTGGTACTAACATCTATTAGTTAGCTGTTTTGATGACCTTCAACCTCTTAATTTCAACCCCCCCTCTCTGTATACCTGAAACTGATTAGGCAAAATAACCACTTAATTGGTAAAAAAACATTTTCAAGTATTGGTTTTGTAGGGATTTTGTTTGATTGGATAAAGGATTTCATCATGAGCTAACATCAGGGTTCGAACACCAGTGCGTACTACTGAAGAGTCCCAAACTAGGCTGACAAAACAGCTGTCTGGCAGTACTACCTGCCTAGTGGTTTTCCAGTGGTTCTCTAACTGACGTCAGCTCATGATGAAATCCTCCATGCAATCAAACAAAATCCCTACAATACCAATACTTGAAAATTAAACTGATGCTCACTAGCGACTGGCAATATTCACGCAGTTAATCTGGGGTTCTAGGGGGAAGCCGTCACCAGTAGGGTGCCGTAGGTTGAAGATGAGGCAATAACTCATCGAAGAAGACATTGCTAAGAAGTGGTCGCGCTATGTCGTGAATTGCCATAAGTTAGAATTCATGAGCTGGCTGGCCATTGGATCGGGTCCCAGTAGCTGATGAATGGTCTACGAGCTCGCTAGTTTTGTAACTGGAAGGTCGTGAGTTCGCAACCCCTATGGTGGGTGCGTAGTGCTGAAGGGTTAGTCCCAGACTAGGCTGACGAAACAGCTCTCTGACAGTACTCCAGTGGTTCTCTAACTGATGTCAGCTCATAATGAAATCCTCCATCCAAAAAAAAACACTGATGTAAAAATTAACAACATAGTAGTGTAGAGCCAGTCGATAATGTGGAACTAATTGAAAAGGAATGCATGACTACTTCTCCGCTCAATCTGTTGTTTGTTTTTTCTAAATGCGTAAATAGGTATCAAAGAAAGAGATGACGAAATTATCCAGTCACAAAGAATATTTCCAACAGCCTGTTGCAGACCTTTATCAACAACTGTCTTCGCTGGCTCTATACTGAAGATCAGATGGCCGCCGGAAAAGAATCACCAACAAGAAACTATGGGAACAAACAAAACAAGAACCAATCGCTCAACAAATATGCAGGAGAAAGAAGTGGAGATGGATTGGACACTCGCTGAGGAGGCCGCTGGGTGACATCGCGCGTCAGGCCATTGTTTGAGTGTAACCCGAAAGGGAAGTGGCAAGTGGGACGTCCAAGGTTGACAAGGAGGAGATCGTGTGAAGAAGAGTTGAAACAGTATGAACTAACATGGATGCAAGTGAAAAATACAGCAGAAGAGAGAAGCAAGTGGAGGAGATGTGCAGTTGAAGCCCTATGTTCCACTAGGAACCCAAGGGAACAATAATAATAATGTTACATAACTAAATGAGTTTAATAGCTAGCTAGCTAGCTCTTATTGGTGAATTCTAACTAAATAGATTAGCCAGATAGTGGCGTAATCGATTATTACTATTTTGAAACACTAAACCTTAACTATAAATAGACGATTAAATGAGAGAATAAGCGAAACTTTAAGACTAAGAATAAATCGATATAAATAGAAATAATAGAAATAATAAAATACCAACTGAAAGGAAAGATAAATAAAAAAAAACACAAACAAAACAAGGAAGAGAACAGATGGTGGTCTTCCTTAGGGAGAAATAAAAGTGTACAGACAAAATAAAATTGCAGCGATGATAACAGTAATAGTTGAAATTATTAATAACAGTATAATAATAATAATTAATAATTATGAGGGAAATATAGACAATTATATCTTGGTTGGAGGAGGATTTCATCACAAGCAGACATCAGTTAGTGAACCAATGGGAAACAACTTGGTAGTACTGTCAGAAAGCTGTTTTGTCAGCCTAATCTGGGACAAACCATTCATCAGTACGTGCCCACCACAGGTGGTTTCGAACCCACGACATTCTGGTTAGAAGACTAGCGAGCTCTTAAACAGTTAAGCCACTGGAACCCGATCCAATGGCCAGCCAGCACATGAATTCCAATTTGTGCCAATTCACAATATAGCACGACTGGCACTAGTCAATGTCATCGCTGGCTGTTGGTGGTGGCGCGAAATCACGAATCGGTGGAAGTTAGAACTCATAGGCCATTGGATCGGGACCCAGTGGATTAACGGTCTACGAGCTAGCTAGTCTTGTGACCAGAAGGACATGGGTTCAAACCCCCTGTGGTGGGTGCGTACTGACGAAACAGCTGTCTGGCAGTACTCCTAGATTGTTTTCCATTAGTTCTATAACTGACGTCAGCTCATGACGGAATTGTCAACTCAAGATTTAGTTACTACGACTCACTACCTTAATCAATTGATGTCTTCATTCTTGAAACGAGGTATGTTAAATTCAATAAATGAACATCTTTTAAAGTAAGCCACAAGCCAACTGATGACTCGTTTACTTCCCATCTAGTTACTTAGATTATTTGAAATCTTCCATTCATGCGTACAAAATAGTGTCTATCTGTCTTTCTGTTTTCAACATAGAACTTTGCACCGATGTGCAGCAGTTCACGTCGTCACACTCCCTCCATGTACCACACAAAGCAACAGAAGAAGGTAAAAGGAAATGCAAAGTGGAGACAGCAGACAGGTATATGAGACAAAAAGAATAGTTATATGGAAGAACAACAGAGTTTTATTGGGTATTATAAGTCAGTCATCAAGAACGATAATTTTGAGCCATATCACCAATTGTCTCCGGCCTTCATTGGTGTTTACCACCCCGAGGACCCCAACCAGTCAGGAAGTCTACACCTTCCTACATGGCTTAAACTAACTGTTGTGGATATCACTGATTGATGAAGCCATGTTTTGGTTTGACTACCACTGGCTTACTCTTTTCCAACCTGACTCTATGTCAGCTAACATTGCCCGTTGGTCGAGGAAGGCGATGGCTAGGCATGCACGCGTAACACATGTCCTAACCGTCTCAATCGATGTAGCTTCACAACCTCGTCGAATGATTTCCCCTGCCTCCTTACCTAGCACTCGATCGATGCCATACCTGAATATTGCTCACCCTATTATACCATCTTACATGGTGGATAAAACGCAGGCACCTATGATAAAAGACAGCTAGCCAGGCTTTTCATGTCTTCCACTCTCAATGGCTTCCGTGTCTCACCGACAACCATAAAGGAGGACGGAGTGGACTGACTCTGGAAAAGTAGAGTTTTGTTTTACTTGGTGACCAACCCTCTGTCTTTTCCAGGCTTACTATTGGCTAATAAACTAGACAAAGTTTGGAAGTGAGTCAGCCGGGAGTCGAACTCTCCAATCTCCCACCACCACTGGAGTAATGATGCATATAGTGAAATGTGCTATAGATTTCAAATCGCCGAAAGAGTATAAGTTCTTTGATTTGACACTAGTAACTAGTGTAATGTGTGTCTAGTCCTTTGTTTGGTGCAGACTGAATTCCATCAGTCAGGTTTGCAATATGGCCACCATGCCACTAGGTAGCTCGCCATCACGGTGCACATTGATTTGTGATGATATTAGATGGTTGGAGGCAATCGGCAGGAAGGCTTTGACCTAGGTTTCTTGCAAACCTGACTGATAGAATTCAGTCTGCACGAAAGAAAGGACTAAACACATCACACTAGTTACTAGTGTCCAATCAGAGTATCCACTACAGTCCTACAGGAGGACAATCGCGAGCCCGAAAAGCTCAGTGGTAACGCCTCTGACTGCAGGCGGCACTGGGTGACCCGAGTTCGAATCTCAGATGGGACATGAATTCCTTCCAGACTGCAGATATGGCTTGCTAACTGGTGAGTGCTAACACAAGCACGAAATCTAGGCCTACTAGTTCCTGTTGATTGCTTCCCACAATCTTATGATGAAATATAGGTCAATATTTAAAAGAAAATTCGTTGTATATATGACTAAGTGTTCACATGTTTATATTTGTCTAACAATAGAATCTGAGTTATAATGTGCAAGTTAAACCACATTCATGAAGAAGACTAACTATCCAACTGATTATACACTCAAAAGCAATTTGAATGTGTACAATTTAATTGTTTAAAATGACAACAATTTTAGATTTTCCCGTCAATTGATTGGACCGAAGTGCTCGGTCTCAGGTTGATATGTCGGCTTCTTGTGCAGATGCTTCGATGATGTCTGAGCATGTAATTAGAAGTTCATTGGTGGATGGTGACTAGCAGTGGAATTCAGGTTAACGCGTATTTCGTCCTATTTAAGGACTCATCAGCTACTGGATGTACCTGCATTCCGCAGTGAGTGAGCGAGTGAGTGTTGATGTTCCCACGGTGGCTCGAAATGCGCGTTATCCTGGATTCCACTGCTAGTCACCATTCACCAATGAACTTCTAATTACATGCCCAGATATTGTCGAAGCATAGGCACAAGAAGCCGACATGTCAACCTGAGACCAACCACTTAAGTCCAACCAATAGAAGGGAAAATCTAAAAATTCAACTAAATAATAAATCTGACCCATTGCTCAAGAAGAAGTGGAACTCATGGCCTAAATGGTCTAGTGAATAACGCTTTGGTGTTTGAAACTATGGGTATTGGTTTCGAGTCTCGGTGGTGGGAACATGATCACTCACTCACTCACTGGGGAATGCAGGTACATCCTTCCGGTTGACGAGTCCCATATGGGACGAAATGTGCGTTACCCTGGATTCCATTGCTAGTCACTATCCTCCAATTAACTTCTAATAATACATTTAATATATATTTGTGAGCTAAATTAAAAATATTGTAGTCTATCCAGACAACAAAGACAAATGTATACTTTAAACCGTTGCTATAGTTTCAATGTATTGTTTATTATGAATCAATTATTCTGTTAAGCAGACCGTTAAATTGTGTGTCTATTATATTCCCACCGCCCTACGCACGCACACACACACATACACCAGTTTCACTTTGTCTTTGTCACACTAATTTATCATAAATAGATGAAATAAACCAAATCCATTATGCGTTCAGATGAACTTGTCTATTTATAAGTAAACTCCTTTGAAAATCCATCGCAGGCAAAGTTCACACAATAGTGTCTCAGGTGTGCGAACGCTCCAATGACCTTGAACGCATACTAGACGTTGGTAAACGGCACCTGTCATTAGCATAGCTGAAATATCAATGCTGTTCACAAAACACACGCCAGTGATTACACTGGCTAGCTCGTGTGAGTCGCACTATATCGTGAACTAACAGAAGTTGGGATTCATGAACTGGCCATTGGATTGAGTCTCAGTGGTTGAATGGTCTACGAGCTCGCTAGTCTTGTAACCAGAATGTCGAGAGTTCGAACCCCACTATGGTGGGTGCGTACTGCTGAAGAGTTAGTCCCAGACTAGGCTGACGAAACAGCTGGCTGTCCATTACTCCTCCTCCCCTAACTGGTGGTTTTCCAATGGTTATCTAACCGATGTCAGCTTATGATGAAATCCTGTAGCCAATCAATCAAATCCCTACAAATCAATACTTAAAACAGGTTATTTAGTAATGTGCTCTAAAATCAAATATTGATTTTGTTTCCAAGCCTAATTGCCTAATTATTCTATAAATATTTATAAACTGTCAAATATTGATCACAGTTCATTTGAATTATTCTATAAATAGTCAGTGTTTGTAACTCTTAATTAGTTAAATCATTCCGGACTAATGTTACTTTTACTTCCTACCAACCAATTACTCCTTGTGATCGTGGAAAATTATGTTCAAATCTTTAATGTAATGTAACTCATATTTTTCATCGTTCAGGTTGTAACCAGTTGAGAAGAATCCTCGAAATAATAAAAGATGAGCTCATATTATCCTGATACAATTGTTGTTCTTGCTTTGTTCAAGTTTATTAATGGGAATAATTGCATGAAATATTGATGTGTTCACCAGATTTTCATTAGTCATTAATATTCTATAGTTTGGTTTGTAAGGGTTACTTATGTTTTTACGAGTTGATCACGGACTGATATCAGTTAGAGAACCATTGAAAACCAGGGAGTACTGGACAGCTGCTATTTCATCCTAGTTTGGGAATCATCGCCAGTACGCACCCACTGAGATTCTTACCCAGGACCTTCCGGTTACAAGGCAAGCTAGCTCGTATACCATTAAGCCACTGGGACCCGATTCCTCAATGGCCAGTGCATGAATTCTAACTTCTACCCATTCGTGATTTAGCGCGACCCCAACTATTGTCGATGGTGGAACATTCATTCTCACACGTGACATTTAATTGGACCTCACTGGTCACGACTTCTCACTAGAACTCCAGGAAACTCCATCCTGTAGCAAGTCACTAGCAAGCATCAGATTAATTTTCTAAAGTTTGGTTTATAAGGGTTAGTTTTGTTTTTACGAGTTGATCATGGATTGATATCAGTTACAGAACCATTGAAAACCAACACTGGAGTACTGGATTAAATCTGATGCACGCTAGTGACTTGCTACAGGACGGAGTTACATACAACATAATTTTTGAAAATTCTAGTTATTCAACACAAGCCTCATTAAGAATACATAAACACCTCGATTCTAAGTCACCACAACTTTCAACTAGATCCACGAGAGACTAGAGATTTTCATTTCTCTCTGTCTGTTTTCAACATAGAACTTTGCACAGATGTGCAGCAGTTCAAGTCGCCACACTCCCTCCTGGTAGCACAAAAATCATGAGAAGAAAGTACAAGAAATGCAAAAGAGAGACAGCAGACAGGGATATGAGACAAAACGAATAGTAATAACGAAGAACAACAGAGTTTTGTTGGACATTGTAAGTCACAAAGATTGGATGCATCTAACCGCACCAGTCATTGAGAACGATTCTGAGCCATATCACCAATTGTCTACAGTCTTCATTGGTGTCTACCATCCCGAGGACCTCAACTAGTCAGGAAGTCTTCACTTCCCTCCCTACGTGGCTGGCTGGCTACAACTAACTGTTGTTGATTTCATTGACTGATGAAGCCATGTTTTGATTTGACCACCACTGGCTCTTTTCCATCCTGACCCTATATCAGCCAACATTTCCTGTCAGTCGAGGAAGGCGATAACTAGGCATGCATTCGTAACATATGACCTAACTATCTCAGTCGATGTAGCTTCACAGCTTCGTCTGTTGATTTCTTCTCCCTCCTTACCTAGCACTCGAGGCCTAAACTCAATATTGTTCACCTTATTATACCACTTAAAACGGAAGATAGAACATAGGCACCTATGATCAAAGACAGCTATTCTTTTCATGTCTTCCACTCTCGATGACCATGTCTCACTCACAGCCATAAAGGAGGACGGCGCGGACTGCTGAGCAGTACACCCCCCCTTTGGTCAATAGCCGGATATCACGTCTACGCTGGAGATGGCGTAAACTGGTATATGCGAAACTAGCCCTCTGTAACCGTGCTGAAATTTCGTCAGAGATCAACCCGCTGGCATTGGCTGATGCAACTTCCCAAATAATAAGTGAAGTGGTCAAAGTTCTCTACCAATTCATTTCCCTATTTCTAAATTAGGAGTCAATGTAAAAGATTTTCATTTAGTATTCTTCACATAATCCTCTCCATGTCAACTTAACACGTCCAACACATAATTTCCCATTTTCGAGTTTCACTCAACAGACCAGTACCAGTGGGTGTAATGTCACTTCAAAGTCTCCTCAAAATAAATACAACTTATCTGCATTTCCTCCTACATATATTTGTTGTTTTTTGAGAAACTTCATGCATTTATTCCCCTTGATGAATTTGAATAAAGCAAGAACAACAACAACAGTTTTTGCAGAATACTATGGAACCATCACTTATTTCGTTGGCTTCTCATCATCTGCTTACAGCCTAAATAAATTATGAGGTTTGCGTACGGAAAAGTTTTAACACTCTGTATCTAACGCATATTTCGTCTTTATTACGTAACTCTTTTACCATTGTATGCATACATTTATTTTGTTTAAACTTGAACTGCCTGTGTAAAAACTACATAAGCGCAATCTTCTGAGCACTGTTCACTTATTGTGGAACTTTTTGTCAACTGACAACATGTAGAATTTGCAAGTATGTTAAAACTTTTCTGTACGCAAACCTCATAATTTATTTAGGCTGTAAGCAGCTGATGAGAAGCCAACCAAGTAGACAATGGTGGTACCATTTTATTCTGCACAAACCACTGTTGTTCTTGCTTTATTAAAATATATTTGTTGGATAGCATATCGCTGGCTGATTATTCAGCACCTTCCAGTGTCCTTTATCGTTTATTCTTTCTACCCTGACATCTGATCTTCAGTACAGACAGAAGGTGGCAGGTGTTTATGAAAAATGTTCACCTTGTTGGAAATGTCTTCTGACAACGCAAGCACTGACTTGATTGGCATTAATGCTGATCTTTCTTCTTGTACTGAGAGTACTGTAGTTCTCCGCTCTGATTTCATTTTTTTTATTCCTTCAAGTTCACAATGGAACACAGGGCTTCAAGCTGGAGGCTTGAAGTTTCTGAAGCAGTGTTTATTTTCACAGGATGGGGTTGCTAGCCTCATGCCCCCTAACCTTTCCTCTTTATCAGCTATTTTTTATTTCTAGCTTAGCGAGGTAAAGGAGTGCGTCGGCGGGGGATCGAACCCCGAACCATGTGCATGGTCGGCGAGAGTCCTAACCGCTATGCCACCACCGCACTCTGATTTCATAGTTTAATAGAAAGCCTGTCCGATTTTAGCATTCTCATCCATGCTGCGTGTATTTGAAACGATGCTGCCCAGTTTCATAATTGAGTAAAAGAATGCAGTCCATTTAGATCATTTGGCAGCACGTATTTTGTGTGATGAAAATAGTGTCAAGCACGAACCAACTAACTGACTAACCTTCTTTCCACTAGTGGTAAATAAACCATTTTCTCCATCCTTATTCCACCAAGTTTTATTGTTATTGTTCTCCCGATATTTATAATCCTCTCAGTTTTTTTGTTTATTTTCTCATAAGTGCAAACATCATTTAAGCTGTGTAATAACTGTTATTTTTTGTCTTTCCCATCACTATACTATACTCTATAACATGTTAAAATTTCCCAACTGAATCGACAATACTGTTTGAAAAAAACTCAATGTTATTATTATTATTATTACTGTATTTATTATTGCCATTTCGTACCTCAAATATTTTTGACTTTATTCCTACCATAAATGTGGACAAATTCCTCTGGTTAATTTTATTTATATTGCATCTAGTTTACAGCGTTGACCGCGAAGTAATTTGGAAACTACTCGAGTTCTACGGCGTACCCCAAGTATTCATCAACCTTATTCAACAGCTCTACGACAACGGCACATGTCAAGTGATCCACAACGGATAACTCAGCGAAGCGTTGGGGGTAAACACAGGAGTCAGACAAGGGTGCTTATTATCAACAATGATTTTCATAATTGTGGTGGACCGGATTATGCGTCAGACAATGGGAAACGAGAAGACAGGGATATCCTGGACCACCGACGTGAACCTAGAAGACCTGGATTTCGCGCGTGGATGATTCATGTTTGATGTCACACAAAATCGAAGACTTACAAGCGAAAACCGACAAACTGGTCGAAGAGGCTGGCAGCAAAGACAGGACTCCAGGTGAACATAGACAAGATGGAGGTTATGAAAATAACCAACCAACCAACAACAACAACAGCAGCAGAAACATCCAGCGCCAATCACAATCAACGGGAGGGATTTGAAAGAGGTTACTTCATTTACTTATCTAAGGAGCATTGTCTCAACTACAGGAGGAACGGACGAGGATGTCAAATCGAGAATCGGGAAGGCGCGAAACTCATTCATCAACCTGAAACCAATCTGGAAATCTTCGTCACTCAACTCAGCATCAACAACAAAATTCGGATTTTCAATACAAACGTCAAGTCAGTCAGTTCTATACGGATCAGAAACTTGGCGGGTCACAAACAATATTTATTTCCAACAGCCTGTTGCAGACCTTTATCAACAACAACTGCCTTCGCTCTATACTGCTGAAGATCAGATGGCCGGAAAGAATCACCAACAAGAAACTACGGGAGCAAACAAAACAAGAACCAATCGCCGAAGAAATATGCAGGAGAAAGTGGAGATGGATTGGACACTCACTGGCTGAGGAGGCCACTGGGTGACATCGCGCGTCAGGCCAACGCTCGAGTGGAACTCGAAAGGGAAGCGGCGAGTGGGACGTCCAGGGGTGACATGGAGGAGATCGTGTGAAGAGGAGTTGAAACAGTATGGACTAACATGGATGCAGGTGAAAAGTACAGCAGAAGAGAGAAGCAAGTGGAGGAGATGTGCAGTCGAAGCCCAACGCTCCACTAGGAACCCAAGGGAACAATAATAACAATAATAGATGCAATATTATGACAAATCCCGAGAATTCTATGTTGTATTTAAGTACTAATTTCGGAATAAAGTGGATTATTATTTTCAGTAGTTGGTTTGTAAGGATTAGATTTGTGTGTTTACGAGTTGATCATGGATTGATGTCATAGTTAGGGAACCAGCTATTTCGTCAACCTAGTTTGGGAATCATCGGCAGTACGCACCCCACAACAGGGGTTCGAACCCAGGACCTTCCGGTTACAAGGCCAGCAAGCCCGTAATACCATTCAGCCACTGGGACCCACCCGACTCAATGGCCAGCCCATGAATTCTAACTTCCATCAATTCGTGATTTAGCGCGACTGGCACCAACCAATGTCATCGATGGGGCATCCATCCTCACACTTGACTGGATGGCCCTCACTGGTCACGAATTCTCACCAGAACCCCAATGAAGTCCATCTAGTCAAGCGTGAGGATGTATGGATGACATTAGTAGGTGGTCGGGCTAAATCACGACTTAGTAGAAGGTAGAATTCACGGGCCGGTCATTGAGGAATCGCGTCCCAGTGGTTGAATGGAATACGAACTTGCTGGCCTTGACACAGGAAGGTCCTGGGTTCCAAACCCTCTGTTGTGGAGTGCGTACTGCCAATGATCCCTAAACTAGGCTGATGGAACTACTATCCAGTACTCTCTGGCTTTCAACAGATTATTACTATGGAAGCGATCTTTTCTGTTCAAATGAAATCAATCATAAACTTCAAAATAATTTTAAACTTTGATAAAATGTCATCAAGTTGATGTAGCATATCAAAGAAGATACAGTAATATCGATCAAGAGAACTTACCGATGAGCCGACAAATTTAACATAACATTCAACAGCTTTTGTTGCCATTGTATTCGATCGAAAAGCCATTGAATCATTTTCTAGAAAGTCAAAAAAAAGAAACATATTAGACTGATAAGTGAATCTGTTTGTGTGTGTGTAAGTGGAGAATGAATTTAATAGTCGACGAATAATGCTCTTGTCCACACCAAGTAAAATATTAAGTCACATCATCCTGGAGGGAATAAAAGATGCACTAGATGAAGAACTCCACCAGCAACACCGCAACAAGCTGGATTCAGGGAAGACAAATCATGTGCTGTTCGAATCACAGCTCCGCGCATCATCATCACACAGCAAAGCATAGAATGGCAGTCAAACCTGCCTCTACGTCAAATTCATCGACTTCGAAAAGGCATTCAACAGACAACGTTGACAGATAAGTAATTTGAAAACTACTTCAACACTGATGTGCAGTACCACAAATCTTTATCAACCTCATGCAACAGCTGACAAGATGACAATGTCACGTGTCAAGGCATCCAAAACGGAAAGCTCAGTGACGCATTTGAGGGGGAAACAAGAGTGGGACAAGATTGCCTACTATCACCCATGATGATATTCTTAATTGCGGTGGACTAGATACATCAGACTGTGCCTGAGAGCAAGAAGATACGAAAACGCAGACAGATAAGAATCCTCTAGATGATCTGGATTTCGCGCGTGGATGATTTACGTTCAATGTCACACAGACTTGAAAACTTGCAGGCAAAAACCAACAAACTAGTTGAAGAGGCAGGCATCCAAGACAGCAGTCCAGGTGAGCATAAAGAAGACAGAGGTGGTGAAGATAACCAACCTACAGCAACAGAAACAACAACAAACAGAACCAACCACTATCAACAGGAGAGATATGACAGAGGTCGCCTCCTTCACTTATCTACGAAGCACTGCTTCAATCACAGGCAGTCAGGAAGGATGAAGATATCAACACCAGCCAAGATCGGAAAGACAAGGCACGCCTTCATCAACCTGAAACCAGTTTGGAAATCTTCTATACTCAGCCTAAGGAACAAGATCCGCATTTTCCATACAAATGTAAAGTCAGTCAGTTCTTCGATATTGAAGATCAAATAACCAACCAGAAAGAATTAGTAACAAGAGAGTCTGACTGGGAACAAACCAACCAAGAGCCAATTGCTGAACAAATATGTAGGAGGGAGTGGAGACGGACCAGGCATACGTTGGGGAAACCATCAAATGACATCACGCTCAATGCAGGCGATTTCTAGATTAGAATTCCAATGGGAAACGACGAGTGGGTCGTCAATGCGACGGTGACATGGAGGAGATCGTGCGAGGAGATGGGAGATTATGGGAAATAGTGGACCCAAGTGAAGAGGAAAGCAGAAAGTAGAATAAAGTGGATAAGTGTTGTTGCAGCCCTATGTTCCACTCGGAATCCAAATAATAGTCAACGACTTCTGATTGTCATTAAGGTTTGATCATTATACTGTACCCGATAACCAAATAATGCAGAACAACCGTTTTGTTATATTACGTGACTATTCAATAGATTTATTAAAGTCTAAACAACCGCATACCTCAGCACTAACTGTCAATGATTATTTGACTGATAGAATCGACTAAGTAGACTATAAACGTAAATGCTAAACAGCTACAGGAGTTAGAAATTAAGGGATATTTCCAGTAAGTTAAAGTTTCAAAATGTACAAGGCATTTCAACTTAACGATCGAACGGTAATATATTGTAATAAGACATAACGGATATGGATTTCACAGTGAAAGGATATTCATATGAACTGGGATCAAGATTTGACTGATGACTGTAGTTGAAATGGTGCTTCCTAGCCGGATAAGTGAAGGAAGTAACCTCTGTCACATCTCTCCCGTTGATGGTGATTGGTGCTGATTGTTGCTGTTGTTGTCAGTTGGTTATCTTCATCACCTCCATCTTCTCTATGTTCACCTCCTGTCTTCAGTGCCAGCCTCTTCTGCTAGTTTGCTGGCTTTCGCCTGCTTGCAAGTCTTCTAATTTGTGTGACATGGAACATAAATCATCCACGTGCTAAATCCAGATCTCCTAGTGTCTTCTTATTGATGGTTCAACGTATGCTCTATCTCCTCGTTCCCAAGCAGTCTTCCACACAATCCAGTCCACCACATTTAGGAATATCACCAGTGATAACAGGCTGCTAGCCTTGTCTTACGCCTGTCTCCAATTCAAATGCTTCGTTGAGTTTTCCTCTGTGGATCTCCTGGCATTGTCATATAACCAGCTGTTGAATGAGGTTGATAAAAATTTGTAGTTATGCACGCCATAGTGTTGAAATAGTTTCCAAATTACTTCTTTGTCAACGTTGTCTGTTGAATGCTTTTTCGAAATCGGGGAAGTTGAGGCAGAGAGAAATCTAGAGCGAAACTTTTGTTCGGTGCTCTTCAGTTCTTAATAGCTTTCAGGCTTTTCTTCCGATTCCTTGCATTCAGAGTAGAACATAAGGCTTTAAGGCTGAACTTCTAAGTTTAAGTGACATCGCTAGCTGCACAATCAAGCTCCTTTCTTATCCATATTTACTCTACTCGAGTTTTCAGAATGTGTTGCGGTCGGGAATCAAACCAAAACCACTGTAGCATTTAAACCAAAAAGTACCAAAGATCTTCAAGTATTGATTTGTAAGGATTTGGTTGATTGGTTACAGGATTCCATCATGAGCTGACATTGGTTAGAAAACCATTGGAAAACCACCTGGGAGTACTGAACAGCTGTTTCGTCCTAGTTTGGGACTCTTCATCAGTATGCATTCACCGCGGTTCGAACCCAGGACCTTCTGGTTACAAGGTGAGCTCGTAGACGATTCAGCCACTGGGACCCGATCCATTGGCCAGCCCATGAATTCTTACTTCTGCCAATTCACGATATAGTGCAACCGCTAGCCAATGTCTTTGGTGGCGAGTATTTGTCCTCACACCCGACCTGATGCGCCCTACTGGTTATGACTTCCCACTGGAACGCCAGGTAACTACCTACCTGAATAGGGCCAGTCGCCAGTGAGCATCTTATTGATATTCAAGTATTGGTTTGTAGGGATTTGACTGATTGATTGGTTACAGGATTTTCATCATGAGCTGACATCAGTTAGAGAACCATCGGAAAACCTGGACAGCTGTTCTCTAACCAATGTCAGCTCATGATGAAATCCTGTTACCAGAGATCTGTTTCTTCCTAACTCGGAGCTCCTCTGTTACACACACACACACACACCAATAACCCACCACAACCGATAGGAATCGAACCCACAGCCTTCAGATTACACGCAGGCTAGTGCGCTTGTTAAGAATTCTAATCACTGGGGACTGGATTTTCGGTGTAGTACGACACAGTTTAAACTTTATGCGCTTGATTTGACATCATAAATAACAAGAAGAGATAATTTTTACAAAATATTTCACATTAGTGTGTATTCTTTCTTCCCTCATCATCACCTTCTTCTTTTCGAATGCCTAAATAATCAATATTCATTCTACTGACACTGTGTGCATGTGTGCCTGTGTGTGTGTGTGTGTGAAGATGTAAGGGAAAACGCTGAAAGTATTTTTCAGATGCATGGAAAAAAGAACTGGCTTTCTCTTGATGTAAGATATACACATACGTATCTACATAAGCGGGCATAAATCTCATGCGTTTATCTGTCATGTGTATACACATGTATTAAATTACAAAATGCGTGTTCAATTCTGACAATATAACTAAACACTATGATCGAGTAAAAATGTGTAAAGTGGTGTGAACCGAACCAGAGCAGTTTAAGCGAGTGAGAGTGAGGAAAAGAGGGTAGGCAAGAGAGGTAGAGTGCAAAAATGAAACAGGCGATACACTACAAAGTATTAATAACAACAACACCACCACCACCACAACCCCCACTACCAAAAAAACATGAATTATGCAATTCCAGGAATCAAGTTTCACTATAGTGTGTGTTATTCTCTACCTACATAATATATTATATTTAGGTACATAAATAGATAAACACAAAATACAATGTATTATATTATGTAATTATAGATTATTAACCTTTCTTGTGGCTTACTTATTTCGGTTTCGGATAAATGAAAATAGTTCATGTGAATGAATGAATTCACATAGAATTTCATCAGGTGATTTCACTAGTTATCTAATCTCCATAATATACTTCCTCTATCTAATCCGCAAGGCAGCGGAGCAGCGTCAGGTGCTGCGTTCCCATGGTTGCCGGTGACCCGTATGGGTTCATACGCCATTTGATCCGATTGGATTCTGGAGATCATGTACCCCATGGTAACTGCTTTTAGTCTAACCGCTACCCAAACAACTTTCCTGACATGGTAGGACCTGCAGGGACATGAGTCCCAGCCAGTTTAGCTTGTTGGGTACACCTTTCTAACTAAGTGAATTGGTTAGCTCTTCAATTTTGATTGGACAGCTGTTCCATCCTTGTTGTTGGGACTTCTCTACATTAATACGCACCTATGACTTCCAACAGAGGCTTTTCTTTGTCTTATTATAATAACATTATTATCATTATTCCATTGGGCCTCAACAGCACATCTATGTTTCGTCCTGTTTTCTGTGACCTTCTTCATCTGGTGTCACGATTGCCCATAATCTCTCACCTCCTTGCCACACTTGATCTCCTCCATGTAACCCTCAATCTCAGCACGAATACAGAGGGCTAGTTTCGTATATGCCAGTTTACGCCGTCTCTCGTTTAGTAGACGTGATATCCGACTATCGACCAAAAGGCGTGTGTACTGCTCATCAGTCCGCTCCATCCTCCTTTATGACTGCCAGTGAGACCTGGCCATTGAGAGTGGAAGACATGAACAGGCTAGCTAGCTGTCTTTGATCATAGGTGCCTGAGTTCTGTCTCCCGTGTGAAGTTGTATAATAAGGTGAGCAATACTGAGGTTAGGCGTCGAGTGCTAGATAAGGCGGGGAAATCAGTCGACGAGACTGTGAAGTTACATCGACTGAGATGGTTAGGACATGTGTTACGCATACATGGCTATTCATCGCCTTCCTCGACCAACGGGTAATGTTAGCTGATATAGGGCCAGGCTGGAAAAGAGCTAGCGGCGGTCAAACGAAAACTTGGCACCAGTCAATGAAATCCCCAACAGTTAGTCTAAGTCACGTAGGAAGGTGTAGACTTCATGGTTGGGGTCCTCGGGACGGTAAACTCCAATGGTTGGAAACAATTGGTGACATGGCTCAAAATCGTTCTCAATCGCTAGTGCAGATGTATCCACTCCTTGTGACTTATGATTTCCAATGAAACTGTTTTGTTCTTCGTTATTTCTATACCTTTGTCTCACACCTCTGTTTACTGTCTATATTATGCATTTCTTCTACTTTATTCTCTTGCTTTGTGTGCTACAAAGAGGGAGTGTGGCGACTTGAACTGCCGAACATCGGTGCAAGGTTCTATGTCGAAAACAGAAAGACAGACAGACAGACAACCCTCGCATTGACGACCCAATCATGGTTTCCCCCTTCGGGTTCCACTCAACCGTTTCCTCAGTGGCGTATTATGCCCGATCCATCTCTATTTTCTCCCACATATTTGTTGAACAACAGATGTTCTTGGTTGATTTGTTCCCAGACAGAGTTTCTTGGTAATAATTTATTCTGGCCGGCCGGCCAGCTGGCTGGCCATTTGATCTTCAGTATGGAGCCAGCCAGTGAAGTGGGCAGCTGTTGATACAAGTCTGCAGTAGAGCATGTTGGAAATGCTTTACGTGACTCGCCCGTCAAGTGACCGACTTCACACTTTTGTGTTGAACAGAATCCGAATCTTGTTCTTTATGCTGGCTGAGTTGGAGTGCAGAAGATTTCTAAACTGGTTTCAGGTTGATGAAGGCATGTCTCGCCTTTACAATTCTGGTTTTATAGGGAATAAAAAGACAGTTGCAGCTAAGAAAATTTTCTTTTCCACGAAGTCATCATCTAGGCTGTACATTCGTGTATTTATATCAAATGGATGGGAAAATTCCAGAATAATTTCCGGTTAAGGGTCAAATTAATAAAAATTACAATTAGGAATTAGAATGCCATAATAAACAGGGGGATGGGTAAAACTCAAACAAAGTAGCATAATAACTAAGAAAATTGACATTGTGCAATTGGGGGTTAGAAATGTAGAAATAACAAAATAGACAGGATGTTTGGATAAAAAACTAGTGTGATGAATAATTGTTTATGCAATCAGGGATTAAATATGTAGAAATAGTAAAATGAAAAAATAAACAGGAAGTGTGGATATGAAAATATGGTAGTGTAGACAGGGATTAAGAAAACTTAAAATGACATGAATAAAGAGGAAGTTTAGATAAGAAAGGCGATGGGATGGTCATTATTACATTATTCTGGAACTTTCCCATCTATTTGATATAAATACACGAATGTACAGCCTAGATGATGACTTCGTCGAAAAGAAAATTTTCTTCGCTGCAACTGTCTTTTTATTCCCTATGATCAAATTCTGGTTTTGACATCCTTATCGTTTCCGCCCTAAGTTGCCACGATGATGCCTGGTTAGATAACTGAAGGAAGTACCCTCTTTTGAATTTCTTGCCTTGATAGTGATTGGTGCTTATTGTTGCTGTTGTTGTTGATTGGTTACCCTCAATTATTATCCTATAGGGGTTTATTCGTTCTGCATAACATCATATTCAACGGTTATTTGGGTACGCTGAATACAGTTATTATTAATAATTCCTCCACGTTCCCAGTAGAACATAGGGCTTCAAGCTGGAGGCTTGAACTTTCGATAGCAATGTTTATTTTTACAGGATGAGGTTGCTAGCCTCATGCTGCCAACCTTTCCTCTTTACCAGCTATTTTTTATTTCTGGCTTAACGAGGTGAACGAGTGCGTTGGTGGCCGGAGATCGAACCCCAGACTATTTACATGGTCGGCGAGCCTACTAATCGCTGTGCCTCCGACGTGTTAAATACAGTATTATTCCATTTATGTGATAGTGAGTGACATCATTAGGCTAAGTGTGGCGTCATATGAAAACAAACTCAAGAGAATGTTATTTCGGTGGTGGATAGTGACTAATAGTGTGTAATTTAGGATGCACGTTTCGCGCCTATTTAGCACTCATCATCCGGATGTATCTCCATTCCTAATGAGACGCAAAACCTACTTAGCCATCTTTTCAAACGCCAAAGGACGTTATCCACTAGACTTCCTGTCACCATCAGCCAAAATATCGCCCCCCCCCCATATTGATCCTCACAAGTCGTCGAAACATCCGTACTGAAAGCCAACATGTCAACATGTGAGTCCACCACAATCACCAAACAGGGAATACAAATTAATTGCCACCCCCACCCCAGCAAAAAAAGAAGATTAAAAGAAATAATAGAGAAGATTTGTAGCTCAGGTGGGTGATTTGCAATTAATAGTGTTCTCTGAGCTGGTTGGCTTGGTTGCGGAGCTTTCGTCGTCCACCTTCTGGACAACATCCCCCTTCAGCACAAGTTTTTAGCATAAAGTGAACTGATTTAAATTTCTTCATGAGTGATATAATTGCGTCTCCCGGTAACCATCTTTACATATGTATTGACCATTTTCTATTGACTTCGATTTTAAACTTTCTGGTCACCTGATTTACTTTTTATTAGTTGGTATATTTCGTCTATTTTAACATGTTTGTTAATTGCATTTTCGTTTGAGTAGCAGGCTTCTAGGAATTCCCTGCTTGCACTTTTGGTGTTTCCTCTGTCTAAGATTTCGACATTATCCCAATCAATCCAATCCAGAAGGACGGCGAAAGCTCCGTAACCAAACCAAACAGCTCAGAGAACACTATTAATTGCAAAGATTAAAAGAAATCAAAGAGGGCGGGGAAGGGATTCAATGAAAAACAACTCACCGAGATTAGAAACTTCTCGTACAACAAGATTAGTTAAAAAATCGATCAGTGTATTATTGTGTTCATGTAAACAAACCAGAGAATTGGCAATCTCTTCTTTGAATTTTACAGATAATAAAGATTCTAACCATTTCGTAAGTAATAAACTATGACTAAGTATAAGCTGAAAAATAATAAAATCAATAAACACGACATTAAAAAGGTTAAATGTTTGTGAAGGATATAATTCAAGGTGAAATTCTCCACATAAACTACAATACGCGATGACACATGAAGTAAACAAAACCCTCAGACATCTTAATTATTATCATTATTATTTCCTTTAATTCCTAGAGGAACATAGGACTTCAGCCGTGCGTCTCCATTGAGTTCCCTTCTCTGCTACAGTCTTCACCTGGCTCCATGTCTGCCCACACGTTTTCATCTCCTCTTCACATGACCTCCTCCAAGTCACCCTTGGACGACCAACTCGCCGCTTCCCTTTCGGGTTCCACTCGAGCGATGACCTGTCGTGTGATGTCACTTGATGGTTTGTTTCCTCAGAGTATGACCAGCCAATCCATCTCCATTTCTTCCTGCCTATTTCTTTCACAATCGGTTCCTGCTGTGTTGGTTCGCTCATTGCCACAGATCGCTCCTTGTTGCTGATGTTTTCTGGCCGGCCATCTGATCTTGAGAGATGTATTGAGCGAAGACAACTGTTAATGAAGGTGTGTAGTTTGTTTGAGATGCTCTTTATGACGCGTAGTGCAAGTCTCTGATCCGTATGGTAAGTGGCACTGACTTCACATTGGAGTTGGAAATCCGGATCTTATTTTTGATGCTGAGAGTTGTTGACCTCCACACAGACTTGAGAGAAATGGAAGCTTGTCTTGGTTTTCCGATTCTTGCTTTGATATCCTCGTCAGTTCCGTCCGTCTGTAGTTGAAACGATGCTTCCCAGGTAGGTAAAAGAGGTTGTTTCTTTCAGGTTCCTTCCATTTATGAGCTCTTTTAACATCAATCAATCTTGTCAGTCAAGAGTTTTTGAAATCGTTCATAGTCATCTGAATTTTAACTAACTATATGTGAATCGATGTGTGTGTGTCGGTGGTCTAGGGTTCGACTCCTGACCGTTGCACTTCTAAGCAACATTTAACCAGTAGTAAAGTCCATTAAGGAGGGAAAGTTCGGTGTCAGGTTGTGGTGAGAGCTGACTGCTAGCCGAAAATTGGTAGACAGTAATTTACGTCAATGTTTACGTCGACAATATTGGTCATGAGAAAAGAACAAGAACAAAGACTGATTCAACAATCAACCACAACAGAATTCGCGTAAGCGGATACAATTTGCAGATAGATAATCTGAACTTCAATACACAGCCACAAAGAGATGAAAGATTAACTTTCAGTGAGAATCAACCAATCAGGAGACAGTGTTTGTTTGCTTACAATAATCTATAATAATGTACATGAAAATCTATAAATACGTGTTGATTTCCTAAATAAACGATCTGTTGCTTAGCCCTTGTCTTCTGTTGTTACATTTGGTGTCGCTGCGTACCGACAAATGAAAAGCCTATACCCTGCAGTTTTTGATGGAGACATATGGATCTTCGGGCAGGAATTCGAAGCTTCTGCGTGGTTGAGTGGCGTTCAAGATCAGTCAGCGATAAGGCTGTTACTTGGAACGCTGCTGGGAGGTCGGGAGAAAGCAGCATATAAAAGTGTGAGGTGAAATACCGACGAATGTGCGACAGGGTCAGGCAAACAGTTTCCAAAGTGGGAAGGACCACATATGGTCACGTTGAGATGGGGTTACGCAGACACAATCACAATGATGAACGAAGAGAAACAGGTGAACATCAGCGATGCCGAGATCGCACACAGCAAGGCAAACGAACAAAGGCCCTAGAAACAAGAAGACCAAACCAACATCAGTCACAAGTCTTTGACGGGGGGACGAGTATGGTGAGAGCTGGCTGCTAGCCAAAATTGGTAGACAGAAATTTACACGTCAATATTTACATCCCATATCTTGGTCATGAGAAAAATAAGAACAAAGACTGATTCAACAACCAATCACAGCGGACTTTGCGTAGGCGGATGCAATTTGCAGATAATATAATCTGAACTTCTATAAACGGCCACAAAGAGATGAAAGATTAACGTTCAACGAGAAACCATCAGTCAGAAGACTGTGTTTGTTCGCTTTCAATAATCTATAATAATGTACATTAAAATCTATAAATACGTGTTGATTTCCTCAATAAACGATCTGTTGTCTGGCCCTTGTCTTCTATTGAGTTAGTAACCTCATCCCGTGAAAAAAAAACACCACCTACTACTGGAAAGCTTCAAAACTCAAGTTTCTTGAAGCCCCCTATATTCCATTTAGAAGGTAAAGAAATGAAGGAAGGAACAAATGTGAATCAATAAGTGGAATATGGAATGAAATTAAATTTTTTTATATGCAAATCATACTACATTTGAGATAGAAATTTCACTTTCGTCTATCGCTTCAAACTATATGTAATGATGTGGGTTTAGACATGAGATTGGAGGATAGGTGACATTAACTACTGAATTCATATAAGTAATATGGAATCGGTGATTCAGTGGTAGAGCCAAGCCATGGGTCAGACTTCAATTCCAGACGTCAACACACTACTATATTATAACCTCGTCTAGTTCACTAGACGTCAGTCAGCAAACGCGGAGAGGAATGAGAAGGTATGGCATGACGTTTTCAACCCCATCATCTCATGAAAAAGAACAGTAACCACAATATTGAAATTGGTTACAGGATTTCATCATGAGCTGACATCAGTTAGAGAACCATTAGGAGTACTTACTGCCAAGCAGCTGTTTCGTTAGCCTAGTTTGGGACTCTTCATCAGTACGCACACATCATGGGGGGGATCGGAACCCACGACCTTCTAGTTACAAGGTGAGCCATTAAACCCGATCCAGTGACCAGCCCAGGAATTCTAACTTCCGCCAATTCACGATATAGCGCGACCACTAGCTAATGTCATCGGTGGCGGCGTGTATTTGTCTTCACACTCGACCTTCTGTACCCTACTGGTCACGACTTCCCACTAGAACCCCGGAACTAGAACTACCTACCTGAATAGGGCAAATAGCTAGTGAGCATTTCATTGATATTCAAGTATTGGTTCGTAGGAATTTGATCGATTGGTTACAGGATTTCGTCTTGAGGTGATATCGGTTAGAGACCTATTGGAAAACCACCACCAGGCAGGGATGGAGTACTGGACAGCCAGCTATTTCGTCAGCCTAGTCTGGAACTAACCCTTCAGCAGTACGCACCCACCACTAATGTAACTTCAAAGCTTCAAGACCTACGATCCATTCTGAATATTTGTTAAAAAGTGCACTTACTGACTGAGTTGAATAATTCGATGGAATACTAATGAGAACCCCGATATGCAAACATACTTATCTTTATTACTGTTAATTTTGCTTAGCTTTCCTACCATGCACACACAATGCAATCGATTGAAAACTTAACAGTGATGACAAAAGATTATTATTTCTGTGAAGAATACAAAGCGTTTCAAACTGCTCTATATTCGGCAGAATTATATTATTATTATTATTGTTCCCTTGGGTTCCTAGTGGAACATAGGGTTTCAACTACACGTCTCCACTTGCTTCTGTCTTCTGCTGTACTTTTCACCCGCATCCATGTTAGTCCATACTGTTTCAACTCCTCTTCACATGATCTCCTCCATGTCACCCTTGGACGTCAAACTCGCCGCTTCCCTTTCGGGTTCTACTCGAGCTATGGCCTGATGCGCGATGTCACCCAACGGCCTCCTCAGTGAGTGTCCAATCCATCTCCACTTTCTCCTGAATATTTGTTGAGCGATTGGTTCTTGTTTTGTTTGTTCCCATAGTTTCTTGTTGGTGATTCTTTCCGGCCGGCCATCTGATCTTCAGTATAGAGCGAAGACAGTTGTTGTTGATAAAGGTGTGCAACAGGCTGTTGGAAATATTCTTTGTGACACATTGGCCAAGTTTCTGATCCATCCGTATAGAAGAACTGATTGACTTGACGTTTGTATTGAAAATCCGAATTTTGTTGATGATGCTGAGTGACAAAATTCGGCAGAATTGCAAAATCTTAAAACCAGCACCACTCAGCCTAATGCGTATTTTGAAGACCATGAGTAGTAATCAACTTTTTTCCGCTTTATTTGTTTTTCAGGGGAAATTGAAGAATATCACGCTTATATCCACACCATTAGATAACACTAACTAATGTTAATGCTGGCTTTTGCCCAGGTGGTTCAATGTCAGAATGCTATCCAACCTCGCGGAAGTCCCGAGTTCGATTCTTAAACCTCCCGTAGTATACTTGCATCCCCCCATGCAGATGAGAATGAGTCACACCTACTATGTGCTAGGGCAACAGATTGTATATTGAGAAAATCAACAGATATTTATCGATTTTTATGTACATTATTGTTAGCGTTATTGTTAGCAGAGAAGCAACGTCTTCTGATTGGTTGTTTTCCTTCTCTAGGTTATTCTGTCATCTCTTTGTGGCCGTTTCTTAGACAGTCCGTTGATATATATCTGCGAATCGTATCCACCCACGCAATGTCTGCTGTGATTGGTTGGTGAGTCAGTCTTAGTTCTTGTCTTTTTCTCATGACCAAGATTTGTGACATTGTAAACATTGACGTGTAAATTGCTGTCTACCAATTTTGACTAACAGACAGCTCTCACCACAATACCACTACCGGTAACTCTAAACTAAAGCAGCCCAAACCGAAACTACCTAACGAACGGACAAATGACCTTGAGCAACCAATCAGGTGGTGACTCTGCATTATCCAGGCGCACTTATTGATGCTGTACAACTTTTGCGTTGCAAATTCGCTCCACGCCTTGTTTTTGATTACTGTTTGGAGAACGGACTGATAGGAAGGTCGAAAAAATGCCAATGTGGAGGTGTCATGCATATACAAAGATACACTAGATGCATCGATGAGTTTGGTTACAGATGCAATGAGTGCCGAACCAGAAAATCAGTTCGAGAAGGTATGGCATTCTTTTTTTAGTTTACAGATTCCTCAGGGCCTTTTTTTAGCGAAGTCAAAATTACCTCTAACGAAAATTTTAATGATGTGTCATAACTGGATGCTTAAAAGACCAGTAACAGCAACAGCACACGAATCAGAAAATTCAGAAGTGTCTGCAGTGCAATGGTACCAATACTGTAGAGACATAGCATCACGGGAAAATGAACAGGCTGACTCAAGTACTTGGTGGAGTTGGCGTCATTATTCACGTGGATGAGACGGTGTTGATAAAAAGAAAATATAATCCAGGGAGATTAAGTGCAAACCAGCAGTGGGTGTTGGGCATATATGACACCACCCTTAACAAAAGGGATACATTGAGGCGATCCTTAATCGCAGTACAGATGTCTTATTGCCTATTATCCAACGCTTAGTGCTGCCTGGAACAACTGTTCATACAGATGAATGGGCCATATTCATTACATCGTTAACCATACAAATGATTTCATCAATCCTTTCGAAGGAACTCACACTAATTCCATCGAAAGTTTTTGCAGTCAGCTCAAAAAAAATGGATCAGATCTGTGAATGGATCAAGAAATGCAATGATTTAGCAGTTATCTTGATGAGTTTATGTACAGGACATGGTTTAACATAAGCATCAGGCCTCCTATGAGAAATCGGGAGGTTTTTTTAGAACATATACGTGAACATTATCCCTTGTAGCTATTTTTTAACATTGCATTACTTTTATAATTATAATTACTTTTATATAAACCAGTTATTAAAATTATGCGCCATTTTTATAGAGACTTCTCATGCAATCGAAAAGGAACAAGTTGACAGAAGAAGCATCAAAGATAGGACTTCAGGTGAACATAGAGAAAACAGAGGTGATGAAGATTCCTGAACAAGAACAAGAACAACAGACAACGATCAGCATAAATGGGCGGAACCTGAAAGAAACAACCTCTTTTACCTACCCACCTACCTGGGAAGCATCGTCTCAACTACAGGCGGACGGAACTGATGAGGATATCAAAGCAAGAATCGGAAAAGCAAGACAAGCTTTCACTACTCTTAAGTCTGTGTGGAGGTCAACAGCACCATTCAGCATCAAAAATAAGATCCGGATTTTCAACTCCAATGTGAAGTCAGTCAGTGCTACTTGCTATACGGATCAGAGACTTGGCCAGCGCGTCATAAAGAGCATCTCAAACAAACTACAGACCTTCATTAACAGTTGTCTTCGCTCAATACTACTCAAAATCAGATGGCCGGTCAGCAACAGAGATCTCTGGCAATGAGCGAACCAACCCATCAGGCACCGATTGTGAAACAAATAGGCAGGAAGAAATGGAGATGGATTGGCTTGTCATACTCTGAGGAAACAAACCATCAAGTTAGATCACTAGACAAGCCATTGCTCGAGTGGAACCCGACAGAATAGGAAGCGGCGAGTTGGTCGTCAGTGCAAGGGTGAGGGTGACTTGTAGGAGGTCATGTGAAGAGGAGATGAAAACGTGTGGGCAGACTTGGAGCCAGGTGAAGACTCTAGCAGAGAACCGAACGCAATGGATGGAGCCCAATTTTCCTCTAGGAATTAAAGGAAACAATAATAATAATTACTTTTATATAAACCAGTTATTAAAATTATGCGCCGTTTTTATAGAGCCTTCTCATTGGTTAAAGTTGTCGTTGTCAAGGTCATTTGTCCGTTCGCTAGGTAGTTTCGGTTTCGGCTGCTACCTAGTCCCCAAAACCTCAGGAAGAGGAGGAGGAGCAGAGCGGTTCGAACGCGTGACCTAGTTGGTAGTTGGAATTGGAACGAATGCCTGAATTGATGAATCATAGCATAGTTAACCAATCATTAGTAAGCTCAGCGGTATGTTCGAAATTGGTGACATTTTTGCACGTGTTTGCTCTGATATTCATTTACTGCTTATAGTCATATAATCCTTGAAATTATGGTCAAAATCTCTAAAAAAACGTGTTCAAAGAAACACAATTGTTTTAGATAGTGGCTCAACCTCGAGTATAACTGCATTACCACCCTGTATTACAGCATTAACTACTAGCTCACAAAATGGCTTGAGTGCAATTCTCACTCCTGTGATACAGGTGATGTTCTGCTAGAGAACTCTGAGTTCTGTAAATTAAATCTCCTTGTGAAAGATATCCAGAGGCAAGTAAGTGAACTTCAGGAAAAATTAGGTCAGTTTGATAGCATATCACTGCCAGTCTCAAATATCACGGAGAGCCATTCTGGATGTAACTCAAAACAAGCTTGCGGATTTAGACCCAATAGCCTGTCTGCTAAGAAAACATCCTAAAATGTCTCCAGACATCCTAAATACGGCTGAAAATCTGATTGACTGCTTGGCTGCGGAGGTGATGAAGCGTATAACCTCTTCTCACCAGGCTATAGTTTACAACGTCCCAGATTCTCTGCCTCTGAAGACTGTAAAACACAAAATCCTGATTTGTTGCGGCATGGCTAGTGTTCCATGTGAATGCAAAAGACTTCGTAAGAAGTCTAACCAAACTAATTGTCCCATCATTTTTAAATTCAGTAATTCCCTTGATTCTAGTAAGTTTACTAAATGTCAGGATCACCTAAGACTGAATAGCAGTTATAAGTCTATAACCATAGCGTGCTCAGGATAAAACACCGTGTCAGCGCAGAATAATGCGTAGTAATAACCTGGTCACCTCCTCTAGCTTAGATTTACCAAAAAAAGGATCGTGCACAGCAACAGTCACCTAATGCTGACATTAGCATTCAGCAAACTACACAACAACCACGCTTGCCAATGGAACTAGGAACTGATTTAGATACCAGTACCCCTGTAAATAACTTCTCGCCGAAAGATGTTAAAATAGGTAGAACTGCTGCAAGCTGTTCTAAGAAATTCTTACCCAAACGTGGTAACCTCACCACGATGAACAAATTTCGCCGGGTTGAGACTAATGATGGGGAAGAATACTTTGTATTCAATAAGCTTGCTGAGAGTAAGACTATCCACAAACCCTCACCTGTTACGAAAAACTCCTCTCGAAACACAAGTACATCTGGAGGTTTTCGGCATGCCCCACCTTATAGAAAGTCAGGGAAGCTTGAACGCGTAAAAAAACAACACTACGGAGTTCATCCAAAATGCAAGGAATAAGGAAACAAAAAAGGTGATGACACATATTAGAAAAACAACTAACTGTTCTTAGCGGCCAATAATTGCACAACGGTAGTATTCCAAGTGATTGATAACGTGCACGAATACGTAGTTGGGGTAAATGTCGTTGATCTGCAGCAACTCCAGTACTGCCACCAGTGTTAGTATTATTACTAACACTATTATTATTACTACTAATATTATTACTATTGTTGTTGTTGTTCATTGTTCTACTAGAATTCAATCTACAAGCAGCAGACTGATGATTATTCTCCGTGTAAATCATCGTACCAAGGTGATTGAGAAAGTTATCTTGACTTGAAGTATTCTCAACTGTTGGCGGTTGTAGTGTTAGCCAAGTTTGAATATCTGTTCGACTGGTTATTTCAGATATGGGAATAGTAATATAGCCTGAAAATAAGTGGAAACAGGTATCTTATTTGGGGTCACAGATAAGGTTACTGATAAATATTTAGATAGAAGGGACGGTAAAAACCAATGGTTGGAAACAATTGGTGACATGGCTCAAAATCGTTCTCAGTGGTGCAGATGCATCCACTCCTTGTGACTTATGATTTCCAATTAAACTGTTTTGTTCTCCGTTATTACTATTCCTTTGTCTCACACCTCTGTTTACTGTCTCTAATATGTATTTCTCCCACTTTCTTCTCTTGCTTTGTGTGCTACACTGAGGGAGTGTGGTGACTTGAACTGCCGCACATATGTGCAAAGTTCTATGTCGAAAACTGACCGACCGACCGAGATAGAAGGTTTGTAAAGACGTTAAATATGCATAAATATCACAATAAACACACAATATCAGATAAATTAAGCAAGAAGTTTTTGAATTTATAAGTTCCACAGTGAGTCAAGGTAGCTATAGTGGTTCCAACTGTTTCTTCTACACGCAGAGCTCCTGGTGTTTTAGGCGAATTGCATTGGCCTATGTTTTTTAGAGTATTTGGTCCCTACAGGCGTTTGACAATTTATGTAGTACTCGATAAATGATAGAAATCGATCGATAAATACTGACGTTTTGGCCTGTGTTTGGACCAGGTGATCTAATATTGAATTTGTTGATGGATATTTTACACTATACCCACTGTCCCCATTTCTATTTAATTTCATCATACATATTGTACTAATGGACTTAACCCTAACTGCTGACTTCAGCGATTCAGGGATTGACTTGTTACCACCAGGGAATAAGCTCGTTGACTTAGAAATATGTAGATGATATAGTCCTTCTAGATGAAGATGCTGACAAAATACAGTAGAGTCTTCTGAACACATTGACAGGCAGCAATCTTAGAATGTTTGGCATGCCACTATCTCCCGTCAAATGTAGGATGATGAGGCTACAGGACTGGACGAAATAGACTCACTCCTAGCCTAAAGATAGACAGAAGTGAAGTGGTTGGTAGAGCGTGTTGACCACTTCACTTATTTGGGAAGTTGTATCAGCCAATGTTGAACGCTGACGAAATCTCCTCACGGATACAGAAGGCTCGTTTGGCATTTATCAGCCAACTAACGCCATCTCTGGCATAGTAGACGTGATATCGATTGATTGATTTCCCCTCCTTACCTAGCACCTGGCTGTGAAGCTGCATCGACTGAGATGGTCAGAACATGTGCTACATATGCCTAGTCATCGCCTTCCTCGACTGACGAGCAATGTTAGCTGACATAGGGTCAGGCTGGAAAATAGCCAGCCAGCGGTGGTCAAACCAAAACATGGCTTCATCAGTCAATGAAATCCACAACAGTCAGTTTAAGCCAGCCAGACAGCCAGTCACGTAGGGAGAGAGGTGTAAACTGCCTGACTGACTGATTGAGGTCCTCGGGGTGGTAAAAACCAATGAAGGCTGGAGACAATTGGTGATATGACCCAAAATCGTTCTCAATAGCTGGCACAGTTAGATGCATCCACTCCTTGTGACTTATAACATCCAATAATTATGTGATAGTGACATCATTATGCTAAGTGTGGAGTCACATGAAAACAAAATCAAGAGAATAATATCCAGTACACATCTGATCTCAATATTCATAAAAATGCTTACCTGAACTTGTACTGCATTACTGATATCATTGTGACAAATATCTTAAATGAAGTTAATTTTACTTGCTAAAATTAAACTGAGATATTCAATAGAAGCATTTAAGCTGACAATCATAGACCTGTAATCTTTATTGTATTATTTTATTTTTGTTTTAGTCCTTTGCGTTCCTAGTGGAACATATAAGGCTTCAAGCTAGAGCTAGCGAGTTTCGGTAGCAGTGATTTTAATTTTACGGCAAGCAGAGGGGGAGGGGAGGGTTTGCTGGCTTCACGCTATGCTTCCCTTCTTTACCAGGCGAAATCTACCGGCTGAGCGAGATTGAGGAGCGCGTTAGTCGATGATCGGACCTCGGACCAGGTGAGGCGTAGTTGACAAGCTTTCTACCTTTGAATCACCGGTGCACAGAGCGTGTTTCGTTGTAGTAGGCACGTGTCGTGGAATAGAGTATGAAGAAGCGTGTGACTGGAGTGAATTTTGTGCGTCTTAGTTTCAATGTAGAACTATTCACAAATATGGACCAATTTCAATTGCCACACTCCCCTACTTGGTACCACACAAAGCAAGAGGAGAGAGTAAAGAGCGATTCGAAAACAAAGACAGTTAAGAGAGATATGAGGCAAAAAGAACAGTGTTATGGAAGAACAGTATGGTTTTATTGGATATTATAAGTCACAAGGAATGGATGTATCTAACCGCACCAGCCATTGCGAACTATGGTTTTGAGCCATATCACCAATTGTCTCCAGCCTTCATTAGTTTTTACCATCCCAAGGACCTTGACCAGGAAACCAGTCTACACCTCCCTACGTGACTGGCTGGTTGGCTTAAAGTAACTGTTGTGGATGTGATTGACTGATGAGGCCATGTTTTGATTTGACCACCACTGGCGAACTCTTTTCCAACCTGACTCTATGTCAGCTAACATTGCCCATTGTCGAGGAGGGCGATGACTAGCCATGCACGCGTAAAAAGTATCCTAACCATCTCAGCCGATTTAACTTCACAGACTCGTCGATTGATTTCCCCTCCCTCCCCCGCACAACAAAACAGATGATAACAATCTGTCTAGATAAACAAGTCAAACGATTAAGAGACATAGATCACAACTATTCTCCCCCATATTCTCATTTCATTCACAATACGAATAGCATCAAACTAAAAAACAACCGGTTAAATTAACCTAGAATGAGAGAAAATCAATATTTCAATCAATATCTTTTAAGTTCCACACCCAACAAAAATGACCAGAGAGTTGTTAGTGGGATTTATATCGTCAAACGATTTTATAGAATACTTTTAACAGCTATAAACACAATATATAGATATCAACATACTACAAGTGCATCAGTGGCACAGCTGTAGAATGTTCGCCAACCATGCCTCATGTGGTTCGGGGTTCGATCCCCGGCCACCGACTCACTTCTTTACCTCACTAAGCCAGTAATTAGACTGGTAAGGGTTGGGTATGAGGCTAGCAACCCCATCCCGTAAAAGTAATAAACACCACTGCTACCGAAACTTCAAGTCTGTAGCTTGAAGTCCTATGTTCTACTGGGAACGTAAAGGAATAAAAAAACATACTACAAATTCTTTATACCCTTTTGAACCTCGAGTGAGTGATGAATTTACTCAATGCTTCAAAAACACACTACGCTTATGAATTCCAAGAAAAATGAAACCTCAGTAGCGTAGGATTTCATCATACCGATTAACTCTACTGTGGTGAGAGCTGTCTGCTAGCCAAAATTGGTAGACAGCAATTTACGTCAATGTTTACATCCCATATCTTGGTCATGAGATAAAAACAAGAACAAAGACTAACTTAACAACCAATCACAGAAGACTTTGCGTGGGCGGATACGTGGTCTGACCTTCAAACATACGGCCACAAAGAGATGACAGAATAACCTTCAGTAGGAAGACAACCAATCAGAAGACGTTGCTTCCCTGCTAACAATAATGTAAATAAAAATCTATAAATATCTGTTGATTTTCTGAATAAACGATCTGGTCTGGCCCTTGTCTTCTGTCGTTACACTACTACCCAATAACTAGTATGAAAGTTCACAGTCTATTGTGTCATGAATTGAGCCACGCTATAAAGAGCTGTAGGCTGTGTGATTAGGGCCCTCCATATTGTTAGAATCAACAGTTTGAGATGACGTGGTTCAACACATTGTTTTCGATTTATTTCTACCATAATTTTATTCCTTTACATCCCGAGTGTAACATCGGGGGCTTCAAGCTAGAGCTTTGAAGTTTCAGTAGCAGTGGTGTTTATTTTTACGGGATAGGGTTGCTAGCTGCCTCATGCCCCACCCCACCCAACTTTCCCTCTTTACCGTTCTGATTACCGACTTACCAAGGTAAAAGAGTGTGTCCGTTGGCCGGGAATCGGACCCCGGACAGGATGAGGCGTGGTTGCCACCGATGCACGCTAAGATTATTCGATTGACACAATTTCAAACTCTTAATCGATAAACTTTTAATTTACACAGCTTCAATGGTTACTTATTTATCGATTTATTCATGGGTTATTTTATTCAAAAAAAATATATATACTAAATAATAGTAATTACCGATTAGTTGATTTGGAGCTTTTCTATACTTTCTTAAACTGATTCTTGATGTTCCTATCCGTCGAGCATCTTTACCACTTGATCCACTATCTCGATATAAACTGATGGTCATTACAGAAACATTTGGAAGATTACTAGTTGAGAAGAAAAATAATAAAACATAAAAAGCTGTTAGATGAAAAGTAGTAAAAAATGAATACAAAACAGAAAGAAAGTATATTGCTGAACCGATTCATTTCCTGTAGGATACAGATAATACTTTTGGTGGATTAGATATCTTCAAGTACGACTTGCCCTAATCATGCAGTTAACCTGGGGTTCTAGTGGGAAGCCGCGACCAGCAGGCTACAGCAGGTTGAAGATGAGCCAGTAACTCATCGAAGAAGATATTGCGAAATGGTCACGCTATGTCGTGAATTGGCAGAAGTTAGAATCCATGGATAGGCAATTTGATTGGGTCCCAGTGGCTCAATGGTCTACGAGCTCGCATGGGTTCGACCCTCCTGTGGTGGGTGCGTAGTGCTGAAAATTCCCAAACTGGGCTGATGAAACAGCTGTCTGGTAGTACTCCCAGGTGGTTTTCCAGTGGTTCTCTAACCGATGTCAGCTCATGATGAAATCCTCCATGCAATCAAACTAAGTCCCCACAAAACCATAACTTGAGGAATAGATATCTGACTTTTAAAAGTCAATCTGATCGAAGAATATTTTTTCAATAACTTCTCCTCTTCAGGTTCTTACAATTTCTGCTTAATTTGACCTTTGACCTGAAATATCTCTACAATAGTACCACTACCTATCTTCTGTTTATTACACTCAGTAATTTTATTAATCTGACCTCCAACCGGAAATAATTCTGGAATTATCTCACACATGTAATACATATATATACGAATGTACAGTCTAGTTGACAGTGACTTCGTCGAAAAGAAAATTTTCTTCTTTGCAACCGTCTTTTTAAATTACCTTCGGGTAATCTTTATGAATATATGTGTTTTAAGATTGATCACGGATTGATGTCAGCTGGGAAACCGTTGAAAAAACACAAGGGAATTCTGAAAAAATGTTTCACCCCTGATGTTGGACAGTTAGTTCATCAGTATGCAGTCAAGCCCCCAGTCAGGGATAAAACGCAGGACCTTCTGGTTATGCGGCCAAGTTCGTTGACCATTCAACCGGGATCCAATGGCCCATGAATACTAACTTTTGTATCTTCGTGATTTTAACGTGACTGCTAGCTAATGTCATTAGCAAGTATTAGTCCTCAAATCCGACCTGATAGACCCCAACTGGTCACAACTTTTCAACAGACCTTCAAGGAATTTTATCTTGTAGCTAGTCACTAATGAGAAGCATCAGAGGAATTCTCAAGAATTACTTTGTAAGTATTTGATTTAATTCAAGTTTGATTATGGAGTGATGTCAAAGAACCATTAAATCTCGTAATCTGAAGGTCTTGAGTTAGATCCCTGGTGACGTCGGGAGCGTATAATGTGAAGAGTCGCAAACTAGGACGAAACAAGCGTTGGTTTGTAGGGATTTGATTGGTTACAGGATTTCATCATGAGCTGACATTAGTTAGAGAACCATTGGAAAACCTGGGAGTACTGCCAGACAGCTGTTCCGTCCTAGTGTGGGACTCTTTATAAGTACGCACCCACCGGGATTCGAACACAGGACCTTCTGGTTACAAGGCTAGCGAGCTCATTGACCATTAGGTCACTGGGACCCAATCCAATGGCGCATAAATTCCAGTTTCTGCCAATTCACGACATAGCGCGACCCCTAGCCGATGTCTTCGGCGAGGACGAAACAGCTGCCTAGGACTCCCTGCTTGAATATATGTATGTATGTAATAAATAAAGTAATAAGTAATTATCCAATAAGTGGAGTAGTATTCAAGCTGAAAGCCTATATCTGGTGTTATTCTATAATACACACAGTCAACTTGGTGTATTAGAAAACTTCACTACACAACTACAATACACACCTCCATTCCTCTCTGTATGCGCAGTTGGAATTTATTTCCAAGTGTTATGTGAATGAATACAAACAGTTGGTATACAGGTGGTAATAAATCTGATTACCTGATATTTTTTGGTTTATTTGTTTGTGTGTGTCATTTTTCAAACAATTAAAAATTTTCAAGTATTGGGTTTGTAGGGATTTTGTTTGATTGCATGTAGGATTTCATCATGGGCTGACGACATCAGTTAGAGAACCATTGGAAAACCAGCACTGAAGTACTGGACAGCTGTTTCCCCAGCCTAGTTTGGGACTCTTCAGCAGTACGCACCCACACCACGGGGTTCGAGCCCAGGAACTTCTGGTTACAAGACTAGCGAGCTCGTAGACCATTAATCAGCCACTGGGACCCTATCCAATGGTCCTTGAATTCTAACTTCTGCCAATTCACACACGACATAATGCGACCATTTCCCAATGTCTTCTTCGATGAGTTACTGCCTCATCTTCAACCTTCTGAACCCTACTGTTGACGGCTTCCCACTAGAACCTGAGGTCATTGCCTGAATATGGCCAGTCGCTAGTGAGCATCAGATTAATCTTCAAGTATTGGTTTTGTGGGGATTTTTTTTGATTGCATGGAGAATTTCATCATGAGCTGACATCAGTGGCTCCACAGTTGATGAGGTCGCTCGTCTTGTAACCAGAAGGTCCCGGGTTGTCAGCTCATGATAAAATCCTCGATGTAATTAGAAATTTATCCTCTCTTCAATCAATTTTGTATTTCCCGTCGACTGATTATCTATTGAACCGATATGTTCGGCATCTGTTGACCTATGTGCTCCTGGTATGGATGCTTCAACGATATCTGAGTATTAAGGGTGATGTTAGTTGGTGGATGTTGACTCGCGGTGGAATCCATTAGGCGCAGCATTTCGTCTTTATTATGGACAAAATTTTATGTTGATAAAATCACACTCTGTTTGTTATACAGTAATATTTACTGATGACCACGCTTCGAGCACAAATTACCATTGCTACTCATAATCATACCAAGGTACTCCTCACACAACTTTCTTGCTTCATTTATATACATGAGTGAAATTGATGATTAGACATTTGAATAAAAGCACATTCGGAAATAATATTAGTGTTATAAATAAAATACCATGAGATGGGAAATAAGATATTTTTCATAGTAAAATAAATAAATAACTTGTTAGAATGTTATAATGTATGTGAATTGAATACATATTAGTTTGTTTATTAGATGTATCACAGTCAGTGGGATAGTATTATTTACTGGATGACAGTTTCGAACACAATTTATTCATTGTTCATAATCATTTCATGAATTATAATCACACGACTTCGAAACTTGAGTTTTATAGTTTTCTTTGTTCTCTCCTATTTGTCATCTTTGGAAGGTAGTCGAATTTTCCAGATATCTGGGTGGACAGGTGTTGAATCATTCCTATTACATGTATTGACTCTCAACTGATTCGATAAACAAAGCTTCTGTTATCAATCTCTGCCTCAACCCCGTTATATTAGATTAGATTTTGAAACTGTCATCTTATCCCATCCAACCTATTGTATGGTTGTGTGTTAATGCATGCAGTGCAATTGCTCCTAACCTTTTTTCAAAATTACTTATCTTCGTGAGATCAATCATTCTAACCTCAGCTAAATTCTTATGTTCTGATAATCTCACTTCTCCTGATCTACTAGTTTGACCTACGTAGTTGACTTAACTCACAGTCATTGCAGGGTATTTTTTCAAACTATATTATTTTGTTTAATTGGGTCCACTAGGTTTTTTAGCCTACAGAGCTTGTCCCTGTCTGAGTGAGTTAGTAGGTTTAAATGCCACCCTAACTCCTGCTTTATTAAGAATCCTACGTAGGGTCTCAGATGTTCCCTCCTTTTATGCTCAAACTGAAGATGCTTCATATTCTTTCTTATAGTGGAGTTATACCCTACCACAGTGCCCAAGTTTTATCCTTATATCAATAATGCATTTCGTCCTATTTGGGGCTCGTCATCTGAAATGTGCCTTAAGTTTCCAGTGAGTGATGGTTTTTGCACTGAGACTCATTTCAAACACCAAAGCGTCATCCACTAAATTAACTTGAACAGCAGGGGGTCGTCAACATCACAAGTGGCCTAATGGATGAGGCTTCCGGTGTTTAAAACAATGAGCGCTAGTTTCGAGCCGAAGTGCGAAATTCACGGCTCACTGACTAGTTACCATCCACTAAATTATAAATGTTTGCTCTGAAAGGTTTAAAGATAGCTGATTGATTGATTTTTAGTACAGTTTAGTGCGTCGGTGGCATAGCGGTTAGGACACTAGCCGACCATGCACATGGTCCGGGGTTCGATCCCCGGCCACAGACGCATTCCTTTGCCTCGCTAAGCCAGAAATAATGCTGGTGAAGAGGAAAGGTTGGGCATGAGGCTACCAACCCCGTCCAGGAAAAAAAACACTGCTACAGAAACCTCAAGCCACTAGCTTGAAGCTCTATGTTCCACTGGGGAACGTGAAGGAATAAAAAAACAGTTTGTATCCCAACCGACATCATCATCACCATCGAAGAGAACCATTAGAAATTGAGGAATACTGAAAAGTCTATTTGGAAATGAGTTACCACTACTGATGTTTCCAGAGGTTTTGTTTAGCTCAATAATGGCAATCAATAGGCAATAGTTAAGGAATCAAGATTTTCAAGTGTTGAATTGTTTTAGGCATTTGATCGATTCTTCCATTGAAGGGAATATTCCCACATTGAGTCATCACAATAAGACGTAAACAGTGTAGCGAATTCCCCCTTTTCAATGAGTCCTTTTTAAGAAACGTTGTACAATCCCATTTATATTCAAGTATTCGTTTGTAGGCATTTGATTGTTTGGTTACAAGATTTCATCATGAGCTGACATCAGTTAGAGAACCCTTGGAAACCCACCGGGAAGTACTGGACACCTGTTTCGTCCTAGTTTGGGAATCATCTTCAGCAGTACAGACCCATCTCAAAGGTTTGAACCCACGAACTTCTGGTTACAAGGCCAGCGAGCTTTTTAGACCGTTTAGGCACTTGGAACCCGATCCATTGGCTAGCCCACGAATTCTAATTTCTGCCAATTCATTCAATAGCGCGACTGGCACTAGCCATGTCATCGCTGGTTAGCATTTGTCATCACATTCGACCAGCTGTACCCTATTGGTCAAAACTTCCCACCTGAACCCCAGGTAACTACTTACCTGAATATGGCCAGTCACTAGTAAGCATCTAATTTGATATTCACGTAGTTCAATGGTTCTCTAACCGATGTCAGCTCATGATGAAATCCTGTAACCAATCGTATTTATACACTTGACAAGGAATTCGTAAGACCAATCAGATCAGATACTAGTAAATTTGTTCTAGAAAAATGTATTACATAATCAACAAGGGGATGACTAATTGGAGGTGAGAAAAAAAAGGAGGCAGAAGTTGGAATGACGTAATAACTGTGAAAATTGACTAATCAGTATAATTGTATAAAAAGTGGACAAAAACTATCAGAAATACAATATTGTGTTTATATAAAACCCGTATGAGAACACAGTGTTATTAATAAACAATTAAAGAACGATTGTAAAATAATAATAATAAAATTACACAATGAAATTAAGGTAAGAATGTTACTCTGTCCATAGGTAATGCGAGCGAATGTATGTAGTGCTTTTGATCGCAGGAAGAACATTTTCTTAGCTTCAGGATTTCGTCATGAACTGACATCGGTTTGGAAAACCACCAGAAATAACTGGACAGCTGTTTCCTCAGCCTTGTTTAGGACTCTTCAGCAGTACGCACTCACCGCTAGGGGTGGAACCCAGAACTTTCTGGTTACAAGGCGAGCTCGTTGACCATTAGGCCACTGGGATCTGATTCCATGGTCCATGGAATTCACGATATGGCGTCACCAGTAGACAATGCCATCGACGAGTATTTGTCCTCACACCTGACCTACTCTATACCACACCACCTACCTGAATAGGAACAGTCTCTAGTGATCATCAGATCGATATTCAGGTGTTGGTTTGCAGGGATTCGCTTGGTTTCCAGATTTCATCATGAGATTGGCTTGTAACTAAAAGGCCATGGGCTCGAACCCCTTTTTGGTGGATGCGCACTGATGAAGAGTCCCAAACTAGTCTGACGAAACAACTGGCTGTCCAGTACTCCTAGATCCTTCAGCAGTCCTCTAACCAATGTCAGTCAGTTCATGATGAAATCCTGTAACCAATCAATCAAATCCCTACAAACCGACACTTGAATTTTCTTAGCTGTTTACGTTTTTTATTTTTTTCTCATTTGATTGATTTCAGCTATGATCGCAACAGACTGATACCTGAGTTAGAGAATAAATTATAGAAAAGCAGGGAGTGTTGGATTAGAAATCACATGAGAGGTTGGGTTCGGAGTCCCACTGGCTTAATCGATCGAAGAGCTCTCCTTGTAACCTGATGGTCATGAATTCCGTCGACTATGAAGTCATATGTTTGTACCACTGAAGAGACTCAAAGTAGGACGAAATAGCTATCCAGTTCTCCCTGGTGGTTATCAGTAGTTTTCTGACTGGTGTCAGCTGGTGATCGAAGCGAAAAATAAGTATGAAACATACTTAGAATAGTAGTGTTTAACCAAATACTTGTAATAATAATAATAATAGTAATAATAATAATAATGACAGTAATAATAATAGTAATAATAAAGAGAAATGGTTAGAAATCGCTTACTTTAAGTTGAAATCTTCAGCCCAAAATATTTCTGATAGAGCTGTTTTACTAGTTGTCCGTGCATACAGAGTTCGATCCAAGCATATATCACAATAATAACTAGAAGATAAGAAGATAGGAAAACAAGGAGCATAGAAAAAATTCTTTTCTTTAAATCTGATAATAATTGATTACATAAGAAAATGTGACAAATTTTATACAATAGATGGATGTCGTTTTTATTTCTCTTGGATTCCGAATAAAGTACAGTGTCTCAATAGCACATGTTGATTTGGTCGTGTTCTCTGAAACTTTCTTCCGCTGGCCCCACAACTCCCCATAGCCTCCTCTCATCTTCTCCTTACACAATCTCCTCCACTCCCCCAACTTGTCGTCTCCCATTTGGGTCCTCCTCCTAAAAGGCCTGGCGCGCGATGTCAACAAACGGTCTCCCCCAGCATTTATTCAAACTATCTCCATTTCCTAGTGCATAATTTTTGGGCGTAGATTCTTAGTCAAGCGTCGGTGGCACATCGGTAGAATACTCGCCAACCACGCCTCATGTGGCTCGAGGTTCGATTCCCGGCCACTGAAACACTGTTTTACCTAGTAATAAGACTGGTAAAGACGGAAGGTTGGGGGAACAAGAGGCTAGCGACCCCATCTCGTAAAAGTGACAAACATCACTGCAACAGAAACTTCACAGCTCCAGCTTGAAGCCCTATGTTCCACTGGGAACGTAAAGGAATAACAAAGAAGAAGATTCTTGGTCGCTTTACTGCCAGATCTCCTTGTTGTTGCTTGTGGTATCCTGCTGGTTATTTGATCTTCAGTGTGTGGAGTGAAGTGGGCATATGTTGTTAAAAGTCTGCAACAGATTGGTGGAATTTCTCTTCATGACCCAACGAATCTCTGAATCAGATAGAAGCAGTGACTGACTTGACATTAGTGTTGGAAAAACCGACTCTTGGTTTTCCGTTCATAACGAAAGATGCTTGTTGTTGGTTGGTTGGTTAGGCCTCGAGTGCTAGGTAAGGGGGGAGGGGAAATCAATCAACGAGGCTGTGAAGCTACATAGACTGAGATGGTTAAGACATATGTTACGAATGCATCCCTAGCCATCACCTTCCTCGACCGAAGGGCAATGTTAGCTAACATAGGGTCAGGTTGGAAAAGAGCTGGCGGAGGTCAAACCAAAACATGGCACCAGTCAATGAAATCTAGAACAGTTAGTTTAAGCCAGTCAGTCAGCCACGTAGGGATATGTAGACTTCCTGACTGGTTCGGGTCCAAGGGAAGGTAAAAAACAATGAAGACTGGAGACAATCGATGATATGGCTCAAAATCGTTGTCAACGACTGGCGCAGTTAGATGCATCCACTCCCTGTGACTTATAATACCCAATAAAACTATATTGTTCTTCGTTATTACTATTCCTTTTGTTTCATATCCCTGTCTACTGTCTCCATTATGCATTTCTTCTACTTTCTTCTCATGTTTTGTGTGCTACAAGGAGGGAGTGTGGAAACTTGAACTTCTGCACTTCGGTGCAAAGTTCTATATTGAAAACAGATAGACAGACAGACGGGTTGGTCGGTTGGTTGGTTATCTTCATTACTGTCGTCTTCTCTTTGTTCAATTGAAGCCCTTTTCTTTGATGCTTTTTCTGCCATCTTGTTGGTTGTTGTGTGACATTAGGCATGAATAATTTGCAAAGTCCAGACCTTCTACAAACTACTTATTGGTCCACCGTTTTTCCTGTCTGTAGCATGGTCCAGTCCACCAAAATTACGAATATCATCGATGAATAACTAGTAAGCAGCCTTGTCTTTCTCCCGTCTTCACCTCAAAAGCTCCACTCACTTGTGGAACTATCGAATAACTGTTTGAATGAGATTGTGATACAGCTTCTCACCACCGCATAGTGTTGAGAAACAGTTTCCAGATAACTTCGAAAACCTTTTCAAAATCAATAGAGTTTAATCAGAGTTTTGACTGCCATTCTGTTACTAAACACTAGTACTATAAGAAAGTTACGCCAAGTTAAACTTAAAACATCACTAACAATTACCAATGGAGTGTGATCGTACCATTGACACTGAATGGTCCACTGAGTTTCATCCACGTGAGTTGAAGCTTCTATTCCACTTGATTCGATTCAAATGCCTACTGTAACTCAGTTGCGCTTGCAATTTGGTGAGGATAAGGTTTTCCAGTATTGCTTGGATGTGGGATTGATTACAAAACAAAGGATTTGTTTATGCGGAGGTGTTATGAACATAAATAGCTTCAACAGGTCAGTTAATGGATATGTGCATCGTTGTGCAATTAGTTTGAGACGAATTAGTAAGCTGGTGATTCTAATATTTCGTAGGAACATTTCTTGCCAGGTCCCATCTGTTCATAACCAAGATTTTGTAAATTTGTAATTACTGGGTTTTAAGGAAGGCTTCGTGTGCGTCCAACAATCGTTGTATTTCTTGACGTAAAGGTGGGATTCGATTCTGTCGACCAAGAGGTTTTCTGGCTATGCTTGGCTGCAGCGGTCAAACCAAAACTTGGCACCAGTCAATGAAATCAATAACAGTTAGTTTCAGCCACGTAGGAAGTTTTAGACTTCCTGGTTGGGGTCCTCAGGACGGTGGAAACCAATGGCTGGAGACAACTGGTGATATGGCTCAACATCGTCGTTCTCAATGGCTGGCGCCAATGCATCCACTCCTTGTGATTTATGATTCCCAGTGAAACTATATCGTTCTTCGTAATTACTATTCCTTTGTCTCACACCTCTGTTTACTGTCTCTATTTTGCATTTCTTTAACACTTTCTTCTCTTGCTTTGTGTGCTACAACGAGGGAGTATGGCGACTTGAACTGCTGCACATCGGTGCAAAGTTCTATATCGAAGACAGACAGACAGACAGACTGGGTTTTAAAACAGCCTATGAGAGGTGCAGTTGCTGGAACTGAAAATAGTCTCGTATCAACAGTTCAGTGGTACCAGCCCTGCAGACACATATCGCGTCATGGAAAATGGAAAGGCTTACTTCGTTATTGAGAGAAGAAAAAAATACAACTGTGGTTGAGAACGAGTGAATAATGTTAGGCTGATAGGTTTATATGATACCTCTCTACAGAAATCATTCGTCGACAGGATAGCAGATAGAAAGTCAACTACCTTGATATCTATTATCACTCGACACACAAATGAGAGGAACGTTTTTAACTTCTTGTCATCTCTTGGATATATATCCACCACAGAGCCAATCATTTTAATGACTTTGTGGATCCCATTACAGGCGGGGACACACACCAATTCTATAGAAGCCTTTTGGGGAAGGTTAAAAAAACAGGATTAGAGCAATTAACGGGTCTCAAAAGGATGCTCATTTATCGTCATTTAGATGTATAGGATGTGGTGTAACTTTTCAATTGATACTCCTATGCTAAACTGGGAGATATTTTTATCACATGTGATTCAAAGGTATCCTATCTAACAGTTTTATACAATTTTTATGCATTTTTTACATAAATAATATGTAATCCATAACCAAAAATACCTCCTTCATGTGATTGGTGCGTTCAAGGTCGTTCGCTGATTGGTAGTTAGTGGTGCTTAAAGTTTAACCTTGCCGAAAGTCAATAGTTATCGGCCTTATTCACCACATATACGTATACACATATATACACACTGTCACATACGCGTGTGCGCCCTTGCTTTGCTTTTCCTATTATTACCTCTCATTTTCCTTCTAATGTTAATGGGTTTCAATTGTCAATTTATTTGTGGCTGCGTCTCCCTCCTATTCTTTTGTTTTTTCTCTTATTTAAGAAATTTAACCGTTTTCCGCGCGCGCTCTTTCTCTCTCTAACTCTATAATTACTCAGCATTCATTACTTGTGTATGTAGTGAAGAGAATATGATTTAGAAACACTCTGATGACAGAGATGAGATAATAATAATAATGAAGGCAACAGCAACTGTTTCTTATTAGAAAAGAAATGGTAGTAAGCATATATATATACATATGCATAAATGTCCAAAAAATGGTGTGTTGATTTTCTTTGTCTCCCAGATGAGAAACAGAAAACTTTTTTTTGAAGTCGGTCAACCAGTCACCCAGTCAGTCAGTCACTCAGTCATAAAAAGGAGAAAGTCACATTTTTTAAGAAGAAAATATTTTTATCTTATGCTAAATGTCGGTTCTTATGATTCATTTAAATAGGAATAGTGTCCTTTTGTTTCATTATTTCTTGAAAGTTAATCGATAAAACTCCAAGTTTTGGTTTGCATGGAGGGTTTCGACTGTCTGTCTTCATGATTTCATTATGAGCTGAATCTTGGCGTACTGGGCAGCTATTTCGTCAGCCTAGTTTGGGACTCTTCATCAGTAACCACCGACCCACCCACTCACCAGCAGCCAGGATTCGAACGCAGGACTTTTCGGTTAAAAGGCGAGCTTGTAGACCACATGAAGTCACTGGGACCACAATCCAATGGCCAGCCGCCCATGAATTCCAACTTGTGACAATTTTCGATACAGCGCGACCACAAGCCAAAGTCCTCATATCCTGCAAACCAATACTTGAATATCAATAAAATGCCCACTAGCGACTGCTCCAATAGACGTAGGTAGCTAACTGGGACCTAGTGGGAAGCCATGACCATTGGGGTAAAACAGGTTGGGTGTGAGCACAAAACACCCGCAAGCGATGACTTTGGCTAGGGCCATTCTCGCTATATCGTGAATTGGCAGAAGTTGGAATCCATGGGATAGCCATTGGCTATTCCGTCCCAATAGTTGAATGGTCTACGAGCTCACCTTGTAACCTAGAAATCGTGGTTTCTACGCTTAGTGGCACGGTCATGGGTGTGTATTACTGAATAGTCTCAAACTGGGACGAAATGACTTCTAATAATTCTTTAACTGATATTATTACTGAATGTGAGATTTCACTAAATAAATAGTCAATAATAAAGGAAAATCTTGGGGGCTAACACAACAAACAGGGATAGGCAAGTAGAATATAACTATATGACTACTTTATATTGTAGTCGGGCTGTATTTTGAACTGGCAATGGTTGCATAGTAGAGTGTTCGACCTCGTGACCATCACATGATTCTCTCTTATCTTGATCTGATATGGTGTCATTACTGAAGGATAATAGTAATGGGGATCTAAATGATATTAATTCGTCATGAAAATCAATCACCTCTGTAAAAGCACCTTCAGGTTAAATGTAGGTTATTTCCTAATTACACTTTCCCAGTTGGAATACAATCAGTCACTGCGGAAGAAGTTCACTCTCAGACAACGAATCTCTGATCGGACGAAACAGGCAATCCTTAATTCCACTGTTAATCACTGTCACACTGTGAAGTTACATAGATTGAGATGGTTAGGACATGTGTTACATAAGCATGGCCAGCCATCGCCTTCCTCGACCGACGGGAAATGTTTGCTGACATAGGATGGATCAGGTTGGTGGTCAAATCAAAACATGGCTTCATCAGTCAGTCAAATTCGTAACAATTAGTTTAAGCCACGTAGGAAGGTGTAGACTTCCTGACTGACAGGTCGGGGTCCTTGAGACGATAAAAACCAATGAAGGCTGGAAAACATCGGTGATATCGCTCAAAATCGTTATCCATGGCGGGTGCAGATGCATCCACTCCTTGTGACTCATGATTTCCAATGAAACTGTTTTGTTCTTCGTTATTACTACTTCTTTTGTCTCATATTCCTGTCTACTGTCTCTATTATGGATATAAGTATAAAACTTGGGCACTGTGGTAGAGTATAATTCCATAATGGATAAGAATTTATTTTGATAAATCACACAGTGTAGTACAGTTATAATAACTGATGACGTTTCGAGCACAAACTATTGCTCATAATCATATCAAGTTGATATGATATGAGCAATGAGCTATGCCGTCTCCCCACTCCAGAGACGGGGTTGGTGGGTGGGTTACAGAAGGTCGACTCGACGTATTCTATCGCGGTCCGCAGCTGGCAGTAATCCTTAATATGGCCAGTTCAACAAACAGGCCGGTCTCAAGCAGTTGTCCCTTGAGCTCTGAGGTTATGCAACACTAATTCTTTTTTCTGTTTCAGGTACACACCAAGAAAAAAAATCAGTCAATCCAGGAAATGTTGCAATGAACAACTGACAAACATGGTCACTAGTACATATTACGTAATAAACCGAATGAGAGTGCGTACATTAATTAATCGCGATAAATGATCATGACAGCTGAAAGTATTTTTTTCACATTCCTCTATTTCACCTTTGCTCAAAAATACAAAATAAATATATAAAATATTCCTAAAATTAGCAAACTTTTGAAAATAATTGAGCATCAAAATAAATCGCTTCTTCAACCTTTCTTATCAACAACTGCCCACTCTCGCTGGCTCCATATTGGAAGACAAAATGGCTGACCGGCCAGAAAGAATCAGTAGCAAGAAACTCTGACTGGGAGCAAATTAACTAAGAACCCATCTATCTCTCAACCATATATGTAGAAGAAAATGGAGATAGATTGGGAAAATGCGAAGGAGACCGTTGAATGAAATTGCACGCCAGGTCATTGTTCGAATAGAATCCCAATGGGTCGTCAAAGCGAGAGTGACATGGAAGAGATCGTGTGGCGAGGAGGAGATCAGTGATTATAGACAATCGTCGACCCAGCCAACTAAAGAGGGCAGCAGAGAACAGAACAGAGTGGAGACGTGTTGTTGAAGCCCTATATGTTCCACTCGGAACCAAAGGTAACAATAATAATTAATTTTCTATATTTGGTTTGAAAGGGTCAGATTTGTTTTTACGAGTTGATCATGCATTGATATCAGTTAGAGAACAGTTGAAAACCAGCACTGAAGTACTGGACAGCTGCAGGATGGAGTTTCCTGGAGTTCTAGTGCGAAGTCGCGACCAGTGAGGTCCATCCAGTTAAGTGTGAGGACGGATGTCCCATGAACGATATTGGTTGGGGTCAGGCTAAATCACGAATTGGTAGAAGTTAGAATTCATAGGCTGACTATTGAGGAATCGGGTCCCAACGGCTGAATGGTATACGAGCTTGCTGGCCTTGTAATCGGAAGGTCCTGGGTTCGAACCTCGGAGCGGGAATGCCTATGATTCCCAAACTACGATGAAACAGCTGTCCAGCACTCTTCGCTGGTTTTCAATGGTTCTCTAACAATGATATCGATCCGTGACCAATTCGTAAAAATAATACTAATACTGATAATAAATCAATTTTTTTTGTAAATTGAATAAACTCATCGATTGATTTTAGTCTAACTTACCGACGCTTTGGTAGAAGATTTCTTGCTTCTAAAATTGACAGCTTCAAAGAATTCTCTCGATGATATTCATTCTCCAAATTCGGTTTAGCTGTTCTTCTGAGGCTAAAAACGAAAAACAAATTTGTTTATATGCATCGTTAAAAATTTAAAAGAGTATAAAATCACTTTCTTGTATTATAAGATCTTTCTTCACCGTAGATAGACACAGACAAAACAGATAGACAGGTCAACGTAGAACCACTATAAACAAGAAGCCAACCACTAGAAGGTCAATGATACGCACCATTTTAGCTTCACAACTTAGTCGATTGATTTCCCCTGCCTCCTTACCTAGCACTCGACATCTAACCTGAACATTACTCACCCTATCGCATCACATAAAACGAGAAATAGGACACAGACACTTATGATCAAACATAGCTAGCTGGCCTTTCATGTCTTCCACTTTCAATTACCATGTCTCACCAACAATCATAAAGGCGGACGGAGTGGACTGCTGCATTGAGCAGTATACACGTCCTTTGGTTTACACGCCAGAGATGACCTGGAGTTGGCAAATTACACACGAGCCTTCTGTATCCGTGTTGAGAATTCATTAGCAACCAACCCACTGGCGTTGGCTGATGCAGCTCCCCGAATAAGTGAAGTGGTCAGCACGCTCCATCAACCACTTAACTTCCTATCTTCAAGTTAGAAGTTGTATCATCTTACATTTGACGGGAGCGAATCCCATACCAAACATTCTGCTCAAAGTGTTCAGAAGACTCTGCTGTATTTCGTCAGCATCTTAACCTAGAAGGACTAATATCATCTGCATATTCTAAGTCAACGAGATTATTCCCTGGCGGTAAGAAGTCACTCCCCGAGTCGCTGAAGTCAGCAGTTAGAGTTAACTCCATTAGCACATACATCTATGATGAAATTAAACAGAAATAGGGACAGTGGGCATCCCTGACGGACACACACCACTGGAATATTAGTTCCAGCCAGTGCAGCAGCTTATTGCGTCATTGCGATATACAAACCCAACCACAATGTCAAGGTAGCAGTTATCAGTTTGGGCAATGAAAACTAGATAGCACTCGCCCTATTTGGACACTATTCATCACTGTGCGCCCAAGTCAAGCAGGGTAATGCTATATTACGAGTTGACGACGTTAGAATTCACCGGCCGTGGCAAATTTCAACAATAGCGTCCCAGAAGTGCGAATGCACGAGTGCCCTTCAGATGACCAATCATAGAAAAGAGGAATTTTTGCACAAAAATTGATGTATATTGACAAGCGAAATGCTTGAAAACACATTAAACAGGTTATCTTTCCCTGACATGACTTAAAAATACATCCCAGTTATAATGAGGAGTATCAGTTGCGCTAAGTTAGACAAGTTTCTGTGCATGTATTCACCGAGGTAACTAAAGACGATCTATTTTTCTGAATTGTTTATCTCTCTTATCCAGCTGCGTAGTCTTCCCCAAAAGCCCTTGGTTGAATTACTATGGTTTCCAGTAAGAGGATCGATGACTACTTACCAGGGAAATGTGGATAAGAAAGCAAATTAAAATAAGTGTCATCAACTCTAAATAATAATAATAATAATTTGCTTTATTCCAAAACAGTACTTGTGATACAGAATGGAATTCTCAGCATTTTTACTACAGTATTGCATCCAGTTAGTACATTATCAATGAATAAAATTCTACATAGATTGAGGAAATCTCAGTTCATTATGACAACAACATATTGGCATGTCGGTAGCAAAGCCAAAGTTGAACAATGTTTGAAGGTGTTAGAAAAGTAGGTGCTATCATATTTACTAGCGGAAGCGGAAGAAAGAAACAAAGCAGCACATAACAGAAAAAAGGAGAGAGAGAGAAAAGGAAAAGAAAGAAAGAAAACGTTTTACCTATAAATGATATCAGTTGGAAAGATGAGGTCCAGTTGTACTACTGACTATTTAATAAGTTATAAGTATCACGCCTAATGCTTTCTTTATCGCACAGAACACGAGCTAAGTAGGGTATGGTTGAGTTTTTGTACTTGCTGGTGCGAGCATATAGTTTTCTATATAGGCTTCTGGTTTTGCTTGATGAGATGCAAGGGTAACCCTAACCCTAAACTTAACACTAAGCCTAACCTTAATCCTAACACTACTTACAACCCTTATCCTAACCGTAGACCTAACCCTAATCCTAACCCTAACGAGCTATTAACACACATTGACCAAACACTACTTAAAAACGTGATCTGGGTGAAATTTGCTCCTTAGCTGTGGTGAAAAGCGTTGATATTTCAGCTATCATAATAACAGGTGCCGTTAGCCAACGACTGGCATGCGTTCAAGGTCATTGGAGCATTTGCACTCCTGGGACGCTATTGTTGAACTTCGCCCGGGCCGTTAAATTCCTTTCTAAGTGGCTGAATGGTCGACCAGGCTTATCTCGTTAACCTGAAGGTGTCGAGGTTCGGTTGAGGATACACACTGCCGAAGAATCAGACTCTCCACTACTCCATGTTGATTTTTTTTTTCAATTATCTACACATTGTAATTTGTCGCTATCTGTCCAAATCTGTTTCATCTCATGGGCTTTAGTCAACACACGCACGCACGCACACACACACACACACGCAGTAGTAAGGACACTAGAAACACATTGAAACTAGTTCATAGAAAAAGACGCACACACACACACACACACGCATAAAAATGTGATTCGTAGCGTACATAACATAACATATCTATACATAAATCAACGAACAAAACTGTACTAAGTAAGATGTACCTTTTAACCAACACATTAACGATAACCAGACTGAAATGTAACATTTTTCACAGCTGGCGAGAAAAAAAACAGATAAACCATTCCCTAAATGATTACAACTTGAATATCAAGTAACAACTAGCTACCTAGCTAACTAGCTAAATAACTAACGAACGAACAAAAAGTGGTTTTTTTATTGACTAAATGTCTTACTGAAATGTTACATACACTACAACAGTTACTGGCACTAATAACACTACTACTACTGCTACTGCAATACTTTCTTAGCAAAACAAAAAATTGTATACACTTGAACAATCTACATACTTCTAAAGAAGTCGACAAAACATAAAAGTATTTATATTGGCAGAAGCTAAAATTCATGGGCTGGTTGGTCATTGGATCGGGTCCCAATGGCTTAATGGTCTACGACGTCGCTCGTCTTCTAACCAGAAGGTCTTAGGTTTGAACCCCGTGGTGTGGGTGCGTGCTGATGAAGAGTCCGATACTATGACGAAACAGCTGTCCAGTACTCCCAGGTGGTTTTCCAATGGTTCTCTAACTAATTTACCTACAAAACCAATACTTGAAAATTAATCTGATGCTCACTAGTGACTGGCCCTATTCAGGTGGACATTCAACCTGGGATTCTAGTGGGAAGCCGTCACCAGTAGGCTACAGCAGGTTGAAGATGAGGCAGTAACTCACCGAAGAAGACATTGAGAAATGGTCACACTATGTCGTCAATAGGCAGAAGTTAGAATTCATGGACTGGTTGTCCATTGGATCGGGTCCCAGTGGCTGATAAATGGTCTACGAGCGCGCTAGTCTTGTAACCAAAAGGTCGTGGGTTCAAACCCCTGTGTTTGACTCGTACTGATGAAGAGTCCCAAACTAGCCTGACGAAACAGCTGTCCAGTACTCCAAGGTGCTTTTCCAATGGTTCCCTAACCAATGTCAGCTAATGATGAAATCCTTCATCCAATCAAACAAAATCCCTACAAAACTCAATACTTGCATATTTATACATACATAAACATCGTAAACTACACAGATTGATTAGTTATACAAAAACATCGGCCTGTTTAGTACACCTCATCAGCAAACAATATCCGACTATCGACCAAAGGGCGTGTGTACTGCTCAGCAGTCCGCTCCGTCCTCCTTTATGGCTGCGAGACCTGGCCATTGAGAGTGGAAGACATGAAAATATTATCTGTCTTCGATCATAGGTGTATGCGTTCTATCTCCCGCGTGAAGTGGTATAATAAGGTGAGCAATATTGAGGTTAGACATCAGTCGAGTGCTAGGTAGGTGAGAGGGGGAATCAATCGACGAGGCCATGAAATTACATCGACTGAGATGGTTAGGACATGTGTTACGCATGCATGCCTAGTCATTGCCTTCCTCGATGGGCAATGTTAGCCTGATATAGGGTCAGGCTGGAAAAGAGCTAGCGGCGGTCAAACCAAAACATGGCTTCATCAGTCACTGAGATCTACAACAGTTAGTCTAAGCCATGCAGGAAGGTGTAGACTTCCTGACTGGTTGGGGTCCTCTGGACGGTAAAACCCAATGGTTGGAAACAATTGGTGACATGGCTCAAAATCGTTCTCAATGTCTGGGGTAGATGCATCCACTCCTTGTGACTTATGATTTCAAATGAAACTATATTGTTCTTCGTTATTACTATTCCTTTGTCTCACACCTCTGTTTACTGTCTATATTATGCATTTCTTCTACTTTCTTCTCTTGCTTTGTGGAGTGTGCTACATGGAGTGTGGCGACTTGAACTGCCGCACATATGTGCAAAGTTCTATTTCGAATACAGACAGAGAGACAGAAACAATATCAACTTCGATATTAATTAATCAGTGGTTAGAAAGTGTGAAATTGAGAAGGGTTCATCAGTAAGATTTATCCCAGTGAGTAATAATAATAATAGTAATAACTTTATTCCACATAGTACTTTATGGGACAAATATGGAATATTCAGCATGTAGTAAGTAGTACGCTATTGCATCTAACTTTCTCATTACAGGAGCATTTAAACTGATCATATTGTTCAATAAGAATATGAATACGAAATTAAATTAAGTGGAAATATTAATTAATATATATGTGTAAAACTTGAGCATTGTGGTAGTAAGTAATTCCATAGGAGTTTGTTTATTCGATGTATCACACAATCAGTGAAACAGTATTATACGTACTGGATGACAAAGTTTCGAACACAATTTATTCATTGTTCATAATCATTTCATCAATTATAATCATACCCGACTTCGAAACTTGAGTTTTATAGTTTTCTCTGTTCTCTCATATTTCTCGCCGTAGGGGTAGTGAAAATAGAATTGGTGAAATGTTAAAATAATAGAGCCTGAAAACTAAGTAGTACCAAGGAAAATCTAAGACAGGAAATGAGGCATATAAGAGGAGAAGCTTTGAAACTTAATAGTTACCCTGATAAATTATTCAGGAAGTATGTAAGGAAATTTAAAAATAAAATAAATAATGATAGTAATATTAATGATGACATGCATGTCAAACATGCGCAAGATAATGACAACACCAACAATAAGGAATCTAAATCATCAGTAGTAATTCCATACAAGGAAGAAACGTCGGAAACCTCACAAAGCAGAATTCTTGACAAGGCAGGAATAAAAGTGACTGGCATTCAAACCCATAAACTCAATTTGAAACAAGCTTTGTCGGTTAAAGGATCAATCCTGTGGAGCCTTTAAAACAAAACAATTTAGTTTATCTAATACCCCGCCTGAATGATTGTTAGGTCAAGTACATAGGTCAAAGTAGTAGAACAGGGGCAGTCAGTCAGATTAGCCGAGCATAAAAACCTAGCAAAATCTAGATTGGTTGACCCGAATAAGATCAGAAATCTAGAGAATAGTTCAGCTATACCACTCACTACATGCAATTACACACAACAATACAGTAGGATGGATGGAATAAGATGAAAGTTTCAAAATCTAATACAACTAACATGGTGGAGGGAGAGATTGACAACAGAAGCTTCGTTTACCGAATCAACTGAAAGGAAATACGTGTAATAGGAATGATTCAACACCTGTCCACCTAGATACTACCCCAGTGGCGACAAATAGGAGAGAAAAAAGAAAACTATAAAACTCAGGTTTCGAAGTCATGTGATTATAACTGATGAAATGATTATGAACAATGAAAAAATTGTGTTCGGAACTTTGACATCCGGTAAATAATACTGTCTCACTGACTGTGTGATATATCTTAAAAACAAATTAATATGGTAAGTGAAAATATTTAAAAACAATGTAACAGTGAAAAAAAGTGAGGCCGTTCACTTAGAGCTCCACAATAAGTTTGTAATTTGATATAAGAATAAAACTTGTGCTCTGTGGTAGAGTGTAATTCCATTATGGGTAAATTTTATTTTGATAAAGTCTCAGTGTTATACAGTAATGTTTACTGATATCAGTTTGTAATTTCCGCCTTACTATTTTCTCATCACATAAAATGTGTGCCTATCAAATAAGGTATTGTAGACTTTGTGCAATTAGTTGTCCGAGTATGCAGGCTCCTATAGTTACTTCTAGTTCCCCTACCCGATGAGATTCAAGGAGAGGGTTGTGTATAGACAGGATGCTCACAGTCTGACAAGATAATATTTGCTGATTTCTTGCAGGCAGCGATCTCTCTATCCACAGTAGTTTGGCAACACCCCACTTATCCCGCTGACGACTTTTAGTGTCTTACACAGTATAACAAAGTTTTTCTTAAGAAGCCCAGGAAAGATTAAGGAGAGAGCACTAAAGAAGTATAAGTAGAATACAGAAAATGAACAAACGGTAACAGCAGAGACGGAATGATACCAGAGCGTCTTAACTTTCTTACACAGAACGTCAAATGAAATATTTTCATAGAAACTAACAGAATGTGGCAAGACAGGAAAGATCAGAAGTACTACACAATCCAAGGTATTCAACATTCAACTTAGTTTCTAATTTAGTCACATCTATAACAGTAGAATCATGGGAACGAGTCAGTTCATTTAGGCCTCACTTGCATCTGAAAGTGAAATTAACCACCTGACACATTTGGAGGGACTTAACTCTAGACCATTTTAAGAGGACCACTGAATAATTTCTGATAAAAAGTACGTAAAGCAGTGGTAGACCTCGCATTGTAAACAGTGTACTGCTTCCTATCAGAAAAACACGAATGCTACCACTCGGTAATCCAGCACTGTACTTGTATCGCAGCAAGCATATTTAACGAAAGAGGCCTAGGTACAGGAGTCGAAGACAGATGTGTAATCTAAGAAGGCACACCGAACATATTTGGCACCTCTTTCTAAACTAGAGACAATATTATGATATAAGACGACAGCGGCATCTACAGTACACCTACTATGTTTATAAGCAAACTGTTAAGGGCCGTTAAAAGCCTTCAATGAAGGTTCAAGTTTATCCATTATTTTTTTTAAAAAAAGGTGAAGTAATGGCAATGGGTCTAAACTTAACAGTCAGTGTATAAATAGACTCGAACCAAAAACATTATTGAGAAATCTGTGTCTTCATAAGCTTTTGAAACCCAATTTGACCACCAACAGACTTCATTTACAGAGAACCATTGAAAGTGAAACCAGGGAGTACTGGATAGCTACCGTACCGCTAGAGACCGAACCTGGACCTGGGGACTTCAGGTTACGAGGCCGACCCATTGAGCCATCATCAGTCAATGGGACCAAGTTCGATAGCCGGTCCATGAATCTTAATTCAAATTCAGCCAATTCACAGTATTCAATTCAGTGCAACCATCAGCTAGTGTCATCGAAATTGAAATCGCTAAAATCTCCGTAGACAAACATTTGAAGATATCATATGTACATCAGTTTTAAAGGCTATTTTGTGCGTCGGTGATTCAGTGGTAGGTTACTAAAATAACTAAATAAACAAATAAATAAAGTAAGCTTAACTGGCTCTGTGGGATGAATCAAACGTGCGGTGAAGGTGCCTGACCCGACGCTGCTCATGATATACCACAAAATGGTGTTAGTTGGTCCAGACACCAGGATGATGCCTATGGAAGTCGGAAACCACTAAAGAGTGCATAACAATTCACTCATTTGCCGAATCAATCAATCCTAAAAATGGATGGATCCCCGAGTGTTGAACCTATACTGTACACCATTGCTGCAAGTTGGACCCATGCAGAATGAAGCTAAACTGACTCTCTCCAGACAAGGAGAAGTGGCGACAATGGGTAAACGGGTCTCCGTGGCTAGCCGGAAGCCTAAGGCGTAAATCTAGTTGGAACAACCACAGGCACAGATCTTCGTGGTTCAGCGAAGAAAAAAGTGGAGAAGGTTACCTCATGGGAACAACAGCTGGCTATGGGTCAGACGGTCCTAAGTGATCCGGTAAGTCGGAACATAAACGGGGTGTGCCCGACATTGTCCACTTTCCGGCCTTGTTAGTATATGTGTATGTAAGTTTCACTGCTTCAATGAATCTAAACTAACTGAGTGATTGATTGATCAAAATAAAATAAAACTTTCCGCAAAATGTATCATTCCAAGAATAATTAAATTTATATGAGTGAAAATTTTTAAAATCTGAAATAATTTTGAGCCGCAGGAATCAATTATTTATTGATCAAGTGTTGGTCTGCGGGTATTTGATTGCTTTCAGGATTGATCGCGAGCTGACATCAGTTAAAAAAACATCGGAAACTACTTGGGGGAACTGGAGGGGTGTTTCGTCCTAGCGTGAGACTCTTCAATAGTACGCGCTTACCAAAGTTCGAAACCAGGACCTTCCGGTTACGAGGCGAGCTCGTAGACCATTCATCCACTAAGACACGACCCAATTGTCCATGAATTCTAACTTCTGTCAATTTGTTATATATACTGAGCGCAACCACCAACCAGTGTCACTAGCAAGTAACTGGCTTCTTACCTGGCGGCTGCATTAAACATATATATATATATAACTGGCAGAAGTTGAAATCCAAGGACCATTAAATCAGGTCCAATTAGCTGAATGGTCTACGAGCTTGACTCGTAATCGGAAAGTCCTGGTTTAGAACTTCGGTGGGCGCATAATACTGAAGAGTGTCACGCTAGGACGAAAACCTGTCCAGTGCTCCTTAATTACTGACTTATTTTACGCCTATTCAGGGTACAACCAAGCAAGCTATATCCTCCTACAAGGCTCATAGTCACTGACTTCATGGACAGAGATGCCATGTTTGGTCTCACTGCCTTATTTTCTTTTTTATTAATTTACTCTTTTCCGTTCCAAGTGAAGTTTAAGTTACAGTGGTGTCATTCGTTTTTTAGCGGGGTCGGGTTCCTAGCCTCACACCAAACCTCCGCTCTTTACCGAGGTTAATACCGGCTACTCAAGGTTTAGGAGTGCGTCGGCTGGGGAGTCGAATCCCGGTCTACCTGTGTAGTTGGCAGGCATTCGACAGACGCTAACTACCTTAACCATCCTTCAAAACCTACTCCAACTTCAGTTTACATTGCTAGATGTGAAAGGTACTGATTTTTTTTCTTAATTTGCGATAGTTGGTAATCTAGTCATCTTCACTAATGAAGCTTTACGACCTCAACGGTTGATCCGGTATAGTCTACAATTATTGTCGTGTTACTTTACTTAATATGAGCAATCTACTTAAAGCGCCTACAGTCGACAAAATGATGGAGTATTATTGACTGAATGATATTCTGAGCACAGTTGATTGCTCATAGACGTATCAGTGCATTCAAATGACTTCCTAAAAGGCTCACTGTGGCATGTCAACTTACATCCTCTCTTATGTAGATGTAGTATCTGGCTATCGACCAGATAACGTCTGTATTGTCACGCATTTCGCTTTGTTCTGCTTTACGTTTACAAGACATAGACTTAGAATATGCAGATGATATATTCCTTCTCGGTGAAGATGCTGAAGAAATGCAGAGTCTTCTAAACGCCTTTAGCTGCGATCTGCGAATGTTTGACATGCGATTCGCTCCCGCAAAATGTAAGATGATGTTACAGGATTGGACTACACTGACTCCTAGATTAGAAATGGGAGGTGAAGTGGTAGAGCACGTTGACCGCTTTACTTACTTGGGAAGTACCATCAACCCCAACGGGTTGATCTCTGACGGAATCTCAGCACGGATACAGAGGGCTCGTTTCGCATATGCCAGTTAATGCCATCTCTGGCGTAGACGTGATATCCAGCTATCGACCAAAGGACGGGTGTACTACTCAGTAGTCTGCTCCATCCTTCTTTATGGCTGTCAGTGAGACCTGGCCATTGAGAGTGGAGGACATGAAAAGCGTGGCTAGCTGTCTTTAATCACAGGTGTCTACGTTCTCTCTGCCGTGGGAAGTGGTATAATAAGGTGACCAATATTGAGGTTAGGTAGAGGTCGAGTGATAGGTAGGTGGGAGGGGAAATCAATCGACGAGGCTGTGAAGCTATATCGAATGGGATGGTTAGGACATGCGTTACGCGTGCATGTTTAGTCATTGCCTTCCTCGACCGACGGGCAATGTTAGCCTGACATAGGGTCAGGACGGAAAAGAGCCAGTGGTGGTCAAACCAAAACATCCCTTCATCAGTCAATGAAATCCGCAACAGTTAGTTTAAGCCAGTCACGTAGGGAGTTGGAGTCGTCGGGACGGTAATGGATGTTGGAGACAATCGGTGATATGATTCAAAATCGTTCTCAATGCCTGGTGCAGATGCATCCACTCCTTGTGACTTATAATACCCAATGAAACTATATTGTTCTTCGTTATTACAATTCCTTTTGTCTCATCTCACTGTTTACTGTTTCTATTTTGCATTTCTTCTACTTTCTTCTCATGCTTTGTGTGCTACAAGGAGTGAAGTTGGGCGACTTGAAGTGCTGCAAATCGGTGCAAAGTTCTATGTTGAAACCAGACAGACAAGACATGGTCATTGAAAGTGGAAAATTTGAAAAGGTGTCTGTGTTCTGTCTCCCGTGTTAAGTGGTATAATAGAGTGAGTAGTATTGAGGTTAGGTGTCAAGTACTAGGTAAGGAGGGAAAACCACAGTTGATGAGGTTGAGGAGTTACATTGATTGAGAGATGGTTAGGGCATGTGTTAAGCATGCTACACCACTGTCTTCTTCCTTGACAGTGGGCAATATTAGCTGACATAGAATTGAGTTGGAAAAGAGCTAGCTACTGGCGATCAAATCAAAACATAGCTTCGTCATTCAATGAAATCGACAACAGTTAGTTTAAGCCAATCAGCGGCGTTGGTGGTGCAAAGGTAGAATACTTGCCAACCATGCTTCATGTGGTCCAGGGTTCGATCCCCGGCCACCGACGCACTCCTTTACGTCACTAAGCCAGTAATAAGACTGGTAAAGAGGCAAGGTTAGGGGGCATGAGGCTAGCAGCAACCTCACCTAGTAAAAATAAAAACCACTGCTACCGAAACTTCAAGTCTCTAACTTGAAGCCCTATGTTCCAATGGGAACATAAGGGAATAAATAATAATAATAAGCCAGTCAGTCATATAGAGAGGTGTAGGCTTCCTGTGACTGGTTGGCGTCTTAGGGATTCTAAGAACCTATGACTTAAGACTTTTGGTGATATGACTCAAAGTCGTTCTCAGTGGTTCATCCATGCTACAGTTTTTTATCAGGCATTTTCCGTTCAACTGAGATTTATTACCGCTTGAAGCAAATGCATTACGGCATTTGATGCCATTTACTTCTGTCCATTTAGTAATGATAATTTTGCCTGGAAATGTTTGATACTGACAGATAGGCAGAGAGAATTCTCTTGCCGATATAATTTGATTTTTATGCCTATCCAGTTGTCTTTACTTACATATATGAATTAGAATGAAATCTTACTTTTATGTCTCACTGGAATCATTTCTTAATTTAATTAGCAAAACAAATGCAGGGATACCCCACAGGAATGAAAGATCTTAAAGGGTTATTTTTTTCACTAAAGTTTATACTGACTGTCATTGGGTTTATTTAAATCATAAAACTCAACTCACACCAGTGACGCTTAAAGTCTGATCACAGATTGATGTCAGTTAGAGAGAACCACTGGAAACTACCAGGAAGTGTACTAGACAGCTGTTTCGTCCTGCTCTAAGACACCTCATCAGTACAAACTCATCGGGATTTGAACCCAGCACCACCTTCCGGTTACGAGATAAGCTTGTAGGCTATTCAGTCACTGGGACCCAAACCAATGACCAGTTGTTCATGAATTCTTTTTTGTCTAGTCCTATCTTTGGTGCAGACTGAATTCTATTGTCAGTCAAGTTCTCAATGTGGCCACCATGCCACTAGGTGGCTCGCCATCACCGTGCACTGGCATAAGATGATTGGAGGCAATCGACCACAGGAAGCTTTGCTCTTAATATTTGGTTTTGTGATTGTTGACACCCACCAGTCAACAAGGCAGGTGTATCTGTAACCTTGAAGGAAATCATATCCCTTCCGAGATTCGAACCCATGTCACTCAGTGCTGCGGTTAGACACGTTGCCACTGAGCTATTCAGACTGGTGATTGACCTCCTGTAGGACTGTGTTGGATATTTTTTTGATTGGACGCCAGTCAGTAACTAGTGTAATGTGTCTAATCCTTTCTTTGGTGCAGACTGAATTCTATCAGTCAATTTTGAAATGTGGCCACCTTGCCACCAAGTCTCTGACTGCAGGTAGCACTGAATGACGCGAGTTCAAACCTCAGAAGGTTGCAGATACGCCTTCTTGAGTGGTGAGTGCCAACTAGCACGAAACCTAGGTGAGGCAAGGCTTCCTGTGGCCAACTGCCTCCAACCATTTAATATCAACCAATGTCTTCGGTGCGTATTTTTGACTTACACCCCACTGATCAACGACTTCTCACTTCACTTCGTTCTGTGGCCAGTCACTAGCGAGCATCAGATAGACTTTCAACACTGACGCTTACAGGTTCCAAACTACTGAGTGTGAAACACGATTACGTCACAGATGTTGTATGTCCTACACACGAATTTCCACCATAATTATATTTACAATTAAAAGATTATAATTGTAACGACAGAAGACAAGGGTCAGGCCGGACAGATCGTTTATTGAGGAAATCAACAATTATTTATAGATTTTTATGTACATTATTATTCATTATTATTAGCACAGAAACAGCGTCTTCTGATTGGTTGTTTTCTCAATGAAGGTTATTCTGTCATCTCTTTGTGGCTGTTTCTTTGAAGGTCATACCATGTATCTGCGAATCGTATCCACCCACGCAAAGTCTTTGTTCTTGTTTTTTTCTCATGACCAAGATTTGGGAAGTAAACATTGACGTAAATTGTTGTTTACCAAACAGCTCTCACCACAATATTACTACGGTTATCAAAAGTTAATTTGCAAATCTACTTAAGCCGACTGAATCGAGTCAAAGACTCCTAAAACATTTCAGAAAATTGTCTTTTTATTTACCATTCACAATGAATCTCAGTCCTGTTCTACTTGAGATATTGCCATCTTTCAGTGGAATGGAAACACACTGGTTTTTGAAGATGTACTCACAGCCAGACGATATACAGAATGGCACTGGTGGCATAGTGGTTAGGACACTCGCCAACCATGCACATGGTCCGGGGTTCAATCCCTGGCCACAGACGCGCTCCTTTACCTCGCTAAACCAGAAATAAAAGCTAGTAAAGAGGAAAGGTTGGGGGGCATGAGGCTACTAACCCCATCCTGTCAAAATAAACACTGCAACAGAAACTTCAAGCCTCTAGCTTGAAGCCGCCCTATGTTCCACTGGGAATGTGAAGGAATAAAACAAAAACTGGCAAATTTTAATCCCAGAAAAACAGAAACTATTATTCAATGATTGCCGCTGAAAATTTTTTACATCATACAAAGGCTGTTTAGAATAAAGCTATTATTATTACGTTATGGTCAATCCCAAATTCTAATTCAATATCATTTCCGCCTTACTTGAATGGAGGGAGAAATTCGAATTCCCTCCAGTAGTTGCTCTTTTGTGATTTTGTATTATATGCTTAGTGAACTGCTGTACACCGTATCAGATGTTACAATTGGTTGCTTTAAACGTGTTTTATCGATTATTTATTCTTCCGGCAGAAATCACCATTAACGGGAGAGATATGACAGAGGTTACCTCTTTTCCTTATCTAGGCAACCAGCATCGTTTCAAATACAGCATGCCCGAATGGAGGAAGACGTCAACACAAGCTAGAATCGGAAAGGTAAGATACACCTTCATCAACCTGAAACCAGTTTGGAAATCTCCTGCACTCCGCAGTATAAATAACAACATTCGGATTCTGTTCAACGCAAATGTCAAGTCGGTCCTTCTATACGGGTTAGAAAATTGCACTGCGTGTCATGAAAAGGATCTCCAACATGTTGCAGAGTTTCATCAACAGCTGCCCACTTCGCTGACTCCATACTGAAGATCAAATGGCCAGCCGGCCAAAATGAATTACTAACAAAAGACTCTGGCTGGGAACAAACCAACAGGCAAGAGCCGATCACTCAACATATATGTAGGAAAACAATGGAGATGGATTGGGCAGACGCTGAGGAGACCATCAAATGATACGGCGCGCAGTGCAGGCCACAGGAAGCGACGAGTGGGTCGTCAATGCAAGGATGATATGTAGAAGATCGTTTGGTGAGGAAGAGATGAGAGAGTTTGGGCAATCCAAGAGTCAGCTGGATGAAGAGGAAAGCAGAAAATGAAAGAAAGTGGAGAGTTGTTGAAGCCCTATATTCCACTCGGAACCCAACGGAACAATCATAATAATATTTCTCCTACGCAGTTGTGGCGTTTGTTATACCATGCACGCGAAAGCACCTTACCCGCCCCCGTCAAAAAAACACATGATACCGAGAAAAACAGGAAAAAAGGAAACACACCAAAACAACCAACAACAACAAAAATTCATGCTTTCAAACAAATCTGAATAGAATGCAATCAGCAGCAGTGTGTAATTCATGGTTGAAGACAAAAAAAACAAACAAAAGAGGAATAATAAGGCGAAATAATTGCACATACATATGTGGATATGAGAGACAGAGAGGTCTATTGTCCAGTCAATACGATAATAGAGGAAATAATCAACCAGTTATGCATTCATGTATATATCAGAATTTTAAATGATCAAGACTAATCAATCTGTTATTTGTTTTTATCTGCATTATTTATTGATTTTCTTTCATTCATTCATTCTTTAAATGAACTAACTACACACCCATTTGCTTTTTCCGCAAGATTTAAACAAAAATAAAAGCAGAGGGACAATAACACGAAGTATGCGCGTGTAAGAATTAGACAGTTGCATATAGAAATAGGAGTGAATTTACCCATCGTCAGTAAGTCAGCAGTAGAGGATGCTTGCTAGCTAGCTAGCCATGCCAGAAGTCTGAAGTGTGGATACCCTACCGAGGCACTTCTGAACCTCACTTACTTCACAAGCCTGCAGTAAAACTTACGGAAGCGACTGAGTGACTGTCTGGTTTCAACGTAGAACTTTGCACACAAGTACAGCAGTGCAAGTTGTCACTCTAACTCCATGTACCACACACAAAGCAAGAGTAGAGAGTACACAGGAGATAATAAACAGAAGTATGAGTAAGGGAAAAAGAATAGTAATATGGAAGAACAATCAAATTTTACTGGATATTATAAATCACAAAGAGTGAATGCATCTAACTGCGCCAGACATTGACAACGATTTCGAGCCATAACACCAATTGTCCCGAGTCTTCATTGGTTTTTACTGTCCCGAGGACCCCAACCAGTCAGGAAGTCTACACCTCCCTACTTGACTGGCTTAAACTTACTGTTGGGGATTTCATTGACTGATGAAGCGACTTTTTGATTTGACCACCAGTAGCTGGCTCTTTTTTAACTTGATCCATTCTATATATCAGCTAACATTACCGGCTAGCAATGAGTAAGACATGGCCTATCCACCTCATTCCATGTAGCTTCACAGCCTCATCGATCGATTTCCCTCCACCACTTACCTAGCACTCGACCTCTGCCTAACCTCAATATTGCTCACCCTATTATACCACTTCACAAGGCAAAGAGAACGCAGACACCTGTGATCAAAGACAGCTAGCTGTCCTTTTCATGTCTTCCACATTCAATGATTGTGTCTTACCCACACCCATAAAGGAGGACGGAGCGAATTGCTGACGACTATACACGCCGTTTAGTCGACAGCCAACTGGATATCACGTCTACTAAGCCAGAGATGGTGTATGTTTGCATATGTCAAACGAGCCTTCTATATATGTGCTAAGATTTCATCAGCAACCAACCAGCTGACATTGGCTGATGCAGCTCCTCAAATAAGTGAAGTGGTCAACACGCTCCACCGACCACTTCACTCCTGCCAATCTTTAAGCTAGAAGTGAGTCAATGTAGTCCAGTTCTGTAGCAGCATCTTAAATTTGACAGGAGTGCGCGAATCACATGCCAAACATTCGAAGATTGCTGCCTGTTAAGGGTGTTCAAAAGACTCTGCATTTTGTAATTTTAGGAAAGGGAGTAAGACTAGCATTTCTACTCCATCAAAAGGTAACCCTTTAAAGCTCTGTGTTCCATACAAGACGTCAAAGAATGAAGAAAGCGTGAATTTAAGGCTTATCCCGTTTATTCACCCTTTTTTACGCTTATTTTTTAAAGACTGATTATTGAACAAAGAATATTCTTTTCAGTAACTCCTTCGTCATCAAGTTCTACATTTATATGGCCATAATAATTAAAGAAATATTGCTATTAACAACACTAGTGGTTTAAATAACACTGAATTAATTAATACAATCGACTGCAATTCAAGGGGGATATATCCACTGAAATAATTACGAAGAAATTAAGAAAATCTATTCAAAGAACTTTTAATACTGGCAAATTATAAGGCTTATTTTCTACACAACCAGTGGTAATTTTCCAATTGAAAGATGAAGTACCAAAAGTAGCTAGCCACTTCTAATTGTATCTACCATTTAAACTGCGCTTGTGGTGGAACGAGTTATATTCGTCGTTGCTGTAACACATTGATTTTTCGTGCTCACTCGGGAACATCTCCCCGTAAGGCTAAGTAAGGATGTAGTCAAAGCCATCAACAGTTCGCTAATAGACAACCGGGTCCGAACCGGCCACAAAACCAGTATTGAAGAATCCTTTTCTATCATCTACCGGGTACTAAATAGACTGCCAAAAATATCCAGGTGCCGCATACTCCAAACATCAGGGGTTATCGCGATTCGCCTTGAACAACCGGTGCTCTGTGTGCAGAAGAAGCAAGTCAAACCAGCCACTACTACTAACCCTGGCGGCCCTTCAGTGGAGACTATAAATTCATGAATTTGTATTATTATCTTTCCTAATTTTTCTGTCTGATATTCAGTGCATTGTTATGTTGATGCTATTGAACTGTAATCCATACTATTATTATTATTATTATTATTGATTTGATGTTATTTAAACAACATTAATGTTGTTAGTAACACTAATTCATTCACTTGAAAATGCTTTTCGTGACGCACTCGCTAAGTTTCTGACCAGTTTAGAAGGAGTGACTGACTTCACTTTTGTGTTGAACAGAATCCGAATTTTGTTCTTTATGCTAGCTGAGTGACAGCAGAAGATTTTCATACTGGTTTCAGGTTGATGAAGGCGTATCTTGTCTTTCCGATCATGGCTGGCCGGCGTTGACATCTTCATCCGTTCCGACTGCCTATGGTTGAATCCGTGCTTCCTAGGTAATTGAAGGAAGTGACTTCTTCTGTCAATTCTTTCCCGTTGATGGTGATTGATGCTAATTGTTGTTGCTGCTGTTGGTTGGTTGGTTGCTTACCTTCATCACCTCCATCTTCTCTATGTTCACCTGGAGTCCTGTCTTCGCTGGCTGACTCATCCTCCAGTTTGTTGATTTTCGCTTGGAATTCATCGACCTTGTGATATTACATAGAACGCTGACCAAATAAGGTATTGTTAAGTTTTTGTACTTAGTTGTGCGAGCATATAATCTTTTAAAATGATTTCTAGTCCTCCTACCTGGAGAGACGCAAGGCGTGGAGAGTTATACATAAAAATGGTGTTGAGAATCAGAATACATGACTTTAATACATTTCTCGTTGTATGAGTTCAGATGTCTATCGACTACAATAGTAACAAGCTGACACTTAATAGTATACCACTTCCCCTGAACGACGACTAGTTGGTAATAAGACCTGTTTAGTAGAGGGATGGTGGAGGAGAATGTGGGGCAAATAACTCCATGCCCTGTAAAAAATAAAACCATCACTCCTGAAATCTTAAATCTCAAGCATCAAGCCTTATGTTCCACTCACAAAGCAAACGCATGAAATAGCCTGTCTGTCTGTCTGTTTTCAACATAAAACTTTGCATCGATGTGCAGCACTTCAAATCGCCACACTCCCTCCTTGTGAGAGAAGAAAGTAGAAGAAATGCAAAATAAAGACAGTAAACAGTGAGATGAGAGAGAAGGAATTTTAATAACGAAGAACAATATAGTTTTATTGGATATTAGAAGTCACAAGGAGTGAATGCATCTCCACCCACCACTGAAAACGATTTTGAGCCATATCACCGATTGTCTCTAGCATCCATTGGTGTTTACCGTCCCGAGGACCACAATCAGTCAGGAAGTCTACGGCTTCCTACGTGGCTAGCTGGTTTAAATTAACTGTTGTGCATTTCAGTGACTGATAAAGCCATGTTTTGGTTTGACCACAACTGGCCCTTTTCCAACCTGATCCATCCTATGTCAGCTAACATTGCCCGTCAGTCGAGGAAGGCGATGGCTACGGATGCATACGTAACATATGCCCTAACCATCTCAATCGATGTAGCTTCACACCCTCATCGATTGATTTCCCCTCCCACCTACGTAGCATTCTACCGTTGCCTGACCTCAATATTGTTCACCCTATTATACCATCTAACATGGGAGATAGAACGCAGATACCTATTATCAAAGACAGCTAGCTGGCCTTTACATGTCTTCCACCTTCAATGGCCAGGTCTCATCAACAGCCAGAAAGGAGGATGGAGCGGATGAAAGAGCAATAATAATGTTGTGTTTATGCGTCTATTATCAGAAAAAAGAGGTATAAGTTTCCAGGGGTGAGTGGAATCACTCGTGTCAGAAAACAAATATATATGAACGCTACAGAGCAATAAAACAACAAATGGAATGCACTAGACGTAAGTTCAAGTTCAAGGGTGACACAAATAACTACAATAATAATAACAACAACAACTGTAGTGTCAACAAAAATAGTACTATCGCTGAATACTTATCAGGCAATAAAGAATTTAAAAAATTGGAATGATAAAGGGATTGTGTAAATACAATAACAAACCTAAAAAGTAGACCACTAAAAGGCAACAGACACAATAATAATAAAATTTATAATAATAATAGTAATAAGGAAAGTCATATAGAAATTATTGAGAAACAATTCTTCTTCTTCTGGGTAAGTTGTAGGGACACATTCATTGCATTCTCGAGCCACAACATCATTCTCTTAAGCGAAATATTTTGGAAACGGTATGAATCATGTGACTATGGTGGAGAAGAGATTTGTAGCTCAGGTGGATGATTTTGATATGGTTGTGTTCTCTGAGCAAGCTGGATAGTTAATTTGCGAAGCTTTCATCGCCCTACTAGGCGACATCTTTAGCGCATACTTCAATGTGAAGGAAGTGAGCTTTTAGATTTCTCCACGAGTTTACTAATCATCTCTCCTGGCGGGTGACCTTGGACTTGATTGGTTGTTTTTGTGTTTTCACACCTTCTAGGTTATTTGTATTGTAATTCATTGTTTCTTTGACTTGAACTTTGACCCTTTGTGTGTGAGGTTTCTTTCTTATCGGTTGATATATTTTGTCAATCTCGATGTGTCTATTGATTGATGATTCACTGGAATGCCAGGCTTCTAAAAATTCTCTAGGATTCTTGTTGTTTCCTCTATCTAATATTTGAACGTTGTCCCAGTCGAATTGATGTCCGTGGTTGTCTGTATGTAGTGATATGAGGGAGTGGATATCATGTCTTTTGACAGCTAGCTTATGTTTGTGGATACGAAGACGAAGGGGACGTCCACTTTGGCCAATGTAGTCTTTTTCGCAGTTGATACAATCTATTTTGTAGATGATGTTGGTTTTATCTTCCTTCGCTGTTGAGTCTTTTGGTTGACATAGAATTGAGTGAAGTGACTTTGTTGGTTTGTGTACGACGTCAATTCCTAAAGATTTGAAGAGTCTTGTAGTGATTTCTGAGATGTCCTTTATATATGGTTAGGCGATTTTCTTTGTGCTTTCCTTGTGGGCTTTTTGGTTTGATAGGTTGGCTTGGGGGTATATGTCTTTTGATGAAATTCCTTGGATATCCATTCTTTTGGAAGACGTCCATGAGATATTTTTCTTCAATTTTCCTTAAGGTGGGAGTGCTGCAATGAGTTCTGGCTGGTCCTCTTGAATAGTGTTTGTATGCAATTCCTCTTGTGTGCTATTGGATTGTTGCTGTTGTAATTCAGGATTTGGTCTGTGTGAGTTGATTTTCTATAGACTTGAGTTTCTAATTCCCCTGTGGTTGTTCGCTTGACTAAGACGTCTAAAAATGGAATTTGGTTCTCTGATTCCTCTTCTCTTGTGAATTTGATGTCGTTGAAGACGTTGTTTATCATGTGACTATATTATACATATATATTCAATAAATAGCGTTGCACTTGAAGGTTAATTTGAATACCAGTAAGTCTAGGAAGACTATGCCTGATGCCCTTTGCCTTCCAAGGGGATCAATGGGCTTCAAGTTTTGAAGCTCTGGAGTTCCAGTAGTAATAGTGTCGCTTTTCCAGAGTGAGATTGCTAACCTCATACACTCCCACCCCACACACACAACCTTTCCTGTTTAAGGGGCTTATTGCAGGTTAGGCGATGGTTTAGTGATGCGTCGCCCGAGAATCTAACCCTGGACCACGTGGGGCGTGGCTGGTTAGCGCGCATTCTACTCCTGAAACATCGAAACACTATACAATAGAATTATAGGAATCCGATATTTATTTCTCCTTCATACGTGAGGATCTGTGACTCATTGGTGGTCTATGCACTCGACTTCCAAACAACTAGGTCAACAAGGTACGAACCCTACCTCACCTAACAAGGTTTCAACAGCCACCCTCATATACAGGTTTGTGGATGTGTAGGTCATCACCATCTGCATGTGGTTTTTGAACACCATTTCAGACATATTTATGGATAGTTGGGAACATGATGCGCTGAGAACACTTGATCCTGTCTCTAAGTTATGCTGGAGATATGTCGATGATAACATTCACCGTGTTGAAATCTGGTGTTATCGCTCAGTGTTTCATACATAATAAACTCAATAGTAGACGGATGAATTGGCCCTGCTACACTGTAGAATAAAACGGAAACAAGATGGTGGGCTGTTAGATACCAGATGGCATTTATAGGAAACCGGCAAACACACTCTAATAAATACTTAGACTTTAATTCATCCCATCCAGAATCCGTAAAGATAAGTTTAGTTAAATGTCTGTATAATCGGGCCAAGGGCCTAACTAGTAGGCCAAAAGATTTAAATAATGAAATCAAACAAATAAAGGAAATATTACCACTGAATACCACACTACTCACCAGAATGTATTCAGAAATGTACGAAGAACCATAGAAACACCAAGATTAGCAATAAAAATGACGAAAACAATAGAGAATTCAAAACCTGTGTAGTACTGCCGTATAAATAAGGAACGTCAGACGCCTTATGTAGGATTTTCAATGAGGATGGAATTAGTCGGGGTGGCATTTAAACGAACCAGCCAACAAACCAACCACCTCTCTCAGAGAGAAACTTTGTCGGCTCAACGATTCGATAGAGAGTTCCAATTAAGAAAAATAATACCATTTACCAAATACCATGCAACTAATGACTGTGAGGTCAATTACACATGAGTCGAACAAGTAGATCGGGGTCAACCGGATTATTGGAACATGGAAATTTAGCTAGACCTAGAATGATGATTGACCCCGATAAGTTAAATAACCTAGAAAGATAGCTCAGCAATTCCACTGCATTCACTTGCATGTAATCACACAACGACTACGTAGGACAACACGGTGAGAGTATTAGAAAGTAATGTAGTTAGGTGGGGAGAGGCAGAGGAAGAGGTTAATCACTGACGCTTCGTTTGTCGATTCAATACCGCACACGTGCAGTCAATCGGAATGAAGCAACGCCGCCTATATCGAAGATGTGGAAAGTGGTAACAAACAAGAAGGAGGAAGTTGAAGAGACAGAAAGAAATAAAAAGTATATTTAAGAAAAAGTTGTGAAACCCTGTGACTACAATTGATATGATTATGAGCTGCAATAATTTATGCTGCAAAACCTTGTCATCCAGTTGTTAATACTGCACCATCACTGAGTGGTAGTTAAAATAAACTTTTCTAATATTGAACTACACATTCTACCACAGTGCCCAAGTTCTACACTTAAATCAATGACATTTTATATTTTCATTTTTATATACGCATATGCATAGAGGGAAGCACAGAGTTGAAAAATTAGTCACAGACGACTACAAAAGGGATATAATTGTCTACGATTACTGTAGGTAGGTGAAGTTCTTTTTTAACTGCTTCTAAAAAAGAACTAACTGCGGATCCTGAACTCAATCATAGGACAAAGCTGTCCATTGAAGAAATTATTTTAGGGATTCAGTTATGCCTCACATCTACTATATTTAAATTCCAAGGCAAAATCTATAGACAAACAGAAGGCGTAGCAATGGGATCACCAATATCCCCTATCGTAGCAGACATATTTATGGACAGTTGGGAAAATATTGCTCTATATACATTTAGTCCTACTCCAAAAATATGGTGGAGATATGTGGATGACACTTTCATAGTGTTAAAAACAGAACATATCTCTATCTTCCTGACACATATTAACTCACTAGTAGAGGGAATAAAATTCACATTTGAATCGGAAAATGAACAAGGAGAATTAGCTATGTTAGATTGTAAAATAAAACGAATAGAAGGTTACCTTCACACTAGTGTGTATAGAAAACCAACGCATTCTAATAGATATTTAGATTTTAATTCGTCGCATCCGTTAACTGTTAAGGCGGGCTTAGTTAAGTGTCTAACAAACCGAGCTATAGCACTAAGTAGCACAAGAAAAGACCTAAATGACGAAATAAAACAGATAGAAGAAGCGTTGGTGTTGAATAATTATCCTTTAAAATTCATTAGGAAGATAACAAAAGGCCAAAAACAAAATAAAAATAATTGCGAAACTAGTAATGATAATATAAAGAGTGAATATAAGTCATCCACTGTAATACCATATAAGGAGAGGGACATCTGAGACCCTACGTAGGATTCTTAATAAAGCAGGAATTATAGTGGCATTGAAACCTACAAACTCGCTCAGGGACAAGCTCTGTAGGTTAAAGGACCCTATTGACCCAATTAAACAAAATAATATAATTTACAAAATACACTGCAATGACTGTGAAGTCAACTACATAGGTCAGACTAGTAGGTCGGGGGTAGTCAGATTGTCGGAACATAAGAATTTAGCTAAGGGAAGAATGGTTGATCCCGAGAAGATAAGTAATTTAGAAAAAAGCTCAGCAATTGCACTTCACGCATTAATAAACAACCACACAATAGGGTGGGATAGGTTTAAAATTCTAAAGAGTAACATAGGTAGGTGGAAAGAGAGGTTGATTACGGAATCCTTGTTCATTGAGTCTACACCCAATAAATGTAACAGAAATGACTCAATGTAAATACCAGAAATATGGGAGATATTATTACCTCCGGTCAAATCAGAAGAGGATAATAAATAATCATAAAATTCTATTTCAATTCAAACACATCAAAACATTCTAGCAATTATTGATATAAGTATAAAACTTGGGCACTGTGGTAGAGTATAACTCCATAATGGTTAAGATTTTATTTTGATAAATCACACAGTGTTGTACAGTTATATTAACTGATGACGTTTTGAGCACAAACTATTGCTCATTATCATATCAAGTTGATTATGAGCAATAGTTTGTGCTCGAAACGTCATCAGTTAATATAACTGTACAACACTGTGTGATTTATCAAAATAAAATCTTAACCATTATGGAGTTATACTCTACCACAGTGCCTAAGTTTTATAATTGAAAACATTTATTTCCCGATACGAATTTAAAAAAAAGCAACAAAGGTCAACAGAGCAGGGTTTAATGAATTCACCGAAATTTGATGAATTCATTAAATCCTGCTTTATTAACCTGAAACGATGCTGGTTGCCCAAAGATTAGTGAGGGCAGGAAGTAACCTCTATCATATCTCTCCAGTTGATGGTGATTGATGCAGGGTGTCTGGCTAGCAAGCACTGCTGACTGATATGACTGGTACGCAACTACTCATATCCCAATTAATCAGTAGTACATTGGTTTTATGCGTATAAATAGTACTTGTGTAACAAACATGCTCGACTGAATGCAACTACAAAATATTTTGAAATGTCAGACAATGATGGAGAGGATGATGATGGTGATTAGTAATCCGTAATAGATTCATACACTGTAGGGAAGGAAAATTGACAAGTCAGTTCAATGTTGTAAAAGGTGTGTATGCATTAAAAAGGAGATAGTAATATTAGATGGTTGGAAGCAATCGGCCACAGCAAGCCTTGCTCTCTTGACATAGGTTTCGTGCTAGCTGGCACTCACCAGTCAGCAAGGCAGGCGTATCTGCAGTCACCTTGAAGGAACTCATGTCCCTTCTGAGGAAATTCGAACCCCCGTCACCCAGTGCTGCCTGAAGTCAGAGACGTTTTCAATGAACTAGCTATTCGGACTCACAACTGACCTCCTGTAGGACTGTAGTGGATACTTTGAATGGACACTAGTAACTAGTGTGATGTGTCTAGTCCTTTCTTTGGTGCAGACTGAATTCTACCAGTAAGGTTTTCAATGTGGCCACCATTCTAGGTAGTTGGCCATCACGGTGTACATTTAATGGTGGCCGCATTGCAAACCTGACTGATAGAATTCAGTCTGTACCAAAGAAAGGACTAGCCAGACACATCACACTAGTTACTAGTGCCAAATCAAAGAGGAGATAGTAAGACTGCGGTAAAAACAGGTGGAGGGAGGCATTTATTCAACAACAACAAAAAAAGAGAGATAATATCAGTAATAATAAATCACGACAGTATTAGTGGGAAATTCGATAGTATCAAAAGAACGCTAAAAATGGAGACTGCAAATCATTAAATATACTGTGACTAAAAGCTGTTAGGATGAAGAGAAAAGGAGATTAATAATAAATGAAAGGAGAAAGGGATAAGTGGGAAAGACACTCTTGGAAGGGAGAAGAACTTTTAATTCAAGTTTGGACAATTGTAGGAAAAAAACACAACCCCGAAAGTGTTTTTTTAATACAAAAGTCTCGTTTAGTCTATCTTATTGCAACAACTTAACGTATATTTTAGAAGGCGTAGGTGAACTGTGCTTGGATAATTATTTCGGAATGTGGTATATAACCCTGGTAGCTATGTTAGCGTCAATGCGACGTCCTGTATCTACCAAAGTGTGGTAGAATTGAACTTTTTAGGCATTTGATTCCCCCCACCCCTCATCTACTGAACAAAGCTAGTAGATGTTCTCCAGTCTGTGGACTGACCTGCCTAATCGTACACCCTGTATAACTTGAACCAAGAGAACAGCTAAAATAGTATTTGCACGAGGAGGAAGAGGAGGAGCTAAGATTAGGTAAGAAATCTCTCAGTTTCCTGGTGAACACTGGACGGTTACTAGAAGATACGATCAGATGTTCAGAGTAGAAAGTCTTCTTCATCGCTCTGATTAGTTAGACGTTTAGATAGATTCTCCGTAGGAGAATGGCATTTTCCCTACAATTGCCATTTCATGTTTCCAACTATTATAACTTATGTTGGTGCCTTTATAAACTCCTCTCGATTTCCGCTTTAGCTTAGAGTGTCCGCGATGTTGTGGAGTTTTATTTTCAAACAGTCTTCAGAGCAAATCAACCTTGCTGTAGATGCTAAGCACCTGATAAGATTACCTTTATATCCCATTGGTGCGAAGCTAAGGATATGTGTATACTGGGCTATAGTATTTAGTTTTTTAAATATGGCTCTTTGAAGGGATTTTATTTTATTTTCTCGTTAGTAGGACGTCGAGGAAGTAACAGAAAGTCACTATTTTCTCCTTCATAAGCGAAATGGATCGCACTACTGAAGCGGTTCAAAACCAAGTCATTACATAGACCTTTACAATAGACTACAAAAATGTCATCCAGGTAACGGTGTGTCAAGGGTGTGTGTACTGCTCAGCAGTCCGCTCCACACTCCGTTATGGCTGTCGGCAAGACACGGCCATTGAGACTGAAAGACATGAAAAGGCCAGTTAGCTGTCCTTGATAATAGGTGTCTGCGTTCTATCTCCCGTGTGAAGTGGTATAATAGGATGAGGAATATTGAGGTCAGGCGCCGAGTGCTATGTAGGTGGGAGGGGAAATCAATCGACGAGTTTATGAAGTTACATCGACTGAGATGGTTTGGACATGTGTTACGTATGCCAAGCCATTGTCTTCCTTGACAATGGGCAATGTTAGCTGACATAGAATTGGATTGGAAAAGAGCTGGCTAGTGGTGGTCAATTCAAAACATGGCTTCATCAGTCGATGAAATACATAACTGTTAGTTAAAGCCACTTAGGAAGGTGCAAACTTCCTGACTGCCTGGTTGGGGCCCTCGGGATGGTAAAAACCAATGAAGGCTGGAGACAATTGGTGATATAGCTCAAAATCGTTCTCAATGGCTGGCACAGTTAGATGCATCCACTCCTTGTGACTTAAAATACCCAATAAGACTATATCGTTCTTCGATATTGCTATTCTTTTTGTCTCATATCTCTGTTTACTGTCTCTATTTGCATTCCTTTTTACTTTCTCTTATTTTGTGTGCTACATGGAGTGTGGCGACTTGAACTGCTGCATATCTGTTCAAAGTTCTACGTTGAAACCAGTCAGTCAGTCAGTCAGTTAGTCAGGTAACGGAAGTGCAGTTCCACTTTCTCTGTTGATTGAAATATATCCGCAATAACAAAAAAAACTGAAGAATCACATATATGTATGAAATCCATTGACAGAAGTTACAGGTTAATTAGTAGATAACTAAAGTGAGAAAAGAAATAATTGAATGCTAGTGATTTAGAAGAATTGCCATGGTGATGAGACAAGCAATGACTTCATTCATTTCAACATCACATAAGAAGACAGACAGACAGACTTGCGTAACAAATAGTTTCTACATTTGCTTTGTGCTAAGTTGATAAGCTAAGAGAACAGACGAAATATTCCAGCATACGACAAAAGCAGGAAGAGAGACTGGCCTACCGATAAGAAGACTCTAGAAGATCTGGATTTCACGAGTGGATGATTTATGTTTAATGTTACACAAACTAGAAGAATTACAGGCGAAAACCAAAGAAACTAGCTGAAGAAGCAGCCAGCGAAGACGAATCCAGGTGAACATAGAGAAGACGGAAGTGATAAAGATACCCAACAACCAACAGGGGGAACAACCACTAATCATTATCAACGCGAGATTTGAAACTTCCTTTACTTATCTAGGGAGCATCGTTTCAATCACAAGCGACAGCACAGATGAGGTTATCATAATTGGAAAGACAAGGTACGTCTTCATATCACTCCGAAATCAGTTTGGAAATCTTCTGCACCAAAATCAGCCAGCATAAAGAACAAGATTCGGACTCTATTCAACACAAATGTCAAGTCAGTCAGTTCTTCCATACGATTCAGAAACTTGACTAGCGTTTCACGAAAAGGATTTCCAACAAGTTACAGTTTCTTATCAACAGCTGCCCGCTTCGCTGGCTCCATACTGAAGATCAAATGGCCGACCGGCCAGAAAGAATTAGCAACAAGAAACTATGGGAACAAACCAATAGGCGAGAGCCGATTGCTCAACAAATATGTAGGAGGAAATGGAGATGGATCGGGCACACGCTAAGGACACCAATGAATGATATCACACTCAATGCAGATCATTGCTCGATTGGAATCCAAATGGGAAGCGACGAGTGGGTCGTCAATGAGAGGGTGACATTGAGGAAATCGTATGGTAAGGAGGAAATGAGAGATTATAGGTAATCGTGTGCCCAGACAGCTGAAAAGGACAGTAGAGAATAGGACAAAGTAGAGGTGTGCTGTTGAAGTCGTATGTTCCATTCGGAACCCAAGAGAACAATAATAATAATACGATGAAGGACATCAAAACCTATAAACCATCAAGTTAAAAGTAAAACAGTGGGGGGGGGAATATAACAAGAAATCAATCAAAAGAGTTGTCAAGCGCCACATAAAACCTGAGGAAACGAAAATGTGAATGGAAAACTTATGTGGATAAAAGGATAGACATAATACAAGAATGTACTCGCATCATTACAGCTGATTGCCAACCATCGGCCTTCAAATCTAAACACAGTTTAGGCTGAAAATTCAAAGAATTTATGCAATGATGTCATCAGCACCTAACTTTCTTTCAACCTAATCCCCGTTCCAGTTAATATTACACACATAAGGGTACGTCATATTTTAGCACACTAGTGAGCTTTATTTTCTTGTGTGCGTATTTATCTCTATCTAGCTGACTATTTGGTTCTACTACATAGGGGAATATTTTCAAACTACTTTAAGTTATGTGTGGAATATAGGACCTCAGGATTGAAATTTCAGTAGAAGTGCTGTTGCTTTTACGGGATGAGGTTACTAGTTTTGTGACCAGTCCCCCGAACCTAACCTCTTTTCCGAGCTAACTATCACGACTAGTAAACAGAGCAAGGTTTAAGAGTTACTTGGATGGTGATCGAAACCCTGGCCACGTGTGGCGTGACTGGTGGACATTTTACCGGTGTACCAGAGATGAACGCATATAGGTATGTGAAGAAGACAAGACTGAGGAGACTGAAAGGATTGTTTATTTGGTGAAACGTATGGTACATAGCTAAATTTGGAATACCATATTCTAAACCGGCCATTTGCACATCTTCACCACATCCTTGACGAATTGGTCGAATATCATCTCATTCGATAGCTTCTTGGATTCTGCATCATATGGCAACATTCTTCTTATGGTTCTCTTCTTTGATTGCTCTTTCGGTGTGCCAAACATGTTGTTACTTCGTTCCTGATATACTACTTATATCGGATTATAAGTAGCACTCACCACACTCGCCCCCTCATTATAAAGTCTCTCCTGTAACCGCCTTGATCGCCGCACAGACGTTTCTTCCTGCTGCTCTTCTGGTACCTCATCTTGACATTCTTCTCTCCATCTTTGTAGCAGACTGGCGTTTACTCTTTTCTCTTTATCACCTCTCTTTATTGTGTACACTGGACCGCGTCTCGATGTGACCACATATGGTCCCTCCCACTTCGGCAGAAGCTTTCCTGATCCTGGTCCACTTCCGGTAGTATACTTTCGTTCTCTACATTTCACCTGGTCACCTACTTCAAACGGCTTCCAAGCTTTGATTTGTTTCTTGCCATAATTTTCGATGTCTTTCTTGCGCTTCTCTTGTATATTCTGAATAGCTTGTTTCCGCTCATTTGTCCATCTCTTACTGTTCCATTTTTGTTGTGTTGGCCAAGTCTTATGGTGCACCGGTAAGCGTGGTTTCCTCCCATACATCAGCTGGAAAGGCGACTTTTTTGTTGTCCCTTGTACTGTGGCACGATGTGCTAGTAATACCAACGGTAAGTCAGTTTCCCAGTTGCCTCTTTTCGCAGCTAGCCACTCCTTGAGTGTACGATTGTTCCTTTCGGTTAAGCCGTTTGTCTGCGGATGATACGGAGTCGTTCTAATCCTCTTAATACCCAGTGCCTCCAGACGAGTCTTGAACTCCTCACTTTCAAAACAGGGGCCTTGATCTGTCAATATCATTTTCGGTACACCATGATCCGCCACAATATGTCGAATGACGGCCTCGGTTACGGTCTTGGCGCGCTGATCTGGAATCGCTACAGCATTTACCCACCGCGTGGCGTGTTCCGTCATCACTAAAATGTATTGATTTCCACTTGCTGTCTGAGGGAAAGGACCCATTATGTCCACGGACCATAAGTCACCAACCGCCGTTACGGGTATCGTTTGTAGCTGCGGTCGACTGCACCGATCACCCTTCATCAATTGACACTGTGGGCAAGCGAGTACGTAGTTTGCAATATCGCCTCTCATGTTTGGCCAGTATGCACTTTGGCTCACTAGGTCGTATGTTCGTGTAACTCCTGTATGGGCTAGTTGGTGGCATTCTTGAATCACCCCACGACGAAGGCTTTTTGGTATCACTGTAACCCAGCTACCATCACTGTCTTTCCAAGTTAGGACGCCGGCAGCGTTTAGTTTGAGTCTATGTTTTTGCTGCAGTAGCATCTTTAACTCTTTATTCTCTGCTGCCATTTCAATTTCTTTCCCTTCACGTATCATCTGAATGACTGTCTTAAGAGTAGGATCCGACTTCTGGTGGCGAACAAGTTGTAAGGGATCTTGCTCCAAAGCGTTTACTGCATACGCTACTTCTGGTAGTTCAATCTCATTATCTGATCTCGACAAATAGTCAGCTATTACATTTTCTTTTCCTGGAATATGTCCAATCGTGAAGTCATACTCTTGTAGGCGTAACATCCATCGTGATAACTTCCCTCGTGGATCCCGTGCTGTTTTCAACCACTGAAGAGGTTTGTGGTCGGTCTCAATGTGGAATCGGCGGCCGATCAGATATGGTCTCCATTTTTCTAGTGCCCATACGATAGCTAAACACTCCTTTTCCACCGTAGAATACTTCTGTTCTGCAAGTGTCAACACACGGCTAGCGTATTCAACAACCCCATCTGTTTGTCTTAAAACAGCACCTATACCATAATCACTGGCGTCTGTCGAAACTGTGAACTGCTTCCCCGGCGCTGGCAGTTTCAACGTCATCTGTTGACCATCTAACAGCTCTTTAATTCGCTCAAACGTTTGCTGTGCCTCTGCCGTCCACATGAATTTCGCGTCACTCAGCAACGTATATAGCGGTTTAGCTATGTCATTGAAATTTTTGACAAATCGGCTGTAGAATGCCGCTCTTCCCAAAAACTGTCTCAGCTTTCGCTTTGAATTTGGCACTTCGCTGGTTTTGACTGTCAGGATTTTCTCCGGCAATGGCCGTATTTCGCCATTTCCCACTTTGTAACCCAGGAGGACAACCGTGTTTTTAGCTATTTGGGACTTGTGCTTATTAATACGCAGTCCAAAGTCATCAATTCTCTTTAAGATAGCTTCGATGTGGTCTATATGGTCGCTTTCTGTCTCACTATATACCACCAAGTCATCTCCATATACTTCTACGTTCTTCAGATCCTTCAGTAATAAGGTCATTAATCTTCTGAATGTAAATGGGGCACCTACCAATCCAAATGGCATTCGTTTAAACTGGTATTGTTTCTGCCCGACTGTGAAAGCTGTTTTACTTCGATCACTTTCTGCTATTGGGATTTGCCAGTAACCCGATCGTAGGTCGAACACGGTGAATAACTTGGCTTTATGAAGGCGATCAAGGGTTTCTGTTACGGTAGGCATTGCACACTGTTTTACTTCGGTGAGGCTATTCAGCTGTCTGAAGTCGACACAAAATCTATATTTCCCGTTAGCTTTCTTCACCAAAAGGATTGGCGAACTGTACGGACTGTCGGCTTCTTCGATTATTCCGTCGTTTAACATTTCTCTGACTTGTCGGTTAACTTCTTCTTCAAGGTGGACCGGAACTCGTCGCGATGAAAAGACTGTCTTCCCCGTATCCTTCAGTGGGATGTTATGCTTTACCTTATCACAATAACCGTATGGGTCTCCATCACTAGTGAATAAACCGGCATATTTACTCATCAACGTGGTTAGACGTGGTGCTTCTTGCTGACCAATGGTTGTGGTTTCCACCTCAGCGACTTCACTATTCTCATGTATCGCGAATTGCCCGTGTTTTGTGACCACTTTTCTATTCTTCATATCGATTAAAGCTCCTACTTCTCTGAGAAAGTCTGCTCCCAAAATCGTTCGTCTTATATCAGAAGTTACAATAAACGGATATCGTATTTTTCCTGCTCCAATCTCTACAACGCAGTCTGAAACGCCAAGAATGTGCAACGGATGTCCTCCTACCGTCTGAACTGCTAATGTGCACGGTCTTATTTCCTTACACTGTTCTCTACCTATCAACGAAACTGCCGCCCCTGTGTCGATCAAACAAACTATTTCTTTTTCGTTCACTCGTAATCTCCCGTACACTGACCCTCTTTCGACCAACCCGACCACCTCTAAACGCGAGCGAGAAAAAGAAGGAAGACTGTATCGTTTAAGGTTTTTCTGCCTTCTTTTCGGGCAGTTTCTCTGCCAGTGACCGGTTCCTCCGCAAGCAAAGCACCTGTTGTTTGTTTTTTTCTGCATAGCTGCCACCTGTTGTTTCAACTCTTCAATCTTCTTGGAGTCTTGGCCCTCCGACATCACTGGAGCAACATGCGAGGTCATTATCTGCCTTGTCACCTTGGCCATTTCATAGACATCCATTGGCTGAGCTGCGTTAACTAGCTGCAACTGATGAGCGACATCTGTCGGGACGCATTCGAGGAACTGAGATGCCAGCAACTGCTCCCGTGAATCTTCGTCTAGGGTGGGTAACGCGCGTCGCAGGTGATTCGTCAGCGTTACTGCGAGAACCAACGGATCCCCATCCTGGCCAAGTCTCAGCGTCCGAAACTTCTGCAGCGCCTCTTGTCTGTCCGCAGGGCTGTCGAACTCGCACACGAGCCTCTCGACGACCTTGTCCCACGCCGCCTCACCTTCCAGCTCCCGAGCGTTGTCGTACGCAGCCTTCGCGCGGCCCCTCAGCAGCGTTCCGAAGACCACCAGCTTCGCCTTCTGCTCCTGCACTCCAACCAGCTCCGCGACAGCTCCGAAGTCCCTGAAGAACGTCCGCACATCTCCATCCTCGAACACCTGCGGCCACGGCACCTTCATCTCCGACAGAGGCAGCGACACCAAATGTGAAGAAGACAAGACTGAGGAGACTGAAAGGATTGTTTATTTGGTGAAACGTATGGTACATAGCTAAATTTGGAATACCATATTCTAAACCGGCCATTTGCACATCTTCACCACATCCTTGACGAATTGGTCGAATATCATCTCATTCGATAGCTTCTTGGATTCTGCATCATATGGCAACATTCTTCTTATGGTTCTCTTCTTTGATTGCTCTTTCGGTGTGCCAAACATGTTGTTACTTCGTTCCTGATATACTACTTATATCGGATTATAAGTAGCACTCACCACAGGTATACTATGGAGGTGATGGTAGTTTAAAGCTTTTTAGGCTAAACTAGAGTATACCACACCTAACCAAACAAACGTGGATGATATGCACAAACTGCGTTGCGAATTTCATTCCATCCTATGTCAGTAAAAATAGGATTGGTGAAATGTCTAAGTGACAGAGCACAAAAACTAAGTTGTACCAAGGAAAATCTAAGACAGGAAGTGAGGCATATAAGAGGAGAAGCCTTGAAACTTAATAAAAACTCTGATAAATTAATCGGGAAGCATGCAGGAAAATGTCAAAATAAATAATGATAGTAGTGATAATAATATTAATGATGACATGCATGTCAACCGTGCACAGGATAATAACAACACCAACAATAAGGAATCGAAATCATCAGTAGTAATTCCATACAAAGAAGGAACCTCGGAAACCTCACAGTGGAGAATTCTTAACAAGGCAGGAATAAAAGTGGCTGGCATTCAAACCAACCACAAGTTAAATTGGAAACATTTTTCGTCGGTTAAATGGTGGATCCTGTGGAGCCAACTAAACGAAACAATTCAGTTTATCTAATTCCCTGCTAAAAATGATTGTCAGGTCAAATACATAGGTCAAACTAGTAGAACAGGTGCAGTCAGTCAGACTAGCGGAGCATAAAAACCTTGCGAAATCTAGATTAATTGACCTGAATAAGATAAGAAATCTGGAGAATAGGTTAGCTATAGCACACACTACATGAAATTATACACAAGCATACAATATGGTGTATGGGATAAGATGCCAGTTTTAAAATCTAATGTAATGTCACACGGTGGAGGGAGAGATTGATAACGGAAGCTTTGTTTATCAAATAAACTGAAGGGAATACGTGTAATAGGAATGATTCAATACCTGTCCACTCAGATACCTGGAAAATTCTACTATCCCAATGACGACAAATAGGAGAGAACAAAGAAAACTATATAAAACTCAAGTATCGAAGTCGTGTGATTATAACTGATGAAATGATTAGCAACAGTAGGAAATTGTGTTCGAAACTTTGTCATCCTGTAAATAATACTGTTTCACTGGCTGTGATATATCTAATAAACAAATTAATTACACGCATATTAATCCTCACTTGTCCTTAATACAATTTTCAATTCAAATAATGCCTACTACATGGTTGATTCGATTGCTTATTCAAGATCAATAGATCGATCGTTCACATTTGGGTCAGCATGCTTACGTCTTTCCACTAAAAATATCTTTGTTCCATGTTCATATTACTAAGACAGAGAGCGTGTATCGGTTGTTTTAACTGATAGAACTCTCGCCAATCACACTGCAATTAGTCAGGGGTTCGATTCCCAGTGCCGTTGCACTCCCAAACCTTGCCCACCCAATAGTAAAACCAGTAAAGAGGGACTAGCGACGCCACTCTGGAAAGACAGTATCACTGCCACTGAAATTACAAAGCTTAAAACCTTGAAGCCTTATGCTCTCCACTTGGAACTCAAATGAAGCAACAACATAAAAAGAGTCGTCGACCCTTGATATAAAGTTGATATTCAATTTGAACAAAGGGGTAGAGTATAAACAGTCATCGGCGGAGTTAAACTTTAGACAACTAAGAAGCGCAAACACATCAATGACCTTAGAACGCTCAATCACAGAGCAAGTTAGTGAAATCAAGTAAATCACACTATATTCATGAAAAAAAAAATGCTGAATGAAATGTTATGGGGAGAAGTTCAACAATACCGTCATCCCAGGAGGAGTGCGAACGCTCCACTGATCTTGAATGCATGCTAGTCGTTGGCTAATGGCACCTGTGATTATCATAACTGAAATATCAACACTATTCACCACAGCTAAGCAGCAAATTTCACCCAGATCACGTTTTAAGTACTGTCTGGACATTGGGTTAATAGCTTATTAGAGTTAGGATTAGGGTTAAGGTAAGTGTTGGGGTTAGGGTTAGAGTCATAATTACAGTTAGGATTGATGTTAGGGTTAGTGTTAAGTTTAGTTTTATTACCCACATTTTGCTGGTAAGTAGTTGTCGATCCTCTTACTGGAAACCGTAGTAAGTCAACCGAGTGCTTTTGTGGAAGACCGCACAACAGGATAAGAGAGATAAACGATTCATAAAAACAGCTCATCTTTTTACATCTCGGTGAATACATGTACGGAAATTGGTCTAACTTAGCAACTGATACTCCTCATTATTATTGGGACGTATTTTTAAGTCATGTCAGAGAGAGATAACCTGTTTAATGTGTTCTCATGAATTTTCTGTTAAAAATATGTGTTATTTTTTTGTGCAAAAATTCCTCATTTTTATGATTGGTCAGCTGAAGGTCATACCTGTGTTCCCATCCCTTGGGACGCTATTGTTGAACTATGCCGTGTTATGATATTAAACAGGATATTTAATTATAATTAGTTAGAGGAAGATTAAGGTTAGCTTTAAGATAAGGACCAGTTAGGATTAGTAGTTTAACCTAATATTAGGGGGATACTAGAGTTGATTAGAGGTAAATTAAGCTTAGGCATAGATCAGGGGTTAGGTTAGGTTAAGGGAAGAATAAGGTTAAGGTTGAGTAGATCTGTGGCTCTTTCCTAGGACATGAGTTCCTAAAGTTTAACTTTGACCGGTTATCCACTACTATAGCAGCCAAACAGATCGTTCTTCCCACTGACTTTCATAAAACAATCAGAATTAAAGAGCAATGAAAGTGTCAAAATTATTAAGAGAATTACTACAAATAATAATAATAATAATGAGCAACAGTAAAGAATAGATACCACAGTCGAATGGCCTTGAACCAGCCAATCATATGCTTCTAAGTAAACAGTGACGTTTATACTATAAAAAAGGATATTTACTGGATATATGTATGATAGAAATGATTTATATAGAGCATATGTCTCTAACATGCTGTAAACTGAGGGCAACATCAAAGAATAGACGTCAACTGCAGACGACCTTGAAACAGCCAATCAGATTCTTTCAGTCAAAAAGTGGCATAAAATTATTTAAACTGTATTCATAATATACATATGTAATAAAAATGAATTATACAGGATAAATGTCTCTAATATGCTACAAAAACTGGTCCCAGATCCGCATAGGAGTGGTTATGGACATATTAAACCAATGTCGATAGAAAAACTCATCTAAATAGCTATCATTTCGGGAACCGTTTACCATTCTGATACGTTTTTTGAGGTGAGCCATGAATCCTTCAATGGAATTTGTATGTGTTTCTGTTACAGAATCCACAAATTTAGAAGAATGGTTGACTTTGTGGTGAATATAGCCTAGTGATGATAATTGAGAATAACCTCTCGATTCGTGTGTGTGGATGGTAGTTCCTGGGAGGACTAATCGTTGTATAATTAGTATTAAGATATCAGAACCTCTGTTCGGGACGCGTTCTATAAACGCTTTACGAAAATTTGTGTCATAGAGTCCCAGCACTCCTGTCACAATTCATTTTTCGCTTTATAAGTACCGTTTCGTCAATATGCACGATGACGCCAACTCCGTCAAGTACAGAGCAGAGGTGATTCCATTTAGCTTGTGTGTCGCAATATCACAGCAGTACGGATACCACTGTACAGTTGAAATCTTTGTATTATGCGTTTCTGCAGCTGTAGCAGATACTGGGCGCTTCAGTAACCAGTTATGGCATATACGCAATATTTTACTAAGAGACAGTTTCGATTTCGAGAAGAAAGTATCTAAAAAATCACCATAATGTACGACTTACTAACTCTTACAGACTTCCTCATATAACACTGGTTGCATCTAAATGCGTAGCCGTCAATAGCGCGGCACTACTTTTGTAACGTCGTTATCCCTCCACATATGCAGGTTTTAGACCTCCCTATCACCAAATCTGGGTGAAACTTGCAACGAACATCATGAAGAACATCTATCATGAATGATGAACGGTTTGATTGGTCGTTTCAAGGTCGTTTGACTTTAGTGTTTATTGTTAACTCTTGCCAAAATGAGGTCTCAGTTTTCCATGGGAGTGGCTATAGCAGATAAACCAAAGTATATGAGTCATAGGATCCACTAATTCTGATGAACGATTGTCTTTATAATAATTATAGCCTGAAAATGATATTTACACTGTTCAGCATTTCAAATACATGCTGCCCATAATTATCGTTGCAAGTTTCAGTCTAACATTAAACATAACCCTGACTTAATCCTTTCCTAACATTAAATCAGAGTGAAACTTGCAACACAGATTTAAATCGAATGAATGAAGTTCAGAATAGCATATCACTTACATCTGTAGAAGAAGCAGATAATTGTTTATCTTTCCTAGATATATTGCTCAGTCGACGGCTTGATGGATCAATAAAAAGATCTATTCATAGAAAACCTACATGGACAGGACAGTATCTTAATTACCACAGTTTCTGTTCTGTTCGGTACAAAAGAACCTTAGTCAGCTGGGTGCCGCTTCAGTAGAGTCTAACGAATATGCACTGAAGACCGACACACTTAATGAAGAAGAAAGAAAGTTGACACAAACTCTGGTTGATAACAATTATCCAGACAAGTTCATCAGGAGATATAAAGTAGTCAGAACACCAAAACCCGCTCCCCAGCTCGCCTTTAAGAAAGACGTGTACATCAAGCTACCCTATATGGGGCATCATAGCAGTTTGATAACTAGACAAAGATTAAAGGCTGTTGTTAAAAAGACTTTTTATGCAGCTATTATCATAATAATTGAGAATGTGAAGTCAGTATATCTATCTAAGCCCTATGAACATGAGGAAAATGACGTCACATCCCACTGTATTTACCAATTTGAATATACGTGTGGATACACACACAGGTGGGAGAACTCATCAATCTCTGTAAATAAGGGTTGGTTTCAGAGCATATTACTAAATGACTTCAGAAGCAAATAAAATCTCCAGAATCCATTAATGTTGAGAAAAGGAGACCTCTTTTGCGAAAAATATTATAGAGACAGGACATAAAATTGATGTTTACAAGTCTTTTAAACCTATCTATAAAATGTGTTTGGGGCGTATCCTAAAGTTTGTGGAAGCCCTAGCTGGCAAATGGACAGTTTAAACTACTTTTATGCGTTCAGAAACAGTTCGTCATCACACTAAACCTTCCTTGGTAAACTTTGTTTTGATACCAGCCAGGGTAGATGTACAATTACCGCCGTTATTTGATTTGGTGACCTTCATTGTTTTTTTAATTGCCCCTCAATATGTCCTTTGAACTTGACCTAAATTTATTTCCTCACCTCTTAACTCTTTATTAATTTCATGTATATATTCCTATGACGAGTCGATGTGTGATCAAATTGTTCGAAATGTGTTGCGCAAATACACATTACACGATTCAGACAAATTACGTCTTTTTATTGCTTTGTCTAAATAGAGATTATGAAAAGCATTCATTTGTAATGTTAAGCGATCTCATTGGTTGGCTCAAGGTCATTCGACTGTGGTGTTTATTCTTTACTCTTGTTCATAATGTTCCCAGACCGGTTATTTTTTGTGATACTATTTTCTGATGATTTACTACAAAACCCAATTAGCCTAGATTTTATTAATTCTTATCAACTTATTATTCACAAAGTAATCAAAAATGGGGTCCGTAAAGTCAGTGTTACCTACTATACGGATTAGAGACTTGGAGCCGCGTCACGAAGGCCACTTCGAACAAACTACAGACCTTCATCAAAAGCGGTCTTCGCTCAACACTAATCAAGCAACAGGGAGGAATCTCTGGCAATGAACGAAGCAACCCGGCAGGAACCAATTGTGCAATAAATATGCAGGAAAAAATGCAGGTGGATTGGCCATACTCTGAGGAAACAAATGATCAAGTGAGTGACATCACACCCTAGTCTATCGCTCCAATAAAACCCGAATGGGAAGTGGCGAGTCAGTTGGTCGTCAGTGCGAAGGTGACATGGAGGAGGTCATGTGGAGAGGAGATGAAAGGATATAGGCAGACGTGGAGCCAGGTGAAAACGTTGTCAGAGAGCCGAAAGCAATGGAGACGTGCGGCTGAAGCTCTATGTTCCCCTAGGAATAAAAGGAAACAGTAATAATATGATAATCAAGCACTCAACTCTCCTAGTTCTTGTTTAAAAAATTCAGCTAGAGAAGGCATCATTTGATTTGATTGGTTGTCAAAAGCCATATAATTCCCATAGTCACCATGAAAACACCAATAAAAATTCAAAACACAAATGAAATCTGGTACGAAAAATACCAACTTAAATAAAATAAATATCTCAGTGCTGACTTACTTCAATGAACCAACCCACAAGTCATTATAATGATTCCGTGAAGATTCTGTTAATGTAATAGAGGATGAAGTTTTCTGGAAATAATTCAATGCCTTCTTTTTTGTCATCAGAACTGGAAATAAATCAATAAATTGTTTAGCATATGATCGTGAATTCGTCGATGGTAAAGACAGGCTTCCATAGTCTGAATTATCAGTATTGTTGTTAGGGTTGCTGTTGTTGTTGTTGTTTAACAATTGTGACGACGAAGTATTATCACAGGATATTGCAGTCAGTGAAGAGTAGACAACAGCATCGTCACCAGGATTATGCATATTTTGCATATTACATTTATCCATAATATAAGAAGTAGAAGAAGCTTCTATATCACAAATATTATTTGTACTCAAACTTAGAGACGTCGTATTTTTCTCTTTTGCTTTAATCACAGTAACATTGGTTATTATTTTTGATTGATTTTGATGTTTTGATGTTGAAAGACAATTGAAGCGTTTTATAGTATTCACTGGTTGATGATGATCAAGCATTAAAATGATCGCAGATCGATAATAGATGTAGTAGTAGTAGTAGTAGTAGTAGTAGTAGTAGTAGTAGTGTAATATCCATGCGTAGTGAGTGTGGTGTAAATTAGACTGAATTCAATTGTTACTTGTTGTGTTCAAAATTCAATTAAACTAACTCTGTGTGTTTATCTCTTTTGTTTATTTGTTTGAATGAATGAATGAATGAAAATAAAAGTCACATGATTTACTGAACCATATAGTCATCATCATAATCATCATTGTACCTATTTAACACAAAATTGTAAATGGCTCCTTAATAAGTCGGTCTGATCAATTAATTGTCTAAAGGAGATATTAACCAATCAGATAGTAATAATAATAATAATGGCGAATTGACCAATCAAAATTCAACAACATTTTCACAAAATATACAAATCTTATTGGTGGAAAATAATATGACTAGGCTATCTATCGATATGGAATATTCTGACACTGTGTGTGTTGTGCACCAGAAGAGAGAGAGAGAGAGAGTGAAAGTTGAGAGGAATTGAAATGCCAACACTAATATCAAACTAATATCAACAAGACCTGCCTTAAATGCCACTCAAAGATAAGTGCATATGTGACTTTTTTCACTCTCTCTGTGGCTATTGGGAAAAAGACTGTTCATGGAAGAGAGAAAAAAACATACACCTAATTGGTATACCTTTTTCTACGGAAAATTGTGTGTAGGATAAAAAACAACAGCTTTAAACCATGTTGACAAGATAAATAGGGTGCAAAAAGAGATAGTAGATAGATGCACTGGGTGGTGTAGTGACCTTTAATGCTTCTGTGATAAAGAATATACAGACAGCAAAAAAAAATAATAATACTGGATGCTACCGATTTGTGTTTGTCATAATTGTGTTGGGATGATTATTCGAGCTTTCTCTTCAGCTGTGGAATATCCTTTGAAACACAAAATGCATTCACTTTATCTTGCAGATGCTCTAATTGAGTTATTCAATTTTCAAGTATTTGTTTCTGTAGGGATTTTGTTTGGTTGCTTGGAGGATTTAATCATGAGATGACATTACTTAGAGAACCATTGGAAAACCACCAGGCAGGGAGTACTGCTAAGTCACGGACTAACCCTTCAGCGGTGCATCGGTGACACAGCGGTTAGGACGCTCGCCAACCATGCATACGATCCGGGGTTCGATCTCTGGCCACAGACACACTCCTTTACCTCACTAAGCCTGAAATAAAGCTGGTGAAGAGGAAAGGTTGGGGAGGGGCATGAGGTTAGAAACCCCATCCCGTAAAAAATAAACACCACAGCTACAGAAACTTCAAGCCTCTAGCTTGAAGCCACCCTATGTTCCACTGGGAACGTGAAGGAAAAAAACCCTTCAGCAGTACGCACCCCCCGCCAGGGTTTGAACCCAGGGCCTTCTGGTTACAAGGCGAAGTCGTAGACCATATAAGTTTGTTTATTTGATATATCACACAGTGAAACAGTATTATTTACTGGATGACGTTTCGAACAAAATTTATTGTTCATAATCATATCAATTATAATCAAAGTCGTGTGATTATAATTGATATGATTATGAACAATAAATTTTGTTCGAAACGTCATCCAGTAAATAATACTGTTTCACTGTGTGATATATCAAATAAACAAACTTATATGGAATTACTTACTACCACAGTGCCCAAGTTTTACACATATATTAAGAAGTCGTAGACCATTGAGACATTGGGACCCGATCCAATGGCCAGCAAGTCCATGAATTCTTACTTCTGCCAATTCACTAGCGACTGGCCCTATTCAGACAGTGACCTGGGATTATAGGGGGAAGACGTCGCCAGTTGGATACGGCAGGTTGAAGATGAGGCAGTAAGTCATCAAAGAAGACATTACGAAATGGTTGCGCTATGTCGTGAATTCGCAAGTTAGAATTCATGATCTGGTTGGCCATTGGATTGGGTCCCAGTGTCTCAATGGTCTACGAGCTCGCTAGCCTTGCAGCCAGAAGGTCCTGGGTTCGAATCCTGGCGGTGGGTGAGTACTGCTGAAGAGTGGTTTCCAATGGTTCTCCAACTGATGTCAGCTCATGATGAAATCCTCCAACCAATCAAACAAAGTCATTTCATCAATTATAATCACATGACTTCGAAACTTTCATTTTCTAGTTTTCTTTGTTCTCTCCTATGTGTCGTCGTTGGGGTAGTAGAATTTTCCAGATGTCTGGGTGGACAGATGTTGAATCATTCCTATTACACGTATTAACTCTCAACTGATTCGATAAATCAAGCTTCCGTTGTACATCTCTCCCTCCACTCTGTTACATTAAATTTTAAAACTGTCATCCTATCCCAACCATCCTATTGTATGGTTGTTTGTAATTGCATGTAGTGAGTGGTATAGCTGAACTATTCTCTAGATTTCCTATCTTATTGGGGTCAACTAATCTAAATTTTGCTGCTACCCTTTTAGTGCTTCGCTAGTCTGACTGACCTTGTTCTACTAGTTTGACCGTATGTATTTGACCTGACAATCATTGCAGGCAGGGTATTAGATAAACTAAATTGTTTTGTTTAATTAGCCGCTACACAGGATCCACCATTTAACCGACAAAGCATGTTTCCAATTCAGTTTGTGGGTTCGGATGCTAAATTTATCCGTGCATTGTTAGGAATTCTCCGCCGTGGGGTTTCCAAGGTTCCTTCTTTGTATGGAAGTACTTCTGACGATGATTTAGATTCCTTATTGTTGGTTTTGTCATTATCCTCTGCATGTCCCCATTAATATTATTATTGTTTTTAATATCACTATCACTACTATCATTATTTATTTTGTTTTTACATTTTGCTACATACTTTCGGACTAATTTATCAGGGCAATTATTAAGTTTCAAGGCTTCTCTTATATGCCTTACTTCCTGTCTTAGATTTTCTTTGGTACTTCTTAGTTTTTGTACTCTATTACTTAGACATTTCACCAATCCTATTTCTACTCACATAGGGTGGGGTAAAATTGAAATCCAAATATTGATTTGAATGTGTGTGGGTTTCCTGTAAACACACTAGTGTGTGTTTAACTTCCCATCTTCTTTCCTTTTTATTCTACAATTTAACATTGGAAGCTCCTCCTCCTGACTGTCTAAAGAAAACTATAAAACTCAAGCATGCATTTTTTCGCTTTTTTGTCTGCTGATAACAACAGTGAATGACTTGACAGCGCATCAGTATCATGTCTATAGTCTATGAGCTGCTTTTCTATTGAAATTTTGGATTCATTTAACTGCTTCTTGTACATCATCTCCTTTAAGGAACATACTGATATATACATTTTTCCTTGAAAGCGGTGCGGAGAGTTTCACTGACTCTCATGATAGCCATTCTTAGATAAAATATCCATCACGGTCGTTGTTTTGTGCTTTACCGAATACTTTTCCAAATAGCTTCCTTTTATACTGGATAGGAACAAAGTTTCTAAACTGTATAATACTGTGAGGGCATTTCGAACAAACTACACACCTTCATCAACAGCTGTCTTCGCTCAATACTACTCAAGATCAGATGGCCGACCAGAAAAGATAAGCAACAGAAAGGGATCTCTGTCAATGAACGAACTCACCCATCAGGAACCAATTGTGCAAGAAATATGCAGGAAGAAATGGGGGTAGGTGGATTGGAGGCCATACTCTGAGAAAACAAATCATCAAGTGTCATCACATGCCAGGTTCTCTCTTGAGTGGAACCCTAACGGAAGGCGGCTAGTTGGTCTTCCAAGGGTGACATGGAGAAGGTCATGTGAAGAGGAGATAAAGGCATGTGGGCAGACGTGGAGCCAGGTGAAAACGTTGTTGGAGGAGGAGGATGGAGGACCGAACTCCATGGATAGGTTTGGCTGAAGCCCTATGTTTCTCTAGGAATGAAAGGAAATAATAATAATATAATAGTAGATATGGACTGTGGGTGCGTACTACTGAAGAGTCCCAAACTAGGCTGACGAAACAGCTGGCTATCTAGTACTCACAGGTGGCTTTCCAACGGTTCTCTAACCGATGTCAGCTCATGATGAAATCCTCCAATCAATCAAACAAAACCCCTTACAAAATCAATACTTGAAAATCAGATTATATAAACAAGTTCAGTCAGTATATGTATATATATTGAAACAGGCCCATATCAGGAAATTAAAAAATAAGACGTGTAGACACTATTGTGAATAAAGATCTAATACGACTAATGAGGTCATCTTTGGGTGATTTAAAAGTAGTTTAATCTAATACCTAAAACTAATAATCCTAGTAGAATGTATGGGACTATTAATATTCATAAAGCAGGATATCCTATTAGACCAATAGTTGACTTTAGGTACACCCAACATACGAATTACTTAAATATTTAGTAACAGTATTACGCCTCATTATAGTTAGGTCAGATTCTAGGCTAACTAACTTACTCCTACTTAATGAAACAGAAAGTAGAGGAAATTCAATTAGAAAAAGATGAGAAAATGATTAATTCTGGTATAATAGTCAGTTTAGTTTGTGGATGGTCACTAGTAGTGGAATCCAGGATGACGCGCATTCCGTCCTATTTCAGACTCGTCACCTGGATATACCTGCATTTCCCAGTCAGTGAGTGATGATGTTCCTACCACCGAGGCTCGAACCCAGTGCCCTTAGTTTCAAACGCCAGTGGACGAGTCTCAAATAAGACAAAATGCACATTATCCTGGATTACTCCACTGCTAGTCATCATCCACAAACTAAATTCCAATTAAATGTTCAGACATCGTCGAAGCATCTGCACAAGAAGGCGACAGACACGTCAACCTGAGACCGACCACTTCGGTTCAATCAATCGACTGGAAAATCTCAAATTCAATTAAAATTATAGTCAGTTTATGCACTAATATCTCGATTATTACAACTGTAGAGGCGATTAGGAATGAATGATCTTCAAGTGATAAATAGGATAAAGATTGGTTACTGAATAAAGAATATGCTTCTCGATAACCTGCTCTTCATCATCAGGCTCTACAGTTATATATACATTATAGTGAATGAATGAATGAATTAGTGTTATGAACAACAATATTAACGTTGTTTAAATAACATCGAATCAATAATAACAATAATAATATCAATGGATTACAGTTTGATAGCATCAACATAACAATAAACTGAATTTCAGAAAAATTAGGAAAGATAATAATACAAATTCATGAATTTATAGTCTCTACTGAAGGCCGGCCAGGGCAGTAGTAGTGGTTGGCTGAACTTGCTTCTTTGGCACACAAAGCAAGCACTGGTTGTTTCACGCGAGTTGCGATAGCCTTTGGTGTTTGGAACATGCGGTACCTCGATGTTTTTGGCAATTTATTTGGCACCGTGTAGATGATAGAGAAGGATTCTTCAATGCTAGCTGACTTTGTGGCCGGTTTAAAAAAGGACTACTCACTATCCGTAAACAAGAAGCCTTTATATATATGACTGCAATTCAAGGGCGATATACCAAGGGAAATAATTACGAAGAAATTAAGAAAATCTGTTTTTAAGAACTTCTAATGCTGGCGAGCTACACGTCTTATTCTCACGATCGATGGTGATTCCTCGACTGAAAGATGAAGTACCTAGACTAGACTAGCCACTTCTAATTGTATCTACCAATTCAACTGAGCTTGTGGTGGAGCGAGTTATATTGGCCGTTGCTCTAGGAACTTGATTTTTCGAGAACATCTCCCAATATGGCTAAGTAAAGGTGTAGTGAAAACCATCAACAGTTCGATATTAGACCATCTGGTTCAAACTGGCCATAAAGGCAGCCTGCATTGAAGAATCCTTCTCTATCATCTACAGAGTGCCAAATAAATTGTCAAAAACATCCAGGTATCACATGCTCCAAACACCAGAGGCTATCGCTATTCGCGTGAAACAACCAGTGCTTTGTAGGCAAAATAGAAGCAACTCCAGCCAGTCACTACTACTGCCCTGGCCGACCTTCAGTAGAGACTATAAATTCATGAATTTGTATTATTATCTTTCCTAATTTTTCTGACATTCAGTTTATTGTTATACTGATGCTACTGAACTGTAATCTACTGATATTATTGATTTGATGTTATTTAAACAGCATTAATGTTGTTCGTAACACTAATTCATTCATTCACTATTATGTATATGCAACTGTAGGACCTGATGAAAAGCAGGTTATCGAAAAGAGTGTTCTCTGTTCAGTAACCATTTTTTTGAAAAACATTTTTAATCAGTGAAAATTGGATAAAACTTTCAGTTGATAAAATAACACTGGGAGTACAATTATTGCTTAACCTCTAATGTATTTAAAATTCCAAATGCAATCGCTATTATCCTCAAAATAGTTGCAGACATATTTTGTGACTGTGAGGTGAATTACACGGATCAGAATAGTAGATCTGGGTGGATTAGACTAACTGCATGCAGGAATTTTTCTAGAGGTAGAGAGATTAACCCCTACTAAATGGTTGGAGGCAATCCGCCACAGGAAGCCTTGCTTGACCCAGGTTTCTTGCTTGTGTTGGCACTCACCAGTCAGCAAGGCGTATCTGTAATCTTGAAGGAACAATCATATCCCCTCTGAGATTCGAGCCTGTGTCACTCAGCACTGCCTGCAGTTAGAGAAATTACCACTGAGCTATTCAGGCTAGTGACTGACTTCCTGTAGAACTGTATTGGATGCTTCGATAGAACACTAGAGAGTAATAACCAGAGTCGTGAGTCTAGTCCTTTCTGTGGTTCAGACTAAATTCTCTCAGTCAAGTCTGCGATGTGGCCACCGTGCCACGAGGTAACTCAATACATTGTGAATTTCCAAATTCCTATTTACGCATTTAGAAAAAAACAACAGATTGAGCGAAGAAGGAACCATGCATTCCTTTTCATTTAGTTCCTCGTCATCCACTGGCTCTACAATAATATGTTGTTGCTTTTTACATCAAAATGTTTTTTTGGATGGAGGATTTCATGATGAGCTGACATCAATGACAGAACCACTAGAAAAACACCTGGGAGTACTGTCAGATGGCTGTTTCGTCTGTCTAGTTTTGGATTAATCCTTCAGCAGTACACACCCACCACAGGGGGTTCGAACCCACGACATTCTGGTTACAAGGCTAGCGAGCTCGTAGACCATTAAGCCACTAGGACCAGCTCATGAATTCTAGCTTCTGCCAATTCACGACATAGCGCGACCATTTTGCAATGTCTTCTTCGATGAGTTACTGCCTCATCTTCAACCTGCTGTAGCCTACTGGTGACGTCTTCCCACTAGAACCCCAGGTTAAATGCCCACCTGAATAGGGATAGTCGCTAGTGGGCATCGGATTAATTTTCAAGTATTGGTTTTGTAGGGATATTGTTTGATTGCATGGAGGATTTCATCATGAGGTGACATCAGCTAGAGAACCACTGGAAAACCTGGGCGTAGTACCAAACAGCTGTTTCGTCAGCCTAGTTCGGGACTCTTCATCAGTCCGCACCCACTGGAGTTGGAACCCTGATGTCAGCTCATGATGAAATCCTCTATCAAATCAAACAAAATTCCTACAAAACCAATACTTGAAAATGTTTTTTACCAATCAAGTGGTTATTTTGCTTAATCAGTTTTAGGTATACGCAGGGTGGCTGGGTGAAATTAAGAGGTTAAAGGTCATCAAACTAGCTAACTAATAGATGTTAATAGCAAAATATTCAAGGTTTAAAGGAGCTGGAGGGTGAAAATTAATTACGGAATTCAGGATCAGTTGATTCTTAGGTGGCGTTAGCAACAATTTATTACATAATCAAGAAATTTGTAAAATAGCAATGATGACTAAGAAGAATAGGATGATGACTCAGAAGAATTACGTAAAATACAAACAAGTTAATAGAATTAGCGCGCATTGTAAAAATTGTAAAAATTAACAAAGTCAAAAGAAAGTTACATGGGAAGGGAAAAATTGTTTAAAAAAATTTAGTACATAATATGTGGTTGGCCATGGTAAAGAAAAGGGCCTGATATTAGATAGTTGGAGGCAATCGGCAGGAAGCCTTGGACCTAGGTTTCGTGCTAGTTGGCACTCATCATCAAGGTGTATCACACACACTAGTTACTAGTGTCCGATCAAAGAAAGGGGCTGTTCAAATTTGTTTTGAACCGACGCACAGATTTGGCTTGTTCAGATGAATTCCGATTGCCTCAGCTGTATGTCGAATTCGTACTCGTAGACCATACGGCGAGAGGTTGGGTGATATACAATAAATAACTTTAAAAGTGCTGTTACAGTCAATTTGATGTCCAGTCAGTATCGACGAGATAAGCTAGTATTGAGCTGCGTATAGCAGCTTTATTCTGCCCTTTGCCAAATCAAGATGGGAGGTGTTCAGAAATTGTTGTACATCGTTGTTATTGATGAGTGCCAACAATCACGACACCTAGGAGAGAAGCAAGGCTTCCTGTCGCCGGATTGTCTCCAACCAACTAATAACACGAGTTCAGAATACACCGTGGTATCGAGCCAGCTAACAAGGTGGCTACATTGCGAACTTGACTGATAGAATTCAGTCTGCGCACTAAACACAGGAATATAGACGCATAATACTAGTTACTAGCTAGTAACCAATCAAAGGATTGACCCTGCCATTGCAATACATTCAGTTGCACATAAGTACACAACAGTTTGAGTGGGACAGGGTGAAAGTATTAAAAGATAGTATAACTAGGCGGGGAGACGTAATATATGTTTGAAACTTGGGCACTGTGGTAGTAAGTAATTCCATATTAATTTGTTTATTAGATATATCACACAGTCAGTGAAACAGTATTATTGTTTACTGGATGACACAGTTTCGAACACAATCTGTTATTGTTCATAATCATTTCATCAATTATAATCACACACGACTTCGAAACTTGAGTTTCATAGTTTTCTTTGTCCTCTCCTAGTAGATTTCTCCAGATATCTGAGTGGACAGATGTTGAATCACTCCTATTACACGTATTCTCTTCAGTTGATTCGATAAACAAAGCTTCTGCTATCAGTCTCTCCCTCCACTTTTTTACATAAGATTATATTTTACAACTGTCATCTTATCCCATCCATCCTATTGTATGGCTGTGTGTGATTGCATTTAGTGTGTGCTATAGCTGAACTAATCCCTAGATTTCTTATCTTACTCGGGTCAAATAATCTAGATTTTGCTACTGGGTTTTGTGCTCGGCTAGTTTGACTAATTGTCACTGTTCTACTACTTTCACCTATGTATTTGACCTGACAATCATTGCAGGCAGGTTATAAGGTAAACTAAATTGTTTTGTTTTAAAGGCTCCACAGGATTGATCCTTTAACCAACAAAGCTTGTTTCTAATTGAGTTTGTCAGTTTGAATGCCAGCCACTTTTATTCCTGTCTTGTTAAGAATTATCCGCCGTAAGGTGGTTTCCGAGGTTCCTTCCTTGTATGGAATTACTACTGATGATTTCGATTCCCTATTGTTGGTGTTGTCTTGTGCATATTTGACATGCAAATCGTCATTAGTATTAATATTATTATTATTATCACTGTCACTACTATCATTATTTATTTTATTTTAGCATTTCCCTACATACTTTCTGACTAATTTATCAGGGTAATTATTAAGTTTCAAAGCTTCTCTTATATGCTTCACTTCCTATCTTAGATTTTCCTTGCCAGTACTTAGCTTTTGTGCTGTATTATTTAAGCATTTCACTGACATAGGATGGGATGATCGGAAGTCCAAATATCTGTTTGAATGTGTGTGGGTTTCCTGTAAACACACTAGTGTGTGTTTAACTTCCCATCTTCTTTCCTTTCCACTCTATAATCTAACATTGGAAGTTACCCTTCCTGATTTACCATTTCATAAGTGGATTGAATTGCCTCCACCTTTGAGTTATAATGTGTTCGAAGTACAGTGAATGTGTCATCTACATACCTCCACCATACTTTTGCCGTGGGGCTGAACGTTTCAATCGCTAAATTTTCCCACTTATCCATGAATATATCTGTCATAACCGGGGGGATATTTATGAGAGATAGATGTCTGTCTGTCCGTCTGTTTTTGACATAGAACTTTGGACATATGTGCAGCAGTTCAAGTCGCCACACTCCATGTAGCACACAAAGCAAGAGAAGAAAGTGGGAGAAATGCATAATAGAGACAGAAAGTTGAGGTGTGAGACAAAGGAATAGTAATAACGAAGATCAAAACAGTTTCATCGGAAATCATGAGTCACAAGGAGTGGATGCATCTGCGCCACTGAGAACGATTTTGAGCCATGTCACCAATTGTTTCCAACCATTGGTTTTTACCGTCCCGAGGAACCCTACCAGGAAGTCTACATCTTCCTACGTGGTTTAGACTAACTGTTGTAGATTTCATTGACTGGTGCCATGTTTTCGTTTGAGCGCCGCTGGCTCTTTTCCAGCCTGACCCTATATCAGGCTTACATCGCCCATCGAGGAAGGCGATGACTAAGCCTACGTAACACATGTTATAACCATCTCAGTCGATGTAATTTCACAGTTTCGTCGACTGATTTCCCAACCTTACCTAGCACTCGACCGAGGCCTAACCTCAATATTGCTCACCTTATTATACCACTTCACGAGGGAGATAAAACGCAGACACCTATGATCAAAGACAGCTAATTTGTTCATGTCCTCCGCTCTCAATGGCCAGGTCTCACAGCTAGCCATAAAGGAGGACGGAGCGAACTGATGAGCAGTACACACAACCTTTGGTCCAAAGTCAGATATCACCTCTACGCCAATAAGAGAGAGATGATGATTACCCGATCTTTGTTCATCGAATCAATACCAAACACGTGTAATTTAAATGACGTAACGCCTATACCGGAGATTTTAACGAACAGAAAGAGAAAGCGAGAGAAAGGGAGTGAGAAAAATCCATAAATCAAGTTATAGGCAGCAGTAAACTGTGCTCAAATCGTCATGCAGTTACTTAATACTTTATCACTGTCTATTATATATGAAATGAGCTTATCTGATATGGAATTACGGCAAAATGGAATATTTCCAATCCCCTTCAATTTTCCATATCATCTATGGCTCCTGTAATTCGTGACGGGAGGAAAAAAACTGTCTATTTTGACAGTTCCCTATTTTTAGACTGCATAGTTGCTTTTGTCAGTCGATTAATGGAGAAGTCCTAGAATGCCGAAACTTTTTTATTTCATTGAGATCAAAGCACTGGAGAGTTGTCTATGCGAAAAAACAGTCAGTCTCCTGCTAATGACAATACCTCGAATAGTATGTTAATATATACATATATGCGTAGTACTGACTAGTCCACGTCAAATGATGTTCATTCAAACAAATCAAATGATCATAATTGTCAGCGGATTACGTAATACTAGAAGCTTAGGATGAATTGTATTCATTTTGATTATGAAGTTTATATATAAATAATACACCCTTAAATACAAATACAAATGAAACTTTAGAAAATATATGAAATAGAATGTTAGAAAAGTAATAAGAAAAAGATATGGTCTGAGAGTTAGAATTCACCAGTCGGTAACTAACATCCCATCCAACTGGTTAACTGGTCAATATAATGCCCTTGTAACTTGAAGGCTCTGAGTTAACTGATGGGTGTCTACCGTTGAAGAGTTCGAGGCTAGGACGAAACAAGTGTTCAGTACTTTCCCAGTGGCATTCAATGCTTTGTTAACTGATGTCATCTATTTTGTGATACAATATCAAGTCATAAACAGATTGTGGACACAAGGATTAATGTATTGGCGTCAAGTTTGCAGGGATATCTTTGATTTCATCAAGGTATACCTGCAGAAAATAGTTGCCCAAACTAATTTATTGACAAAAACATGGAAGATAAACAGTCCGGACTGGTGACTGACTCATTTGTGAAGAATTTGGAATTCAGAGGTGTATCTGTCAGTTCAGCTGTCTGGTGAGCTCCTCTGAAGACGCCTGTCGAGAGCGATTCATGGGGCAAGCTTTGCTGAATCTTTATGTCTTGTCTTCTTTGAACATGCTCTTACTCACCAAGACGTCAAAGACAAGATTCTGCTGTCAGCAAATTCAATGTGCATCTACCATGTCACCTACTCTTGTGGAGCTAGGCACATAGGTCGTACCCGCAGGATATTATCTGGAGGTACCCATGAACACTTACCAGCATTGGGGGGAGGGAAGGGTTAAAAGGAGGACGTAGGACAGTTAAAAACTTAATTCTTGAACATATTATTACTTCCGGTTATGTGGCATCAGCAGAGACTTCTTTCAGAGTCTCATATATAAAGTATGGCCAAGTCGTTAGGAAGGATTTCGCCTACATGTTCCTTCATGCTGTAGAAGCCCTAGAAATCCATAGGGAGAAACTTGAACTTTGTGTTCAGAAAGGTTCTTCTTTTATCCTGCCTTTTTTACTACCATGACCTTAGCAGTAATTTCTCCTTTCTTTTCCTTCTTTGTTTTCCTGAATAGCTGTTGCATAATAAGCTCTATGTAGTCCATCTTGTGTTGCTTTTTCCGCAATAATTTGTTCTCTTGTATCTTATCAACTACTTTCAAACGACAATTCAACAGGCAAGTGATTAGTTGTTAAAACGCTTGATTACGTAAGATTATTCTGGATTTCCCAAACATAGTTGTCACTTATTCACTTTGATTTGCTTTATTACTAAGTGAAATCTCTAAGTGATATCAATCCGTCGTCAAACTGGAAAACACAACCCTAATCCTTACAAATCCACTCTTGAAAATTCACCTGATGCTTGCTAGTAACTGGCTACAGGACTAAGTTATCTGCAGTTTTAGAGCGAATTCGTAACCAGTGGGTCCTATCCAGTCGACAGTGAGGACAAATACTTGCCATGGTGGTGATTGCGCAAAAAATCACCAATTGGTAGAAGTTAGAATTCATGGGTCTCAGTGGCTGGATGGTATACGAGCTTGCCTTGTAACCGGAAGGTACTGAATTTGAACCCCGTGTTGTGGGATGCGTACTGCCAACGAGTCCTATACTAGGCTGACGAAACAGCTGTCCAGTACCCTTTCCTGGAGGTTTTCAGTGTTTCTCTAACTGATATCAATCCGTCGTCAAGATCGAAAAATTATTACCAACTGGCAATAACTTTTGACCTCGTTTGTCAATCTATATTGCAAACAGAAACACCCTAAATAACTGTACATCTCTGAAGTGAATGTAAGAAAAGTAATACCACCTTGCTGACTCATACGTTCGTAATTACATGAAATAGGAATTTATTGATTTTTCCTTTTGTTTATTGAATATCTGTATGTCTTTTCTTTATTATTACTACAGTTATTAGTTCTGTTTTCAGTGCCATCGTGTTTCCGGTATTATTTCACTTACCCCATCTGTTATTTTAATTAAGTACTACGAGGCAAACTCTTAGACCATTCAGCCATTACGACCCGATCCAATGGTCCATGAATTTCAACCTCTGACAATTCACAGTAGATATAGCTCAACTGCCAGCCGATGTCTTTGGCGTTTAACTGTCCTCTTACCGAGCTTGGTGGATCCCGAACTAGAACTGCAAGTTGATTCCTGTATACAGCCAGTCTCTAGTGCTCACCAGATTTGTTGTCAAGCGTTGGTTTGAAGGAAGTCGACTGGTTACATCAGTTAGAGAAACACTGGAAAACTAGCTAGGAGTACTGGACAGCTGTTTCGTCACAGTTTGTGCCTTCTCCCCAGTACGCGCCCAGCGGGGTTCGGAACCAGGACAGTTAGAATTCATGGACCGCTGCGTCGCTTCTCAGTGGCTTAACGGTCTATGAGCTCGCCTCCTAACACGAAGGCCGTGGGTTCGAGCCCCAGCAGGTACGTCTGAAGAGTCGCAAACTGAGCTGACGAAACTGCTGTCCAATACTGGCTTTACAATTTTTCTCTAACTGATGTCAGCTTATGATGAAATCCTGCAACCAATCAATCAAATCCCTACAAACCAGTACTTGAATATCAATGAGATGCTGACTAGCGACGGGCCCTATTCAAGTAGGTAGTTACCTGGGGTTTTAGTGGAAAATCTTGACCAGTACGGTACAGTAGGTCGTTTTCTCGCTGTAAGTTATTCTGTCATCTCTTTGTGGCTGTTTCTTTGAAGGTCAGATCACATATCTGCGAATCGTATCCGCCCACGCAATGTCTTTGTTCTTGTTTTTCTAATGACCAAGATTTTGGGAAGTTAACATTGACGTAAATTGCTGTCTACCAATTGTGGCTAGCAGGCAGCTCTCACCACAGTTTAGCTTCGTGGAAAATCCGCTGAAAAGAGTCTCTCCACGTAAAAATAAAAATCAGAGATTCTTATTTATTTATGAATTTTTATTTTATTATAGCTTGATTCCACACAGTATTTTGGTACAAGTATGGAATTTTCAGCATGTAATATCTCTTCGGTAGCACAAATTTAGCAGGTCAACCATTGATATCAGATGTGCGCCGTCCAGGTATGGAATCCCGGTCCATGCGGATGGTGGACGAGCGTCCTAACAGCTGTGCCACCGACGCACATAAGAATAGAATTCGGGTACTATGGTGGAATATAATTCCATCCCAGAGTAAATTTATTTGCTAAAAGGCACACAGTTATACAGTATTATTTACTGATCACGTTCTGAGTACAGTTTTTTTCCTTCACGTTCCCCAGTGGAACATAGGGCTTCAAGCTAATGCCTTGAAGTTTCTGTAGCAGTGGTATTTAATTTTACAGGATCGGGTTGCTAGTCTCATGCCAAACCTTTCCTCTTCACCAGCAGTATTTCTGGCTTAGCGAGGTAAAGGAGTGCGTCGGCCGGGGATCGAACCCTGGACCATGTGCATGGTCGGCGAGCGTCCTAACCGCTATGCCACGGACGCACTGAGTACATTTGATTGGTCATTATCAACGTCATCAGTAAATCACATCGTATCGCTTTATGCTTTTGTGAAACAAATTTACTGTAAGATGGAAAACATCCATGGAGCATTGAATCTCTAGTCTGCAAAAATATCGATTGAAGCCATGAAGAAAATGAAAGACAATTAATTCATCAGAGAAGAAAATTTTCTTCATCGACGAAAATATCTTCATAGACTGTATACAGTCGTGTTTATAATTACCAAAAATGTATAATAGTCTATTATTGAGTATTAGGGTGGGGGAGGGTGACAAAATTGATATAATTACTTACAAGTGGCTTCAGAAGTAAAAATAAAAGTTGTAAATTACGTAGTACTCAACAACGACACAAAGGAATAAGGCGTTAGAAATTTGATAAGGTTGACACTGTTATTGATTAGTGAGAAGAAAGATAGTTGAGTGTTATTTCAACAAGTGTGAAGAGGGTGAGAAAATGTACAAAGGGAAATTGTGAGAGTAAAAATAGTGAATTAATTATCAGGGTAAAAGCAAACTGAAAGTAAAATTAAAAATGTACAGTGAACGAATAGTGAAGAGGTTAAGACCATGGTAGAATAAGAGACTGGACAAACTTTTTCTGTATACAGAGAGAGTTCAGAGTTGTACTGACGAATTGCTAGTGCCTACGCCACATACACAAATGCCAAAATCGAACACCACTTGATCATACCATGTAGATAATCTTGAAAGACGACTTCGGTGGAGCTTGAGTTCACGAAGTGATCTGGAATTGAGCTAGTATTGTCTTTTTGCTAACCATGCCGGATAATGTTCACAGAACATTCATCAAGTACTTATAAGTAACTAGATTCGAGTGGAATATCTTGAATATTTGACAAGAAGTTGTTACCATGGTATCCACTAAACTAGGCAGGCAGGTAGTAAGGATTGCAGGGACAGGCATTCACTCGGCTGACAGAATAATTCGAGAAGATCCAGATTTCACCGATGGTTTATGTCTCATCATATCATAACACCTCCTAGATATTTACACAAGAACTAGCAAGTTGGGAAATGAGGAAAAGAAACCTTGAATCAAGCAAGATTAACAGTTTTTGCTGAATTAGAATGGTACCATCATTGCTTATTTCGTTGACATCTCATCAGCTGCTTACAGGTCACAGTCATTATTAAGTATATCTACAGAAGCAGTTTCAACATACTTGCTCAGAGAGTTCATTTTAAAACAAAAATCAATCAGTCAATCAATATATGCATACAATAATAATACATATAATAATAATAAACACTTTATGTGAAGCAACAGTAATGATCATACACAATGAAAACTTTTGACATTAACGTGATCAGATGAAAGAGAGGTGAAAATATCCAGTTGCCAGGATGGCCAGGGAAAGACTGATAACCACTTCTTTCTGAACGCATAAATCAGGTTTCAGGCGTTTGATGGAGATTACTTCGGCAAACTTCAAAAGAATTGAACTCTTTTGCCCATTGATGTCGCGACGTTCACCTCATGATCTGTGTCAAGGAGATGCTTGACGATGGCACTGTTTAAAGTATTTATTCCCTTGAGACGTAGACTTGTTGGTACATGTTCAGAAACGGAGTAGGTATGGCCTTCTTCTTTCTGTTCTCCCAATGTAACTGCTTCCACAGATACATGTAAATTTGTATACACACAGTTGAAGTTAACATGAGACTCGAAAGATGGTGAACTATGCTTGCGAAGGTTGAAGCCAGAGGAAACTCTGGTGGAGGACCGTAGCGATTCTGACGTGCAAATCAATCGTATGACGTGAGTATATGGGCGAAAGACTACTCGAACCATCTGGTAGCTGGTTCCCTTCAAAGTTTCCCTCGGGATAGCTGGAATTCTAAGATATAAACAGTTTTATCCGGTAAAGCGAAAGATTAGAGGCATTGGAGAGAGAACATAATAAGACATCCTCTCAAACTTTAAATGGGTGAGAAGATTAACTCGCTTAAAAGGAGTTTCGCATTGAATGTGAGTGCCATTTGGGCCATTTTTGGTAAGCAGGACTGGCGCTGTGGGATGAAACAAACGTGCGGTTAAGGTGCCTAACGCGACGCTCATGAGATACCACAAAAGGTGTTGGTTGGTCCAGACAGCAGGACAGTGGCCATGGAAGTCGGAAACCGCTAAGGAGTGTGTAACAACTCACCTGCCGAATCAACCAGTCCTGAAAATGGATGCCGCTCGAGCGTTGGACCTATGCCGTACCGTTGCTGCAAGCTGGGCCTAAGCAGAGTGAGGGAAAACTGACCTAGTCCAGGCATGGAGTGGCGGCGACGAGTAGGAGGGTCGCTGTGGCTAGCGGGAAGCCTCAGGTGTAAGCAGATCTTGGTGGTAGTAGCAAATATTCAAATGAGAACCTTGAAGGCCGAAGTGGTGAAGTTAACATGAATTAATAGGATATCTATCGATTTTTGGCTGTACCATAGAGCAAGTTCTTCAATAGACGGCAAGCAGCTTAGCTGCAAGATTGGCTTTGGCCAGTGACCTCCCGTATCTTCTGTTGACAATTGCTGTAATATTTTTTCACCTTTATAATCAAATTGAATGTAGACGGGTTTTTTTCCCCACTGTGGTTTGCTTTACATTTGAGCGTTCAGGTGTATTCACCCTCTTTTTCATCTGATGACGTAATGTCGAAAGTTTCCATTGTGTATGATCATAATTGTTACTTGGGATAAAGTGCTTATTATTATATATATTATTATTGTATGCATATATTGATTGATTGATTTTTAACTGATTAAAATTGCTCATTAAAATCTTTTCAAAAGAATCGTTACTGAACAAAGAATACTCTTTTCGATAACCTGCCCTTCATCATCAGGCTCTACAGTTATATATACATCCATAATAGTGAATGAATGAATTAGTGCTATTAACAACATTAATGTCGTTGTTTAAATAACATCAAATCAATAATAATAATATCAGTGGATTGCAGTTCAATAGCATCAACATAACAATACACTGAATGTCAGACAGAAGAATTAGGAAAGATAATATTACAAATTAGTGAATTTATAGTTTCTACTGAAGGTCGGTTAGGGCAGTAGTAGTGGCCGGCTGGACTTGCTTCTTTTGCACACAAAGCAAGTACTGGTTGTTTCAGGCGAATAGCGATAGCCTCAGGTATCTTTGAGCATGCGGTGCTTCGACGATTTTGGTAATTTATTAGGCACCCTGTAGGCGATAGATGATTGATTTTTGTTTAAAAATGAACTCTTTGTGCAAGTATGTTGAAATTGTGTCTGTAGATATACTTGATAATGACTTTGGCCGCCTGTAAGCAAGCAGAGGATAAGAAGCCAACAAAATAAGCAATGATGGTACCATTTTATTATTCTGCAAAAGCCACTGTTGTTCTTGCTTTATTCAAATTCATTAAGGGGAATAAATGTATGAAAACAGAACAAAACTTGTGAAGATATCCAATGCAAATCACCATCAGTGATAGAAATCGAAAAGAAGCCTTCTCTTTCACTAACTTGGATATTATTATTATTGTTCCCTTGGGTTCCTAGTGGAACATAGGGCTTCATCCGTGCGTCTCCCCTTGCTTCTGTCTTCTGCTGTACTTTTCACCTCCATCCATGTTATTCCATACTGTTTCAACTCCTCTTCACACAATCTCCTCCATGTCACCCTTAGACGTCTCACTCGCCGCTTCCTTCCGTTTCGGGTTCCCCACGAGCAATGGCCTGACGCGCGATGTCACCCAGCGGCCTCCTCAGCGAGTGTCCAAACCATCTCCACTTTCTCCTGCATATTTGTTGAACGATCGGTTCCTGTTTTGTTTGTTCCCATAATTTCTTGTTGGTTCTTGTTCTTTCCGGCCATCTGATCTTCAGTATAGAGCGAAGACAGTTGTTGTTGATAAAGGTCTGCAACAGGCTGTTGGAAATATTCTCTGTGACCCGCCGCCAAGTTTCTGATCCGTATAGAAGAACTGACTGACTTGACGTTTGTATTGAAAATCCGAATTTTGTTGTTGATGCTGAGTGAAGTGACGAAGATTTCCAGATTGGTTTCAGGTTGATGAATGTGTTTCTCGCCTTCCCGATTCTCGATTTGACATCCTCGTCTGTTCCTCGTGTAGTTGAGACAATGCTCCCTAGATAAGTGAATGAAGTTACCTCTTTCAAATCCCTCCCGTTGATGGTGATTGGCGGTGGATGTTGCTGCTGCTGTTGTTGTTGTTGGTTGGTTGGTTATTTTCATAACCTCCGTCTTGTCTATGTTCACCTGGAGTCCTGTCTTTGCTGCCAGCCTCTTCGACCAGTTTGTCGGTTTTCGCTTGTAAGTCTTCGATTTTGTGTGACATCAAACATAAATCATCCACGCGCGAAATCCAGGTCTTCTAGGTTCTTCACGTCGGTCCAGGATATTCCTGTCTTCTCGTTTCCCACTGTCTGACGCATAATCCAGTCCACCACAATTAGGAATATCATTGGTGATAATAAGCAGCCAGCCTTGTCTGACTCCTGTGTTTACTCCAAACGCCTCGCTGAGTTTTCCGTTGTGGATCAATTGACATGTGCCGTCGTCGTACAGCTGTTGAATAAGGTTGATGAATATTAGGGGTACGACTCACTTAGATAGCATCGTTTCAAATACTGGCAGTCGACTTGGATAAGAATATGTAAGCCAGGATTCGATCGGAAAAGAGTTCACTATGCTGAAGTCTTTGTAAATATCTGTAGCAGTTGTTTAGAGGAACAAGATCTAAAATTGAAGATGAGATAACCTGGCGAAAATGGATAAGAAAGAAAAAAATGTTGCAGGCGGCGAATCAACAAAGTACCCATTAGCAAAAAAAACAAAATACGTGGAAGACAATGGAGGTAGATTGTTCATTCACTGAGAAGACAATCGAACGACATCATGAGCCATGTCATCAAGTGGATCCTGATTGAGAAACGATCAGTTGGGCGTCCAATATTAAGATTTAGATCATATGAAGGAGAAATAAAAACTTGGCGGCAGTCATGGAGTCAGCCGAAAATAACAGCAAGGAACCGAAATCGATGAGGGTGTACCACTAAGGCCCTATGCTAGAGAAATAAATCATTCGCCATTGGATTGCAACTTAAAGGCTGAGTAGTAACCGGAAAACCATCAAAATCCCTCAAGGAAAGCACAGAGACAATCGGCCTACCATACATGATAAACGACATCTCAGAAATCATTGCAAGACTCTTCAAAGGTTTATGAATTGACGTCGCACACAAACAAACAAAATCACTTCACTCAGCTATCTCTATGTCAACCAATAGACTCAACAGCGAACGAAAGAAGATAAAACAAGCATCATTTACAAAATAATTTGTAACGACTATCTATAGTTTGGTTTGTAAGGATTAGTTATGTTTTACGAGTTGTAACGACTGCAAAAACACTACATTGGCCAAAGTGGACGTCCACTTCGTCTTTGTATCCATGATCATAAACTAGGCGTCAAAAGACATGACATTCACTCCTGCATAAAGACAATCACGGACATCAATTCGACTGGGACAACCAACTTTCAAATATTAGACAGACTTAACACCAAGAATGTTAGCCAGAGAAAATCTTTAGAAGCCCGCTTTGTATTCCAGTGAATCGTCAATTAACAGACACATTGACAGAGACAAAATTCACCAATCGATAAGAAGGAAATCTCACAAACACAAAGGGTTAAACTTCAGGTCAAGGAAACAATCAACACCAATACCAATACAAGTACAAGTCTAGAGGGTGTGAAAACAGACGAGAGCAACCAAAGAGTCACGTTTAAGGTGGTGATCAGGAGAGATGACTAATAAACTCGTGGAGAAATCTAAAAAGAGCTTACTTTCTTTAAACTGAAGTGTTTGCGCTGAAGATGTTGCCTAGTAGTAGGTCAATAATGAAAGCTTCGCAAATAAACCATCCAGCTAACTAGCTAGCTGAGAGAACACAACCACATCAAAATCATACACCTGAGCTACAAACCTTCTCCATTAAATCTAAACCTGTAGCCTCTCTTGTTTTCACTTATTCTCTAACTCATATTGATTTGTGTAGCAAGTCTCTTTTAAAAAAATACTATCTCATTTCATCTTTATTATGAACTATCTAGTGCATATAAACAAAAATTGATCAATAATCAAGGATAGTAATTAAAGTTAAACTCATTAAAACATAGGTGTACTTTGATGTGTATACAATATAAATTATTGATTCACTATGTTATTATTATTATTATTATTGATATTCTAGCAACTTTTGTTCATATAACATTCCTATATAAAACACGGTGCAGCTTAATTTATTTATTAGACAGTGGAATTCATATATTTTATAAAATAGTGACTTCTAATTAACGATCTAATGACTTAGATAAACAGGTATACGTTTTTTTCTTAATAGGTACTTACAAGTGTTATAATAAAGGTTTTTGTATTTCCCAATGAATGAAAAGCAAAACGATGTTGTTTTTAATGACGTTTCGCTATTTAATGCTAATAGCTTTATCAAAGTATTATTAAACCGGAATTTACAAAATCTCAGCATATATATAACAAACAGTTAGGGGGTGAGAAAATAGACATAGGTCAAGTTAAAGGGACATATTGAAAGTAAAAATAGCGATGAAGATAACTATACCAAATAACAAAGGTAATAGTATGTCTGTTATGATATCGAAAAAAAAGGTTTACTAACTTGATCATCGTTCGTCTGTCTGGGGCATTTTTAGTTGTTAAGTTGGTGAATTGGTAAAGATAACAAAATCATCATGTGTAGATTGTTGGATTTGATAAGTGTGTAAAATTATAAAAGCAGTGTGTGTTTACATAATGAAATTGCTTATCACATTCGTGTTGATTTTGTCACTTCATGGGGGAGGGAGGTGTTGTAACCAGGTCAAATTCTGTTCTAGTCCATCATTTCTATTCAGACAATTTGAATTCCACTTGATATGAAGTGCTTCTGATGATATTAGACGTTCCTTGTGATTTCTGAAATGCTTTTTCTGGATGATGATTTCAATATTGTCAAAATCAATTTTGTGGCCTGATTCTATAGCATGTAGACCTATGGCTGATGATTTTTCAAGTCTTTGTAGTTCAACAGGATTCTTCGGTGGTCGAAGAGATGCTCTACGGTGTTCATTTCTTCTGATTTTGATTTCTCGAGAAGTTTGTCCGATGTATATCGCATCACATTCCAAGCATTTTATTTTATAGACACAATTAGATAGAGAATCTTTAGGGATTTCGTCTTTTATATGGACAAGGTTGCTTAGAAGTGTGTGAGTCTGATGTTTTGAAGACAACTCTAATGTCGAGCTGATTGAGTACTCTTCTGATGATATCACCTGACGTCTCTGTTCTATATGGAATGATGACTGTCGAGGTCCATGTTTTCGGAATGCGTTTTCGGCCATATTTAATGTCTGTGTTGATTTTGTTGATGAAGTTCCATGGGTAGTTGTTTTGCTTGAGAGTTTCAGTAATGTTTGATATTTCTTCTTCTTTTTCTTTCTCGTCGGTTATCAGAGAGTGTGCTCGTCTAAGAAGACTTGAAACAACTGAAATCTTTGCGCTGATGGGGTGTGATGATTTGAAGTCTAAATATTTATTTGAGTGGGTTTTCTTCCTGAATATGGATATACTAAAATGTCCGTTTACCGAAGGGATTTTGTAAATTCCGGTTTAATAATACTTTGATAAAGCTATTAGCATTAATTAGCGAAACGTCAGTAAAACCGACAATATCGTTTTGTTTTTCATTCATTGGGAAATACAAAAACCTTTATTATAATGAATATCATATACCACCCAATGCCCAAATTTTTTCAAACTGTTAAAAGTGAACTTGGTTTGGACATATATAACTTACAAGTGTTAGTTTTCAGGGATTCGACTGGTTACAGGTATCGATCACAGGACTATTGGAAAGCCTGAAATGTAGTGAACAATTGTTTTAAAACCTGGTAGGTTTGTACTACCGAAGAGTTCCAGACTAGGACGAAACAGTTGTCCAGTATTCGTTGACTTTGTAGTAGTTGTCTGTCTGATGTCAGGTCGTGATGAAACCCTGTAGCTAATGAAAGCCTTGTGACCCCACTCCAGAAAATTAAATTTGGTGCTAAATAGCGACTAGGTGTATGGTGGAAGTTACTTGGAGTTCTAATGAGCAGTCGTGACTAGAATGGTTGCACAGTACTAAATGAAAAATCTGTGCGGTTTTTGCTAAATGTCAAAAATGGCTCAATAATCATGCGTAGACTAAGTGGTGCTCGGTATTAACAAACATGAGAGAACCAGGCAGGCTTTAGACCATAATATCTTCACCCTTCGACAGATTCTGCAACAAAGGCATACTTACGGGCGGCGTCCAACAATCGTCATATTTCTTGACTTAAAGGCGGCATTCGATTCTGTTGACCGAGAGGTACTCTGGCGATGATTGTCTGTAAAGGGAATGCCAAGAAAATACATTCCACTGATCAAGGCACTCTACTCGACAACTAGGTGTCCGTCAGGGATCCCCACTATCCCTAATTATATTCAACTTGATCATAGACGTACTAATGGACTTAACCCTAACTGACTTCAGCGACTCAGGGATTGACTTGCTGCCACCAGAGAATAATCTCGTTGACTTAGAATATGCAGACGATATAGTCCTTTCAACTAGGGGAAGACGCTGACAAAATGCAGATTCTTCTGAACACCTTGAGCTGAGCTACAATCTACGAATGTTTGGCATGTGATTCGCTCCCGCAAAATGTAAGATGGTGATACAGCACTCGACTACATCGACTCACTACCAGCTTGGAAATAGGCAGTGAACTGGTAGAGCGTGTTGACCATTTCACTTATTTGGGGGACTGCATCAGCCAACGTCAGCGGGTTGATTGCTGACGAAATCCCATGTTAGGTGGTGGTATAATAGGGTGAGCAGTATTGAGGTCAGATGTCGGTCATGTGCTAGGTAAGGAGGGGAAATCAATCGACGAGGTTGTGAAATTACATCGACTGAGATGGTTAGGACATGTGTTACGTATGCATGCCTAGCCATCGCCTTCCTCCACTGACGGGCAATGTTAGCTGACACAAGATCAGGTTGGAAGAGAGGCAGTGGTGGTCAAACCAAAACATGGCCTCATCAGTCAATGAAATCCACAGCGGTTAGTTTAAGCCACGTGGGAAGGTGCAGACTGCCTGACTGACTGGTTGGGGACCTCAGGATTGTAAACATCAATGAAGGCTGGAGACAATTGGTGATATGGCTCAAAATTGTTTCCAGTGACTGGCGCCGATGAATCCACTCCTTGTGACTTATAACATTCAATAAAACCACATGGTTCCTCTTTTTTATGTTTCTTTTTGCGTCATATCTCTGTTTACTGTCTTTGTTTTGAATCTCTTCTTACCATCTTCTATTGCTTTGTATGCACATCGGTGCAAAGTTCTGTTTTGAAACCGGTCAGTCAGTCAGTCAGTCAAAAATGGACACATTTTAAGTAACTTTTGTTTAACCGACTTCTTTATCAGATATAAAATAACTTTGGCGTTAGAATGGAAATATAGTCGTGTTGTTCATCGCTTAATCTTCTCACTGGTCCATACGGTCTACTTGTTGCACTAATGGCCGTGTTGTATTCTTTGGAATTTTCAGGAACATTTCATCCCCATCTGAAGACTATTCAACAACCGATAGACAACTTCTACCAGTGGACACGACTCCAGGAGTGAAAATGAGCTATGGAACAGTGGACTGTAACTATATTTTCAGTGAATCAATTGGTTGATTGGACACTAGTAACTAGTGTTACACGTCTAGTCCTTTCTTTGGTGCAGACTGAATTCTGTCAGTCAGCTTTGCAATGTGGCCACCATGCCACTAGGTAGCTCGTCCATCATCGTGCAAATTGATTTGATGATATTAGATGGTTGGAGGCAATCGGTCACAGGAAGACTTCGATCTAGGTTTCGTGTTAGTTGGCACTCACCAGTCAGCAAGGCAGGCGTCTCTGCAACCTTGAAGGGATTCATGTCCCTTCTGAGATTCGAACCCACGTCACCCAGTGCTGCCTGCAGTCACAGACATTACCACTGGGCTACGCGGGTTCCAATCTCAGAAGGGATATGAGTTCCTTGAAGGTAGCAAATACGCCTTGCTGACTAGTGAGTGCCAACTAGCACGAAACCTAAGTCAGGCAAGGCTTCCTGTAGCCGATTGCCTCCAACCATCTAATATCATCAAATCAATTGATTTTTATAACTCATTATCTGTATTTCTATAATAATACTTATTCAATATTCTTTCATTAACTGAAATTTTTATTCTGATGTTTCGTATCATGATCAAGTTCATTGTTAAGTTCTCTACAGGATCTAGTCAAGTCAGGTAGGAGGACCTTCAGTTAATCTGAAATGAGTGTTGAAGTCTAGTCCACTGTGCACAAGGAATAGGGTTGGTATTTTGAACAGTAATGTCGAGATGCATTTCCAACAGGCTACATCCAACTCTCATCAAGGTCTGCCCATATCACTGGATACTGAAAATCAAATAATCAGAAAAGAAGAGCAATAAAGAACTCTGGAAAGAAATCAAACATGAAACTATCAATATAAGTGTAAAACTTGGGCACTGTCGTAGTAAGTAATTCCATTTTATTTAATTGAATTTTAGATTTTCCCATCGATTGATTGGAGACCGAAGTGCTCGGTCTCAGGTTGACATGTCTGTCGGCTTCTTGTGCAGATGTTTCGACGATGTCTGGTCAAGTAATTATAAGTTAATTGGTGGATGGTGACTAGCAATGGAATCCAGGATAACGCGCATTTCGTCCTATTTGAGATTCGTTATCTGGATGAATTGAATAAAATAATTAATATGACCCGTTGCACAAGAATGAGGTGGCTCTCGTGGCCAAAGTGGTTTAGTGAATAACGCTTTGGCGTTTGAAACTAAGGGCACGGGGTTCGAGCCTCAGTGGGGGCACCATCGCTCGCTCACTGGGAAATGCAGGTACATCCAAATGACTAGTCCTTAACAGGACGAAACGTGTGTTATCCTGCATTCCACTGCTAGTCACCATCCACTAATTAAATTCCATATATTAGTTTGTTTATTAGATGTATCACACACAGTCAGTAAAACAGTATTATTATTTACTGGATGACACAGTTTCGAACAAAATTTATTCATTGTTCATAATCATTTCATCAATTATAATCACACAACTTCAAAACTTGAGTTTTATAGTTTCCTTTATTGTTTCTTATTTATCGTCGTTGGAGTAGTGGAATTTTTCAGATATCTGGGTGGACAGGTGTTTAATCATTCCTATTACAAGTATTGACTCTCGGTTGATTCGATAAACAAAGCTTATCTTCTCGGGATCAACCCCGAGAGAAGCTCAGCAATTGCACTACATGCAATAACACACAACCACACAATAGGGTGGGAGAGGGTTAAAATTCTAAGAAGTAATCTATGTAGGTGGAGATAGGGAGAGATTGATTACTGAATCCTGGTTCATCGACTCTACACCCAACACATGCAACAGAAATGACTCAATGCAAATACCAGAGATATGCATGGAAGATATTATTACCGCCGGTCAAATCAGAAGAGAATAATAAATAATCTAAAAATTCTATTTCAATTAAGCACATCACAACATCCTAACAAGTTACTTATTATGACTATCAAAACACTCGTCTTATTTCCCATCTGACTGTAATTGATCAACAACACTCATATTGATTTTTATTCCAATATCTAGTCAATTCCATACATATATATAAATGAAGGAAAAAGTTATGTGAGTAACTTGACATGATTATGAGCAATAATATGTGCTCGAAACGTGGTCATTAGTTAATATTGCTGTATAACACTGTGTGATTTATCAAAATAAAATCTTGTCTATAATGGAGTTACACTCTACCACAATGCCCAAGTTTTATACTTATATCAATAAGTCAGCTGTTTAATCCTAGTTTGGGAATCATTGGCACTGTGAACCCACAACAGGAGGTTCAAACCCAGGACCTTCCGGTTACAAGGCTAGCGACCTCGTAGATCAATAAGCCACTGGGACCCGATTCAATGGCCAGCTCATGAATTCTATCTTCTACTGATTCGTGATTTAGTGCGACCACCAACCAATGTCATCGGTGGGAAATCCATCCTCACACTTGACTGGCTGGACCTCCCTGGTCGCGACTTCTTATTAGAACTTCAGGAAACTCCATCCTGTAGCAAGTCACTAGCAAGCATCAGATTAATTTTCTATAGTTGGTTTGTAAGGATTAGATTTGTTCTTACGCGTTGATCATGGATTGATATCAGTTAGAGAACCATTGAAAACCAGAGAGTACTCCTCGTTAAAACAAGACTAATCCCTACAAACCAACTATAGAATATATATATATATATACGTTGATAAGTAGGTATGTAATATGCTTTTCACTCAAAATGTGTTAAAACATGACCATGTTTGAACATGTTTCAAATTTCACTAAATTCAAGAACGTGATGTATAACTAAGTACAAAAACACACAATAATAAATCAATAATTCACGCTTACGTATGCAAAAGTGAGTTGAAGTGAATAGATTTTAATGCCAAATGAGAAGAAGAAGAAAATAATTTGGATTCAATTTTGCTAAATGTCACTTTTTTGGATGAAAAAAAGAGATAAAATTGCGTGTACATGTGTAGGCGGCGGTTGGGAGGAGGCAGTATGTTTGTGTTTGTGTGTGTGGGACGGGGTGAGTTTGGTTTTTGGGGGCGGATGATGAATTCAGCAAAGCGTAAATGAGAAGTGATAATTGGCAACCGGTGTGTGACAAATCGTTGATATGAAGCATAAAATATAAAATTCATACATAACAGTGTGATTTTGTTGCTGTCTCACTCTGATGACGAAATGAACTTTGTTAAGTATGCGGGAGATCTAACTATTTCAATCAGTGTCTGTTAACTCGCAGCTAGACTGTACTAAGATGAACAGCTTTCTATCAGGAGTCTTCAGCAAATGGTCTTCGTCTAACGGCCTTAAACTAAATCCTTCCAAATGTCAAACTGTTAATTTCGGTTTTCGATGTGAGTAAAAGAAAGTTAAGTGAAGCTGTTTGTTCCTATGACCGTCGCAAAATTGATGGTAGTGATATAGAAACCAAGTCTGAATTAAACTGTCTTGGATTAATTATTTCTTCTGACCCATCCTGGTCTTTCCGCGTCTTAGCGATTTCTAAAAGAATATTTCGTCTGACTTTTTAAATTAAGGAGTTAAGGCACTCAGGCATAACTCAGTCAACCCCTCCTCTTACAGTTTGTCAACTCTTGCATCTTACCTATTCTTCTTTACTGTTCACCCCTGCTTATTTTTTCCTGGATTGCTTAAAAAGACTATGTCATACTTCGTAGAACTCTGAAAACTGACTGTCAGTAGGGCGGCTGGTATCCTATCGGGCCATATTGTTGACACTGTCACTGATAGGCACTTGATGTCATGCAACAAATTTCCTAAAGGAATTTTACCGAACTGTGAGCATCCACCACAGCACCCGCAGCTTCAACCTTGTATCTCCTCCTCAGGTAAAACAAGAAGTCTTTTCAGAAGACTTTGTGCCCGAACATCTTAGCATAAAAATTCCACTATACCATATTTGACGGCACGTACTTTATGTGGTGAAAATAGTGTTAGGTATGAACTAAATAACCTTCTTTGCACCACTAAATAAACCATTTCCTCCATCCTTACAAAATCAAGCATTATTATTATTGTACTTTTTATATTTATAATCCTCTCAATTTTTTGTTTTTATTTGTTTATTTTCTCATAAGTGTGAACATCATATAAGCTGTGTTATAACTTAATTTTGTATTTCCTCTCACCATGCTGCTATATCAACAGAACATTAGATTCAATTCTCTACAACATGCTAAAATTTCCAAACTGAATCGACAATACTGTTTGAAACAAACTCACTGTTATTATTATTATATTTAATATTCTCAATTCGTAATTCGAATATTTTTGACTTTATTCCTACCGTAAATGTGGACAAATTCCTCTGGTTAATTTTGTTTTAATTTTATTTATATTTTTTGAGTAAATCAAATGGAATATTGTGACAAATGCTGAGAATCCCATCCTGTATTATAAGTACGGTTTTTGGAATAAAGTAGATTATTATTATTAGACTCCTATTGTGTGTGTGGAGTCTTCCATGAACTTATTAACAATAAGAAGAAAACTGAACATCAAGAGGCGCATTGGTGGAAACTCTGCTCCATCAACGTGAGGCTTTAAGTTTAGCACTACATTAGTGCATCAAAACTGGAAGGCTAAATGAAATTCGTTGTTGACGAATTACCAGTTTTCTCTGAAGTAGCAAGTTTATTTGATAATATTATAACAACAAGAGGCAACACATGGAAGCCAAGGTATTATTATTATCATTATTTCCTTTAGTTCCTAGAGAAACATAGGGCTTCAGCCGAACTTCCCCATTGCATTCGGTTCTCCGCCAACATTTCCACCTGATTGCACGTCTGCCCTCACACCTTCATCTCCTCTTCACATGACCTTCTCCGTGTCACCCTTGGAAGGCCAACTGGCCGCTCTCCATTCGGGTTCCATTCAAGAGAGAGCCTGGTATGTGATGACACTTGATGATTTGTTTTCTCAGAGCATGGTCAATCCACCTACCTCCATTTCTTCCTGCTTATTTGCTGCACAATCGGTTCCTGGTTGGTTCGCTCCCAGAGATTCCTGTTCTTGATGTTTTCTAGCCGGCCATCTGATCTTGAATAGTATAAAGCGAAGACAGCTGTTAATGAAAGTCTGTAGTTTCTTCGAAGTGGCCTTTGTGACGCGGCGCCAAGTTTCTGATCCATTTACTGAGTACCACTGACTTCACATTGGAGTTGAAAATCCACATCTTATTTTCATTTTCATGCTGAGAAGTGCTATTGACCTCCACGCTTTGATATCCTCATCAGTCCCGTCCTCCAGTAGTTGAAACGATGCTTCTCAGGTAGTAGGTAGGTAAGTAGGTAAAGGATGTTGCTTCTTTCAGATTTCTCCCATTTATGCTGATTGTTGTCTCTTGTTGTTGTTGCTGTTTGTGTTGGTCAGGAGTCTTCATCACCTCTGTTTTCTCTATGTTCACCTGAAGGAAGTCCTATCTTTGATGCTTCTTCTTCTGTGAACTTGTTGCTTTTCGCTTGCATATCTTCCAGTTTGTGGGAAATCAGACTTATATCACGTCGGCGAAGTCCAGATCCTCCAAGTTTTTTGTGTGAGTCCATTTTATGCCTGTTTCCTCATTGCCCGTTGTCTGTTGCATTATCCAATCTACCGCCCTTAATCCGGAAAATCATTGGAGATAGTAGGCAGTCAGCAAGCCTTGTCCTACTCCCGTCTTTACTTCGAAGGATTCCATAAGTTTCCCATTGTAGATTACTCGGCATGCAGCATTGTCGTACAACTGTTGGATGAGATGTATAATTGTCAGTGGCAACCCGTAGTAGCGAAGTAGTTGCAAAATCACCTCTCGATCGACGCTGTCTAGTGAAGGCCTTTTGAAAGTCAATAAAGTTGAGAGAGAGAGAGGTGACTGCCATTCCAAGCTTTGTTCAATGATGACCCGTAGTGTTGTGATTTGATCGATGCATGACTTTTTCCTCCTGAATCCAGCCTGTTCTGGTCGGTGTTTTTCATCCACGGCGTTTTCGATTCTCTCCAGGATGATGCGGCCTATTATTTTGCTTGGGATGGACAGGATCATAATGCTGCGCCAGTTCTTGCATTGACTTAAGTCTCCTTTCTTTGGCAGTTTGAATAAGTAGCCTTTCTTCCAATCCGCAAGGAGGTACCTTGCCCTCTTTCCACACTTTCTCCAGTAGTGGTGTCATCAGTTGTAGCCAAAGTATATTTTTTTATTGATCAAATAGCTATTTTCATGTATACAGTTTATATTCTTTAACCAATCACTGAGTGTGTGGTTTTGGTTTACATTAAACAACATGAAATGGAATGTTCAAATGCACATATAGTAATCTGTTGCACTATTGAACCGTGTGAATAGCACTCAGACGTTAACACTAACAAATACAATGATTCTTACTGTGAGAATAATATTCCATTGGAAGACATTGTCTGTATCACACCACCACAGTGTGATAACCGAGAAAACGTCTGATGTTCCTTCTTAATTCAGGATTACTATCAAGGCTTTGAATACCTTATTATTAATATTATTTCCATTAACTGTACTACTACTCTCATTCTCCATATATGGCTCCTCGTTATGCGTCGGTGGCACAGTGGTTAGGACTCTCGCCGACCATGCATGTAACGACAGAAGGCAAGAGTCAGGCAATAGATCATTTAATAAGGAAATCAACGCATATTTATATATGTTTTCATGTACATTACTATGGATATGTAAACAAACAAACACAGTCTTCCGATTGGTTGTTTCTCACGACAAATCTTGGGAACGTAAATATTGACGTAAATTACTGTCTACCAATTTGGCTAGTAGACAGCTCTCACCACATGCACATGGTCTGAGGTTCGATCCCCTGCCTACGCACCCCTGGTATCAATGGTCGGCCTGCGAAATTTGGGCTACCGGTATCACATGCTGAAAATTCCATACTTGTACCAAAAATACGGTGTGGAATCAAGCTATAGCACTATGAATAGTACAAAATTGTTCTGTCATTAACCATCATGTAATTATTAGTTTTTGTGGTTGTTTTTTCTTTTTTTTTCTTTTTTTTTCGGCAATATTAACTGACAATCATTGGTTGTGAACGTCATTATCACCATCTTAAAATTTTGTATTATGCAGGTTTACTCACACTACCACTACAAACACTCCATTAGACCTGACAATAAAACAAACAAAACAACAACCCTGAAATGTTATTTTATGAGTGTTTAGAGTTGTTTCAACCTAAATTAACTGATCTTCTTCGCGATAAACATTCTTAAATATCATTTCATAACTTCTTGTATGACTATAGCTTTACTGTCACCATGCATAATCACATCATAGCTTCCACTACCCAATACTGAGATATTATTTATTATGCTGTTTATTTTCCTTTCTACTTCTTGGTATTTTTTCGCATTTTTAAAATTATTTTGTGTTTTTTGTTTTTTTTTTGCTGTTGTTGTCTTTATATTTATTTTTTTCTTGAAAATACTCCTTTTAAATGTTTGATAAAATTAGATGCAAATATTGTAGATATGTGCTGAAAATTCCACACTGTACCACTGGTACTGTTTCTGGAATAAAGCAAATTATTATTATTATTATAATCAAAATAAAATAAATTTCTGAATAAATTCCGGTGGGTAGTGTCTTATTCACTAGTAATATTTCCTTTATTTGTTTGATTTCATTATTTAAATCTTCTGGCCTACTAGTTAGACTCTTAGTTCGACTATGTAACCATTTAACTTAGTGTACCTTTATCGATCTTGAGTGGAATGAATCAAAGTCTAAGTATTGATTAGAACGTGTCGGTTCCTTATAGATGCTAGTTAAGCAGCTAGGAACCAAACAAATGAGTCAGGAGATTTAAATTATGTAAGAATCAAAAGCATAGGAATTTGCCTACATTCAGAGTGACTGAATCTGTTAAGTTAAATAATCTAGAAAAGAAACCCTCAGGCATTTCGATGCAATCACTTCACTGTATGTAATTACACGATAAGGTGAGATGGGGTAAAAGTATTAAAAAGTAGTATAATAAGATGGGGCGGAGGGGAGGTAGAAAAAAGTGGTTATTCACTGAATCTTTGGTCATCGAATCCACAAAACACACGTGAAATCGATATGTTGCAACTCATTTACCGGATATGATTATGATTATTATTAGTGTTCCCTTGGGTCCCGACTGGAACATACAGCCTCAACAACCCGTCTCCACATTGTTTTGTTTCCTACTGTCCTCTTCGGCTGGCTGACCCAATCAATGATTGCCCACAATCTCTCATCTCTTCCTCCAACTCGCATGATCTCCTCCATGTCACCCTCACATTGACGACCAACTGGTCGCTTCTTATTGGGATTCCACCCGGGCAATGACAAGCATTGAGCACAATGTCATTCGACTGCCTCCTCAACACATGCCCAATCCATCTCCATAATTCTCCTACATATTTGTTGAGCGATCAGCTCTGGCTTGGTGGTCTGTTCCTAGCCATTCTTTTGCTAATAATTCGTTCTGGCAAGCCAATTGATCTTCAGTATGGAGCTAGTGAACTGGTCAACATGACATTTGTGTTGAAAAACCGAATCTTCTTCCTTATACTGAGTATGAAGGATTATTTTATATATATATATATATATATTACTGTGTTTTTATATTTGTGACTTATTACAGTACAGTGTGAACAGCTATTTAACATTAAAATATCTACGAGTGAGTGGTCGATTGCTTTGTACTCTACTGTTATCACACTATACTATACCTGCGCAATTCTGTCGCCAATTTATGTGTGGAGGTTTGGTGAGTAAAGGTATAACTTATGGAATTCATAACAAAATTGTATGTGGGTGATATATTTAAAGAGCTAAAATAGTAAGGATAGATACACGCGGGATAATGCATTTTCATATCATGTAGACCATGTGTAGTTAAAACTGACGAAGTTATTAGTCATTTGTGTGATTCACAACTGAAGATCTTTAGTTTTTGAACAAAGAAGGAACAAACATACTTGCAGGATAATATGATCTCGTTTGATTTCATGGATTCACTCTCTTTCTCTCACTCCAACTGCGTACATCCTAAATGATACCGAAAAAGTAAGTTTTCATCTGTCTGGTGAACAAAGGGGAGTAAGTATCCTCAAGAAATGAGAGAAGAATCAAAGGTGTATGAAAAAAAAAATTTCCTTATGCCACAGTAATTTCACTTTACAACACGGTATGCTCACACGGTTAACTCACATCAAATCCAACTGCATTTACCAGTCCATGTGTACTTCTTCTTTTGTGTATCTACTGGTACCGACTATATTAGCACTATGAGTAGTACAAATTTGTCCTGTCATTAACCACCATGTAATTATTAGTTTTTATGGTTGTTTTTTTCGTAATTTTTATTTCTTTTCGGCAATATTAACTGACAATCATTGTTTGTGAATGCCATTGTCACCATCTTAAAATTTTGTTTTATGCAGGATTACTCACACTACCACTACAAACACTTCATTAGACTTGACAATAAAAAACAAAACAACAACCCTGAAATGTTATTTCATGTTTGTTTAGTGTTGTTTCAACCAAATTAACTGGTCATCTTGACGATAAACATTCTTAAATATCATTTCATAACTTCTTGTATGACTATAGCTTTACTGTCACCATGCATAATCATATCATAGCTTCCACTACCCAATACTGAGTTATTATTATATGATGTTTATTATCCTTTCTACTTCTTGGTATTTTTTCGCATTTTAAAAATTATTTTGTGTTTTTCCTGTGTTTTTTTTGCTATTGGTGTCTTTATATTTATTTTTTTGAAATACTCCTTTTAAATGTTTGATAAAATTAGATGCAAATATTGTAGATATGTGCTGAAAATTCCACACTGTACCACTGGTACTGTTTCTGGAATAAAGCAAATTATTATTATTATTACTTGCGATAGCAGTTGCATAGGGAGGAATTAGAGGATAGCGTCTAATACATTTTTTGAGTATATCCCTAAAATTCACCGTATAAATTGCAGAAACGTATACAGAAGTTCAGTTGCTAGACACCTGATTGACACAAAGCATACAGTGGAAATTAATCAGGATTTCAAAATAATCAATATACAAATCAATATACACAGTAGCGTTTGCGACTTCTAACCAACGTAGGTATCCAGAAAGATAGAGTGACAAATCACTTACTACCCTGGTAACTGTAATTGTTTCGTCAATGTTTTAGTGTTTGGTTCTGTTGCGTAACACTCCAGTTTAGTTTTGATTTCCACTTACTGAGTTGGATGATGCGACAAACAGCGAGAAATGAGAAAACAGGCATAAAATGGACTCACACAAAAACTTGGAGGATCTGGACTTTGCCGATGCGATATATGTCTGATTTCCCACAAACCTGAAGATATGCAAGCGAAAAGCAACAAGTTGGTAGAAGAAGAATCACAAGAACAACAACAACAGACAACGATCAGCATAAATGGAAGGAACCTGAAAGAAGCAAACTCCTTCACCTACCTGGGAAGCATCGTTTCAACTACAGGCCAACGGAACTGATGAGGATATCAAAGCAGCGAGGGTCGGGAAAGCGAGGCAAGCTTTCATTTCTTTCAAGTTTGTGTGGAGGTCAACAGCACTCAGCATCAAAAATAACATCCGGATTTTCATCTCCAATGTGAATTCAGTCAGTGCTACTCACTATACGGATCAGAGACTCGGTGCGTCATAAAGAGCATCTCAAACAAACGAAAGACCTTCATTAACAGTTGTCTTCACTCAATACTACTCAAGATCAGATAGCCGGCCAGAAAAGATCAGCAACAGGGCGGGATCTCTGGCAATGAGCGAACCAACCCAACAGAAACCGATTGTGAAACAAATAGGCAGGAAGAAATGGAGATGGATTGGCTGGTCATACTCTGAGGAAGCCGTCAAGTGAGTGACATCACTAGACAAGCCATTGCTCGAGTGGAACCCGGCCGAAAGAGAAGCGGCGAGTTAGTCGTCAGTGCGAGGCTGACTTGGAGGAGGTCATGTGAAGAGGAGATGAGAACGTGTGGGCAGACTTGGAGCCAGGTGAAGACTGTAGCAGAGAACCGAACGCAATGGAGAAGCACGGCTGAAGCCCTCCGCATGTTCCTCTAGGAATTAAAGGAAACAATAATAATAATACTGAGTTGTACTCACCATTAAGATTCTAAATCTACCTAGTTATCTGTTTACGCCATAATTTCACTTTTACTTGTCACTTCCAACTTCTTGGACTTCTTGGACTACTACGTAATATACAACTTTTATTTTTACTTTTAAATCCACTTCTGAGTAATTATATCAGTTATGTCTTCCCGTCACCGCCTTTTACTCAATATTAGACTCTTGTACATTTTTGGTAAATATAAATACGACTGTGTACAGCCTGTGAAGATGATTTCGTCGATAAAGAAAATTTTATTCTCTGATGAACTAGTTGTCTTTTATTTTCTTTATAGCTCAATGGGTATTTTCCATCATATTATATATGAATTCATCACTCTCTCGTTCATTTTGGTGTTCTCTCTATAGTTAACCCTTTTTTTTCTATAGCAAATCTGAACTCTGCTCACCCCTCTTGTGTAATTATACTTTAAACGGTCAGCCTTTTAACACTGAATAATGTGTCAACTTTGTGATTTACACTGCTCACACTTTCTGTCGATAACTGTACGTCACTAGGAGAAAGGTATGTTCAAGATTTGTATAGCATATAATTCAGTGTTATTTAGGATGTACGTCGTTGAAAGTCCATGAACTAGCTAGCCACTTCTGATTGTATCTACCAATTCAAATGCGCTTGTGGTGTATCGAGTTACATTGGGCGTTTCTCTAGAAGCTTGATTTTTCGTGCTCGAGAATATGTCCCAGTATGGCCAAGTAAAGGTGTAGTGAAAACCATCAACAGTTAGATATTAGACCATCTGGTCCAAACCAACCGGCCACAAAGCCAGCCAGCGTTGAAGAATCCTTCTCCATCATCATCTATCGGGTACCAAATAAATTGCCATAAAATATCCAGGGACCACATGCTCCAAACAGCAGAGGCTACTGCAATTCGCCTCAAACAACCAGTGCTCTGTGTGCAAAAGAAGCAAGTCCAGCCAGTCACTACTACTGCCCTGGCCGACCTTCAGTAGAGACTATAAATTCATGAATTTGTATTATTATCTTTCCTAATTTTTCTGTCTGATATTCAGTGTATTGTTATGTTGATGCTATTGAACTGTAATCCATTGATATTATTATTATTGATTGGATGTTATTTAAACAACATTATTGTTGTTCATAACACTAATTCATTCATTCACTTTTATGTACATACACTGCAGAGCCTGATGAAGAAGAGGTTTTCGAAAAAAGTATTCTTTGTTCAGAATCCATTCTTTTGCACATATATTTCTCTATAAAACTTTGGCTACTAATTAGTAGTATAGTTAATAGCGTTCAAAAAACACAACACTGTTTTAATTTCTCATTCTGTGGAGTGTGTTCCTAACGCGATTTGTCAGTAGTATATAAAGGGACGTTCGCCAGAGCATAAAAATATCAAGTAGCAAGGAGGCAGACTTGACGTCATAGAGAGAAAATGAATCGATATTTCGGAGTATCATGTGACACCCTAAAAGAAGACAAAGAAGCACAATACGAAGGGCAGAAATAGGGAGCACAACACGGAAGATCTTCGCAAATGACGACTTTCATATAAGGTGTACATAATTTCCCAATATAACAGAGATATCAAATTCCTAATCAATAATTCTATCACTAAGTCTCTTGTCTTCTCCCATTTCAACTGTCCTGACAAGACGCACATTTGAAGCGCCCTGTGTGTGTGTGCGAATGTGTTTATGTTTCATGCAGCAATTACTGCTCAGCGTAAATGACACTCGTGACGTTAGTGGTTTTTATGTTCTCTCTCTACTGATATTTTATAATTCTTTCCATCCTGAATTCTAGTACAATCTAGTTATATGGATTTTCGGCGGAGTGTTTAATCATGTCCATCAGTTTTGAGCAAGTTCACTCATTTCTGTTACATCAGCAGCAGAAGCAGGATTAAAACCTTCCGAGTTAAGCTGATTTAAATGGTGACTAATAAAACCTTTTTGCGGCCATCTAGTCATCCTAAAAGTGAGATTATTGATTCTGTTGTCTGGCCAATCACAGAAGTACGGAGCAATTTATCTGTCGATGCACTATGGGCACAGCTTGACTTCAATAAACCCGTGCAAATTGAAGTTAAACATGCAAATTGGAGTCTGTATCCTAATAATGCATTGAATTCTAGTGAAGACCAGGAAGTACGATCAATACAGTTGTGCTTCCTTAGATTCTTACTCTAGTTTCTCTTATCTCAGGCGAAAAGAAAGAATTCTACACACAAGTACCCTCATTTTATTTGTCGGGGAGAGTTTTACGAAGTTATTCTGCATGAAATATACTCTCGCTGCAATACGAGGATTCGTCTCATAAAAGCTTCGTCAAAATGAAGGAAAGTACAGGGTACACACAGTGCTAAAGTTCTAGCCTTAGTGGAAGTCCTATTCAATAAAGAAGCATCTGCGGAGAAAAGTATAAATGAGTTCAAAGAATCATTGTGATGCCTATATTGCACCGTAGTTGCCAAGCAATGATCCCACACTATTTCATGAGGGTTAGGTATCACAGAGGAACCGTCAACCGCAGTACCTGTGTGTCATAACATATTTTGGCGACGAGGTCATTATATATCCATATATGCTGCACACGCAGCCGAGGAGTTTTGGATGAGAAGAAATATGAGTTCTAGACTCCATTGCTAACCACTACTACTATATGTAGTGCCATGGTTTAATGATCGATCGGTAGTATAGAGCTGCCAGTACGAGAAGTTCACACGAAAAATATCATTTGAACAAAGCAACAACTACAGTTTTAGCAGAATAAAATGGTACCATATTTTATTTCGTCGCCTTCTCTTCAGCTGCTTACAGGGCAAAGACATTATTAAATGTATCTACAAAAACAATTTAACATACTTGCACAGAGTTCATTTTAAACAGAAATCAATCGATCAATATACACATACACTAATAATATATACATATATATATGCAATATTGAACACAATTCCGAACAATAATAATCATACACAATGAAAACTTTTCAGTATCTCGCATTAGGATGAAAAATATCCAGTTACCAGGGCAAAGAAAGACTGATAACTGCTTCTTTCTGAACGCACAAATCAGGTTTCAGGCGCTTGATGGAAATGGCTTCAGCAAACTTAAGGAGAATTGAACTCTTTTGCTTATTGATAATTTTGAACGACTTTTCGACGTCCACCTCATGACCCGTGTCAAGAAGATGCCTGGCGATGGCACTGTTTAAAGCATTTGTTCCCTTTAGACGTAAGCTTTTTGGTACATGTTCAGAAAATCGTAGATATGCTCTTCTTTCTGTTCTTCCAATGTAACTGCTCCCGCAGATACATGTAAATTTGTATATACAGTTGGAGTTAACATGAGAAGGATATCTATCGATTTTTGATTGCACCAGAGAGCAAGTTGTTCGAAAGACGGGAACGAGCTTAGCTGCAGGATAGGCTATGGCTAGTGATGTGCTCAGCCTTCTGTTGATCATCGCTGCAATGTTTTCGCCTTTATAATCAAGCTGAAAGTAGATTGGCTTTTTTCTTACTGTGATTTGTTTTTCATTTGCGACTTCAGATCTTCCATACTTGTTGATGAACCTTTGAGGGTACCCATTGCTCTTCAATGTCTTTTCAAGAAACTCAAATTCTTCCTCTAGTTTCTCTGTAGAGCATATTCTTCTCGCTCTATAGTACAGAGTCTTGACCAGTGCTCGTTTATAGCTATTTGGACAAAAGCTATTAAAATGTAAGTATTGTCCTTTCCATGTGGACTTACGATAAATTGACTTTTGAAGACTACCGTCTTCTAGGCGTTCCATGGCGATGTCGAGGAAGTGGAACTTCCCGTCACTTTCATGTTCCATAGTGAACTTAATATTGGCGTGTGCATCATTGAATAATCTTAGTAAGTGTGAAGCATGACTATCATTTTTGCACACTATAAATGTGTCATCAACGTATCGACAGTAGGAAGTTGTTTCATCGATTGCATGCTTCAACTTTGTTCTTTCAAGGTTGGACATGAATATTTTTCATCCTAATGCGAGATACTGAAAAGTTGTCATTGCGTATGATTATTATTGCTCGGAATTGTGTTCAATATTACATATATATATGTATATATTATTAGTGCATGTGTATATTGATCGATTGATTTCTGTTTAAAATGAACTCTGTGCAAGTATGTTAAATTGTTTTTGTAGATACATTTAATAATGTTTTCGCCCTGTAAGCAGATGAAGAGAAGGCGACGAAATAAAATATGGTACCATTTTATTCTGCTAAAACTGTAGTTGTTGCTTTGTTCAAATTCATTAAGGGGAACAAATGTATGAAAAATATCATTATAGTGTAAACTTGCTGACTGACCACCCAGATGAAAATTCTATGATCCGTGATTTCTGTTTGAGCGGAATAACGGTATTAATTATTATTCCCGCGGGTTCTGAGTGGAATATCTCCATTTCCTCCTATTCTCTAGAGATATCTTTGGCTGGCTCAACAACTGTCTATTAGCTCCCATCTCCTGCTCTCACGGCCTCATACATGTCAACCTATGACTCATGTTCAACTCATCATTGCCCATTGTTTGATATTCAGTACACAGCGAAATGATCAGGTGTTGATGAAAGTTGTAAGTCACCTTTGGAAATAATTTTCGTGACGAACCAAACTTGTGAAGTCTAAAGATGGATTGAATTTCCTTGCATTAGTATTGAAGATCCGGATCTCGTTGATTATTTTGAGCGCATGAGATCTCTACACTGGTTCCAGAGTAACGAAAATCTGTATTGCTTTCGTGATCCTGGTTACCTTTGACATCCTAATCATATATGCTGCTAGCAGTTGAAACAGTACTGCCAAGGTAAGTGAAAGAGGTGACCTCTTCTGAATTTACCCCGTTAAAGGGTATTGAGTACAACCACATACATGCACAGCAAACATTGTGATACATTATCCCAAGGAGCATTTCGACTTTGCATCCATGGATAGTTAGATGATGAATAAGAGACTGTTTTTGCTTAAATCATTACCCTAATACCAGCAGGTTAGTTGGACGAAATCGTATTCAGCGACAGAGTTTTTCAGGAAATGCTTGCGATTTGCAACGGCCGGGAAACACTATTAACTTTTTGGTGCGAGTAGTATTTGCCTACTCATATCGATAAATCAGTAGTATATGATGTGTAGAGAAAGTTTACCTGAGCAAATCCATAACAAAACAGTAGTTGTTGTTGTTTTGTCTCAGACAGAAAGAATATGTGGTATTTTGACAAAAAGGTCATTCAAACCAAATCCATTGAGTATTGTATGATTCGCATTTGTTACAATGAATTTTAGAGATATCCTGGATATTGTTGACAGAATATAAGAATCGTATCTGGAGAGAAATACATTTTTAATTAAATTTTTTAGTTCAATTTGGCCTTTCCTGTCGCTTGGTTGGACCGAACTGCTCGACCTCCGGTTGACATGTAAGCTCTTTGTGCAGATGCTTTGAAGGTGCCTGATTATTATTTGACTTAGAGCGAATTGCTGGATGGTGAGCAGCAGTGGAATCTGCGATGCATCTGGATTCCCCAGTGAATAGTGGTGTTCCCCTAGAGGCTGGAACTTGCCACCCAGAGTTTCAAACTCCAAAGCGTTATTCACTGTACCACTTCAACGTTTGAAACTATGGGTAATAGGTCCGAGTATCAGCGGGAACACCATGACTCATTGGTGAATGTAGGTAAATCCATCTGACGAGTCTCAGGCAGGACGAAATGCGCATCCCGGTAGATTCCACTGCTAGTTACCATCCAGCAGTTAATTTTTATTGTAGGCTAGAAACTTTTTAAAATTAATTATAATCTACATATTTTTGAAAATTTCGTTTCGTCTTCACTAAAACGGTGCTAATATTATAGGGTTTAAGTGTTACCACATTGACTGATACTGGTTTTTAAACGTCAAACTATACAGAAAATTACAGCAGCTCAACACTGTCACACATCATAAAGTATACATAAGTAGTGAACAGTGGTAATATAGTGGCTCTGCGGATTCACTAAGGCTGAATACATCTGTGCCTGACTGACTACTTTCAAATTAGAACTTCGCACAGATGTACAGCAGTTCCACTTGTCACACTCCCTCCATGTAACACATAAAGAAAGAGAAAACAGTAAAGAGACTCAAAAGAGAGATTATAAACAGAAATATGAGGCAAGGAGAGTAGTAATGTCAAGGAACCTAACCCTAAGTTCCTATTATTTGTGAAGACTCTCCGAATCGATAATTACTATGAACGATTATCGACTTTAACTCCAAAACACAAGTGCTTGTAATAAGAAATTATATTCTTCGGCAGTTAAATTCGATATCGTAACAAAGTCTATCAACAAATGTTTTACAAGGAATGTATTGTATTTTTATTCATTTTCTTTCATCTTCTTCCAACTTGTACACGATTGAATCATTAGCACCTTCGAGTTGCCCGCTAATGGTGACCAAGGTCAATGAACCAACGTTCAATGTTCACATTCATTTACAAGTAATATGGAAAAACAGAAAAGTTTCATTGGATTTGACAAATCACAAAGGGTGAATGCATCTGCACCAGCCATTGTCTCCAGTCTTCATTAGTCTTTACCATCCCGAGGACCACAACCAGACAGCCAGTTTACACCTCCCTCCCTAGGTGGCTGGCTGGCTGGCTTAAACTAACTGTTGTGGATTTTATTGACTGATGAAGCCATGTTTTACTTCGAACACCAGTAGCTAGCTCTATTCCAAACTGATCAACCCTCTGTCAGTCAGCTAACATTGCCCATTGTGGAGGAAGGCGATCAATGGCTAGTCATGTGTAACATATGTCCTAACCATCTCTCAATCTATTTAACTTGACAACGTCGTTGATTGACCTGTGCCACTTCACTAACAGTCTCGAAAGGCTCCAACTAGGCAGTCTTCGTTACCCTGCATGGCTAAAACCAACAACAATCAAAGACTTCATAGATTGGTGCTAGGCCTCCATCATATGACCACGTTGGTTAAAATTTTTGTCTCACCTAACCCCAGTACCGCTCACCGCATACCAATTCACGTCAAGATATATGGCAAGTGTTAGACGCCGGTGAGTATGCCTATGTTCCAGGATCAGTCAAAGGGTGAAGATGAATGAAAACAAATGCTATGCTTCCCAGCATTACTAGTGTTAATAATAACCCCTTTCCAGGTTTTAACACAAATGATATTCAAAAGTGCCTCAAGTCTCTGAACCCTTTCCAGACCTTAGGTCCAGATCATGTACCTAGTATTATTTTTTTAATGTTCTGATATTCTGTGTCACCCTCTCACTGATCTATTTAACAAATCTTATTCCAGTAATATTGTGCCTGCCGTTTGGAAGGACATTAAAGTTGTACCCATACCTAAATCGTCTACTGGAGCATGTGTCAAATTTAGACCCATTGCTATTACCTCTCCTTTTTTGAAAACTATGGAGAAACTACTTTTACTTAGTCTTGTACCCTCGCTTAAATCCTTTAATGACCCTAAACAATTTGCCTATAAGCACAGTAGAAGCACTTAAGATGCACCTGCCGTCTCATATCATAACATTACTTCCAGTCTAGACAAGGGGGGGGGGGTAAATTTGTTCGTTGTGCCTTCCTAGACTATACATATGCTTTTGACTCGGTCCCTAGGGACATCTTATTAAATAAACTTGCTGCAAGTCAAACAGAATGTTGGGCTGTTAACTGGTTACATTCCTATTTCTCAGAAAGAAAGCAGTACACCGTGTATAAAGGGAAGTCTTCCACTTCATTGCCTACTGAAGCTGGTGTCCCTCAAGGCGTTGTACTTTCTCCTTTTCTTTTTTCTTTCTTCTAACATGACTTACCTCACTCTGATGAAATAAACTTTGTGAAATATGCTGATGATTTGACAGTCTCAGTGGCTGTAAACTCCCAGCTAGATTGTACCAAAATAAATAGCTTTCTGTCGGGAGTCAGTAAATGGTCTAAGTCTAACGGTCTTAAACTGAATCCTTCTAAATGTCAAACTGTTAATTTCAGATAAAGATGAAAAAGACAGTTGAAAGAAGCCGTCGATTCTCATGACAGTTATAAGATTGATGACAGTGATATAGGAATTAAATCAGAAATTAAGTATCTTGGACGTATTCTCTCTTCTGATCTCTCCTGGTCTTCCCATGTCTCAGCGATCTCCAGTAAAATATTCCGCCTGACATTTTACATTAAGAAGTTAAGGCACTCGGGTATAACTTAACCTCCCCTCTTACAGTTCATAAACTCTGGCATCCTACCTATTCTTCTTTATTGTTCACTCTTATTCTTTCCTGGTTTGCTTAAAGAGGACTATGTCACAATTCGTAGAATGCTGAAGACGGTCAGTAGGGTGAGTGGTGTCCCAGTGGACTACATAGTTAACGTCGTTGTCGATAGGCACTTGACTTCGTGCAGTAAATTTGTTAAGGGGATTTTGTCTGACTTGGGGCATCCACTTTACCCTCAGCTTTCACCTTGCATCTCCTCAGGTAGAACAAGAAGTAACTTCAGAAAACTGTAGGCTCGTACGTCTAAGTATAAAAATTCTATGATACCATACTTGGCATGTATTTTATGTGATGAAAATAGCGTCAGGCAAGAATTGACTAACCTTTTTTCATCTAGTAAATAAACAGTTTCCTCCATCCATCCTTATATACCTTCAAGTCTTACTTTTATTATTTCTATTATATTTATGGCCCTGTTGCTTCTTTGTTTTACTCTCGTAATTGCAAACACCGACTTATCTCTATGACTTCTGTAATTTTTGTTTTTCCCCTCACCATATCATGTAAAGAGGACAATATATTCAATGTTTTTAAACGTGCTAGGATTTCTATGCCGAATCGACAATACTGTATGAAACAGGCCCACAACGATTTTCACTTGTATTATTATTACTACTTTAGCTGATATCATTATTATTATTTCCATCTTATATGCTGCATGTTTTTGAAATTACCCCTACTATAAATGTGGAAAATTTTCTGTGTGATTAATTTTATTTATAATTTGAGGAAATTAGATGCAATATTGTGATTAATGCTGAAAATTCCTTTCTGTATCACAAGTACTGTTTTTGGAATAAAGTGAATTATTATTATTATTATTAAAAAACAGAGTTAGGCAGTTAAAGGGATTGGATTTACATTTACAGGTATCTAGTTAAAACGTTCAAGCTAACAGTTAATATTAAAAAATATCACTTAAGCTATTAGTTAGGAAAGCAAGATAACTGGGCTCAGATTCATACGCTGATATCCCCCAAAACTGTCAGTCGTCATTCTGATGGAGACCAGTTCATCAACCAGAGTTGAAAATAACGAAATGATCACAAATGGAATGACACCGTACACGAACGACAAAGAAGAGAAGGGTAATAGAACAGTCGAAAAGTACATGCCTTGCCAGTAACCGATTTCCCACAGTCATTCTAGCGTTACGCGGTTTCGGTAGTCATTTAATACTCGACATACAAAGTAAATACCTTATTTTTTCTGAATCCAGTCTGTTTTAGAATGAAGTCTTTCATCCCGCTTATCTTTCAATATTTCCAGGCATATGTGGTCTTGTATTTTACTTCTGGTGGACAAGTCACTTCTTGCATAGACTTAATCCGTCCTTCATTGCCAGTTTGGCAAGATGGCCTTGCTTCAAACTGATCAGTACCTATCCTTCCTTTCACACTTTCTGCAGTAGTATCGTCAGTATATCTGCTGAGATTTCTAGCTCTGTTGTCAGTGCTTTTGAAAGGATTCAAACCGATCTTAATGCTTTCCTGTCAATTAGTAACCTCAAGACCTTCAAGAATTCTGCTTTTATTGGAGGATTTGTGTACACTGGCGGTTCTGTGTCTGGTAGCGGTATTTCGCGATGAGATGAGGGTGGTGTTTTTTTCAAAAGTCCTTTGAACTGGTTAACCCGGAGTCTTGTCGTAATTGGCTTTCCCTCACTATTGTTAACTGGATTCATCAGCATTGATCCTTTCTTCGATAGACCTCACCTGAAGGATTTTCTGCTTCCAGTTCCAAAGAGCAATAAAAACGTCATTGATCCTTTAATAACCATCTTCTTCACTCATTTATGCAGGTACGAATCAGATTATACAAAATTTCAGTTTTTCGTTATGCTCCTTCTAGCTAAACCTTGTTTCTATATAGACACATATATACGCAACTCTGTTTTTGTTTCCAAGCCTAATTGTCTAGCTATTCTATAAATAGTCAGTGTTTGTAACTCTTAATTAGTTAAATCATTCCGGACTAATGTTAATTTTACTTCCTACCAATTACTTACTCCTTGTGATCGTGGAAAATTATGTTCAAATCTTTAATGTAATGTAATTTATATTTTTTATCGTTCAGGTTGTAACCAGTTGAGAAGAATCCTCGAAATAATAAAAGATGAGCTCATATTATCTTCTGGTACAATTGTTGTTCTTGCTTTGTTCAACTTCTGTTTTCGTTGTGCATTCTTGCGCTGGTTCAGCCTCTACTTCACTATCCTTCTCCTCTGCTCTACAAGCTTCCAAGTGTGCGTAGATAATTATTTCTTGTTGACAGTGTTTTTAGACAAAAACGTTTTCCTCACGTCTGCAGTAATTGAATGCCTCTGCAGTCTCATCCTTCAGTTTCTGAGTGTTAGACTTCAATTGTGGTCAATCTTCAGCTTCTGTACGAAATTTCAACTTGATATTGAAGATTCCTTGCACTAGATAGTGGTCTGAACCTACATCTGCTCTTCTTCTCGACCTTGGATCTATCTAGTTAGCTAAGTCTCCACTGTCTTGAGACTGATAAAACGTCTATCTAACTTTTAACCCATCCATTTAGTGAAAACCACGTTACCTTTCCTTTGTAAATGCTGTTTTCAATCAGAGAATGGTGCGTTGGTGGTATAGCGGTTAGGACGCTCGCCGACCATGCACATGGTCCAGGGTTCGGTCCCCGGCCAACGTTATCCTTTACCTCGCTAAGCCAGAAACAATGCTGGTGAAGAGGAAAGGTTGGGCATGAGGCTAGCAACCCCATCCCGTAAAAATAAGCACTGCTACAGAAACTTCAAGCCACTAGCTTGAAGCCGTATTTTCCACTGGGGAACGTGAAGGAAAAAGAAACCAGAGAATGATTGGAGGAACAGAAGTCTTCAAATAGCTCTCTGCTCTCATTTATTTTACCAGGCGCTTCTCGACCCATGGATGAATTCTCGCCCAATGTTGTCTGCTCCTAGTTCACCACTCATATAACCCATTGAGACTTTGATGATACCATCCGGTTCGGGTTGTGTCTATTACTATTTACAGTGTGGTGAGAGCTGTCTGCAAGACAAAATTGTAGACAACAATTGACGTCCATGTTTACGTCCCAAATCGGGGTCATGAGAAAAAACAATAACAAAGACTAACCTTGAGGAACTCAACAACCAATCACAGCAGACATAACGTGGGTGGATACGATTCGCAGATATTTGGCCTGAATTTCTAAGAATAACCTTTAGCAGGAAAACAACCAATCAGAAGACTTTGCTTCTCTGCTAACAATAACGCTAATAATAATGTACATAAAAATCTATAAATATCTGTTGATTTTCTGAATAAACGATCCGTTGCCCGTCCCTTGTCTTCTCTCCTTACAACAGTTGTCTGTAGAAGTCTTTTTTATTCACTCAGCTTGCGTTATTTGCAGGTATGTAGCTCTTAACGAATGTAATATTGCTTCCATTTGAGTTCAGTCTTGCTGTTATTGTTCTAGCGGAGATTCGTTCCCACTGCATGACGACTTATGAGGCTGTTGGCATTGTCATCGACAGCCAAGTGACTGGAGTAGATTGTTGACTATCAAGTCGACAGTTTAGAGAGTCTGTAACGGTAGAAAACGAGAGACTTGATATAGGAATGATAGAATTGCAATTAGGTACCTCTATATTGCCAAATAATGTACACCTTATCTTTAACGCACCATTTCCACAGAGCATCTTCCATATTGTGTTACTTCTGACCTTCCTTCATATTGTGTGTGTTTCTTTCACATCTTCCAAGGATCTATCTCCACAAGGCTGAATCATTTGCTTTCTCTAACATCAAATCTATCTCCTCGCTATTTGATATTCTTATGCCGATAAACGTCTCTTTATATACTACTGATAAATCTCGTCAGTAGCATAGGCAACAAGTCTACTTCCATTTCATCTGCTCTCATATATTCCCAACACTTCTATAACGTATATCTTCTCATTTCTTTTGCAATCTGAGTAGCCTTTCCAGCTTCCACTACCATTATGAGTACATTTCACATCACCAGGATGACTTTCTCTTTCATTGAAAGAATATGCATCGGTTGACTGGTTTTCATTAGTTCAGCGAGCTTTTGCTCGCTACGATTCAGTGAAACAGTATTATTTACTGGATGACACAGTTTAGAACACAATTCATTCATTGTTCATAATCATTTCATCATTTACAATCACACGACTTCGACACTTGAGTTTTATAGTTTTCTTTTTTCTCTCCTATTTGTTGCCATTCGGGTAGTAGAATTTTCCAGATATCTGGGTGGACAGGTGTTGAATCATTCCTATTACACGTATCCAGTCTCAATTGATTCGATAAACAAAGCTTCTGTTATCAATCTCTCCCTCCTTTCTGTTATATTAGATTTCATTTTAAAACTGTCATCTTATCCAATCCAGCCTATTGTATGGTTGTGTGTGATTGCGTGTAGTGAGTGATATAGCTGAACTATTCTCCAGATTTCTTATCTTGTTAGAGTCAACTAATCTAGATTTTGCTAGGTTCTTATGCTCTGCTAGTCTGACTGACCGAATAAGATAAGAAATCTGGAGAATAGTTCAGCTATATCACTCACTACACGCAATCACACACAACCATACAATAGGATGGATTGGATAAGATGGCAGTTTTAAAATCTAATGTAACAGCAGGGTGGAGGGAGAGATTGATAACAGAAGCTTTGTTTATCGAATCAATTGACAGGGAATACGTGTAGTAGGAATGATTCGACACCTGTCCACCTGGACATCTGGAAAGTTCTACTACCCCAACAACGACAAATAGGAGTGAACAAAGAAAACTATAAGACTCAAGTTTCGAAGTCGTGTGATTATAATTGATGAAATGATTATGAACAATAACAGATTGTGTTCGAAACTTTGTCATCTATTAAATAATACTGTTTCACTGACTGTGTGATACATCGAATAAACGAACTAATATGGAATTGTAAAGAAGAAAAGACCAAGGAGGCTGAAGGGAATGTTTGTTAGGTGAAACGTATTGTGCATAGGTAAATTTGGTATACTATATTTTCAAACTGCCATTTGCACATCATTTACCACATCCTTGACGAATTGGTCGAATATCGTCACATTCGATAGCTTCTTGGATTCTGCATCATATAGCAACAGTCTTCTCATGGTTCTCTTCTTTGATTGCTCTTTCTAGTGTGCAAAACATATTGTTACTTTTCTGAATTCGTTTCTGATATACTACTTATATCGGATTATAAGTAGCAGTCACCACAGAATTACCTACTACCACAGTTCACAAGTTTTACAGATATATTAAGAAGAATCTGTTCATTTATTTTCTGTCCTTTGTAATTTCTGCAGCGATTAGATTGATTTCCTGGGATAGGGTCGTTGGTCTCAAGCCCCAACCTATCCCCTATTTCCAGAATTAGAACCAACTGGTAAATTACTAAATGAGAAGGGACATCACATTGTGTAACAACCAAAGTAAGAATTCATGGACTATTGGATTCTGTCCCGGTGGTTGAATGGTACATGAAGTTAACTTGTAACCAGAAGGACTAGTGTTCCACCCCCCTCAGTGGTGGGTGCATACTGACAATGAGTTTCGAACTAGTCTGACGAAACAGCTGTCCAGTACTTCAGCAGTGGTTTTCAATGGTCCTCTAACTAACATATCATTAAGTTCAAGGACTAGAAAAATCTGCTTGGAAGACATGATGGAGAAAGAATTAAATTTATTACGTGAAATCCTACTAGAGAACGGATCTCCATCAAGATTCATAGACAAAAACAGGAAATAGAAGCCTCCGCCACCTAAGAATAATCTATTCATGAATCTGCAATTCAAAGGTGACATCGCAGCAGAAATTCTTAGAAACAGCATTTCTAAATATCTGAAGAAGACATTTCCAGCAACCACCTTACGTATCGAATTCACCAGAAGACAGTTAATCCAGTCTAACGTTAAGCATAAGGTCACTTCAATGTGTATTTATCAATTTATTTGCTCGTGTGGAGCAAAGTATATCAGCCGTACGCAATGTCATGTCCACAAACGTATTCTGGAACACTGTTCAGGTTGGGTAGCCAGACAGAGGAGAAAAGAAGAATAGCAACAGCTCTATTTTCGAACACCTTGTCATCTCCAGACATTGAGCACTCCCACTTGTATGAATGCTTCACAGTGCTGCACAGAGTCCCTCAATATCGTACAAAGGGACTTCGAAAAAGCTATCTGTACATAGCTGAAGTATTAGCTATTCGGAATCTGAGACCGGACCTCTGCATTCAAAAGCGATACATACATTCACTAGCCCTACTGTGACCAGAGTAACGTTCTTACTACAATTTTGCTTCTTTTTATTATGTAAGTTTACTAATATTATTGTTATTACAACTATTATTTCATTATCATTATTATTCCCATCAACGATATTTTATTATCACTCTACCAATGTTTGTGAATAACATTGCTTTTTCATACAAAATTTATCGTCTTTCCAATAGTTCTTGTCCATTCCACACAGTCTTACTGATCAGTCATTTTCTCACACTTACGACGTCATGCTAATTTCTGCCTCTTTTCATACTTCCAATCAGTCACCCCGTCTAGGTTACACCTTAGACTATGTAATACATTTTTCGAGGACAGAGCTTACCAGTATCTGATTGGTCTAATGATTTCTTTGTTAAATATAATTATGATTATACATCATCTTACGAAAATGAATCGTCGAAAAGAAAATTTTCTCCTTCGCTGTTTACGTCTTTTTTTCTTATGACTCAATATCGGAGGGAATGTTTCGTTCATAAATGATATCAATCCATAGGCGAACTTGAAACGAATAAACTTTCTATAAACATTTATCTTAGTTGATGGGAATGCAAACATAGACGAATTGTTGATGAAATTCAACAACATCCACCCTTCGCTTACTTTTACTTGTGAAGAGGAGCTGGAGAGTAAACTACATTTTCTGGAAGTCTTGTTAAGTAGGCGAGAAGATAGGTCACTTACGAGAAGTGTGTATAGAAAAGCACATTCACAGGGCAATACACACACTTCCTTCCTTAGTTACGTGCCCATTAAATATGAAAGAAATTTTATTAAATGTCTTACGAGCAGAGCAAGAAAGATATGTACGGATGACCACGTACAAAAGGAATTTGAATATATTCATGGATTCCTTGACGGAGATGGGCTATTCGAGTAGCTTCATAAAGAAACATATGAAAATATTGGAGAGAAAACCTGAGACTCTGACTGCACATAAAAACTTCCATTTATTAAGTTACACTTTAATGGTGACTTATCAAGTATGATTTTATTCCAGAGACTTTCCAAGAGTAAACGAAGAACGTTTTCTGCGCAGCATACCTATGCTTGTCATTCTCTATCCGACGAATGACTGGGACGCAATCGAAGGATAAGCTAGATAGTTTTGCCACATCTATGTGCATTTATCAATTCAACTCCATCTGCGGTGACAGTTATGTTGGGCGTACTACTAGACAGCTTAGCCAACGTGTTAGTGAACACCTCCCATCGTGGTTTGGCAAAGGACAGACAAAAACAATCCGTAGCTCAATTTTGTCACATTTAGTTGATAGTGGTCATGTAGTAGAGAAAACGAGAGCTTTCAAGGTGGTGCAGCGCTTCTCACCGAATCTTTCCAATAGACTTCGTATTCGTCTACTGCACACAACTGAGGCGATAGACATTCGAACTATCAAACCTAAACTATGCATTCAGAAGAAGTTCGTAAAGCCATTATCCCTCCCTTGGCCTATTTAGACATAACCAACTGATGACGCTACAACCACCCCTTACTTATATTTTCAACTCCTTTCTTATCATCCCTTAATCTTGTCTTTATTATAAACGTGTTTCATTTCCTTCCCGTACAATCTAATATTACTTAATAGGTCCATTTGTTTTATCAGCCTTTACCGACTACTGTATTTACCTAGGCATTTGTTTGTTTAGTCATGCTGTTTTTCATTATCCGTGTTATCACAGATTGCGTCACTTTTTCATCCTTATTATTGATAAAACCATTATTATTATTATTATTACTATTATCATTACTACTATTATGACTAATTGCACAATTTATATTCACCATCTTATTATATTATAGACAAAAAACCATGATGATTGGTTTATATTTGAATTTTTATTTGTAAAGTTATGTAAGTATATTAGAGTTAAGCCTGATTATGAGATCTAACTGAAAACACATTAACACTTTTCGCTTAAATGTGTTGCTCTATAAACTCACTCCAACAATGTGCAGAAGAAGCATCAAAAATAGGACATCCTTCAGGTGAACATAGAGAAAACAGAGGTGATGAAGATTCCTGGCCAACACCACCAACAGCAACAACAACAACGAAAGACAACAATCAGCATAAATGGAAGGAACCTGAAAGAAACAACCTCTTTTACCTACCTGGGAAGCATCGTTTCAACTACAGGCCAACAGAACTGACGAGGATATCAAAGCAAGAATCGGAAAAGCAAGACAAGCTTTCACTACTCTCAAGTCTGTGTGGAGGTCAACAACACTACTCAGCATCAAAAGTAAGATCCGGATTTTCAACTCCAATGTGAAGTCATTGCTACTCACTATACGGATCAGAGACTTGCACTGCGCGTCATAAAGAGCATCTCAAACAAACTACACACCTTCATCAACAGCTGTCTTCGCTCAATACTTCGCTCAAGATCAGATGGCCGGCCAGAAAAGATCAGCAACAGGGAGGGATCTCTGGCAATGAGCGAACCAACCCATCAGGAACCGATTGTGAAACAAATAGGCAGGAAGAAATGGAGATGGATTGGCTGGTCATACTCTGAGGAAACAAATCATCAAGTGACATCACTAGACAAGCCATTGCTCGAGTGGAACCCGAAAGGGAAGCGGCGGCGACTTGGTCGTCAGTGCAAGGGTGACTTGGAGGAGGTCATGTAAAGAGGAGATGAAACCGTGTGGGCAGACTTGCAGCCGGGTGAAAACTCTATCAGAGAACCGAACGCAATGGAGACGCACCGCTGAAGCCCTATGTTTCTCTAGGAATTAAAGGAAACAATAATAATAATAATAACAATCTGCAACATTTACTCAATGCACAATAAAAAAAAAGTACTTAAAATGATACAAAATACATATACATATTTATACATATATTTTTTTTCTACAAAATAATTTTATGAGTATTTCTCGGAAATGCAATTGTGTCTCGTATATTGATTATCCCCAGTAGATATTGTAGAAGACGTTCAAAGCCAAGACCGAAACCCCCGTGTGGTACACTACCAGTAGTATTACGTAAATCAATATACCAGTGCAATTTATCTCTACAATGATTAGTATTCAGCGCCTTAATACGTGTCTGTAATACACTCGCAGAGGATTCACGAACACTTCCACCGACAAGTTCACCAATTCCCGGAAATAACAAGTCAGTACATTCAGCTGTAATACTACCACCACCCTCAGCTTTGTCATCAGTCAGCTGACAATAGAATGGTTTCAGTTGTGCAGGAAAGTGTGTTATGAAAACCGGTTGATCTCCACCGAACCAATCGAGTACTTTTTGTTCATCACTTTTGTTTAAATCATACGGTTCTTCAGTGCCGCTAACTTGTTTGTTTAAATACTTTATGACTTCATTGTATGTAACACGAGGGAATGGTTTGCAAAGAATTGATTTTATTGTCTGGCCGAAGTTTATTGCCGAGTTGATGAACCAATCAGAATCACGAAGATGATGGTGGTGGTCTCCAGCTACTTCAGGTTGTCTTCCGAGTAATGTTTGAATGAGTAACAAATCATGCTAGAAGGAGAAGCAAAAGAGATTTAGAAACACAAACACAATTCCATATTCATCAAAATTGAAAGTTGATTATGGAGATACAGTATAGAAAAATAAAGTGATAGGCAAAGTTAAAGTACAATTCTACTATGGGTAAAATTTATTTTGATAAAGTCTCACAGTGTTGTTATACAGAAAGCGATATTTACTGATGACGACGTTTCGAGCACAATTTATTACTTTTTACGAGTTGATCACGGATTGATATCAGTTAGAGAACCACTGAAAACCAGGGAGCACTGGACGGCTGTTTCCCCAGTCCTAGTTTGGGAATCATCGGCAGTACGCACTCCACAACAGGGGGTTCGAGCCCAGGATTTTCCGGTTACAAGGCAAGCTCGTATACCATTCAGCCACTGGGACCCGATTCAATGGCTCATGAATTCTAACTTCTACCAATTTGTGATTTAGCGCGACCCCAACCATTCTCGTTGGTGGGACATCCATCCACACACGTGACATCTGGATGGACCTCACTGGTCACGACTTCTCACTAGAACTCCAGGAAACTCTATTCTGTAGCAAGTCACTAGCGAGCATCAGATTAATTTTCTATAGTTTGATTTGTAAGGGTTAGTTATGTTTTTAGGGTCGCGCTAAATCACGAATTGGTAGGAGTTAGAATTCATGGGCTCGCCATTGAATCGGGTCCCAGTGGCTGAATGGTATACGAGCTAGGTACTCACACGACTTTCTAACTTCCATATATACATGCGTCGGCGGCACAGTGGTCAGGACTCTCGCCGACCATGCACATGGTCCCGGGTTCAATCCCCTGCCGACGCACACCTGATATCTATGGTCGGGCTGCAAAATTTGGGCTACCGATATCACATGCTGAAAATTACATACCTGTACCAAAAAATACGTTGTGGAATCAAGCTGTAATCAATATATACATATATACCACGCCTCACTTATCCCCACTTAATCTTATCACATCTTCATTAAAAGCGTATTTCATTTACTTCCCTTACAATCTAGCATTTGTTTTTACTAGCCTTTATCGACTACTACATCTACCTGAACGTATATATATATATATAATACTTTAATTCATCTCACCCATTCGTTATCTGTGAAGGCAGGCTTAGTAAAGTGCCTAACAAACCGAGCAGTAGCACTAAGTAGTAAAAGAAAAGACCTGAGTGATGAAATAAAACAGATGGAAGAAGAAGCGTTGGTATCAAATAACTATCCTATAAAATTCATTAGGAAGATCAGAAAAGGCCAAAAACAAAATAAAAATAATTGTGAAACTAGTAATGATAACATAATTAAGAGAGAATATAAGGCATCTACAGTAGTTTTGCCATAAAAGGCGGGGACATCTGAGACCCTCCCCACGTAGGATTCTCAATAAAGCAGGAATTTAGGTGGTGGCATTCAAACCTACAAACGCACTCAGGTAGGAAAAGCTTTTTTTTTTTTTTGATTTACAGCTTGATTTCCACACCGTATTTTCAGTACAAGTGTGGAACTTTCAGGTTAAAGGACCCTGTCAGTGGACCCCATTAAACAAAGTAATATAATTTGCAAAATACCTTGCAATGACTGTGAGTGAGATCAACTACATAGGTCAAACTAGTAGATCAGGAGTAGTGAGATTATTAGAACATAAGAATTTAGCTGAGGTTAAAAAGATTGACCCCCAGAAGATAAGTAATTCAGAAAAAAGCTCAGCAACTGCACTACATGCATGCATTAACACACAACCATACACAATAGGGTGGGAGAGGGTTAAAATTCCAAGAAGTAATCTAGATAGATGGAGCGCGAGAGAGAGGTTGATTACTGAATCCTTGTTCATCGAGTCTACACCCAACACATGCAACAGGAATGACTCATCACTCCTACTGCAAATATAGAAAATGCTACTACCCATCAAATAAAGCTATGGAAAATAATGGAATAATATAAACGAAGTTAGAAAGTTGTGTGAGTGAATGCCTTGCTATGATTATGAGTAGCAATGATAAATTGTGCTCGAAACGTTGTCATCAGTAAATATTACTGTATAACACCACTGTGAGTCTTTATCAAAATAAATTTTACCCATAATGGAATTATACTCTACCACCACAGGGTACAAGTTTTATTCTTATATTTTATTTATTTTATTTTTTTATTTTGATTTACAGCTTGATTCCACACCGTATTTTCAGTACAAGTGTGGAATTTTCAGCATGGATATCGGTAGCCCAAATTCAGGCCGACCATAGATATCGGGTGTGCGCCGGCAGAGGATCGAACCCCGGACCATGTGCATGGTCGGCGGGAGTCCTAACCACTGTGCTACCGACGCACATCAAAGTTATATCAAAGTTAAACTACCATAACCAAACCACAGTGACCTTGAGGAACCAATCAGAATTCAGATACGAGAAAACTCGCATAATCGTTGAAAAATATAATGAAAAATATTGTAAACTTGATATTAAAACTGTATAGCTGTAGCTTATGTGTTTAGGGAATGTCTCCCAGTCCCTACAGAGATGATGCATAGAGAAATCATGTCATGCGTGATATATCCATTCATCCAGGGATGACTGTAGGTCATGCTACATTGAGATCCATTGATATTTCTGACACTATTATTCAACCTACATCTAACTCTAACCATAATTCCTAATGTAAAAAGCCATAAATCTACCTAGCAGCATAGATTTGCAGAAAACCTACCTAGAGAATAAGTGGCATACTTTATTTGCCTTCTCCAAGTTCAGAAAGGCAGACATGATTTTATATGACATGACCTTCCATAGCATCCCCCTGTATCTGATTGGTGGTTCTTCAAGGTCAAATTTTGAAAGATCTTGACTTCGACTATGAGATACTTTAATTTCACCAGGTGATGTTTCACAAACGAATTCACATTATGGCGACTGTGGGGATATAGATTAATTCAATTTCAATTGTCAGGATTCATCACAAGCCAAATTTAGTTAGGGAGATTATGGAAGACTACCAGAGAGCCTTACACCATCTCTGGCGTAGGCGGGACATCCGACTATCAACCAAGGGACGTGTGTACTGCTCAGTGCTCAGTTCGCTCCGTCCTTCTCTATGGCTCTGAAACATGGCCAATACGAGGTTGACTGTTTTTGACCACAGATGTTTACGATCTCTTTCTCACGTTAGGTGGTATAATAAGGTAAGTAATATTTACGTTAGGCGTAGAGTGTTGGGCAAAGAGGGAAAATCAATCGAAGAGGCTATAAAGTTACATAGATTGAGATGGCTAGGTGATGTGCTGCGCATGCCTAACCATCGCCTCCCCTCTATGAGCATTACTAGTTGATATAGGTGTAGGGTGGAAAAGAATAAGCGGTGGCCAAACAAAAACATGGCCTCATCAATCCATGAAATCCTTGACAGTTAAACTGAGTCAGGTAAGGAGGGAGATGAAGACTTCCGGGTTGGGGCCCGGCCCTCGGGACTCTAAGAATCAATGGCTGGAGACAGACAATAGGTGACATGGCTCAAAATCGTTGTCAATGGCTTACGCAGATGTATTCAGTCTCTTTAACCTTCATATTCCTTTCTACCATCATTACTCATTCTGTTTCATTCTTATACTTGTCTAAATTCTATTGATTCTCTTCACTCATTTTCGTGTCTACCTTTGTGTGCTATTTGGAAAGTGGTAACTCGAACTGATGCACTTCGGTTCCAAGTTCTATGTTGAATCCAAACAGAGACAGACCAGAGAGCCTGGACAGCTGTTTCATCATACTCAGCCAGGGATCGAACCCAGAATCTTCGGGTTATGCGGTCAAGGTCGTTGATCATTCAGCTGCTTAAGCTGGAATTTAATAATCCCCTAAATCTCTGAAGGTCCCGGGTTCGAAAACTTTATGACGTAGTGGGTATGCACTATTGAAGAGCCTCAAAATAGAACGATACAGATACCCAATGTTCTTTGATGATTTTCAATAATTTCCCTAACTAACTGATGTTGATTGGTTCATGCTGATGAAATCAAACGATTGAAATTAAAAATCAATGATTGAGATCTTTCAGGTTACCCACAGATTAATATCAGTTAGAGACCCACTGAAAACTAGCACTGGAGTACGGAGCAGCTGTTTTGTCATCCTAGTCTTGGAATCATTGTCAGTCCACACCTACCACAGGGGTCCGAACGCAGGACCTTTTGGTTACAAGACTAGCGCGCTCGTAGACCACTGAGACTCAATGGGTGGATGTGTACTGTGAAGAGTCCCGAACTAGGCTGATGAAACAGTTGGCTATCCAATAATTCAGTGCTGGCTTCCAATGGTTCTTTAACTAATGTCAGCTCATGATGAAATCCTGCAACCAATCAAATAAAAAATCCCTACAAAATCAATACTTGAAAATTAATCTGATGCTCACTAGAGACTGACCCTATTCAAGCAGTTAACCTGGGGTTCTAGTGGGAAGCCTGGACCAGTAGGGTACAGCAGGCTGAATGAAGGTGGGGCAGTAACTCATCGAAGAAGACATTACGAAATGGTCGCACTATGTCATGAATTGGCAGAAGTTAGAATTTATGGGCTGGCTGGCTACTGGATCGAGTCCCAGTGGCTGATGAGTGGTCTACGAGCTCACTAGCCTTGTAACCAGAAGGTCTTGGGTTCGAACCTCTGTGGTGAGTGCGTACTGCCGAAACAGCTGTCCATCCAGTACTCCCAGGTGGTTTTCCAGTGCTTCTCTCACTGATATCAGCTCATGATGGAATCTTCCAACCAATCGAACAAACAATCCCTACACAAAATCAATACTTAAAAAACAAAGAACATTCCATTTAAACTTCAGAACCAACCAAGAAAAATGGCTACATTAAAAATGCAGTTCTTAAAGGACTCTAGTTAGATAAGTCGGATAGATAAGCAGGTGATTGTATAAACAATCGTTTCTAAACTAAAACAAACAACATTTACTGATGAACTTATATCACCATGCTTCAATATTAAATATAAGGAAATTAATTGTAATGTTTATGTTTGTGTGTGTGTGTGTCTGCGTGTCGTAGATGCAATAGGCAGGTACAATGTGAGTGTGCGTGTGCGTGTGTCTGAATGTGTATGTGTGCATTTGACAATAGATTCAACAGATAATAATTAATTGATTCCAGATACAAACAAAGGTAACTAATAGCAACGGTAAAATCGCGAAAAAACAAAAAATAAATAAACGGAGAAGAACAATAGCCAGGTGAATTTCTAACTTTACGTAGTAGTAGTAGTATTAAATTGAAATTTTTAATTTAAATTTTGAAGTAAATAATAATTTTTAGAGAAAGTAACAAGAGAGTAACTAAGTATTAGTTATCCAAAAAAGTCATCGAGGCTTCAAGCTTCTTGAGCTTTGAAATATTTATCGGTGGTCCAGCGTATTCTTGACTCCTCACTCCCCACAGTCCACCACAATAATAATAATAATAATAGAACATAGAGAAAACAGAAGTGCTGAAGATCCCTGGCCAACACCAACAACAAACAACAATCAGCGTAAATGGCAGGAACCTGAAAGAAACAACCTCTTTTACCTACCCTACCTGGGAAGCATCGTTTCAACTACAGGCCAACGGAACTGACGAGGATATCAAAGCAAGAATCGGAAAAGCAAGACAAGCTTTCACTACTCTCAACTCTGTGTGGAGATCAACAGCACTACTCACCATCAAAAATAAGATCCGAATTTTCAACTCCAATGTGAAGTCAGTGCTACTCACTATACGAATCAGAGACTTGCACTGCACGTCATAAAGAGCATCTCAAACAAACTACAGACCTTCATTAACAGTTGTCTTCGCTCAATACTACTCAAGATCAGATGGCCGGTCAGAAAAGATCAGCAACAGGGAGGGATCTCTGGCAATGAGCGAACCAACCCAGCAGGAACCGATTGTCCAACAAATAGGCAGGAAGAAATGGAGATGGATTGGCTAGTCATACTCTGAGGAAACCAACCATCAAATGACATCACCAGACAAGCCATTGCTCGAGTGGAACCCGAAAGGGAAGCGGCGGCGACTTGGTCGTCAGTGCAAGGGTGGGTGACTTGGAGGAGGTCATGTGAAGAGGAGATGATGAGGAGACGTGTGGGCAGACTTGGAGCCAGGTGAAAACGTTAGCAGAGAACCGAACGCAATGGAGACGCACGGCTGAAGCCCTATGTTCCTCGAGGAATTAAAGGAAACAGTAATAATAATAATTATACAGAGAGAGAATATATATGCTAGTGTCACCCTATCAAAATATATTTCTCTAAGGACATTAGAAACTAAAACATCAGAGGGACATATTAAAAAGACAAAAAAAACTGAGTTTTTACTAAGTACATAAGATGACAAAATTTCAATGAGTAATTTTATACTACTACAATAGCAACAAAGTGCTCTCTGTGCGTGTATGTGTATATAAGTGTGTGTCTGTGCGTGCGTGTGTGTGTATGTGTGTCTAACCTAGATTACACGTTTTATGTTAGAAAAGTGCATCTCATCTGTAAGCCAAATATACTAAACGACGTAATATATTGATTAACTTATTTTATTATTTTTTTATTTTTGGTTACAGCTTGATGCCACACCGCATTTTTAGTACAAGTATGGAATTTTCAGCTTGGATATCGGTAGCCCAAATTTTGCAGGCCGACCATAGATATCAAGTGTGCGTCGGCAGGGGATCGAACCTCGGACCATGTGCATGGTCGGCGAGAGTCCTAACCACTGTGCCACCGACGCAAATTAGTTTACAGTATATAATGGATTCCTCATGCAGTGAGTCATTCTTGATTTAATCAATTTTTGTGGTAATGTTCCTGTGTACTGGAATAGAAGTACATATAACATTGAAGTAAGATCATACAGAGAGAAAAGACGGAGGTAGGTAATGAAGATAACCAACCAACCGACCAACAGTAACAAAAACAGCCAGCGCCAATCACCGTCATCAAAGGGAGAGATTTGATAGAGGTTAATTTCCTACCCTCAGTTATCTAGGCAATCAGCATCGTTTCAACCACAGGCAGTCCGAACGGATGAAGATGTCAAAGCCAGTCGGTCAGAATCGGGAAGGTGAGATACGCCTTCATCAACCTGAAACCAGTTTGGAAATCTTCTGCACCAACTCACTCAGCCAACATGAAGAACAACATTCGGATTCTGTTCAACACCAATGTCAAGTTGGTCAGCTCTTATATAACGGATAAGAAACTTGCACTGCGTGTCACGAAAAGGATTTTCATCAACAGATGCCCACTTCGCTGGCTGGCTCCATAGTGAAGAACAAATGGCCAGCCGGCCAGTTAGAAAGAATTAGCAACAAGAAACTCCTTTGGCTGGGAACAAACCAACTAGCGAGAGCCGAGCACTCAACAAATATGTAGGAGAAAATAAAGATGGATCGGGCATTCATGGAGGAGGCCATCGCTTGATTGGAATGACAATGGGAAACAACGTGTGGATCGTCAATGCGAGGGTGACATGGAGGAGATCGTGTGCTGAGGAGGAGGAGGAGATGAGAGATTACCGTCAATCGTGGACCCAGGTGAAGAGGACAGCAGAAAATAGAATAAAGTGGAGATGTGCTGTAGAAGTCCAATAGGTTACACTCAGAACCCAAGGGAGAAATAATAAGAAAAAACATCACTCTTTGACGTCCGGCTGACGCCTAGCCGGTAGTAGGCACGGTAAAGAGGGAAGTTTGGAGGGCATGAGGCTAGTAATCATATCAACCAACAGTCTTCAGCTATTCATTCTTACAGGATTTTCATCATGAGATGACATTAGTTAGAGAACCATTGGAAAACCTGGGAATACTGGACAGTTGTTTCGTCCTAGTTTGGGACTCTTCAGCAGTACGCGCCCATCGGGATTCGAACCCAGGACCTTCTGGTTACAAGGCGAGCTCGTATACCATTAAGCCACTGGGACCCGATCCAATGGCCCATGAATTCTAACTTCTGCCAATTCACGACATAGCGCGACCCCTAGCATCATGAGGTCCTTAGTCAGGCAGTCTACACTCCTTTATCTAGTTGGCTTAAAGCAACTGGCAAAGACTACATGGATCGATTTTATATTTCGGTTTGACTACCTTTTAATTCTTTTCCAACGTAATCTAATGTCAGCTAGCATTGATCGTCGAGGAAGGCGATGGCTCGGGATGTGCAACACCTGTCCGTAGTTAATTCTTTTTTAACTGCTTCTAAGGCTGTCATATTGATTGGTATATTAGTATAAAGACTAGTTATATATCAAAACTAACCGTTGTTTCATCATTCTCTAGTTGAATGTCATTTAGTTTTCTTTTTCATCTCGTATGAATTAGTTAGGCTAGAGTGCTCTTAATACATTCACGTAATCCTACTCCAAAAATATGGCGGAGATATGTGGATGACACTTCCACTCACAGTGTTAAAAACAGAACATATCTATCTCTAGCTTCTTCACACATATAAACTCACTAGTAGAGAGAATAAAGTTCACATTTGAATCAGAAAATGAACAAGGAGAATTAACTATGGTGTTAGATTGTAAAATAAAACGAAAAGAAGAAGGCAAACTACACATTAGTGTTTACAAAAAACCAACACATTCTAATAGGTACTTAGACTTTAATTCGTCTCATCCGTTAATTGTTAAGGCAGGCTTAGTTAAGTGTCTAACAAACTGAGCCATAGCATTAAGTAGCACAAGAAAAGACCTAAATGATGAAATAAAACAGATAGAAGAGGCGTTGGTGTTGAATAACTATCCTATAAAATTCATTAGGAAGATCAGTAAAGGCCAAAAACAAAATAAAAATAATTGTGAAACTAGTAATGATAACATTAATAAGAGAGAATATAAGTCATCTACTGTAATACCATATAAGGAGGAGACGTATGAGACCCTCTCCACATAGGATTCTCAATAAAGCAGGAATTAAGGTGGTGGCATTCAAACCTACAAACTCACTCAGACAAGACAAGCTCTGTAGGTAGGTTAAAGGACCCTGTCGGTTGACCCAATTAGACAAAATAGTATATAATTTACAAAATATCCTGCAATGACTGTGATTGAGGTCAACTACATAGGTGAAACTAGTAGGTCGAAGGTAGTCAGATTGTCAGAACATAAGAATTTAGCTAAGGGAAGAATGATTGATCCCGAGAAGGTAAGTAATTTAGAAGACAGCTCAGCACTACATTGCACCACATGCATTAACACAAAACCACATAATAAGGTGGGAGAGGGTTAGAATTCTAAAAAGTAATCTAGGTAGGTGGAGAGAGAGATTGATTACTGACTGAATCCTGGTTCATCGAGTCTACAACACCCAACACATGCAGCAGAAATGACTCAATGCAAATACCAGAGATATGCGTGGAAGATATTATTACCACCAGTCAGTCAAATCAGAGGAGGATAATAAAATAATCTTAAATTGTATTCTATTTCAATTCAATTCACATACATTATAACATTCTAACAAGTTACTCATTTATTTTGACTATAAAAACACTCGTCTTATTTCCCATCTGATTGTATTTGATTGATAACACTCATATTATTATTTCTGAATGTACATTATCTCATTGATTTTTATTCAGATGTCTAATCATCAATTTCACTCATGTATATAAATGAAGGAAAAAAGTTGTGTGAGTGAGTGACTTGATATGATTATGAGCAGTAATAATTTGTGCTCGAAACGTGGTCATCAGTCAATATTACTGTAAAACAACACTGTGTGACAGTTTATCACAATAAAATCTTATCCATAATGGAGTTACACCTTAATCTCACTGATCAATCATTTGGTTTTGTACTGCTTAAACATTCTTATAATCTTAAATCAATAAATATCATATTTGAATTGTACATATATGAACAGGATAAACATCAAAGGGAAACCACTGCATATATATTCTAACACACACACACACCATCAACTTACCTGTGTATCAGTTAATTCACTAGACTCAACTAGAGTAGGATAAATGTCTAAGCATTCATTTAATATCATTTTAAGAATTTTTTCAATCTCTGAGCACAGTGAATCAATATTATCCAAATGAATTGATTCTGCTTCAAGCATATAAAACTCGGCAAGATGATGTCTTGTATGCGAATTTTCAGCACGAAATGTTGGATTCAGTGTATACACCTTAGGAGTTTTAAAGGAATACAAAAGAATACATTATATATATATTCAAATAAAGTATAATTATATTTCAATAGTTTACACACAATGATAAGTTTTGTTATTGGTAATATTTCGAGTAAAATTACTACTGCCCGTGTTCACAAACTGCATTAACCTTAAAAAAGCAAAAAAGCAGAAAAACTGAATGTAACGAAGGAGGAACTAAAAGCACTCCAAGACATAAAAGCAGACAAATCCATTGTCATTACTCAAGCAGACAAAGGAAACACAACAGTAATACTTAACAAAACGACATATAATGAAAAGATGAATGAACATCTACAGTCTGGACCCTATACCCTAATGACGAAGTCAGCTGAAACAATCACAAACAAAACAATGAAAGAAACAGCAAAGGTAGTCAGACAAATGAAAGAAATATTTGGTAAGTCAAAATGGTTTGAAATTATGCTAAAATCATGCAATATATCTAGAATATATGGCAAGATAAAATTGCATAAAGAGGGATATCCAATAAGACCGATTGTAGACTTTAGAAACACACCGACGTATATGCTATCAAGATTTCTCTCGACAATACTAAAACCAACAAGAGACAACTCAAAAGCTAGAATAGTAGATTCACTTGAATTAGTGAAGCGACTAAAAATCACTAAAATAGAGGAAGATGAAATACTAGTCAGCTTTGATGTAAACGGTCTCTATACGAAAATACCCATTCAAATGGCCATGAATGTACTGAAAGCGAGACTAAAAGAAGATAATGGCCTAAAAGACAGAACACAGTTATCCGTCGAAGAGATAATAAAAGGGGTGGAATTCTGTCTGAAAACAACATATTTCACATTCGAAGGGAAAATATACCAACAAAATGAAGGAGTAGCCATAGGATCGCCTACCTCACCAATAATAGCTGACATATTCATGGATTATTGGGAAGAGAATGCCCTTAAACCATTCAGGTCATCACTAAAATGTTGGTGGAGATATGTAGACGACACACTAGTAATAGTCAAAAAAAACGATATTGAGAAACTCTTCTCACACATAAACAGTCACGTCTACTGAATAAAATTCATTATGGAAATAGAGAATGAAATTAAGGAACTGCCTATGTTCAACTGCAAAATACAAAGAATGACAGATGGCAGCATTAAAACGAAGCTATATAGAAAAACTACAAATTCTGGAAGATTCCTTGATTACCACTAAGCTCATCCACTCACGGTAAAACGAGGATTAATACAAGGTCTTGCAGATAGAATACGTAGACTTACAACAACGCCAGAGGACCAGTGTAAAGAAATAAATGTCCTATTCAAAATGCTACTCGAAAACAACTACCCAAAAGAATTTATAAAAGATAATATAAAAATGAGAAAAAAAAGAGTAAAACTGGAGAATGACAAGATGGAAGCATGCAAAAAAAAAAGTCACAATACCACGTAAAAATGGTACATCAGAGGCAATGCAAAGAAACCTCAAAAATATCGGCATTCACACAACTTTTAAACCGACAAATCTAATCAAAAATAAAATAAATCAACTGAAAGATCCCATAAAAATGATGGATAAAAACAACTTGATTTACAAAATATCTTGTGCTGACTGTTCGACTAAATATGTGGGGCAAACGTCCAGATCACTCAAAATAAGAGTGAATGAACATAAACGCCTATCCAAAGGTCAACCAACAGGAACACAAGCCTACAAGAATCTTGAAAAAAATTCATCGATATCTGCACATGCATGGGACAAAAACCACAATATCGATTGGGACAATGTGTGTATTCTAAAAACTAACATGAACAAATGGAAAGAAAGAATTACAACAGAATCGATATTCATTAAAGTCATACCGGATACATGTAACAAGGGTGACTCAGTATAACTATCAACAACTTGGAATGTAATTCTGAATACAAACACATGAATGAACGTGGAATATAACTCAAATACAAACAAAAAAAACATGAATGAGCAAAAATAATGAACTATATATATGAGTATAAATCATAAATGTGTGAATCAAACAATTCCAACAGTGGTGTGAACACGGGTAGTAAGTAATTTTGCTCGGAATATTACTAATAACAAAACTTATCATTGTGTGTAAACTATTGAAATATAATTATACTTTATGTGATCTAATCCACAATGCTCAAACTTTTTACTGATTTATATTTATATATATCAGGTTTCAGCGGTCCAATGGGGGCAGTTTGTTTGCCAGTGTAGCTACACGGAAGGTCCAGCGTTCGATTCTCAGCCAATGGAGAATTTTAAAACCTTGTCTAGTTTACTACTAGCCAACAACTCAACTTCAGCATAGATGTATGTGCTAATGGACTTAACCCTAACTGCTGACTTCAGTGACTCAGGGATTGACTTGCTGCCGCCACCAGGGAATAATAGTCTCGTTGACTTAGAATATGCAGACGATATCGTCCTTCTAGGCGAGGATGCTGACAAAATAGAGCAGAGTCTTCTGAACACCTTGACAGGCAGCAATCTACGAATGTTTGGCATGCGATTCGCTCCTGCTGTCAAATATAAGATGATGTTACAGGATTGGACTACACCAACTCCTAGATTAGAAATAGGAAGTGAAGTGGTAGAGCATGTTGACTGCTTCACTTATTTTGGAAGTACCATCAGCCAGTGCCAGCGGGTTGATCTCTGACGAAATCTCAGCACGAATACAGAGGGCTAGTTTCGCATATGCCAGTTTATGCCGTCTCTGGCTTAGTAGACGTGATATCCGACTATCGACTAAAGGGCGTGTGTACTGCTCATCAGTCCGCTCCATCCTCCTTTATGGCTGTGAGACCTGGCCATTGAGAGTGAAAGACATGAAAAGCGTGGCTAGCTGTCTTTGATCATAGGTGTCTGCGTTCTATCTCCCGTGTGAAGTGGTATAATAAGGTGAACAATATTGAGGTTAGGCGTCGAGTGCTAGGTAGGTGGGAGGGTAAATCAATCGACGAGACTGTGAAATTACACCGACTGAGATGGTTAGGTCATGTGTTACCTATGCCTAGTCATCGCCTTCCTCGACTAACAGGCAATGTTAGTTAATATAGGGTCAGGCTGGAAAAGAGCTAGCGGCGATCAAACCAAAACATGGCACCAGTCAATGAAATTCACAACAGTTAGTCTAGGCCACGTAGGAAGGTGTAGACTTCCTGACTGGTTGGGGTCCTCAGGACGGTAAAAACCGATGGCTGGAAACAATTGGTGACATGGCTCAAAATCGTTCTCAATGGCTGGCACAGATGCATCCACTCCTTGTGACTTATGATTTCCAATTAAACTGTTTTGTTCTTCGTTATTACTATTCCTTTGTCTCACACCTCTCTATTTACTGTCTGTAATATGCATTTCTCCTACTTTCTTCTTTTGCTTTGTGTGCTACAAGGAGGGAGTGTGGCGACTTGAACTGCCGCACATCGGTGCAAAGTTCTATGTCGAAAACAGACAGACAGACTAGCCAACAACTAAAAACCCAGAAAAGTGAAAATTTTAGGCGTGAGGCTGGCAATCCTTCCACAACCACTGAAATTTTATGGCCTGGAGTCTTGAGTTACACACGGAATGCAGGAATGGATTACTTCACCTAATTGACCGTTGCTCCCCATCCTGTTGGGATGGATGGATGGATTTCTCACCGCCAATGACATTGGTTGGTGGCCGCGCTAAAATCATGAATTGGTAGAAGTTAGAATTAATGCACTGGTCATTGAATCAGGTCGCAGTCGCTGAGTAGTATACGAGCTAGCTGGCCTTATAACCAGAAGGTCCTGAGATCGGACCCTCAGTTGTGGAGTGCGTACTGCCGATGAGTCCCAAACTAGGACGGAGGAAACAGCCGTCTAGTACTCCAGTGCTGATTTTCAATGGGTCTTTAACTGATAGGAATCCCTGGTCAAATTCATGAGTGTAAGGAGAAAATAAAAATGCGTGAATTTCCACAGGATTGCACTGTACTTTCAAACAGTAAGTTGGAGAGTAAATAAACAAAAAGAAAATGGATAAGAAGAATAGGAGGGGAAACCAAAAAAATTGAATATTATTGCTCAATCTTTTGCATTTGAAGATTTCAGTCACGAATTGACATCAGTTAGAGGCCTATCATGATTAGAACTTGTAACCAATCAAATCTTTGCAAAAACAGTCAACCTTTTCATGTCTTCAACTGGTATTGGCCATGTTTCAGAGCCATAGAGAAGGACGGAGCAAACTGAGCACTGAGCAGTACACAACTCCCTTGGTTGATAGCCGGATGTCACGCCTATGCCAGAGGCGGCGTAAGTTAGCGAAAGCAGCCCGAGCTTTTTGGATCCGTGCTGAGATTTCGCCACCAATCAATCCGTTGGTGCTGATACAACTTCCCAAATAGGTGAAATGGTCAACATGTTCTATCACTTCACTCCCTATCACTAAACTAAGCTAGGAGTTGACGTAGTCCAGTCATTCCTGTAGCAGCATCTTACATTTTACAGGGGCGAATCGCATGCCAAACATACGAAGATTGCTGCTCAAGGTGTTCAGAAGACTCTGCTGTATTTTGTCAGCATCCTCCGCTAACAGGCCTATGTCATCTGCATATTCTAAGTCCATAAGACTATTCCCTGGTAACAAGTTGATTCCTAAGCCATTAAGTTCATTTAAGGATACTTCCATTGGTATATCTATGATGAAGTTAAACAGAAATGGGGAAAGTGGACATCCCTGACGGACACCACTGGTTGTTATCAATTCAGATGACAATTCCCCATAAGCCCTTACACGGCTACATGAGTTTGAGTGATGGTCAATAGCGACTAGCTGTCTATATACACGAAGTTAACTGTAACTTCTAAGGAGAACTCTCGTAACCAAATGGAGTTCACCAACAAGTCGGGAAAGAGAACGGTTGCTCGCTTATGATCTTGACTGACGGTTGTGTGCTGTGTATAGCGCGAAATGGGCAGAAGTTGGAATCTACCCGTCATTAGATCGGTTCCCAGTCGTGAGTTTCAAGCCCGCTAGATGCGTACTGATAAAAAGTTACAGACTAGAGACAAGACAGTTGTCCCTGTAGAACAGTGCTTGATAATTTTGTTTATCCCGATGGTTGACACGTCGACTTCTAGTACGGACGGCGGGACGATAGCTGGATATCAGGCATGATGCCATTCGATGAATGGTAACTAACTGTGAATTCCAAGATGGGGATTTTTGGGATAACGGTTTGTCATTTGAAACGATGGGTTATGGGTTTGAGTCTACGATGGAACACACTACCAACTAATGAGGATTGCAGGTACATCCAGTGACGAGTCCCAGATAGGAAGAAAATACACCTCCTACATTCCACACAAAGCCAGAGAAGAAAGTGAAAAGAAGCGCAAAATAGAGACAGTAAACAAAGATATGAGGCAAAAAGAATAGTAATATCGAAGAACAATAGATTTTAATTGGATATTATAAGTCACAAGGAGTAGATGCATCTGCTACAGTCTTTGAGAACGATCACTTTCAGCCATATCACCAAATGTATCCAGCCATCATTGGTGTTTACCATCCCGAGGGCCCCAACCAGTCAATCAAGCAGTCTACATCTTCCTCCGTGACTTAAACTAACTGTTGTGGATTTCATTGACTGATGAAACCACGTTTTCGTGTGACCACCACTGGCTAACTCGTTTCCAACCTCATCCTATGTCAGCTAACATTGCCTGTCCGTCGAAGAAGGCGATGGCTACGCATGCATGCGTAACATATGTCCTAACCATTTCAGTCGATGTAACTTCGCAGACTCATCTATTGATTTCCCTTCCTTACCTAGCACTTGACCGACGTCTAACCTCAATATTGCTTACCCTATTATTAATTGGCTCTCAAGATAGACGCCTTGAACGCTGGAAAGAACACTTTGAGGAACAATTTAACTTACCTACAGCCATACTGAACCTCCCCACCATCCAGCACACTCCCGAATGGGAGAAACCCGACCGAAAGCTGCTACCTTGACGTAGTGGTCGGACTTGAACACCATAGTGACCCAACAAGCTATACTGGCTGAGACTTATGTCGCTTGAAGTCCTGCCATACCAGAAAGGTTGTTTGGATAGCGGTTAGACAAAAAGCAGTTACCCAATCCAATACTATGATTCAAACAAATCACAAAATATCATGCCGGATCGGTCGGGGCCCGGATTAACAACGACCGCGCTTCCTGCTGCCGTGTCACAGGGCAGAAGTGATAAATATGCTACTGAGACATACCAAATAAAAAGAAATTATACCACGACCTAACACGGGAGACAGAACGCAGGCACTTATGATCAAAGACAGATAGCCAGCGTTTTCATGCACTCCACTCTAAATGACCATGTCCCACTAACAGTCATGAGGGAGGACGGAGCAAACTTTCTACATAGAACAAGTCGCTAGTGAGCAGCTAGTGATATATATATATATATATATATATATGTATTATTAGTTCTGAGGAGACAAACTTATTTCATTTAGTCAGGTTGGAAAAGAGCCAGTAGTGGTCACACGAAAGCATGACTTCATCGGTCAATGAAATCCACAACAGTTAGTTTAAGCCAGCCACGTAGTAAGGGAGATGTAGACTTCCTGACTACCTGGTTGGGGTCCTCGGGACGGTAAGAACCAATGAAGACTGGAGATAATCGGTGATACGGCTGAAAGTGATCGTTTTCAATGGCTGGCGCGCAGTTAGTTAGATGCATCCACTCCTTGTGACTTATAATATCCAATAAAACAACTATATAGTTCTTCCATATTATTATTATTCTTTTTGCCTCATATCTCTGTTTTGAATCTCTTTTTACTCTCTCCCACCTCTTGTTTTGTGTGGTACATGGAGGAAGTGTGGTGACTAGAACTGCTGTACATCTGTGCAAAGTTCTATGTTGAAACCAGTCAGTGAGTGAGTGAGTGAGTCAGGCAGTTCCATTCAGTGCAGCATATCGTATTTAACACAGCTAACTTTATTGCAATAGACAACACATACATGTGACATCTTTTTTTAGAGCGTGAAATGCAATGAAATATTTGTGAGTATAATCATAGTTAGTTAAATATAATAATAATAACTTTTGCTTTATTCCAAAAACAGTATTAATGATACAGCAAGGAATTTTCAGCATTCAGTACAATATTGCATCTAATTTACTCAAGAACGACAACAACAAAAAATAAATAAACGAAATAATTAATACATAATAATGATAACAAAACGTTTTTATACCAGCTATGTAGCAATTACAGTATACGATAAGGAGAAAAATACGCATAAAGCATAAAATTATAGTAATAATAGTAATAACAACTAAAATAAAAATAGCAAAGTTATAATTAAACGATAGAAAGGGTGACACCATAGAATTACAGAAAGATGAACAATGAAAGGGTCGATTCACTATGCTAATTACATAGTAACTTACATGTTTCACGTCTAACAGAGTCTTCATCACATAAAATACGGGCTAAATACGGTATTGTAGAATTTTTGTACTTAGTGGTACGAGCATATAATTTCTTATATTGACTTCTCGTTCTACCTGATGAGATACAAGGGGATAGTTGTGAATAAAGAGGGTGCAGAGGGTCTGACAGTACGGCCTTTGCCCAATTTGTACAGGAATTTACGTGTCTCTCGACGACAGTATTGGCGAGCTCACGCAGTGGCAAACCACAAGACCTACTCACAGCATTTAATACCTTTCGTAGTATGACATAGTCTTTTTTAAGAAGCCCAGGAAAGATTAATGGAGAACAATAGAGTACAATAGGTAAAATACAGGAGTTTATAAACTTCAGAAGTAAAGGTTGGTTGATACCTCATTGTCTTAACTTTTTAATGTAGAAGGTTGTAGACGAAACATTTTCTTAGAGATTGATAAGATGTGGGATGACCATGAAAAGTCAGAGGAAAGAACTAATTCAAGGTATTTAATGCTTGACTTGGTTTCAATTTCAGTGCCATCTATGTATGCTACAGGCATCATGGGAACTAACTAGTTCATGTATGTCACGTCGATGCTTGAAAGTAAAGTTAACTGCCTGACATTTGGAAGGATTTAACATAAGACCATTTGACTTAGACCACTTGCTGATGTCCAACAGAAAGCTATATATCAAGTGATAGAATTAATCTATGTAATATACGCATACATACATACATGCATAGAATGTAAAGATCTTGGAAATGGGATGCCGATAATCGATAAACTTAGTACGTAAATAAAGTCGTCAGGTAACAGTTTGAGAAATTTGTTAAAAAAGCAGAGAGTTAAACGCATTGCAAAAAAGGTAGTTATAGATTGTTTTTGGCAGAAACTAGTCTAGAAAACAGAAGCGGCATTTTGATAAGTTTTTCACCAGTTGTAAACTTAACAGCACCACAATTGTCAAATAAATATGTCGTGGTATAAAAAAAACACAACAAATATACCTTGTAGAATAATGAATGCCATTAACAACTTTGCCACTTTATTATTATTAATATTATTGTTTCCTTTAGTTCCTAGAGGAACATAGGGCTTCAACCACGCACGTCTCCAATGCGTTCGATTCTCTGCTAGAGTCTTCATCTGGCTCCAAGTCTGCCGACACGTTTTCTTCTCCTCTTCACATGACCTCCTCCAAGTCACCCACTCTTGCACTGACGACCAACTCGCCGCCGCTTCCCTTTCGGCCGGGTTCCATTGGAGCGATGGCTTGTCTAGTGATGTCACTTGATGGATTCCTCAGAGTATGGCCAATCCATCTCTATTTCTTCCTGCCTATTTGTTTCACAATCGGTTCCTGCTGGGTTGGTTCGCTCATTGCCAGAGATCTCTCCCTGTTGCTGATCTTTTCTGGCCGGCCATCCGATCTTGAGTATTGAGTGAAGACAACTGTTAATGAAGGTCTGTAGTTTGTTTGATGTGCTCTTTATGACGCGCTGGCCAAGTCTCTGATCCGTATAGTAAGTAGCACTGACTTCACATTGGGGTTGAATATCCGGATCTTATTTTTGATGCAGAGTGCTGTTGACTTGAGAGTAGTGAAAGCTTGTTTTGCTTTGATATCCTCATCAGTTTCGTCCGCCTGTAGTTGAACCGATGCTTTCCAGGTAGGTAAAAGAGGTTCTTTCTTTCAGATTTCTCCCATTTACGCTGGCTGATTGTTGTCTGTTGTTAATGTTGCTGTTGGTGGTGTTGGCCAGGAATCTTTATCACCTCACCCTCCTTGACTTTACTTTCGTCAACCTTTCGCCTTCATCTCAACTCCCAGCCTATCTGTACCATTTCGAGATGTCAGTGAGTAGCCTTGCAAATGATTGTTCCCACCCAGTGAGACACCTAACACAGATATCCTGAAACTGCGTGCCGCGTTCAAGCTTGCCACCTACAATGTTCGTGCACAGGCTGGTCTGGTGAGAACATTGGAAAGCCTCGATATCGATTCACCTGTAATTCTCCTGTCATTATGATTGTCATAAATTCTTCACTTTGAACAGCTTCCTCTTGTATTATTCCCCACTTGTCCTATCTATCTATTCTCTTTAAATCAATATATCGTTCGTTTATCAACAATATTAAAATCTATCTTGCTAAACTTCTCTTATCCTTCTTTTACGTGGATCTTTTCTTAACTTACCGAGTAATCCTATTAATAAATCAATCAATTAATTGTAAATCAGCTTTTCAAGATCTTTGCATTCCATGAACTAGTTCATACGTGACATTATTTTTGTTTTGTCATTTGATAATATCAAAATTTTTGATTATAATTTTCAAGCATCTCTCATTTTTTAGGGATTTTTGTTTGATTGGTTAGAGGTAGCAGAAGTTAGAATTCATGCACTGGCTGGCCATTGGATCGGGTCCCAGTGGCTGATGAATAGTCTACAAGCTCGCTAGCCTTGCAACCAGAAAGTTGTGGGTTCGAACCCCTTGTAGTGGTGGGTGCGTACTGCTGAAGGGTTAGTTCCAAACTAGGCTGACGAAACAGCTGACTGTTCAGTACTCCCTTATTAATATATTAATATTAATGCATATTATACATATATATATATTAATATATAAAATAGGATTGGTGAAATGTTTAAATGACAGAGCACAAAAACTAAGTAGTACCAAAGGAAATATAAAACAGGAACTGATACATATAAAAGAAGCCTTGAAACTTAATAATTACCCGGATAAATTAGTCAGGAAATATAAAAATAAAATAAATAATGATAGTAGCGATAGTGTTATTAACAATCATAATGATAATAATAATATTAATGACGACACCAACAATAAGGAATCTAAATCATCAGTAGTAATTCCATACAAGGAGGGAACCTCGGAAACCTCACAACGCAGAATTCTTAACAAGGCAGGAATAAAAGTGGCTGGCATTCAAACCCACCCATAAACTCAATTAGAAACAAGCTTTGTCGGTTTAAGGATCCTGTAAAGCCTTTAAAACAAAACAATTTAGTTTATCTAATACCCTGCCTGCGATGATTGTCAGATCAAATACATAGGTCAAAGTAGTAGAACAGGGTCAGTCAGTCAGACTAGCCGAGCATAAAAACTTAGCTGCAAAATCTAGATTAGTTGACCCGAATAAGATAACATATCTCGAGAATAGTTCAGCTATAGCACACACTATATGCAATTACACACAGCCATGCAATACAAGATGCGATAAGATGACAATTTTAAAATCTAATACAACTAACATGGTGGAGGGAGAGATTGATAACAGAAACTTTGTTTATCGAATTAACTGAAGAGAATACGCGCAATAGGAATGATTCAACACCTGTCCACCCAGATATCTGGAAAATTCTACTACCCCTACGACGACAAATAGCAGAGGACAAATAAAACTAAAGAAGTCAAGTTTCGAAGTCGTGTGATCATAATTGATATGATTATGAAGAATAAATTTTGTCCGAAACGTCATCCAGTAAATAATACTGTTTCACTGTGTGATATATCTAATAAACAAACTAATATGTTCAGTATTCCCTGCCTGGTGGTTTTCCAATGGTTCTCTAACTGATGTCAGCTTATGATTATAATCACAAATATTTTAATAGTATTTCAGATTACCTATTTGAAGTATTCATACCCCATTGTTTAAATCCCCTAATGGGATAGAGTTTCTTAAGAATTTTATAAACATATATGTACAGCTGTGTACATCTTTTTTTGTCCTTATTTATCGTTAAACATTAAAAAGATTAATGGATTTCACCATGAGTTGATATCGGTTAGAGAACCATTGGAGACCACTTCCAGGGAGTACTGCTACTACTACTACTAGGCAGCTGTTTCATCCCAGTTCGGCAGTGACTCTTCAGCAGTACGTGCCAACCACAAGGGGTTCGAACCTACTACCCCACGGATACAGGGGGAGCTCGTAGACCAATAAACCACTAGGAGGCGATCCAGTGGCCAGCCCGTGAATCCCAACTTCTGCAAATTCTGTCTGCTCTCAACATAGAGCTTTGCACCGATGTGTAGCAGTCCAAGTCGCCACACTCCATGTAGCACACAAAGCAAGAAAAGAAAGTAGGAGAAATGCATATTAGAGACCGTAAACAGAGGTGTGAGTTAAAGGTATAGTAATAACGAAGAACAATAAAGTTTCATTGGAAATCATAAGTCACAAGGAGTGAACGCATCTGCGCTAGTCATTGAGAACGATTTTGAGCCATGTCGCCAATTGTTTCCAAACATTGATTCTTACCGCCCCGAGGACCCCAACCAGTCAGGAAGTCTACACCTTCCTACGTGGCCTAGACTAACTGTTGTAGATTTCATTGACTGATAAAGCCATGTTTTCGTTTGACCGCCACTAGCTCTTTTCCAGCCTGACCCTATATCAGCTAACATTGTCCTTTGGTCGAGAAAGGCGATGACTAGGCCAACGTAACACATGTCCTAACCATCTCAGTCGAAGTAGCTTCACGGTCTCGTCGATTGATTTCCTCTTCTTACCTAGCACTCGACGCCTAACCTCAATATTGCTCACCTTATCATGCCACTTCACGCGTGATATCGGTTAGAGAACCATTGAAAACCACTTCTAGGGAGTACTGCTACTACTGCTACTACTACTAGACAGCTGTTTCATCCCAGTTCGGGAGTGACTCTCCAGCAGTACGTGCCAACCACACGGGGTTCGAACAGATGACCATACAGTTACAAGGCCAGTGAGCTCGTAGACCACTCAACGACTAGGAGCCAATCCGATGACTAGCTCAGGAATTCCAACTTTCGCAAATTCTGTCTGTTTTCATCATAGAACTTTGCACAGATGTTCCATAGCAGTTCCACTTGCCACACTCCCTACATTTAGCATACAAAGCAAAAGAGAAGAAATGCAAAATAGAGACAGTAAACAGAGATATGAGGCAAAAAGAATAGTAATATCGAAGAACAACAGAGTTTTATTGGATATTATAAGTCACAAGAAGTGAATGTATCTGCACCAGCCATTGAGAACGATTTTGAGTCATATCACCGATTGACTCCAGCCATCATTGGTTTTTACCATCCCGAGGACCCTAACCAGGCAATCAGGAAATCTACACCTCCATACGTGGCTGGTTTAAACTAACTGTTGTGGATTTCATTGACTGATGAAGCCATGTTTTGGTTTGACCGCCACTAGCTCTTTTCCAACCTGACCCTATGTCAGCTAACATTGCCCATTGTCAAGGAAGGCGATGGCTAGGGATGCATACGTAACACATGTCCTAACCATTTCAGTCGAAGTAGCTTCACAACTTCGTCGATTGATTTCCCCTCCTTACCCACCTAGCACTCGACCTCTGCCTAACCTCAATATTGCTTATACTAATATAGCACTCAACACGGGAAACAGAACTCAGGCGCCTATAGTCCAAGACAGCTAGCCATCCTCCACTTTCAATGGCCGTGTCTCGCTCACAGCCATAAAGGCGGATGGAGCGGACTGCTGCAAATTCATGATATAGCACGACTGGCACTAGCCAATGTCATCGCTGGCGAGTGTTTGTCCTCACACACGAACTATTGTACCCCAATGGTTATAATGGTTATAACTCACTAGAGTCCAGGTAACTACCTAACTGAATACGGCCGATCACTAGGGAGCATCAGATTGATGTTGAAGTGTTGGTTAACTGGGGCATTAGACTTAATTGATTACAAGATTTCCTCATGACCTGACATCAGTTAGAGAACCATTAGGAACCACTTCCAGGGAAAGTACTAGACAGCTGTTTCGTCAGCCTAGTTTGAGACTCTTCATCAGAGTTGTGAACATAAAACAGTGTGTATACATCAATGTAAGCAACCTGTGATAAGGATATTTATCCTCAATAATGAGCAGATTTCTCAAAGAATATCACATACAGACATCAAAATGAGCACATAGTTGTCACATCACAAAACCTGAATTATGTAACATCCTACTTTAAAAAAAAATGTATATCCCTGTCGTACCTGGAAAAGCATTATTATTAGTGTTTCCTTTAGTTCCTAGAGAAACATAGGGCTTCCGCCACGCACGTCTCCATAGCGTTCGGTTCTCCTCCAGCGTTTTCACCTGGCTCCACGTCTGCCCACATGCTTTCATCTCCTCTTTACATGACCTCCTCCATTTTATGTCACCCTCACACTGACGACCAACTCGCCTCTTCCCATTCGGGTTCCACTCGAGAGAGAGCCTGTCATGTGGCGTCACTTGATGGTTTGTTTTCTCTGAGTATGGCCAATCCACCTACCTCTATATCTTCCCGCATATTTGTTGCACAACTGTTTCCTGATGGGTTAGTTCGTTCATTGTCAGAGATCCCTCCCTGTTGCTGATCTTTTGTGGCTGGCCATCTGATCTTGAGTGGTATTGAGCGAAGACAGCTGTTGATGAAGGTTTATAGTTTATTCGAAGTGGCCTTCGTGACGCGCCAAGTCTCTGATCCATAAAGTAGCGCTGACTTCATATTGGAGTTGAAAATTCGGCCACATCGAAGAAACTACACACCTTCATCAACAGCTGTCTTCACCTAATGCTACTCAAGATCAGATGGCCAGAAGACATCAGGAACAGAGATCTTTGGGAGCGAACCCACCAGGAACCGATTGTGCAACAAATAAGCAGGAAGAAATGGAGGTAGGTGGATTGGCCATACTCTACGAAAACAAACCATCAAGTGACATCACACGACAGGCCATCGCTCGAGGGGAACCCGAACGGAAAGCGGCGAGTTGGTCGTCCAATGGTGACTTGGAGGAGGCCATGTGAAGAGGAGATGAAGGTATGTGGGCAGACTTAAAGCCAGGCGAAAACGTTTTCAGAAAACCGAACGCAATGGAGAGGTGTGATTGAAGCCCTACGTTCCTCTAGGAATTAAAGTAAACAATAATAATAATATTAATAATAATAATAATCGTGCGCACAATTTAACTTTAAAATCTATGATATATGCCGACATTCCAATACCTATTTGCTACTGTTATATGTTTATATTTAATATGTTACTTAGTATATTAGAAGTTAGTTAGTTTTACTGAGGCTGATGCCGATGATAATGATCGATGACTACCGTTTGAATCTAGTCAATTACACGGATCGATAGACAGACAGACAGGCGGCTTATGAGAAAATCTAAATAAATAACGTGTCTGAACAGCATTAACAGTCTTAATTTTTCACTTACTAAGAATAAATGACACAAATTGAAGACAAAAGGACGACAGTGGGCGGTGGGGGGAGGGAGTATTCGTAAAATAATATGGCATTATTCACATTTGGACGAGATATTTATACACACACAACACTGTAATAAATAATGTAAACTTTGACTGGACACCACTAATCAATTAACTAGTGTAATCGGTGTGTGTGTGTGTGTGTAGTCCTTTGTTTGTTTGGTGCAGACTGATTTCTATCAGTCAGTCAGGTTTGCAATGTGGCCAATATACCACTCGGTGGTTCAGCATCACGGTTGAAGGCAATGGCCACAGGAAGCCTTGCTCTCCTGATGTCGGTTTCGTGCTAGTTGGCACTCGTCAGTCAGTCAGTCAGTAAGGCAGGCATATCTTCAACCACCTTGAAGGAACTCATATCCCTATCTGAGATTCGAACCCACATCACCCAGTACTGCTTGCAGTCAGAGACATTACCACTGAACTCTTAGGGCTTGCAATTTACCTCGTGTAGGACTTTATTGGGTATTTTACATTGGACACTAGTCATTAACTAGTGTAACGTGTGTCTGTCTGGATTCAACATAGAACTTGGCACCGAAGTGCAGCACTTCGAGTTGCCACGTTCCTAATACCACACAAAGGTAGACAAGGAGAAGATGAGTGAAGAGAATCAATAGTGTTTTGACGAGTATAAGAGTGAAACAGAATGAGTAATGGTAGAAAGGAATATGAGAGATTACAGAGACTGAATACATCTGCGTAAGCCATTGACAAGGATTTTGAGCTATGTCACCTCTTTCCTCCAGCCATTGATTGATTCTTAGAGTCCCGAGGGCGGGCCCCAACCCAGAAGTCTGCATCTCCCTCCCTAACTGACTCAGTTTAACTGTCAAGGATTTCATGGATTGATGAGGCCATGTTTTTGTTTGGCCACCACTTACTCTTTTCCAACCTGAACCTATATCAGCTAGTAATGCCCGTTCGTCGGGGGAGGTGATGGTTAGGCATGCGCAGCACACATCCTTCGTTTCATCCGAACTGCAGTCAGTGGGGGCGTAGGCGGAGATTACGAAAAGGCATCGGCGAGTAGTGCAGTCCTTTCTCCTTTTTACTGATCCGTTCAGACGGAAAGAACACATTCGGCTATCTACCGGGATCCAGTCAAGTAATGTCTTTTCTGCCCTAGTACTCAAAGCGATCCCTACACCTGCTTATCCTCGTGAGCTAGCCGTCTCATCTCCTGACACCCTCAAGGTGAATTTTGCAGATTCACCCTGTTGGCCAGGTGGGGTTAGGTGAATAACCACACTTGGATCTTGTATGCGTGTTTCTGAAACACAACATACATCAATGGCTCGGAATGCCAGAGTCTTGTCTAGTGATGCTTGTTGTCCTATTTGGCAAAGTGTCCTAACATTAAATGCTCCCATATGAAACTGGTGGCGTGGCTTTAGGAAACTATCGGTAGTGGTTTTTTGACTTCCGTCGTTTTTAGTGGACACAGAGTGAAGAGGAAGTGAAGAGCCCTCAATTAGAGGAGTTGCATCAGTAGAAGGAAGGCAAGATAATAGAGATGAAAATGAAGACAAAGATGAGTGAGGATTAGAGAGGTTTCGCGTGCATTTCGGATTGTGAGGGCGATTGTTACTTCCCGGCTGCCCACACCGTGGAAGTTGGTTGCGCGACCGCAGAGCCCAGGGGACAACTGCTTGAGGCCGGTTTTTGTTCGTTCTTTTTTATTTGGTGTGTCTCAGTAGCATATTTATCACTTCTGCCCTGTGACACGGCAGCAGGAAGCGCGGTCGTTGTTAATCCGGGCCCCGACCGATCCGGCATGATATTTTCTGTTTTTGTTTGGGTCATGGCATTGGATTAGGTAGCTGCTTTTTGTCTAACCGCTATCCAAACAACCTTTCTGGCATGGTAGGACCTACAGGAACATAAGTCTCAGCCAGTGTAGCTTGTTGGGTCACTGCGGTGTTCAAGCCCAACCACCACGTCAAGGTAGCAGCTTTCGGTCGGGACTAGTGTAACGTGTGTGTGTCTAGTCCCTTGTTTGGTCCAGACTGAATTCTATCAGTCACAGCGCCCACTGATTTGATGATATATCTTCTAATAATAAAAAAATGTGCATCACTAGAAGTTAATTGGTGGATGGTGACTAGCAGTGGAATTCAGGGTGACACACGTTTCGTCCTATTTAGGACTCGTCAGATGGATGTACTTGGATTCCTCAGTGAGTGATAATGTTTCACTAGATCACTTGGTCGACGACAGCCACCTCTTGTGCAACGGGTCATATTGATTAATTAATTCAATTTATCCAGATGACGAGTCCTAAGAAGAGGAAGAAATGCGCGTTATCCTGGATTCCGCTGCTAGTCACCATCCACCAATTAAGTTCTAATTACTTGCTCAGACATCGTCGAAGTATCTGCACAAGAAGCCGACACGTCAACCTGAGACTGAGCACTTCAATCCAGCATGGGTTTGAACTATAGGATAGCTAGTGCCTCGGTTACACCCAGATGTCTTGATTTTAATCCCTTTGATATATTTGATCAAATCTTCTTTACTATTATTTTGAAGGATTTTTCGAATGGCGCTGAATATCCTGAATTGACCAGATGTTCTGTCACTGAACTATATATACACGTTTTCGTTCTCCTTTTACTAGCCAGGCTGGATTGTGTTCACGAGCGCGCGTTTTTCAAGTTGGCGCATGGTACGCCCAATGTACTCAGCTCCGCACGAGTAAACGTCGAAGTGGCTCAATGCGACAGCTTGTCTTTCGCGTTCTGGCTGAACAGTTTCTTGCAGGAAAGTCAGCCGTAGGCTTAGGGCGAAGTATGTTTTCCTCAGCGATTTACAAAGTTATTGACGAAGGATTTCTGCTTCAATATCACCTTTGAAATCTAGATTAACCAGAAGTATTTTCTTTGGAACAGATTGAAATTGTTCGGAAGTCTTCTTAGATTTGAGATTCTTGTCTATGAACCTAGGCGGAAAACCGTTTTCCATCAGGGTTCTTCGGAGATTGCGCAGTTCTTCATCAATCACTTCCTTGCTGCATATCTTCCGAAACCTCGAAGAAAGGTTCCTCTTTTTGCTTAGGGGCACGAAGCTTTGAAAGTTGATGAATTGCCCATTCCATGTAGGCTTTTTGTATATGGACCTTTTCAGAGAGAGTTGTTGGCGTTTCTTGTCAGATGGACATCGAGGAAGTGGAACATTCCATCGGATTCAGCCTTAAGAGTAAAGTCGATGTTTTGCGTGGGCGTTATTGAAGATTTGAAGTAGGTTTTTTTAGATCACAATTCTCATCATAAAATAATGAAAGTATCATCGATATATCTCTTGTAGAAAGATGGAGGAGATAGTGGTTGATAGTTGATTGATAAGGAGTTGTTTTCTAGGCTATAGCCATAAAGCAGTCGACCAGGAGGGGAGAACCCATCGCTACTCCATCTACTTGCCTGTATATTTCATTGTTGAAACTATTCAGGACATTCAGCGCTATTCGAAAAATCCTTCAAAATAATAATATACAAGTTTCGACTAAACTGTCAAAGGGAGTGAAATTAGTGAATTTGATTCACTTTGCATCGGTAGAACAGTGGTTAGGACTCTCGCCGACCATGAACATGGTCAGGCCGCCGCACACCTGATATCTATGGTCGGCCTGCAAAATTTGGGCTACCGATATCACACGCTGAAAATTCCATACTTGTACCAAAAATACGGTATGGGATAAAGCTATAATCAAAAAAAATGTGTGTAAGTAACTACGATTGTAACGAAATAGTATATAACGATATTAGATAGTTAGGACAGATACCTTGTCCGTCGTTTTTCATTCATTCTGATATATAGACGCACAAACCCGCGCGCGCGCGCGCCCGCACACACACACACACGTATACACACGCACCAGATTTTTGTTGCCATTTCAGTCTTTTGTTTCAATAACTAGTCAGTTTCAGGAAGAGCGAACTGTTGTGATCGATTTATGCATGATACGTCAACGTCATTCATCAATTCAACACTTCCATGATTTGATTTCCAGACATTATGCAGGAATGAATATTATGTAATAATAAGATATTATAAATATAATGACGAAGTTCAAGGAGTGTGAACGCCCCAATGACCTTGGACGCATGCTAGCCATTGGCTAATGGGACCTGTCATTATCATAGATTAAATATCAACGATATTCATCACAGCCATCTAAGCAGCAAATTTCACACAGATCATGTTTTTAAGTAGTGTTTCGACAATGGGTTAATAGCTCGTTAGCGTTAGGATTAGAGTTAAGGGGTTACGGTTAGGATCAGGGTTATAATTAGCATTAGGGTTAGAATTACGGTTTGAATAAGGGGGTTAAGGATAGATTTAAAGTTGATGCCATTTATTTTAATTTTTTATAGTTGGTTTGTAAAGATCACTTTTGTTTTTACGAGTTGATCGCGGATTGATATCAGTTAGAGTACCATTGAAAACCAACACTGTAGTAGTGGATAGCCAGCTGTTTCATCCATCCTAGTTTGGGAATCATCGGTAGTGCGCACTCCACAACAGGGTGTTTGAGCCCAGGACCTTCTGGTTACGAGGCCGGCAAGCTCGTATATCATTCAGCCACTGGGACCCAATTCAATGGCCAGTCCATGAATCCTAACTTCTACCAATTCATGATTGGGAAGCATCGTTTCAACTACAGGCCAACGGAACTGACGAGGATATCAAAGCAGCAAGGATCGGAAAAGCAAAACAAGCTTTCACTACTCTCAAGTCTGTGTGGAGGTCAACAGCACTACTCAGCATCAAAAATAAGATCCGGATTTTCAACTCCAATGTGAAGTCAGTGCTACTCACTATACGGATCAGAGACTTGCACTGCGCGTCATAAAGAGCATCTCAAACAAACTACACACCTTCATCAACAGCTAGCTGTCTTCGCTCAATACTACTCAATATCAGATGGCCGGCCAGAAAAGATCAGCAACAGGGCGGGATCTCTGGCAATGAGCGAACCAACCCAGCAGGAACCGATCGTGAAACAAACAGGCAGGAAGAAATGGAGATGGATTGGCTGGTCATACTCTGAGGAAACCAACCATCAAGTGACATCACTAGACAAGCCATTGCTCGAGTGAAACCCGGCCGAAAGGGAAGCGGCGGCGAGTTGGTCGTCAGTGCAAAGGTGACTTGGAGGAGGTCATGTGAAGGGGAGATGAAAACGTGTGGTCAGACTTGGAGCCAGGTGAAGACTCTAGCAGAAGACCGAACGCAATGGAGAGGCACGGCTGAAGCCCTATGTTCCTCTAGGAATTAAAGGAAACAATAATAATAATAATTTAGCACGACCCCAACCAATGTCGTCGGTGGGTCATCCATCCGCACATTTTCCTGGTAAGTAGTCATCGATCCTCTTACTCCAAAACCATAGTTATTCAACCGAGGGCTTTTAGGGAAGACTGTACAACAGGATAAGAGAGATAAACGATTCATAAAAATAGCTCATCTACAGTCACCTCCATGAATACATGTACAGAAACTAGTCTAACTTAGCAGCTGATATTCCTCATGATAACTGGGAAGTATTTTTTAGTCATATCATCCTGTTTATTGTGTTTTCATGCCTTTTCTTGTAAATATACGTCATTTTTTGTGTAAAAATTCTTCATTTTTATGATTAGTCGACTGAAGGTCACTCGTGCATTCACATCCCTTGGGACGCTATTGTTGAACTTTGCCAATAAAATTAAAAAATTAAAGCTAATAGAAACGAGAAATTAAAATCAACTTGTAAATTTAGACGTGAAAGTTTTGTTTTCATCTTTGATAGTGGCTAGAGCAGTGTACCCCATCAGGATGAGCATTTCGTACTGTCTATGACTCGTCATCTGCAAATATGTCCACATTTCCAATGAGTGATGTTTAGACACTATCAATGAAAATAAAATATTACGTTAAGTTTCAGTTGAGTAACTCTCGTTACCTGGTGGATAATGCTTTGGCATTTAAAATACTGAGTGCGGGGTTCGAGTCTCAATGGGAGTAGTAGGATTACTCACTGGAGATCAAGGTAGATACAGAGGATGAGTCCCAATTAGGACAAAATGCGCATCCTGGATTCCACTGCTAGACATTATCAACCAGAAAAGAACTTCACTATAATCCTTAGACGTCGTCGAAGAGTCTGTACTCGGAGCCAGAGTGGCAAGAGTGACTGAGCATATCGGGTTCAACATAATCAATAAACGAGATATGTAATTTACCCTTAAAATATATAATGAACCTTCTTATATTTTCAAAAGATTGTCTAAAGGATTTCTTTGTGATTATAGAGTGATTTCTTTTGTGTTCCAGTGGGTTCCAGGACATACGCTTCGTCATCTTTCGGATTGGTCGACTGAATGTAAAAGGAACCAGATGAGTGATTGTTTCCCACCCCCCCTTCGCCCCAATGAGACTCGAACCCACCATCAGTCATCAATTCAAACACCGAAACTTCATCTACTGGGCTACTGTTGAGCCACTGTTGAAAATATAAAGAATGTCATATCATATCCCTTACATAAGAAATGTATAATCATTACTCCCTTCAAATTTCGAGTGGAGCGTAGGGCTTCCAAAGCACATCTCCATTTCATCGTGTCCTATATACAGTCGTCTTCAGCTAATTCTACGATTGTCCATAAGCTCTGATCTCCTCCTCCTCACCACACGATCTTGTTCACATCACCTTCAGAATCACATCCAACTCATCGTTTCCCGTCAAAGCTCCACTTGAAGGCTTGGCACTCGATGTCACTGAATAACTTCATCAGAGTGTATCCATTCCATCTCCATTTCGCCTGGCGCATATGTTGGGCAAAGGGTTCTCCGTTGATCCATTGCCAGAGTTTCTTGTTACTAATCCTTTCTGGCAATGAAATTCACAACAGTTAGTTTAAGCCAGCCAGGTAGTGACGTGAGGAGGTGTAGATTGGCTTCCTGGTTCGGGTCCTCAGGACTGTAAGAACCAATGAAGGCTGGAGACAACTGGTCATATAGCTCAAAATCGTTCTCAACGGCTGGCGCAGATGCCTCCACTCCCTGTGACTCATAATACCCAATAAAACTAGATTGTTCTTCGATATTACTATTCCTTTTGTTTCATATTCCTGTTTACTGTATCCATTTTGCATTTCTTCTACTTTCCTCTCTTGCTTTGTGTGCTACAAGGACAGAGTGCGGCAACTCGAACTGGTGCACATCAGTGCAAACCAGTCAGTCAGTCGGTCAATCCTTTCTGGCCATCTGATCTTCAGTATGGTGCAACAAATAGCTGTTGTACACGCAGACTGACAAGTTGAATTAACTGTGCACAAGTGATGAAAGCCAGTAGAAATCAACAGTACTGTGAATTTATTACAGGGTAGGGTTACTAACCTGAGGACAAACCTTCACCACTTTACTGTGGCCTTACTACCAATTAAGTGAGGTTAGGGAAATCGGTCGGTCGGATGGTTTTCGACATAGAACTTTGCACATATGTGCGGCAGTTCAAGTCGCCACACTCCCTCCATTTACCACACGAAGCAAAAGAAGAAAGTAGGAGAAATGCATAACATAGACAGTAAACAGAGGTGTGAGACAAAGGAACTGTAATAACGAAGAACAAAACAGTTTCATTGGAAATCATGAGTCACAAGGAGTGGATGCATCTGCTCCAGTCATTGAGAACGATTTTGAGCCATGTCACCAATTGTCTTCAGCCATCGGTTTTTACCGTCCCGAGGACCCCAACCAGGAAGTCTACACCTTCCTACGTTGCTGGCTTAAACTATCTGTTGTGGACTTCATTGACTGGTGCCATGTTTTCATTTGACCGCCGCTAGCTGTTTTCCAGCCTGACCCTATATCAGCTAACATTGCCCAACAGTCGAGGAAGGCGATGAATAGGCATACGTAGCACATGTCCTAACTATCTCAGTCGATGTAATTTCACAGTCTCGTCTATTGATTTCCCCGCCTTACATTGCACTCGTCGCCTAACCTCAATATTGCTCACCTTATCATACCACTTCACGCGGGAGATAGAACGCAGACACCTATGATCAAAGACAGCTAATCTTTTCATGTCTTCCGCTCTCAATCGTCATGTCTCACAGCCATAAAGGATATCACGAATACGCCAGAGACCGCGTAAACTGGCATATGCGAAACTAGCCCTCTGTATTCGAGCTGAGATTTCGTCGGAGATCAATCCGAGGTAAGGGAGAAGCGTCAACAGGGGATCGAACCCTGGACCAGTTGGATCTTAGGCGACCAACCAACCGTATATATATATATATATATATATATAAATCACACCTAACAGTTTAACCTTCCTTATTAAAAAGCAAGAATAAGAAAATGTTTTGAAAAAAAGAGTATCATTGTATACCTTACTTAATCCTAAAACCAGGGACTCTAAATGCATTTGAGCGCTACCAGTTAAAAATACATTCGATTTATTCATCACATCATTGGTTTCATTGGATGCAGGGGATTGAACAGTGAACATTTGACCAGCACCTTCACAGTCTGTTGTTGTAAGAATTGGAGTATCGACCTGTATGTTTTTTTAAGGGGGAAAGAGAGAGAGAGAAGAAGAAGCTATTTTAAAATCTTTAAAATAAAATAAAAATTACAGCGTAAAGAAGAACTACATCATTGTGAATCAGTTCCCTTCAGTTGAAAAGGACTTCAAATTAAAAAAAAGTGTAGGCGCCAAATTCTGTAGTATTTGAGAGAGATTCTTGTGTGTAGTGGAGAAGACTTTTAGCTCAGGTGGATGATTTAAAAGAAATTTTATTATACCTTGATTCCACACAGTGTTTTGGTACAAGTGATATCGTTAGCGCAAATTTAGCAGCCCAACGATTGGTATCAGGTATGCGTAGAACGGGGATTGAAACCCCAGACCATGCGCACGGTCGGTGAGCATCCTAAAAATTCTCTGGCTAGCATTCTTGGTGTTTCCTCTGTCTAATATTTGAACGTTGGTTGTCCCAGTCGAATTGATGTCCGTGATTTTCTGTATGCAGCGATATCAGGAAGGGAGTGCATATCATTGTCTTTTGATGGCTAGTTTATGATGATGGATACGAAGGTGACGAGGAAACACTAAGAATGCTAGCCACTGAATTTTTAGAAGCCCACTAGGTATTCCAGTGAACCATCAATTAATAGACACATTGACATAGACAAAATTTACCAATCGAATGGAAAGACATCTCATACACACAGTGCCAAACTTCATGTCAAGGAAACAATCAGTACCATTACAAGTACTTCTGATTGGACACTAAGTAGCGTGATGTATCTAGTCCTTTGTTTACTGCAGACTGAACTCTTTCAGTTAAGTTTGCAATGTGGCCACCATGCTAGGTGACTCGCCATCACGATACACACTCCCTGCTCTGATATCCTCGTCAGTTCAGTCCACCTGTAGGTGAAACGATGCTTCCCAGCTATGTAGGTAGGTAGGTAAGAGAGGTTGCTTCTTTCAGATTTCTTCCATTTATGCTGATTGTTGTCTGTTGTTGTTGGCCAGGAATCTTCATCACCTCTGTTTTATATATACTATTAATAAATGTTGTCACACGCTACAGTACTAATAACTGGATGAAGCTTTTAGCACAGTTAATCGCTCACATTCATATCGGTGTATTCACGCGACATCCAACCAAGTGGGTCACAGGTTCGAATTCTACTCACCCCCTTCCGTCCCCTCCCCTCCTGAGTGGTATCAATAACCTTCATCAGATCACATACAAATAAGGGTGTGACGGAACACTAAGAACATTATGGAATCACAAGTGGTTGTCAGGGGTAACACATTCCGTGTTAATTCCTGCTTTTTCATTGTTTAAGTGAAAACATATACAAACAACATGTGGAAAATACTTATTTTTTTTCTTTATAAATTATCAACCACATGAGAATGAAAAGCACATACAAGAGAACAACCAAGAAAGAAAGAAAGAAAGAAAGCACGAAAGAAAGAGAGGAAGTGTAACTCACGAGTTGAAACCCTTATCCTTCTCATGCACAATAATCACAGCCTATATTTTGTATGACAGCTATGCTAAGTTAGCATAGTATTAACATTCAAAAAAAGTAGTTAGTTATATTTCTGTTTTTATAATAACAGGAATATCACATTGTTGATTAAATAAGTGAAATGTGAAGTTTACTATTACCTGATTGGAAAACAGAAAGAGTTGAGAAATTGATATAAAGTATAAAACTTGGGCACTGTGGTGGTGGTAGAGCACACCTACATTATAGATAGATAAGATTTTCATTATGAGCTGACATTAGTTAGAGAAATCCCTACAAACCAACACTTGAATATCAATGAGATGCTCACTAGCGACTTGCCCTATTCAGGTAGGTGGTAGTTACCTAGGGTTCTAGTGAGAAGTCGTGACCAGTAGGGTGCAGCAGGTCGGGTGTGAGGACAAATACTCGCCAGCGAAGACATTGGCTAGGGGTCGCGCTTTGTCGTGAATTGGCAGAAGTTACAATTCATGGGCCATTGGATCGGGTCCCAGTGGCTCAGTGGTCTACGAGCTCGCTAGTCTTGTGACCAGAAGGTCCTGGGTTCGAATCCCGGTGGGCGCGTACTGATGAAGAGTTCCGAACTAGGACGAAACAGTTGTCCAGTACTCCCTGTAGTTTTTCCAATGGTTCTCTAACTAATGTCAGCTCATGATGAAAATCCTGTAACCAATCAAATCCCTACAAACCAACAATTGAAGATAAGATTTTATTTTGATAAAGTTACACAGTGTCGTTATACAGTAATATTAACTGATGACCACGCTTCGAGCACAATTTATCATTGCCACTCATAATCATATCAAGTCACTCACTCACACAACTTTCTTGCTTTATACATTTATTCCCCTTAATGAATTTGAATAAAGCAAGAACAACAGCGGTTTGTGCAGAATAATAAAATGGTACCATCAGTATTTATTTCGTTGGCTTCTCATCAGCTGCCTGCTTACAGGCCACAGTCATTATTCAGTATATCTACAGAAACAATTTTAACATACTTGCAACGAGACTTCATTTTAAACAAAAATTAATCAATCACTATATGCATAAAGTAATATACATATGTAATACTAAACACTATTCCGAACAATAATGATCATACACAATGGAAACTTTTCAGCATTACGTATTCAGATGAAAGAGACATGAAAATATTCAGTTACCAGCGTCATGAGGTGGACGTCGCAAAATCGTTCAAAATTATCAATAGGCAAAAGAGTTCAATTCTCCTCAAGTTTGCTGAAGCAGCAATCTCCATCAAGCGCCTGAAACCTGATTTGTGCGTCCAGAAAGAAGCGGTTATCAGTCTTTCTTTGCGCTGCCTGGTAACTGGATATTTTTCATCTCTCTTTCATCCGAATGCGAAATTCTGAAAAGTTTCCATTGTGTGTGATTATAATTGTTCAGAATAGTGTTTAACATTACATATTTATATATTATTATTGTATGCGTATATTGATCGATTGATTTTTGTTTAAAATGAAGTCCCGGTGCAAGTATGTTAAAATTGTTTTTGTAGATACATGTAATTATGTCTTTGATCTGTAAGCAGCTGACGAGAAGGCAACGAAATAGACAATGATGGTACCACTTTAATCTGCAAAACATGTGGTTCTCGCTTAATTCAAATTCCTAGCTTCATTTATATACGTGAGTAAAATTCATCAGACATTTGAACAAAAATCAAAATAACGTAATGTACATTGCAGAAATAATAATAATAATGTGAGTGTTATTGATCAATTACAATCAGAGGGAAAATAAGACGAGTGCTTTTACAGTCAAAATAAATAACTAACTCGTTAGAATGTCATAATGTATGTGAATTGAATTGAAATAGAATACAATTGAAGATTATTTATTATCCTCCTCTGATTTGACTGATTGGTGGTAATAATATCTCCCATATTTCTGGTATTTGCATTGAGTCGTTTCTGTTGCATGTGTTGAGGGTAGACTCGATGAACCACGCAGGATTCAGTAATCAACCTGTCTCTATCTCCACCTACCTATATTATTTCTAAGAATTTCAACCCTATTGTGTGGTTGTTTGTTAATGCATGCATGCAGTGCAATCGCTGAGCTCTTTTCTAAATTACTTATCTTCTCTGGGTTAACCATTCTTACCTTAGCTAAATTCTTATGTTCTGATAATCTCACTACTCCTGATCCACTAGTTTGAACTGTGTAGTTGACCTCACTCACAGTCATCGCAGGGTATTTTGTAAATTATATTATTTTGTTTGATTGGGTCCAATGGGTCCTTTAACCTATACAGCTTGGCCTACCTGAGTGAGTTTGTGGATTTAAATGCCACCACCCTAATTCCTACTTTATTGAGAATCCTATGTGGAGAGGGTCTCACATGTCCCCTCTTTATATGGTATGATAGTAGATGCCTTATATTCTCTCTTATTTATGTTATCATTATTAGTTTCACCATTGTTTTTATTTAGCTGTTGACCTTTTTTGATATTTCTAATGAATCTTATAGGATAATTAGCTATTCAACACCAAGGCGTCTTCTATCCGTTTCATTAATGCTGTTCATAACACTAATTCATTCATTCATTCACTATTATGTATATACGTAACTGTACAACCTGATCATGAAGTTATCGAGAAGAATATTCTTTGTTCGCTAACTATTATTTTGAAAAGGAGATAAATTGTTGTAATACTTACAACGCTGAGAAATCCATTCTGTGTGAGAAATTGTTGCTTAGAATAAAGGCGTACTTTTTATTATTATTATTATTAAGTATTCGTTTCGTAGGAATTTTGTTTGATTGCATGGGGGATTTCATTATGAGCTGACATCAGTTAGAGAACCACTGGAAAACCAGCACTGGAGTACTGAACAGCTGTTTCATCCTAGTTTGGGACTCTTCGGCAGTACGCACCCACCGGGATTCGAACCCAGGACCTTCTGGTTACAAGGCGAGCTCGTAGACCATTGAGCCACCGGGACCCTATCCAATGGTCCTTGAATTCTAACTTCTGCCAATTCACGACATAGCACGACCATTTCTCAATGTCTTCTTCGATTATTATTAATTAATTGAAATATAATATAAGGATTAAACTTGGGCACTGTGGTGGTAGAGTATAACACCATTAAGGAGAAAATCTTATTCAGATATAATCACACCGTGTAGTGTTATACAGTAATATTTACTGTATAACATTATAAAACTTTATCAAAATAAATTTTACCCACATTGGAATTACACTCTGTTGATATACTCCAACCTAAAACTGCGAGCTACTGTTATCACATTTGAGAGCAAGGTATCCTCTGTAACACTTTTCTACAGTTTTTGTGCATTTTGTTTTCATAAATATATATGTATTCCATACACAAAAATGCCGCCTTCACGTGATTGGTACTTTCGAGGTCATTCGCTGATTGATAGGTAGCTGGTGGCGCTTAGAGTTTAACTTTGCCCATTTGCAGTTTAACAAACATTAGCAAACGTGTGTACGTATACACGAGCATTTAAAATAACATGAAAACTAATGAGTAGGTATAAACTAGAAAATATCAACTCAACATTCACATCCTATGCCTTAAACCTTTAAATATTCCCATTTTTAATATTAAGACAAGACAATACAAGCGAACAATATTGTTGTTTTCAATTAGATCTTCTTCAGGCTTTACTCTAATTTACATAGATTTATATATAAAAATTTTAAATAATAACGGTGATTTTGTGGATCACATAATAATAATAATAATAAAATAATAATAATAATGTGGTAAATGTTTTTAACATCATTAATAACAATGATTATAATGATAACAAAATATTAATAATAAGGTTTATAATTTAATAATACCCATTTTAGCATTAAGAAGAAAAAATTCAGCGAAGAGATTATTTTCAACGAATTTATTATCAAGCTGTACAATCGTATATATTTGGTTTTTAAGAAATTATATCTGGTGAGGGAGTTAGGTCAAAGGTGTGAGTACATGAAATAATAATAGTAGTATGAAATGCAATTAAAATTAAAATACTTGTGATTATAATCATAGTTTAATGTCAAGTGGCAAAATAATTAATGTCGTATATAGAATAATACATAAGGTGTATAGATTTTGGAAAGGGGTACATAATTATAGGATTAGTAGACGAATATAAAATGTTACATAACATGGTGTAAAATTTGATAAGATAGAATTCAATATTGTAAAAATAAAAATATAAAAAATCAATAATTTTGGGTTTAGAATGTCATTTGGGTCAAGTGCTCAAAAATCGTCTCTCTAAATCAGTCAGTAAGACGTTCTTTGCAGCAAAATTACATATGACGTTCACTAGCCGCAAGTTGTTCTCTACCTCTGTAAAAGATAAGCTCTCCCATCTGGCCGCCTCCATGTGCATCTATCAGTTCACGTGCTCTTGTGGAGCAAGCTACATTGACCGTAGTCAGAGGACGCTTTCCACACGGATACGAGAACATATTCCAGCATGGTTTTATAAGGGAGAAAGGAAGTGTGTGCGAAGCTCTATTTTGGAACACCTGATTGACTCCTGTCACTCTGCCAACCTTGACCATGGTTTTAAGATCATCTACCGAATCCATGCTAACTTCCCGCATTTTCTTCGTTACAGACTTCTAAAGACAGCTGAGGCCTTGGCAATTCATGACTTTAAGCCAGACAGACCTTTGTGTACAATCCCTACTTCTGCCTTGGCCATAGAGGGATAGACATTCATTTATTTTGTTTATTTGGTTATTCTATGTACTTTTCCCTTATTACTACGATTATTATTATTATTATTACTATTCTCACTCTGAATCTTTTCCACTTCACCCAATTGTCATTCTAAACACAAAATTACTTATTTTTTATTTTTATACTATTGAATTCTATCTTATCAAATTTCACACCATGTTATGTAACATTTTATATTCGTCTACTAATCTTATAATTATGCATCCCTTTCCAACATCTATACACCTTATGTATTATGCTATATATGACATCTATAAGGTTTATGCAAGTGGCGATAAGAATAACAAAGATAGTAATATGCGTATATGTAGACAATTCAATAAATAAATTAGGTCAAACCGTAAAAGTTACGTAATACTTAAGGTAGGTGAAGTGGACAGATAATCAGAGTTTAAATAAATATCATAAAAGTACGAAGGAGATGGAAAATAAGAGAGGGTGGGAAGGAGTAAATAAGAATTCGCCTGGGCAAACAAGGGAGAGACAAAAGTAGAACAAACTTCTCTTGTATGCAAAGACAAAGATTGTTCTCTCGAATTCTCATAGCTTCGGCTAGGTGTAAGAGACGGGTTCTGATTACATTCGAAAGGCTCGATGGAATGCGATAGATGATAACTTTGAAGGCGGCACTATTTTTGTCCACTTGGTGACCGCTATCAGCAATCAAATAAGCCAAAAATAGAACTTCTTATAGATTTTATTTGACCTTTTCCGAACCATTGAGGAAGAAAGATGCTCATTAGTGGTGCGTTTGTTAAGCTGTCTAGTTGTTCGCTCTATATAGCCAGCTCTCTCCACAGGAGCAACTAAATTTATAGATACCACATTATTACTATTATTGGATCCACAAAATCACCGTCATTGGTTAAAATTTTTTATATATAAATCCATAATAATAATAATAATAGTTTGCTTTATTGCAAAACAGTACCTGTGATACAGAATGGAATTCTCAGAATTTTTACTACAGTATTGCATCCAGTTAGTACATTATCAATAAACAGAATTCTACATAGATTAAGGAAATCTCAGTTCATTATTATAACAACATATTGGCATGTCGGTAGCAAAGCCAAAATTGAACAGTGTTTGAAGGTGTTAGAAAAGTAGGTGCTATCATATTTACTGGCGTAAGCGGAAGAAAGAAACAAAGCAGCACATAAGAGAGAAAAAAGAGGGAGAAAAGAAAAATATGAGTTGGAAAGACGAGGTCCAGTTGCACTACTGACTATTTAATAAGTTATAGGTGTCACGCCTGATGCTTTCTTTATCGCACAGAACACGAGCTAAGTAGGGTATGATTGAGTTTTTGTACTTGATGGTGCGAGCATATAGTTTTCTATATAGGCTTCTGGTTTTGCCTAATGAGATGCAAGGGGGGAGTTGTGAGTGAAGAGGGTGGTGTGAGTTAGATAAAATGGCTTTGGCCCATTTTTCACATGAGTCCATGTGCCTGTCAACCAGAATATTAACAAGCTGGTTAAGTGGCACGTTGCTTACCCTGCTGACAACGTTTAACATCCTGCGTAATATGTTATAGTCTTTCTTCAGAAGCCCGAGAAAAACTAAGGGGGAATAATAGAGAATAATAGGCAGAATGTGAGGGTTAACGAACTGTAAATTAGTGTAAAGCCTGAAGATCTAATTGAAAACAACAGCGATATTGTTCGCTTATATGCGTCTTGTTCCAACATGCCTTAAACGGCAATGTGACAGATTGACCATAATAATAAGAGTGAGAATATTCACACACACACACACAAACGTACATAGAGATAAACAAACAAACACACTATTTTGTGGTAATAGCAGGACAGGAAGTGGATGGCAAAGAAACAAGTTTATTAATAATTATAATGCAAAGTAGCTGTTTCACTTGATAATTTCTAATCATATTTTTTATTCTTCCTATTCCTATTCATATTTCAATATTTTAATCAAGTGAAATGAATGGATAACCGACACACAATTAGGGCTTTTATAGCTCTCAGTAGGATGTCGTACAGAAAAATAAGATATTTCAAACATTTCATAGATTTATTCCCCTTATTTATTATTATTATCATTGTTTCATTTATATCCTAGAGGAACATAGGGCTTCAACCACGCACGTCTCCATTGCGTTCAGTTCTCTGCTAGAGTATTCACCTGGCTCCATGTCTGCCCACACGTTTTCATCTCCTCTTCACATAACCTCCTCCAAGTCACCCACTCTTGCACTGACGACCAACTCGCCGCCGCTTCCCTTTCGGGTTCCACTCGAGCAATGACTTGTCTAGTGATGTCACTTGTTGGTTGGTTTCCTCAGAGTATGACCAGTCAATCCATCTCCATTTCTTCCTGCCTAACTGTTTCACAATCGGTTCCTGCTGCGTTGGTTCGCTCATTGCCAGAGATCCCGCCCTGTTGCTGATCTTTTCTGACCGGCCATCTGATTTTGAGTGGTATTGAGCGAAGACAACTGTTAATGAAGGTCTGTAGTTTGTTTGAGATGCTCTTTATGACGCGCTGGCCAAGTCTCTGATCCGTATAGTGAGTAGCACTGACTTCACATTGGAGTTGAAAATCCTGATCTTATTTTTGATGCTGAGTAGTGCTGTTGACCTCCACACAGGCTTGAGAGTAGTGAAAGCTTGTCTTGCTTTTCCGATTCTTCCTTTGATATCCCCGTCAGTTCCGTCCGCCTGTAGTTGAAACGATGATTCCCAGGAATCCTCATCACTTCTGCTTTCTCTATGTTCACCTGAAGTCCTATCTTGGATGCTTCTTCTGCCAACTTGTTGCTTTTCACTTGCATATCTTCCACTTAGTGGGAAATTAGACATATATCATCGGCGAAGTTCAGATCCTCCAAGTTCTTTTTTGTGTGAGTCCATTTTATGCCTGTTTCCTCATTGCCCGCTCTCTCTCTCTCTCTGTCGCATTATCCAATCTACTGCAATCGGGAACATCATTGGCGATAGTAGGCAGCCTTGTCTTACTCCTGTCCTCACTTCGAAGGATTCAGTGAGTTTCTCGTTGTGGATTACTTGGCATGCAGCATTGTCGGAATGAATTTGAATAGAGCAAGAACTACAGTTTTAGCAGAATAAAGTGGTACCATCTTTTATTTCGTTGCCTTCTCATCAGCTGCTTGCTTACAGGCCAAAGACATTATTAAATGTATCTACAGAAACAATTTTAACATACTTGCACGGAGAGTTCATTTTAAACAAAAATCAATCAATATATCCATACAGTAATACGATATATAATATTAAACTCTATTCCGAACAATAATAATCATACACAATGGAAATTTTTCAGCATTTCGCATTCAGATGAAAGAGAGATGAAAAATAACCAGTTACCAGGCAGGGCAAAGAAAGACTGATAACCGCTTCTTTCTGGACGCATAAATCAGGTTTCAGGCGCTTGATGGAAATGGCTTCAGCGAACTTCAGGAGAATTGAACTCTTTTGCCTACAGATAATTTTGAACGACTTTTCGACGTCCACGTCATGACGCGTTTCGAGGATATGACTGGCGATGGCACTGTTTAAAGCATTTTTTCCCTTAAGACGTAAGCTTTTTGGTACGTGTTCAGAAAATCGGAGGTATGCCCTCCTTCTTTCTGTTCTTCCAATGTAACTGCTCCCGCAGATACATGTAAATTTGCATATACAGTTGGAGTTAACATGGGAAGGATATCTATCGACTTTAGATTGCATCAAAGAGCAATTTGTTCGATAGACGGGAACGAGTTTAGCTGCAGGATAGGCTATGGCTAGTGATGAGAAGATATAAAATAGAAGTGTTAGGAATCTGCGAGAGCAGATAGAACGGATGTGGAAGGTGCCAACTATCAACTAGATAGACAATAATCTATTCCGGTCACCCAGAGGACAACCATGAGCACACGGAAGGAGTGGCCATTATGATGTCACCAACAGCAGCCAAAGCTCTCATGTAGTGGGAACCAATCTCCCCCAGGATAATGATAGCCAGGTTCAACTCAAAAGGAAGGAAGGTTGCAATCATTCAATGCTATGCGCCTACAAGCGTCTCAGAACAAGAGAAGAAGGAGGCCTTCTATAGACAACTACAAGCAGTAATGGACAACATCCCAAATGGCGATATCAAAATCCAGATGGGTGATATGAATGCGAAGCTGGAAAGAGACAATACAGGAAGAGAACTCACCATGGGTCATGAGGCCCTCGGTGAAATGAACGAAAATGGTGAACTCTTCTCGGACTTCTGCGCCTTCAATGATTTGGCGATTGGTGGCAGTGTGTTCAAACACAAGGATTTCACCAGATGGACACACCGAAAACCAGAGAGACTTCATTTCAATCTCACGAAAGTGAAGACGGAGCCTATTGGACACAAGATCGAGGAGAGGAACAGATGTGGGTTCAGACCACACTATCTAGTTAGTAAAAGGGACATGTGCGGCATGGTTAGTGAGAATTCAACTGCTGTACCACCTACGCGCACATTAGACCAGCTAACTCTACCTGAATAAATTTTAAATCTTAATTGACCACTTCCATTTATAAAACACAAAATAATTGAGCAAAGAATATTCTTTTCGATAATTTCCTCTTTCTCTCGCTCTACAATTATATATGCATGTTTATATACACAGAATATTTTAAATTAGTAGTTAATAACAATATTAGCGTTTTTTAAATAATATCGATTTGTAAAGTATGATCAATGGAATTAACACAATTCATTAAAGATGCTTAAATTATAATAATAATAAAGATGTAATAGCGAATAGAATATCAACTAAAATTAAGGAAATTTCACAAAAATTCAGGATCATTCAAACCTAGATAGCTAAGCGGGTAAGGATAATGTCTGAACTAACTTCTTTTGGATGCATAAATTAGGCTTGTTAATATAGATCCCAACAGTCAGCCTCAGCAATATTTAGAAGTCGAACTCTTAAAGCGAAATTGAGATTCGTAGGTATGCGGTAAATGACCCTGAAAGCATGATTAACGTCAATCTTGTGTTCTGTCTCCACAAGATGATACAAAATAGCGCTGCGAATAGATTTTGTTTGACCTTTGCTTAACCAGGCAGGATGATGTTCGGAAATTCGACGAGAAACACGCCTAATTGTACGGCCTACGTAACTGGCTCCACAGGAGCAGTTAAATTGGTAGATACACATGGAAGAGGCGAAATTAGGCGGTTTGTCTTTTATTCCCGAACTCAGAAGGGGAGTGGTTTTAAAGATACAGCGTAATTCAGCAGCAGGGAATGCTCTTTTTACCGCATTTCTAAGGCGATGTGTTAGTATCTCACTGGTGTTGTCTCCTAGGAACTGCATCTGTAAGAATAAGGCCTTTTTTGGAACTGTTGGTAACTTAGGCTGCTCTGGTTTCAGATTCATATTCTTATCAATCAACTTTTCGGGATAACCATTCTCACTTAGAAACCGTTTAATATTGTTAAGCACCTCGTCAAGACATTCATCCGAGCAAATCTCTCTTGCTCTGTGGACCAAGCACTTTATTAGATTGCGTTTGTATTTCAAGGGCACAAAGCTGAGAAAATGTGTGTACTGGCCCGTTGATGTAGGTTTTCTATAAACACTTCTTCTTATTGTGCCGTCCTCTTTTCTGGTCATAAGGAATTCTAAAAATGAAATGCTAGAGTCTTTTTCTTTCTCAATAGTAAAATTTATTGCAGGATGTGCCTCATTAGATTTATCCAGGATGTTCTTTGCTTCCTTTTCATTCTTCATAATCAAAAAAGTATCATCTATGTACCGACAATAAAATTCGAGTTCATTAATAACATCTTTCAAAGGCCCATTTTCTAGTTTCGCAAGGAAAATGTCGGCTTGAATGGGTCCTAGTGACGACCTCATTGCCACACCGTCGATTTGTCTATACAGTTCCTTATTAAATAAGAAGTGGACATTCATTGTACATTTCAAGAGAAGCTCCTTCATGAAAGATATAGGAATGCCAACATTTATTTTTCGTCTTTTGAGTTCTTTGCATACAAAGTCCACTGTTTTCATGAGATGTACATTGGTGAATGAAGAAGATACGTCAAATGATATCATGAATTTATTATCGACATTTAAATCTCTTATCCTTTCAACGAATCCAAAAGTATCTTTTACACTATGTTTCACCAACTCAGTATGAAGGGGCTGTAAGAGTTCAACTAACCATTTGGCAACCGAATGGTATGGTGAATTTAGCATATATAATTCTGGTCGTAGTGGTACACAAGTTTTGTGCACTTTAGGCGAGCCATATAGTCTTGGTGTGAACGTTCCACTGGGTTTAAGTGATGTGTACTGACTCTGTGAGATGAAGCCTTGTTGTTTCAGTCTTTTTAGTGTTTCCGCTAACTGTGTCTCTATCTTTTCAATCGGATCCAGAGAAGAGGAGATTTTGTGGGGTTTTAAATTATCATTAAGAATAGTATTCATCTTCTCAAAGTAATCCGCTTTGTTCAAGATAACCACTCTTGTTATTATTTAAGTAAACGGAAACCAAAGTGCAGATAAGCTTGTTTTTTTTGGAGATAACTTGGAGATAACTCAGCCGGAAATGTTACTCAGATGATCAAATCAGATAATCAAGTATGTACAAAAAAAATTTGATAGGAAAACCAACTTGTTTAAATTTAAAGTCTTGTGCTTATTATTTCTTTTTTTCTTTTTAATAATTCAAATTGTAATAAAAAAGTTGATATCAAAACATGACTCTAGTTGAGTGTGCTTGTTATGTTATGCATGCTGTATCACGTTTATAATATATATATATATATATATATATATATATATAATGCACAAAATAATCGAGCAATGAATATTCTTTTCGATAAATTCCTCTTCCACGCTCTACAATTATATATGCATGTTTATATACACAGAATATTTTAAATTAGTAGTTAATAACAATATTAGCTATTTTTTTAAATAATATGGATTTGTAAAGTATGATCACTGCTATTGCAGTTCATTAAAGATGCTTAAATTATAATAATAATAAAGATGTAACAGCGAATAGAATATCAACTAAAATTAGGGAAATTTCACAAAAATTCTGGATTATTCAAACTTCGGTTGCTAAGCGAGAATGGTTATCCCGAAAAGTTTATTGATAAGAATATGAATCTAAAACCAAAGCAGTCCAAGGTACCAACAGTTCCAAAGAAAGCCTTGTTCTTACAGATGCAGCTTCTAGGAGACAACACCAGTGAGATACTAACACATCGCCTCAGAAATGCGGTAAAAAGAGCATTCCCTGCTGCTCAATTACGCAGTATCTTCAAAACCACTCTTCTGCGTTCGGGAATAAAAGATAAACTGCCTAATTTCGCCTCTTCCATGTGTATATAGCAATTTAACTGCTCCTGTGGAGCCAGTTAGTTCCATAGGCCGTACAATTAGGCGTGTTTCTCGTTGAATTTCTGAACATCACCCTTCCTGGTTAAGCAAAGGACAAACAAAATCTATTCGCAGCGCTATTCTGGCGCATCTTGTGGAGACAGAACACAAGAGTGACGTTAATCATGCTTTCAGGGTCATTTACCGCATACCTACGAATCTCAATTTCGCTTTAAGAGTTCGACTTCTAAATATTGCTGAGGCTGTGGGGATTCATATTAATAAACCTAATTTATGCACCCAAAAGAAGTTTGTTCAGTCATTATCATTACTTTGACCATCCAGGTTTGAATAATCCAGAATTTTGTGAAATTTCCCTAATTTTAGTTGATATTCTATTCGCTGTTATATCTTTATTATTATTATCATTTAAGCACCCTTAATGAACTGTAATTCCATTGTGATCATACTTTACAAATCGATATTATTTAAAAAAACGGTAATATTGTTATTAACTACTAATTTAAAATATTCTGTGTATATAAACATGCATATATAATTGTAGAGCGTGGAAGAGGAAATTATCGAAAAGAATATTCTTTGCTCGATTATTTTGTGTTTTATAGATGTCTGAATGAATATTTTTGCAATATATATAACGCACACTGTGTTATGCCTTGAGGTTATAAAGACGACAACGAAAAGTATTCACATTATGAAAGCAATTGTCAATTTTATTCTGAGCTATATAAAATTTTTTTTCTTTCTAAAAGCCTTCATTCACATTAGGGTAATTGTTATGCCAAGGCAATTTTATGATCAAATCAGATGATTGTAAGCAATTATCAGAACACTTTTGGGTGAATTCCGGTTTTCTATTTACTGTTAGTAATTATTTATTTATTTAACAAGAAGTATATCACAGTTACAGAACCATTGAAAACCAGCAACTGTTCCATCAGCCTAGTTTGGGAATCATCGGCAGTACGCACCCCACAACACGGGGTTCCAACCCAGGACTTTCCGGTTACAAGACAAGCTGGCTCGTATACCATTCAGACACTGGGACCCAACTCCTCAATGACCAGCCCATGAATTCTAACTTCTACCAATTCGTGATTCAGCAAAACTGACGCCAACCAGTGTCGTCGATGGGACATCCATCCTCACACGTGACATCTGGATGGACCTCACTGGTCACGACTTCTCATTAGAAATCCAGGAAACAGCGTCCTGTAGTAAGTCACTAGTGAACATCAGATTAATTTTCAAAACGTGGAAAATACTCATTGGAACATTAGATTGAGAAGAAGAAGTTCAGCAAAGATATCTTTTCGGCGATTTCATTTTCAAAAACAGCTGTACAATCGCATTTAAATACATAATTTTACATGGAGACAATTCTTGTTTGATTCTACATAATTGTGACGGCGAATAAAAGGTAATAATTATTTCCAACTAGATATGGTTTTTACGAGAGGCTTAGAAACAAAATTAAGCAGGATTAGAACGGATATCAAGTGTGTAAAAATGAGCGTGGAAACAAAATAATAATAATTAGTCTAACCTCTACAACTACTGTGGACTTAGTTCGGTATGTTACCTTAGCCTCTGTTTTTGTTTTTTGATCCCTTTTCGTTCGCTATGTGTGTGATTCTTACTCCCTCAGTCTTCATTCAATTCACCCCATTTTTCCAGTTATAAAAACCAGTTATTTTAAGTTTGTTTCCATGCTTTTCCTGTTCACATTTATAATTCGTTTAAAAAGAATTTACAATTATATCTTAATCCTGTGCAATTTTTTGTGTTTTTAAGGCTCTTGTAATCTATACTCACACCTCCTAACTCCCATCTCAAGTTGAAAATTATTATTTCAATTTTGTTTCCATGCTCATTTTCTATACACCTGTAATTGGTTGTAACCCTGTATAATTTATGAGGCTCTTGTAATGTATATTCTCACCTCCTGATTCCCATCTCAAGTTGAAAATTATTATTTTGTTTCTACGCTCATTTTTACACACTTGCGTAATTTTGTTTCTAAGCCTCTCGTAAAAACCATATCTAGTTGGAAATAATTATCACCTTTTATTCGCTGTCATAATTATGTAGAATCAAACAAGAATTGTCTCTATGTAAAATTATGTATTCAAATGCGATTGTACAGCTGTTTTTGAAAATGAAATCGCCGAAAAGATATCTTTGCTGAACTTCTTCTTCTCAATCTAATTTTCAAAAGTTGGTTAGTAAGGATTAATCGGGTCCCAGTGGCTGAATGGTATACGAGCTTGCCTCGCAACCGGAAGGTCTTCGGTTCGAACCCTCTCAGTGGTGGGTGCGTACTGCCGATGATCCCCAAACTAGGCTGGTGAAACAGCCGGCTGTCCAGTACTCCAGTGCTGGTTCCTTAACTGGGTGGGGGGGGAGACTAGCAATTCCACTTTATAAAGACGATGCTACAGGACTGGACTACATTGACTCACTTCTAGCTTAAAGATAGGCAGGCGTGAAGTGGTTGGTGGAGTGCGCTGACCGATTCACTTGTTATTTGGGGAGCTGTATCAGCCAACACCAACAGGTTGATGGCTAACGAAATCTCAGCACGGATATAGAAGGTTCATTTGAGATGTGCCGATTTACGCCATCTCTGGATTAGTAGACGTGGTATCTAGTTGGCTGTCGACCAAAATGCGTGTGTACTGATCAGCATAGCAGTTCCCTCTGTTCTCCTTTATGTCTGTAAGCAATATGGAGGTTAGACAACCATCGAGTTCGAGGTAAGGATGAGGAATCAATTGACGAGGATGTGAAGTTACATTGAATATGATGGTTGGGACATGTGTTACGTATGCATGTCTAACCATCGATCGCCTTCCTCGACTGACCGGCAATGCTAGCTGGTATAGCATGGATCGGTTTGGAAAGGAGCCAGCGGTGGTCAAACGAAAACATGGCTTCATCAGCCAATGAAATCCACAACAGTTTGTTTAAACTAACCGTGTCGGAAGGTGTTGACTACTACCTGACTGGTTGGGGTACTCAGGATGGTAAAAACTATTGAAGTTTGGAGAGAATTGGTGATATGGCTCAAAATCGTTGTCAGTGGCTAGTGCAGATGCATCTACTCCTTGTGACTTATAATAACCAATAGAACTATATTTTTCTTCAATATTACTATTCCTTTTGCCTTATATCTCTGTTTACTGTCTCTATTTTGTGTTTCTTTTTACTTTCTTCTCTTGCTTTATGTGCAACATGGAGAGAGTGTGTGTGGCGACTCAAAATGCTGCACATCAGTGCAAAGTTTCACGTTGAAACCAGTTTGTCAGTCAGTCTTTGTAAACAAAAAACAACGCCCCCACTTGGAAATCCAAAACTCCAATTTTCACAAATATATATATATATATATCACGAATTAGCAGAGGTTGTAATTGACGAGCCTTTGGATAGGTCCCAGTGGCTTAATGGTCTACGAGCTCGCTTTGTAACTGGAAGATTTCGGGTTCCAACCCCGTTCGGTCTGTCGGTTTTCGACATAGAACTTTGCACAGATGTGCGGCAGATCAAGTCGCCACACTCCCTCCTTGTAGCACACAAAGCAAGAGAAGAAAGTAGGAGAAATGCATAATATAGACAGTAAACAGAGGTGTGAGACAAAGGAATAGTAATAACGAAGAACAAAATAGTTTAACTGGAAATCATAAGTCACAAGGAGTGGATGCATCTGCATCAGCCATTGACAACGATTTTGAGCCATGTCACCAATTGTTTCCAACCATTTGTTTTTACCATCCCGAGGACCCCAACCAGGAAGTCTACACCTTCCTATATGGCTTAGACTAACTGTTGTAGATTTCATTGACTGGTACCATGTTTTCGTTTGACCGCCGCTAGCTCTTTTCCAGTCTGGCTCTATATCAGCTAACATTGCCCATTGTCGAGGAAGGCGATGACTAGGCATACGTAACACATGACCTAACCATCTCAGTCGATGTAATTTTACAGTTCCGTCGATTGATTTCCCCTGCTTACCTAGCACTCGACTCACGCCTAACCTCAATATTGCTCACCTTGTTATACCACTTCACGCGGGAGATAGAACGCAGACACCTATGATCGAAGATAGCTAATCCTTTCATATCTTCCGCTCTCAATGTCCAGGTCTCACAGCCATAAAGAAGGACGGAGCGGACTGTTGGGCAGTACCCACGCCCTTTGGTTCCAACCCCGGTTATTGCGTTCCCCTAGAATCCGAAACTAGGATGAAACAGCTGTTCAGTACTCCTAGATGGTTTGTAATGGTTCTCTAACAACTGATGTCAGCTCGTGACCAAACCGAAATGAAAAAGAAGCCAGTGAATTCAGTGCTAAAAGGTACAACACCCAAATAGATCAATTTTTTTGGCGTTTATTGCCGATAGTTATCAAACAATATTTTGCACGTGAATCACAACAACAAGTGAAAAAAAACCCTGGAAACTCGATCAATAGAATTTTCTTAGTAAAATAAACTACATTACACGTCATGAATAATTATTCATACAACAAATGACACTTATAAAAAACGACCTTGTACGATCGAGGGTGGGTAGAATTTCGTCTTTTTTTCTAGAAAAGCAGTTATGTGGCTACGCGTTCAAAGCACCTGCCAGTTAATTTTTCTGTTCTCTGGATTTACTCGGCACGGGTGTTCCTCAAAAAAGTTGAAAGGATGAATGAGAACACTTGACCCTTATTACAGGAATAGTGGACATCGAGGTCTACTTAAGGTAGCTGGAAAGACCTGATTCCAAACCTATGGTATACATGGAGGCTCCAGAATCTGTGTGCTAAGTGAAGTGTGACGACTCGAACTGTTGAACATCGGTGCAAAGTTCTACACTGAAACCAGTCAGTCAGTCAGTCAGTCCCAGAACCCTTCATCATAGATATGCTAATGGAAGTATCCTTAACTGAACTTAATGACTTAGGAATCGACTTGTTACCAGGGAATAGTCTTATGGACTCAGAATATGCAGATGACATAGTCCTGTTAGGGGAGGATACTGACAAAATGCAGAGTCTTCTTAACACCTTGAGCAGCAATCTTCGTATGTTTGGAATGCGATTCGCCCCTGCTGTCAAATGTAAGATGCTGCTACAGGACTGGAACACGTCAATTCCTAGCTTAGTGATAGGGAGTGAAGTGATAGAACGTGTTGACCACTTCACCTATTTAGGAAGTTGATTCAGCACCAAAGGATTGATTGGCGACGAAATCTCAGCACGGATCCAAAAAGTTCGAGCTGCTTTCGCTAACTTACACCATCTCTGGCGTAGGCGTGACATCCGGCTATCAACCAAGGGACGTGTGTACTGCTCAGCAGTTTGCTCCGTCCTTGTCTACGGCTCTGAAACACGGCCAATACGAGTTGAAGACAAGAAAAGGTTGACTGTTTTTGATCATAGATGTCTACGATCTCTTTCTCACGTTAGGTGGCATAATAAGGTAAGTAATGTTGACGTCAGGCGTAGAGTGTTGGTTGGGCAAAGAGGGAAAATCAATCGACGAGGCTATAAAGTTACATAGATTGAGATGGTTAAGTCATGTGCTGCGCATGCCTAACCATCGCCTCCCCCACCCCGACGGGCATTACTAGCTGATATAGGTAGGTGCAGGTTGGAAAAGAGTAAGTGGTGCATGCCAAACAAAAACATGGCCTCATCAATCCATGAAATCCTTGACAGTTAAACTGAGTCAGGTAGGTAGGGAGATGCAGACTTCCGGGACTCTAAGAATCAATCAATGGCTGGAGACAGACAATAGGTGACATGGCTCAAAATCGTTGTCAATGGCTTACTCAGATGTATTCAGTCTCTGTAATCTTTCATATTCCTTTCTACCATTACTCATTCTGTTTCACTCTTATACTTGTCAAAACTCTATTGATTCTCTCCTCTCATCTTCTTGTCTACCTTTGTGTGTTATTTGGAATGTGGTAACTCGAAGTGCTGCACTTCGGTGCCAAGTTCTATGTTGAATCCAGCCAGCCAGCCAGCCAGCCAGCTGTTAACCTCGAAAACTACCTGTTACTCCAGTTTACCTCATGCTAAATGAACCATGGCAATAGATTTAAATTACTTGCAGAGACATAAAAAGAAACAAGGTCAGCAGTTGTTCTGAAAGGAATCAATAATCTAGACTTAAAATTAACAGCAACCGGAGCAGGAGGAGGTACAAGTACGCGCACACACTTTTTTTCCTTGATGAGAAAATCCATTTTGCGAACTGTTTGTTATATTAAGCAAGTAAAGTATATATATAGGCTTTATTTTATAGCATGCATAGAAAAGATTAAGTACACACAACAAACAGAGAACACCTGATTGCTGAGATTATTTAGTTTAGCTATGCTATGAGTGTGAGTGAAATAAATTACTATTCCGTCTAACTAACTACCGATTGCAAAATAATCAATAAAGTCTGAGGATATCTATTGGAAGATATATATATATAATCATGCGATATATATAGACAATTTATTGAACCACATGACTTACTCTTGTAACAGTTACTACTGGCCCATATGATATCACTACTGTACATACTACTGACTTAGTATTAGTAGTAGTACATAGAAAAAAACATCACATCAGGCAATGATCCACTTATTATCGTGTTGATTTTATTAAATTGATCCAAGGTAGTAAGTAATACATTAGGGTTAATAAAAGTGCTGTTTTTCACGTTCTCCTTAATAATAATGATAATAGTAATAACAGTACTTTTGGCACAAATATGGAATCTTCAGCATGTAATAGTACACTATCGCGCACATCTAACCTTCTCATTACTGATAATATTGTTTTCAATAAGAATATGAATACGAAATTAAATTGAATTTTGTGATAAAATGTGGAGTTCCAAGGTAAGTTTGGTAATTTTCTGCCTCACACCTTTTTCATCACATCAAGTGTGTGCCTACCAAATAATCATCAAAGACAGACAGCTGGCTTTTCATGCCTTCCACTCTCATTGGAGAGGATTGCAGAGGACTGCTGAGCAGTACACACGCCCTTTAGTCAACAGCTAGATATCGCGTCTACTAAGCCAGAAATGGCGTAAATCGACATATATCAAAAGAGCCTTCTGTATCCTTGCGGAGATTACGTCAGCAAACAACCCGCTGGCGTTATCTAATCCAACTTCCCAAATAAGTGAAGTGGTCAACACGCTCCAGTCAGTGCGGAAACTGGTTTCAGGTTGATGAAGGCGTATCTTACCTTTCCCACTGTGACTGAATTGGACATGTTCGTCCGTTCCGTCTGTAGTTGAAACAATGCTTCCTAGATAAGTGAAGGAGTCAACCTCTGTTAAATCTCTCCCGTTGATGGTGATTGATGCTGGTTATTGTTGTTGTTGCTGTTTTCAGTTGGTTATCTTCATCACCTCCGTCTTCTCTGTGTTCACCTGGGGTGCTGTTTTCGCTGCCTTCTTCAGCCAGTTTGTTGGTATTTGACTGCCTGCAAGTCTTCGAGTTTAAGTGACACTAGACACATATATCTTCTGCGAAATCCAGATCTTCTAGATGAAGTCTTCTTATCAGTGGTCCAGCGTATTCCTGTCTTCTCACTCCCTGTGTACAGTCTGAGGCATATTCTAGTCCACCACAATTAAGAATATCACCGGTAATAATAATCGGCAACCAGCCTTGTCTTACCCCTGAGTTCTCCGTTGTGGATCACCTGACTGACACGTGTCAGGCATTGTCATATAACCAACCAGCTGTTGAATGAGGTTGATAAAGACTTGGTCACTGCACGCCGTAACATTGAAGGAGTTTCCAAACTACTTCTCTGTCAACGTTGTCTGTCGAGTGCCTTTTCGAAATCGATGAAGTTGGGGTAGGGAGAGAGAGGTTTGACTGCCGTGTTATGTTCTATCCTGTGATGACGATGCTTAGCGTTGCAATTTGATCAGCACATGATTTGCCTTTCCTGAATCCAGCCAGCTTGTTCCGATGGGGCTAGCGGAGTTCTGCATCCAATGCATCTTTTTTTCTTCTCTTCAGGATGACTCTACTTAGTACTTTACTTGGCATGAACAAAAGTATTATTTCACGCCAGTCAGTTCTGGTACAGGCCTAAGCCGCCGCCCTTCTTTCACAGGTTGACAAGATTTTGAGATGGTCTGATAAGAAAAATAAACACGGAATCTGTTCATGAAGTCTTTGACAGTTGGTTTGAACCAACCACTTAGGGGGCGCGGGGAGGTGTACACTGTCTTCTGGACTGGGGACCTCAAGATCCTAAGAACTAATGACTAACTAGAGAATGTTGGTTGGTTTTTATGTCTCAAAATCATTCACAATGGTTGGCGGAGATGCCTTCAGTCTTTTTGATCGCTCATTTTTATTAAACCCTCTTGTTTTTTTTATTTCCATATTACTATTCATTTTCCTGTGTATTTCCGCTTATTATATAGTTCTTTCTGAATGTCTTCTTCTTTTGTCAACCTATGTGTGTGTTTGCATGGAGTGTGGCAATTTGAACTACTCCTAGACTTCTTTGCCAGGTTCTATGTTAAAACTCAGTCAGTTAGTTAGAGAGAATATTATGAATATTAAATATGGATATTAAATTAAATTAAGTGAAAATATTTACCGACAATGTAACAGTGATAAAAAGTGGAGTTCGTTTACTTAGAGTTCCCCACAGTAAGTTTGATAATTCCCTGCCTTCCTCTATACTCATCACATCAAGTGTGTGCCTACCAGATGAGGTGCTGTAGAGTAGGTCCGAGTATGCAGGCTTCTACTCGATGAGATGCAAGAAGGGGGTTGTGTATAGAGAGGATACTCACAGTCTGACAAGTTAATGTTTGATTATTTCTTGTAAGGAGTCCGTGTGTCCATTGTCTACAAGAGTACTCACGATTTGATTTAGGAACAGACAACTTGGCCTACTGACAGCTTTTAGTACCCTTCGCGTAAAATATCAAGGGTACCACATCGTCTTCAATTACTTAACCAAGCTTTCAAAGTCACTTACCGCCTACCATCGAATCTTAACTTCGCCTTAAGAGTTCGTTTACTAAATATTGCTGAGACTGGCCGTTGGGATCCACATTAGGAAGCCTAATTTATGCGTTCAAAAGAAGTTAGTTCAGACATTATCCTTACCCCGCTGGCTCAACGAAGCAAAGACTACTGTTGACTTTATCCGTCAGTGTATTGAAACAAACCGGTAGCCTAAATCTTATTGCAAATCTCTACGCCGTAACAGAGTTCGGCCTAATGATAAAACACTCAAACGCCATACAAGTAATCAGATTGACTCAATTCAAACGTGTATTACTGAATTTTCCAAGCACGTAACAGAAAGGTTCCATGCTGTCGACGAATTACGAGAAAACTTAAAGAAACTATTTTTAGATTATGTGGATGTAATTGTGAGTAATAGGAAAGAAAAGAAACGCATGAAGCTGTTACAGAGTTTGGAGAACAAGGCACCTGAAACAAGATTTTCTCCGAACCCAAGTCGTTTTGTGTATAATTTTTTGGATGTAGTCCTTAATGAAGTGGATCTACAGGTTTTATCACTTGGAGATGGACTGGACACTCGCTGAGGAGGCCGTTGGGTGACATTGCGCGTCAGGTCCTCGAGTGGAACTCGAAAGGGAAGCGGCGAGTGGGACGTCCAAGAGTGACATGGAGGAGATCGTGTGAAGAGGAATTGGAACAGTACAGATTAACATGGATGCAGGTGAAAGGTACAGCAGAAGACAGAAGCAAGTGGAGACGTGTAGTTGAAGCCATATGTTCCACTAGGAACCCAAGGGAACCATAATAATATTATAATCGAGTATAACTATCCACCAGCTATCAAGTCAGCTTCGTATTCAACCAATTTCAATCCTAAGGCTATAAGAATGCCTAATGTTTCCCCCTCCGTGGTTTTTATATCACCCAACCACCGATTTCGTACACGAAACCAGTGTACAAACATATAATTAAAGTTTTCAAAACTTAATGGACGATATATAAGGCATTAAATTATGCTTATCCTAAGCTTTCACTACTCTCAAGTCTGTGTGGGGGTCAACAGCACTACTCAGCATCAAAACGAAGATAAGATCCGGATTTTCAACTCCAATGTGAAGTCAGTGATACTCACTATACGGATCAGAGACTTGCACTGCGCGTCATAAAGAGCACCTCAAACAAACTACAGACCTTCATTAACAGTTGTCTTCGCTCAATACTTCTCTCAAGATCAGATGACCAACCAGAAAATATCAGCAACAGAGATATCTGGCAATGAGCGAACCAACCCAGGGGGAACCGATTGTGAAACAAATAGGCAGGAAGAAATGGAGATGGATTGGCTGGTCATACTCTGAGGAAACAAACCATCAAGTGACATCACACTGAACAAACCATTGCTCGAGTGGAACCCAAAAAGGAAGCGGCGGCGAGTTGGTCGTCAGTGCAAGGGTGACTTGGAGAATGGTGTCAAGTGAAGAGGAGATGAAAACGTGTGGGCAGACTAGGAGCCAGGTGAAGACTCTAGCAGAGAACTGAACGCAATGGTGACGTGCGTGGTTGAAGCCCTATGTTCCTCTAGGAATTAAAGGAAATAATAATAATAATAATAATAATAATAATAATAATAATAATAAAGAGGTAAGAGGTGAGAAAATAGACTTAGATCAAGTTTAAAGGAGATATTCAAGGTCAAAGTAACAATGAAGGCCACTAAACCAAATAACAGAGGTAACAGTACATCTGCTATGGTATCAAAACAAAATTTACCAAGGAAGGTTTAATGTGATGACGAATTGTTTTTGAACGCATAAAGGTGGCTTAAACTTTCTAATTGCTAGGGCTTCCATAAACTTTAGGATACGCCCCAAACACGTTTTATAGATAGGTTTAAAAGATCTGTTAACGTCAATTTTATGTCCTGTTTCTATAATATGTTTCGCAACAGAGGAGCTAGGTCTCCTGTTCTCACCATTAATGGGTTCTGAAGATTCCATTTGTTTCTGGAGCCATTTAGGAATATGCTCTGAAGCCCTTACTTGCAGAGATCGATGAGTCCTCCATCCTATGTATGTGTATCCACACGTACATTCAAACTGGTAACATACAGTGGAATGTGACGTCATTTTTCGCATGTTCGAAGGGCTTAGATAGATATATTGGCTTAACATTCTCTATTATTATGATATTGGCTGCATAAAAAGTCTTTTTGACAGCAGCATTCACTCTTTGTCTAGTTATCAAAATGCTGTGATTGCCCATATAGGGTAGCTTGATGTACACGTCTTTCTTAGGGGCGAGTTCGGAGAATGGGTCTTGGTGTTCCACTGACTACTTTAAATCTCCTGATGAACTTGTCTGGATAATTGTTATCAACCAGAGTTTGTGTCAACATTCTTTCTTCCTCATCATCAAGTGTGTCTTCAGTGCATATTCGTTGGATTCTACTGAAGAGGCACCTTACTAAGGCTCTTTTGTACCGAACAGGGCAAAAACTGTGGTAATTAAGATACTGTCCTGTCGAGGTAGGTTTTCTATAAATATATCTTTTTATTGACCCATCAAGCCGTCAACTAAGCAATATGTCTAGGAAAGATAAACAATTATCTTCTTCTTCTTCTTCTACCGATGCAAGTGATATGCTATTCTGAACTTCATTCATTCGATTTAAAATTAAGCTGGCAGAACAAGACTTATCACTGATGATTACAATATCGTCTACATACCTTCTATAAAGTGGCACATTTTCGATTAAATCCTCCGATAAATTCTCAATGTACGACATATAAATATCTGCTAAAAGGGGCCCTAACGGACTTCTCATAGCAACACCATCAACTTGGCGGAAACAATCGCCTTCAAATGTAAACCTAACATTGTTAGTACATAGAAGTAATAAATCCCTTAAATAAGAAGATATAGGGAACGGGATGAAAAAATTTTTTGTGGAAATAATAATAATGATAATAATAATAATAAATATTGTTTATTCACAACTAACTGAACAAAGAATATTAATAAAAAGAACGGAATGCTATTTAATTTGAGAATAACAGTAATAACAATACTACTAATAATAATTTGAATTGAATTCCAACTGACTTTAATCGATCGATAAGATAGACAAAAACCTACATCAACATCATCATCGCCATTGCCATTACGGTAGTCGTAATAATAATTATCACATGAATTAATGAATGCATAGTCAAGACTTAGTAAAAATATGTACTTAAATCGATTTTCTTCGTCTTTTTATTCTTCTACTCTTGAATAACTTTTTTATTTTTGATAAAATCGTAAGATGACAAAACAGTAGATAGATTAGGGTAAAATTTATGCAGAAATTTTAGGGTGTACTTTAAAAAAAGTAAATTGAAATAACTAACTAGGCTGTGTGTGTGTGTGTGAGCTTGCGTTATACTACTACTACTACTACTGTTGGACTTACAACTACAACAAGAAGCCTTATTTATGATTGGTAGAAACTGTGTATTATGGATTATGTTGAAATAATCCATAAAGTAACTAACTGCACACGTCTATCTACTGTTAGGCATAAAAGGACATCATCATAGAATAATAACATTCCAAGTGTTTGTTCTATGAAACAACCAAGTAGAGCAATTTAGAAATCAGTGTAGATTTTAGTCACAAAGTAATAACAGTTAGTGAACGATTGGAAATCATCAAGAAGCTCTTGACAGTTGTTTCGTCCTAATCTGGGGCTCTTCAGCGTCAAGTACCCTGACATTTTATGGTTACAAAGTAAAGCCCAGTAAATTGTGTCAATTATTTCTAGTTTGACAACCACCGTTGAAAAACAACCAGAAAGTATTGGACAGTTGTTTCGTCCCAGTTCGGGATTCTTCATGCGTACGGAACCAGTACTTTCTGATTACAAGGCAAGCTCATACAGTATTCAGTGGCTTATGAATTCAAACGTCTAATAATTCGTGATTTTAGTGTCACCACCCCCCCAACTAATGTCATCAGCGAATATTTGTCATCACACCTAACCGGGTCACGACTTCTCACTAGAACTCACTAGAACTTCCTGCAGCCAGTCGCCGGCGAGCTTGTCGTATAACCTAAAGGTCCTCAGTTAGTAAACCAATGGGTGCGTACTGCCGAAGAGTCTCACACTAGGGACGAAACAGCTGTCCAGTGCTCTCCTTTCCCGAGGTTTTTAATACTTCTCTAACTGATATCAATCCATGGTCAAACTTGAAGCAAATAAAATCTTTACAGATTAACTCTTGTGCGCACTGCTGCTGAGTCCTGAAATAGGACGAAACAGCTATGTCTTACGCCCCCTGGTTTCCATAGGTTCTTTAAACTGGTTTTGGTCACACACATACATTGAAAATGGCATAGTGACTAAAATTACGTGACATATACTTCAAGCACCACAACCGTTGAGGTCCCACAGAATAATGTCCTGTCGTCTTTGCTTACAAATTTACGATGAGATGGCTGGATCACACATGAAGAGTGTCATGATAGCCATACCTTAAGGCTCCTCCTTTAAAAGACATTTTTCACAACTAAAAATTACCAATGAGAAGAGAAACAGATAATTAAGAGTATAGTTGAGTTTTAAAATAAAATATAAAAGTGAAGACAAGAAGAACTTGGATAGGAATGAGGAGATAAATCGGTTCTAAGGATGCAATGTTGAAACACTGGAAGATCTAGACTTCGCGAATGACTTGTGTGTCTGATGTCACATTAAACTCGACAATGTACAGGCGAAAATTAACAAGTTGGAGAGAGAGAGGACTTCAAGTGGACATATTGAAAACAGAAGTGATGATGATAACAACAACTACAGCAACAAGAACCAATCACCATCAATAGAAGAAAGGTAAAGGGGAGTCACCTGTCTCACCTAATACCCAAAGCAACATCGTTCCAACTGCAGGCGGAACAGATACAGATGTCGAAGCCAGTAAAGATCGGTAGGCAAAGGCTAGATAGGCATTGATTAATCTCAAATCAGTGAGAAAATCTGTTCAACTTAGTACTCACCCTCGATGATGAAGATCAGATGGCCAATTAGAAGAGATAAGCAACAAGAACCGCTGGCAACAAACCAATCAAAAACCTTTCTCCCGAGAAATATACAAAAGCAAATGAAGAGGAGGGACGGACATATTCTAAGGAAACCCTTGAGTAATATAACTATTCAGGCAGTCGAGTGGAATCCTAGTGAGAAATGACCTGTTGAGCATCCGAGGATGATACATGAAGGAGATCATGTGACTAGGATTCAACGTAGAACTTTGCACAGGTGTCCACCAGTTCCACTAGCCACACACCCTCCTTGTAGCACACAAAGCACGAGAAGAGAATAAACAGAAATGCAAGTGAGGGAAAAAGAATAGTAATATGGAAGAACAATAGAATTTTATGGGATATCACAAGGAGTGGATGCATCGGCGCCAGTCACTAAGAACGATAATTTTGAGCCATATGACCAATTGTCTTCAGCCACTATTGGTTCTTAACATCCTGAGGACCCAACTAGGAAACTAGCCTACATCTCCCTAGTGGGAGCAGTCAAAAAAGACAGCAGAGGACAGAGTAAAGTAGATATGCACTGTTGAAGGAATAATAACAATATTCATATAAGTACATCATCTTGTGGATACAGAACACACGATGGATGTTAACTAGGCAGCTTTCAAAGCTATCTACCACATACCGACAAATCTTAACTTCGTCTTGAGAGTTCGTTTACTAAATATTACTGAGGCTGGCCGTTGGGATCCACATTAAGAAGCCTAATTTATGTGTCCAAAAGAAGCTAGTTCAGACATTCGGTCTGGTCTGGATTCAACATAGAACTTGGCACTGAAGTGCAGCAGTTCCAGTTGCCACGTTCCAAATACCACACAAAGGTAGACAAGAAAATGAGTGAAGAGAATCAATAGAGTTTTGACAAGTATAAGAGTGAAACAGAGTGAGTAATGGTAGAAAGGAATGTGAAAGATTACAGAGACTGAATACATCTGCGTAAGCCACTGACAAGGATTTTGAGCCATGTCACCTATTGTCTCCAGTAATTGATTCTTAGAGTCCCGAGGGCGGGCCCCAACCCGGAAGTCTGCATCTCCCTCCCTACCTGACTCAGTTTAACTGTCAAGGATTTCATGGATTGATGAGGCCATGTTTTTGTTTGGCCACCACTTACTCTTTTCCAACCTGCACCTACCTATATCAGCTAGTAATGCCCGTCCGTCGGGGGAGGCGATGGTTAGGCATGCGCAGCACGTGACCTAGCCATCTCAATCTATGTAACTTTATAGCCTCGTCGATTGATTTTTCCTCTTTGCCCAACACTCTACGCCTAACGTCAACATTATCCTTACCTTGACCATCTAGGTTTAAATGATCCTCAAGTTTTTGTAGAAATTTCCTTAATTTTAGTTGATATTCTATTTGCTATTATTATTATTATTTAAGCATCTTTAATGAACCATAATTCCACTGTGATCTTACTTTGCAAATCGATATTATTTAAAAAACACACTAATATTGTTATTGACTACTATTCTAGAATATTCTATGTATATAAACATATGTATATATAATTGTAGAGCCAGAAGAGGAAATTATCGAAAAGGATATTCTTTGCTCAATTATTTTTGTGTTTTATAAACACAAAATGATCACTTTCGTTTCTAATACACATTTCTTTGTTCTTCTGAACCAGAAGGCAACTCATCCGCTTAAATTGCAAACAGGTTGTGTGTGCCAATCGGAAAAAGTTCTATCAAAATTTATGAATTAATTAAGTACTATTTAGTTTTTCACGATGTGCGTCGGTGGCACAGCGGCAGAATGCTCGCCAACCACGCCTCATTTGGTCCGGGGTTCGACCCCCGGCCACTGACGCACTCCTTTACCTTTCCAAGCCAGTGATTAAACTGGTAAAGAGGGAAGGTTGGAGGGGGTATGAGGCTAGCAATCCCATCCCGTAAAAACAAATAAACACCACTGCTAGAGAAACTTTAGGCCTCTAACTTGAAGCCCCCTGTGTTCCACTGGGGGGGGGGCGTAAAGGAATAAAAAAAAAGTTTTTCAAGATAAACAACAAACAATGCACCACACAATGAAAGTCATGCTTCCCACTTACTCAGATTATTCAATGACGCGCATACCGATACTGAATTTACTATGGAACATGAAAGTTATGGAAAGTTCCAATTCCTCGGTATTGCCAAGCAACACCTAGAAGATGGTAGTCATCAGAAGTCAATTTACCGAAAGCTGACATGGAATGGATAATACTTACATTTTAATAGTTTTTGTCCAAATAGCTAACTATAAACGAGCACTAGTCAAGACTCTATACTATAGAGATAAGAGATTATGCTCTATAGAGAAATTAGACGAAGAATTTATGTCTCTCGAAAAGATGTTGAAAAGCAATGGTTACCCTCAAAGATTCATTAACCAGTACAGAAGACCTGAAGTCTCAAATGTCAAACAAATCACAGTGGAGAAAAAGCCCATCTTCATTCAACTTGATTATAAAAGTGAAAATATTACAGTAATTGTCAACAGAAGATTGAGGACGTCACTAGGCAGAGCCTATCTTGCAGCTAAGCTCATTCCTGTCTATCGAACAACATGCTCTTTGGTGCAATCAAAAATCGACAGATATCCTGTTAATTCATGTTAACTCCAACTGTGTGTATGCAAATTTACATGTATCTGTGGGAGCAGTTACATTGGGAGAACAGAAAGAAGAAGGGCATACCTCCGACTTTCTGAACATGTACCAAAAAGCTTATGTCTAAAGGGAACAAATGCTTCAAACAGTGCCATCGCCAGGCACCTCCTTGATACGGGTCATGCATGGGGTGGACGTCGCGAGATCATTCAAAATCATCAATAGGCGAAAGAGTTCAATTCTCCTGAAGCTTACCGAAGTAATCTCCATCAATCTCCTAAAACCCGATTTATGCATTCAGAAAGAAGCAGTTATCAGTCATTCCTTGCCCTGGTAACTGATCACGTAATGTCGGAAACTTCCATTGTGTATGATCATTATTTTTGCTTGGGATAAAGTGTTTATCATTATACATATTATTATTGTATGCATATATTGATTGATTGATTTTTGTTTAAAAATTAATGCGTGCAAGTATGTTAAAAATCCTAGCTGAATTTTCCCTCGCTAAATTAGAGAATGGACCGCTGAAAGGAGTAATTAATGACATGGATTTCTACTGTCGATATATGGATGATACATTTCTGGTTATGAAAAACGAGAATGATGCAATGAACATCCTTGACAAGTTTAATGATGCACATTCAGCAATAAACTTTACCATAGAGAAAGAAAGTAATGACAGTATCTCATTCCTAGACGTCTTCATGGCAAGGAAAAAAGATGGCACACTAAGAAGGAGCGTCTATAGGAAACCTAGAACAACAACTGGTCAGTACACTCATTTTTTGAGTTTTGTACCTTTGAAATATAAATGTAACCTGGTAAAGTGTCTGGTTCATAGAGCTAGTTTAATCTGTTCAGATGACTGCCTCAATGAGAAGCTTAAGATTATTAGGGAATTACTTTGAAAAAAAATGGTTATCCAGATAAATTCATTGAGAAAAACATGAATTCAGCACCAAGGAGAGTCAGTATGGCTACAGTTCCGAAAAAACTAATGTTCATAAAATTGCAATTCCTCGGTGACAACATCAGCAAAAAAATAACACAGAGCCTGAAGAATGCACTTAAAAGAGCTTATTATGCAGCAGAAGTACGTTATCTCTTCACAACCACCCCTATTCAATGTTCGTGAAATAAGGAACAACTACCTAAATTTGCCTCTTCTATGTATATCTACCAGTTTGACTGCAGCTGCGGAGCCAGCTACATTGGGCGTACAACTAGGCAGGTTCATCATCGCATTTCCGAACATCATCCAACATGGTTAAGCAAGGGACAAACAAGATCTATTCGTAGCTCTATTTTGAGCACACCTCGTTGATACTGAGCATAAGGTTGATGTGAATACTGCATTTAAAATTATCTATCGCATTCCTACTAATCTTAATTTTGCTCTACGAGTTCGTCTTCTACATACAGCTGAAACAATAGGAATCCACCTGAAGAAGGCAAACCTGTATGTTCAGAAGAAATTTGTACAGCCACTTTCCTTACTTTGGCCATCGTTACATGAATGTATAAACCGGACTACTTCGCCCCCCTCCCACTAAATCTTTAAAAATTATAATTGTCCAAATTATTATAATAAAGGTTTTTGTATTTCCCAATGAATGAAAAACAAAACGATATTGTTTTTACTGACGTTTCGCTATTTAATGCTAATAGCTTTATCAAAGTATTATTAAACCGGAATTTACAAAATCTCAGCATATATATAACAAACAGTTAGGGGGTGAGAAAATAAACATAGGTCAAGTTAAAGGGACATATTGAAAGTGAAAATAGCGATGAAGATATTTTCTCACCCCCTAACTGTTTGTTATATATATGCTGAGATTTTGTAAATTCCGGTTTAATAATACTTTGATAAAGCTATTAGCATTAAATAGCGAAACGTCAGTAAAAACAATATCGTTTTGTTTTTCATTCATTGGGAAATACAAAAACCTTTATTATAATGAATATCATATACCCAATGCCCAAATTTTTTCAAACCGTTAAAAGTCAACTTGGTTTGGACATATATAATTGTCCAAATTAGTTTATTTTTTCTGACCACTTCATCTTTAATTACGTGTTATCCTTGTAAAATTAATTTATTCTAACCATTTCTACCTTTTAATTGTGTGTATTAATTTTCTTCGTTAATTATCACCCCACTGTTTGACATGTTGACACTGACTAATTATTGTTAACAAAAATATCGCCACTTGTTTGGTAAACTGTTGTGTATTGTAATAAAAATGCTGTCTGTGTATGTTAGAGTAGGGCCAGAGATGATGATCTAATTGAAAAGTAAATATTTCTTCGCTCAATCTTTCTATTTTCTAAAATTGTTTCTGTAGACATACTTAATAGTGTCTTTGATCTGTAAGCAGCTGATGAGAAGCCAACGAAATAAACAATGTCTGATGACACCATTTTATTTCTACAAAATCAGCTGTTGTTTTTGCTTTATTCAAAAAAAAAAAAAATAATAGTAATAATAATTAAAATAGCAGCAAGACATACCTCTAAATAATTGCAGGAATGCATCACTTTACGAATTGCTTGTTTAATACGTGCACGCATTCTAAGCATTGCAGAGAATTCTGGTAGCCTGTGCCGTTTAGATAATCCTTCAATTGAGCGTAGAACGCCTAAATCAGGTCGTGGACTATGCCGACCAACTGAACTTATCCCCTGATTTACTTCTGTAGTAGCAGCAGGAGTAGTAGTGGTAGAAGAAGACGAAGAGGAGGTGGAGGATGAGAGATCTGGAGATTCATGACGGTGTTGACAAATAGAAGATGAGTGATCATTCTCAGACGATTTTGTGACATTGTCAAGAATAGTCACAGTTTTAGCGTGTAATTCACCCCAGCATTGAATATTAGTTTTAGTGCCAATTGATTTGGATTTACGGGAATTATTTGGAATAGTGTGTATGTCGCCTTCAACGGATACAGCACAACCGATATTGATGTTTTCAGTAATTTGACTAGGCGTCATTACAACCTGAAATATCAAATATAAATATATACACAAAGATGATGCAAATGATACGCATACAAAGACTTGAATGCTCAACGAACACAAGATAAAGACACCTACCTATTCAATAGAAGTTCTGTCAGCCTATTTCGTGAAGTATTAATTCGATTGAATTCTCAACACCTATCACACATTTACATACCAGGCCCTAAGATACACTTGATTGTATAAGAGGCTGTAGTACCACTGGAGTTGAACAAGGGGTATACAGCATGGAGGCGGAGTATTTTAAATACCAAATCAAACTAATTTTACTCTTCCATATTAGTTTGTTTATTAGATGTATCACACAGTCAAAGAAAAGGTATTATTATTTACTGGATGACAAAGTTTCGAACAAAATTCATCATTGTTCATAATCATTTTATCAATTATAATCACACAACTTCGAAACTTGATTTTTATAGTTTTCTTTATTCTCTCCTATTTGTCATAGTTGGGGTAGTAGAATTTTCCAGATATCTGGGTGGACAGGTGTTGAATCATTCCTATTACACGTATTTACTCTCAGTTGATTCGATAAACAAAGCCTCTGTTATCAATCTCTCCCTCCATTCTGTTATATTAGATTAGATTTTGAAACTGTCATCTTATCCCATCCAGGCTATTGTATGGTTGTGTATAATTGCATGTAGTGAGTGGTATAGCTGAACTATTCTCTAGATTTCTTATCTTATTCGGTCAACTAATCTAGATTTCGCTAGGTTTCTATGCTCGGCTAGTCTGACTGACTGACCCTGTTCTACTACTTTCACCTATGTGCTTGATCTGACAATCATTCCAGCAGGGTATTAGATAAACTAAATTGTTTTTTTTAAAGGCTCTACAGGAACCTTGAACCGACAAAGGAATGATTCAACACCTGTCCACCAAGATATCTGGAAAATTCTACTACCCCAACGACGACATATAGGAGAGAACAAAGAAAACTATAAAACTCAAGTTTCGAAGTCGTGTGATTATAATTGATGAAATGATTATGAACAACGAACAAATTTTGTTCTAAACTTTGTCATCCAGTAAAAAATACTTTCATTGTGTGCTATATCTAATACACAAACTAATATGGAATTACTTACTACCACAGTGCCAAAGTTTTACACATACATTAATGGTACTCTTCGACAGATTCTGGAACGTAAGCATACTTACCGGTGTCGAACACTTGCCATATCTCTTGACCTGAAGGTGGCATTGGACTCGGTTGACTGAGAGGTGCTGTGATAACGTTTCTAGTAAAAAGAGTGCCGAGGAAATACATCATTAAGCGAACTCATTTAGCCATGTAAGAGTTTAACGGAGAGTTGGCATTTCACACGGGAGATAGAACACAGGCACCTATGATCAAAGATAACTAGCTGGCCTCTTCATGTCTTCCACTCTCAATGGCCATGTCTCATCGACAGCAATAAAGGAGGACAGAGGGGAACTGCTACGCTGAGCAGTACACACGTCCTTTAGTCGACAGCCAACCGGATATCACGTCTACTAAGCTAGAGATGGGGTAAGTTGACTGAGAAACGCCAAACGAGCCTTCTATATCCGTGGTGAGATTTCGTCAGCGATCAACTGCGGTGGCGTTGGCTGATGCAACTTCCCAAATAACAAGTGAAGTGGTCAACACACTCCATCAACCACTTCACTCCCGCCGATCTTTAAAAGATGGGAGTGAGTCAGTGTAGTCCAATCCTGTAGCCTCATCATCTTACATTTAACAGTAGGAGCGAATCAAATGCCAAACATTCAAAGATTGATTGCCAAGATCATTGACTGCCAAGAAAATAACCTATAAAAAGAGGAGATGCTTCGCTACTGCAAATACAAAAAAGTGTTCTCAGATCTACACACAAGAAAAGTAACATGATTGGAACACGTAGACGTAAATAAAAGCAACATGATTTTGAAAAGAAACACAATAAAACAAAAAACGTGACTTACAACCCCCCCCCCTCGCCAAAAAAAGTAGTATTAAAACTAATACAGACAAAAGGTCAGTCAATATGTCTGCATGCATAGTTTGACCTAAATCATTCACCATTTTTCTCTCTCTCTCTGAGATAAAGTGATAAAGGTTAAAAAACTAAGCAGGCACTAACTAAATGTAATCTAACCTTTGACAAAATACATAAAAGAAAAAAAAACTGTTAGAATATTGATTTAATGCGTTTGTGAAAATTTCAATTTTCGGTAAACTTTAATTATGTGAAAGATATTTTAGTATAATTCGATGTTCAAGAGTTGATTTGTAAGGATTTCATGTGTTTTTCGAGTTTGATCACGGATTGGTATCAGTTGGAGAACTCACGTCGGGGAATTGTCATCTGAATTGATAATAAACAGTGGTGTCCGTCAAGGATGTCCACTTCCCCATTTCTGTTTACCTTCATCATATATTTGCTAATGAAAGTATCCTTAACTGAACTTAACGACTTAGGAATCGACTTGTTACTAGGGAATAGTCTTATGGACTTAGAATATGCAGATGACATAGTCCTGTTAGGGGAGGATGCTGACAAAATGCAGAATCTTCTGAACACCTTGAGCAGCAATCTTCGTATGTTTGGCATGCGATTCGCCCCTGTAAAATGTAAGATGCTGCTACAGGACTGACTGGACTACGTCAACTCCTAGCTTAGTGATAGGGAGTGAAGTGATAGAACATGTTGACCACTTCACCTATTTGGGAAGTTGATTCAGCACCAACGGACTGATTGGCGACGAAATCTCAGCACGGATTCAAAAAGCTCGGGCTGCTTTCGCTAACTTACACCGTCTCTGGCGTAGACGTGACATCCGGCTATCAACCAAGGGACGTGTGTACTGCTCATCAGTTCGCTCCGTCCTTCTCTATGGTGGTGAGACGTGGCCATCGAGAGCGGAAGACATGAAAAGGTTGACTGTTTTTGATCATAGATGTCTACGATCTCTTTCTCACGTTAGGCGGTATATTAAGGTAAGTAATGTTGACGTTAGGCGTAGAGTGTTGGGCAAAGAAGGAAAATCAATCGAAGAGGCTATAAAGTTACACAGATTGAGATGGCTAGGTGACGTGCTGCGCATGCCTAACCATCGCCTCCCCCGACGGACGGGCATTACTAGCTGATATAGGTAGGTGCAGGTTGGAAAAGAGTAAGTGGTGGCCAAACAAAAACATGGCCTCATCAATCCATGAAATCCCTGACAGTTAAACTGAGTCAGGTAGGGATGGAGATGCAGACTTCCGGGTTGGGGCCCGCCCTCGGGACTCTAAGAATCAATGGCTGGAGACAATAGGTGACATGGCTCAAAATCGTTGTCAATGGCTTACGCAGATGTATTCAGTCTCTTGGGTAATCTTTCATATTCCTTTCTACCATTACTCATTCTGTTTCACTCTTATACTTGTCAAAACTCTATTGATTCTCTTCACTCATCTTCTCCTTGTCTACCTTTGTGTGCTATTTGGAACGTGGCAACTTGAACTGATGCACTTCGGTGACAAGTTCTATGTTGATTCCAGACAGACAGAGACAGTTGGAGAATCACTGAAAACCTCCAGGAAGGAGAGTACTGGAAAGTTGTTTCATCCTAGTTCAGGAATCATTGGCAGTATGTACCCACTGCCAGGGTCAAACAATCTAAGACGACTTTCCTTTCCGAATTTAAGTTATGGGGCTTATCTGGTCATTCAATGAGATATGGACACATCTAACTGATGACTTCTGAGTGAAATGAAATCACCCATTATGAACTTCACTACTAACACTAACTGACTGACTGACTGAATACGTTTCAACATAGAGCTTCTCACAGAAGTTGAAGTAGTTCTAGTTGTCCAACTCTATATACAACACACAAAGGTAGACAACAGAAGACAGAGGGAGAGGGAGAGAGGAAACAATCTCAAAAGAACTATAGTGCGCAACGGAATACTGCAGAAAGAATAAGAATAACATGGAGAAATATGAATACTTAGTGAATCTGTGAGATTACAAGGCGTATAAATGCATCTACGCCATTGGCAGCGGGGTGAGGGGAAGCGGTGGTTAAGTTTTAGTCATATTGTGGTGAGAGCTGTCTGCTAGCCAAAACTTGGTAGACAGTAATCTATTATTGTTCCCTTGGGTTCCTAGAGGAACATTGAGCTTCAACTACACGTCTCCACTTGCTTCTGTCTTGTGCTGTATTTTTCACTTGCATCCATGTTAATCCATACTGTTTCAACTCCTCTTCACACGATCTCCTCCATGTCACCCTAGCACTGACATCCCACTCTCCGCTTCCCTTTCAGGTTCCACTCGAGCACTGGCCTGACTCGCGATGTCACCCAGCGGCCTCCTCAGCGAGTGTCCAATCCATCTCCACTTTCTCCTGCATATTTGTTGGGTGATCGGTTCTTGTTTTGTTTGTTCCCATAGCTTCTTGTTGATGATTCTTTCCGGCGGCCATCTGATCTTCAGTATAGAACGAAGACAGTTGTTGTTGATAAAGGTCTGCAACAGGCTGTTGAAAATATTCTTGGTGACCCGCCCAATTTCTGCTGATCCGTATAGAAGAACTGACTGACTTGACGTTTGTATTGAAAATCCGAATTTTGTTGTTAATGCAGGCTGAGTGACGAAGATTTCCAGATTGGTTTCAGGTTGATGAATGTGTTTCTCGCCTTCCCGATTCTCGATTTGACATCCTCGTCCGTTCCTCGTGTAGTTGAGACAATGCTCCCTAGATAAGTGAATGAAGTAACCTCTTTCAAATCCCTTCCGTTGACGGTGATTGGTGGTGGATGTTGCTGCTGTTGTTATTGTTGTTGGTTGGTTGGTTATTTTCAAAACCTCCGTATTGTCTATGTTCACCTGGAGTCCTGTCTTCGCTGGCTGCTTCTTCGACCAGTTTGTCGGTTTTCGCTTGTAATTCTTCGATTTTGTGTGACAACAAACATAAATCATCCACGCGCGAAATCCAGGTCTTCTAGGTTCTTCATGTCGGTTCAGGATATCCATGTCTTCTCGTTTCCCACTGTCTGACGCATAATCCAGTCCACCACAATTAGGAATATCATTGGTGATAATAAGCACCCTTGTTTGACTCCTGTGTTTACTCCAAACGCCTCGCTGATTTTTCCGTTGTGGATCACTTGACATGTGCCGCTGTCGTACAGCTGTTGAATGAAGTTGATGAATATTTGGAAATACGCCGTAGTGCTCGAGTAGTTTCCAAATTAACAGTAATTTACGTCAATGTTTATTTCGCAAATATTGGTCATAAGAAAAGAAGAAGAACAAAGACTGACTCGATAACCAATCACAGCAGATTTTGCGTAGGCGGATACAATTTGCAGATAGGAGATGATCTGACCTTCAAGAAACAGCCACAAAGAGATGAAAGATTAACTTTCAGTGAGAAACAACCAATCAGAAGACTGTGTTTGTCTGCTAACAATAATCTATAATAATGTACATGAAAATCTATAAATATGTGATTTCCTAAATAAACGATCTGTTGCCTGGCCCTTGTCTTCTGTTGTTACAATGTCTATCGCCAATGCTCTTAAAGCATTAGTTCTTTCCATCCTAACGACTTTAATCACCACCAGGAAGTCTACACATCCCTTCCTACGTGGCTGATTCAAAGCAATAGTTTAAGACTACACACACACACAATATTGATTTCATGTTTTAAATTGACCAAACTTATTAAAATTCGGAAGCTAAAAAAAACGAAAATCAATGACACAAAATGGTATTTAAAACAAACAAACAAACAACAACTTTGAAAAGGAAAACAGTAGTTAGGGAATTCATATATCCCGGTAGGACTCGTCGACCGAATAGTCTTTCTTTCTCTCTCTCTACAAGCATTGTTATTTAAAAACAATTTTTTGTAGAATTAACATTGTGCTGGACAGCGGTTTCGTCGGCCTAGTCTGGGACTCTTCACAGTACGCACCCCCACCACCAAAGGGGAGTCGACCCCAGGATCTTCTGGTTGCAAGGCAGGTAAGCTCGTATACCATTCGTCCAATGGGACCCGACTCCTCAATGGCTAGCCTATGAATTCATTAAATACTGTTTGTTCGTTTATCATTTTTCACAGTTGTTCCTTGTTTCAAACCTTCTATGTGACAGAGATGTTTGACTGACTAACTGACTGACTGGTTTCAACGTAGAACTCTCGACAGATGTGCAACCGTTCAGATTGCCACACTTCACTTAGAACACAAAGCAAGAGAAGAGAGTAAAGAGAGATTCAAAACAGAGATAATAAACATAAATATGAGGCAAAAACAATAGTAATATGGAGGGACAATTTGGTTTTATTGAATATTATAAGTCACAGGGAGTGGATGTAACTGAGCCAGCTATTAAGAACAATAATTTTGAGCCATATCACCGATTGTTCCCAGCTTTCATTGGTTTTCACCATCCCAAGGACCCCAACTAGGAAGCTAGTCTATACCTCCCAATGTGGCTTAATCGAACTGTTGCGGATTTCATTGACTGATGAAGTCTTGTTTTGGTTTGACCACCACTGGCTTCTTTCCAATTTGATCAACCCTATGTCAGTTAATTTCGCCAGTCAAGGAAGGCGATAACTAGGCATGCGTAACACATATCCTAACCATCTCAGTCGATGTAACTTCACAATCACATCGATCGACTTCTCCTCCTTACCTAACACACAACACGCCCAATCTCAATATCACTGACACTACTATACCACTTAACACGGCATGTAGAACGAACGCAAACACCTCTCAATGACCATGTATCATCGACAGCAATAGAGGAGGACAGAAGGAACCGCCAAGCTGAGCAGTACACACGTCCTTTGGTCGATAGCTAACCGGATATCACGTCTACTAAACCAGAGGTGGGGTAAGATGGCTGATAAATGCTAAACGAGCCTTCTATCTCCGTGCTGAGATTTCGTCGGCCATCAACCCGCTGGCGTTGGCTGATGCAACTTCCCAAATAACAAGCGAATTGGTCAAACCGCTCCACCAACCACTTCACTCCTACCTATCTCTAAGCTAGGAGTCAATGACAGGATAGTAAAATTTTTAAAAAAACGATGGATCTATGAAAGAGCAGCATGAACAATAGAAATAACCACACATAGTAATCTCGTTTATTGGCTTAAACATTTAACTTGTAGCGATGAATAATCCCTCAGATTTATTTTAGTCTACAGGTGTCGTCAATCAACACTGGATGTTGATCTTCACGAATTAAGTCGACTGGTTCAGATGAAGGTATGGGACCAAACAACCAGAGCATTTGGTGCAATACTGTGTTACGCTCAGTCGTGAACATGAACAAACCCTACCTAAATAGCAAACAAATAGATTTCGTGTTGTGGAAGGTATACAGTTGCATCTGCATATCCTGAATACCCATCATCATGCGTCGGTGGAACAGTGGTTAGGACTCTCGCCGACCATGCACATGGTTCGCGGTTCGATCCCCTGCCGACGCACACCTGATATCTATGGTCGGCCTGCAAAATTTGGGCTACCAATATCACATGCTAAAAATTCCATACCTGCACCAAAAAATACGGTGTGGAATCAAGCTGTATTCAAAAATCAAAAATATCAAAAAAAAAATCAAAATAAAAATGCTTATTCTTCTTCTAAAAGCTTCTAGCTAGTGAGTTGAAATCTTTCTTCATCAGTATCCTTTTATTTTTTTAATTCCTTTATCCGACTATCGACCAAAGGGCGTGTGCACTGCTCATCAGTCCACTCCGTCCTCCTTTATGGCTGTGAGACCTGGCCATTGAGAGCAGAAGACATGAAAAGATTAGCTGTCTTCGATCATAGATGTCTGCGTTCTATCTCCCGTGTGAAGTGGTATAATAAGGTGAGCAATATTGAGGTTAGGCATCGAGTGCTAGGTAAGGAGGGGAAATCAATCGACGAAACGGTGAAATTACTTCGACTGAGATGGTTAGGACATGTGCTACGTATGCCTAGTCATCGCCTTCCTCGACAATGGGCAATGTTAGCTGATATAGGGCCAGGCTGGAAAAGAGCTAGCGGCGGTCAAACGAAAACATGGCACCAGTCAATGAAATCCACAACAGTTAGTCTAAGCCACGTAGGAAGATGTAGACTTCCTGACTGGTTGGGGTCCTCGGAATGGTAAAAACCAATGGTTGGAAACAATTAGTGACATGGCTCAAAATCGTTCTCAGTGGCTAGTGCAGATGCATCCACTCCTTGTGACTTATGATTTCCAATGAAACTGTCTTGTTCTTCGTTATTACTATTCCTTTGTCTCACACCTCTGTTTACTGTCTATGTTATGCATTTCTCCTACTTTCTTCTCTTGCTTTGTGTGCTACATGGATTGTGGCGACTTGAACTGCCGCACATATGTGCAAAGTTCTATGTCGAAAACCGACCGACCTTTTATTCCTTTACGCCAGCCTCATGACTAACCTCCCCTCATCACCCAGCTTACTACTAGCTAAGCGAGGTTGAACAGTGGCATCAGCGAGTGGTTGAACCATGTGGATCATGTGCATGACTGGCCAACATTCCTACCGCTGAATACCCCCAACGCACTTATCAGTATACAATTATAGTCAAAACCTCTACAAAGAAGTATTATTTTAATTGAATTTTAGATTTTCCCGTCGACTGACTGATTGGACCGAAGTGCTCGGTCTCAGGTTGACATATCCGTCGGCTTCTTGCGCAGATGCTTCGATGATGTCTGAGCATGTAATTAGGAGTTATTTGGTGGATGGTGACTTATAGTGAGAGATATATATGTTGTTAATTATTTCTTAACACAGAAGTTTACACTTTTACTTTCATTTATAGTTAAGGTGATAGTAAAGTTATCTTTGTTGGTAGTATTTTTATTACAGCGAAAATATTCATTCATTCAGACATCTTGAAAACACAAAATAATTGAGCAAAGAATATCCTTTTCGAGAAATTCCTCTTCTGGCTCTACAATTATATGTACACATATGTTTATATACATAGAATATTCAAGAATAGTAATCAATAACATAGACAAGACGGAGGTTATGAAAATAACCAACCAACAACCACAACCACAACAGCAGCAAAATCCACCACCAATCACCGTCAACGGAAGGGATTTGAAAGAGGTTACTTCATTCACTTATCTAGGGAGCATTGTCTCAACTACAGGAGGAACGGACGAGGATGTCAAATCGGGAATCGGGAAGGCGAGAAACACATTCATCAACCTAAAACCAATCTGGAAATCTTCGTCACTCAGCCTGCACCAACAACAAAATTCGGATATTCAATACAAACATCAAGTCAGTCAGTTCTTCTATATGGATCAGAAACTTGGCGGGTCACAAAGAATATTTCCAACAGCCTGTTGCAGACCTTTATCAACAACTGTCTTCGCTCTATACTCAAGATCAGATGGCCGGCCGGAAAGAATCACCAACAAGAAGCTATGGGAACAAACGAAACAAGAACCAATCGCCCAACAAATATGCAGGAGAAAGAAGTGGAGATGGATTGGACATTCTCTGAGGAGGCCGCCGGGTGACATCGCGCGTCAGGCCAACGCTCGAGTGGAACCCGAAAGGGAAGCGGCGAGTGGGACGTCCAAGAGTGACATGGAGGAGATCGTGTGAAACAGTATGGACTAAGATGGATGCAGGTGAAAAGTACAGCAGAAGACAGAAGCAAGTGTAGACGTGCAGTTGAAGCCCTATGTTCCACTAGGAACCCAAGGGAACAATAACAATAATAATCAATAACAATATTAGTGTTTCTTAAATAATATCGACATTTAAAGTAAGATCACAATGGAATTACAGTTCATTAAAGATGCTTAAATTATGATAATAATAACAGAAATAGAATATCAACTAAAATTAAGGAAATTTCCACAATGAATTGAGGAACATTAGAACCTAGATGGCCAAGCGGGTAAGGATAATGTCTGAACTAACTTCTTTTGGATGCACAAGTTAGGATCCCAACAAACAGCTTCAGCAATATTTAGTAGTCGAACTGTTAAGGCAAAATTGAGATTTGTTGGCATGCGGTAAATGACTTTGAAAGCTACCTCGTTGACATCAATCTTGTGTTCTGTATCCACAAGATGAGACAGAATAGCACTGCGAATAGATTTTGTTTTTCCGGTAGTATTTTTACCGGGGCGGAGGGATGAGGGGGTGGCGATCCTTTAGGCAACACATCATTTATTCCAATAATGGGACTCAATTAAGTGAAGATAAAGATATATTAACATTGTATTCTGAACACTTCCACTACTATTACTTTGACATCGCTAGTCACTAGCGAGTATCAAATTAATTTTCAAGAGTACCTTTGCAAGGGTTTGATTTGTTTCCAGTTTGATAACGGATTAATGTCAGTCAGAGAACCATTGGAAACCAACACTGGAGTACTGGACGGTTGTTTCGTCAACCTCGTTTGGGACTCTTCATCAGTATGCACTCACCGCAGGGAGTTCAAACCCAGAACCATCTAGTTACAAGACTAGCAGGCTCATAGACCATGAAGCTACTGGAACCCGATCCATTGGCTAGCCCATGAATTCTAACTTCTGCCAATGTTAGCTGACATAGGGTCAGGATGGAAAAGAGCTAGCGGCGGCCAAACTAAAACATGGCACTAGTCAATGAAATCCACAACAGTTAGTTTAAGCCAGCCAGCCACGTAAGAAGGTGTAGACTGGCTTCCTGGTTGGGGCCCTCGGAACTGTAAACACCAATGAAAGCTGAAGACAATTGGTGATATGGCTCAAAATTGTCATTGTCAATGGCTAGCGCAGATGCATCCACTCCTTGTGACTTATAATATCCAATAAAACTATATTGTTCTTCGTTATTACTATACCTTTTACCTCATATCCCTGTCTACTATCTGTATTTTGCATTCCTTCTACTTTCTTCTCTTGCTTAGTGTGGTACATGGAGGGAGTGTGGTGCACATAGGTGCAAAGTTCTATGTCGAAAGCAAACAGACAGACAGCCAATTCACGACATAGCGCGACCACTAGCCAATGTCATCACTGACGAGTATTTGTCCTCACACCCGACCTGCTGCACCCTACTTATCATGACTTCCCACTAGAACCCCAGGGTACCTACCTACTTGAATAGGGCTGGTTGCTAGTAAGCATTTAATTGATATTCAAGAATTCATGGGCCATTGGATCGGGTCCCAGTGGCTTAATGTTCTACGAGCTCGCTTGCCTTGTAACTGCAAGATCCCGGGTTCGAACCCTGGCGGTGGGTGTGTACTGATGAAGAGTCCCAAACTAGTTTGACGAAACAGCTGCTTCTCTAACCTATGTCAGCTTATAATGAAATCCTTTATCCAATTATCCATAATAGACAAAAAAGAAAACACGACGCAATTAAAGGAAACATCTTACCTGTAAGTCATAAGGTGATGTTCCGTCTGAGATATTACAAAATACACGAGATTTATGCTTTCTAACTGATTGAACCCAACCAATTATTTTGATATTTTTACAAATTATATGATTATCAGTATTGTTGCATTGTTTTGTGATATTTAGTGATTGTATCGAGTGATTGGTTGTCATTCTAACTGACTGGTGAATAGATGATGATGATGATGGATATTGTAAACGCTTTACAAACAGGCATGATTGATGTCGATTTGTAGCATTGATAGTGATAGCATTGATTGAACTTTGAAAGTAGAATCGTTTGGATATATGAAGGAAATTTGTGAATTTTTGATGTAATATCATTGGTGATGATAATGATGCTGATGATGGCGACGAAATCAATGAAAGGCGAAAAGATAAATAAGCTGAAAGATAAATATAATCACGGAATATACACATTTGATCATAGGGAATAAGAAGACAGGTGCAGCGAAGAAAATTTTCTTCTCGACGAAGTCATCATCTAGGCTGTACATTCGTGTATTTATATCAAATGGATGGGAAAGTTCCAGAATAATTTCTGGTTAAGGGTCAAATTAATAAAAATTACAATTAGGAATTAGAATGACATAACAAACAGGGGGGATGGGCAAAACTCAAACAAAGTAGCATTATAATAACTAAGAAGATTGACATTGTGCAATTGGAGGTTAGAAATTGTAGAAATAACAAAATAGACAGGATGTTTGGATAAAAAACTAATGTGATGAATAATTGTTTATGCAATCAGCGATTAAATATGTAGAAATAGTAAAATGACAAAATAAACAGGAAGTGTGGATATGAAAATATGGTAGTGTAGACAGGGATTAAGAAAACTTAAAATAACATGAATAAACAGGAAGTTTAGATAAGAAAGGTGATGGGATGGTCATTATTAAAAAATTTACCTGTTTATGATGGCCATGGCAGGGACAGGGGTTGGACGTAATTCTTTTGGATACAAAGAGTGGGTTTGAGTTTTTGGATAGCTAACGCCTCAGCTATGCCCAAATGTCTTGATTTCACTCCCTTTGATAGGTTTGATTGAATCTTGTACATTACTTTGAAGGATTTTTCGAAAGGCGCTGAATGTCCTGAGTTGACCAGATGTTCTTTCACTGAACCCCCAATTGCACAATGTCAATCTTAGTTACTATAATGCTACTTTGTTTGAGTTTTATCCGTACCCCTGTTTATTATGGCATACTAATTCCTAATTGTAATTTTTATTAATTTGACCCTTAACCAGAAATTATTCTGGAACTTTCCCATCCATTTGATATAAATACACGAATGTACAGCCTAGATGATGACTTCGTCGAGAAGAAAATTTTCTTCGCTGCAGCTGTCTTCTTATTCCCTAAAAATATAATCGATAAATTCAAATAGAAATCGTAGGAAAAGGGTAATTAGATGCATAATACTGATGAGACTTTGATTGGACACTAGTCAGTAACTAGTGTAATGTGTCTATCTAGTGCAGACTGAATTCTATGAGTCAGCCAGGTTTGCAATGTGGCCAGCATGCCACTAGGTAGCTCCCCATCACGATGCGCATTGATTTAGTGATATTAGATGGTTGGAGGCAGTCGGCCACAGGAAGCCTTGCTCTCTTGACCTAGGTTTCGTGCTAGTTTGCATTCACCAGTCAGCAAGACAGGCGTATCTGTAACCTTGGAGGGACTCATGTCCCTTCTGAGATTCGAACCCGCGTCACCCAGTTCCGCTTGCTGTCAGTGAGCTATTCAGGTTCGCGATTGACCTCTTGTAGGACTGTATTGGATATTTTTGATTGGACACTAGTCAGTAACTAGTGTAATGTGCGTGTGTCTAGTCCTATCTTTGGTGCGGACTGAATTCTATCAGAAGGGACATGAGCTCCTTTAGGGTTGCAGATATGTCTGCCTTACTGACTAGTGAGTGCCAGCTGTCTGTCTGTCTGCACATACGTGCGGCAGTTCAAGTCGCCACACTCCCTTCTTGTAGCACACAAAGGAAGAGAAGAAAGTAGGAGAAATGCATTATAGAGACAGTAAACAGAGGTGTGAGACAAAGGAATAGTAGTAACGAAGAACAAAACAGTTTAATTGGAAATCATAAGTCACAAGGAGTGGATGCATCTGCGCCAGCCATTGAGAACGATTTTGAGCCATGTCACCAATTGTTTCCAACCATTGGTTTTTTACCGTCCCGAGGACCCCAACCAGTCAGGAAGTCTACACCTTCCTAAGTGGCTTAGACTAATTGTTGTAGATTTCATTGACTGGTGACTGAGTGCCAACTAGCACTGAACCTAGGTCAGACAAGGTTTCCTGTGACCGATTACCTCCAACCATCTAACGTCAACTGATGAGATTGTTTGATACTAGCAAATATTAAGCATATCGATCTTAGTGAACGCACCAGTTTCCATGGTTTTGTTTGTATCAATCATTTATCATGCCATCATTTGAAATGATGGATTTAAATTCTACTAGATCTACGAAAGTTACATAAAGTTTAGTTTCTGTACCTATACAGACTAAAATAAGCTGAGTTACCAATTTTGTTCCAATGATGTCAAAAACCCCCGCAGATAAAGCACAGTGTTACGTAAGAAAGATAAGAAATTAATGACGTTTAGAACATCCACTGTCTAATGTAGAGACAGACCAACACTCAGGATCTGAATGATAAAGTTACAAAGGGCACCTTTAACAGAGTCATCAGGAAAAAAATTAGAGACTTTAGGAAACTTAGGTAGAAGAACACTGGCGACTTGAAAGGAAACCTTTAAACGTATGTTAGGCGAGAAGAGGACAAAGCAAGACAAGGAATGACTCTCTAAGGACACCTGGAAGCTGACAGAGGACGGAAGGTTGGTGAAACAGAGGATGGACCAATGCACAGATGTACAATCAAAAGCTCAGTATAATGCTTAGACTACTACCGAAGAAGGAAGTGAAGTGTGCTGGGGAAGAGAATAAGACGCTTTCTCGGCACACTGGCAACTGAACCAGAATAGGCTGTAGGTAAAAGAGACCACACAATGCAATATCAAGTAACTAGGTGGTTAACCAAGAAAGGAGCAATACAGATGAAGCCAGTGAAAGATAGTGGAGAAAATCCAATTACTAGAGAGTTGGAACGGTGGAAACGCTCTGTTGGTCACTCCAATAAACTCTTGAGATGACCACTACTTGTGAAACTTATTCAGAAATACCATTACCAGATGCAGAACTATCAGTGAACACAAATCCTGCGGTGAAAGAGGAAGCTTTAAAGGCCACAAAATTACTAAGTGCCAGGAAAGCAGTAGGATTGCATCAAATCTCAGAAGCACTGAATGCGGACGCAGAGACCTCAACCGACACTCATTCGCCATTACTTTAGAAGATGTGGAACAAATGAAATTGCTTGACTTATACCTATACAAGAACTAACTTGTCATCACGCTCCCCTCCAATTCAAGCGATGGCCTGGATGGAAGGCTTCGCCCGGAACAGGCTGGATCCAGGAGAAACGAGTTATGTGCCGTTCAACATTGCACATTACCAAACACAGTCGGGAATGACAGTCACCTCTTTACCCCCAACTTCTTTAACTTTGAAAAGGTTTTCGACAGCATTGCAACTGCTTCAACACTAACGAGCGTATTGTCGCGGACATTTATACACCTTAATCAACAGCTATATGAAAGTAACGCATATCAAGTGGTTCACAATGGAAAGCTCATTGAGGCCTTCAAAGTGAAAACAAGAGTAAAACAAGGCTGGAGACTGTCACCGATGACTTGCCTGACTGTGGTAAACTGCATCATGCGTCGGTTAGAAGACAGGCATTTATTGGACTGACAGAAAGACCCTTAAAAATCTGGCCTTTATAGATGGTTTGTGAAAACCAACAAATAGGCAGAAGAGGTAGAAAAGACAGGACTCCAGACGAACACAGGTGATGCAGATGCTTAACTAACAGCATCAGACGCCAGTGATCATTGACAGAATAAACCTAAAGACAGTTATATCTCACTTACACAGAACACATCCTATCAATTATAGGCAGCAAGTATGAGAGTTGCAAAGCCAGCCAAGAAAGATCACGAAAGCAAGACAAGCATTCATTATTCTTAAATCTGTGTGGAGATCTGCTGTACTCAGCTCAACGAACAAGATCAGAACTTTTAAGTTAATGCTCTGATATGATTCAGGCACTTGGCGTGCGTAAAATATAAGGCATTTCCAACAGGCTGCGGACTTTCACTAGCATCTGTCCATTCCGTTTGATAGTGAAGATCAGATAGCTGGTAAGAAAGAGTGAGCAAGCAACGAACCAGGCAAACAAACTATTTCCTTTCATATATGCAGAAGGAAATCGGAATAGACTGGACATACTCTGGGGAGATCTACAAGCGATAGAACTCCCTAGACAAGCTATCGACTGTACCCTGAATGAGATGCGACATGCTGGGTGTTCGGATGTGATATAAAGCGGACAATGTGAAGAGGAAATGAATACTTGTGGGCGGCAGTTGTAGAACCAGTTGAAAGTGACGGCAGATATTCAAGTGCGATGAAGACGTCCCACTAGGAACGAATAATAATTAAAAGTAATAATGATACCAAGACACCAGAAAACATCGCCTTCCATGATGAGTAATGTTAACTAGAGTTAAATGTAGTCAGATGGGAACGTTACAGTTATTTATAATTTTAATCTGTTTAACTGGTTTGATTTCATTCTTCACTCAGAAGATCGGTGAGAGTGTGTACGCTGAGTAACATGAAGATTCTGAATTCCATCCTTATGGCGCGTGTACTGGTAAATTCTCAATCTAGAAAGAATCAGTTCTTCAGTGGTTCTCTAACTGAAGTTTGTTCATACGGCAATCTACGTTGAGACGGATAATAATAATAATAATAATAATAACATAGTTTGATTTGTAAGGATTAGTTATGTTTTACGAGTTGATCACGGACTGATATCAGTTAGAGAACCATTGAACTCCCTGGTTTTCAATGGTTCTCTAACTGATATCAGTCCGTGATCAACTCGTAATAATAATAATTTAAAGCTACTGGCTTAGCGAGGTAAAGCAATGCGTCGGTGGCCAGGGATCGAACCACGGACCACCTGCGTGGTCGGCGAGCACTCTACCGCTGTGCCACCGGTGCTATGCTAAACTCCAGAGATGAAATTCAACTATTTGTATTTCTGATGAGTGTACTGTTTACTTAACAATGTTTTCAAACAATACAATGGTCATAGAAAAAAATATATATATATATACAAAAAACTTCCCATAGAACGTCAGATCACACACACACACATACACACAAAGGGATTCCTGTCACAAGTTATTTCATTCTCCAGTGGAACATACGGCTTCAAGCTGGAGCTTTGAAGTTTCAGTAGCAAGTGTGATTTTTTTGTTAGCGAATGCGGTTGCTAGCCTCATTTTCAACCTTCCTTCTTTAACGGGCTAACTACCGCCTAGGCGAGGTAAAGGAGTGAGTTGGCCGAAGATCGAACCCCGGACCACTTGAGTGATTGTGAAAGAGAACTAGAAGATAATGATCAAAGTTAGAACCAAAGCCTCAGGATAGTCGGGGGTGGGGGCCTTGCGCTGCCGGTTGGCCACCCCTCCGCACACCTCTTGAAATGCTCCCATATGACCGCGCGTCTTACATAGCCTCTCCTGAGGAAGTCCTACTCACTGCCTTCACGTGGCGGAGGTGTTTTTCACCAAAGTGAGAGGGCGAAAGCGGATGCCCGGCGCTCTTCACCGGGTTGACTGTCCATTGGATGACAGTCTAGGGGAGATGGCTAAACCCTGACTCCAGACCTCCAACGACTGGCGTATGAAGCTCACTGGAGCCCACCGGCAGACGTATGGACAAAGGGCTTGTTGGATGTCCTGGATGTCTGGCCTCATTCAAAAAGGCGTATGAACCGAACTCCGGTCACCGGCTGCCAATGGATAGTGGACTCCCTACTCCACTCCTACTGCCTTGTAGGTCACACTTGGTTGTGTAAAGGCTAGAGCTGCACTCTCAAACAAAAGGCCGAGCGATTCTGGGGACATCACTCATACCAAATTCCCATGAAACTTCATGAACTCTCTTCATCAGATCACCGCGCCTGGGCAGCGAGGATTCGAGATGTTCATGAAGCCGGCTCATCCTCCCGTAGGAGATAACCGAAGTAAAGTAATAAGTAAGTATCTGCGTAGCTGAGATCGACTTTGTAACATGCAACTTATAATGCCCAGCTTTTGTTATTTAACAGCTCAAATGTCAAATCAACGAGAAACACAATTCTATATACATACTGTTAGAAACAAAGACTATATATATTACAGACAACACATAAGATAATGAAAGGTTTATACAGATACGTATTCGTCAGTCTGAAACCAGTTTGGAAATCTTCTGCACTGATTCAGCAAACATAAAGAGCAAAATTTGGATTTTCAACAAAAATGTGAAGTCAGTCAATCTGTTCTTTTATACGAGTCAGAAACTTGCACTGTGTGTGTGTATGACGAAGAGGATTTCCAACATGTTACAGACTTTCATCAACAGCTGCCCGTCTTCGCTGGTTGGCTTCATGCTGAAGATTAAATGGCCGGCCGACCGGCCAGAAACTCTGGCTAGGAAAAAACTAACCAAGAGTCGAATGCTCAACAAACATGCAGAAGAGAATGGAGGTGGATCGGGCATACGCTGAGGAAACCGTCGCACTCAATGCAGGTCATGGCTTGAGTGGAATCAAAATGGAAAACGTGTGGGTCGTCAATGCGAAGGTGACATGGAGGATGTCGTGTGGCGAAGAGAAGATGAGGGATTATGGGCGATCGTGGAGCTAGTCAGATGAAGAGGGCAGTAGAAAATAGAAGAAAGTGGAGATGTGTCGTTGAAGCTGTATGTTGCATTCCGAACCCAAGGGAATAATAATATACAGATATACACCCTTCCTCAACAGCTGTCTTCTCTCAATACTACTCAAGATCAGATGGCCGGCCAGAAAACACAAGCAACAGGGATCTCTGGGAGCGAACCAACCCAGCAGGAACCAATTGTGCAATAAATGTGCAGGAAGAAATGGAGTTTGGGGGGGGGATTGGCCATACTCTGCGTAAACAAACCATCAAGTGACAGGTGCTCTCTCGGGTGGAACCCAAACGGGAAACGGTAAGTTGGTCGTCCGAGGGTGAACATGGAGGAGATGAAAGCATGTGGGCAGACGTGGAGTCAGGTGAAAACGCTGTTGGAGAACCGAATACAATGGAGACATGTGGCTGAAGCCCTAAGTACCTCTAGGAACTAAAGGAAACAATAATAACACCATACACATACTGTCACGTCTCCATGAAAGCCAGCCAAAATTATACCCTTCCACGAGCTGTCATAGCATTCATGTCCTTTTTTATATAATTGCCAGACATGGCTACTGACAGTGGAAAATATGAAAAGACTATTTGTCTTTGACAACAGAGGGATGTTGTTGTTGAGTAATACTGAGGTTCGACATAGAGTCTTAAGTAAAAAGACTAAATCTATCGATAAGATTGTGAAGCTACATCGTTTGATGTGCATAAGACATGTGTTGTGTCATGTCAATTCAAGTCATCATCTTCCTAGACGAGCAATGTTAGCTGGTAAAGGATTAGATTGGAAAGGAGTTACGGGTGTCCAAATCAAAATGTGGCATACGTCCATGAAGTTTTAGACCCTGAAGTTCACGAATAGCACAAAGTATACTAATTGATGATGCCTGTAAACTGGCGTCCCTCATGTACAAAAATGAGAATATACTATTATTATTATTATTATTATTATTATTATTATTATTATTATTATTATTATTAACGCAAGATCTAATACCCGCATCTTCTATAGTATTCATTCCGCATAGACCAAAAGCAAAGCAAAACACCAGAATTGATCAACCGAGTTATGAATGATATTTCGGAACCAAATAGAAGTGCGAGATGATTGCTTAACTAGCTAGGGATCGTGCACGAACGAACGTAACACGACAGCGCACCAAATGGCATGGATGCTTGACCGTAAGTCTTGAGATGTTCATTGATAAATGCTGTGGCTAGTAATTCTGGGGAACTACCTACCGCTACAAAGTCTTTGACACTTGGTTTAAGGCAACCACGTAGGGAAGCATAGATTGATTACCTGACTGCAGTTCTCTGGAGGCCAAGAACTACTGGCTTGAGGCTATCGGTGATAGGGCTACACTTTTGTGTAATGTACCATGTTGAAACTCAGTCCGGATATCTTATTCAACTGGTATAATACAGACAATTCACATAAAAATATACAGCAAAATAAATATGATTTTGCGAAAACTAGCTGTCACACCAAACAACGAAGATAATGAGCAGCAGTGTCGGTGGTACAGCGGCTAGGACGCTCGCCGACCAAGCATATGGTCCGGGGTACGATCCCCGACCACCGGCACACTCCTTTACCTCACTAAACCAGAAACAAAGCTGGTGAAAAGGAAAGGTTGGGGTCATGAGGTTAGCAACCGCACCCTGTAAAAATAATCACCACTGCTACAGAAACTTCAAGTCTCTAGCTTGAAGCCCCCTATGTTCCGCTGGAAATGTGAAGGAATGAAAAAAGAAAAATGAGCAGCAGGGTAGAGACAGTTTCACTGTTTTCGTTTGCCTTTTGTGTAGTTTCTTTCCTCTTTCTATTCGGTGTATAAAGTACATTACATATTGGGATAATAAATATTTGTAAAATAAATGTTATTTCTAAAGCCTCATATTTCTACATTAAGTATTTACCTATTCGAGTTTATTGTAGAAAAAAACGAATGCCTGTGAAGTTCATAGACGGATGCAAACACAGTTTCGCCAACTTCCATTCAGAAATACAAGTAATCATACTCGATAGAACAGAACTAAATATATCGTGACTTTATGATGTTTTACGAGTTGATCACGGATTGATATCAGTTAGAGAACCATTGAAAACCAGTACTGGAGTACTGGACAGCTGCTGTTTCATCCTAGTTTGGGGATCATCAGCAGTACGCACCCACTGAGATTCGAACCCAGGACCTTCCGGTTACAAGGCAAGCTCGTATACCATTCAGCCACTGGGACCCGATTCAATGGCTCATGAATTCTAACTTCTACCAATTCGTGATTTAGCGCGACTCTAACCATTGTCGTTGGTGGGACATCCATCCACATACGTGGCATCTAATTGGACCTCACTGGTCACGACCTCTCACTAGAACTCCAGGAAGCTCCATCCTGTAGCAAGTCACTAGCGAGCATCAGATTAATTATCTATAGTCCAACCAAAGACAATGGTTGGAGTCGCGCTAAATCACGAATTGGTAGAAGTTAGAATTCATGAGCCATTGAATCGGGTCCCAGTGGCTGAATGGTATACGAGCTTGCCTTGTAACCGGAAGGTCCTGGGTTCGAATCTCAGTGGGTGCGTACTGCTGATGATCCCCAAACTAGGATGAAACAGCAGCTCTCCAGTACTCCCTGGTTTTCGATGGTTCTCTAACTGATATCAATCCGAAATCAACTCGTAAAAACATAACTAATCGTTACAAACCAAAACTTTATGATGTCATAAATTTTGGTTGTGCTGCACAATCTATACAAGTATTCGATTTACTTTTTAGTGAACCAGTATATCCCAGTTTCCAATTTCAAGTCTAATCTCAAAGATTTCAACGGGATAAGATACTCGCGTATCTTCTTGTGGTTATGTAGTTTTATACCTCGACATCTCCTTCAGGAACTTCAAATCCATAGGCATTATTAGTGTGCAACCGGTGTTTTCCAACGCTAGACTGAGTATTTGTCTATCTAACCAGTATTCAGGATGAAATATTCACCTTAGTCAAGGGACTTTAACGCAGACACTAATTAAGCGCAGTCATTAAATGATAATTCACTAGAATAAATCATAAACATATTACAGCACGTCAACACATAGTAACGGTCTTATCACCTTCCAGAAGAGCACACACACAGCAGAGTGCATTCAAGAGTATTATTTTTCTATTTATATTATAGCTTGATTCCACACCGTATTTTTGGAATTTTCGGCATGTGATATCATCAGTAGCCCAATTTTCGCAGGCCGACCATTGATATCAAGTGTGCGTCGGCAGGGGATCGCACTCCAGACCATGTGCATGGTCAGCGAGCCTCCTAACCGCTGTGCCACCGACGCAAAAAGTATAAGGATCATTGACTCAAGATGTGAATATCTAAAAACAGAATTTCTTTCTTTACAGTCATCCCATGGAAAAAAATGTGTAAAATTGAAAAGTTTAAGAATTCAGGTTTATAGCTTTCATCAAAATTCCATAAACACTTCATTGAAAATGCTATCACTAGCTCTACAGAATCAAATACGCTAGAATTTCAATATTCTTTGAGGAGATGAGTAAATTCGTACAATGTTAGATAACTTATGCCTCCAATAAAATTATAAGTAGTCTGCTCGTTTCCTGGTTTTCCATCTTTATAGTCCTCATAATTACTAAATGTGATCACATTCGTTTATAGATATTGAGACTAAGTGCAGATATTAATGAGGATACAATTCCGAAAACCACTTCAAACACACCGTGTATGACTGGTGTAAAGCAGTTGTTCATTGGCCTATGCAGTTATGCAACACTAATGTTCCTTTCATTTAAGGTACTATAAGAAGAAATCGACTTTGACAGTGTGGGCAGCCGGGAAGTAATAACCACACACACACACAATTCTATAACCTCGGGTCAGGAACTTGCACTGCGTGTCATGAGAAGAATTTCCAATAGGCTAGTGCAGACTTTCATCAACAGCTGCCCCCCCCTTCGCTGGCTCCATACTGAAGATCAAGTGGCTGGCCGGAAAGAATAAGCAACAAGAAACTCTGGCTGGGAACAAACCAACAGACGAGAGCCAATCGCTCAACAAATATGTAGGAGGAAGTGGAAATAGTTTGATCGGGCATACATTGAGGAGGCTGCCGAATAACATCGCGCACCAGCTAGACCATTGATCGACTGGAATCCCAATGGGAAGCCACGAGTGAGTTGTCAGTGCGAGGGTGACATGGAGATGAGAGAGTTTGGTCAGTCGTGGACCCAGCTGAAGAGGACGGCAGGAAACAGAACAAAGTGGAGATGTGTTGTTGAAACCGTATGTTCCATTCGAAACACAAGGGAACAATAATAATACACACTTCTATAAGCACATAAAGATTTCCAGACCATCACCCCTGACAAAGCAAAAATGTCTATGCTACAAGCAGTTACCACATTCGCTCAAAAGGACAACACTCTGCATTATAGCAAATCTCTTGTTCCGCTAAATGACATGCACAGATATAGGCAGCAGAAGCTGAAGGTACATTATAATTCGAGTTGAAAGTAACAGATACCTTTAATTATTTTATGACTGACTGGTGGTTGAATGCGCCTTTAGGAGTGGTTACCTAATAGTTATAACATGCCCCTAACATAACAATATTATGTATATATATTATTACTCAGTGGTCAAATTTACTAAACATATACAAAACAATTGGCATGAAATCTTAATGCATGCAAGCTTTGCACTAATAAGTCGCGCAAAACATACACAGACTATGACATTCACACATTGTAGAACCATTTAACATTGAGAAAAGACAAATATCAATTTTGAGAGCAAATTATTACCAGTTGCAATGTACAAATGATATGATCAATAACATTAAAAACTCAGTAGAATTTATATAAACAAATGAACATATCGAGAAATGAAAAGAAAGAGCAAACAAAATAAAGATTATGACATTATAATCTGAATGATGAAAAATAAAACAAAATGTGATAAATTAGGAATCATGACAAACTTAACTAAACAAACAATATATAGGCAATTTAAAGCAAGAATAAAAAGGTTATCTGTGTGTTGGAAAGCACATTTTGGAAGAGCTAAATTTCAACACATTAGCCTATGATGTTTTAGATTTAATTGTCCTACAGAGACGTTTATAGAATTTTAAAAAAATAATTATATTGCAAAAAACAACTAGAGCTAGGCAAAATAGAGATAAGGGTATTGAAGGCGCGTGTGACATAAGTTTAAGTTTAACATTACGTTCCTGTAGATCAGTTCTAAGTGCATAATATTGTGTTACAGAGGCGAAAGCAATTAATACATGAAATATTTGATGACTATGGCCAAATATATCAAATTTTCCAGGAAACCAACGTTCAGGAAAGTGAGACACGTACAGAACGGCAGCAGAAAATGTTGACAGGAAGTGAATATTCCAATAGTAAACTGAAGCACATTCTGAAGATTCATCACCATTCGTCAAATATCTACAAGAAAATGAACGCCATAAAATTGGGAGTGCGAGGTAAATCACATTGATTGAAAATGCACCCATTCGAACAACATTGCGCATAAACGAGGGCTCCCAGAACCTAGTTTGACACGACAAGTAAGTACCACAAATACAAAATAACACTGAAGTAAACAAGAACAGATCACATAAATTCAAGCCAAAGCCTGATGAAAGACTCAAGAAATTCATAGGCAACGCAAATGCATAGTAGCAGACAGCACAGCCAAAAGAGTACAAGGTTATACCTATATAGTCGCAAAAGAAGCAAACATGGCGAGCTCTGGGAGACAAGCAACTGAATGTGTGAGCACAAGAACTGGTGAATAGGAAAACAACGGCAGTCACAAGATATATCAGGAGAAAACGCTCACCAACGTGAAAGAAATTCAGCACTAGTTCGATAACAAAATAAAGAAATGGTATTATCTGTGTCCAGATATTCATCGTTTCGTTGTGCAGTTGGAAAATAGATAGAACGCCTGTTGTAAAAGAGGCTGATGGCTTGCGATAACCCGATAGTATTCCAACTTCATGAAAATCAGATGAAATTTGTGAGGCTGACAAAATTTCTAACTTTCTCCTCTTCAGGTTACCATGTTTCTGGCAGTTGCCAACAGCTTGATAATGAACATCTTTATCTCCACCAGCAAATGAGCTCATTAACATTAGTTTCATGAGATCCTGTTGATGTACTTTTCAAAGCAAGATTTTAAACTCCTCTCTCAGACTGGAATTCATAGTGTGAAACATGACCTTCATAAGGCATTATGCTATTGGGCCAAGCGGACTCATGCGACCCTCCAAGGTCGCGAACGCCACAATTCTAAAAGCGCTCCACGACCCTTTATCCTTAGTTAACGAATATGGTGAGAGGAGACTCATTATTTCCGTTGCCTGACCAATTTTTTGAGTTTTTGGATGTTGACGCATACTTTCTGTGTCCATTAAGTGAGGCTGAACACTACACATAACTGGTTAGGAGAAAATAAGCTGGCTATTTTCATAGTCATTTTTCAAGATTTCAGATACTCTTTTACTCTGTAATGTATGCAGCTTCATACAGCGTCGTCATCATCTCTTGATTTTATTGTATTCCCTTACAATTATATATAAGTCTTCACCATTGAATTTACGTATCAAACCTGCGTTAGCAAACATTTACTCAGCAGTCAAGCAGTCTTTTTAACTGGGATTTCCCCACTGTCTGTATATGACCTGTAAAACTGACTAATACGACCATATAAATTCAATGGAAGCATTTCGGAATGAGAAGCGGAATTAATAATATCCCTAATGCATAGCATTCGCGTAATAATATTGGTGACAGTATGGTTAGCGATAACTATAATATTATTGACGATGTGCATGTCAAACATGCACAGGATAATGACAACAACAATCGGGAATATAAGTCATAGGTATTAATTCCATACAAAGAAGGAACCTCGGAAACCTTACGGCGGAAAATTCCTAACAATGCAGGAATAAATGTGACGTTCAAACCTACAAACTGAATTAGAAACAAGCTTTGTTGGTTAAAGGGTCCTGTAGAGCCAAAAAACAAAACAATTTAGTTTAGGTAATACCTTTTTGGCCAAATACATAGATCAAAGTAGTACAATAGGGGCAGTCAGACTAGCCGAGCATAAAAACCCAGTAAGATCTAGATTAGTTGGCCCCTCAAGGAATCTTGACAATAGTTCAGCCATAGCACTACATGTAATTACACACAACCATATAATAGGATGGGATAAGAGGAAAGTTTTGAAATCCAATGCACCAAAACTGAGGGAGAGATTGATAACATAAGCTTTGTTCATCGAATCAACTGAAGAGAATACGTGTAATAGAAATGATATAACACCTGTCCCAGATAATTGGAAAATTCTACTACCCCAATGGTGACAAATCGGAGAGAACAAAGAAAACTATAAAACTCAAGTTTCGAAGTCGTGTAATTATAATTAATGTGATTATGAACATTAAATTCACATTGTTTCGCTGCGTGATATATCTAATAAACAAACTAATATGGAGTTACTTACTCCCTGAGCATTTAGGAAACGGTATCATTAAAAGGAATATTTTTTTCAACACTGTCAAAACCGGCTTTGAAGTAACGGGCGTAAGTTAGAGACTTGTAAAACTTTTCAACTCCATTCGCCGATTTCCAGCATCTTTTGTCTTTTTTACGCACTTCAGCAAAGTTCTGCGTTTTTGTTTCTGTATTCATCTACCCCGCTGGTGGTTCGGTGGTTCAGCGGTAGAGCGTCTGCCAAACACACATGTGGCTCATGTTTCGATCCCAGGCCGACTTACTCCCTAACCACGCTAAGGCAGTAGTAAGCCCCATAAAGAGGGAAGGTCAGTTGGTAAGGAGGCTATCAACCCAATCCTATGAAAATAAAACCGCTGCTAACGGAACTTCACAGCAAAAGCTTTAAGTCCTATGTTCCACTAGGAACGTTAGGGGACAGAACAAAACTCAACTACAGTAGTTTTGGTTGTCTCGAAGAAGAGTGATGTGAGAGATTGGTTATATGTGGTTTGCTGTATGTGCTGTTGCTGTGAGTGCAGTTGATTCTTCACCCGTTATTCGCGTAGTGTGGTCGAAAGGGGAGATAAAATAAAAATGATGAAATAGGTGGAGATTATGTAGATTTACAAAGACAAACGGACAAACAAATAAATAAAAAACAGTTAATGCACTAAGAAGAGTTAGACCAGGGAAACTGGGCATGAGTAAACGGATGAGTTTAGATGAGGCCTACTAATCAAGTGCGATGCGTGAGTTCCAAGGGCGTGATCTACTTGGAAACAGTCTTTGTTTTGCTGTATGATTACCATGGTATCAAATGCGTTCGCAAAAACTATAAAAGTCACATGGATCTTAACATCCAGAGCCGACACTAGGCCAGGTTATTACGTGCTGATTCTAGATTTGTCACGAAGCATCTGCCCCCTTTTACACAATGTTCCTCCTCATGCAGTGTATTGTTCCCGCCAAAATGTTGTCGATATGGTTGTCAATCAGGTGAAGGCCTGGAGTCACCCCAAAATACTAATTCAAGATGTAACACTTCGTTGTCCCAGAAAAATTGACAATGGATTTTTTCTTGAGTTGATTGACCTCGCCATGACAATCATGAGAGGATCAGTTGAGACGCTATGCGCCCACCAAGCTTCAGCCAAAATAATATGACAACGGGCGTTTTCTAGTCCTCCGTAATATCTAGTGCTCTCACTCAAGAGCGTCACAAATTTTATGGAACCTTTTGGCCTACTGTCTCACGGACGGTGGCAATGTATGTAGGAAACACATACTGAGAACCATCGGAAAACTATGGTGAAATCCAACTGAAACTTACTTCCCATGCTCAATCCATCAACCGAGAAAAGATGTTCGATAGAAGAGCCATAGTGTCGTAATTAGCCATGAGCGATCACTAACCGATTACTTCTAGTTGGCCTAAGCGGTCGGGGTAATTTCACTCCGTCCACCAAACCCAAACCATTTTTGACAACTCTCGCCAAATGTATGCCCGTTTTCAATAGACAGCAAACGAATTCTTTCCAGTATTTTACAGGCATGCCCAGTTATTCCATGTGGTGGTAAACAGAATAATCTTTCTTGCATTATCTAAAGGCATCATCGCAGATATCTAGTAATATTTCCAGTACATATTCGACATATGAATTATTGGTTGAAGCTTTTGCTTAAAGGCTCTTATCTTTAGATGACTTTGGACTATTAAAGAGTCATCTTATAACTGGACAGCCATGAACTCTCAGAAATTCAATCACAAAAATTTTGATCGTCGTAGAGATATAAGCCATAGGATGAGACCCATCTTATCAGTGAGTCGTCGGAACCATTGTTAGTACAGCCCAATCCGTGTAGATGAACAGCTCACTTTAAAGGGACGTTTTACTAACCTTTACGCATACATTTTCCCCGATTATATATTTGCAAGTGCCTCCGCCCGTCACACGGAATGCCTGCGTTTGACTACCGGTCGAGAAGCCAATCCTAGCCTAGTTTACTAGCTCTCTAGTCTTCTAGCTAGTACCATTCCCTGGAAGAGATGGAAGGCTAGACCTGAAGCTAACTACCCTACAACGGAAGATCAATCCATTTGTTATAAAACTTCGGACTACAATGAAAGTGTAGATAACCTATCCTTCGATAGAATCGAAGAGACGAAATGCAGCCAGATGGCGAAATCATTCAAGAGGCCAGTCAGCCACTGCTTCCTGTTTCGATGAAAGCGAAAATAAGAATGGGGTCTTGGAATGTTCGCATAATATAAGAAACTGGGGAGGCTGCCCACGTTGCCAAAAAATGAGTAGACACGGCGAAGAACTGCCAGGAATCTCCAAGAAAAGGGGAAACGGAAGTGGTCCATCAAGATTGTCGACTGCGGAGTCGGTAGTCTACTCCGGACACCCAGACGACAAGCACAAGCGCAATTGGACAGCGGCTATCATGGCGTCAATAGCGGCAGCCAAGTATGTAATGCAGTGGAAACCGATTTCAACCAGGATCATGACAGCAAGATTCAACTCAAATGTAAAGGAGAAAGGTTACAATTATCCAATGCTACGCTCTCATATACAGATTCGAACAACAGGAGGAAGAATTCTATAGCCAGCCGCAGACAGTAATGGATAAAATCCCATTAAATTCCTAATAGGCCATATGACTGCGAAGCTGGAAGCCGATAATACGGGAAGAGAACTCATCATAGATCAAGAGCCCATTGGCGAAATAAATTATAGGAGCGCGATTCTCATGAAGTAGAGGTCGGAACTGCAAAAGAGACCTACACTACAGCCATTAAAGTAAAGCTGGAGGTACTAGATAGCACCTGAGAGAAAACTTGTGTGGAAGGACATTGAAGCACTTCAAAAGCGGTGTCTGGGGAAACGTGCACAACCGTTTTAGGAGGGAAGAAAAGGCAAGACTAGGAATGGCTCTCAGCAGACACCCCGAAGTCAAAAGAGAGGAGGATGATAAAACAGATTATAGTGCAGATGGACACCAGAAGAAGAAGATGAGCTCAATATAAAGCGCATAAGCAGAACAGGCTTCAGGTGAGAGAGACCTCAGAACATTATATCAGATAATCAGTTCTGTACCTGGGATGGGATCAACGAAGGTGAAAGCAATTACAGATAGTCAGGAGAACCTAATTACCAAAAGAAGGGACAAATAAAGAATGGGCTGATCACTTCCAAGGACTCTTGAACTGAGAATTGCTCGCAACTCATACAGAAACACCACCAACAGCGCGCCAACAAATCCCAGTGGAAGCCATCCAGTTGGCAAAAGTAGAAATCATGAATTCAGTCAGAACAATGGAATCAGGGAAGGTGGAAGGACCCGACGGGATTCGCCCCGCAGCACTGAAGACTGATTCAGATGTCTCAGAGGATATGTTGACGCCATTATTGCACACGGTTTGGAAAGAGAGAAAGGTGCCTACTGATTAGCAGAAAAGCTACCTTGTCAAAATGGTAAAGAAGTGCGACTTATGCTTCCGCAAGAACTGACGTGGAATCATGCTCTCGTCCACGCCAAGTAAAATACTAAGCAGTGTCATTCTATAGGGACTAAAAGACCCATTGGGCGCAGAACTTCGCGTGCCGGAACAATCTGGATTCAGAAAAGGTAAATCATGTGCCAGACAAATTGTGATTCCACACGTCGTCATCGAACAAAGCATAGGCGATTATATGGCTTATCCCCTATTTGAAGTGGCGCCACCAGCTTTACCTTGACGGCACTTGCGCGGCTTAGTTGATTCGAGTTGCAGCTAGTCGTCCAGGAAAACGCAGTTGACGTGATTTTGGTGCTTACTTTGCTCTTGTTGGATGAATTTATATGAAAATTGTAGTTCGATATTGTTCTTGAGCATTTACTTTTTGCTTGTGTGGCAGGACGCTTAAATATATGGTTCATGCGATGATTACTTGGCATACCGAGTAAGCTTGGCGTACATTTCAACGACTGTCTTCCGATAAATCTCTTTGCAGCTTGGCGGAAACCTGCACCCGATCGGGCAACTCTAAAAAATAGAAGCCCGAACCGAAACGGACAAATGACCCTGACAAGGACAACTTTGGACAATCAGAAGGCTCAAAAAGAACTGCGCATAATTTTAACCAATCGTTTATATAATAGTAATACAATGTTAAAGATAGTTTCAAGGGACAACGTTCTCGAAATATGTTCTAACAAACGTCCCAATTTCTCATAGGAGTCTTGATACTCATGTAAAACCAAGTCCTGTACATAAACTCATCGAGGTAACTGTATATCATTTCATTTCTTGATCCATTCACCGATCTGATACTTTTTTGAGGTGATTCCAAAAACTTTCGATGGAATTAGCCTGATTTCCGTCAAAGGGATTGATAAAACCATTTGTATGGTTGACGACTTGATGAATATAGCCCAGATTTGATAACTGACCGTAACTACTCCATTCATCTGCATGAATAATCGTCCCAGGCAGCACTAATCGCTGGATAATAGGCAAAATGCAGCTGCACTGCGATTAGGGATCGCCTCATTGTATCCTTTCAGGAGGCCGGTGTCATACATCCCCAATACCCATTGCTGATTTGCACCTAATCAGCCTCGATTATATTTCCTTTTGATTAACACCGACTCATCAAAGTGGACGATGACGCGAACTCCTCCAAGTACTTGAGTCAGCGTGTTCATTTTCCACAGTGGTTAGGACTCTCGCCGACTATGCACATGGTCCGGGGTTCGATCCCCTGCCGGCGCACACCCGATATCTATGGTCGGCCTGAAATTTGGGCTACCGATATCCATGCTGAAAATTCCATACTTGTACTGAAAATACGGTGTGGAATCAAGCTGTAATCAAAATTTAAGAAATTAACGATAGGTCTCTGCAGTACTGGTACTTTCGAATTTTCTGTTTCATATGCTATTGCTGTTACTGGTCTTTTCAGTACCAAGAAATGACACATCATTAAAATTTTCGTTAAAGGTAATTTAGAGTTTGCGAAAAAAGTACCTAAGGATTTTGCAAACTAAAAAAGAACGACAAACCTTCTCGAACTGATTTTCTGCTTCGGCACTCACTGCACCTGTAAACGAACCCATCAATGCAGCTAGTGTATCTTTTTATATGCATGACACCTACACATTGACAATTTTTCGACCTTCCTATCAGTCTGTTTTCTATACAGTACTCAAAAACAGGGTGCGGAGCGAGTTTGCAAAGCAAAAGGTGTAGAGCATCCATAATAACGTCTGAATAAAACATGGTCACCTAATTGGCTGCTCAAGGTCATTTATCCGTTCGCTAGGTAGTTTCGGTTTGGGCTGATGTTGTTTAGAGTTACCCATGCAAGTAATTGATCTTGTTCGATAATGACCTGCAATTTGTGGTAGCATTCGTAGTCATCTGATACAAAGGAATACACTTTAAGGATCGTTTTCACCCACCATGGTGCTTTTTCTTAGGGTTATTATAAACTCGCCAATCATCAGATTGAAAACATTTTAAATAGTCGCGAGAGTAAGTAATATGATTAGGACACATAACTGAATAATTAAAACAAAATAAATCGAAGTATTCGGATGCCAGATAAGTGACGGAAAATTTTGGCAGCCCAAGGTTTAAGCAGACCGCCACATACCAAGAGTTTTGAAAAAAGAATGGATGGATAGCGAGCAAAATTAGTTATAAACGAAAGAAGTACAATAAAACTGATAACTATGGCGGAAAATAAGTTCTATGATTCGTAGTGCCTAGATGAAAACGATATGTTAACAGGTAAAAGTTTTTCTTGATTATGTATGCCCAAATATGGAACAAACTACCTAAGGAAAGGCAACTAGCAGGCACATTGGCCTCCTTTGAAAAGGCACTTAATGACACACTAATTGAGTTTGCAAGCGATACCAGAGCCAGTTCCTATGTAAGAGCTTCAGAAATCACTGGTCCATTTATTATATGAATTTAGAGACTACACCTGTTGTTTGTTTTGCCTCTATTTATAATTTCAGACTAAAAAGCAGCATTCATGACATTAAGACCCATACAAATGAGAGTCGATCGAATTATGTCTACCTGATACAAAGGGTGAACCATAACCTACATAAGAATGAAATATGAGCAAACAAGGTCGAAACTTACCACAGCATCACATGGGAAGATATAAGTCACTTGGACATTATATCTAATCCACCAACTGTTCTCCTTTCCAAAAGGAATGTGGCGAGGAAATACATAAATCCACAGTTCCCGTTGTATATACTCAGTGGAGATTTCAGCCAACAAAGTAATGCATTTAAAGCATATGCATACTTCCTATGATCCCGACGACACTTTGCGGAATAACCCAAGTCGTATAGTAATCAAACCCCACACGAGATGTAATCAACTAAATCCGAACGGCAAACAAGTTGTAGTATACATGTGGATGTTCATCCACACGTTGATCATGATGACAAATCCAAATCACTACCAAAACAGCGCCAACAAACCTGGATATCTAAGAAGTAATGGAAATATAAAGACAGCTACATTTCGAACCCCACTGACTCATTCGATGGTAATATTCTGCAGCCGCATGCTTCATTCGACAGTTTGTATGGATTTGTTCGCAGTCATTCTGGTTCCAGACCCAAAAAATCAAAGATCCACTGGTTGCTGGACCATTATTACTTCTCTGCATGTTTAACTGGATACTAACTGCTGCAGTGAGACTCTTGCAGATTATATTGCTTAAAACATCGTTTACGGTAAACTAACTAACGTTTTATAAGCCATTTTTATACTTTTGTGAGTAGCCCACCACATCGACCAAATGTAACGCAACACTCAGTTGTTACGCACATTTCCGACAAATCCAAACAATAATGGTGCCTAGGATTATATCATATAAACTGTTTTAACTTATGCAAACTGCGCTTACTGTCATTATTCCATTACCTTCCCTTGTATATGTACCTTGTGTCAGTGAAAAATTGTAAACATGCTAACTCCATGTATACATTATTATCATATTGATGATGCCAGTCAACTGGAGTCCCTCATGTGCATAAGGTGAGAATATATTATTATAAGATGCATTTTACTGTTATGTGAGGGAATTGACTTCAAGCTTTATTTATTTTCCCAAGTATCTGTAATCCAACCAACACATACTTGGGTTTTCCTTAATGCGAAGTCAATATCTCTATATTTCTTGACGTGGTCCACTGAATCACTAGTTATCAGATATTTCCCACAAACTAAAGACAAAATGACAGCAACCACGTAATTTGACCATGCATTAAATTTATGTAATCTAAATAATGCTTATCCATGCCTATACAACTGGTGTATCCTACATAGGTGGGAATAAATATGTACCTTATTATATTATCATGTGCGTTGGTGGCACAGTGGTTAGAACTCTCGCCGACCATGCACATGGTCCGGGGTTCGATCCCCTGCCGACGCACACCCGATATCTACGGTTGGCCTGCAAAATTTGGGCTACCGATATCCATGCTGAAAATTTCATACTTGTACTGAAAATACGGTGTGGCATCAAGTTGTAATCAAAAATTAAAAAATGCTTGCTAATCGTAAATGTAATTAATCATACTGATGATGCCTGTAAACTGGTGGCCCTTATGTACAAAAATTGAGAAAATATAATTATTATTATTACACGATTAAATTCAGTAATTCAGAAAATGCTGGTGTTCAAATAATAGCAACCTAAATTACAGATGAAAGTATCAACAAAATGAATCAGCAGTTATGTGGTAGTTTTGAATAAAGACAATAAAAAGAAAATTCACAATAAGTTAAATAGTGATTACTCGAACTTAATGTTTAGGCCAACGAAATATCCAACAAAATAGCGTTCTTTCCACTGAATATTCTGATGATGTAGCAGTTTCACTGAGTTAAGGTGTTGGCACGTCATTCGGCTGATCTTTAGCGCTGTCTTGGAAGTCTTCGATAGACGCTGCCTTGGTTCTGTTAACATCAATGACTTCTGCTCCATTTTATCGTTCCACCATGATAACTTCGTCTCTCCTCCTTGAGGCTCCAAACAGACCGTCGTTAGCAGGTTGAGGTGGTCTCTGTACACTGTTCCTCCTAACGAAAACGTGAGTGCAGTTTTCCAGTTGCAGTGGGATACAGTAGATGCACACAGGCAGTCATATCATGTGGAACTTGGTTAATTGAGATTAGAAAACTCTCCGGGTAACCGTAGCGTTGTCCCATAGACTAACCCATCCGATACCTTCGTTTAAAGTTGCTCATATATCCAATAGTACTAGTGGAGGTTTGGTCCAAGAGTCGTTTTGGGTCAGAGAGGCAGAAAGCTCACTTTCAAGTTGCCGATGAAATTCTTCAACCATCCCGTTGGAAACAGGGTGATATAAAGTTTTTGGTATCGTTTTAATTCCCACTAATTTTATGAGCTGTTGAAAAAGAAAGCTTTCGAACTGTGCACTTCCGTCTGTAGGGATCATGGACGGAGGCAAAAGTTTGCTACCCACCTTTTGACCAGAGCTTTGGTAACTACTCCAGACGATACGTCTACCAGTAGAACGGTTAACAGCCAAAGAGTGAATCTTTAGACTAGTGAAATGTAGTATAAACAGTTGGAAAGAGGCGGTGGATCAACGATATCTACATATATGTGGACAAATCTTGAGTCGGGCTCAGGAAAACGACCGAGTGGCGCATTGCCGTGACGATGAATCTTGACTCTTTGACGAAATAAACAATTTTGCGTCCACACCTGAGCATCCCTGTTAATGTATGGAAAATTAAAGTCCTTCCTTCAGCAGCTTAGTAGTAGCATTGACCCAGGGATATGAAATATGATGCTATCTCTCAAAAATAGTGTGGCTCATGGCTACTGGAAAAAGAGGTCGATATTTATCTCTGCAGAGACAATCGATAGTGAACTAGATAACCTTCGATCAAATCTCCTTAATAATGGTTATCCTATAAGGTTTATCGAACGTAACATCAAGAAAGAACACGCCCCCAAACAAATTACAGTGCCCAAGAAGAAACTGTTTATGAGTCTGGCATTCAAAGGTGACACCATTTCGGAATTGATTAAAAATCGTTTATCTAAATGTATTAAACGTACTTTTCCTGCAGCTGACTTACAACTAGTTTTTACCAGCCGAAATATGATTAGAAAATGCGTCAAGGATAGATTACCGCTTTTGTCCACATCCATGTGTATTTACTCTTTTACCTGCTCTTGTGGAGCTGTTTATATTGGACGTTGTAAGCGTAATCTCCGAAAACGTGTAGCTAAACACTATCCAGTCTGGTTAATGAAAGGCGAACGTAGAACTGCGAAGTCGTCTATCTGTGATCACCTGTTAGAGTCAGGTCATTTAGCCCCACGTGATTCATCTTTCAAAGTTATCTACATGGCAAAATCGAATCGATCCAAAAGTTCACGTTTTCTTCACTTATACATAGCCGAAGCTTTAGCTATACATGAACAGAAACCTAAATTATGTGTTCAAAAACGTTTTGTCAAACCCCTTTCTTTACCTTGGTCATAGTAATGTTCTTTCTAGTTTTTACTTTACTTTATTTTACCACTTGAATTCTTTCCACTTCACTTCACATCTTCATTCTTATCGTAATCGTACTCTTAGTTTATAAAATTTTTAGACAACACCTGACATTTTTAAAACATTTTTCAATTCACTTATAAAACAATCTTTAATAATTTTGTAATTTATCCACTTCAACTCTACCCCTTATAACATTTCAATAATCGTTATTCTTATCACATATATGTATATTGACTGAGCAATTATTTAGTGCCACTTAATAACCTTTTCTGTAATATAAATACGACTGTACAGCTTGAAAATGAAGTCGTTGAAAAGAAATTTCTTCGCTGAACAAAAACTGTGTTTTTACTAATGAAATTATTACTGATTGCTTTGTGCCGACGGGCTTTCAACGAGTTCTAAGTATGCCGTTTTAGAAGACATAACGTTCTTCAGTTCAGCATCATCTCTTTGTAAAGTTGCGAGATGTTCTTAATCGGTATCGGTACCTGCAATGTTTTAAACGTGCATACATGACAAAACGTCTGAAACGTCATTGTTGTTACCCCTTACTTGTCAAATTTTTGAGGTAAACTGGGCTGTAAATTCAAGATGCTACAGTTCACGATGTGAGTAGTGATCTCATTTGACTGACAAGGCTTTCGTTAGCGTTTTATGAGCCTTGAAGACAGTAAAAGCTGTGCCTTCCAGCATACGTAACAAGTGTTTTATAGTCAGCTGTGGCGACATCAATTAGGATTCAGTCATTTTGCAAGGAGTACAAAGGGTTGCCGTTCAAAGTATGCCTTTAGTTGTAGAACTTTCCCGATAGTAACGTTCGAGGATTCCATCATGAAGTAAAGAGAAGCGTCGTCTACGTGTCTGACTAGGAATGCCTACTAGTTTAACAATTGTTTGACATTTTGAAATGATTCAACGGCCTCGGTTAGCGAGTGGAATGAATGGATATGTCCTCATAGACAGTCAGCTAAGGATTGCGAAACCGTAGCACAGTTGGGGATGAAACGATGGTAAAACTAATGAGACCCGAAAATCGCCGTAATTTCTTGAGACAGTAGGTAGGAATAGTATTTAACGGCCTGTACATCATCAAGGGTTTGCCTTATTCCTTGCTCTCAATCAAGTGCCTGAGAGATTTCAGTGAGGTGTTGCCAAATTCACTCTTGTCTAAGATGGTGGTAATCCCCTGATGAAGCCTTTCGAATGCGGTTTTCACATGTTCGAATGTTATGCCTCTTCACTCGCAACGAGTGGACCGTCGATGTACGCAGAGACTGAAGGGAGGTAGTGGAGTGCTTGACTGATTAAGCGTTGAAATATTTTGGGGGAGTTGACTAGTTCGAAAGGGATGCGGACGAACTCGTATAAGTCGAATGCTATGGCGACAGATGTTTTTGGAAAGTCGTCCTGAGGGCTGGGAATTTGATGCTAAACTCTTACGAGACCGACCTTGGAGAAAACCTTTACGTCCGGCAAATAGCCGGCGAAATTTTACGCATGTGGTGGTGGGTATTTACAGAGTACCATTTGTTTAGTTAGAGCTCAGTAATCACAGCATGGCCTCACATCACCAGAAGACATTTTAAGAAACATGTAAACGAGTTGAAGACCAAGAGTTCTTAAATGGTCGAATGATGCTGAGCTCTAGCACTGTATCAAATTCTGCTTTTTCCGCGTCAGGTCGGTGTGAATCAAGGCGAAAACTGGTGGTAAAGTGGTTTTGTTATGATGAACCACGTGTTGCTTCAGAAAGAAGGTTGAAGAAAATCAGAAAACTGACCCGCTAACTCGGTATACAGAGATGTTGGTGTGTGTGACCGCCAGGTTCAAAGACACATGCCTGACTGTACCACTAATGCACGCTTTATTGAGTGAGTCGATCATTTTGAAACTTATTGGGTCTACCAGTAATTTATGGTTCTATAATAAGTCAGTGCCTAGGATTGGTGAAGAAGAATCTTGTCGAGCTTGTAACATCCGTTGTATTTTGAGAATCTGAAACTAAAAGCAGAGGAACATCAGAAACCTGTAATAGGAAAGTAGCAGTATTAATAGTGTGACAGAACAAACAATCAACTCAAAGTTTCATAAAAGTAATGAGTAATCGAGCCAGTTTTATTTCGCAATATCTAAGTGTGTAAAAAATGAAACGTAACTGATAGCTTATGGATGTATCTACAGTCAGCGAAAAATGTGTTGCTACTCAGACAGCATGTGAACGTGAGTACTTCCGTCAGGATTTTAATTCTCAACTCATATTCGAGGGGAGAAAAGAAATGTTAGCGCTTCATATAGGTACTGTTGAATATAAGTATGAGTTTTGTGAACATTCAAAGGATGCGCGGCTTAAAGATAGAGTAACAACAGGTCTTGAAGTACCTGTGGACATGTCGCAAATAAGGATATCTTCACTATCAGAAGGAGATATACGCTTTTTAAGCAGGGAAGTGTTAAAACAGAGTTTATCCACATCCAAGCCTGGCAACTGGAGTCCCGCCATTTTTCGCAAGTCAGTGATTGGTGGAATTGTCATGGTACAGATTCGCAACAATGCATCTGATACTGAGTCATTTTCGCCAGAAACATGTTGGATATCCGACCTGAATTGCGAAATGTAATCTAAGCGACGTAACTAACGTGGAGAGCATCTCTCCTCAGCATTCCGAAGGCCATGAGTCGAATGTCAGCAAAACAGTAAACTGACGACGTCCGGCGAGGTGAAGAAAATGTTTGATGGAGGCGTAAATGCCGAGGAGTTCGTGACCAAAAATACTGCATTGCATTTCACATGCAGACAGCTTTTGGGAAACAAAAGTTAGAGGCGCCCAGGTATTATTCATGGGCTTTTGTAGGACAGCTCCTATAGCTGTGTCAGATACGTCTACCAAAATGACTAAGGAAAGCTTAATATCCAGATGTACTTACATAGTGGCGTTTTCAGGGGCCATCTTGATTTGCTTGAATGCTTCAGTACGTTAGGAGCAACCGTTAGTTTTTTGCACTTATGTTTCAGAAGAATAGTCAGTACTTTAAAATATGGGCGCACTGGGGAATAAAATGTTGGCATTAACTTACCATGCCAAGAAATGTGCGCAGTGATTTCAGAGATTTTGGCACTGGGAAGTTTTGGATTGCTTGTAAATTTTCAGGCAAACGTCGAATTCCATGTTTATCGACAACAAGTCCGGGGAAAGTCAAGGATTGGACGCCAGTCCCGCATTTGACTAGATTGACTGCTACCAAGTGTTTTGAAAGATGGTGGAAAACTTGTTGTAGATGAGCACAGTGCATCACTTTATCTGGGCTAACTATCAGAATATCACGCAGATAGGCATCGGCAAATTCGATTTCACACAAGACATCATGAGTGAAAAGCTGAAATGTCTGAGCGGCGTTTAGTAGGCTAGAAGGAATGCGAAGAAACTCAAAAGGACCGGATGAAGTAATGACTACTTTCTTCTGGAAATCATCAGGATGTACAAAGATCTGGTGATAAGTACTTGTCAGATCCAGCTTGCTGAAACCATTTGGGCCTTTCAAAGATTATGTGAGGTCATATATGTGTGGGACTGGGTAAAGATGTGACTGTTTGAGCAATGAGTCTTCTGTAATCACCACAAGGCCTCCAGTCCATGTCAATATTTTCAGGCACCATATGTGAAGGTGAAGACCATTGGCTGTACGATGGTCTGATTATGCCCATTTGGAGGATGTGTTCAAACTCAGCCTTAATAGCTTGGGGTTTTTATGGAGAAAACCTGCGTGTTTTGGCGAAAACAGGTTGGCCAGCGGTCGTGATGTGACGAGTAACATCGGATGTCACACAAGGAACATTACTATTAGGTTTTAAAACGATAACAGAGGTTCGGATTATGGTAGAGCAAAGACTTGAAGTGTGAGGAGTTGAATACATTGGGCTGAGAGAGGGTTTATGAGTGGGAGAGAGTCGTGTGGGAGAATCAGTCAAATTCTGCTTGCCAACATCTACCATTAACTGATAGTGCTGCGAAAGATCCATAACAATAATGCTAACAGTAACAACGGTCTTGAGGAGAACTGAACGAAAAGAACGGCGGAGTCCAATGGTAAGGTCTAAGGATCTTCTGCCATAAGTTGTGATGGGTGAACCATTGGCAGTGCGTTGATGTAGAGATGCTGGTCGAGGACGCTTTTCTGTTGTAGGAGGGATGAAGCTGGCTTCTGCTTCGGTATTAGCTAGTGAGCGTATCTTAGAGTTACTGTCTGTGACACAGAAGAGGTGACAGGGAAACGGTCTGCCGGCAACGTTATTCGCCATTACATGCCGGCTCACACGTTTCCTGACTGGCTACTATCGAAGATGCAGAGATGAATACATATTTGTGAATTGGCATCATTATGAGTACGATACAAACAAACGCCATGTTGCGAGGATCTTGATTTTGACCGTCTGTTTCCAATGCGCGAGAAAGATTTGTTGCGAGAGCGAGACCCGCGACTTTTTGAAGGGCTTATGGCTTTAAACTTAATCCTAGGACTATACAACTCCTGATACATCTGTTCGATGTCAAAACTGGATGAGTCACTCGTTGAATTGATGTCATTATGACGTGTAAGGCTAATGTATAGGGTTGCAGAAACGGTTATGGATGGTCTGATCGCCTCGACGGCTGTGCTAGCTGACTCTGCTTATTCCGTCAAAAGCGACTTGTAAGTACTTTCTGAAGTAGCCTTTGCAATCACAATTGTTTTAGAAAGGTTTCAGCGATTTTGAATTCAGAAACTAGCTGTTTCATCTGACGAAGCTTTTGCGAGAGCTTACGATTCCCAGCTTGAATGCCTTTGAAGAATTCCTGGTTATTAAGTGCTACCCTGTTGGTTAGAGCAGCTTTCTGATGGTCGTAAAGGTGTGAGGAGGGGTTACCAAGGTTATCTGAAATGCCTTCCATGATGTTTTCAGGAAGACTTAGAATTACTAAGTTGGCCTTAGTTTCTTGGGAATGTATATGCCGCAAAGCGAGCTGGGTTTCAACATGTGAGAACCATGAAGATGGTCGATTCGCCTAAAAGGGAGTCAGTTGCAGCGTAACTGTCATCTGCGCAGGAGATTAGTTTTCAGCCATAGTTAGATAAGGTATGTGATATGAAATAATAAAAATATGTCACCATTATGAAGTGGCATAGAACTTCAAATGAAAAATAACCTCTCACGCAAAAGTGAAAAAGAAAGCAGCCACAGATTAAAATGCAACTATGGACAAACGGCCATAAGATGCGGTAAATAATGAGTTTCTGGTTTACCATCTGTAAGATGCTGATAGTGCTGTTGATAATCTACACTTTACCAGTCTTTAGTTAACGTAATCTACCCATTTGCCTAATGTTTAAGCACTCTGTCTAAAGTACTGAGGACAGAACACAAATTAAAAAGACTTGGATATTTGGGAAAAAGTGCTCAAGTGTGGCGAATGTTTGAGTACAAGAAAATGTAAATATTATCCATGCAAAAGGTCTAGAACTTATCTAACGGATATGGCTTTATTACAAACTCAAGGAATGTGCGTATAGACTGCACAACGGAAAAGTGCAAAATGGTGTTGGAGCCAATTCGTATACGTACAAATTTAAACAAAGTCTTTAACATCGGAATATGCAGTACAGATCCATTTTCTGTTGGCCAGTGATAAGTAATGGATTGTATTAAAACAACTGCAAGGATTCAGTTAATCTCAGCATCGATTACGCTGCACACGAGTGATGACACACCCCATGGCTGAATTCTTGTCTGGGTAACTTAGCAAACCGAAGGATGTAGCTCGTATCCCAGCTGGTTTCGTAAGTGTACATTACGTAAAAGTCTGCAACTGGGAGGGAATTTCGGTCCAGCACTACTTTTTTAAAACTCGCCTAGCCATTTCTAACGCTGGAAAGGATTTGACGTACGGTTAACAACACCAACCATTCTACACGAAGACTTCAAAGCATAGTCAAACTAAACTTATTCGGTATTGGAATTGGGAAAACTCCTCAGTTCGGGGACAGATGACGTCAAAGGAGTGAAACGCTTCGTGTCCGATCCGTCTCCTTTTTCTTCTGCATATTTGTTGAGCGATCGGCTCTCGTCCGTTGGTTTTTTCCCCACCGGAGTTTCTTCTTACTTATTCTTTCTGGTCATTTGATCTTCAGTTTGGAGCGAGAGCAGCTGTTGATGAAAGACTGCAACCTGTTGGAATTCCTTTTTGTGACACGCAGTGCAAGTTTCTGACTCGTATAGAAGAACCGACTTGACATTGATGTTGAAAATGAGAATCTTGTTCCTTATGCTGAGTGACAGCGGAAGATTTCCAAACTGGTCTCAGGTTGATAAAGGTATATCTTGCCTTCCCGATTCTGGATAGTTTTGACATCTTCGTCCGTTCCGATAGCCTGTAGTCGAAACGATGCTCCCCAGATAAGTGAAGGAAGTAACCTCTGTTAAATCTCTCCCGTTGATGGTGATTGGTGCTGGTTGTTGCTGTTGCTAGTTGGTTATCTTCATCTCCATCTTCTCTGTGTTCACCTGCAGTCCTGTTTTCGCTGCCTTCTTCTTCAGCTAGGTTGTTGGTTTTCTCCTGAAAGTCTTCGAGTCCGTGTGACATTAGGCATATAGTATTTGCGAAATCCAGATCTTCTAGGGCCTTCTTATCGGTCTTCCAGCGTATTCTTGACTCCTCGCTCCCAAGCACAATCTGATGCATAATCCAGTCCACCACAATTAAGAAAATCATCAGTGATAATAGGCAGCCAACCTTGTCTTACTCTTGTATTCTCTCCGAACGCCTCGCGCTTAGTTTTCCTTTGTGGATCACCTGACATGTGGCACTGTCATATAGCCAGCTGTTGAATGAGTCTGACAAAGACTTGAGGTACGCCGTAGTGTCGAAGCAGTTTCCAAATCACTTCTCAGTCTACGCTGTCTAGGGCTTTTATGAAGTCAATGAAGTTGAAATAGAGAGAGATTTGATTGCGATTCTATGCTTTGTTCGATGACGATGTGTAGAGTTGCGATTTAACTAGCACATGATTTGCCTTTTCTGAATCCAACTTGTTTCGGCTAGCGGAGTTCTGCGCCTGATGGGCCTTTTGGTCTCTCTAGAATGACACTGCTTAGTATTTCACTTGGCGTGGACGAGAGCATGATTCCACGTCAGTTCTTGCGGAAGCATATGTCGCGCTTCTTTAGCATTTTGACGAGGTAGCCCTTCTTCCAATCAGTAGGCACCTTTCCTTCTTTCCAAACGTTTTGCAGTAATGGAGTGAGAACATCTGCCGCAATCTCTGAGGCCATCTTCAGTGCTTCGGGAGGAATGCCGTCTGGTCCTGCTGCTTGATCGTATTCAGGATTTCTTCTTTCGTTGGAGGAGTGATATCCACTGGCATTTCCGTGTGTACTGTTGGTGGGGGGATATTTATGAGCGAGTTGCCGGTAGTGGTCGGTTCAAGAGTCCTTTAAAGTGATCAGCCCACTGTTTGATTTGTTCCTCCTCTTTGGTGATCAGGTTCCCTTGGGATACATCATCTGGGTCGGTCTCTTCCCGAATAGAGACTTGGCTATCTGATATAGTGTCCTGTTCTGCTCCAATTACCGGCCAGTGTATTCTGTTCTCTTGTCCATCTTTGTATTGAGTCATCTCTTTTATCATCCACATCTCCTCTATTAGCTTCCAGGTACGTGTCCGTGGACAGCCAGCCATTCCTTGTCTTGTCTCTTCTTTCTTCTTAGAACAGTTGTACATGTTTCTTTGAATATTGCCTTCAGAGAGTTCCAGTGTTCTTCCATGCAGGTTTCCTCAGTGATGCCACGTAGTGTCTCCGACTTTCCTCTGATCTCATCTGTAGTGAAGGCATGTCTTGTAGTTTTGTCCTTCAGTCCAGTTTCTGAATGTTGGACTTCAGTTGTGGCCTGTCTCCAGTTGTTCTGAAGGATTTCAGCTTCACCTTGATGGTTCTTTGAATTAGATGATGGTCTGAGCTCCCATCTGCTCCCCTTTTGACTTTGTATCCAGCAGGCTGCGTCTGCACTTCCTTGAGGTTGATATGAAATCTATTTGGTTTGTGGTATGTCCGTCAGGCGAAATCCATGTTGCTTTGTGTATATCCTTGTGCTTGTACACGCTGCCTCCAATAACCAAATTGGTGAAAGAGCAGAAGTCTGCGAATAATTCTCCGCTCTCATTCATTTCTCCGAGCGACAGCCTCTCGACACATGGTGAGTTCTCTTCCTGTATTATTTGCTCCCAGTTTGGCGTTCATATAGCCCGTGAGGATTTTGATGTCACCATTTGGGATGTTGTCCATTACTGTTTATAGTTGTCTGTAAAAATACTCTTCCTTTTCTTGTTCTGCGCGTTTGTAGCTCTGTGTGTAGCATTGGATTATTGTAACCCTCATTTCTGCCTTTTGAGTTGGATCTTTCTGTCATCAACCTTCATGAGGAGGTTGGTTCCCATTGCATTATGGCTTTGGCTGCCACTGGTGACATCATGATAGCAACTCATTGCCTCAGTGTGTTCGTGGTTGTTGTCTGGGTGACCGGAGTAGATTATTGACTCTCCCATTGACAATGTTCTGAATCCACATTCATTCCATCTGCTTTCGCAGATACTCAGTACTTCTAAGTCATAACTTCGCATCTCTTTGGCTACCTGGGCAGTGTTTCCAGTCTCGTACATTGTACGGACATACCATGTTCCCATTCTTACTCTTGCTTTCATCGAGAGAAGACACACTGACTGGCTGACTGGCTTCCCGAAGGCCGGATTTCACCAGCCAGCCCGCTGTTTCATTTCGCCTCTCCGATTTGGGCGAATAATAAGATTGTTGTTATTTGAAGTTTTTGTATTTTAAAAATATATTTTCTGTGTGTTGAAATTTCTTTAGTGGGGTTGCTAGTCCCCCGCCTAACCCTCAATCTTTACCCAGCCCGGGATCATCTAGAAAACTAGCCAGCTAGTTAACTAGGTGAGGTTAAATAGCTAGGCTTAGTCAAACCAAAACACAGTATCAAGCTACAAAGCCTCTTACTATTGGTTTAAATAGCAATAATAATAAATTCTCATTTTTGTACATGAGGGACGCCAGTTTACAGGCATCATCAATATGATAAATTACATATACGATTAGTAAGCATATTTAATAATAGTAATTTAATAAAATACACATTTTTCTACCTGTGTAGGACACACCAGTTGTACAGGCATGGATAAGTATTATTTAAATTACATAAATTTGGTTTATGGTTAAATTACATGGTTGCTGTCGTTTTTGTCTTTGGTTTGTGGGAACAATCTGCTAGCTGGTCATTCAATGGAGCACATCAAGAAATATAGAAATATTGTCTTCGCATTAACAAAAAAAACCCAAGTATTCGTTGGATGGATTACAAATACTTGGGAAAAAAATAAAGCTTGAAGTCATTCCCCCATATAACTTTGGTGTGTACGGCATCGAGTCTTATTCTTGATTTATATCCAAATTTGGTAATAATTTAAAATACGTGATACACTTGTATAGTTTTGTCAGCATTTTCATCGTAACATCACAAGTGAATTGTACTCAATGTAGACTGATAATAATAATGATAGTTTATATTTTCTTATAAACGGGTGTTTACAAGAAATGCAAGCTATTTTTACAGGCATGATCAGTTATGTTATAAATTACAATCGTGAAGTATTATAAATTAATACTTTTTCATTGGTATAAAGGTATATTCCACAACTGTAATCCAAGTTGCGTCGTGAGGGAAGGTAATGCGTAATTCACAAGGCAATTGAAAGATATGGGACCAATATTGTTTGCAGATCACTTGTCATTGTGAGTGGTCAAATATCTACATTCTTTATTCTCATTCAAAAAGTCATATAGAAGCCAAAATGGTAAGAGAAAATAGAAGACAAAAGACAGCAACACAAAAGAAAGCAAGTATAGTCATTAGGGAGTGATTTATTAATTTATATACGTATATATGTATATATATATTCTGTGTAGTAACTATGATTATTTCGAAACACTAACTAACTAGTCCCGTTATGCTACATAGACAGGAGTAAACGGCTTTCTTGGTGAACTTTAGATACCAAGAACTAATATGGTTGGAGACTGTCATTATGCTCTAGATTGTTCACAATAACCTTTTTAGGAGATGAAACGGCTAACGTGTACGCGAAATATGATGTATACTGACTCAAGTTCTCATCCTATGACTACTAAAGTATTGATTCTGCTTAGACCAAACGAGAATCAAAACACCGAATTGATACTCCAAAATACGACATATATATTTCTTGATAAAAATCACAGTGACAGGCTGATTGTTTTTTAACTAGCAAGGGATCGTTCCCAAACGAACGAATCAACTTGACACGTTGGCTTACCAAAGTGGTGTAGACAACTGACTGCCAGCCTTCTAGATAACTAGTCGACTTAAACAATGAACGTCAGCATCCAATGTTGGGTGATGAATGCTGTTAGCTAAGATGATTTTTGGAAATGAAGTCACCACTGCAATCCTTGTGATTATTCAGACTCTTTACATCGTGAATAATCCTCATGTAAATAAACTTACTTCCATGCATCTTTGTTCATTATTGTCTTGCTGTGGCGAGTGCTACTGATAACAATTATCAGTAGTATATATTTATATATACAAAAATGTTCATCGTCATGAAAAAATTCAAATTGAAGGCAGATACATTCAATTTCAGAGAATGCAAATGATACAGCGGGCAATGAGGAAACAGGCGTAAAGTGGACCCACACAAAAAAATTGGAGGATGTGGACTTCGCCGATGATATATGTCTGATTTCCAACAAACTGGAAGATATGCAAGCGAAAAGCAACCAGTTACCAGGAGAAGCACCCAAAGAAGATAGGACTTCTGGTGAACATAGAGAAAACAGAGATGATGAAGATTCCTGGCCAACACCACCGACAGCAACAACAACAACAACAGACAACAATCAGAATAAATGGGAGAAATCTGAAAGAAACAACCTCCTTTACCTGCCAACCAACCTGAGAAGCATCGTTTCAACTACAGGCGGAACTGATGAGGTTATCAAAGCGAGGATCGGGAAAGCAAGGCAGGCTTTCACTACTCTCAAGTCTGTGTGGAGGTCAACAGCACTACTCACCATCAAAAATAAGATCCGGATTTTCAACTCCAATGTGAATTCAGTCAGTGCTACTCACTATACGAATCAGAGACTTGGCGCGTCATAAAGAGCATCTCAAACAAACTACAGACATTCATTGAGAGCCGTCTTTGCTCAATACTCAAGATCAGATGGCCGGTCAGAAAAGATCAGCAACAGGGATCTCTGGCAATGAGCGAACCAACCAGGAACCGATTGTGAAACTAATAAGCAAGAAGAAATGGAGATGGATTGGCTGGTCATACTCTGAGGAAGCAAACCATCAAGTGACATCACTAGACAAGCCATCGCTCGAGTGGAACCCGAGCGAAAGGGAAGCGGCGAGTTGGTCGTCAGTGCAAGGGTGACCTGGAGGAGGTCATGTGAAGAGGAGATGAACGCGTGTGGGCAGACTTGGAGCCAGCTGAAGACTCTAGCAGAGAACCGAACGCAATGGAGACGCACAGCTGAAGCCCTATGTTCCTCTAGGAATTAAAGGAAACAATAATAAATAATAATAATAGATACCAATTTGCAGTTAACAATGCATTTACCAATACTTTTCGTCTAGCATTACATTGCTGCAATTTTCCTACCTACTTCAGTGTGTTGCTCTGTTGCGTGAAACAACGTGAAGTGCTTGAAGTCTGTGAAAACCTCCACTTTTATAATTCCCTTCACATCACTAAATGTATTCAGATAGAAATAATTTATCAAATAATTTGAAACAAACTGATATGGCGGTAAAAAAGAAGCTTCAAATTATTGATTTCATGCATTCTTTAAATGCCACTCACTATACCTAATGACTGCTATTTATAAATGCAAATGCAAAACAGAATACTGGAATCAGTGTTATTATTATGATGATCACTTTTCTCTGTCATTTGATTTGGATCAGTGTGCTTTGAAATAAAAAAAGCAATGAATGAATATTTTTCGTTCTCATGACAGTGTTACGCCAAGTCACATGAATTTTAGATAAAAAGCGCTTGATTCAGTCATTTTGGTAGAGTATATTAATTACCATAGAGAAGTAATTTTTCCTTATTTGACAAAGTCACACTGTGATACAGAAGTTGATCATTGAACCTTTGAAGGTATATAAAAATTTTGGTTTTAGTTTAAACCAGAGAGAATTTCGAATTTTTCCGGTTTCATTTCTTGAAGGAGTCTGTTTGTATTTAGTCTTCTTAAATGAGCATACTCTCTGATAATGGATGAGAGAGAAAAAGAAGAAGAAATATCAAATATTACTGAGACTCTCAAGCAAAACAAAACTGCCCAAAGGACTTTATGAACAAAATCAACACTGACATTAAGTATGATCGAAAACGTGTTCCAAGATGTCAGACGATATCAGAAGAGTACTACTGAATAAGGTAGACGTAAAAGTTTTCTTCAAAACATCAGACACACTGCGAAGCAATCTTGTCCATATAAAAGACCGAATCCCTAAAGATTCTCTATCTATTTGTGTCTGTAAAATAAAAGGCTTGAAATGTGATGCGATATACATCGGACAAACATTGCCAGAGAGAAATCAAGGTAACCACAAGAAATTAACACTTTAAAGCCGCCTCTGTCTGACCACCGAGAAATCCAGTTAGTGAACTAGAAAAGCTTGAAAAATTATCAGCCAGTGATAGGTTGTCTACACACTATAGAATCAGGCCACAAAATTGAATTTGACAATATTGAAATCATCATCCAGAAAAAGCATTTCAGAGATCACAAAGAACGTCCAATATCATCAGAAGCACTTAGTATCAAGTGGAATCCGAATCGACTGAATAGGAATGATGGACTAAAACAGAATTTGACCTGGTTGCAGCATATACACTTCCCTCCCCCATGAAATGACAAAGTCAACACGAATGTGATAAGCAATTTCATTATGTAAACACACGCTGCTTTTGTATAATTTTACACACTTATCAAATCCAACAATCTACACCTACCTGGTTTTGTCATCTATACCGAATGGCCAACTTGACAGCGTAAACAGAATTACCTGATGTTGATAAACAATGATTAAGTTGTTTTATGTAAGCAGAGATTCGGGGAATTCTGGTTTAAGAATACTTTGATAAAGTTACTAGCAGCATCAAATGGCGAGACGTCATTAAAAACAATATCGTTTTGTTTTTCATTCATTGAGAAATACAAAACACCTTTATTAAAATGAGTATCATATATTATTATTATTATTGTTCCCTTGGGTTCCTAGTGGAACATAGGGCTTCAACTGCACGTCTCCACTTGCTTCTGTCTTCTGCTGTACTTCTCACCTGCATCCACGCTAGTACATACTGTTTCAACTCCTCTTCACACGATCTCCTCCATGTCACCCTAGCACTGACGTCCCACTCGCCGCTTCCTTTTCGGGTTCCACTCGAGCTATGGCCTGACGCGCGATGTCACCCAGTGGCCTCCTCAGCAAGTGTCCAAGCAATCTCCAATTTCTCCTGCATATTTGCTGTCTCCAGTTGCTAGTTGGCACCTTCCACATCCGTTCCATCGGCTCTTGCAGATTCCCAACACTTCTATTTCATATCTTCTCATTTCTCTGGCTACCTGGGCAGCCTTTCCAGTTTCGTACATTGTACGAACATTCCACAACCCATCCTTACTTTTGCTTTCATCGAAAGGAGGCTCATCGGCTGACTGGCTTCCCGATGGCTTTCACCAGCCTGCGTCATCTCACTTCCCCGATTCCAGCGAAAAATAAGGTCATTGTTTATATTTTTAGTATATTCAATACATTTATGCGTTGGAGTTTCTGTAGCAATTTGGTTAAGCTTTGGGGGTGGAGTTGCTAGCACCACTTCCCAACCCTTCCTCTTTATCCGGGCTTGGGACCGGTCAGGAAACTAGCGAGCTAGTTATCTAGACGAGGTTAACATTATATACCCGATGCGCAAATTTTTCCACACTGTTAAAAATCTGAAATTGGTTTGCACATGCATAACATAATGAAGTCAATATTATCATAATGAATTTTTCCTGTCATTTGATTTGGATCAGTGTGCTTTGAAATAACAAAAAGGAATGAATATTTCTCGTTCTCATGACAGTGTTATTCGAAATCACATGAATTTTAGATAAAAAGGTTGGATTTAGTCATATAAGTAGAGTATATTACCATAGTGAAATAATTTTTTCTGATTTGACAAAACCACACATTGATACAGAAGTTGATCATTGATCACTTGTACAGTGAATTTACACCTAACATGTGTAACATGAGTGAAACAACACCGATACTAGAGATATGCAAAAAGCTACTACCGATAAAATCAAAGGATAAGGAATAAGTCAACTACATAAAAACTATTTGAAAGTTACATTGTAACGACAGAAGACTAGGGCCAGACAACAGATTGTTTGTTGAGAAAATCGAGCGGTTTTTTCTGACTGATTTCTATGTACATTATTATTATTCGTTATTGTTGGCAGAGAAGCAAGCAAGCTCAGTGTTGATATTTCTTACTACAGCACCGGAATAAGTGGGTTCAAATCTCAGAGAGGATATTAAATTCTCACCTTCTCAGGGTATCAAAGCCAACCAGTCAAGATTGGAAAATTGAAACACACCTAGGTTTAAAAGTCAATCTCAACGAAGAATACTCTTTTCAATAATTTCTCCTCTTCAGATTCTTACACAATTATAAAATATGGTATTTATTGTTGTCGTTACAATAATGATAACCAGTTAGTTATGAGGCGGATACATTTTTTACGTAGAATAACACATTAGTTATGGGCTGCCTCTGTTTTTACGTCTCCAATTCAAGGGAGATACTCCTGCGGAGATTCTATCGCAACGTTTCACCAGGGCGATAAAGAAAACTTTCTACTCTCTCCGTCTGTGTCTATCCTTCAGTAGCCATCAAATGTTCACCCAGCAACTCAAAGATGTCTTACCTAACCTTAGCTCTTCTTCATGCACATTTCATTTCAACTGTTCCTGTGGTTCAAGTTATATAGGGCGCACGATTAGGCAGGTTCTTCTACGGGTTCGACAACACTTACTAGCTTTTTCCAGCAGGGGGGAAATTAAGTGCATAAAAAGCTCGATCCTGTCACATTTCGTTGATACTGGACATCGTATTGACACCAACACAGCCTTCAGGGTTATATGCCGAATTCCAAAGTCGTTGTCGCGTACATTTCCCTTACTCCTCCTGCACATAGCTGAAACTGTTGCAATAAGATCGACTAAACCGGAACGGTGTATCCAAAAGGAACACGTCCAGACGCTGTTCCTACCGTGGCCAAACTTGAATTGATGATTCTTCCTCTCACCAAGAGTGCTTCTTCCCCTCAACCCTATTGTTTTTTTCTTTGCTTATTATTACAGTTATTATTACTATACGTCATAATTTATGCCCTTCATGCGAACATTGTGCCATTGAATTTTCCATTTATACTATCCGGACTTTCTCAATATATGCCTCCACCTGTTTCATTTCACACATTCGTTATTTCATTATGAACTCCTCTCATTCCAGTCTTACTATCTCCCCCTATTTGACACATACCCTTGTTTGTACTAGTCACTCACCTGACAACTTTTATAACCTTGAACTGACTTACTTGTCAGTTATTCCTACCCCACATTCTACAAATCTATTTTGACGACTAATCACCACCACTGTTTTCCGCTTTACAATATTCTGTAATCGATTTCAGCCTATCACATTTGTCACACAAATACGACTATTTATTTTGACACCCCATGACTAATTTGTTATTCTACGTAAAAAAATGTATCCGCCACATAACTAACTGGTTATCATTATTGTAACGACAACAATAAATACCATATTTTATAATTGTGTAAGAACCTGAAGAGGAGAAATTATTGAAAAGAGTATTCTTCGTTGAGATTGACTTTTAAACGAAGGTGTGTTTCAATTTTCCAATCTTGATTGGTTGGCTTTGATACCCTGAGAAGGTGAGAATTTAATATCCTCAAGGAGATTAGAACCCACGTATCCCAGTGCTGAAGTAAGAAATATCACCACTGAGCTTGCTTGCTTCTCTGCTAACAATAACGCTAATAATAATGTACACAAAAATCTGTAAGAAAAAACCGCTTGATTTTCTCAATAAACAATCTGTTATCTGGCCCTAGTCTTCTGTCGTTACAATGTCACTTCGCTTATTCCTTAACCCTTCATTTTATCGGTAGTAACTTTATACGTATCTCTAGTATCGGTGTCGTTTCAGTCTCATTACATGTGTTAGGTGTAATAAATTCACTGTACAAGTGATCAATGATCAACTTCTGTATCACTGTGTGGCTTTGTCCACTTTTTATTTAATAAGGAACCTTAAAGACAAATCGATGGTGTGGCAATGGGGTCACCACTGGGACCCATTCTAGCCGACATTTTCCTTGCGAAACTGGAAAATGGGCCTTTGAAGGATGTTATTAATGAACTCGAATTTTATTGTCGGTACACGGTTGATACTTTTTTGATTATGAAGAACGAGAAAGAAGCAAAGAACATCCTGGATAAATTTTACTATTGAGAAAGAAAAAGACTCTAGTATTTCATTTTTAGATGTCCTTATGACAAGAAAAGAGGATGGCACAATAAGAAGTGTTTATAGAAAAACTACATCAACGGGCCAGTACACACATTTTTTTCAGCTTTGTGCCCTTGAAATACAAACGCAATCTAATAAAATGCATGGTCCACAGAGCAAGAGAGATTTGCTCGGATGAATGTTTTGACGAGGAACTTAACAATATTAAACGGTTGCTAAGTGAGAATGGCTATTCTGAAAAGTTTATTGATAAGAATCTGAATCTGAAACTAAAGCAGCCCAAGTTACCATCAGTTCCAAAAAAGTCCTTATTCTTACAGATGCAGATCCTAGGAGACAACACCAATGAGATATTAACACAGCGCCTTAGAAATGAGGCGGTAAAAGGAGCATTCCCTGCCACTAAATTACGCTGTATCTTTAAAATCACCCCTCTTCTGCGTTCGGGAATAAAAGATAAACTGACTGATTTCGCCTCTTCCATGTGTATATACCAATTTAACTGCTCCTGTGGAGCCAGTTACATAGGTCGCACAATTAAACGTGTTTCACGTCGAATTTCTGAACATCACCCTGCCTGGTTAAGCAAAGGACAAACAAAATCTATTCGCAGCGCTATTCTGGCTCATCTTGTGGATACGGAACACAAGATTGACGTTAATCATGCTTTCAGGGTCATTTACCACATACCTAAGAATCTCAATTTTGCATTGAGAGTTCGACTGCTAAATATTGCTGAGGCTGTGGGGATCCATATTAACCAGTCTAATTTATGCATCCAAAAGTCATTATCACTACCCTTGCCATCTAGGTTTGAATAATCCAGAATTTTTGTGGAATTTTCCTAATTTTAGTTGATATTCTTTTCGCTGCTATATCTTTATTATTATTATAATTTAAGCATCTTTAATGAACTGTAATTCCATTGTGATCTTACTTAACAAAACGATATTACTTAAAAAACACTAATATTCTTATTAAATACTAATTTAAAATATTCTGTGTATATAAACATTTGTATATATAATTGTAGAGCCTGAAAGAGGAATTTATCGAAAGGAATAGTCTTTGCTCAATTATTTTGTCTTTTATAGATGTCTGAATGAATATTTTCGCTAAATTGAAATAAGAAAAAATGATTTCATTATGGTAATGAATATACTCTACCGAAATGACTAAAACAAGCTCTTCTATCTAAAATTCATGTGACTTGGCATAACACTGTTATGAGAACGAAAAATATTCATTCCTTTTTATTTCAAAGCACACTGATCCAAATCAAATGACAGAAAAAATTCATTATGATAATATTGACTTCAATATGTTTTATCTGTGCAAACCAAGTTCACTTTTAACAGTCTGAAAAAATTTGGTCATCGAGTATATGATGTTATCCTCGCCTAGATTACTAGCTCGCTAGTTTACTAACCGGTCCTAAGCCCGGATAAATGGGGAGGGTTGGGGTGCGTGGTGCGAGCAACTTCACCCCCAAAACTTAACCAAATTGCTACAGAAACTTAAACTCAGAAATATATTAAAAATACTGAGAATATCAACAATAACCTTGTTTTTCGCTGGAATCGGGGAAGTGAGATGACGCAGGCTGGTGAAAGCCTTCGAGAAGCCAGTCAGCCAATGTGCCTCCTTTCGATGAAAGCAAAAATAAGGATGGGGACGTGGAATATTCATACAATGTACGAAACTGCAAAGGCTGCTCAGGTAGACGCAGAAATGAGAAGATATGGAATAGAAGTGTTGGGGATCTCCAAGAGCAGATGGAACGGATGTGAAAGGTGCCAACTAGCAACTGGAGAGACAGTTCGCCCAACAAATATACAGGAGAAAGTGGAGATGGATTGGACACTCGCTGAGGAGGCCGCTGGGTGACATCGCGCGTCAGGCCAGTGCTCGAGTGGAACCCGAAAGGGAAGCGGCAAGTAAGACGTCCAAGGGTGACATGGAGGAGATCATGTGAAGAGTAGTTGAAACAGTATGGACTAACATGGATGCAGGTGAAAAGTACAGCAGAAGACAGAAGCAAGTGGAGACGTGCAGTTGAAGCCCTATGTTCCACTAGGAATCCAACGGAACAATAATAATAATAATATACGATGCTCATTATAATAAAGGTGTTTTGTATTTCCCAATGAATGAAAAACAAAACGATATTGTCTTTGTTTTTACTGACGTCTCGCCATTTAATGCTGCTAGTAACTTTATCAAAGTATTCTTAAACCAGAATTCCCCGAATCTCAGCTTACATATAACAACTTAGTCATCGTTACTCAGCATGCGGTCATTTTCGCGTTGTCAAATTGGCCAATTGGTAAAAATAACAAAATCAGGTGTGTAGATTGTTGGAATTGATAAGTGTGTAAAATTATACAAAAGCAGCGTGTGCTTACGTAATGAAATTGTTGACTTTGTCATTTCACAGGGGAGGGTGGGTGTATGTTGTAACCAGGGTAAATTCTGTTTAAGTCTAGCATTCCTATTCAGCCAATTCAGATTCCACTTGATATGAAGTGCTTCTGATGATATTAGACGTTCTTTGTGATTTCTGAAATGCTTTTTCTGGATGATGATTTCAATATTGTCAAATTCAATTTTGTGGCCTGATTCCATATCGTGTAGACAACCTATGGCTGATGATTTTTCAAGCTTTTCTAGTTCAACTGAATTTCTCGGTGGTCAGACAGAGGCGGCTATACGGTGTTCATTTCTTCTGATTACCTTGATTTCTCTCTGGCGATGTTTGTCCGATGTATATCGCATCACATTCCAAGCATTTTATTTTATAGACACAATTAGATAGAGAATCTTTAGGGATTCGGTCTTTTATATGGACAAGGTTGTTTCGCAGTGTGTCTGATGTTTTGAAGAAAACTCTGATGTCGAACTTATTGAAGTACTCTTCTGATATCATCTGACGTCTCGGAACACGTTTTCGACCATATTTAATGTCAGTGTTGATTTTGTTGATAAAGTCCTTTGGGTAGTTGTTTTGCTTGAGAGTCTCAGTAATATTTGATATTTCTTTTTCTTTTTCTCTCTCATCCGCTATCAGAGAGTGTGCTCATCTAAGAAGACATGAAACAACTGATACCTTTGGTCTGATGGGATGTGATGATCCGAAGTCTGAATATTTTTTGGAGTGGGTTTTCTACCTGAATATAATATACTAAAATGTCCGTTTTCCCTCCTCTTAACTAGCCAGACTGTCTAGAAATGGTATTTCACCGACATCTGATTTTGCTTCCGAAGTAAACTGGTTCCTGGGAGACAGATTGCTCACTTGTTCCAAGAATGAACTGTGTAGATCTCGTCTTAGCACTACAAAAGTATCATCTACATATCTTAACCATATTTTAGGAGTGAGTATGCTTGAAAAGATGTTATCTTCGAATCTATTCATGAAAAGGTCAGCGACTATTAGGGAAACTGGTGAACCCATAGCAACACTATTTGTCTGTCTATATAAGTTCCCTTTAAATGTAAAATAATTACTTTCTAGACAGAATTTCATGCTCTTAATTATTTCACTGGTGTCCAGTAGACATCTTCATGATAGCGTTGTATCTGATTCTAGTAAATTGGAAATGATATGAAGACTTTTCGTAATGAGAATACTAGTATATAATGAGTTAATATCATAGCTTACCATAATATCCTCTTTATCGATTCCCCAGAGTTCTATCTGGGATTTCAAATCATTTGAATCTTTTATAACATTTTGAGTGTTCTTCAGTAGTGGATTCGGTATCGAAACTAAGTATGTGGAGAGCTTGTAAGTCGTTGACTTGGTAAAATCTACCACTTGTCTCAACTGGTTTGTGGGTAAATGTATCTTTGGTTATCCATAGAATCTTGAGGGTATATAAGATTTTGGTTTTATTTTAAAGCAAAGAGAATTTCCAATCTAGGGTTTTAGTTCTTCAAAGAGTCTTTTGGTATTCACAGTTTCATTTTGTGGTAAGGCAATTCACATCACGTTTCAAAATAGCAGACTCACTCACCTAGTTAGTATTCCCCCGACTAATCCGCACTGTTCATTTGCCTTCTAGATAGCGATTTCACGTCAGTCATCAAAGACTTCATCCAAATTCTGAGTGTTGGCTTACAGGGATTTGATCGATTCCGATTTTGATCATGAAATGACTTAAGTGAGAGAAGAACTGAGAACCAGTGAGTACTGGACAACTATTTTGTCTCTATTTAAGTTACTCACTACTAATCCCTAAAGGATTAAGTTGCTTGAAGTTCTAGTTAGGTTTCAGGACACACGCCCACTGCTGATATTGGCCGGCCATCGCGCTATGCCTCGAATTGGCAGAAGTTAGTATTGATAAGCCATTGGACGCCTTCCTAATGAATGGCTGGCTTACGTGATTTGGCTTGTAATGTGATGGTTCTGGGTTTGATTCCTCATAGAATAAAGGGTGCATAATGCTGAAGAGTCACATACAAGGACGAAACAGCTGTTCAGTTGTCTAACTGAAGTCAATTCGTGATCAGAATTGAAATATGCTTTCACAAAACTTTTTCATCTGTTTCTAAAGTTGTATGTCCGTAATAATTTCAAAAAAAAGTATTGTTACAAACAACAGTCACGTGATTTTCTATATAACGTCGAATCAATAGGATCAATAGATTGTGGTTTTGAAAGCACCTGTAGGCGGTAATATACAAATTAAGAAACATTGTACAGAATTTATGCATTTATAGACTTCACAACAGACCAAGGTAGCTATAGTGACTGAAGCTGTTTGTTTCGCACACAGATATCCGGTTGTTTTAAACAAATTTCAATGGAGTCTGTTATTTGGCGGCAATTAGGAATTTAATTCGCCTGATATTCAGTTTAGTATTACAAATTCATGCATATAATCACTTATAGATGAGTTTAAACTGTAATTTATTGTTTTTCGAGTTGGAATCATTGGCAGTACGCACTCCACATTAAGGGGTTCGAACCCAGGACCTTCTGGTTACAAGGCCAGCAAGCTCGTATACCATTCAGCCACTGCGACCCAATTCCACATCTAGTGCATGAATTCTAACTTCTACAAATTCATGATTTTAGCGCGACCACCAACCAATGTCATCGGCGGTGGGAAATCCATCCTCACTTCCGACTGGATGGACCTCACTGGTCATGACTTCTCACTAGAACTCCAGGAAACTCCATCCTGTAGCCAGTAGTCACTAGCGAATATCCGATTAATTTTCAAGAGTTGATTTGTAAGGATTCGATTTCCAAACTAGGCTGATGGAATAGCTCCAGTCCAGTACTCCTTCCTGAAGGTTTTCAAAGGTTCTCTTACTGATATCAATCCATGGACATACTCGAAAAACAAATCAATTCCTTACAAATCAACTCATGAAAATTAATCTGAAATGACATCCAAAATTGGAAATTCTCTCTGGTTTAAACTGAAACCTTCAAAGATGCAGTGATCAACTTCTGCATCACTGTCTGACTTTGTCAAATAAGAAAAAATTATTTCACAATGGTAATTAATATACTCTACCAAAATGACTGAAACAAGCTCTCTTATCTAAAATTCATGTGATTTCGAATAACACTGTCATGAGAACGAAAAATATTCATTCATTCCTTTTTTTATTTCAAACCACACTGATCCAAATCAAATGACAGAAAAGAAGTGATCATCATAATAATAACACTGACTCCAGTATTCTGTTTCGCATCTGCATTATAAGTAGCAGTCATTAGGTAGAGTGAGTGGGATTTAAAGAATGCATGAAATCAATAATTTGAAGCTTTTTCTTTTACTGCCATATCAGTTTCTTTCAATTTATTTGATTGATTATTTCGATCTGAATACATTCAATGATCTGAACGGAATCATCAAAGTGGAGCTTTTCACAGACTTCAAGCACTTCACGTTGTTTCGCTCAATAGAAAAACACACTAATGGAAGTAGGACAATTGTAGCAATGTAACACTAGACGACGAAGACTTGACAAATGCATGAATATCTGCAAATTGGTATCTCTACGTAGCCAAATTATATATACTTTATCTTCAACGCATCATTTGCACAGATCACCTTCTCTGGACTTCATGTTGTGTGTGTTTCTTTGTGTTCTTTTCACGTCTCCCATATGTCTGTCTCCACAACTCTGTATCATTTATTATTATTATTTTTTCCTTTAATTCCTAGATGAACATAGGGCTTCAGCCGTGCGTCTCTATTGCGTTCTGTTCTCTGCTAGAGTCTTCACCTGGCTCCAAGTCTGCCCACACGTTTTCATCTCCTCTTCACATGACCTCCTCCAAGTCACCCTTGCACTGACGACCAGCTCGCCGCTTCCCTTTCGGCCGGGGTCCACTCGAGCAATGGCTTGTCTAGTGATGTCACTTGATGGTTTGCTTCCTCAGAGTATGACCAGCCAATCCATCTCCATTTCTTCCTGCCAATTTGTTTCATAATCGGTTCCTGCTGGGTTGGTTCGCTCATTGCCAGAGATCTCTGTTGCTGATCTTTTTTGACAGGCCATCTGATCTTGAGTATTGAGTGAAGACAACTGTTAATGAAGGTCTGTAGTTTGTTTGAGATGCTCTTTATGACGCGCTGGCCAAGTCTCTGATCCGTATAGTGAGTAGCACTGACTTCATATTGGAGTTAAAATCCGGATCCTATTTTTGATTCTGAGTGTTGTTGACCTCCACACAGACTTGAGAGTAGTGAAAGCTTGTCTTGCTTTCCCGATCCTCGCTTTGATATCCTCATCAGTTCCGTTGTCCTGTAGTTGAAACGATGCTTCCCAGGTAGGTAAAGGAGGTTGTTTCTTTCAGGTTCCTTCCATTCCTGCTGATTGTTGTCTGTTGTTGTTGTTGCTGTTGGTGGTGTTCTCCGGAAATCTTCATCACCTCTGTTTTCTCTATGTTCACCTGAAGTCCCTCCTATCTTCTCTGGATGCTTCTTCTGCCAACTTGTTACTTTTCGCTTGCATATCTTCCAGTTTGTGGGAAATCAGACATATATCATCATAGGCGAAGTCCAGATCCTCCAATTTTTTTTGTGTGAGTCCATTTTATACCTGTTTCGTGATTGCCCGCTGTATCATTTGCATTCTCTGAAATCAAATGTATCTGCCCACAATTTGAAATTTTCATGACGATGAACATTTCTGTTTATATATAAATATATACTACTGATAAATCTCGTCAGTAGCACTCGCCACATTAAGACTATAATGAACAAAGATGTATGGAAGTAAGGTTATTTACATGAAGATTATTCACGATGTAAAGAATCTGAATCACAGGGATTGCAGTGGTATTTTATGCCCAAAAATCATTAGCTAACAGCATTCATCACCCAACATTGGATGCTGACGTTCATTGTTTAAGTCGACTGGTTATCTAGAAGGCTGGCAGTCAATCGTCTGTATCATTTTGGTAAGCCAACGTGTCAAGTTTATTCGTTCGTTCTGGTGCGATCCCTTGCACCCTAGTTAAACAATCAGCCTCTGACTATGCTTTTCATCAAGAAGTATTTATTTCGTATTTTGGAGTATCAATTCGGTGTTTTTATTCGCGTTTGGTCTGAGCAGAATCAATAATTTATGAGTCATAGGATGAGAACTTCAGTCAGTATACATCATATTTCGCGTAAACGTTAGCCGTCTCATCTCCTAAAGGAGTCATTGTGAACGATCTAGAGCATAATGACAGTCTCCAACCATATTAGTTCTTGGCATCTCAAGTTCACCAAGAAAGCCGTTTACTCCTGTCCATGTGGCATAACGGGACTAGTTAGTCAGTGTACCGAAATAATCGCAGTTACTACACAGAATATATATATATATATAGATTTATGAATCACTCCCTGAGGACTCCACATGCTTTCTTTTGTGCTGCTGTCTGTTGTCTTCTTTTTTCTCTCACCATTTTAACTTCTATATGACTTTTTGAATGAGAATAAAGAATGTAGATATTTGACCATTCACAATGACAAATGATCTGCAAACAATATTGGTCCCATATCTTTCAGTTGCCTTGTGAATTACGCATTGCCTTCCCCCACGACGCAGCTTGGATTACAGTTGTGGAATAAACCAATAATACTTCACGATTGTAATTTATAGCATAACTGATCTTGCCTGTAAAAATAGCTTGCATTTCTTGTAAACACCCGTTTATAAGAAAATATAAACTATCATTATTATTATTATTAGTCTGCATTGAGTACAATTCACTTGTGATGTTACAATGAAAATGCTGACAAAACTATACAAGTGTATCATGTATTTTAAATTATGACCAAATTTGGATATACATCAAGAATAAGACTGGATGCCGTACACACCAAATTTAGATGGGGGGATGACTTCAAGCTTTATTTGTTTTCGCAAGTATTTGTAATCCATTCAACGAATGCTTGGGTCTTTTTTGTTAATGTGAAGACAATGTTTCCATATTTCTTGATGTGCTCCATTGAATGACTAGTTATCATATTGTTCCCACAAACCAAAGACAAAAACGACAGCAAACATGTAATTTAACCATAAACCAAATTTATGTAATTTAAATAATACTTACCCATGCCTGTACAATTGGTGTGTCCTACACAGGTAGAAAAAATATGTATTTTATTAAATTATTATTATTATTAAATATGCTTATTAATCGTATATATAATTTATCATATTGATGATGCCTGTAAACTGGCGTCCCTCATGTACAAAAATGAGAATATATTATTATTATTATTTAAACTAATATTAAGAGGGTTTGTAGCTTGATACTGTGTTTTGGTTTGACTAAGCCTAGCTATTTAACCTTGTAACGACAGAAGGCAAGAGTCAGGCAACAGATCATTTATTAAGGAAATCAACGCATATTCATATATTTTCATGTACATTACTATGGATATTTAAGCAAACAAACACAGTCTTCCGATTGGTTGTTTCTCACATAAAGTTAATCTTTCATCTCTTTGTGACTCTTTCTTGAATGTCAAATCCTCTATATGTTAACTGCATCCGCCTACGCAAAGTCTGCTGTGGTCGGTTTTGAATCAATCTTTGTTCACATTTTCTCACGACAAATCTTGGGAACGTAAATATTGACGTCAATTACTGTCTACCAATTTGGCTAGTAGACAGCTCTCACCACAACCTCACCTAGTTAACTAGCTGGCTAGTTTTCTAGCCGGTCCCGGTTTGGGTAAAGATTGAGGGTTAGGCATGGGGCTAGCAACCCCGCTAATGATATTTCAACACACAGAAAATATATTAAAAATACAAAAACTTCAATTAACAACACTGTTATTATTCTCCCAAATCGGAGAAGCGAAATGAAACAGCGGGCTGGCTGATTACATATGCCTTATCTTCAACTCATCGTTTGTACAGATCTGGCTCCGTGTTGTTGCACTTCTGAACTTTATGTTGTGTGTTTTTCTTTGTGTTACTTTCACGTCTCCCCTGTATCTACCTGCACAACGCTGTATCACTTGCTTTCTTTGAAATCAAATATATCTGTCTTCAATTTGATTTTTTATTCTGATATACTTTTCTTTATATATATACTACTGATAAATAAAGTATAATTATATTTCAGTAGTTTACACACAATGATAAGTTTTGTTAATGGTAATATTTCGAGCAAAAATACTACTGTCCGTGTTCACACCACTGTTGGAATTGTTTGATTCACACATTTATGATTTGTACTCATATATATATATATATATATATATATATATATATATATATATATATATAGTTCATTATTTTTGCTCATTCATGTTTTTTTGTATTTAAGTTATATTCCACGTTCATTCATGTTTTTGTATTCAGAATTATATTCCAAGTTGTTGATAGTTGTGCCACTGAGTCACCCTTGTCACATGTATCCGGTGTGACTTTAATGAATATCGATTCTGTTATAAGTCTTTCTTTCCATTTGTTCATGTTAGTTTTTAGAATACACACATTGTCCCAATCGATATTGTGGTTTTTGTCCCATGCTGCATGTGCAGCTATCGATAAATTGTTTTTCAAGATTCTTGTAGGCTTGTGTTCCTGTTGGTCGACCTTTGGTTAGGCGTTTATGTTCATTCACTCTTATTCTGAGTGATCTGGTTGGACGTTTGACCCACATATTTAGTTGGACAGTCAGCACAAGATATTTTGTAAATCAAGTTGTTTGTATCCATCATTTTTATTGGATCTTTCAGTTGATTTATTTTATTTTTAATTAGATTCGTCGGTTTAAACGTGGTGCGAATCCCAATATTTTTGATGTTTCTTTAAATTGCCTCTGATGTACCATTTTTATATGGTATTGTGACTGTTTTTTTACATCCTTCCATCTTGTTATTCTCCGGTTTTACCCTCTTTTTTCTCTTTTTTATATTATCTTTGATTATCTTTGTTTTCGAGTAGCATTTTGAATAGGACGTTTATTTCTTTACACTTGTCCTCTGGCATTGTTGTAAGTCTACGTATTCTATCTGCAAGACCTTGTATTAATCCTCGTTTCACCGTGGGTGGATGAGCTGAATGATAATCAAGGAATCTTCCAGAGTGTGTGGTTTTTCTATATAGCGTCGTTTTAATGCTACCATCTGTTATTCTATGTATTTTGCAGTCTATAACTTGTCATTGCGTGTAAAATATTGAAATATAATTATATTTTATTTGAACTAATCCACAATGCTCAAACTTTTTACTGATACTACTGACAAATCTTATCAGTAGCACTGGCCACACGATGTTCCACACTCAGAACTCAAGGGAATCATAATAATAATAATAATATGATTACAGTTCTCAGTGGAATTTTCTATTTTCTAGTTGAATTAGTATATTTTTATGAACTGACAGTTAATTATTACTATTATTATTAATTATTATCATTATGAATGTGAAAATCGATTTTTCCTTCAATTTTAAACACACAGCAATATTTTATTTTGATACCAATTTGCATAATAAGGTTTCACTTGGTTGTTTGTGTTTTTTGTCAGATCATTTGAATTTTCTATTTGTCAACTTTAATCATTGTCATTTATAATCGGCGAAATGGTAAATTTATGTTTATAAAAAAATATGGTAGTGATGTTTAACTTCATGTGCTACCTTTTTTTTTTGATTTCTTTTTTGTTTTTTTGCTTGATTCCACGGATCCTATTAAGCCTGGCTTTTTATATCGTCAGTAATTTCATTTTGACCAGGTGCATTTTGAGCTATCTATATTGCTATGATGGTGAACAGTACTCAATAGAGAAATTATTCTCCACTCAGGCGATCGATTCTTCTCACTGATTTCAAGATTTCATCAGGAGCTGATATCGATTAGAGAAGCACATACCAAAGAACTTGAGACTGAAAGGTCCACTAGTATTAAACAGTGCAATTGCGCATCATCTACTAGACACTGGTCATAATGTAGACAACTTGAAGTCATTCAAAATAATCAACAAGCAAAAGAAACCTAACTTGCTACGCTTTGCTGAAGCAATTGCTATCAGAAGACTTAAACCAAATGTATGTACGCAGAAAGAGACAGTGGTGAATCTTGCACTGCCCTGGTGACAACAGAAAATACACAACAGCTTGTTTTTGTTTCCAAGCCTAATTGCCTAATTATTCTATGAATACTTATATTATTATTATAATATTGTTCCCTTGGGTTCCTAGTGGAACATAGGCCTTCAACTGCACGCCTCCACTTGCCTCTGTCTTCTGCTGTACTTTTCACTTGCATCCATGTTAGTACATACTGTTTCAACTCTTCTTCACACGATCTCCTCCATGTCACCCTTGGACGTTCCAGTCGCTGCTTCCCTTTCGGGTTCCACTCGAGTGATGGCCTGACGCGAGATGTCACTGAGCGGCCTCCTCAGGGAGTGTCCAATCCATCTCCACTTTCTCCTGCATATTTGTTGGGCGATTGGTTTTTGTTTTGTTTGTTCCCATAGTTTCTTGTTGGTTCTTGTTCTTTCCGGCCATCTGATCTTCAGTGTAGAGCGAAGACAGTTGTTGATAAAGGTCTGCAACAGGCTGTTGGAAATATTCTTTGTGACCCACCAGGTTTCTGATCCATATAGATGAACTGACTTGACGTTTGTATTGAAAATCCGAATTTAGTTGTTGATGTTGAGTGACGAAGATTTCCAGATTAGTTTCAAGTTGATGAATGTGTTTCTCACCTCCCCGATTCTCGATTTGACATCTTCGTCCGTTCCTCCTGCCTGTAGTTGAGACAATGCTCCCTAGATAAGTGAATGAAGTAACCTCTTTCAAATCCCTCCCGTTGATGGTGATTGGCGCTGGATGTTGCTGTTGTTGTTGTTGTTGGTTCGTTGGTTATTTTCATAACCTCCGTCTTGTCTATGCTCATCTGGAGTCCTGTCTTTGCTGTATCTTCGACCAGTTTGTCGGTTTATAAACTGTCAAATATTGATCACAGTTCATTGGAATTATTCTATAAATAGTCAGTGTTTGTAACTCTTGATTAGTTAAATCATTCCGGACTAATGTTACTTTTTTTTCCTACCAATTACTCCTTGTGATCGTGGAAAAGTATGTTCAAATCTTTAATGTAATGTAATTCATATTTTTTTATCGTTCAGGTTGTAACCAGTTGAGAAGAATCCTCGAAATAATAAAGGATGAGCTTATATTATTCTGGTACAATTGTTGTTCATGCTTTGTTCAAGTTTATTAATGGGAAGAATTGCATGAAGATTAGAGAAACATTGAAAAACCATCTGGGAGTTGTAATCCTAGTTTGGGGCTGACTCTTCAGCAGTACGCATCCATCACAAGCACTCGAACCTAGGACCTTCCGGTTACAAGGCAAATGAGCTTTCAAACTATTATGCCACTGGGACCCGATCCAGTGGCCAGGCAATCCATAAATTCCAACTTCTACCTACTCATGATATGGCGTGACTGGTACTAACCACTATCATCGCTAGCCTGTACTTGTCCTCATACATGACTTGCTGTACGCCAATGGTCACGAGTGCTCAATAAAACCCAGGTAACTACCTGCTTGAATAAGGCCAGTCACTACTGAGCGTCTGACTGTGGAGCCAGTTACATAGGCCATACAATTAGGTGTGTTTCTCGTCGAAATTTCGAACATCACCCAGCGTGGTTAAGTAAAGGACAAACAAAATCCATTCTCATAGTTCTATTCTATCCCATCTTGTGGATACACAACACAAGATTGATGTTAACCATGCTTCCAGGGTCATTTACCGCATACCTACGAATCTCAATTTCGCCTTAAGAGTTCGACTACTAAATATTGCTGAGGCTGGATGTTGGGATCCACATTAAGAAGCCTAATTTGTGCTTCCAAAAGAGGCTAGTTCAGACATCATCTTTACCTTGGCCACCTTTAATGAACTGTAATTGCATTGATCTTATTTTACAAGTCGATATTATTATTATAATAAATATTGAAATTAAGAAATTAAATGCTGGTTTGTAGCATGCATTACACTAATCGTAGTTTGCCACTTCAAGGTTATGTATGTCAAATGGTCAAACCATCATTCATTATCATTATGGTAATCATTTTTTCTCTAGATTATTGATTTTTGGAGGCATTTGGATTGATTTCAATGTAGACTTTGTCACGATTCAATATCACTTAGAGAATCATTGAAAGCCAGGTAGAACTGGACAACTGTTTCCTCCTAGTTTGAGATTTTTCAGCAATCCTCACCTATGACATCGCTAGGGATTTAATCCCTGGCCTCTAGGTTACGATTTCAAGCACATTACCCACTCAGAATTCAATGAGCTGTGAAGTGTAAGTATGGTGGAAGTATGTAGATGACACATTCACTGTATTTAGAACACAAGATATAGATAGATTTTTCGAACACATTATAACTCAAAGGTGGCGGCAATCCAATTCACCTATGAATTGGAAAGTCAGGAAGGGGAACTTCCAATGTTAGATTGTAGCGTAAAAAGGAAAGAAGATGGGAAGTTAAACACACACTAGTGTGCTTATAGGAAACCACACACTCAAACAGATATTTGGACCTCCGATCATCCCATCCTATGTCAGTGAAAATAGGATGGGTGAAATGTTTAAGTAATAGAGCACAAGAACTAAGTAATACGAAGGAAAATCTAAGAAAGGAAGTGAGGCATATAACAGAAGCTTTGAAACTTAATAATTACCCGGATAAATTAGCCATGAAGTATGTAGGAAAATGTAAAAATAAAATAAATAATGATTGTAGCGATAGTGATAATAACAATAATAATAATGATAATAATAATAATAATATTAATAACGACACCAACAATAAGGAATCTAAATCATCAGTAGTAATTCCATACAAAGAAGGAACCTCGGAAACCCCAAAACGCAGAATTCTTAACAGGGCAGGAATAAAAGTGGCTGGCATTCAAATCTACAAACTCAATTAGAAACAAGCTTTGTCAGTTAAATGGTGGATCCTGTGGAGCCTTTAAAACAAAACAATTTATTCCATATTAGTTTGTTTATTAGATGTATTACACAGTCAGGGAAACAGTATTATTTACTGGATGACAAAGTTTCGAACAAAATTTATTGTTCATAATCATATCGTCAATTATAAACACACGACTTCGAAACTTGAGTTTTATAGTTTTCTTTGTCCTCTTGTATTTGTCGTCGTTGGGGTAGTAGAATTTTCCAGATATCTGGGTGGACAGGTGTTGAATCATTCCTATTACACGTATCTAGTCTCAGTTGATTCGATAAACAAAGCTTCTGTCATCAATCTCTCCCTCCACCCTGTTAGTTGTATTAGATTTTAAAACTGTCATCTTATCCCATCCAGCTCATTGTGTGGTTGTGTGTGATTGCATGTAGTGTGTGCTATAGCTGAACTATTCTCTAGATTTCTTACCTTATTCGGGTCGATCAATCTAGATTTTGCTAGGTTTTTGTGCTCAGTTAGTCTGACTGACTGCCCCTGTTCTACTACTTTGACCTATATATTTAACCTGACAATCATTGCAGGCAGGGTATTAGGTAAACTAAACTGTTTTGTTTTAAAGGCTCTACAGGATCCTTTAACCGACAAAGCTTGTTTCTAATTGAGTTTGTGGGTTTGAATGCCTTCTATGTATCACTTCCTGTCTTTGATTTTCCTTATTAGTAATTATTTTTTGTGCTCTATTTTCACTTGAACATTTCACCAATCCTATTTTCACTGACATAGGATGGGATGATGGGAAGTCCAAATATCTGTTAGACGAAACAGTTGTCTAGTTCTACCTGGCTTTCAATGATTCTTTAACTGGTATTGAATAGTGAGAAAGTCTACATTGAAATCAATTCAAATGCCTCCAAAAATCGATAATCTAGACAATAAATGAATAACCATATTCGTAGTGAATGATGGTTTGACCATTTGACATACATAACCTTGAAGTGGCAAACTACGATTAGTGTAATGCATGCTACAAACCAGTATTTAATTTTTTAATTTCAAGAATTAATCATCACAGCTGACGAGTGACCAATGGATGTGTGAAGGATTAACTATCACTTTTGATGGTCCACTTTTATGTGTGTTTATAAATTCACCTGCTCCTGTGAAGCTAATTATATTGGTCGCACATACAAAGCGCGCACTTTCCAAACGCATCTCTGAACATTATCCGACATAGCTGGTTAGCAAAAGGACAATGCAAGACAATTACTAGCTCAATTCTCGAGCACCTGGTGAACTCAAGCCACACGGCTCCAACAGAGTCATCTTTCAAGATCATTTACAAGGTGAGGACGTTAGGTTTCGACTTTTGTCTATGGGACGAAGGCATTGGTAATTCATCAATACAACCCTCGAACTCTGCATACAGAAAACGTTTGTCTAGTTTCTCTTATTGTACGTTGGTCTTTACCTATTCACTAGTCGTTCCCTGTAAAAAAATTTAATTCTTTCTTTTTAAAAATTTTAGTTTTAGTTTACTTTCCCTTTAATAATTAATTCACTATTATCAGTCTCACATGTTCCTTTTGTACATTTTCACACCCTCTTCACACTTATTAAATTGACACTCAAATACCACCTTTCTCCTCACTCAATAGCAATTTTAATCTTATCAGATTTCTAACTTTGTGCAGTTGAGTACCACTTAATTTACAACTTTTCTTTTTTACTTCTAATGTCACTTCTGAGTAATTATATCGATTATGTCGCCCTACCGCCTATTGCTCAATAATAGACTACTATACATTTTTGGTAAATACAAATACGACTGTGTACAGTCTGTGAAGACGATTTCGTCGATAAAGAAAAATTTCTTCGATTGGATGGAGGATTTCATTATGAGCTGACATCAGTTAGGTAACCATTGGAAAACCACCTGGGAGCACTGGAAAACTGTTTCATCAGATTAGTTCGGGACTCTTCAGCAGCACGCACCCTCCACCGGGGTTCGAACCCAAAACCTTGTGGTTACAAGACTAGCGAGCTCGTAGACCATTCCTCGGCCACTGGAACCCGATCCAATGGTCAGCCAGCCCATGAATTTAAACTTCTGTCAATTCGTAACATTGCGTGACCATTTCGTAATGTCTTCTTCGATGAGATACTGCCTCATTTTCGACCTGGTGTACCCTACTGGTTACGGCTTCCCACTAGAAACCCAGGTTACTAGGTGCCTGAATCGGGCCAGTCGCTAGTGAGCATCAGATTTTTTTTCAAACAAAATCCCAACAAAACCAATACTTGAAAAATTTCTTCACTGAATTTTTCTTTTATTAATAGTAATAATAGTAATAATAACAAATGCTGAATAAACTTGTTAATTTAGTCATGACTGTATAAACTTGTAGAAGTTTTTAACTGTTCAATTCAAATATAAGTATAAAATTTGGACACTTTGGTGGTAGAGTATATCTCCATTATGGATAAGACTTTATTTTGATAAATCACACAGTGTCTTTATGCAGTAATATTAACTGATGACCGCCTTTCGAGCACAAATTATTGCCGCTCATAATCATATCAAGTCACTCACTCATACAACATTTTTCCTTCATGAGGTCAACTATATAGGTCAAACTAGAAGATCGGGGGTAATCAGATTGTCGGAACATAAGAATTTAGCTAAGGTGAGAATGGTTGACCCCGAGAAGATAAGTAATTTCGAAAAAAGCTCGGCAGTTGCACTGCATGTATTAACACACAACCACACAATAGCATGGTGGGAGAGGGTTTAGATTCTAAGAAGTAATCTTTGTAGGTAGGTAGAGAGAGAGATTGATTCCTGAATCCTGCCTGGTTCCTCGAGTCTACACCCAACACAACACATGCAACAGAAATGACTCAATGCAAATATACCAGAGATATGCATGGAAGATATTATTACCACCAGTCAGTCAGTCAAATCAGAGGAGGATAATAAATAATCTTAAAATTCTATTTCAATTCAATTCACTTACATCATAACATTCTAACAAGTTACTTATTTATTTTGACTATAAAAGCACTCGTCTTATTTCCCATCTGATTGTATTTGATTGATAATACTCATATTATTATTTCTCATTGTACATTATCCTATAGTGTCTTGTATTCAAATATCTAGTCAATTCCACACATGTAAATAATTGAAGGAAAAAATGTGGTGTGAGTAGTGCCTAGATATGATTATGACCAGTAATGGTTTGTGCTCGAAAGGTGGTCACATCAGTTAATATTACTGTACAACAACACTGTGTGAGTCATCAAAATAAAATCTTATCTATCTCTAATGGAGTGTTCAATCCAATTTACTTAATCAATATTCTTTAAAGCACAGGTCATTTTCTTTACTAACTTAATCAATATATTATGAACAGATATCGATTAATTCACAGTCATTTAACCAGCCACTCAACAAAATTTCTACTTATAATAGAAATGTGCAGTTAAGACAATACCAAAGCAAAAAATTGAATAGCATAACATAAATCACGTTCAGTTAAACAGACAAACAAACAAAAATATTGATCTTTCACATGTGAATACATTCATGCTGCATTAAGTTCATGTAATGAAAGCATGAGAAGAGAAATTTTATTAGTTTCTCAATGAAGGTGAAAGCATTAAGAAGTGAGGTGAATTAAGTGGTGTGATCGTTTGCATGCATGCATATATATGTGTATCTTTTAAAAGCGATTAATTCAAATGCGTTATTTGATATTTTAAGCAACAAAGCAACAACAACTGAAACAGTACTTGGTTTAAAAAAAGATATGAATTAATCATGAGTACTGAGTATTGATTTCAGCAAACCAGCACAATTACGCTTAATATTATATAGAGTTATAAGGGCTGGACTTATCCGGCATGTTGGTTAAAATTCTGCTTGATAAATTGGTTTTATGAATTTAAAACAAGCAACAAAGCAGGTTAATAAAGCAGGATTTAATGATGAATTCATCAAATTTCAGTAGAACTCGTCAGCTGCTCAGTACTCTACATACCCGGATATATGTGTACTTTTGAAATTGCATTGGGAGATATAAGACTGATAAGTAAACAAACTACATTGAATTAGTCATGCAGAAATACAAGTGCGAATGTTTTACAGGTCATATACAAATAAATAAGGGGAGAGAGAGTATGAGAGAATCAAAACAAAATGATTCAGCGAAGAGACTCTTTTCAACGAATTTATCATCAAGCTGTACAATATATAAATAGGGTTTTCTTATGAAGTTATATACGGTGAGGGAATTGAAACATAGGTGTGAATGCATAAAATAATAACAATATGAAATGCAATTAAAACTAAAATGTTTGTGATTATAATCGTAGTTAAATGTCAAGTGGCAAAGCAAATTAATGTCATATATAGAATAATTCATAGGATGGATAGAATTTGAAAAAGGGTGTGCAGTTATAGGATTAGTAGACAAATAGAATAAAATAAAAACGTTACGTAATATTGTGTGAAATTTAATAGCATAGAATTTAATGTTGCATAAAGGAATTGATTTAGGATGACAAGTAGAACGAGTGAAATAATACCGGGGACAATTAAAAGTGAGAGTAGTAATAGTAACAATTGACTTAATAAGGAAGAGTATACAAATTGAATAGACAAAAATGAAAAAATGAAAAATTGGTAGAGCTAAAATATGATTGGGGATTCCATATACATATATATATATATATTAATGATAGGGGATTACCATACTTTAGCATAGAGGGATTAAGACCATGAAAGTCGGAGGGGTTGAACGAACTTTTTCTGTACACAGAGATCTGGCTTTTCTGTTTCGATAGCCAAAGCTTCAGCAATACAGATGAGTCGGGTACGTAGGGATTTGGGTAAATTACTTTTTCTTTGTAGATAACTTTAAAGGCAGAGGCTATAGAGATAGGGTGATCATTATCGACCAGATGTTCAATGATCGCGCTTCTTATTGCTTCACTTCCACCTTTTCGTAACCATGCAGGATAGTGTTCTTGCACCCTCTTGAACAAAACTCGAGTCGAATAACCGATATATCTAGCTCCACACGAGCAGGTGAATTGATAAACGCACATAGAGTTGATCAACTGCGGGATCTTGTCCTTCAGGTTATTAAACAGCAGTGGTTGACTAGTAAAGGCTATTCTCAGAGATGTAGCAGGGAATGTTCTGTTCAGGGACTGTGATATCCTTCGTTTCATGATATCGGAAGCCAAGTCCCCTTTGATTTCCAAGCCCATGTAAAGTATTTTCTTGGGTACGGATGATAAGTCACGTTTAACAGGATTTGAATGTATATTCTTATCTATAAAACGTGGTGGAAATCCATTTTCTATTAGAATTTTCCTCAAGATGTATAACTCATCTTCCACAGTATCAGGGCTACATATGCGCTGAATACGAGTGGCAAGCGATCGGATCAGGTTTCGTTTTCGACCAATGGGTACCCAGCTGTAGAAATTTGTCAGCTGACCATTCCATGACAGCTTTCGATAAATCGATCTCTTCAGAGTTCCATCGGTCCTCCTTGATAAGTTCACATCGAGGAAATGAATACTAGACTCGTTCTCCATTTCGAGTGTGAATTTTATCGCCGGATGTAACCATTAAATAAATCTAATATATTACTCAAGTTACAATCAGTATCACAAATAATAAAGGTGTCATCTACATACCTTTTATACATTTGAAAGCTCTGGATTATAGGCTTCAGCTGATCATTTTCTAGACTGGACATAAAACAGTCTGCAAGGAGAGGACTCAAGGGAGAACCCATTGCAATACCATCCTTCTGTCGGTAGATTACTTTATTGAAAGTAAACTGTACATTCAATGTACACCTCAGAAGTAGTTCTCTTAGATCTGTAGTGGGTATACCTATGAGAGATCAAAATTAAGATAAATTGCATTACGCTTCAATTACATCACTTAGATAAACAATGAGACATTAGAGAATATAACAAGAATTGCAAACAGAGTAATATCAATAGTAATAGTTATAATAACAATAATAGTGTTGAAGTGAGTTAAGATAATGCTACTGATAAAGGATAGTTTTAAATGAATCAAGAATAATAATAATAATAATGAGGTAAAATAATAAGTAAAACGTATTACCATGGTAGATTCAGAGACGTTTTGTACACTGAGACCTGTTTTATAAACTCGAATTGCACAAGCCTCCTCGGCAATTGCAAGCATCTTCTTGTTTCTTTGTCTGCTGACAATGGTGAATAACTTGACAGCGTCGATATCATGTCTGTAGTCCACAAGGTGCTTTGTTATTGAGGATTTCGGCAATTTGCACTCAGCTGACGAGTTCTTCCGAAATTTGATGAATTCATTAAATCCTGCTTTATTAACCTTTATTGCTTGTTTTGAATAAGTTTTAATAAAATTGCCTTATATGCTTTCAAGTAATGGTTTTGTAGGGATTTTGTTTGATTGATTGGATGGAGGATTTCATCATGAGCTGACATCAGTTAGAGAATCACTGGAAAACCACTTTGGGAGTACTGGACTGCTGAAGAGTCCCAAACTAGGCTGACGAAACAGCTGTCCAGTACTTTCAGGTGGTTTTCTAATGGTTCTCTAACTGACTGATGTCTTATATGTATTCTGGATTGATAGAAATTCTCATTTTCTGACAAGTCTTGTTGGTGTCCATGTCATGTGATCTGACTGTGACACAGTCTTAGCAATATTGGTTGGAATTATTAGTGTTTCAGGCGGACTGTGTCAGGATATCGCTATAATGAACAAGATGGGATAGTTGGAGGGTAATTTCATCCACACAAAGATAGTCTACTTTACGTAGAAGCTACACCTTTCGACGTAGTATCATTCAATGAAAACTTCACGTCTTAGGATATCAATGTAGCCTATTTTCGTGCGTATCAGTGTCTGTAAGTATGGTATGTGCTTTGCACCGTCTAAGTGCAAAGTACTGTTACAAGATTGGCAGGAGCCTGTACCTGCACTCACTCTTGCTTGCAGGTGAACCGCTTGAAGTTGTTGATAAGTTTGTGTAGCTGGATAGTTGTGTGAGTGCTGGCGGAGGGGTGACGGATGAGATTTCCAACCGTATAATGAAGGCTAGGGTGGCATACATCAACCTGAGCCACCTCTGGCGCCGTCACGATGTCAGCCTGGCTGTCAAAGGTCGGGTATACAATGCTTCGGTGCGGGCTGTCTTGCTCTACGCGTGTGAAACCTGGCCTCTCCGAGCTGAGGATGTGCGGCGGCTCTATGTGTTCAATCATCGCTGTTTCCACAGGATTGCTTGCGTTCGATGGCATCATCGCGTGAGTAATTCTGAGGTTCGGTGGCGTGTGTTTGAACACAGTGGAGATCACCATTCATTGAGTGTCATCATCTGGGAATACCGGCTCCGGTGGCTTGGACATGTGCTGCGAATGTCATCTCGGAGGCTTCCGTACAGGTCTCTGTTCGCTAGCCCTGGGACGGGATGGAAATGGCGGAGGGGTGGTCAGTCCATGACGTGGCATTGTGGTATGAAGGATTTTTGTGCTACATTAGCATCGGTTGGTGCGTCACGACTCCCTGGTTGGGGTCCGCGAGATAGCCCAAATCGATGGCTCGAAACGTTATCGGATATGGCCAAGAATCGTAATCAATGGCGAACGTGTTGCAATTTCCTTCTTTCTTCCCTTCCTGATGATAGTTAACGAATACTGTTTGAACTTGTTAAACATGACTGTTTTCCTTCCAGATGAAGTTTTTTATCCGTTTTCTACTTATATTTTTACTTTTACTCTATGTTGTTTTATTATTATTGTGTGGCGCATCTTTCTTGGTGCCATATTGTACCAAGTTTTTCTGCGTTTAAATAAATAAACAAATAAATAAATAAATATTTTCGTGCGTGTGAAGAACAGTACTTTTTGACAAAAGAATGCTGTCAGTACATGGAAATCACCTGTAAATGCTAACAGAACCTTCTGTGGGAACCTAACTAAGTTATCATGTAGACGTGTCTTTCACCGTATGCGTATTTGGGCAGGAATGAAACCACGCAAGGATGCAACGTATGAAATGAATGAACTGACCTGGTGATGAAAACTTTTGAAACACACGGAAACCAAAATGAGGTGAAACGTAACATTTGCGAACAATGTGCATCAAGATAAGTTGTGAATAACCGAAGGATAAACGTAAAAGTCAATGTGTTAGCAAAAGTTTGGGGAACGGTAATCCAACATGGCCGACCAACATGGACGAAAGTGACCTTCGCATGTCTAATTCTTACAATGACCTTGAGCATGCGGGATAATTTCAGTCGTTATAAATATTACTCCATTTGGGTTCCGAGTGGAACACAGGGTTTCAACATTCTGTCGTCATTTCACTCTCTTCCCTGGTTTGTATTTTTTACCCAGTAAGATTTCATTTTCTTCACATACGATCTTTTCCAAATCTCCCTCAGAGTCCAACCAAACTGCTAGTTTCCTAATTGGCTTCTACTCAAGAACCTGCTTGGCTTTTGATGTCACTCAACAATTTCCTCAGCGTATGTCCAATACACCTCCATTTCCTTGGGTATATTTATTGGGGAATAGCTCATATGTTGTTCTGTAGCCAGAATTTCTCGGAGCTTGTCTAACCAGCCATCTGGTTTTCAATATCTAGCGAAGTGAGCGAGTATTCGTAGGAGTTTTCAGGTGACTTTGAGGATTTCGGTGACGCCTGGTCTCTGAAGAATATTTTTCTCTTATTATTTTAAGTTTCCAGTGGAACATAGGGCTTCAAGCTAGTCTTGAAGTTTCGGTAGCAGTGGTGTTTATTTTTACGGGATGGAGTTACCAGCCTCATGCCCAACCTTCCCTCTGTACCAGTCAGGGATCGAACCCCGAACCACGTACGTGGTTGACGAGCCTTCTACCATTGTGTCACCAACGCACAAATAAAATTCAAATGTTATTCCTCTTCCTGAGTAGTGAAGACTTCGATACACTTTTTTTCAGAACAGTGAACGCCTTTCCATACCTATCCTGACTGGTTAAAACGTCGTCATTCATGCATCCGACACCGCCTGAAATTAAGACGATTCTGCCTAGTTAGTGGTGGAGACGAATACCAAAAGACTTTTCTCAACAAAGGTGGTTAATGCTTGTTGTTTCAGGTAAAAAATATCTTCGTCACCTCTGTCTTCTATATGTTCACTTCAGTTCCTTATTTTCGCTGACTACTCTCACAAATCGTCTCTTTTCACCAGTGGATCCTCGAGTCAGTGAAACATTAGACATAAATCATCTGAGAAGTTTCATCTTCTAAGTTCTTTCTGTTGGTTCGGCATATATCCGTCTCCTCCTTCATGATGATCCGCCACATGATACAGTCAGCCACAATCAACAAAATCATTGGTGATAGTAGGCAGTCTTGTCTTACTCCTCACTCTTCACTGACATCTCCCTTGTGAATCACCTGACATCTACCATCATCATACACCTGCTGAATGAGCTTTAATATTTAAAACAACATTCACTCTCAAATGAGTTGCCCAACGGTCAGGATAACATTCTCATCATGGGTTCAGTCAGCATCACCGAAGTTCCATTTTGAAGAAAATTTATTTTGAGAAAGACTCACAGTGTTATACACCAAGTGATATTTACTGATGACGATGTTTCGAGCACAATTTACTGCTACTCATATCATATCAAGGCACTCACACAACTTTACGACTTCGTTGATATAATTCCATTTATATAATTTCCATATCTCTGGTGTGAGTGATGAGTGACCCCTATTGAATGTGCTGAGTATAAATTCGATGAACCACACACGATTCAGTAATCAACTTCTCTCTCGATCTCAACCTACCTATATTACTTCACAGAATTTTAACTCTCCCCCAAACTACTGTGTGGTTGTGTGTTAACGCATGCTGTGCGATCGCTGATTTGTTTTCTAAGTTACTCATCTTCGTGGAATCAATCATTATAACCTCAGCTAAATTCTTATGTTCTGATAATCTCACTACTCCCTCCCGATCTACTAGTTTGATCTGCGTAGTTGACCTCAATCACAGTCATTGCAAGTTATTTTGTGAATGATATTATGTTATCTAATTAGGTCAATCGTCGGGGTCCTTTAACCTACAGAGCTTGTCCCGTCCTGAGTGAGTATGTAGATTTACATGCTACCACCCTAATTCATGCTTCATTGAAAAACCTAGGTGGGAAGGGTGTCCGATGTCCCCTCCCTCCTTATATGCTAAAACTACTGTTGATGCCTTATATTCTCTCTTATTTATGTTGTCATTATTAATTTCACCATTAACTTTATTTTCCTTGTGATCTTTACTGATATTCCTGATGAATTTTATGCGATAGTTAGTTATTTCACACCAACCAGCTATTCTTCTATCTGTTTCATTTGATCATTTATGTCTTTTTTGTTGTACTACTTAGTGCTACTGCTCGGTTTGTTAGACAATTAACTAAGTCTGCCTTCGTAGATAACGAATGGGGGGAGATGAATTAAAGTCTAAATATCTATTAGCAGTTTGTGTTGCTTTTTTATAAACACTAGTGTGCACTTTACCTTCTTCTGTTCGTTTTATTTTACAATCTAACATCATAGCTAATTCTCCTTGTTCATTTTTCGATTCAAATGTGAATTTTATTTCCTTTACTAATGAGTTTATGTTTGTGTGTATGTTTGAAGAAACTAGAGACTTTATCAATATAAATTATCTCCGTAATGGAATTATACTCTCCTACTGGGCTTAACTTCTGTTCTTATATCAGCCTCAACCAACGTTATACTTGATTATGCACTACACTACAGTTTCCAGTATTTCACTACTTGAGTAACAGATATTGACAGTTATTTTTCTCACAATTTTATGATTGAATCAGGATACATTTCAGTGTCAAAAGAATGTGCAGTTATCTTGTTTTACTGTCATCTTAGGAAATGTTTTCAATCCCTATCCATATCATTTCCTTGCCTCGAAGATTTGTCATCCATAGAAGAGTAATTTGCTTTTTATCCTCGAATTGTACCAGTCTACTTCTACAATTAATTTATTCCTTTCTGTCGTTAGTGGAACAAAGGGCTTCAAACTTGAGCAGTGATGTTATTCCTATGGAATAGGGTTGCTATTCTTACGCCCACCTTTCCCTGTAAACGGGCCTCGCTACCTTTTTAACGAAGTTTAGGAGTGTGTCAGCCGAGAATCTAACCTCTAACCATGTAAGTGAACACTCTACCCCTGAAACACCGACGCTCAGGACAAGAATATATCAAACAATAATTTTTTATTGGTCTGGAAAACCAATATTTATATATATATATTTATATTTCATAGGTATATGCATAAGCAGTGATGCATAGGCTCGAAAACATGATCCTACCAAAGATCAAACCCGAAATTTGGATACGTTATGTAGATGACACATTTGTTCTATCTTCCTACCTTACTTGGACATCTCATAACCTAACGATTTCTAAGAAAGTGTTCTGTCTAACCTACTACATTAAGAAACTAAGACAACCTAGAATCACTCAACCTCTACTTTCACAATTTGTCAACTCTTGTATCTTACCTATTCTACTTTACTGCTCCCCGTTAGTCTTTCCTGGTCTACTGAAAAAGGACTACACCATCCTGAGAAGGATGTTGAAGGTAGTCAGTAGAACTAGTGGTGTAAAACTCAGTCAGCTCGTCACTGCATTAGTTGAAAGGCATCTGAATACATACGAAAAATGGTCTAAAACCATACTCTCCGACCCCCAACACCTCCTCTATTCCCAACTCTCGCCTTGTATCTCATCAAGTAGAACCAGAAATCAGTATAAAATAATCTATTCTCGTACAACCAAGTACAGGAACTCAGTGATACCATATTTGGCCCGTGATCTAAGTGACAGAGACAATGTTAAGCGCGAAACCTATGACTTGCTTTGTTGTTAATAATCATAATGTTAGGATCTTTTATTTCTCCCTTATTTTGTTTTCTGTAGTGAACTCCTTCTTAAACACACTTAGCTACCTAAATTATTACCAGTGGCTTACTTTTTTGTACTTTACTCCATTCCTTCTTTTGTGTATCTACTGGGTCCGACTATATTAGCACTATGAGTATTACAAAATTTTCCTGTCATCAACCATCATGTAATTATTAGTTTTGTGGTTGTTTTTTCTTATTTTTTATTTTTTTTCGGCAATATTAACAGACAATCTTGGTTGTGAACGCCATTATCACCATCTTAAAATTTTGTATTATGCAAGATTACTCACACTACCACAACAAACACCGTATTAGAGCTGTCAATAAAAAACCTTGAAATGTTATTTTATGATTGTTTAGTGTTATTTCAACCAAATTAACTGATCATCTTGGCGATAAACATTCTTAAGTATCTTTTCATAACTTCTTGTATGACTATAGCTTTACTATCACCATGCATAATCACATCATAGCTTCCACTACCCAATACTGAGATATTATTATATGATGTTTATTTTCCTTTCTACTTCTCGGTATTTTTTCGCATTTAAAAAAAATTATTTTTGTGTTTTTTTTCCTGTTGTCGTCTTCATATTTATTTTTTTTGAAATACTCCTTTTAAATGTTTGATAAAATTAGATGCAAATATTGTAGATATGTGCAGAAAATTCCACATTGTACCACTAGTACTGTTTCTGGAATAAAGCAAATTATTATTATTATAATCAGAAGCAACGAGTTAGATAGAACTCACAACTTAATAAACAACGTCTTCAACGACATCAAATTCACAAGAGAAGAGGAATCAGTGAGCAAAATCACATTTCTGGACGTCTTATTCAAGCGAAAAACTACAAGGGAATTAGAAATGCAAGTTTATAGAAAATCAACTCACACAGACCAAATACTGGATAATAACAGCAACAATCCAATAGCACACAAAAGGAATTGTATACAAACACTACTCAAGGAGGCTAGGACACATCGCAGCTCTCCTACCTCAAGGAAAATTGAAGAACAATATCTAATGGACGTCTTCCAAAAGAATCGATATCCACGGAATTTCATCAAAAGACATATACCCCCAAGCCAACCCATCAAACCAAAAAGCCCCCAAGGAAAGCACAAAGAAAATCGCCTTACCATATGTAAAGGACATCTCAGAAATCACTACAAGACTCTTCAGACCTTCAGGAATTGACGCTGTACACAGACCAACAAAGTCACTTCATTCAATTCTATGTCAACCAAAAGGCTCAACAGCGAAGGAAGATAAAACCAACATCATCTACAAAATAAGTTGCAACGACTGAGAAAAACACTACATTGGCCAAAGTGGACGTCCTCTTCATCTTCGTATCCATGATCATAAGCTAGTCGTCAAAAGACATGACATCCACTCCCTCGCTCATATCACTCAATACATACAGACAACTACGGACATCAATTCGACTGGGACAACCAACGTTCAAATATTAGACAGAGGAAACACCAAGAATGCTAGTCAGAGAATTTTTAGAACGCGTGGTATTCCAGTGAATCGTCAATCAATAGACACATCGAAATAGACACAATTTACCAACCGATGAGAAGGAAATCTCACACACAAAGGGTCAAAGTTCAAGTCAAGGAAACAATCAGTTCCAACACAAGCAGCAGTGTGGAGGGGTTGAAAACACACAAACACAACCAATCACGTCCAAGGTGGTTACCAGGAGATGACTAATAAACTCGTGTAGAAATCTAAAAAAGCTCACTTCAATTCAAATTGAAGTGTATGCGCTGAAGATGTTGCCTAGTAGTAGGACAATAATGAAAGCTTTGCAAATAAACCATCCAGCCAGCTAGCTCAGAGAACACAACCACATCAAAATCATCCCCCTGAGCTACAAATCTCTTCTCCATCATATCATATATGCATAAGAATAACGACTACTTTCATGGTTTGCAAAATCTGTGTTATAAAAAAATACGTGACTGGCAGTTAAAGAAGAATTATCGGGTCAGCAAACAAAGATTGTCGTCCTGGATCTCGTGCAGATCTCTAAGAAGTGCACAGTTTCTAATTTGTATCCAGTCTCTAGATGATGAACAATATCCGTGGCTAAGACTTCTTATTATTCCATCTCATGTATGGAAGCTCCTTACTGGGTAACGCAGGAGTGTGTTGTTAATTGTGCCAGTTCTAATTCTATAATTAAGCGTTAAATGTACAATAAATAAATAAATATTTGGAAGTATCGTTTACACAATATTCATCTAATTTACTAAAGTTATATTATAGTCAAACAAAATTCCGTTGGTAATTTCATTTTAGCCTCACCTTATTTACTTATTGATAATATTTACACATAATATTCTGAGTAAATAAAATAAAACACATCCTACACACATACACAAATTTTTTAGTTTCCACACACCATTCACTAATCATTCTCATATGGATTTCTTCGTTTCTTTAAATTTCTTTATTTCCCTTTTATGAATTTTCTACAAAACAATAAGAAGATGAAATCTGGATTCCGGGAAAGCAAATCATTTGAGAAGTAAAATTACAGCGCTACTTATCATCATTGAATAGAGTACATAGAATGCACAGTTCACCTGTTTATCTCAAAATTCATCAGCACATTGAAAATGCCTTCAATAGCATCGATAAGGAAGTTATTCGGGAACTGTTTTAACACTATGGAGTCCTCTGAACCTTTATCAAGCTCACTAAACAACAGTTGTGTAATGATACCGCCTACAAAGAGGCCCACAACGGGAATTTCAGTGAACCAAGGGAGAAAGACAAGATTGTTCATTATCGCCAATGATTTTCCTGATCGTGGTCAGTGGGGTTTTGCGGAAGACTGTGCGGAAGGAGACGATAAACATACGTCGGACCGAAAGAAAGAAACAAGAAGATTTAAAATCACTAGTCTAGGGAATAAAATTCACATTTGAATCAAAAAATGAACAAGGAGAATTAGCTATGATGTCAGATTGTAAAATAAACCGAACAGAAAAAGGTTAAGTGCACACTAGCGTTTAATAAAAAGCCAACGCAAACTGCTAATAGATATTTAGACTTTAATTCATCTCCCCCCATTCGTTATCTGTGAAGGCAAACTTAGTCAAATGTCTAACAAACCGAGCAGTAGCACTAAGTAGTACAACAAAAAAGACATAAATGATGAAATGAAACAGATAGAAGAATGGCTGGTTGGTGTTAAATAACTAACGATCCTATAAAATTCATTAGGAAGATCAGTAAAGGTCACAAGCAAAATAAAAGTAATGGTGAAACTAATAATGATAACATAAATAAGAGAGAATGTTATGCATCTACAGTAGTTTTAGCATATAAGGAGGGAGGGGACATCTGAGACCCTCCACACGTAGGATTCTCAATAAAGCAGGAATTAGGGTGGTGGCATTCAAACCTACAGACTCACTCAGGAAGGGACAAGCTGTGTAGGTTAGAGGACCCCGTCGATTGACCTAATTAGATAACATAATATCATTCACAAAATACCCTGCAATGACTGTGATTGAGGTCAACTACACAGGTCAAACTAGTAGATCGGGAGGGAGTAGTGAGATTATCAGAAGATAAGAATTTAGCTGAGGTTAGAATGATTGATTCCACGAAGATGAGTAATTTAGAAAACAAATCAGCGATCGCACAGCATGCGTTAACACACAACCACACAGTAGTTTGGGGGAGAGTTAAAATTCTGTGAAGTAATATAGGTAGGTTGAGATCGAGAGAGAAGTTGATTACTGAATCGTGTGTGGTTCATCGAATTTATACTCAGCACATTCAATAGGGGTCACTCATCACTCATACCAGAGATATGGAAATAATATAAATGGAATTATACAAACGAAGTCGTAAAGTTGTGTGAGTGCCTTGATATGATTATGAGCAGTGATAAATTGTGCTCGAAACATCGTCATCAGTAAATATCACTTGCTGTATAACAACACTGTGAGACTTTATCAAAATCAATTTTCTTCAAAATGGAACTTCGTTGAAGCTGACTGAACCCATGATGTGAAAGTTATTCTGACCATCAGGTAACTCATTTAAGAGCGAATGTTCTCTTAAATATTAAAGCTCATTCAGCAAGTGTATGATGATGGTAGATGTCCGTTGATTCATAAGGGAGATGTCAGTGAAGAGTGAGGAGTAAGACAAGACTGCTTGCTATCACCAATAATTTTCTTGATTGTGGTTGACTGTATCATGTGACGGATCATCATGAAGGAGGAGACGGACATACGTTGAACCAACAGAGGGAACCTAGGAGATAAAGACTTCTGAGATTATTTATGTGTAATGTTACACTGACTCGAGGATCTATAGGTGAAAAGAGACGAGTTGGAAGTTTAATCAGCGTAAAGACGAATTGAAGTGAGCATATAGAAGACAGAGGTGATGAAAACATTTAACTAGCGAAAAAAAACACTGACCACGATCAGTGGAAGAAATCTGAAGAAAGTTGTCATCTTACACGGCCCATTGTCATCTACTGACAGCGTCCCAAACGAGGATTATGAAGCCAACCAGGATCCGAAACCGGAAAGGCAGTTCATTAATCCGAAATCAATGTGAAAATCTGGCTGCACTTACCATGAGGAATAAGATTTGCATTTTCACCTTTAATGTCATATGAGTGCTCCCATATGGTTTAGTGACTTGGTGCATCACCTAAACTAACTTCAACAGGCCTACTACACACTTCAGTCAACACATGCCTTCATTCCATGCTGAAGACTGAATGGCTGGCTGGAAAGGATAGGCAGCAGTGAGCTGTGTTAATGAACAAGCCAAGAACTCCACACCTAATAAATATGCAGATAGAAGTGGAGATCGGTTAGATATGTGCTGAGGTGATTGTTGACTGGCATTACACGCCAGGCCCCAGAATAGAACCCACATGGGAGAAGGAGATTCGGGCGCCGGAGGACGACACGGAGGAGACAGTATGAAGAAAAAGTGAAATCTTATGGCCAACAGTGGAACGAGGTAAAAGAAACTTCAGCAAAAGGAGAGAAATGTAGATATCCTGTCGAAGCCTTATTTTCCACTCGGATTCTAAGGGAATTATAATAATAATAGATATTATTATTGTTCCCTTGGGTTCCTAGTGGAACATAGGGCTTCAACTACACGTCTCCACTTGCTTCTGTCTTCTGCTGTACTTTTCACCTGCGTCCATGTTAATCCATACTGTTTCAACTCCTCTTCACACGATCTCCTCCATGTCACCCTTGGACGTCCCACTCGCCGCTTCCCTTTCGGGTTCCACTCGAGCGTTGGCCTGACGCGCGATGTCACCCAGCGGCCTCCTCAGCGAGTGTCCAATCCATCTCCACTTTCTCCTGCATATTTGTTGAGTGATTGGTTCTTGTTTTGTTTGTTCCCATAGTTTCTTGTTGGTGATTCTTTCCACCGGCCATCTGATCTTCAGTATAGAGCGAAGACAGTTAGTTGTTGATAAAGGTCTGCAACAGGCTGTTGGAAATATTCTTTGTGACCCGCCGCCAAGTTTCTGATCCGTATAGAAGAACTGACTGACTTGACATTTGTATTGAAAATCCGAATTTTGTTGTTGATGCTGAGTTGAGTGACGAAGATTTCCAGATTGGTTTCAGGTTGATGAATGTGTCTCTCGCCTTCCCGATTCTCGATTTGACATCCTCGTCCGTTCCTCCTGTAGTTGAGACAATGCTCCCTAGATAAGTGAATGAAGTAACCTCTTTCAAATCCCTCCCGTTGATGGTGATTGGCGGTGGATGTTGCTGCTGTTGTTGCTGTTGTTGGTTGGTTGGTTATTTTCATAACCTCCGTCTTGTCTATGTTCACCTGGAGTCCTGTCTTCTCTGGCTGATCTTCTTCGACCAGTTTGTCGGTTTTCGCTTGTAAGTCTTCGATTTTGTGTGACATCAAACATAAGTCATCCACGCGCGAAATCCAGGTCTTCTAGGTTGTTCACGTCGGTCCAGGAAATCTCTGTCTTCTCGTTTCCCACTGTCTGACGCATAATCCAGTCCACCACAATTAGCAATATCATTGGTGATAATAAGCACCCTTGTCTGACTCCTGTGTTTACTCCAAACGCCTCGCTGAGTTTTCCGTTGTGGATCACTTGACATGTGCCGTTGTCGTACAGCTGTTGAATAAGGTTGATGAATATTTGGGGTACGCCGTAGTAGTAGTCGAGTAGTTTCCAAATTACTTCGCGGTCAACGCTGTCGAAGGCCTTCTCAAAGTCTATAAAGTTGAGGTAGAGGTTTGATTGCCATTCCATGCTTTGTTCGATGATGATGCGTAGAGTTGCAATTTGGTCAGAACATAATTTGATTTTATAATAGATAATAGATAATAAATTTATTTGAAGCATGTAATGTGTTCACACAAAACATTTTTGACATTCTTATCACACATGTATTTGTCGTACGTAATATTTATGTAAAAGGCGATAAAGCATTGGGGAATAAAGTTTTTATCTATGTAGTTCAACATGTTTAATAGCCACTGTCACAGATTAGAGGTAGAAAAGTGTGGTGGGGAAGATGGGGGTGGAGATTTTATCGAATAAAGCAAACCTTAGCCCTAAAACTGGATTACCAAGGCAGGTTCAAAGTGTTAACAAACAATTTTTGAATACAATAAACAGGTCCAAGCCGTTTAATGATTGAGGCTTCAATGGATTTAAGTATAACGGAAACCTATTTTAAATATGGTTTTAAAGGTACTCGTTAAAACAATTGTACCACCTGCTTGGACATTATGCTTTACGATAGATTACCCTACGCATCTATTCCATTTGAATTAAGTCATTTTATCGATTGTTACAACTGCTTATGATTGTAAAACATTATATTTGTGTAAAATCTCAGCGAAATTGAAATGATTAATTCCAACGTTTCCTACACTCGGCAATCTGGTCCAAACTTCTTCAGGGAAATTAATCGAAATCAACATAAGACAGGTTTATATGTAATAAAAATGACATCACTTGGTTTTTAAAAAAAATTTTGTCCAATCATCTGAGTCATGAAACAGGTATCAACATGTATAATAAACCAAATTGTATGAACTGTGATCAAAGTTTGACCTCAGACTTTCAAAATTAGTCTACTTTTGTTAAACAATTTAAACACAGTGTACTTTTTATCATATTACGTTAAACTAAAAGTTCATGGTCGTAGATAACTGAATATGAAAACATATGTGTATATATGCAGTATACAATGATTGTGTGTGTGTGTGTGTGTGTGGGGGGGTAAACAGTCATAAAACATTTGTTAGCCTCTCCATAAGAAGATGTAGACAATCGGGAATTTTGACCAAGTATGATTAATTATTGATACATATCCATTTTTATTTATTACATGGAGGATTTCATCATGAGCTGACATCAGTTAGAGAACCACTGGAAAACCTGGGAGTACTGGACAGCTGTTTCGTCCTAGTTTGGGACTCTTCAGCAGTACGCACCCACCGGGATTCAAACCCAGGACCTTCTGGTTACAAGGCGAGCTCGTAGACCATTGAGCCACTGGGACCCGATCCAATGGTCCTTGAATTCTAACTTCTGCCAATTCACGACATAGCGCGACCATTTCGCAATGTCTTCTTCGATGAGTTACTGCCTCATCTTCAACCTGCTGTACCCTACTGGTCACGGCTTCCCACTAGAACCCCAGGTTAACTGCCTGAATAGGGCCAGTCACTAGTGAGCATCAGATTGCATTTATTTATTAATCAGGATTTGCCATGCATCATCAGCTAACATCGCACCTTCACGTCTGTTCAAACTGTTGGGATTCACCCATACATGTAGGGCCTCCGCTGTCATTCTTTCTTTATACGAACCAAAACCTTTCTGTAGAACGTTAGTCCTATCAAAGTCGATTTTGTGTCCCGTTTCTATCGAATGCAGTGCAATCGCTGATCTGTTTTCTAGCTACTTTAAGTCTGCAGAGGTCTTTGGAACCACCTTTAGACATTGTTTATGCTCTTTCACTCTTATATTTACCTGTCTGGAAGTTTCTCCTACATATACGGCGTCACTGTCCCCATAATTGATCTGGTACACACAATTCTGTTGGTTTTCTTCTTCTATTTTATCCTTAACCTTCACCAGTGATGAGCGTAAGGTGTTAGTTGCACGAAAATACACTCTTATGTTATGATCGTTAAGGATTCGCTTTATCTCATCCGATGTTTCTTTGAGGTAAGGAATCACCACTGTACTAACCCAATTCTTAGCAACAGGTTTCGATCCATCCTTATCTTCACATTTTAAATATCTTTTTATGAAGGCTTTAGGATAATTATTTGATTTAAGAGTGGACTAAACCAATTTTAATTCCTTGCTAATCTCTTCCTCCTCAGTAACTAGACGTTTGGCTCTGTTAATCAGATTCTTGGCCACAGTTACTTTGGTGGGAAAGGGGTGTGCTGAATAATAGTCTAGGTATCTGTCCGAATTTGTCTGCTTTCTGAAAATGTTTATTTTAAATTTACCATCTAGTTTTCTTTGTACTAAACAGTCCAGGAATGCCAAATCATTCTCGTCGGATTCAACCTCTTTGGAAAACTTTATGGTTCCTGACATATTGTTTATTAAGTGATAAAGTTCATTCAACAAACTACGTCTGATTATGACAAAGGTATCATCCACGTATCTTAACCACATTTTTGGAGGACTAGAGCATCTCATAATTGCATTTGTTTCTAATGAGTGCATAAAAAGACTGGCGACTAGCGGAGATACTGGGGATCCCATAGCAATGCCTTCTGTTTGACGGTAAGGAACCCCTCTAAATGTAAATAACGTGGAACGTAGACACAATTCCAATGTTTCATAATTTCGTCTGGATTTAAAGGACAACGACCACTGAGTTCGTCGTCAGAACAAAGTAAATTATAAATAATACTTAAAGAATCATTAACGGGAACATTCGTGAATAATGAATAAACATCGAAACTTGCCATTACTTCATCTTCTTCAATATGAGTCAAGTTGATTTTTCTCTTAAATTCATACGAATTCTTCACTCCATGCTCCACTTTCATTTCATATGGGCTTAGTATTCGATAAATGTATTTAGAGAGTTTGTAGGTTGGAGAATTAGTAAAATCCACAACTGGACGTAATGGAACTTCTGGTTTGTATATTTTTGGTAATCCATAAAATCTGTAGGGGCTGCAACTTTTTGGAGCCAGAGTAAACCAAAGTGATACACCGAGTTTCTCTCTTATTGACTGTAACATTTTTGCTTGTTTCAGCCTTCAGCTTATTCAATGTCACCCTTGACTTTGTCACGTTGAATTTTTCATAAGGTCCGACATTAAGATGATCAATAGCCTTCTTTTCGTAATCTGCAGAGTTCATGACAACCATGATATTGCATTTATCTGCTCTTGTAATTACAACCGATCTATCGTCCTGTAGTTGTTTTAATGCCAATTGCTCGCTTTTACTTATATTTGGCACATTTGGCTTCTGATTTAATAGTACCGCTGTAATTTCATATTCAGTTATCTACGACCATGAACTTTTAGTTTAACGTAATATGATAAAAAGTACACTCTGTTTAAATTGTTTAACAAAAGTAGACTAATATTTGTAAGTCTGAGGTCAAATTTTGATCACAGTTCATACAATTTTGTTTGTTTAATTGAATTTTAGATTTTCCCGTCAATTGTTTGGACCGAAGTGCCCGGTCTCAGGTTGACATGTCGGCTTCTTGTGCAGATGCTTCGACGATGTCTGGGCATGTAATTAGAATTGAATTGGTGGAAGGTGACTAGCAGTGGAATCCAGGATAACGCACATTTCGTCCCATTTGGGACCGAAGTGAGACCGAGCACTTCGGTGTAATCAATCGACGGGAAAATCTAAAATTCAATTAAATGGTTAATATGACCCGTTGCACAAGAGGCAGTGGCTCTCGTGGCCCAAGTGGTCTAGTGGATAACGCTTTGGCGTTTGAAACTATGGACACTGGGTTCGAGCTTCGTTGGTGGGAACATCATCACGCACTGACTGGGGAATGCAGGTACATCCAGTTGACGAGCCCCAAACAGGACGAAATGTGCGTTATCCTGGTGGATTCCACTGCTAGTCACCATCCACCAATTCAATTCTAATTACATGTCCAGACATCGTCAAGCCATCCTCACAAGAAGCCGACATGTCAACCTGAGACCGAGCACTTCGGTCCAATCAATCGACGGGAAAATCTAAAATTCAATTAAAACACGTACAATACCTTCTGAGTATTGAAAGACTTATTAAACCTTGCTTGATAGAACATGAGTTTTGTAGCTAAGTTAGCAGAACACCGTGTCAGGTGTTTTCCTTTCAAAAACTACCTTCTCCACTTTACAATCAATCAACCAATCAGTCTGGCTAAAGGAGGTTATTTCAAATAGTCTTAGTAGCAGTGATTCAACCGCTTACTCTTCTTTATTCATTTCCAGTCAAAATGAATTAGAAGAAAAACCTGGACAGCTGATTTGTGTTATCATTTCACCATTAAAGATGTCCACTAAAACATTTTAAAAGACTGATCAGGGAATCAAGGATATTCTTGAGTATACAGTCAAATCAGTAATTGATTTGGAATTGATTAAAAATCGTTTATCTAAATGTATTAAACGTACTTTTCCTGCAGCTGACTTACAACTAGTTTTTACCAGCCGAAATATGATTAGACAATGCGTCAAGGATAGATTACCGTTTTTGTCCACATCCATGTGTATTTACTCTTTTACCTGCTCTTGTGGAGTTGTTTATATTGGACGTTGTAAGCGTAATCTCCGAAAACGCGTAGCTGAACACTATCCAGTCTGGTTAATGAAAGGCGAACGTAGAACTGCGAAGTCGTCTATCTGTGATCACCTGTTAGAGTCAGGTCATCTAGCCCCACATGATTCATCTTTCGAAGTTATCTATATGGCAAAATCGAATCGATCCAAAAGTTTACGTTTTCTTCACTTATGCATAGCCGAAGCTTTAGCTATACATGAGCAGAAACCTAAATTATGTGTTCAAAAACGTTTTGTTAAACCACATTCTTTACCATGGTCATAGTAATGTTCTTTCTAGTTTTTACTTTATTTTATTTTACCACTTGAATTCTTTCCACTTCACTTCACATCTTCATTCTTATCGTAATCGTACTCCTAATTTTTTTAAAATTTTTAGACAACACTTGACATTTTTAAAACATTTTTGATATCAATTCACTTATAAAACAATCTTTAATAATTTTGTAATTTATCCACTTCAACTCTACCCCCTATAACATTTTAATTATTGTTATTCTTATCACATATATGTATATTGACTGAGCAATTATTTAGTGCCACTTAATGACCTTTTCTGTAATATAAATACGACTGTACAGCTTGAAAATGAAGTCGTTGAAAAGGAATTTCTTCGCTGAACAAAAAAAACTGTGTTTTTACTTATGAATAAATGGGTATTTTTCGTGATTCAAATCAGTAATGACAACAGATTACATTTTCAAGAATTGATTCGTAAGAATTAGATTTGTTTTTACGAGTTTGACCACGGATTCATATGAGTTAGAAAACCATTGAAAACCAGCATTGGAATACTGGACAGTTGATTCATCCCACGAGTTTGGGAATCGTCGGCAGTACGCACCCCCCTCCACCACAGGGGATTCGAACCCATGACTTACCGGTTACAAGGCAAGCTCTTATACTATCCGGCTACTGGGTCTCGATTCAATGACCAGCCCATGAATTCTAATTTCTAACAATTTGTGATTTTTAAGGGGACCACCAAGCAATGTCATCAGCAGTGGGAAATCCATCCTCACTTCCGACTGGATGCACCTCACTGGTCATGACTTCTCACTAGAACTCCAGGAAACTCCATCCTGTAGCCAGTAGTCACTAGCGAGCATCAGATTAATTTTCATGAGGTGATTTGTAAGGAATTGATTTGCTTTTCGAGTTTGTCCACGGATTGATATCAGTAAGAGAACCTTTGAAAACCTTCAGGAAGGAGTACTGGACAGCTATTCCATCAGCCTAGTTTGTAAATCTAATCCTTACAAATCCAATCTCGAAAATCAATCGGATGTTCGCTAGTGACTAGCTACAAGATGGAGTTTCCTGTAGTTCTAGTGAGAAGTCATGACCAGTGAGGACCATCCAGTCGTGAGTGAGGCTGGATTTCCTACCGCCGATGACATTGGTTGGTGCCAGTCGCGCTAAATCATGAATTTTTAGAAGTTAGAATTCATGCACTGGATGTTGAATCGGGTCCCAGTGGCTGAATGGTATGCAAGCTTGCTGATCCTGTAACTAGAAGGTCCTGGGTTCGAAGCCCCCTAATGTGGAGTGCGTGCTGACAATGATTCCAACTCGAGAAACAATAAATTACAGTTTAAAATCATCTATAAGTGATTATATGCCTGAAAATGTAATACTAAACTGAATATCAGGTGAATTAAATTCCTAATTGCCGCCAAATAACAGACTCCATTGAAATTTGTTTAAAACAACCGGATATCTGCGTGCAAAACAAACAAGTTCAGTCACTATAGCTACCTTGGTCTGTTGTGAAGTCTATAAATTCATAAATTCTGTACAATGTTTCTTAATTTGTATATTACCACCTACAGGTGCTTTCAAAACCACAATCTATTGATCCTAATGATTCGACATTATATAGAAAATCACGTGACTGTTGTTTGTAACAATATTTTTTTTGAAATTATTACGGACGTACAACTTTAGAAACAGATGAAAACGTTTTGTGAAAGCATATTTCAATTCTGATCACGAAGTGACTTCAGTTAGAGAACTGGACAGCTGTTTCGTCCTTGTCTGTGACTCTTCAGCATTATGCACCATTTATTCTATGAGGAATCAAACCCAGAACCACCAGGCTACAAGCCGAATTCATGTAGGCCAGCCATTCATTAGGAAGGTTTCCAATGGCTCACCAATACTAACTTCTCCCAATTCGAGGCATAGTGCGACAGCCGGCCAATATCAGCAGTGGGCATGTGTCCTGAAACCCGCTAGAACTTTAAGCAACTTAATCCTTTATTGATTAGTGGTGAGTAACTTAAATAGAGACAAAATAATTGTCCAGTACTCACTGGTTCCCAATTCTTATCTCACTCAAGTCAATTCATGATCGAAATCGTAATCGATCAAATCCCTGTAAGCCAACACTCAGAATTTGGATGAAGTTTTAGATGACTGACGTGAAGTGAACAGTGCGGATTAGTCGGGATAGTCTGTTATTTTGAAACTTGATGTGAATTGCCTCACCACAGAATGAAAATGAATACCAAAAGACTCTTTGAAGAATTAAAATCCAAGATTGGAAATTCTCTTTTACGAGTTGATCACGGACTGATATCAGTTAGAGAACCATTGAAAACCAGGGAGTACTGGACAGCTGCTGTTTCATCCTAGTTTGGGAATCATCGGCAGCTGTCCAGTACTCCCTGGTTTTCAATGGTTCTCTAACTGATATCAGTCCGTGATCAACTCGTAAAACATAACTAATCCTTACAAACCAAACTTTAGAAATTCTCTTTGCTTTAAAATAAAACCAAAATTTTATATACCATCAAGATTCTATGGATAACCAAAGATACATTTACCCACAAACGAGTTAAGAGCAGTGGTAGATTTTACCAAGTCAACGACTTACAACCTCTCCACATACTTAGTCTCGATACCGAATCCACTGCTGGAGAACACTCAAAATATTATAAAAAATTCATGTGATTTCAAATCCCAAATAGAACTCTGAGAAGTCGATAAGGAAGATATTATGGTAAGCTATGATGTTAACTCATCATATACTAGTATTCTCATTACGCAAAGTCTTGATATCATTTCCAGTTTACTAGAATCAGATACAACGCTATCATAAAGATTTCCACTGGACATCAGTAAAATAATGAAGAGCTTAAAATTCTGTCTAGAAAGTAATTATTTTACATTTAAAGGGAATTTATATAGACAGACAAATAGTGTTGCTATGGGTCCAACAGTTTCCCCAATAATCGCTGACCTTTCAATGAATAGATTCGAAGATAACATCTTTTCAAACGTACTCACTCATAAAATGTGGTTAAGATATGTAGATGATACTTTTTTTAGTGCTAAACGAGATCTACACAATTCATTCCTGGAGAAAATAAACAGTCAATCGCCCAGAATCTAGTTTACCTCGGAAGTAGAATCAGAAGTCGGCGAACTACCATTTCTAGACGGGCTGCCTAGTTAAAAGGAGTCAACACTGGTCATTCCATCTCAACGAACGCCTCCTTCAAAGTGATCTACAAAGTGAAGAACAACCTCCCAAAGACAGTACGATTTCGTCTTCTTTGCATCGCAGAAGCCCTAGCCATCCAGTTGGTGGAACCAGAACTATGCATACAAAAGAAAATTATCCAACCACTTCTACTCGCATGGTAACAACTCCGTTGATTTGACCCAACTCTTCTTTGTTTGTTTGATTTGACCTTACTTCTGTTTGTATGCTTATTTTTTCTAACTTAAAACCCTTGTGTAATTCTGTATATTATTTTGTTTCCATGCACACCCTTTGAGTACAACTCATTCATCAAACTATCCATGCCATTGCGTAACTCTTATTTAACAATCATTTATGACAACTCATCACTTTGTTACTACCCTCTTATATGAACATCCAATTCACCTAAACTTACTCCTCTTTTACAATCGTTTTTGACAACTCATCACTTTTGTTGCTATCCTCTTATCAACATCCAATTCATTTGAACTTACTAACCGTATTTTGTTTGACAAATTTAATGTATATACACACACACACACAAAATAACCATATATATTTGCGATTGTACAGCTTTGAAAATGAATTCGCCGAAAAGAGACTCTTTGCTGAACTACCTGTCTTTTGTCTACTAATGTCCGAATGGGAATTATTCATGAATTAAAAAGGAGAGAAAACGGACATTTTAGGATATCTGTATTCAGGAAGAAAACCCACTCCAATAATTATTTAGACTTCGGATCATCACACCCGATCAGCGCAAAGGTAAGTATCAGTTGTTTCAAGTCTTCTTAGATGAGCACTCTCTCTGATAACGGATGAGAAAGAAAAAGAAGAAGAAATATCAAACATTACTGAGACTCTGAAGCAAAACAAAACTGCCCAAAGAACTTCACCAACATAATCAACGCTGACATTAAATACGGTCGAAAGCGCGTATTCCGAAAACATGGACCTCAATAGTTGTCATTCCATATAGACCATCAGAGACGTCAGATAACATCAGAAGAAGAGTACTCAATAAGCTCGACATTACAGTTTTCTTCAAAACAACAGACACACTACATAGCAAACTCGTCCATATAAAAGACCAAACCCGTAAAGATTCTCTATCTAATTGTGTCTATAAAATAAAATGCTTGGAATGTGATGCGATGTACATCGGAAAAACATCTCTAGACGGAAATCAAGGTAATCAGAAGAAATGAACACCCTAGATCCGCCTCTGTCTGACCACCGGGAATTCTGGTTGAACTAGAAAAGCTTGAAAAATCATCAGCCAGCCATAGGTTGCATACACGCTATAGAATCAGGCCACAAAATTGATTTTGACAATATTGAAATCATCATTCAGTAGAAGCGTTTCAGACATCACAAAGAACGTCTAATATCATCAGAAGCATTTCATATCAGTTGGAATCAAAACAGGATTTAACCTGGTTACAGCAGCCCCCTCCCCCATGAAGTGACAAAATCAACACGAATCTGATAAGCAATTTCATTATGTAAACATATGCTGTTTTTATAATTTCATACGCTTATCAAATCCAACAAACTGCATATGGTTTTATTATCTTTACCAATTGGCCAACTTGACAACGTAAACAAAATTACCCCATGCTGAGGAACGGTGATTAAATTTGTTATACATAAGCTGAGTGGATTTTATAAATTCTGGTTTAATAATACTACTTTGATAAAGCTTTTAGAATCAAATATATCCAATGCTCAAATTTTATTCAAATTGTTAAAAGTGAGCTTGGTTTATACACATATGGCTGTCTTTATCAACCTCATTCAACAGCTGGCTGTATGACAATGCCTGCTGCATGTCAGGTGATCCACAACAGAACACTCACTCAGCGAGGCGTTCGAAGTGGATGCAGGTGTAAGACAAGCTGGCTGGCTGCCTATTATCACCGATGATATTCTTAATTGTGGTCGACTGGATTGTGCGTCAGATTGTGCTTGGGAGCGAGGAGTCAGGAAATACGCTGAACCACCGATATGAGTCCTCTAGAAGATCTGAATTTCTCAGATGATAGATGTCTACTGTCACACAAACTCGAAGACTTGCAGGTAGGCAAAAACCAACAAACTGGCTGAAGAGGCAGGCAGGCAGCGAAGACAGGACTCCAAGTGAACACAGAGAAGACGGAGGTGATGAAGATAACCAACCACCACCAACAGCAACAACAACAACCAGCACCAATCACCGTCAACGGAAGAGATTTATCAGAGGTTGCCTCCTTCATTTATCTGGGAAGCATCGTCTCAACTACAGGCGATCGGAACGGACGGTTATGTCAAAGTCAGCCATGATCGAAAAGGCAAGATACGCCTTTATCAACCTGAAACCAGTTTGGAAATCCATTATGGATAAGATTTTATTTTGATAAATCACACAGTGTTACACAGTAATATTAACTGATGACGTTTCGAGCACAAATTATTGCTCATAATCATATCAAGTTACTAACACAACTTTTTCCTTCATTTATATATGTATGTATGGAATTGACTAGATATTTGAATAAAAATCAATATGGGATAATGTACATTCAGAAATAATAATATGAGTGTTATCAATCAACTACAATGAGATGGGAAATAAGACGAATGTTCTTGTAGTTATAATAAGTATTTTGTTAGAATGTTGTGATTTGCTTGAATTGAAATAGAATTTTAAGATTATTTATTATCCTCCTCTGATTTGAATGACTGACTGGTGGTAATAATATCTTCCATATTTCTGGTATTTGCATTGAGTCACTTCTGTTGCATGTGTTGGGTGTAGATTCAATGAACCAGGATTCAGTAATCAATCTCTCTCTTCACCCACATAGATTACTTCTTAGAATTTTAACTCTTTCCCATCCTATTGTGTGGTTTTGTGTTAATGCATGCAAGCAGTGCAATTGCTGAGCTTTTTTCTCTAAATTACTTATCTTCTCGGGATCAACCATTCTTACCTTAGCTAAATTATTATGTTCCGACAATCTGATTACCCCCGATCTACTAGTTTGAGCTATATATTTGACCTCACAGTCATTACAAGTTATTTTGTAAATTATATTATTCTGTTTATTTGGGTCCACCGGGTCTTTTAGCCTACAGAGCTTGTCTCGGAGTGAGTTTGTAGTTTTGCATGCCACCACCCTAATTCCTGCTTTATTGAGAATCCTACGTCGGGAAGGTCTCAGATGTCCCCTCCTTATATGGTATAACAGTAGATGACTTATATTCCCTCTTATTTATGTTATCATTACTAGTTCCACAATTATTTTTATTTGGCTTTTGGCTTTTTTCGATCTTCCTAATCAATTTTATGGGATAGTTATTTAACACCAACGCCTCTTCTCTCTGTTTTATTTCATCATTTAGGTCTTTTCTTGTGCTACTTAGAGCTATGGCTCGGTTTGTTAAACACTTAACTAAGCCTGCCTTAACAGTTAACGGATGAGATGAATTAAAGTTTAAATATCTATTAGAATGCGTTGGTTTTTTATAAACGTTAGTATGTAGTTTATCTTCTTCCATTCGCTTTATTTTACAATCTAACATAGCTTATTATCCTTGTTCATCTTCCGATTCAAATGTGAATTTTATTCCTTCTACTAGTGAGTTTATATGTGTGATTTATCAAAATAAAATCTTATCCATAATGGAGTTACACTCTACCACAGTGCCCAAGTTTTATACTTATATCAGTTTGGAGATCTTCTGAATTCTGCGGCATAAAGAACAAGGTTCAGACTTTCATGACAAATGTGAAGTCAGTCAGTTCTTCTACATGGGTCAGAAATTTGGCCAGCGTGTCACGAAGAGGATTTCCAATAGCCAATTTCAGACCTTTATCAACAGCTGACCGCTTCACTAGCTCCATAATGATGATCAAATGGCCGGCTGGCAGGCTAGAAAGAATTAGAAACAAGAAAATCTGCCCGGGAACAAACCAACAGACGAGAGCCGATTGTTCAACAAATATGTAGGAGAAAATAGAGATGGATCAGAGTGGAATCCCAATGGGATATGACGAGCAGGTCATCAATGCGAGGATGACATTGGGAGATCGTGTGGAGAGGAGGAGATGAGAGATTAAAGTCAGTTGTGAACCGAGCTGAAGAAGATGGCAGGAAATAGAAGAAAGTGGAAATGTGTTGTTGAATCCGTATGTTCCACTTGGAACCCAAGGGGGAACAACAATGATAATAATAATCCCATCTCTTCAAATCTTATTCATTTGTCTCTCATTACTGCCTAGACTTCGTTCGATAACGTACACGAGTAATAAGCTTTAACACTGATTCGACTACAAGTAGTATATTCAGAATGAATAAAGCAAAAAACACTGTCTTCCGATTTTATACCACATATAGCATAGAATACTAGAAATCAATAAGTCAGTGTGTTATTTGTTATATTATAAAGTTAATTGATCAATATATATATATATATTTTTTTTAAATGCAGCAAACATAAGACTAAAAGCATAAGACTATATATAATCCAACTGTAATTTTCATAAAGTTAATTCTTAATGCACTTGAATAATCTTTTTATAACTCACTTAATTTTTATTCTGTTCACTAGTAAAAAAACAAAACAGACAAACAGCAGAAAACTGAGATGCTTTTGAAGTGTTTATTTCACTAATTTCATAGTAGATTTCGTCAACGAAATCATTGAGCAAAGAATATCCTTTTCGATAAATTCCCCTTGTGGCTCTACAATTATATGTGCATATGTTTATACACATAGAATGTTCTAGAATAGTAGTCAATAACGATATTAGGTTTTTTAAATAATATCGATTTGTTAAGTGAGATCACAATGGAATTACAGTTCATTAAAGGTGCTTAAATTATAATAATAATAATATAGTAGCAAATAGAATATCAACTAAAATAAGGAAAATTCCACAAAAATTCAGGATCATTCAAACCTAGATGACCAAGGTAAGGATAGTGTCTGAACTAACTTCTTCTTTTGAACACATAAATTAGGCTTGTTAATATGGATCCCAACGACCAGCCTCAGCAATATTTAATAATCGAACTCTTAAGGCAAAATTGAGATTCGTAGGTATGCGGTTATTGATCCTTAAAGCCTGGTTAACATCAATCTTGTGTTCTGTATCCACAAGATGAGATAGAATAGCGCTATGTGAATAGATTTTGTTTGTCCTTTACTTAACCACTATGCAGGGTGATGTTCGGAAATTCGACGAGAAACATGCCTAATTGTATGGCTTATGTAACTGGCTCCAAAAGAGCAGTTAAATTGGTAGATACACATAGAAAAGGCGAAATTAGGCAGTTTGTCTTTTAAGCATCTTTATTGAACTGTAATTCCATTGTGATCTTACTTTACAAATCGATATTATTTAAAAAACACACCAATATTTTTATTGACTACTAATCTAGAATATTCTATGTATATAAACATATGTATATATAATTGTATAGCCAGAAGAGGAATTTATCGAAAAGAATATTCTTTGCTCAATTATTTTGTGTTTTATAGATGTTTGAATGAATAATTTTGCTATAACGAAATCATTATCAACTGGAGAACTATGAAAAAACTTGTGAAAACTATCCAGCCGTTTCACCTCTAAGTCTGAGATTCTTCAGTAACATATATATATGCAACAGACATCAAACTCAACACTTTTGAAGAATGTACTACTGACAAGATTCTGTTAGTAGTATGTTGTGTGTGTGGTGTCTTCTGAGAGAATATAGTGAAGAGGTGAAATGAAAGATCTTTATGAAGCTATATAGAAAGCGTGGAAAGAAGACGAAAGAAGCACAATAGGAAGAATATGTGCAGATAGAGACTTCAATGTTGTAAGGTGTCTGCATTTTGCTATAACTGCAGATCATATTTAAGGAGTACTGCTGTGTTCCACCATAACGATTTCAGCTTATGAAGCATGCAGGCTAACAGAGAGTCAGTATGTCCGAATCCAGTACCTCATGATTTCTTAATTCTGGTATTTCGTAACATGGAGCAACCCACGCGTTACATATTATAATTAGGATTCCAGGTGCTTCGTAATGTTGTCAAACAGTGCTCAATAGTTCTTTTTCTTTTCATTTCCTCCTTTCCATATGGAATAAACAGCTTCAAGCTCGAGTTCTGAAGCTTTTGAGCAGCATCTCCGGTTTGCGAACCTCATGCACAACATTTCCACTTATCAGGGCTTACTAATAGTTAGTAGAGGTTCTTATAGTGCACCAGAGAGTATACTACAGTGGGGTCACCGACTCACATGCTCAATATTATTGATCGCAGCACTGATAGGATAGGAAAAGGTATGTGCGGCATCTCTGGAATAGATGTGATATCTGACTGTCGATCAAAGGGCGTGTGTACTGCTCATCAGTTCTCTCCGACCTCTTTTATGGCTGAGTGAGAAATGGCCATTGAAAGTGGAAGATATGAAAATTCTAGCTATCTTTGATCGCAGATGCCTGCATTCCATTTCTCATGTCAGGTGGTTTAATAGGGTAAGTAATACTGGGGTTGGGCGTAGAGTCTTAGTTAGTGAGGGGAAGTCAGTGGATGACGTTTTGAAGCTATATCGATTGAGATGGCTAGGAATTGTGTTACCTATGCCTAACCATCACCTTCCTCGACCGACAGTCAGTGTTAGCTGGCTAACATAGAATCAGCTTGGAAAAGAGTTAACCAGTGGTGGCCAAACCAAAACATAGCTTCATCAGTCGATGAAATTCACAACAGTCAGTCTAAGCTAGCCACGTGAGGGAAGTGTAGACTTTCTGACTGGTTGAGGTCCTCAGGATGGTAAGAACCAATGAAGCCTGAAGATAATTGGTGATATGACTCGAAATCGTTCTCACTGGCGCTCTCTGTGACTTCCTATATCCAGTCAGTCGTACACATTACTAATGAATAGCAACTAGCTTTCTTGATGTCATCCACAGATGTCAACCATATCACATTTGTACAATCAGAATGTTGTCGAACTTCCAAGGACATCCTGTTTAAATCTTACTCTGAGCTTTATATTGTGAAAATAATTAATAATATTTGGCATTATAGGTTTCAGATAATGTGAGGCAGTGACAAACTTGTAGCACACATCCAAGAAATAATCATTTCATGAATAATAGATCTAAGTTATTAGGGATCAGGTGATCAGATTGACCTAAGTATAAAACTTGTGCAATAACACACAACCACACAATAGGGTGGTAGAAGGTTAAGATTCTAAGAAGTAATCTTTGTAGGTGGAGAGGGAGATTGATTACTGGATCCCCACTGGTTCGATGAGTCTACACCCCACACATGCAACAGAAATGACTTAATGCAAATACCAGAAATAGGGAAGATATTATTACCACCAGTCAGTCAAATCAGAGCAGGATAATAAATAATCTTAAATTGTATTCTATTTCAATTCAATTCACGTACATCATAACATTCTAACAAGTTACTTATTTATTTTGACTATAGAAACACTCGTCTTATTTCCCATCTGATTGTATTTGATTGATAACACTCATATTATTATTTCTGAATTCACATTATTCCATATTGACTTTTATTCAATCAAATGTCTAATCATCAATTCCACATATGTATATAAATGAAGCAAGAAAGTTGTGTGAGTGAGTGACTTGATACGATTATGAGCAGTAATAAATTTTGCTCGAAACGTGGTCATGAGTTGATATTACTGTTTGATTTATCAAAATAAAATTTTATCCATAATGGGGATCAGATTGATCATATTGACAGTTAAATCAAATTAGCCCAAGTTAATGACAGGTTTTTTCTAGAAATAAATGCCAATGTTCAATTGTCAATCTACATGTTACTCATCATTCGAATAAGTGTATGAAGTTCATTCACAGATCAAATTTAATCAAATTTCATTACTCACAGAGAGCATATATAACATATCTATGAAAGATAACAATTCCAAAACGGAAAAATTTTGCAAACATATCAAAACATATCAAATGATAAATTTGAATAAGGCATTTGGAAGAAGAATTTCGCGAGATGATATCTTCATTTCGTAGTTTCTTTACAACCGCTTTACAACTAACATGGTTGACAATAATAAAATAAAGTTTATAACAATTACTCAGTTATATAAAACAGAGCAAAAGTACACACTAATGACCAATCATATTTAAATAGGTCAAGTATACTCGCCATGTTAGGCGAAGGTTGAAGTCTATTGTGTTTTTTGTACACACAGTTTAGGCTATACGTGAATATCCCCCAAAGTGCTTCCATCACCTTCAATAACCATCCTTGAATTAGAGTTATGTGATGAAATAATTGTGAAGCAGTCATTAATAATATTGATTTCGTGGAGTGACATTAATAAGTGCTTTGCAGTAGATGATGCTGGATTGTTGGATTTCTATTCAGATTAATGAGTGCATTGCAATTTTCTATTTGTTTTAATAACCATTTTGGAACATGCTCTTTTCGACGACATTGGAACATTCTATTGGTTCTACCTATAAAGGTGTCACTGCAACTGCAGGGGAACTTGTAGATACAGTTTGAAGTAGAGTCCACAGAATTTCGTCCTTTAATCGTAGGTAAGTGGTAGGGATCGCAAATGTTCGGCATGTGAGGGAATGAGATGCGGCGTAGAATGTGCGTTTGATGGCTGACCGAAGTGTCTTTGAGTACTGTCAACTGCATAATTTGATCAGCCTTGAATGGTAGGTTGTTAATGAAGATAGCTTTGTTTGGTAGAGAAGCTGTCTTTTCTAGATGTGGTCTATGGTTACTGTGACAATTGATAAAGTTTTCTGGCCCTGAAAAATATGCATGAGTGACACATTGATGGATGAATTTCGACATATACATTCAGTCTTATTAGCTAATGGTTATCCAGGATTAAAAGTTCTTTGAATAGATAGATTTTCTTAACTTCTTCGTAATTATTTCACTAGGTGCATCACACTTTGAATTGTAGTCGTATATAATAATGGCTTCTTATTTACAGATGGGGGAATAGTCCTTTTCTGCTTTCTTGGTTATATGTTCCTTGATGAATTTGTCAATTTTCAATTAGGGTGTAATCAAGAAACACATGATCAAGGTAGCAGAAAAGGAGAAGACATACAGTGAAGAGACTCTTTTCGACGATGAATTAATTCATATAGCTGTACAATCGCATTTATACATAATTATTTTTTTGTGGGTGTACATGAGGTTTGTCAAGTTTAGATAAGTAATCAGGTAATATAAGAATGATATAATATAGAAACAAGGTTAATTAGACAGCAACTAAAGCAGGATTGAGTTAATTGGTTACAGGATTTCATCATGGGCTGACATTAGTTAGAGAACCATTGGAAAACCACCTGGGAGTACTGGACAGCTGTCTCGTCCTAGTTTGAGACTCTTCAGCAGTACGCACCCACCGGGGTTCAAACCCAGGATCTTCTGGTTACAAGGCGAGCTCGTATACCATTAATCCACTGGGACCCAATCCAATGGCCCATGAATTCTAACTTCTGCCATATCATGACATAGCGCGACCACTAGCCAATGTCTTCGGTGAGTATTTGTCCTCACACTCGACCTGCTGCACCTACAAACCAATACTTGAATATCAATGAGATGCTCACTGGCGACTGGCTGTATTCAGGTAGGTAGTTACCTGGGGTTCCAGTGGGAAGTCGTGACCAGTAAGGTACAGCAGGTCGAGTGTGAGGACATATACTCGCCAAAGGCATTGGCTAGTGGTCGCGCTATGTCATGAATTGGCAGAAGTTAGAATTCATGGGCCATTGGATTGGGTCCCAGTGGATTAATGGTATACGAGCTCGCCTTGTAACCAGAAGATCCTGGGTTTGAACCCCGGTGGGTGCGTACTGCTGAAGAGTCTCAAACTAGGACGAGACAGCTGTCCAGTACTCCCAGGTGGTTTTCCAATGGTTCTCTAACCAATGTCAGCTCATGATGAAATCCTATAACCAATCAACCAAATCCCTACAAACCAATACTTGAATAAGATTGAGTTAATTAGTTAGTTAGTTAGGTAGGTAGGTAGTTAGGGCTCTTTTGTTTGTTTGTTCAGGATAACACATTCGAGATTCACCCACCTACCCAAACATAAGCAGAATTGACGTGTCTATGTTTGATTTAACTTAGATCATTAAATTGTATTGAAGGTATTTTTTAGTCTAATTGCATGACATATCTGACAAATTAATCAACATGCCAGTACAATTAAAACAACACGGAGTGTCCTTTCATCTTAACATAAAATAAACAAAGTTTATACAAGTCAGATAGTACCTAAATTGATCTATTATTGGAGTGCTGGAAAAAGATTGATGACAGGAACAAAGCTGAAATGAATTGTAATTTTCTAATATTACCAGTGGTTAATGAACATAATTTACTATCTAAGGAGTAAGTAATTCAAGAAAGATTGATAATGCAATAATGCAATGTAGGCACCACTCTATCAATAAAGATACTGATATACAAGTTTTTTGAGCTGAATTTAAATCAATTTGGTATATCACTAATTCAAATGATAGTCATACCCAAATCAAATGCTCATCGTCAAGAACAACAACAACAGCGTGTTTACACTATTCATCACTCATTCAACTACAAAATGAAGCACTCAAAGTAAGTGAATTGTACATAGAAAATCTTAATGAAAACAATAGTTCTGAGAAGAGTCTCTTTAAGGCGAATTCATTTTTTCTGCTTTAGCTGTACAATCTCAGTTATATACATTTATTTCTCCATCACCGTCAAGGGGAGAGGTTCAACAGAGGTTACTTCCTTCACTTATCTAGGAAGTATCGTTTCAACTACAGGTGGAATGGATGAAAATGTCAAAGCCGGCCAACCAGAATCGGAAAGGCAAGCAAGATACGCCTTCATCAACCTGAAACCAGTTTGGAAATCTCCTACGCTGCACTCAGCCAGCGTAAACAACAAAATTCAAATCGTGTTCAACACAGTCGTGAAGTCAGTCAGTTCTTCTCCTTCCATACTGAAGATCGAATGACCAGTCAGCCGGCCAGAAAGAATTAGCAACAAGAAAATCTGACTGCGAACAAACCAACAGGCTACAGCCGACTGCTCAGCAAATATGTAGGAGAAAATGGAGATGAATCGGGTATGCGTTGAGCAGGCAGTCGAATGATATAGCACACCAGGCCATCGCTCGAGTAGAGTCCCAATAGGAAGTGACAGTTAGGTCGTCAGTGCGAGGACGACATGCAGGAGATCGTGTGGCGGGGAGGAGGAGATGAGAGATTACGGTCAAACGTGGGGTCGGCCATTTGAAAAGGATGGCAGAAAGTAGAGGAAAGTGGAGATTTGTTGTTGAATCCGTATGTTTCACTTGGAACCCAAGGGAATAATAATATTAATAATTTCTTGTCAGAGTGGATAGTATCAGTGGGATGAATCATCATACGAATATTTACTAATATTAATCAATACATATGAGAAGTTGAATAACAGTGATAGGATTACCCAATGAGGTAAAGTAATTTAATGAGTGAGTTGTAATTAGAATGCATATGGAAACAAAGGAAATTTTATTTTACCTAAGATTTCAGGAGGATAGATGAGTCAGAAAGGGTCAGAGAAACAAAATAAACAAGGCAGTTAGCTTAAAAACAATATGGTCCCTACAATAGTAAAAGGAGTGGATGGAAGACTTTATTTTTCTATGCACAGCTTCTATTTCTCCACTTGGATGACTCTAGAACTTCAGCAGTGCAAAGAAGACGAAAGCCATATCGTCTAAGGCAGGTTACTTTTGAAATTTGTAGATTACCTTGAAGTAGAGTAACCAATGTCTACAAGGTGTTCAATTACTAAGTTGAACATCAGATACGAAAGTAAATGATCACGAATAACAAGGAATAGAAAGTAATGACCACTCATTATTAATTCTCAAATGTTAAAGAGGAAGTGTAAATTGAGTTATTATTATTTATTGTTCCCTTGGGTTCCTAGTGGAACATAGAGCTTCAACTGCACGTCTCCACTTGCTTCTGTCTTCTGCTGCACTTTTCACCTGCATCCATGTTAATCCATACTGCTTCAGCTCCTCTTCACACGATCTCCTCCATGTCACCCTTGCACTGACGTTCCACTCGCCGCTTCCCTTTCGGGTTCCACTCGAGCGCTGGCCTGACGCGCGATGTCACCCAACGGCCTCCTCATCGAGTGTTCCATCCATCTCCACTTTCTCCTGCAAATTTGTTGGGCGATTGGTTCTTGTTTTGTTTCTTCCCATAGTTTCTTGTTGGTTCTTGTTCTTTCCGGCTATCTGATCTTCAGTATAGAACGAAGACAGTTGTTGTTGATATAGGTCTGCAACAGGCTGTTGGAAATATTCTTTGTGACACACTGGCCAAGTTTCTGATCCGTATAGAAGAACTGACTGACTTGACGTCGTTTGTATTGAAAATCCGAATCATTTTGTTGTTGATGCAGGCTGAGTGACGAAGATTTCCAGATTGGTTTCAGGTTGATGAATGTGTTTCTCGCCTTCCCGAATCTCGATTTGACATCCTCGTCCGTTCCACCTGTAGTTGAGACAATGCTCCCTAGATAAGTGAATGAAGTAAGTAGAAGTATATATATGTGTGTCCGTGTGTCAATGAGTAAACGAACAACTAAGGATGAATGAAGAAATTAAAAGTTTTGTTTGCGTAATAGTAATAACAATCCAATCTGTGTACGATTACACTTTAAGCGTAATATAATGTGGTGACCCAGGTCTGGAAACAAAAACTGCAATTTCGAGGAGAATGTATCCAGTGGTCACGACCAGCCTAGCTGTTTCTTTTTTCATCGTATGTTTGGTAAAGTGATTACATCATCATTCGTGTTCTGCTTCTCATTCATAGTTCGCGTCGGTGGCACAGTGGTTAGGACTCTCGCCGACCATGCACATGGTCCGGGGTTCGAACCCCTGCCGACTCACACCCGATATCTATGGTCAGCCTCTAAATTTGGGCTACCGATATCCATGCTGAAAATTCCATACTTGTACTGAAAATACGGTGTGGAATCAAGCTGTAATCAAAATAAACAAAATAAAAATATAGTGTGTTTGATCCCTATTTAAGAACACAATATTCAGCGAAGAGACTATTTTCAACGAATTTATTATCAAGTAGTACAATCGTATATATAAGGTTTTACTTGAGAAATTATATCCGGTGAGAAAATAGATCAAAGGTGTGAATACATGAAATAATAATAATAGTATAAAATGCAATTAAAATATTTGTGATTATAATCATAGTTTAATGTCAAGTGGCACAATAACTAATGTCGTACATAGAATAATACATAAGGTGTATAGATTTTGAAAAAGGGGTACATAATTATAAGATTATTAGACGAATATAAAATGTTACATAACATGGTGTGAAATTTGATAAGATAGAATTCAATATTGTAAAAATAAAAATATAAAAATTAATAATTTTGGGTTTAAAATGTCAAGTGGGTCAAGTGGAAAAGATTCAGAGTAACAATAGTGATAGTGATAATAATAATAATAATCGTAGTAATAAGGGAAAAGTACATAGAATAACTAAATAAACAAAATAAATAAACGTCTATCCCTCTATGGCCAAGGCAGAAGTAGGGATTGTACATACTTCTGGCTTGCTTAAAGTCATGAATTGCCAAGGCCTCAGCTGTCTTTAGGGGTCTGTAACGAAGAAAACGCGGGAAGTTAGCATGGATTCTATAAATGATCTTAAAATTATGGTCAGGGTCGGCAGAGTGACAGAAGTTGATCAGGTGTTCCAAAATAGATAATTTTTTTAAAACCATATCTATACGATGTACAACTTGATGATAATATTCGTTGAAAAGAATCTCTTCGCTGAATATTGTGTTCCTAATGCTACAATGGGAACTATTAAATTATTGATCCCTAATTGTCTGTATTGTCTATTACAGGACATGAAGTGCCGCAGAGTCCCCTTCAAATCAAGACGAGATGTCAAGAGTTTGAAATTTACTGATGATCTCTGCCCATCTGCAAATAAAGAAGACGCCAGTCTCCCATCAACAGAACAGTTGTCAGGTCAACTCATGTCATTGATCGTCACGCCTCAGACAGATTTAGTGCAAGCAATTGTAACGGCAGTTCAGATGGCATTCGCAATCACCGATATTAGAAAAAATGCACCGTGAGTAGCAAGCTGAAGGTGAGTTTTGCGTTAGCTGACACCTTTGTCCTAGACAAGTCATTTACACTATCAAAAGGAGCGAGACCAGCGACATATACATCAGTTTGGCCGGGAAAAATGACCTAGGCTGCACGTGACCACTGGACATCTTCTTTTTTCGAACTGGCGCCTTTTTCTCCAGACCCAAGTCACCACATATACCAAGTGAAGTAGTAATTAACACGTTAGAAAAATCATTTCAAAGAAATTTTTAATGCCGATAAGCTGCAGCTCATATTTTCTAAACACCCCATTGTTATTCAGAGGCTGAAAGACAAAGTGGCTATGTTAGCCACCTCTCCCTACATTCATTAGTTCAAGTACTTCCGCTAGTTGCTATAGGAACCTAACACCTACCAGTATTGCTAAACAGAGGTGTAGCTGTGACCAATCACTTAAACTAAACGGAATTTTGTGTACAAAAGAAATAATTTTAGCCACTACTGCTGTGGCGAGTGCTACTGATAAGATTTACCAGTAGTATATATAGAGGGACGTTCATCGACATAAAAACATCAAATATCCAGGAGATGCATTTGATGTCAGAGAAATAAATGGTACAGCGTTGTGAAGATACATGGGAGACGCGAAAGGAACACAAAGAAACACAATATGAAGGTTTGTGCAAATGGTGCGTTGAAGACAAGGGGTACATAATTTCTCTATACAGAGACACCAATTCCCAAATGATAATCCCTTAATCAAGTCTTTCATTTTCAAATATTGGTGTCTGCTCATGATGAAATCCTTCAACCAATCAAACAAAAATCCCCAGTGGGTGCGTACTGCCGATGATTCCCAAACTAGGGTGAAACAGCTGTCCAGTACTCCCTGGTTTTCAAAGGGAGTTTTCTAACTGATATCAATCCGTGATCAACTCGTAAAATATCCCTACAAAACCAATACTTGAAAAGTGACCTGATGCTAACTAGCGACTGGCTCTAGTGGGGAGCCGTTACCAGTAGAGTACAGCAGGTTGAAGGTGAGGCAGTAACTCATCGAAGAAGACATTGCGAAACGGTCGCGCTATGTCGTGTGTGAATTGGCAGAAGTTAGAATTTATGAGCCGGCTGACCACTGGATCAAGTCTCAGTGGTTGATGAATGATCTACAAGCTCGCTAGCCTTGTAACCAGAAGGTCGTGAGTCCGAACCCCCTGTGTTGGGTGTGTACTGTGATGAAGAGTTCCGGAATAGGCTGGCGAAACAACTGTCTGGCAGTAGTCAAGTGCTGGTTTTCAATATTTCACTAAATGATGTCACTTCATGATGAAATCCTACAGGCAATCTTTCATTTTTTACCGTTGCACTGCTACCCCGGATTGAGTTGAAATCTACAAATTCATTAATACTGAATTACGTCATACCTTTTAGGTACTAACTTCTCTGAAATATTATTCCCCTAGTTTCTTCTTAGTTATTCATTTAAACACTGACAGACAGACACACATACAGGCACAACCTTCTACTCCATTTCATCTCCATGACTTCAGTGGGTGAGTTATCGCCAAAACAAATTAACCTTATTTTTGATTCTACCTCATGGGGAGAAAGATGGCCAACTGCAGTTTCAAATTTCATCATGCAGTTGCTGTTTCGCACCCTGTTGAATCCTTGTAAACCGACATTTGCTAATTACAAAAATATTCATTCAGACATCTATAAAACACAAAATAATCGAGCAAATAATATTCTTTTCGATAAATTCCTCTTCCAGGCTCTACAATGATATATATGTTTATATACACAGAATATTTGAAATTAGTAGTTAATATCAATATTAGCGTTTTTTTTAAATAATATCGATTTGTAAAGTATGATCACGATGGAATTACAGTTCATTGAAGATGCTTAAATTATAATAATAATAAAGATATAACAGCGAATAGAATATCAACTAAAATTAGGGAAATTTCTGCAAAGAGTTGAGGATCATTCAAATCTAGATGGCCAGCGGGGTAAGGATAATGTCTGAACTAACTTCTTTTGGATGCATAAATTAGGCTTATTAATATGAATCCCCACAGCCTCAGCAATATTTAGTAGTCGAACTCTTAAAGCGAAATTGAGATTTGTTGGAATGCGGTAAATGACCCTGAAAACATGGTTAACGTCAATCTTGTGTTCTGTATCCACAAGATGCGCCAGAATAGCGCTATGTGAATGGATTTGGTTTCTCCTTTGCTTAACCATGCAGGGTGATGTTCGGAAATTCGACGAGAAACACACCTAATTGTACGGCCTATGTAACTGGCTCCACAGGAGCAGTTGAATTGGTATATACACATGGAAGAGGCGAAATTAGGCAGTTTGTCTTTTATTCTCGAACGCAGAAGAGGAGTGGTTTTAAAGATACAGCGTAATTCAGCAGCAGGGAATGCTCTTTTACCGCATTTCTAAGGCGCTGTGTTAATATCTCATTGATGTTTTCTCCTAGGAACTGCATCTGTAAGAACAAGGCCTTTTTTGGAACGGTTGGTAACTTGAGCTGCTTTGGTTTTAGATTCATATTCTCTTCAATAAACTTTTCAGGATAGCCATTCTCACTTAGCAACCGTTTAATATTGTTAAGCTCCTCGTCAAGACATTCATCCGAGCAAATCTCTCTTGCTCTGTGGACCAAGCATTTTATTAGATTGCGTTTGTATTTCAAGGGCACAAAGCTGAGAAAATGTGTGTACTGGCCCGTTGATGTAGGTTTTCTATAAACACTTCTTCTTATTGTGCCGTCCTCTTTTCTGGTAATAAGAACATCTAAAAATGAAATACTAGAGTCTTTTTCTTTCTCAATAGTAAAATGTATTGCAGGATGTACCTCATTAAATTTATCCAGGATGTTCTTTGCTTCCTTTTCGTTCTTCATAATCAAAAAAAGTATCATCCATGTACCGACAATAGAATTCGAGTTCATTAATAACATCCTTCAAAGGAACATTCTATAGTTTCGCCAGGAAAATGTCGGCTAGAATGCGTCCTAGTGGCGACCCCATTGCCACATCGTCGATTTGTCTGTACAGTTCCTTATTAAATAATTAGTCTAATTCTCACTAATGACTGGGTCTATGCAGAGAGTTACCTGAAACCCTGCTGAGATGTTGTAACCAGGTCTGGTGGTATGAGAACAGCTACCCGCCTATAATATTGGCAACCGGCAGAGGTTGAAATTCATTCGTCATTGGACTAGGTCCTAGAGGCTGAATGGTCCATGAGTTCACCTTGTAACCTGAAGGTCCTAGGTTTGAACATCGGAGGATGCTTGATTTTGAAGAGTTCGAAACTAGGACAAAGCAGCTATCCAGTAGTCCCTATTGATTTCCATATGGTTCTCTAACTGATATCAACTCGTGAACAAGTCTTTGACCAATAAAATCTCTGCAAACCAATACTTGATAATTAAGTGACTTTGTATTATGCGTACAGTGGAATTCTGTAACTTTTTGATGTGGTTGTGTTCTCTGAGCTAGCTGGATGGTTTAGCTGCGAAGCTTTCATTATTGCCCTACTACTAGGCAACATCTTCAGCGCATACTTCAATTTGTTGAAGTGAGTTCTTTTTAGATTTCTCCATGAGTTTATTAGTCACCTCTCCTGGTGACCACCTTAAACGTGACTATTTGGTTGTGTTTGTGTGTTTTTACACCCTCTAGGCTACTTGTATTGGTATTGGTGTTGATTGTTTCCTTGACCTGAGGTTTGACTCTTCGTGTGTGAGATTTCTTTCTTATCGATTGGCAAATTTTGTCTATCTTGATGTGTCTATTGATTGACGATTCACTGGAATGCCAAGCTTCTAAAAATTCTCTGGCTAGCATTCTTGGTGTTTCCTATGTCCAATATTTGAACGTTGGTTGTCCCAGTCGAATTGCTGTCCGTGGTTGTGTGTATGGAGCGATATCAGGGAAGGAGTGGATGGCATCTCTTTTGACGGCTAGCTTATGTTCGTGGATACGAGGACGAAGAGGACGTCCACTTTGGCCAATGTAGTGTTTTCGCAGTTGTTACAATTTATTTTGTAGATGATGTTGGTTTTATCTTCTTTCGTTCGCTGTTGAGTCTCTTGGTTGACACAGGGCTGGCTAGCTGGCTGAATGAAGTGATTTTGTTGGTTTGTGTGCGACATCAACTCCTAAAGGTTTGAAGAGACTTCTAGTGATTTCTGAGATGTCTTTTATGTATGGTAGGGCGATTTCCTTTGTACTTTCCTTGGGTTCGATAGGTTGGCTTGACGGTATATGTCTCTTGATGAAGTTCCGTAGATATCCTTTCTTTTAGAAGACGTCCATGAGATATCTTCCTTGAATTTTCCTTAAGGTAGGAGTGCTGCAATGAGTCTTTGCTGGCCCTCTTGAATAGTGTTTGTATACAATTCCTTTTGTGTGTTATTGGATTGTTGATGTTATAATTCACTATTTGATCTGTGCGTGTTGATTTTCTATAAACTTTCATTTCTAATTCCCCTGTGGTTGTTCGCTTGACTAAGACGTCTAAAAATGGAATTTGGTTCTCTGATTCCTCTTCTCTTGTGAATTTGATGTAGTTGAAGACGTTGTTTATTAAGTTGTGAGTCTTATCTAACTCGTTTCTTTTGATTATTACAAGTGAATCGTCTACGTAACGTATCCAAATTTTTGGTTTGATCTTTGGTAGGATTATGTTTTCGAGTATTGAAGTTGTCAAATTGAAGTATGCGCTGAAGATGTCGCCTAGTATTAGGTCAATAATGAAAGCTTCGCAAATTAACTATCCAGCTAGCTCAGAGAACACAACCACATCAGAATCATCCACCTGAGCTACAAATCTTCTCCATCATATCTGAAAACCGTAACTATTTCATCACTTAAATTTCAATGTTTTAAAGTTATATTATTGATTCTTAACAGAACAGGAATGCTTGTCTCACCTTTTGCAACACTTTGCACGAAAATACCTTGAAATTTTACTTTTGTCTTCACCTAAAAGGTCAGAAACAGGTAACTACAAACAATCTTTATAGTGTAGGTTAGTGCGAAGCCTATAATTAACTCTAATAATATAATAAGCGTACTTTTTCTCGCTTGATTATTAAGAAAATACTTTGCCTATAAGGTGAGAGGTTCGCTTACATATAGTTCAACTTTAATTGGAACTTTAATGAAGGCATAGAATATTTCTTGTTTATAAGTATTCAGTATTGACAAAACACAGTTCTTTTTCAGCAGAGTTGAGGGCCAGGCAACAGATCGTTTATTTAAGAAATCAAGAGATATTTATAGATTTTCATGTACATTATTATTCGTTTTTACTGGCAGAGAATCAGCGTCTTCTGATTGGTAGTTTTCTTACTGGAGGTTAATCTGTCATCTGTTAGTGGCCATTTCTGTGAAGGTCAGACCATATATCTGTGACTCGTATCCTCCCACGCAAAGTCTGCTGTGATTGGTCGTTGAGTTGGTCTTTGTTCATGTCTTTCTCATGACTAAGATTTGGGACGTAAATATTGACGTAAATTGCTGTCGACCAATTTTGGCTAGCAGACAGCTCTCATCACATAGTCATCAATTCTTGTCCAATGTGATTGGCGCTCGACTGTTATTTGATAAGAGCATAGCTATTCATGAACTACATTTCTCATAGGATTACAGATTACACACGCACACAAAAACACAGACTATCTTTAAAGCCGTGCATCTATATTTCATATGATATATATATATATATATATATATATATATATATTGTTCCCTTGGGTTCCTAGTGGAACATAGGGCTTCAACTACACGTCTCCACTTGCTTCTCTCTTCTGCTGTACTTTTCACCTGCATCCATGTTAGCCCATACTGTTTCAGCTCTTCTTCACACAATCTCCTCCATGTCACCCTTGAACGTCCCACTCGCCGCCTCCCTTTTGGGTTTCACTCGAGCTATGGCCTGACGCGCGATGTCACCCAGCGGCCTTCTCAGCGAGTGTCCAATCCATCTCCACTTTCTCCTGTATATTTGTTGGGCGATTTCATATGATTATGAACAGTAATTTATGTCAGGAATGGAATCCCGGTAACCAAAACTATTTCACATTGAGATATGTGTAGAATTGTGCACAAAATGAGCTTTGGTAGTGATGAACTATAGCTAGATGGTTGGAGGCAAACAGCCACTGGAAGCCTTACCTGACCTAGATTTCGTGTTAATTGGCACTCACCAGTCAGCAAGGCAGGTGTATCTGAAACCTTGAAGGAGCTCATGCTCCATCTGAGCAAGCTACCTAGAATGGTGGCCATACTGCAAACCTGAATGATAGAATTTAGTCGAAAGCAATAGCCAGACACATCACATGAGTTACTAGTTTCCAATCAAAGTATGAACTATAGATTCTGATAGAGCACACAATAAAATTATTGAAAAATGGGTGTATCCCCTGTAAATCAAAATTGTCTCTTCCTGGTTAGTTTCTTTATTAAATGTATCACACAGTCAAAGAAACAGTATTTTTTACCGGGTGACAAAGTTTCGAACACAATTTATACATTGTTCATAATCATTTCATCAATTATAATCACATGACTTTGAAACTTGAGTTTTATAGTTTTCTTTGTTCTCTCCTATTTGTCGTCGTCGTTGGGGTAGTAGAATTTTCCAGATATCTGGGTGGACAGATGTTAAATCATTCCTACTACACGAATTCACTCTCAGTTGATTCGATAAACAAAGCTTCTTTTATCAATCTCTTCCTCCATTCTGTTATATTAGATTCGATTTTAAAACTGTCATCTTATCCCATCCATCCGATTGTATGGTTGTGTGTAATTGCATGTAGTGAATAGTATAGCTGAACTATTCTCTAGATTTCTCATTTTATTGGAGTCAACTAATCTAGATTTTGCTGGTAGGTTTTTATGTTCGGCTAGTCTGACTGACTATCCCTGTTTCACTACTTTGATTTATGTATTTGACCTGACGATCATTGCAGGCAGGGTATTTTTTTTTCCTTCACGTTCCCCAGTGGAACATAGGGCTTCAAGCTAGTGGCTTGAAGTTTCTGTAGCAGTGTTTATTTTACAGGATGGGGTTGCTAGCCTCATGCCCAACTTTTCCTCTTTACCAGCATTATTTCTGGCTCAGCGAGGTAAAGGAGTGCGTCGGTGGCCGGGGATCGAACCCCGGACCATGTGCATGATCGGCGAGCGTCCTAACCGCTACACCACCGACGCAGGCAGGGCATTAGATAAACTAAATTGTTTTGTTTTAAAGGCTGCCCAGGATCCACCATTTAACCGACAAAACTTGTTTCTGATTGACTTTGTGGGTTCGAATGCCAACCACTTTTATTCCTGCCTTTTTAAGAATTTCCCTCCGTAAGGTTTCCGAGGTTCCTTCTTTGTATGGAAGTACTACTGATGATTTAGATTGCTTATTGTTGGTGTTGTCTTGCGTATGTTTGACATGCATGTCGTCATTAATATTACTATTATTATCATTATTGTTATTATTATTATTAATATTATTATTATCATCACAATCACTACTATCACTATTTATTTTATTTTTACATTTTCCTACATACTTTCTGACTAATTTATCAGGGCAATTATTAAGTTTCAAAGCTGTGTTTATATGTCTCACTTCCTGTTTTAGATTTTCATTGGTGCTATTTAGTTTTTGTGACATACGTCTAATAAACAAATTAATATGGAATTATATACAACCACAATGGCCAAGTTTTACCCACATATATTAATTAGTTGTCCCTTCCTCATTCTCTAAACAATGATTATTCAATTAACACTATCAGCACACCCTTTATTTGTTCCCTAATCAATCGAGTGGAAAATAAGGCTTTAAGGGTACGTCTTCACTGGATTTGAATCTCTAGCATCACTCTACACTGGCCCTATAACCAATCACAAGTTTTAATTTACTATTCGTTAAGTGATCTCATATGTGTCACACAACGTGCCACTTAACCAGCTTGTTAATATTCTGATCGACAGGCACATGGACTCATGTGAAAAATTGGCCGAATCCAATTTACCTAACTCACACCACCCTCTTCACCCTCAACTCTTCCCTTAAATCTCATCAGGCGAAACCAGAAGCCTATATAGAAAACTATATGCTCGCACTAGCAAGTACAAAACTCAACCATACCCTACTTAGCTCGTGTTCTGTGCGATAAAGAAAGCATTAGACGTGACACCTATAATTCGTTAAATAGTCAGTAGTACAACTGGACCTCGTCTTTCCAACTCATATCCTTTATAGGTACAACATTTTCTTTCTCTCTTTTCCTTTTCTCTCTCTCTTTCTTTTTTTCCGTTATGTGCTGCTTTGTCTCTTTCTCTCGCTTACGCCAGTAAATATGACAGCATCTACTTTTCTAATACCTTCAAACACTGTTCAACTTTGGCTTTGCTACCGACATGCCAATATGTTGTTGTCATAAGGAAGTGTGATTTCTTTAATCTATGTAGTATTCTATTTATTGATAATGTACTAACTGGATGCAATACTGTAGTAAAAATGCTGAGAGTTCCATTCTGTATCACAAGTACTGTTTTGGAAAAAAGCAAATTATTATTATTATTGGACACTAAAATCGCTACTTCACATTTACAGTCCATTTGATAGTACCACCCTGAGTGTGTGATGTCACTCAGGGGTCTCTCCAACTCATCTCCGTTTCCTTTTGCGTATTTGTGAGTTAAGAGATTATTAGGTAGTTCAATGCCTCCTGCAGATCTTTGTTATCTATCCTTTCCAATGCGTCATTTGAAATCCAGTGCTGAGCGAAGTAGTACTGACATAGATATAAGGATAAAACTTGGGCACTGTGGTAGAGTATAACTCCATTATAGATAGATAAGATTTTATTTTGATAAATCCCACAGTGTTGTACAGTAATATTAACTGATGACCACTTTTCGAGCACAAACTATTGCCACTCATAATCATACCAAGTCACTCGCTCGCACAACTTTTTTCCTTCATTTATATTCATGTGTGAAATTGACTAGATATATGAATAAAAATCAGTATGGGATAATGTACATTCAGAAGTAATAATATGAATGTTATTGATCAATTACAATTAGATGGGAAATAAGACGAGTGTTTCTATAGTCATGATAAGTAACTTGTTAGAATGTTGTGATGTGTTTGAATTGAAATAGAATTTTGAGATTATTTATTATCCTCTTCTGATTTGACCGGCGGTAATAATATCTTCCATGCATATCTTTGGTATTTGCATTGAGTTACTTCTGTTGCATGTGTTGGGTTTAGACTTGATGAATAAGGATTTCGTAATCAACCTGTCTCTTCACCTACCTATATTAATTTTTAGAATTTTAACCCTTTCCCACTCTATTGTGTGGTTGTTGGTTAATGCGTGAAGTGCAATAGCTGAGCTTTTTTCTAAATTACTTATCTTTTCAGGGTCAACCATTCTTCCCTTAGCTAAATTCTTATGTTCTGATAATCTGACTATCCCTGACCTACTAGTTTGACCTATGTAGTTGACCTCACTCGCAGTCATTGCAAGGTATTTTGTAAATTATATTATTTTGTTTAATTGGGTCCACCGGGTCCTTCAACCTACAAAGTTTGTCTCTGAGTGAGTTTGTGGGTTTGAATGCCACTCTAATTCCTGCTTTATTGAGAATCCTACGTAGGGCCTCAGATGTCCCCTCCTTATATGGTATAACAGTAGAAGACTTATATTCTTTCTTATTTATGTTATTACTACTAGTTACACAATTATTTTTATTTTGTTTTTGGCCTTTACTGATCTTCTTAATGAATTTTATGGGATAGTTATTCAACACCAACGCTTCTTCTATCTGTTTTATTTCGTCATTTAGGTCCTTTTTGGTGCTACTTAGTGTTATGGCTCGGTTTGTTGAACACTTAACTAAGCCTGCCTTAAAAGTTAACTGATGAGACGAATTCAAGTCTATATATCTATTAGAATGCGTTGGTTTTCTATAAACACTAGTGTGTAGTTTACCTTCTTCTATTCGCTTTATTTTACAATCTAACGTAGCTAATTCTCCTTGTTCATTTTCTGATTCAAATGTGAATTTTATTCCTTCTACTTGTGAGTTTATATGTGTTAAGAAGCTAGAGATACGTTCTGTTTTTAACACTGTTTTCAACACTGTACTGACATAAGAATGGCACTAAAAGTACTTATTGTGTTCCTTGCACCTAGTGCTGTGGATCTCCAGACTCATTTGAGAGTAATAAACACTTGTGTTGCTTACCAGACTTAATTCTGACTAGTTTTCGACATTGTTATCCATGCCGCCTGTAATGGAAAATATGCTACACAGGTAAGTGAGGAATACGACTACCTTCAGAGTTCTACGGTTGATGAGAACTGTGTTTCACTGTTGGCTGGGTATCTTCTTCACCTCAGTCTCTTATAAGTTTCCTTCACATCCTGCCTTTTCCGCCTGCCTCTTCTGTCAAACCTGTCGATATTTACTTGTAAGTCACTTCTCATAAAATTATATCGCAAAACAATTTCATCTGTGTACTCGGTCATCAATCATCAGTCAAATCTGTTAATCTTTTTTTTAAAATTTTTCATGAAGTAACGTGTCAAATCTCCAGATCTCAAAAGATCTTGAACTTATGGCTGATTTTAGAAGACTATGCTAAAACACCGAATAATATGCAAAGTAACCAACGCGGAATGTCAGATTCTCGGAACATAAGAATTTAACCAAGTTAAGAATGGTTGACCCCACCCGAGGAGATAAGTAATTTATAAAAAGCTAAGCGACTTCACTGCATGCATTAACACAAAATCACACAATAGGTTGGGGGAGGGTTAAAATTCTAAGATTACCGAATCATGGTGCATCGAGTCTACACCCAACACATGCAACAGAAATGACTCAATGCAAATACCAGAGATATGCATGGAAGATATTATTACCACCAATCAGCCAGTCGAATCAGAGGAGGATAATAAATAATCTTAAATTGTATTCTATTTCAATTCAATTCACGTACATCATAACATTCTAACAAGTTACTTATTTATTTTGACTATAAAAACACTCGTCTTATTTCCCATCTGATTGTATTTGATTGATAACACTCATATTATTATTTCCCAATGTACATTATCCTATATTGATTTTTATTCAATCAAATGTCTAATCATCAATTTCACTCATGTATATAAATGAAGCAAGAAAGTTGTATGAGTGACTTGATATGATTATGAGTGGCAATAGTTTGTGCTCAAAACTTGGTCATCACTCAGTATTACTTTATAACACTATGTGATTATCAAAATAAAATCTTATCTATAATGGGGTCATACTCTGCCACACTGCCCAAGTTTTATACTTATATCAATACGATTGTTTATTTATCCGTCAATTACGAAACAGGATCACGAGTTACTGTACTCAAAGTCTGTGAATAAACGTTAATAAAATGTGCACTAAGACGTCTGATCATATTACTCTAGTCCTCTGACAACTGGCATACGACTGAGCACCGACTGCCTTTGTTGTCTGCGGACAAATGGACACCAGTTCGAATAAAAAAAACTGTTTAGTGTTCATCGACAATAACACAACGCTTGTTAGTTTCTGCACCTTTTTAGATTATATGGTTCTTCATCACGAAAAGGATTTCCAACAGGTTACAGACCTTTATCAACAGCTGCCTGCTTCGTCGGATCCATACTAAAGATCAAATGGCCGGCCGACCGGCCTGAAAGAATTAGCAACAGGAGGCTCTGGCTGGGAACAAACCAACAGGCGAGAGCCGAGCGCCCAAGAAATATCAAGGAGAAAATGGAGATGGATCGGGCATACGCCACTGAGGAGGGAGTTGAATGCTATCGCGCTCAATGCAGGCCATTGCTTGAGTGAAGTCCCAATGGAAAGCGATGACTGGGTCGTCAGTGGGAGGGTGACATGAAGGAAACCGTGTAGGAATGAAGAGATGAGGAATTATGAGCAATCTTGGATCTAGCCAGCTGTGCGTCGGTGGCACAGTGGTTAGGACTCTCGCCGACCATGTACATGATCCGAGGTTCGATCTCCTGCCGACGCACACCCGATATCTATGGTCGGCCTGCAAAATTTGGGCTACCGACATCCATGCTGAAAATTCCATACTTGTACTGAAAATACGGTGTGGAATCAAGCTGTAATCAAAATAAACAAAATAAAAATATAGTGTGTTTGATCCCTATTTAAGAACACAATATTCAGCGAAGAGACTATTTTCAACGAATTTATTATCAAGTAGTACAATCGTATATATAAGGTTTTACTTGAGAAATTATATCCGGTGAGAAAATAGATCAAAGGTGTGAATACATGAAATAATAATAATAGTATAAAATGCAATTAAAATATTTGTGATTATAATCATAGTTTAATGTCAAGTGGCACAATAACTAATGTCGTACATAGAATAATACACGGTGTGGCATCGAGCTGTAACCAAAATAATAAGAAAATAAAATTTTAAAAAAATAAAATAAAGAGGACAGCAGAAAATAGAACAAAGTGGAGATGTGTTGTTGAAGCCGTATGTTCCACTTGAAACCTGAGGGAATAACAAATAAAATAACAATAATAATCACCGTTTTACTCTTTCTTGATTGGCTATTTTAAAACTCTGTTTTGGGAGACAAGCTACACAGTTTGAATCTAGAACAAAATATTTCCTAACAAATCAGTGGAATATGTTTCACATACCATGCTGAAAGGAATTTTCATTTTCTGCTGAGTACCTGTTTTGAAAGTATGCTTATTGATCGGTTCATAGAATCAGTAATATGATCATATTTCCATCCGAAGCATACAATCAAACCATACTGCTGACGAGTCCCAAACTAGGACAAAACAGCTTTTCAGTACTCCAGTACTAGTTTTCAGTCGTTCTCTAACTGAAATCAATCTATGATCAAACTTCAAACAAATCAAATCCCCACGACAAATGAACTCTTGAAAAATAAAATTTGATACTCACCAGTGACTGGCTGAAGGACGAAGTTGATTGCAGTTCTAGTTGGAGGTCGATATCAGTGAGATCCATCCGGTCGGGAGTGAGGACAAATACTCGCCGCCGATGACATTGGCTGGTGGTGGTCGCTCTAAAATCACAAATTGTTAGACGTTAGCATTCATGGGCTGTCCAGTGAGTCGGGTCCCAGTGTCTGAATGATCTTCTAACTCGCCTTGTAACCAGAAGGCCCTAGGTTCGAACCCTGGTGGTGGGTGTATACTGCCGATGAGTTTCAGACTGGTGGTTCTCTAAGTGATATAAGTGTGTGATCAAACTTAAAATTAAAGAATAACTTCTAGGCAGAATACCAACCACCATCAGCAGAAGAAATTCAAAGCAAGTGTAATCTCTTCCACTTACCCAAGTAGTATCTTCTCAATAACACATGACATCGATGACGATCTGAAAACCAGTTAGGATCAGTGAAGGAAGTAAGCTAAGCAATCATATTGTGATGAGGGTTGGCTGTTAGCCAAAATTGGTAGACAGTTATTTTACGTCAATGTTTACGGCCCCAATATTGGACATGAGAAAATTAAGAACAAAGACTGATTCAACAACCAATCACAGCAGACTTTGTTTGCGTAGGCGGATACAATTTGCAGTTAGATAATTTGAACTTCAAGAAACAGCCACAAAGAGATGAAAGATTAACGTTCAGAGAGAGAAACCATCTATCAGAAGACTGTGTTTGTTTGCTTACAATATTCTATAATTAATGTACATGAAAATCTATAAATATGTGTTGATTTCCTCAATAAACGATCTATTGCCTGACCATTGTCTTTTGTTGTTACAAATATTACCCTGAAATCAGTATGAAAATGTATAGTAATCAGCACAAGCCACAATAACAACGCCAGCACCAACAACAGTAACCAAATTTTCAGTAGTAATGTCAAGCCCAAGGTTCTACCTACTTTAGATACTTTATCTAAAGCATCTAAAGCAAAATTACAAATGATGTTCACCAGCCGCAAGTTGTTCTCCATATCTGTAAAAAGATAACCTCTCCCGTCTGGCCACCTCTATGTGCATCTATCAGTTCACCTGCTCTTGTGGAGCAACGTATATTGACCGTCGTTAGAGGACGCTTTCCACACGCGAGGCTCTATTCTAGAACACCTGATCGACTCCTGTCATTCTGCCAACCTTGACCATGCTAACTTGCCGACTGCGTTTTGTTCGTTACAGACTTCTAAAGACATCTGAGGCCTTGACAATTCATGACTTTAAGCCAGCCAGACCTTTGTGTACAAAGGAAGTATGTACAATCCCTACTTCTGCCTTGGCCATAGACGGATAGACATTTATTTATTTATTTTGTTTATTTAGTTATTCGATGTACCTTTCCCTTATTACTACGATTATTATTATTATTATCACTGTGAATTGTTTCCACTTGTCATTCTAAATCCAAAATTATTATTCTTTTGTTTTTACAATATTCAATTCTATTTTATTAAATGTCACACCATGTTATGTAACATTTTATATTCGCCTACTTATCCTATAATTATGCACCCCTTTCCAAGATCTGTACACCTTATGTATTATTCTATATACGACATTAATTATTTTGCCACTTGACATTAAACTACGATTATAATCACAAACATTTTAATTTTAATTGTATTTCATACTATTGTTATTATTTTATGCATTCACACCTTTGACCTAATTCCCTCATGGGATATAATTTCTTAAGAAAAACCATTTATATATACGATTGTACAGCTTGATAATACATTCGTTTTTGAAGAGAGTCTCTTCGCTGAATACTGTGTTCTTAAAGCATTTTCAACAATCCGCTGTATATACCTTCTTGGATAATTGACAACTTTGTAGAATACTGAAGATCAATTCACTAGCCAGACAGGATAATCAGTATGGATTTTTGGAGGGTAGCAAATCAACCCACCCCCACCACCCCCACGTATTTATTTAAACGCAGAAAAAAACTTGGTACAATATGGCACCAAGAAAAATAGATTAAAAGTAAAAATATAAGTAGAAGACGGATAAAGAACTTCATCTGGAAGGAAAACAATCATGTTTAACAAGTTAAAACAGTATTCGTTAACTATCATCAGGAAGGGAAGAAAGAAGGAAATTGCAACACGTTCGCCATTGATTACGATTCTTGGCCATATCCGATAACGTTCCAAGCCATCGATTCGAGCTATCTCGCGGACCCCAACCAGGGAGTCGTGACACACCAACCAATGCTAATCTAGCACAAAAAACCCTCATCCTACTACGCCACGTCATGGACTGACCACCCCTCCGCCTTTTCTATCCTGTCTCCAGGGCTAGCGAACAGAGACCTGTACGGAAGCCTCTGGGATGACTGATATTCGCAGCACATGTCCAAGCCACCAGAGCCAGTGTTTCCAGATGACAACACTCAATCAATGGTGATCTCCACTGTGTTCAAACACACGCCGCCGAACCTCAGAATTACTCACGTGATGATGCCATGGAACGCAAGCAATCCTGTGGAGACAGCGATGATCGAACACGCAGAGTCGCATGACATCCTCAGCTCGAAGAGGCCAGGTTTCACAGGTGTAGAGCAAGACAGCATTGTATACCCGACCTTTGACAGCCAGGCTAACGTCGTGACGGCACCAGAGGTGGCTCAAGTTGATGTATGCCACCCTAGCCTTCATCATACGGTTGGAAACATCATCTGTCACCCCTCCGCCAGCACTCACACAACTACCCAGGTACACAAACTTATCAACAACTTCAAGCGGTTCATCTGCAAGCAGGTACAGGCTCTTGCCATTCTTGTAACAGTACTTTGCAGTTAGACGGTGCAAAGCACATACCATACTTACAGATACCACCACGTATTACGTAATAAATATTAAGAAAGAGAAATGGAAATGAAATGGATGTACACAAAGGTAACAAATGAATGCGTCACACGCCAGGCCCTATGCTACACTCGGAACCCAAAGAACAATAATAATAATACCAATAACAATTCTCCGTGGAATGGATTATGAACGACGCCATAGCTGGGTGCATAGTTTGTATTTATTTAGGTACAACATCGGTATCTTATGAAAGCGAATATATTTTTTTTGGGTGAGAGAGCCAAAAAAAATAAAAAAGAGTTAATAAACTAAACCACAACCGACAGGAGTGTGTTTTGATGCAGTTAGTCAGTATTGTACCTATTGTGCTTATAATTAATTAAGTAATTAATTAATTAATTGTGTCAAAGTGAAATAATCGAGGTACCCTGACCTGAAAATAGTGAATATAGATTGATTTAGACTGGTGGTTATTATTTTTTCTAAAATTCAAGCATAAATCATTCTTTTTAGGTGTTTGATTTCATAGGAATTTAATTATTCAACTAGTTTTAAAGGTAATATTTACCGTCAGATTGGATTTCTTCGGTTTATTCAAGATAGTACTGTTGGCATACATTATTATTATTGTATTATTGTTCTCTTGGGTTCCTAGTGGAACATAGGGCTTCAACTGCACATCTCCTCCACTTGTTTCTGTCTTCTGCTGTACTTTTCACTTGCATCCATGTTAATCCATACTGTTTCAGTTCCTCTCCACACGATCTCCTCCATGTCACCCTTGCACTGACGTACCACTCGCCGCTTCCCTTTCGGGTTCCACCCGAGCACTGGCCTGACCCGCGATGTCAACCAGTGGCCTTCTCAGCGAGTGTCCAATCCATCTCCACTTTCTCCTGCATATTTGTTGAGCGATTGGTTCTTGTTTTGTTTGTTCCCATAGTTTCTTGTTCGTAATTCTTTCTGGCCATCTGATCTTGAGTAAAGAGCGAAGACAGTTGTTGTTGATAAAGGTCTGCAACAGGCTGTTGGAAATATTCTTTGTGACACACTGGCCAAGTTTCTGATCCGTACGTATAGAAGAACTGACTGACTTGACGTTTGTATTGAAAATCCGAATTTTGTTGTTGATGCTAAGTGAAGTGACGAAGATTTCCAGATTGGTTTCAGGTTGATGAATGTGTTTCTCGCTTTCCCGATTCTCGATTTGACATCCTCGTCCATTCCTCCTGTAGTTGAGACGATGCTCCCTAGATAAGTGAATGAAGTAATCTCTTTCAAATCCCTTCTGTTGATGGTGATTGGCGCTGGATGTTGCTGCTGCTGCTGTTGTTGTTGTTGGTTGGTTATTTTCATAACCTCCATCTTGTCTATGTTCACTTGGAGTCCTGTCTTCTCTGGCTGCTTCTTCGACCAGTTTGTCGGTTTTCGCTTGTAAGTCTTCGATTTTGTGTCACATCAAACATAAATCATCCACGCGCGAAATCCAGGTCTTCTAGGTTCTTCATGTCGATCAGGACAGGATATCCCTGTCTTCTCGTTTCCATGCACTGTCTGACGCATAATCCAGTCGATCACAATTAGGAATATCATTGGTGATAATAAGCACCCTTGTCTGACTCCTGTGTTTACTCCAAACGCCTCGCTGAGTTTTCCGTTGTGGATCACTTGACATGTGCCGTTGTAGTACAGTTGTTGAATAAGGTTGATGAATATTTGGGGTATACATACCGAATAAAATTTTAAACCATCGTTGGCATGTAGGTAGTTTAATTCCAAATTTTATTCTAAGTGGTCAACCCTTAGAGAAATCATACATTGGTTTTAGAGATTCAGTGAGTCTATTTAAACAACACTTCGTTAAAATTTCAACTATTGGTTTTGTAGGTATTTTTTGTTTGATTGGTTGGAGGATTTCATCATGAGCTGACATCAGTTAGAGAGAACCATTGGAAAACCACCTGGGAGTACTCGATGGACAGCTGTTTCAATAGTACGCACCCACCATAGGCCTTCGAACTCAAGACCTTCAGGTTACAAGGCTAGCGAGCTCGTAGACCATTCATCGGCCACGCGGACTCGATCCAATGGCCAGTCAACCCATGGATTCTATTTTCTGTCAATTCATGACACTTCACAATATCTTCTTCGATGAGTTATTGTTACTCACCTTCAACCTGCTGCACCATTGGATCAAATCTCAGTGGCTTATTGGTCAACGAGCTCCCTAGTCTGCATTCGAACATTATCAGGAGGGGTGCGTATTGATGAGGAGTCCTTAACTTCGTCAGATGTTAATCTAATGCAGAAAAGTATTGAAAAATGAAGCCCACTGGACGGCTCATTTAATTTTTCTTCGCGTAGTCTACAACAGTAAATAAGGAGTGGATGGTTCATTAGCAGAATGTTTATCAGTTAAGCGGGAGGTACAAGTTCATTTCGCGACGAAACCACTCCTAAAAGCCGACTGGTTCACTCACTGGCAATAATTCCACAAATGAGGTAGGGTTGGGTGTAAGGAGAGCGACCTCACTTTACAAAATTAACACCACTGCCACTGAAACTTAAAAATTAGGAGTATTATGTTCCACTCCGAGGGCAAGATATGCAGAAAAAAGTTTAATTTTTCATTCTACAATGTGCTATACCTCGAAAGATATTAAAGTAATCAGAAAGAAAAGAAGGATCCTATGGAAAGTCTCCCTACTTCTCATTCAATGCCTTATAAGATGCAAGATGTATTGAATTTGTGGATTCAAAATCCAAGAGCAACATTTAAGGGCTGTTGCTGATAGACTAAGAATTTTCGCAATACACTACCCATGGCTGATCACTCAGAAAACACGCAATGAAGAACAGCAATCACATAGAAACAAAGACTTTTAGCGTTGAAAGTGTGAAATAGAATCCACTACTGTATTTCCACCGATTGCCTTCGTAAGCTGGATACTGAAGATCTGATGATTAGCTAGAAAGAAATAGCGATCAGGAACTAATTATCCAGACAGATATTCACAAAGAAATGGACGTCGGTCGAAAGCACGCTGTGGAAACAATTGAGTGATATAATACGCTAAACAGGCACTCGATTGGAATTCCAATGGGAAGCTTACAAATAATCATGGAGCCAGATTAAAAGAGACTTCATTGAGTAGAACAAAACGGAGATATACTGCTCCATTGGGAACCAGAGGCATATATATGGGGAGAGAGACAGCAACAAGCTCCATCGGTAAATATCGCTTATGTAAATGAAACCATATTAATTCAGCCCAAATAAAATCAGGGAAAATGGAAAATAGATCATGTAAAGCTGCCTAGAAATAAACGATATTAAAGCAACCTGTATTTGTTTGAACAGCATAATTATCCAAAAGTGTAACAGTACGTCTTCTATTCATTGTGATGTGATATCGTGAATTTTCACCCTATTAATGTAACGGCAGAAGACAGGGACCATACAACAAATGTTTATTGAGAAAATCAAGAGGTATTTATAGACTTTTATTGGTCTTCTCATGTCTTAGCGATCTCCAGTAAAATATTCCGCCTGACATTTTACATTAAGAAGTTAAGGGTATAAATCAACCTCTCCTCTTACAGTTCATAAACTCTTGCATCCTACCTATTCTTCTTTATTGTTCACCCTTATTCTTTCCTGGTTTGCTTAAAAAGGATTATGTCACAATTCATGGAATTCTAAAGACTGTCAGTAGAGTGAGTGGTGTCCCAGTGGACTACATAGTTAACTTCGTTGTCGATAGGCACTTGACTTCGTGCAATAAATTTGCTAAAGGGATTTTGTCTGACTTGGAGCATCCACTTTACCCTCAGCTTTCACCTTGCATCTCCTCAGGTAACTTCAGAAAACTGTATGCTCGCACATCTAACTATAAAAATTCTATGATACCATACTTGGCACGTATTTTATGTGATGAAAATAGTGTCAGGCAAGAATTAACTAACCTTTTTTCACCCAGTAAATAAACAGTTTCTTCCATCCATCCTAATGGATCCTAATGAAGAATCTATTATTCACTAAGATGCTCAACCACAGAGCTTATAACTTCTACATACTTCCATTTTAGAAAAAAATTTGCTGGATATAACATAATGATACAGACAGCGATTCGGTGGATTCCAAGATGCACATTTCGTCCAGATTAAAACTCATCACCAAGCGGCAGCTTCAACAATCTGAGAAAGACAGACCGCCTAAGCTAACTGCATATATCAGTTTGGTTACGTTTTTGTGAAAACCAATACATAGGTCATAGGGAAAGGCGAATGTCTACTCCCATGATACAAAGGTTTTCCAAGTGGTTGAAAATAAGCTGAAGTCAATGCAACAGAAATGACTCAACGTAAATACCAGAGATATGCATGGAAGATACTATTACCACCAGTCAGTCAAATCAGAAGAGGATAATAAAAAATCTTAAATTGCATTCTATTTCAATTCAATTCACGTACATTATAACATTCTAACAAGTTACTTATTTATTTTACTATAAAAACACTCGTCTTATTTCCCATCTGATTGTATTTGATCAATAACACTCACATTATTTCCGAATTTACTTTATCTTATACTGACTTTATTCAAATGTCTAATCATCAATTCCACTAATGCATATAAATGAACCAAGAAAGTTGTGTGAGTGACCTGTTATGAAACACAAAATGATTGAGCAAAGAATATTCTTTTCGATAAATTCCTCTTCTGACTCTACAATTAAATACACATGTTTATATACATAGAATATTCTAGAATATTAGTCAATAAAAATATTGGTATGTTTTTTAAATAATATCGATTTGTAAAGTATGATCAACGCAATTACAGTTCATTAAAGATGCTCAAATTATAATCCTAATATTAATAATGATATAGTAGCACACAGAATATCAACTAAAATTAGGAAAATTCCACAAAAGTTCCGGATTATTCAAACCTGGATGACCAAGCGGTAAGGATAATGTCTGAACTAACTTCTTTTGAACACATAGATTAAGCTTGTTAATGTGGATCCCAACATCCAGCCTCAGCAATATTTAGTAGTCGAACTGTTAAGGCAAAATTGAGATTCGCAGGTATGCGGTATGATATGATTATGAGGAATAGTTTGTGGTCAAAGCGGGCTTTAGGCCAGGTAGAGGGTGCATAGATCATATCTTCACTCTCCGACAGATCCTAGAACATAGACACACTTTTAGGCGTCCAACAATTGCCATATTTCTTGACTTGAAGGCGGCCTTCGACTCCGTGGATCGAGAGGTACTATGGCAATGTTTGGCTATGAAGGGAGTGCCAAGAAAGTACATTGCACTAATCAAGGCACTCTACTCAAACTCACGTAGCTGTGTAAGGGCTTATGGGGAATTGTCATCTGAATTGATAACAACCAGTGGTGTCCGTCAAGGATGTCCACTGTCCCCTTTTCTGTTTAACTTCATCATAGATATACTAATGGAAGTATCCTTAACTGAACTTAATGACTTAGGAATCGACTTGTTACCAGGGAAGAGTCTTATGGACTTTGAATACGCAGACGACATAGTCCTGTTAGGGGAGGATGCTGACAAAATGCACAGTCTTCTGAATGAACACCTTGTGCAGCAATCTTCGTATGTTTGGCATGCGATTCGCCCCTGTGAAATGTAAGATGCTGCTACAGGACTGACTGGACTACGTCAACTCCTAGCTTCGTGATAGGGAGTGAAGTGATAGAACATGTTGACCATTTCACCTATTTGGGAAGTTGTATCAGCACCAACGGATTGATTGGTGACGAAATCTCAGCACAGATCCAAAAAGCTCGAGCTGCTTTCGCTAACTAACACCATCTCTGGCGTAGGCGTGACATCCGGCTGTCAACCAAGGGACGTGTGTACTGCTCACCAGTTCGCTCCGTCCTTCTCTATGGCGGTGAGACGTGGCCATTGAGAGCGGAAGACATGAAGAGATTGCCTGTTTTTGACCACAGATGTTTACGATCTCTTTCTCACGTTAGGTGGTATAATAAGGTAAATAATGTTGACGTTAGGCGTAGAGTGTTGGGCAAAGAGGGAAAATCACTCGGAGAGGCTATGAAGTTACATAGATTGAGATGGCTAGGTCACGTGCTGCGCATACCTAACCACCACCTCCCCCGACGGATGGGCATTAGTAGCTGATATAGGTAGGTGCAGGTTGGAAAAGAGTAAGTGGTGGCCAAACAAAAACATGGCCTCATCAATCCATGAAATCCTTGACAGTTAAACTGAGTCAGGTAGGGAGGGAGATGCAGACTTCCGGGTTGGGGCCCTCCCTCGGGACTCTAAGAATCAATGGCTGGAGACAATAGGTGACATGGCTCAAAATCGTTGTCAATGGCTTACGCAGATGTATTCAGTCTCTTGGGTAATCTTTCATATTCCTTTCTACCATTACTCATTCTGTTTCACTCTTATACTTGTCAAAACTTTATTGATTCTCTTCATTCATTTTCTTGTCTTGTGTGGTATTTGGAACGTGGCAACTCGAACTGCTGCACTTCGGTGCCAAGTTCTATGTTGAAACCAGCAGCAGCAGACGCAGCTCAAAGCGTGTGGTCATCAGTAAATATTACTGTATAACACTACACTGTGTGACAGTTTATCAAAATAAAATCTTATCTATAATGGAGATAAACTCTACCACCACAGTGCCCAAGTTTTATACTTATATCAATGTACCGAAAAGTTCAACAACAGGGTAGCTCATAGACTATGGCTGAGTGTGCTTGCATTTCTCAATGAACGATAGTGTTTCCACTGACACTCGAAACCAGTACCTGCCGTTTCAAAAGCCAAAGCCTTATCCACTAGACCACATGAGCCCCGAGAGAGACCTGTTATACACTGGACATCAATTATTATTGTTATTAATTTTTAATTCACTTTTGGCATTCCTGTTGACTGACTGAATCGGAATGATCAGGCATCTCTTAATAATAATAATAATAATAATAATAATAATTTGCTTTATTCCAGAAACAGTACTAGTGATACAGTGTGGAATTTTCACCACATATCTACAATATTTGCATCTAATTTTATCCAACGTTTAAAAAGAGTATTTTCAAAAATTTTCAAAAAAATAATTTTTATAAAATATGCGAAAAAAATACCAAGAAGTAGAAAGGAAAATAAACAGCATATAATAATATCTCAGTATTGGGTAGTGGAAGCTATGATATGATTATGCATGGTGACATGGTAAAGCTATAGTCATACAAGAAGTTATGAAATGATATTTATTAATGATTATCGCCAAGATGGTCAGTTAATTTGGTTGAAACAACACTAAACAATCATAAAATAACATTTCAGGGTTGTTGTTCTGTTTCTTATTGTCAGGTCTAGTGCAGTGTTTGTAGTGGTAGTGTGAGTAATCCTGCATAATACAAAATTTTAAGATGGTGATAGTGGCGTTCACAACCAATGATTGTCAGTTAATATTGCCGAAAAAAATAAAAAATAAGAAAAAACAACCACAAAACTAATAATTACATGATGGTTAATGACAGGACAATTTTGTACTACTCATAGTGCTAATATAGTCGGAACCAGTAGATACACAAAAGAAGAAATAGAGTAAAGTACAAAAAGAGGGAAGCCAATGTTAATAATTTAGGTAGCTAAGTATGTTTGAAGAAGGAGTTCACTATAGAATGCAAAATAAGAGAGAAATAAAAGAGCCTAAAATTATGATTATTAACAACAAAGCAAGTCATAGGTTTCATCTCTTGACATGTCAACACTCTTACTACAGAAGTTTCGATGATGTTTTAAGGATGTTATATATATTACTACTTTACATTTTTACGAGTTGATCACGGACTGATACCAGTTAGAGAACCATTGAAAACCAGGGAGTACTGGACAGCTACTGTTTCATCCTAGTACGCACCCGGTGGGATTCGAACCCGGTTACAAGGCAAGCTCCTATACCATTCAGCCACTGGGACCCGATTCAATGGCTCATGAATTCTAACTTCTACCAATTCGTGATTTAGTACTCCCTGGTTCTCAATGGTTCTCTAACTGATATCAGTCCGTGATCAACTCGTCAAACATAACTAATCCTTACAAACCATACTACTTTACAGACAAAATTCTAATCTGAACAGAATGAAAAACAACATCCAAGTTGTGATGACAGTTATTCAATAAATCATGATTACTTCAAGCTGTTTTCTGTCTTAGCGATACAAAAATTCTGCAATGTATGCACGCGATCCGCACAGATGAATTGTGACTTTATCACGTGTGCATTCTTTTCCTGATTTTTTTTTCATTGAATATGTACTATCAACGATACTACATTAAGAGAAATGGGACTGACAAGAAAATCACAGTAAAAAAGAAATACTCTTGTTAACGCAAAGTAAACTACAAAGTCGCATCATCTTGAAGAGAATAAAGGATGCACTGCAATAGATACAGTTATGAATAAAGTTAAGAAATCCACAGCGGACCTTATACGCCAAATGTAGCCGTTTCTACATGAGTCTAAGTGGTTTAATTTAATGCCCAAAACTAATAACCCCAGTAGGATGTATGGTGTTGTTAAAGTTCATAAGTCAGGATACCCTATTAGGCCTATAGTTGATTTTAGAAATTCACCTACTTATGAATTATCTAAATATTTAGCCATGGTATTAAATCCCCTAAAAATCCACTCGAAATCTAGACTAACTAATTCTTATGAATTCAAACACAGATTAGATAATTTAAAATTGGATAATGAAGAAAAAAAATGGTAAGTTTTACCGTTGTCAGTTTATATACACGTATACCAATAAATATGTGGCTATAGAGGCAGTCAGAAACGAACTCATTTCTGACCAAGAACTCGAACTTAGGACAAAAGTGCCACTTGAGGATATAATGCTGGGAGTACAGTCATGCCTGGCTTCCACAGTATTTAAATTCCAAGGGAAAATATACAAAGAAACTAAGGGAGTTGCCATGGGATCACCACGAATATCCCCAGTTGTAGCAGATATATTCATGGATAGGTGGGAAAACATAGCGATTGAAACGTTCACCCCCACTCCAAAAGTATGGTGGAGATATGTGGATGAGACATTCACTGTACTTAGAACACAAGATATGGATAGATTTTTCGAACACATCAACTCGAAGGTAGAGGCAATTCAATTCACTTATGAATTGGTAAATCAGGAAGGGGCGCTCCCAATGTTAGATTGCAGTGTAAAAAGGAAGGAAGATGGGAAGTTAAACACACTAGTGTGTTTACAGGAAACCCAAACACTCAAACAGATATTTGGACTTCCGATCATCCCATCCTATATCAGTAAAAATAGGATTGGTGAAATGTTTAAATGACAGAGCACAAAAATTAAGTAGTACCAAAGAAAATCTAAAACAAGAACTGATACATTTAAAGAAGCCTTGAAACTTAATAGTCACCCGGATAAATTAGTCAGGAAATATGTAAGGAAATGTAAAAATAAAATAAATAATGATAGTAGTGATAGTGATAATAACAATAATAATGATAATAGTGATAATAATAATAATATTAATGACGACACCAACAATAAGGAATCTAAATCATCAGTAGTAATTCCATACAAGGAAACCCTACGGAGGAGAATTCTTAACAAGGCAGGAATAAAAGTGGCTGGCATTCAAACCCACAAACTTAGTGAGAAACAAACTTTGTCGGTTGAAGGATCCTGCCAGTGGAGCCTTTAAAACAAAACAATTAAGTTTATCTAATACCCTGCCTGCAATGATTGTCGGGTCAAATACATAGGTCAAAGTAGTAGAACAGGGTCAGTCAGACTAGCCGAACATTAAAACCCAGCAGCAAAATCTAGATTGGTTGACTCGAATAAGATAAGAAATCTGGAGAATAGTTCAGCTATACCACTCACTGCATGCAATTACACACAACCATACAATAGGACGGATGGGATAAGATGACAGTTTTAAAATCTAATGTCACAGGGTGGAGGGAGAGATTGATAACAGAAGCTTTGTTTGTCGAATCAACTGAAGAGAATATATGTAATGGGAATGGTTCATTACCTGTCCACGCAGATATTTGGAAAATTCTACTACCCTAACGACGACAAATAGGTGAGGACAAAGGAAACTATAAAACTCAAGTTTCAAAGTCGTGTGATTACAATTGATATGACTATGAACAATAAATTTTGTTCATAACGTCATCCAGTAAATAATGCTGTTTCACTGTGTGATATACCTAATAAACAAACAAATATGGAATTTTCAAGTGTTGGTTTGTAGGGATTTGATTGGTTACAGGATTTCATCATGAGCTGACATCAGTTAGAGAACCATTGGAAAACCTGGGAGTACTGGACAGCTGTTTCGTCCTAGTTTGGGAATCCGATGGGTGCGTACTGATGAAGAGTCCCAAACTAGGATGAAACAGCTGTCCAGTACTCCCAGGTTTTCCAATGGTTCTCTAACTGATATCAGCTCATGATGAAATCCTGCAATATGGAATTACTTACTACCACAGTGCCCAAGTTTTACACATATATTAAAGGATGCACTGGAATACAGAACTCCGCTAGCCCTACCGGAACAAGCTGGATTCAGGAGAGGCGAATTGCATGCTGATCAGATTGCAACCCTACGCATCGTCATCACAGAACAAAGCATAGGATGGCATTCAAACTTCTCACTCTTTACCTCAACTTTATCGACTTCGAAAAGGCATTTGACATACAGTGTTGAGCGAGAAGTAATTTGGAAACTGCTTCAACTCTACGCAGTGAAGTGCCCAAGTCTTTATCAAAATCATTCAACAGCTGGTTATACGACAATGCCATGTGTCAGGTGATCCACAACGGAAATCTCAACCAGGCGTTCGAAGTGAATGCAGGAGTAAGACACGCTGGCTAGCTGTCTATTACCACCGATGATATTCTGAATTGTGGTGGACTATGCTTGGGAGCGAGGTGAAAGCAGTACGCTGGACCACCGATATGAATCCTCTAGAAGGTCTGGATTTCGCAGGTGATATATGTCTAGTGTCCCACAAACTCGAAGACTAACAAGTCCCCGTAGCTGAATAGTCTACTGACTTGCCTTGTAACCAGAAACTCCTAGGTTTAAACCCTGGCGATGGGTGCGTACTGCTGAAGAGTCTCAAACTGGGCTGATGAAACAGATGTCCAGTACTCCCTGGTGGTTTTCAATGGTTCTTCTTTTAACTCATATCAATCTATTGTCAAACTTGAAAAAAAAGATTTTGTGCTCAAAACATCCACCACTTATTAACACTGTATCACTCACTAAATGTTATATAGAATAAACCTATCCAGTGTAGAATTATATAATCTACCAGAAAAGCCTGCGTCGGTGGCATAGTGGTTAGGACGCTCGCCGACCATGCACATGGTCCGGGGTTCGATCCCCGGCCGACGCACTCCTTTACCTCGCTACACCAGAAATAACGCTGGTGAAGAGGAAAGGTTGGGCATGAGGCTAGCAACCCCATCCTGTAAAAATAAACACTGCTACAGAAACTTCAAGCCACTAGCTTGAAGCCCTATGTTCCACTGGGAGCGTGAAGGATAAGAAAACCCAGAAAAGCCAGATTCCGTTCTTACACTACTAACTTCTAAATAAAAGGAGTCAACTTCCAGATTATGATTATTAAGGTCTCTTAGATTCCTAATGGAACACACCAGACTTCCAACAGCACGTCTCCATTTAACTTAGTATTACGCCCAGCCTGAGTTCTAAGCCCAAAAAGAAAAGCAGAAAGGTTGAGAGTAGGGACCCAGAGACCCTACCTATTTACATCCCGCATAAAATCAACCCAGTCTTTATCGTAACTTCTTTAACGGGTGGAAAAAGAGAATATGTATAATCTATATATTCTGTCTATACATGTTCTTCTAGTAAGCCATTTTTAGAAGTCTTTAAGTAAAATAACCGGTACTTTTTTACATCTAATTTTATTTTTACGAGTTTGACTACGGATTGATATCAGTTAGAGAACCATTGAAAGCCAGAACTGGAGTACTGGACAGCTGTTTCATACGACGAGTTTGGGAATTATCGGCAGTACCCACCCCTTGGGGTTCGAACCCAGGACGTTCTGGTTACAAGCCAAGCTGACTCGCATACCCGACTCCTCAATGAGCAGCCCATGGACTCTGACTTCTACCACTTCGTGATTCAGCGTGACCCCAACCAATGTCGTCGATGGAACCATCCATTCTCACACCTGACGTCTGGATGGACCTCACTGGTCACGACTTCTCACTAGAACTCCGTCCTGTAGCAAACCACACTAGCGAGCATCAGATTTAATCCAGTACTGGGCTGGCCATTGAATCAGATTCCAGTGGATGACTGAATGGTATACTAGCTAGCTTGCCTTGTAACCGGAAGGTCTTGGGTTCGAACCCTGTCGGTGGGTGCGTACTGCCAATGATTCCCAAACTAGGACGGAGGAAACAGCTGTCCAGTACTCCAGTGCTGGCTTTCAGTGATTCTCTAGTTGATATCAATCCGTAAAAAGAAAAAAACCAAAAATAAACTCCCAGATTACACTGATCGTTACTAAATACAATACAATAACAATTTCCTCATCAAGTTGTTTTCATCCTCGTATCTTCATCCCATATATATAAAGAAAAATTCTTCAATTTATACACAGTTATGCATAGGTGAATTATGACTTATCACGTGATTATTCGTTTCAACAAAATTCTTCACTGAATTCATATAAAGTCATATGAGTAGCGATCATTTATTCCTAGAACACATTGTTAACAACATATGCCTAAAACTATTTACTTTTAAAAAAAAAGTTAATTTTGAATTTCCTATTGATTTATTATTATGTTGGAGTGAAATATCTTCTCGGCTCTGGTGTAAAGTTTGAGCCACAGTGACTGGGTTTACGAATACTGGTAATTCTAGCTGATGAGGCTCAAATAAGACGAAATCATTCTGAGTGAAGACTTAGGATTTCAAGATTGAGCTTCTTAAAGTTTCAACAGTGGCAGTGTTGTCGTTTTTTACCGGATGGAGGGGCAGGGGTATTAGCCTCACGTCACCTTTAACCTTCCCACTTTTAGGGGATTAATACTGGCTAAGTGGGGTTCAGGAGTGCATCAACCGAGAATTGAGCCCGGGACCATGTGTGATGTGGTTGGCGAGTGTTCTGTCACTGAACCAACACTTCTAGACACTACCAACTGAGATTTTTTTCCTTCACGTTACCCAGTGGAACATAGGGCTCCAAGCTAGTGGCTTGAAGTTTCTGTAGCAGTGTTTATTTTTACAGGATGGGGTTGCTAGCCTCATGCCCCCCAACCTTTCCTCTTCACCAGCATTATTTCTGGTGTAGAGAGGTAAAGGAGTGCGTCTGTGGCCGGGGATCGAACCCCGGACCAAGTGCATGGTCGGCGAGATAAGTATGTCTAAAACACTTATAAAAACGAATTCAATTGATCCAAATGAGAACCAAGCAACGAATAGGGCATCAGTACGACGGTAACATGGAGGAGAACGTTAATAGGCAGTCATGCAGTCAACAGGGTGAAATGAAGACATCCTCCTTTATGACTGTGAGATATAGTCATTGAAACATGGGAGGATACGAAAAGGTTAGCTGTCTTTGATCACAGGTGCCTGTGTTCTATCTCTCGTGTAATGTCACATAATAAGGTGAACAATATTGAGGTTAGGCTTCAGGCGAGTGCTAGGTAAACAGGGGAAATCAATCGATGAGGTTGTAAAGTTCCACCGATTGAGAGATGGTTAGGACATGTATTACGCATGCCTAGCCTAACCTTCAAATGCCTTCTTCGACCGACAGGCAATGTTAGCTGACTGACACAAGTTGATCAGGTTGGAAAAGAGGTAGCTAGTGGTGGTCAGAACAAAACATGGCTTCATCAGTCAATGAAATCCACAACAGTTATTTGAAGCCACATTGGGAGGTGTAGACTGACTTCCTGGTTGGAGTCCTCAGAATGGTAAAAACAAATGAAAGCTGGAGACAATTGTTGGTATGGCTCAAAATCGTTCTCAATGACCGACGCAGTAGCATTCACTCTTGGTGATTTGTAATATTATGTAAAATTTTATTGTTCTTCCATATTACTACTACTATTGTGGTTATGCAAGACGAGAATGATGCAATGAACATCCTTGACAGGTTTAATGATGCACATTCAGCAATAAACTTTACCATAGAGAAAGAAAGTAATGACAGTATCGCATTCCTAGACGTCTTCATGGCAAGGATTTTTATGTACATTATTAGCAGTGGAGAGGCTACGTCTACTGATTGGTTGTTTTCTTGCTCAAGGTTATTATCTATTTGCGACTGTTTAGCAGAAAGTTAAGCCATATGCCTGCGAATCCTATTCGCATACGTTAAGTCTGCTGTGATTGTTAATATATGTGTAAAACTTGGGCACTATGGTAGTAAGTAATTCCATATTAGTTTGTTCATTAGGTATATCACACAGTGAAACAGTATTATTTACTGGATGACAAAGTTTCGAACAAAATTTATTGTTCATAATGATATCAATTGTGATCACACGACTTTGACACTTGAGTTTTATAGCTTTCTTTGTTCTCTTCTATTTGTCGTCGTTAGGGTAGTAGAATTTTCCACATATCTGCGTGGACAGGTGATGAATCATTCCTATTACATGTATTCACTCTCAGTTGATTCGATAAACAAAGCTTCTGTTATCAATCTCTCCCAATACCCTGTGACATTAGATTTTAAATCTGTCATCTTATCCCATACATCCTATTGTATGGTTGTGTGCAATTGCATGTAGTGCTATAGCTGAACTATTCTCTAGATTTCTTATTTTATTCGGGTCAACTAATCTAGATTTTGCTACTGGGTTTTGTGCTCGGCTAGTCTGACTGCCCTTGTTCTACTAGTTTGACCTATGTATTTGACCTGACAATCATTGCAGTGTATTAGATAAACTAAATTGTTTCGTTTTAAAGGCTTCAGTAGCAGGATCTTTCAGCCGACAAAGCTTGTTTCTAATTGAGTTTGTGGGTTTGAATGCCAGCCACTTTTATTCCTGCCTTGTTGAGAATTCTGCGTAAAGCTTCTGAGGTTCCTTCCTTGTATGGAATTACTACTGATTTAGATTCTTTATTGTTGGTGTCGTCATTAATATTATTATTATCACTATTATCATTATCATTATTATTGTTATTATCACTATCACTACTATCATTATTTATTTTATTTTTACATTTCCTTACATATTTCCTGACTAATTTATCCCGGTAGTTATTAAGTTTCAAGTCTTCTTTTATGTGTATCAGTTCCTGTTTTAGATTTTCTGTGGTACTACTTAATTTCTGCTGTGATTGGTTGAGTTCCTCAAGGTTAAGCTTTTTTATTTCTTTTTTCCGTCTCATGACCCCAAATCTGGACATAAATATTGACGTAAATTGTTGTCTACCACCAATTTTGGCTTGCAGACAACTCCCGCCACACACACTTATTCAAGTGTAAATTTCAAATCAATACATACACACACTTGATTAGTATTCACATAATCGTCTAGAAAATGTTTAAAACACAACGTAGTCCCCACCCCCCACTGGTTGTTTTAGTTTAACTTAACTGATTAATCGATCGACAGGAATAAAAAAGAGAATCTAGTGAAAAAAGAACACAAAACACAAAACGCCAACACCACCTCCACCACCAACAACAACAGTAACAGAAAGCAGAAAATTGTTTGATTTAATTGATTTAATCTTTATTTCTAACGAAATATGCCATTTGTAGTATGTAATGATAATGATGATGATGATATGAAGTGTTGAACTAATGCAAATGATTGACAGAAACGCGTGGGCGTGCGCGCACACACACCCACTCAAACACGCACATACACACGCACACGCAGGGGAGTACACAAAAACAGGAGAATGAATGAATAAATAAATGAATGAACACGATATGCAAACACACACACAAAATACACACAAACATCTTGACAAGGTGTCTTATATATTTTCTGTTGTCAAATTGAGTTGTTCCTCTAGGGGTTTATATATTTATATTTGGCCAGATTGGTTGGCTGGGTTGGGTTGGTAGAGAAACATTACACACCTTCGCACATACACAGACAGACACACAAAGAAGCACCTGTGTACAAACCTGCTATACACACACACGCACATCCTCACCCTTCCCCACACGTCATGAAATTTGATGACGACAACAACAATAATAACTATAGTAATAAGATATATATATAGATAATATTAACAGTCCGTTAACACAGGGAACCAGGATACAAAATAGGAAAATGGCGGGGATGGCCGGGGGGAGGGTAATATCACAATTAAATAGAATAGAAATAGAAGTAGAAATAGATGTACCAATAACGCCACGCCCACCCGCACACCCCTAATAATATGCATGAGAAAATGTGTGGAGAGAGAAGAAAGCAAAACAAAGAACATCTTGACGAGTAAATGGCATAACTAACAATAGAGTTTATGTATATGTTTATATATAAATATATCCACGAATCTATGGGATTGAATCAACACAGGAGATCACCGATCTGATCCAGTTCGATCCAAATTCAATCCAACTCGATTATATTTATGAATGTATATATAACGTGTAAGGTGCAGAAATGGTATTATAAAGAAGGAGTATGAATTATTATTATTATTATTATTATTATTATTATTGTCATTATTATTCTCGATGATATGAAAATATAATGCTTTATATAGATGAATTATTGATTGGACTAACACTCATTGACAGTCTACGGTGCAATATGAGTGAGGAGTATAACACACATGACTGAAGAGCACACAATGTGAAACTGAGTAGACACAGAGAGAATTGTAGCACACATTATATATATATATATATATATATATATATATATATATATATATATATAGGAAGGATATATGGATAGAAGAAGTTAGGCTGGAAGTGTCAGTGTGATGTGGTGTGGTGTGGATGCCGAGAATGCGGAGAAGAAAGCCAAACTAATAATAATAATAATATTAATGACTTGGTGAAGATATGTAACTCCTCTCTACTGCCCCTCCCTCGTCTCTCTTTCTCGACATATATGTATATAAATCCCATAAAAAGAGGGGAAGATGGAGTAGTAGAGCACGGAGAGCGAAATTGTACACACACAGTCAAATATATGAATATAAATATGTCCATGTATACATTAAGAATCTTTAATTTCTTGCAAGAGAAAACATAACAGAAACAAGGCACAATAAAGTTGAATAACGATCAACAGAACAAATACAAGGTGGTAATACTTTGCGGAGTAGTACACTTCAACACTACACTACACACAAACACACATACGCACGCACACACACATTTACACGGATAAACACAATTTACAACTATACATGAACGAACATCTGTGGCTGTGTGTATGTGCTTGCATGTGTGCAATCCGACAGTGAGGTAAGCGAGCATTAGACATTACTATTACTCTTATTATTATTATTGTTATTATTATTATCACAAGTGTTATTGTTCTTTTAGAGAAGATAAGAGTTTACTCTTAGACGTGTCAAGATTGCCATTCGCCATAGATGATCTCTTAGATGATTGAGATGCTGACGATGATGGTGGTAAGAGAATCTTCACAAAAGATCTAATCAATGGCCAAAATATATACCACAATCCAACGAAATAGGTGGATTTGAGAACCTGAAAATGAAAAGAAAGAGAGAAAATAATTGATGGTCACTAATAATAATAATAATAATAATAATAATAATAATATAATAATAGTAATAATAATAATGGACAGCTGCTGTTTCATCCTAGTTTGGGAATCATCGGCAGTACGCACCCACTGGGATTCGAACCCAGGACCTTCCGGTTACAAGGCAAGCTCGTATACCATTCAGCCACTGGGACCCGATTCAATGGCTCATGAATTCTAACTTCTACCAATTCGTGATTTTAGCGCGATCCCAACTATTGTCGTTGGTGGGACATCCATCCACACACGTGACTTCTAATTGGACCTCACTGGTCACGACTTCTTACTAGAACTCCAGGAAGGTCCAACCTGTAGCAAGTCACTGGCGAGCATTAGAATAATAATATCAGTCCGTGATCAACTCGTTAAACATAACTAATCCTTACAAACCAAAACTATAGAAAATTATTCTGATGCTCGCTAGTGACTTCCTACAGGTTGGAGCTTCCTGGAGTTCTAGTAAGAAGTCGTGACCAGTGAGGTCCAACTAGAAGTCACGTGTGTGGATGGATGTCCCACCAACGACAATAGTTGGGGTCGCGCTAAAATCCCGAATTGGTAGAAGTTAGAATTCATGAGCCATTGAATCGGGTCCCAGTGGCTGAATGGTATACGAGCTTGCCTTGTAACCGGAAGGTCCTGGGTTCGAATCCCAGTGGGTGCGTACTGCCGATGATTCCCAAACTAGGCTGATGAAACAGCTGTCCAGTACTCCCTGTGGCTGCTTTTCAATGGTTCTCTAACTGATATCAATCCGTGATCAACTTGTAAAAACATAACTAACCCTTACAAACCAAACTATAGAAAATAATAATAATAATAATAAAAGCTTTTTCTGGACAAAATGCTGGGTGTGAGACATCACCATTAAAAGTGGGAGATATAATGAAAAGGCTGGATGCCTTTTCGACCACGGATGTTTCAGTTCCGTCTCTCGTGTAAAATGGTACAATATTATGAGTAATATTAAATTGAGAACCATTGGAAAACCATCAATGAGTACCGCCAGACAGCTTTTTCATCAGCCTAGTTTGGGACTCTTCGCCAGCACGAAGCCATCCACCGCCAGGGCTCGAACTCAGGACCTTCCAGTTACAAGGCTAGCGAGCTCCTAGATTACTCATCAGCCACTGGGATCCGAATCAATGACCAGCGCATGAATTCCACCTTCTGCTAATTCATGAAATAGTGCGACTACTTTGCAATGTCTTCTTCGATTAGTTACTGCCACACCTTCAATTGCTGTGCCCCACTGGTCATGACTTCCCACTGGAATCCTAGGTAACTACCCACCTCCTGAATAGGGCCAGTTGCTAGTAAGCATCAGATCATTTATCAGGTATTGGTTTTGTAGGGTATTTTTTGTTTGATTGGTTGGAGGATTTCATCCTGAGCAGACATCGGTTAGAGAACACCATTAGAAAACCACCTGGGAGTACCGCGAGACAGCTTTTTCGTCAGCCTAGCTTGGGACTCTCAAGCAATTGACAATCGATGGGATTGTGAAGCTCAATCGACACAAGTTACGCTACCGACTTTCATAGGGGAGCTGCCCCATGAAACAACCTGATACGACCGAGGGTTAGTAGACTTTGGTCTTTCTCTCAAAAAACTCTCATGTGACCACGTATTTACAGAGTCTTCCAGGTAACAGGATTTTCATCATGAGCTGACATCAGTTACAGAACCACTGGAAAACCTGGGAGTACTGGACAGCTGTTTCGTCCTAGTTTGGGACTCTTCATCAGTACGCACCCACCGGGATTCGAACCCAGGGCCTTCTGGTTACAAGGCGAGCTCGTATACCATTAAGCCACTGGGACCCGATCCAATGGCCCATGAATTCTAACCTCTGCCAATTCACGACATAGCGCGACCCCTAGGTAAGTCTTATCCATTGTCTTCACGCACCTCACGTGTGTTCCTCACAAAGGTGAAAGGGCGAAGTCGAATGTCTGGAGCTAACAATCGCAATGACTGATGGACATGCTAGTCTACATAGACACACAGAAAGGAGCTGGGAAATCCTGGTTCAAAACTTACCATGTACATGGGCACTAGTATCCGAACAGATCGGATGAAAAATATGAACGCGTTTTCATCACTGCTAACACCATGGGGGAGGCAGTTTCACTGCTTAGTGGATCAAACTTCAATTCAAAGGACAACATCTTCCTTTAGTCTTGGAGTGTCCAGACAGTATTCCAGCCTTTTTACGCAGTACGGGAGGAGTATGTGTACCGCATATTTTGATGATTATAGTGTTTTCTTTTGATAATAACAACTGACATAGGATTAGGTTGGAGAAGAGTTAGTGACGGCTAAATCAAGATAATTCAATGCAAAGACGGACAAGAGAAAGAGACGCTGAACTTAACTTACACAGCACTGGACAAAGAAGTGAAGAAGAGTGCCAGGAAGGACAAAAGACAATTCTACGACAACCTGGCTACTGAAGCTGAGAAGGCAGTAGGCAAAAGGGACCTGAGAACACTATATCAGATAACCAAGTCTCTATCCGGGAAGAGATCAACACAAGTAAAACTTATAAAAGACAGTCAAGGGAACCCAATTACCAAAGAAGAAGGACAGATGAAACAATGGGCGGACCACTTCAAAGGACTCTTGAACCGACCACCACCTACAACCCCTCAAGAAATACCTACAACAGCGCGTACACAACTGCAAGTTGACACCAATCCCCCAACGAAAGCTGAAGTCATGAATGCAATCAAGCTTCTGAAAGCTGGAAAAGCAGCTGGACCAAATGGAATACCTCCCGAAGCACTGAAAGCGGACCCAGTAACGACAGCAGATACGCTAACTCCATTATTGCAAAAAGTCTGGAAGGAGAGAAAGGTGCCTACTGACTGGAGAAAACGATGCCTTGTGAAACTACCAGAGAAGGGCGACTTAGGACTCTGCAAGAACTGGCGAGGAATCATGCTCCTGTCGACGCCAAGTAAAATCCTGAGTCACATCATTCTGGAGAGAATAAAGGACGCACTGGATACAGAACTCCGACTAGAACAACCTGGATTCAGGAAAGGCAAATCATGTTCTGACCAAATTGCAACAAAATTCGGATTTTCAATACAAACGTCAAGTCAGTCAGTTCTTCTATACAGATCAGAAACTTGGCGGGTCACAAAGAATATTTCCAACAGCCTGTTGCAGACCTTTATCAACAACAACTGTCTTCGCTGGCTCTATGCTGAAGATCAGATGGCCGGAAAGAACAAGAACCAACAAAAAACTATGGGAACGGACAAAACAAGAACCAATCGCCCAACAAATATACAGGAGAAAGTGGAGATGGATTGGACACTCTCTGGCTGAGGAGGCCACTGGGTGACATCGCGCGTCAGGCCGTAGCTCGAGTGGAACCCGAAAGGGAAGCGGCTAGTGGGACGTCCAAGGGTGACATGGAGGAGATCGTGTGGAGAGGAGTTGAAACAGTATGGACTAACATGGATGCAAGTGAAAAGTACGGCAGAAGACAGAAGTAAGTGGGGACGTGCAGTTGAAGCCCTATGTTCCACTAGGAACCCAAGGGAACAATAATAATAATAATTGTTTTACACGGGCTATTTTGCACATGCATATCAGGGAATACAGCATACTGTATAAAGTATAACCAAAATTAATAATCTATACATACTAAACAGTACGATATGATAATACTGACATTCTGGAGGACATCTTCTTCATCCCACACACACACACACACATACTACACTACGCTACACAAGCATTCAAACAAAAACTAGCACACTTACAGGATACCATAGATGAAATTGTAATAGATAGAAGGCTACCAGTGGAGTTGCCAAAAGGAAATAGATATGCAGTTTACCAATTATACTACTAATTACACGTCCAGGTATTGTTTCATACAGAAAGTGATTATACTTGGAGTTTTTCAATATTGTCAAAAACTGAAAGAAAGAAAGCAATAGCGAAAAAAAAGTAGGCACAAAAGGAATGTATAAACTTGTGTAATACAGAATGAATGAATGAATGAAT